>CM044314.1:67837390-69269890 GCA_024291935.2 Okapia johnstoni
TGGTATTGTGGCTGCTCTGCACAAAGTTCTCTGTCTCCTTAGCAACTGTCTTGTATGATCTTCCAGGTGATACCCTGTTAATTCTTGGGTTAAAATGTACAAGGATTCTGCTGTGCTTAATATAGATGACTGATGTTGGCTTTTAGCTAAGAGAACCTTTTTGATTTTTAAATTTTCTTTATGTATTGGCAGGTAAACTGCAACATATGCTAGTTGTTCTTTACTTAGTGATTTTGTTTTGGCCATTTTTAAACAGGTGTTGTTAATGAAATAGTTTAAGAAACCAGAGCTTTCACCCGTGGGAAGTTTTGAACTCCTTGAAGGCAAGGGACTGTTTATTTTTGTTTCTTATCTCTAGCATCTGTCATATTGTCCAGTACACAATGAGTTTCACATGCTCTCTTTCACCTATCTTTTATTTGATGCTCAGAATAAATTCCTTTTGGTGCCATGTTGGCTGCTAGTTTTACAAAGATATGCGAGCTTTCTTAAAAGGAGTTTTCAAAGTATCAATAACCTCAGATATGCAGATGACACCACCCTTACTGGCAGAAAGCAAAGAGGAACTAAAGAGCCTCTTGATGAGGGTGAAAGAGGAGAGTGAAAAAGCTGGCTTAAAACTCAACATTCAGAAAACTAAGATCATGGCATCCAGCCCCATCACTTCATGACAAATAGATGAGGAAACAGGAAACAGTGAGAGACTTTATTTTCTTGGGCTCCAAAATCACTGCAGATGGTGACTGCAGCCATGAAATTAAAAGATGCTTGCTCCTTGGAAGAAAAGCTATGACACACCTAGACAGCATATTAAAAAGCGAAGACATTACTTTGCCAACAAAGGTCCATCTCGTCAGAGCTCTGGTTTTTCCAGTAGTCATGTATGGATGTGAGAGTTGGGCCATATAAGGCTGGGTGCTGAAGAATTGATGCTTTCGAACTGTGGTGTTAGAGAAGACTCTTGAGAGTCCCTTGGACTGCAAGGAGATAAAGCCAGTCAATCCTAAAGGAAATCAGTCCTGAATATTCATTGGAAGGACTCAAGCTGAAGCTGAAACTTTGGTCACCTGATGTGAAGAGCCAGCTCATTAGAAAAGACCCTGATGTTGGGAAAGATTGAAGGCAGGAGGAAAAGAGGATGACAGAGGACAAGATGGTTGGATGGCATCACCGACTCAGTGGACATGAGCAAGCTCCATGAGATGGTGAAGGACAGGGAAGCCTGGCATGCTGCAACCCGTGGAGTTGCAAAGTTTGACACGACTGAGCGACTGAACAACATCCTCACCGTGATGTGACAATTGAGTATGCTGCTTTCTATTATGTACATTATTAGCAATTATTATTTATAATTCTTTAAGATAGGTGGTGTTATCATTTTTTCTGATGAGAAAACTGAAGCTCAGAGACACTAATTTACTTCTTAAGGTCATAAGGCTGGAAATTGGTAGAAAACAGGCTTTAAATTTTGCTTGATTCCCAAATTTGCATTCTTTCTACATTATCACACTAGCAACTATCCAATAATAGCCCCAGTACTGATAAAAGAAGTTGAAGTGAACACATATAAATTTTTCTGATAAGAACCAGCCTTCTTTATTGATGGAGTAGATCATTGACAATGCTCCTTGTTATCCGTCTGTGTTGTGAGAATATATGTATATATGAAATATGAACTAGTGTTCTTTCAGAAATTTAAGTAATGGTGGTAACGCTAAAGTTCTCCTTGAAACCTGCCTCCCCAGAGGTACAGTAAGTATCATTGACAAGTATTTTCCAGATTGAAAAGTGTGCTGTTAAGTATCAGAGTACTTTCGTGTATTAGGAGTTTTGAAGGAGTGTGCTTTGGAATATTATGGCTGTTTAAAGTAGTATATTGAATGGGTTGGGATGTATCCTTTTGAAATGATTTTGACATCTTAGTTATTGTGAGGGTATGCACAAAGAGTAAAACTATGTTTCCTCATTTAAGGACTTTTGGCCTTAAACAGTGGAATTCTGTTATCCAGTATTACATTAGCATTTTTCGAGTACTGTAATACAGAATTAAATTTCTCATAATGTCATCTCTTCCCAGTAAAATTAGACCTAAAAGACTTGTAATTTTTTTTCTATTTTGTACTTTTGAACACAACTTCAGAAACCTTTGAAGTTTAGCAATTCATAAAATCATCGAATATGGTTTGCACTCAAATTTTACGATAGTTGGTGTGGGAGCAATAGTTTCCAACTTGGAATTTCTTGGCTCATTCATGCCTGGTTCCTCTCTTCTCACCCTTTTCTCCCTCAATTTCCTCCAGGACATCTGAAACCATATATAATGCCTCCCAGGACTGAGATTTTGCTCAAGTACCTGAAAGATAGCAGATGCTGTCGTGCTCTTCATAGCAGAGAATAGTGCTATATGAGCCAAAACACATTACTGGAGCAAAACCCCAGCAGCAGAATCATTGTGGGGACTCATAGAGGGAAATTGTGCTGGAGCAGTGTCAATGGCTTTTCTCATCTGCTGGGTCCCGTCAGCAACTCCTGGCCTTTCCACAGTGGCCCAAATGTTTTTCTGTTGAGAACTCCACTTGCACTTACTCAGCAAAAGTTGTTCAGAAAGACTGTTCTGTGGAGAGAGTAAATCCAACATATGTATGCTTTTTAACTAAGGTTTCCCCTGGTTCATAGGAACTACCTAATATTTTCTGACTGCAGTATTTTTTCAGCTTTAAAAACTGCATATTTTTATAACTGTAAAAACTTGTCTTCCTTTTCCTTTATTCCAGATTTTTAAACATATTTCTTACAGAACTGACATCATCCCCAGTATTCAGTTTTGTGTGCTGATTTTTCATCTGTTAATGTAATATTTATATCACTTAATATTATATGTTATAGTGTATATATTCATATTATATCATATCCATTAATATTCTTCAAAAACACCTCTTCAATGCTGACATAATATGGTCATGCCATAATTTTATTTACATATTTTTAAATGAGCACTTTCTTTTGAATACTTTTGTAAAAGACAGTAATTTTTTTTATTATCATAAATATACTCAGTGATGTTTTTGACAGAATGGGAGAATAAAGACTTTTTTTTCCCCCTGAAAGGATAAATCTTGAAATATTTTTATATAAAAGATAACTGGGTATGTGTCTAGATTGGCTCTTTCTGTTCCAACCTGTCTTGTCATGTTAAAAGTTAACTTTTTAGGCATACATTTTAAGTAATTCACTGGATGATCTTTGCAGAAATTTTCTGGAGACCTAGAAGGAAAGGAACTATAATCTATGGAAGCCCTAGGTCTCACTTACTGATGAGCAGCTGCTGTACTGCTGGTAGCTCATATATTGCAGATGAAGAAATTGAGGTTTAGATTTATAACCAAACATTGACTGCATAGATTACATGAGTGAAACACTGTGTTAATTTATTTTAATTTTTTGGACCAGACAGCTATTCTTGTAGCCAGGCTTAACTGAGAATAGTTGAATATCAACTGTTGTAGGCCGCAAAGTCAGAGCCTTTATTACATTTCTTTTCTAATTTATTACTTTGTTTAACTGTACAGTATTTGTAATAGATTTAGTTTTGTGATCACTTAAACTAATATCTTAAAATATTTTATAGTTTCAATCTTATATAAGCTTTAAAAAAACATATGCTTTTATACGATAAGCAGTATAAAGTGCTTTATATAGAAAGTAAATGAAATAAACACTTAATAATTAAACTTTAAAGTGTACATCTACAATAATTCCTGAGGTCACTTCTTAGTCGGGCCTTCACTGCCCTTTGGACAGTTTTATTAATTGAAGGGGAAAGTTGCTGTCTAAACAATAGGGTATGCCTTCAGATTAGTATAAGTAGAAATTTTAAGAAGATTCTCTGAACATTTTAAGATCCTAAAGTGCATTGCAGCAAGCCTGACTTTCTTTTCAGAACCAGTTTTTTTTTTTTTTTTTTTTTTTTTGCTGCACTGGGGCTTCGTTGTGGTGTGCAGGCTTTCTCTAGTTGCTGAAAATGCGGTGGCTTCTCTTTTTGTGGAGCACAGGCTCTAGAGTGTACGGGCTCAGTAGTTGCAGAGCACGTGCTTCCTTGCCCAGCGGCATGTGGGATCTTAGTTCCCCAACCAAAGATCAAACCCATGTCCTCTGCATTGTGGACTTTAAACCACAGGACCAGCAGGGAAGTCCCACCAGAAAGTTTTCAGAAATTCCCTGAGCTCCCAACTTTCTGGGAACCTCCTCCTCCTCTTCATATGCTCTGCAGGATTGAATATTTCCCCTGTAGTACCTTTGTTGGGCTTCCCAAGTGGTACTAGTGGTAAAGAACCCACCTGCCAGTGCAGGAGATATAAGAGATGTGGGTTCAATCCCTGGGTTGGGAAGATCCCCAGAAGAAGAGCATGGCAGCCCACTCTAGTATTCTTGCCTGGAGAATCCCATGCACAGGGAAGCCTGGCGGGCTACAGTCCATCAGGTCACACAGAGTCAGACAAGACTGAAGCAACTTGGCACACATTCATCTTTGTTACTGCTGTGGAGTCTCTGGGTCAGCATGGGATGTACTACTGACTTTCAGACTTCATAGTTACATATGGACAAGACACATTTTTAATTATACCTTGAGACTGATTGATCTTTAGAAAAATAGAATTTTCATGGTCTTGAGGAGAGGGTAGATCCTGCGAATGAGAATACTTCTGACAGCAAAGACGTGGCTTACTTTTCCCAAACCAGGCAATTCATTAGCTATCAGGTGGATGTCCTACAATTTAATTTAATTCCTTTCTGACACGAAAGACTCAGAGTTAGCATAGCACCTCACAGATTAAGGAGTCAGTCCAGTCTCATGGGTTGTCCCCACTTCAGATGCCAATTGCAAATCCTTACACCTGACCAATAGGCTATAAAGTCTGGGGGCTCCCCACAACTCCCTCCTCAGGTTTGCTAATTTGCTAGAGTGGCTCATAGAAGTCAGGAAAACAGCCAAAAAGAAGGGATGAACAGGGCAAGGTAGGAAGTGGGTAGGTGTCTGCAGAACTTTTGTTTCCTCTGCAGGTACATTGACCCTGGACTCTGTCTAAACCCTGTTGTTTTACGGTTTTTGTGGATGCCCCATTATGTTTAAATGATTGATTCCATCAGGGTCTATTGGTGATTGACCGAGTCTCCAGCCCCTCCCTTGATGTCAGAGGTGGGGCTAAAGTGCTAACACTGTAGTCATGAATTGACTGTAGTCATGCATTGGTCTTTTCTTTCTGGTGACCAGCCTTCATCCTGAAACTATCTAGGTGCCTCCTGTTATCTCATTAGCAGGCAGAAGACACTTTTCAGTTCTGAGTTTCCAGAGGTCTTAGAAACTCTTGTGTCAGAAACTAGGGACTAAGACCAGGTATTTTAACCAGTGATGTTCCTCTTACCCATATCATTCAGAATATTCCAAGGGTTTTAGAAGCTGTATGCCAGAAACCAGGACAAAGACTGAATATATGTTTCTTTTTATATTGCAATATCACAATGAGTATGATCTGAATGGTAAGCAGGGAGAGGATCATTTTGGAGAAGTATTTAAAACACATTGGAAGACTGAGGGAAGCTGTAAGCAGGCTGCCTGTGAGGGGCTCTTTACTGTGATTTATCTGCAAGTAACTATAGAGGCAAAGTTGTGGTTGACCTCTCAGTACCCAGCTGTCATTTGTATAGAAAGGATACCATGGTTTAACTTTTATTTCTTCTTAAGGACTCTTGTTGGGTTCTGTATGCATATCTATTTCCACTGCCCTTTTCCAAGAGCTTTCTTATTTCAGAAATATTCAAAGTTGGAGGCAAAGCTTGGTTTCCTAGGTATAAGAACATTTTTAATACTACTAAAAAGCAACAGATTTGGGATATTGTGCATATGATCCAGGAGTTTGGTGCTTGGTCTGTAGGCAGGCAAGTTCTATAGAATAAAACAACTGATTATTTTTTTGGTGATGTAGCGATTGAAAGCTTTCAAAGCAGCTACTGAAGGTGCAGCTTGTATGATAGCAGTGTTTTCACCTTATGTTTCCGTATTCAGAACATTCTTGACAACATGGTGTCTGGAGCTGTTTTGTAACCTGCTTCTGTGAATTTAGAAGAGCTAATGTAGATTTAAGGAGCTGCTCTGTGTTTAGGGGCATGATTTTCTTAACTCTACTGTACTTGCTACAGAGTAATGGGCATGCTTCTGTAAACAAAATAGTCTAGAAATCTAGATTTCTGCTGTTAGGTAAGAGACTTATCAAGAAAAAAGATAACCAACCGTTGCTGGCATAGAATTTTTTTTTTCCTGCTGTAGCTTGCAAACCTTGCAAACCTTAATGAAAGAAAAGGGAGAAAAGGCCTTCTTGCAGTATTTGGTTGTTTTGTTTTTGCTTTAGTGTTACTCGTTAGTTGAGGAAAGTAGTTTATGAAATTCTTGCTTGACTGTGAGAACACAGTCTACACCAGCTTTATTAGTGCTGTTTTGCTCAGCAATGACTGTGATGACTTTTGGGTGAAAATGCACATATATATTTCAGTGATTCTCAGTCTTTTTCTCAGGACAACTTATGCTTACAAACATTTTGAGGACTCCAAAAAAGTTTCAGCTCATTTCCTTTCTGTAACATCCTCCCCTCCCTTCCCCTTCCCTTCTCTCCCAATCCCAGCCCCTTTCCCTCCCTATAGATTTGTCTTGATGGTACTTATTTGCTGAAGGTTAAAACAGGGAACTAAAAAGCCTCTTGATGAAAGTGAGAGAGGGGAGTGAAAAAGTTGGCTTAAAGCTCAACATTCAGAAAACTAAGATCATGCCATCTGGTCCCATCACTTCATGGGAAATAGATTGGGAAACATTGGAAACAGTGTCAGACTTTATTTTTGGGGGCTCCAAAATCACTGCAGATGGTGACTGCAGCCATGAAATTAAAAGACGCTTACTCCTTGGAAGGAAAGTTATGACCAACCTAGATAGCATATTAAAAATCAGAGACATCACTATGTCAACAAAGGTCCGTCTAGTCAAGGCTATGGTTTTTCCAGTAGTCATGTATGGATGTGAGAGTTGGACTCTGAAGAAAGCTGAGCACTGAAGAATTGATGCTTTTGAACTGTGGTGTTGGAGAAGACTCTTGAGAGTCCCTTGGACAGCAAGGAGATCCAACTAGTCCATCCTAATGGAGATCATTGGAAGGACTGATGTTGAAGCTGAAACTCCAATACTTTGGCCACCTCATGTGAAGAGCTGACTCATTGGAAAAGACCCTAATGCTGGGAAGGATTGGGGGCAGGAGGAGAAGGGGACGACAGAGGATGAGATGGCTGGATGGCATCACCAACTCAATGGACATGAGTTTGGGTAAGCTCCGGGGGTTGCTGATGGAAAGGGAGGCCTGGCGTGCTGCGGTTCATGGGGTTGCAAAGTGTCGGAGACGACTGAGTGACTGAACTGAAAACAGGGAAATATTTAAAGTAGCAATAATAAGTGCATAAGAATTTATTTTCATAAAAAATAACATTTTTCCCAAACCATAAAAATAAAGAAAAGAATAGCGTTGTTTTACATTTTTTGCAGAACTCGTTAACATTGAGTTTAATGAAAATTGGATTCTCATGTCTGCTTTTGCATTGAGTCTATTGGGCATCGTTCTGGTTGAACTATATTGAAGAAAGTCCAGCTTCCCAGAGATACATGGTTGGAACGAGTGCGGTATTTTAGTACCAATTTTTTTAATTTTTATTTATTTTAATTGTAGGCTAATTACTTTACAATATTGTGGTGGTTTTTGCCTTACATTCACATGAATCAGCCATGGGTATACATGTGTTCCCCATCCTGACCCTCCCTCCCACCTCCCTCCCTATCCTGTCCCTCAGGGTCATCCCATTGCACCAGCCTTGAGTACCCTGTCTCATGCATCGATCCTGGACTGGGGATCTGTTTCACATATGATAATATACATGTTTCAATGCTATTCTCTCAAATCATCCCACGCTCACCTTCTCCCACAGAGTCCCAAAGTCTGTACTTTACATCTGTGATTCTTTTGCTGTCTCGCATATAGGGTCATCATTACCATCTTTCTAAATTCCATATATATGCGTTAATATACTGTATTGGTGTTTTTTTTTTTTTTTTTTTTCTGACTTACTTCACTCTGTGTAACAGGCTCCAGTTTCATCTGCCTCATTAGAACTGATTCAAATGCATTCTTTTTAATAGCTGAGTAATATTCCATTGTGTATATGTACCACAGGTATCTTATCCATTCATCTGCCGACGGACATCTAGGTTGCTTCCATGTCCTGGCTATTGTAAACAGTGCTGCGATGAACATTGGGGTACACATGTCTCTTTCAATTCTGGTTTCCTCGGTGTGCATGCCCAGCAGTGGGATTGCTGGGTCATATAGCAGTTTCTATTTCCAGTTTTTTAAGGAATCTCCACACTGTTCTCCATAGTGGCTGTACTAGTTTGCATTCCCACCAACAGTGTAAGAGGGTTCCTTTTTCTCTGCACCCTCTCCAGCATTTATTGTTTGTAGACTTTGATAGCAGACATTCTGACCAGCATGAGATGGTACCTCATTGTGGTTTTGATTTGCATTTCTCTGATAATGAGCGATGTCGAGCATCTTTTCATGTGTTTGTTAGCCATTTGTATGTCTTCTTTGGAGAAATGTCTGTTTAGTTCTTTGGCCCACTTTTTGATTGGGTTGTTTATTTTTCTGGAATTGAGCTGCAGAAGTTGCTTGTATATTTTTGAGATTAATTCTTTGTTAGTGTCTTCGTTTGCTATTAATTTCTCCCATTCTGAAGGCTGTCTTTTCACCTTGCTTATAGTTTCCTTTGTGTGCAAAAGCTTTTAAGTTTAATTAGGTCCCATTTGTATATTTTTGCTTTTATTTCCATTACTCTGGGAGGTGGGTCATAGAGGGTCCTGCTGTGATTTATGTTGGAGAGTGTTTTGCCTATGTTTTCCTCTAGGAGTTTTATAGTTTCTGGTCTTAGGTTTAGATCTTTAATCCATTTTGAGTTTATTTTTGTGTATGGTGTTAGAAAGTGTTCTAGTTTCATTCTTTTACAAGTGGTTGACCAGTTTTCCCAGCACCACTTGTTAAAGAGGTTGTCTTTCCTCCATTGTATATTCTTGCCTCCTTTGTCAAAGATAAAGTGTCAATAGGTGGATGGGTTTATCTCTGGGCTTTCTATTTTGTTCCACTGATCTATATTTCTGTCTTTGTGCCAGCACTGTACTGTCTTGATGACTGTGGCTTTGTAGTGTAGCGTGAAGTCAGGCAGGTTGATTACTCTGGTTCCATTCTTCTTTCTCAAGATTGGTTTGACTATTCGAGGTTTTTCATATTTCCATACAAATTGTGAAATTATTTGTTCTGGTTCTGTGAAAAATACTGTTGGTAGCTTGATAGGGATTGCATTGAATCTGTAGATTGCCTTAGGTAGTATACTCATTTTCAGTATATTGATTCTTCTGATCCATGAACAGTATATTTCTCCATCTATTTGTGTCCTCTTTGATTTCTTTCATCAGTGTTTTATAGTTTTCTATATATAGATCTTTTGTTTCTTTAGATAGATTTATTCCTAAGTATTTTATTCTTTTTGTTGCAATGGTGAATGAAATTGTTTCCTTAATTTCTCTTTCTGTTTTCTCATTGTTAATGTATAGGAATGCAAGGGATTTCTGTGTGTTAGTTTTATATCCTGCAACTTTACCATATTCATTGATTACCTCTAGTAATTTTCTGGTGGTGTCTTTAGGGTTTTCTATGTAGAGGATCATGTCATCTGTAAACAGTGAGAGTTTTACTTCTTCTTTTCCAATCTGGATTCCTTTTATTACTTTTTCTTCTCTGATTGCTGTGGCTAAAACTTCCAAAACTATGTTGAACAGTAGTGTTGAGAGTGGGCATCCTTGTCGTGTTCTTGACTTTAGGGGAAGTGCTTTCAATTTTTCACCATTGAGGATAATGTTTATGGTTGGTTTATCATATATGGCTTTTATTATGTTGAGGTATGTTCCTTCTATGTCTGCTTTCTGGGGTTTTTTTTAAATCGTAAATGGATGTTGAATTTTATCAAAGGCTTTCTCTGCATCTATTGAGATAATCATATGGTTTTTATCTTTCAATTTGTTAATGTAGTGTATTACATTGATAGATTTGCGAATATTGAAGAATCCTTGCATCGCTGGGATAAAGCCTACTCGGTCATGATGTATGATCTTTTTTAATATGTTGTTGGATTCTGTTTGTTAGCATTTTGTTAAGGATTTTTTGCATCTATGTCCATCAGTGGTATTGGCCTGTAGTTTTCTATTTTTGTGACATCTTTGTCTGGTTTTGGTATTAGGGTGATGTTGGCCTCATAGAATGAGTTTGGAAGTTTACCTTCCTCTGCAATTTTCTGGAAGAGTTTGAGTAGGATAGGTGTTAGCTCTTCTCTAAATTTTTGATAGAATTCAGCTGTGAAGCCGTCTGGTCTTGGGCTTTTGCTTTTTGGAAGATTTCTGATTTCAGTTTTGATTTCTCTGCTTGTGATGGGTCTGTTAAGATTTTCTATTTCTTCCTGGCTCAGTTTTGGAAAGTTATATTTTTCTAAGAATTTGTCCATTTCTTCCAAGTTGTCCATTTTATTGGCATATAGTTGCCGATAGTAGTCTCTTATGATCCTTTGTATTTCTGTGTTGTCTGTTGTGATCTCTCCATTTTCATTTCTAATTTGTTGATTTGATTCTTCTTTTTTTTTTTTTTGATGAGTCTGGCTAAAGGTTTGTTTATTTTATTTATCTTCTCAAAGAACCAGCTTTTAGCTTTGTTGATTTTGACTATGGTCTCCTTTGTTTCTTTTTCATTTATTTCTGCCCTAATTTTTATGATTTCTTTCCTTCTACTAACCCTCTGGTGCTTCATTTCTTCTTTTTCTAGTTGCTTTAGGTGAAAGTTAGGTTATTTATTTGATTTCTCTCCTGTGTGTTGTAATGGGCTTGTATTGCTATGAACCTTCCCCTTAGCACTGCTTTTACTGAATCCCATAGGTTTTGGGTTGTTGTGTTCTCATTTTCATTTGTTTCTATGCATAGTTTGATTTCGTTTTTGAATTCTTCTTTGATTTGTTGGTTATTCAGAAGTGTGTTGTTTAGCCTCCATATGTTTGTATTTTTAATAGTTTTTTCCCTGTAGTTGACATCTAATCTTACTGCATTGTGATCAGAAAAGATGCTTGAGATGATTTCAATTTTTTTGAATTTACGAAGGCTAGATTTATGGCCCACGATGTGATCTATCCTGGAGAAGCTTCCGTGTGCATGTGCGAAAAAAGGTGAAATTCATTGTCTTAGGGTGAAATGTCCTATAGGTATGAATTAGGTCTAACTGATCCATTGTATCATTTCAAGTTTGTGTTTCCTTGCTAATTTTCCATTTAGTTGATGTATCCATAGGTGTGAGTGGGGTACTAAAGTCTCCCGCTATTATTGTGTTATTGTTAATTTCCCCTTTCATACTTGTTGGTATTTGCCTTACATATTGTGGTGCTCCTATGTTGGTTGCATATATAATTGTTATGTTTTCTTCTTGGATTGATCCTTTGATCATTATGTGGTGTCCTTCTTTGTCTCTTTTCACAGCCTGTACTTCAAAGTCTATTTCATCTGATATGACTGTTGCTACTCTTGCTTTCTTTTGGCCTCCATTTGCGTGAAATATCTTTTTTCAGCCCTTCACTTTCAGTCTGTATGTGTCTCTAGGTGTGAGGTGGGTCTCTTGTAGACAGCATATATAGGGGTCTTGTTTTTGTATCCATTCAGCCAGTCTTTGTCTTTTGGTTGGAACATTCAACTCATTTACATTTAAGGTAATTATTGATAAGTATGATCCTGTTGCCATTTATTTTGTTGTTTTAGGTTTGAGTTTATAAACCTTTTCTGTGTTTCCTGTCTAGAGAAGATCCTTTAGCATTTGTTGCAGAGCTGGTTTGGTGGTGCTGAATTCTCTGAGCTTTTGCTTGTCTGTAAAGCTTTTGATTTCTCCTTCATATTTGAATGAGATCCTTGCTGGGTACAGTAATCTGGGTTGTAGGTTTTTCTCTTTCATCACTTTAAGTATGTCCTGCCATTCCTTTCTGGCCTGAAGAGATTCTATTGAAAGATCAGCTGTTATCCTTATGGGAATGCCCTTGTGTGTTATTTGTTGTTTTTCCCTTGCTGCTTTTAATATTTGTTCTTTGTGATTGATCTTTATTAATTATTAAATATATCTAGGAATTTCTCTGGACCTGTTGAGGGCAGTGTGAGTCAGTTCAGTTTTAGATAGTCCCTTGTTCCAGCTTATACTTCTTCTCAAGGTCTACAGGTCCCTTCCAATGTAGACAATGCTAACTACAGGGTTTTAATCTGTTGCACCTGTCACTTCCAAGGTGGTTCCCTCTTCTTTGTTTATTTTGGCTTCCTCTGTTTGCAAGTCTTTTCATTATCTAACTTACACCCTGACACAAGGGGGTGAACAAAGGTGGTCATTCATTTAGGCTCACTTGTTCAGTTGTGCTCCAGGGAGGGAGGAACACTTCAAACAAATATCACTGGTGTGTATGGGGAGTGCTTGCAGTGTCTGGGCCACACTGGGGTTGCCCCCACTCATGGCGTGTGTGCTTTCCCGGTCTATACTGCTCAGGCTCCAGGTTGCTCTGCAGGGAAACTGTCTAAGGTGGGCCCTGGGTTGCGTGCACTTTCCAGGTCTAAGCTGCTCAGGTTCAGGTGCTCGGCTACTCCACAAAGGCACAGACTCGGTTGGGCCTGCGTTTTGTTCCCTTCCCAGGTCCAAGCAGCTCAGGCGACCAGGTTCTTGGCAAGCGCACTCTCCCCAGTTGGGCGGTGCGTCTTATCACCTCCCCCATCCCAGCCGCTTGGTTTCCTGGGTGCGCAGCGGGGCGCCGTCTCAGGTGTGCAGTGTGTCTCCTCTGGGGAGCTGACCTCTGGCTGCGACCCTCCTAGCAGATGTCAACCATCCAGGATCCCAGGAAGAATTGGTTAGCAACTGGGAGCATGCTTGCAGTTTGGTAGGGGATGCTGTCTCTGGGGCCAAGTTTGCCCCTTGCCTTCTGGCTCTGGCTGTCTCCCGTCTGCCTCCCTGCCTCCGGTGGGGGATCGGCCAGTCCGCTGCCTGCTAGCTCTCCTCTGGTATTCACTCAGTCCTTTGTTCTTTGAGCCCGGGATGGGCCAGTCCGCTGCCTGATGGCTCTCCTCTGGTATTCGCTCAGTCCTTGGTTCTTTGAGCCAGCTGGCAGTACTTTAGGTTAGAGCAGAAAAGTTCTCTCTCTCTCTCTCCTCTTTTTTTTTTTTTTTTTCTCTCTGGCAATCCCAGGGTTTGGGTTGCTATCTCACCTTAGATCCCTCAGATTGCCCTCAGGACATTCAGGCCTGGTCCTTACCCTGAGCAGTGCCGCCTGCGCTTCCCAGTTCAGCCCCCGCTTGCTGGTGGCTGATGCTAGCATCTGGGCTACTTCTCCGCTGGGAGTTGCAGTTAGGCACATAATCTGTGGGTTTTATTTATTTATTTCTTCCTCCTGGTTATGTTGCCCTCTGAGATTCCAAAACTCCCCACAGCCCCGCCGGTGAAAGGGTTTCCTTGTGTTTGGAAACTTCTCTTTTAGGACTCCCTCCCCGGGACGGGTCTCCGTCCCTAACTCTTTTGTCTCTATTTTTATCTTTTATATTTTGTCCTACCTCCTTTTGAAGACAAAGGGCTGCATTTCTGGGTGCCTGGTGTCCTCTGCCTGCATTCAAAAGTTGTTTTGTGGTATTTTCTCAGCGTTCAAATGGTTTTTCTATGAATTTGTGGGGGAGAAAGTGGTCTCCCTGTCCTATTCCTCTGCCATCTTAGGACCACCCACCATTTTTATATGTATATTCTAATTTGACACTACACAAAATTTGACACAAGGTGTTTTTTTAAAGGACTAGTTGCAACATGCAATCTGAATCCCATCAGTGAACCTTTTGTTCTCTATTAAACTGAAAATTTATTGATCTATGTTGCACTTTGGCTCTTCTACACATGTGTGATTTTATAATGTCATATATTGGTAAACAAAGATCTGTGTCATATAGGTCTTTTTATACTATAAAAAAAGGTATATTTATTATTATCACCTTCAATTCCATCAGAAATAGCTTTAATTATTGGGAAGCTGTCAAGCTCACAAAAGTGGATACACATTTTTGGAAGTTATAATTCTGACTTAGAAGCTTGAATTTCACCATTGTCAAAAAATATTATCAGTAGTTTTTTTTTTTTTTTTTTTCAAATTAAAATGACAGCTTTCTTTGTTCACTTTCATGAAAATTCTTTCAAGATACCCAAATCTGAATTACCATAGTTTGTCTGTTAATCATTTGTTCAAGTAAAAATGGTATTCCATGAAAAAGGCAGGTCATTTATCGTGTGATTCAATTATTTGTCCATTACCTTTTCCCATGATAACCATTGAACTACGGTATACAGCAGAAGTACTTTATGCATACACCCCATTTTATCACAAATTTAATAAAATTGATAGACATATTTTTTCTTCATCAAGGCATTGTTATGAGAACTCCCTCACCCTCAACTGCAAATTTGAGATAATTGAGTATATAATGACTGCATTGGAGCCCCTGCCTTAACTCAAGCTCAGGCACCAACAGTTTTACCCTTTATTGTTCTTGTGTCACCATTAAAAATATCAACAGGGTGACACAGGCAAATAACATGTTCTATTATTGTGTAAGTATATTTGACTGTACAGACCACATGAAATTGTGCTGTGTATCTCCTGGATTACATAGACCTTGCTCTGAGAGCTGCCATTCCTCTGTTAGCTCTTCTTTTGTTCTTGTTGAGAATACAGTTGGGAAAGAAAGGAGTCTTATGCTGGTAACATTTTCACAGATTTTGCAAACTGATGCATTGGCACCAAGGGATCTTTCCTTTGCCCTACTCTTTTTGTTTGTACAGCAAACTGTGGCTTTCAAGATGAGACTCAGAGCTTCTGAATGTTGCTATGCTGGTATATATGCATATATTAAAAAAGCGGTAATTATAGTAATAAAAAACATTGGATTCATTAAATGTGTATAGTGTCCATGTCCTTGTATGTTTAATATCTGCCCTGTCCTCATCTTTTGTGAAGTTGTTGTGAGAAGTAATTTGATATTTTAAAAATCTAAAAACCTGTGAAACTGTACGGTCTATTTTCATTGCCTGACATCTTATAGTGCATCATATAGTGAGGTAAATATTAATATATACCAGTGAGATCACAGTGTAACTTCAGAGGTTCATTAGTCAACTATAGTTGAAGATGAGGAGCAGGAGAGGAAATTCCTAGGCGTACGATGCCAAATGATCAGAATATTTAAAAACTACAATGGAAAAAACATTCTCCCACTTCTGTATATTGGAAGATAAGAAGTGTCTTTTTTAAAAGCAAGTGGATGAAGGTGCACTAAAAAGAGACCAAAAGTAGGAGCGGTGTTTAGAGACCGAAAGGGAAGATTTTCATTTGGAATTGTGTGATGATGAGAGTATTGAAATATCATGAAGGTACTTTTCCCCCCAAAATATTTAAGACTTTCCTCCCCAGAATATTTATGAATATCATGAGTCTGGGAAAGGCAGTTATCAAGGTTAGTCTATGCTTGAACAATGCTATGGTTCAAAGGTAGGCAAGAATTCTTGGAGATAGAAGAGGGATGAATAATTTGATGAGGTAATTTCAGGAAGATAAAATACTTACCTTCAAGAATGTGCCAATGTGTTTGGCTTTTAAAACTAAGTTAAAATTTGTATAGTCATCATCATGTGCCTATGATTAAATGTAGTCTCTCCCCCCCCCCCCATAAAATATTGCAGGATAGAGTTGACAAACGAATCATATGAAAATAAGATGATTGGATGGATTGTACATAATATATGTATTATATATCATTGTAGAGTTTATAAAGAATTTTAATACTTTGGAGCTTAAAAAGAAATTTTACCTTCTCTATTTCATTTCAATATTAAAAGAAAAAAGAAGCCTGAAGTAGGTGAGAAAGCAGTGATCATCATATGAGAATCTACTTTACAGAAAGCCACAGCCCTTCTGAATCAGAGTTTGAATTTCAAGTTAGGTCTCTGAGGAGTTCCCTGGTGGTCCAGTGGTTAGGACTTGGTGCTTTCATTGCTGGGTTCCTGGGTCCTTGGGTCCAATCCCTGGTCGATGAACTAAGATCCTGCAAGCCTCATGGAGTGGCCTTAAACAAACAAACAAACAAAAACGAAGTCTCTGAACTGACAGTTCCTGTATTGGGGGCTGCATACTGTCACTGCCAGGAAGCTTTTAATTTGCAAGATTCCATGGTTACGGTGTTCCCTGCATACTCTGGCCCAGAAAGCATCCAAACAGAAGACAAATGCTGTTTGGGCCAGAGTATGACCTCATTTGGGAGATGGACAGCTGTGGATCAGGGTGCTCCAAAAACTGACCAATGCTCCAGGTCAGTTTGAGGTTTGAGGACAAGCTCAAGGTGTGTCAGGCTGTCCTAGATCAAGTCTTGCCAGAGACTGTGGCACACACACTCATGCTCTCTGGCTCCATTGTTGAGAATTGTTCTTTTCTCCTACTTGTTCACTTTCACTAGGCTTTTAGGAATTAAATAGTATTGTCTTCATCCCTAAAACTATTTTGAGAACTCATCACATCAACTATGTCCACTGACTCAAAATGGATTAAAGATCTGAACTTAAAACCAGAAACTATAAAACTCCTAGAGGAAAACATAGGTAAAACATTCTCTGACATAAATCACAGCAGGATCCTCTATGACCCACCTCCAAGAATAATGGAAATAAAAGCAAAAATAAACAAATGGGACCTAATTAAACTTAAAAGCTTTTGCACAACGAAGGAAACTATAAGCAAGGTGAAAAGACAGCCTTCAGAATGGGAGAAAATAATAGCAAATTAAGCAACTGACAAAGAATTAATCTCAAAAATATACAAGCAACTCCTGCGGATCAATTCCAGAAAAATAAACAACCCAATCAAAAAGTGGGCCAAAGAACTAAACAGACATTTCTCCAAAGAAGACACAGATGGCTAACAAACACATGAAAAGATGCTCGACATCTCTCATTATCAGACAAATGCAAATCAAAACCACAATGAGGTACCATTTCATGCTGGTCAGAATGGCTGCTATCCAAAAGTCTACAAACAATAAATGCTGGAGAGGGTGTGGAGAAAAGGGAACCTTCTTACACTGTTGGTGGGAATGCAAACTAGTACAGCCACTATGGAGAACAGTGTGGAGATTCCTTAAAATACTGGAAATAGAACTGCCATATGACCCAGCAATCCCACTGCTGGGCATACACACTGAGGAAACCAGAATTGAAAGAGACAAGTGTACCCCGATGTTCATCACAGCACTGTTTATAATAGCCAGGACATGGACGCAACCTAGATGTCCATCAGCAGATGAATGGATAAGATACCTGTGGTACATATACACAATGGAATATTACTCAGGTATTAAAAAGAGTACATTTGAATCAGTTCTAATGAGGTGGATGAAACTGGAGCCTATTATACAGAGTAAAGTAAACCAGAAATAAAAACACCAATACAGTATACTAATGCATATATATGGAATTTAGAAAGATGGTAACGATAACCCTATATGTAAGACAGCAAAAGAGACACAGATGTATAGAACAGTCTTTTGGACTCGGTGGGAGAAGGTGAGCATAGGATGAATTGAGAGAATAGCATTGAAACATTTATATTTTCATATGTGTAATAGATCTCCAGTCCAGGTTCAATGCATTAGACAGGGTGCTCAGGGCTGGTGCACTGTGATGACCCAGAGGGATGAGATGGGGAGGGAGATGGAAGGGGGGTTCAGGATGGGGAATGCATGTACACCTGTGGCTGATTCATGACAGTGTATGGCAAAACCACTACAATATTGTAAAGTAATTAGCCTCCAATTAAAATAAATAAATTAAAAAAATTAAATTAAAAAAAAAACTATGTCCAACTGAATGAATAAGAGCATCATCCATCTTGTTAGTTTCAGTCTTTTATAATAAAACAAGTGATATGATAAATTTATTGTGAACCAATAAGTGGAATCCAAGTTACTCAAGCCCAAGGATTTTGCTTGCTTGTTTAGCTCTCATGTTTAGTGTATATTAGTCATTAAATACAATGTTATTTCAAGTTCCTAGTTAACTTTTACTCCCATCTTTGATTTGTCAAAGTTTACTCTTCACAGTAAGTCTTCTATTGTATAATGTAAGGAAACAGGTGGAAACATTTAACATCAGATTACTTTTATTTCAAATGTAGGCAAAGGTTCTTAGCTTTTCTTTTGTTTCAAACATTGTCCCTGACTGAACGTTAAGCATTTCTGTTGTATATAATAGTAATAATAAGGATAATACTACCACCAGTACCACCACAGAAACAGGAACAGGATCGTTCCCTTTTGCTTCAGTTGGCATTAAATGTTTTTGGAGTTATTTTCAGCCTCATTTAGCCCTTCCTATTTTTCCACTTCAGCAAATCCACTTTGACTTTTTTTTAACACAGGTAAGTCACCAGGGCAAGGGCAGGAGCTCTTTAGATCATGGGAATACCCCTTCTGAGACTTGAAGACATTGCTTTACAGTATTTATTAGTAGCACTGAGACAGCTGCTGGAGAGGAAGTTTAGAGTGTATCACAGCTGTGAACATTTAAATTTTGTCATGAAATTTGAATAAAATTTAATTAAATGAAATAAAATTAATAATTTTAAATTAAATCACTTGCTGTGTTTGGTGCAAAAATAGTGGCTAGTGAATTCCTGTGCTAGCTGGGAAGATAACCCTTGCCACATGGTTAAACTCTTACCGTGGGAGGTATTGGGATAGCACGAGAAACAGGAGTCGTGGGAGGTTGATTCTGACCATTTCGTTTTGGGATTCCGACATTAAAATTCACCTTTGGAATGGTGTGCCTTTAGTCAAGTGTTTTCCCTGAGTACAGCTCACGGTTAGTATTTATTGCTAAAAGCCTTTGGAGAATTTTGACATCAATTTACTAGCATGAGTACAATCATCATTTTTCTAGGATTTGAAATAGTTCAGCTGGAATTTGCTGTCACCTCCACTAGCTTTGTTCATAGTGATGCTTCCTAAGGCTCACTTGCCTTCACAGGTCAAATTGCCAACATCCACTGGATCATCGAAAAAGCAAGAGAGTTCAAGAAAAACATCTATTTCTGTTTTATTGACTATGCCAAAGCCTTTGACTGTGTGAATGACAATAAACTGTGGAAAATTTTGAAGGAGAGAGGAATACCAGACCACCTGACCTGTCTCTTGAGAAACCTGTATGCAGGTCAGGAAGCAACAGTTAGAACTGGAACATGGAACAACAGACTGGTTCCAAATAGGAAAAGGAGTACGTCAAGGCTGTATATTGGCACCGTGCTTATTTAATTTATATGCAGAGTACATCATGAGAAACACTGGGCTGGAGGAAGCACAAACTGGAATCAAGATTGCCAGGAGAAATATCAATAACCTCAGATATGCAGATGACACCACCCATATGGCAGAAAATGAAGAAGAACTAAAGAGCCTCTTGATGAAAGTGAAAGATGAGAGTGAAAAAGTTGGCTTAAAGCTTAACATTCAGAAAACTACGATCATAGCATCTGGTCCCATCACTTCATGGCAAATAGATGGGGAAACAGTGGAAACAGTGGCTGACTTTATTTTTCTGGGCTCCAAAATCACTGCAGATGGTGATTGTAGCCATGAAATTAAAAGACGCTTACTCCTTGGAAGGAAAGCTATGACCACCCTAGACAGCATATTAAAAAGTAGAGACATTACTTTGTCAACAAAGGTCTGTCTAGTCAAGGCTGTGATTTTTCCAGTGGTCATGTATGGATGTGCTGCTACTGCTAAGTCACGTCTGTCATGTCCGGCTTTGTGCGACCCCATAGACGGAAGCCCACCAGGCTCACATCCCTGGGATTCTCCAGGCAAGAATACTGGAGTTGGTTGCCATTTCCTTCTCCAGTTCATGAAAGTGAAAAGTGAAAGTTAAGTCGCTCAGTCGTGTCTGACTTTTCATGACCCCATGGACTGCAGCCTACCAGGTTCTGCTGTCCATGGGATTTTCCAGGCAAGAGTACTGGAGTGGATTGCCATTGCCTTCTCCAATATGGATGTGAGAGTTGGACTATAAAGAAAGCTGAGTGCTGAAGAATTGATGCTTTTGAACTATGATGTTGGAGAAGACTCTTGAGAGTCCCTTGGACTGCAAGGAGATCCAACCAGTCCATCCTAAAGGAGGTCAGTCCTGGGTGTTCATTGGAAGGACTGATGTTGAAGCTGAAATACAATACTTTGGCCACCTCATACGAAGAGCTGACTCATTTCAAAAGACCCTGATACTGGGAAAGATTGAGGGCAGGAGCAGAAGGGGATGGAAGAGGATGAGATGGTTGGATGGCATTACTGACTCAATGGACATGGGTTTGGATAGACTCCGGCAGTTGGTGATGGACAGGGAGGCCTGGCGTGCTGCAGTTCACGGGGTCACAAAGAGTCAGACACAACTGAGTGACTGAACTGAACTGAACTGATCTTGCTCACTGTGTTTTCATGCCCTTTCTTTCAGAGTTGCCTGAGGTTCCATCAGTTGAGGAGGAAGTGGAAGAAACCGAGTCTTGGGCAAAGCCTCTGGTTCACCTTTGGCAGACGAAGTCCCCAAACTTTGTGGCCGAGCAAGAGTATAACACAGCCATGGGCAGAATGGAGCCACACTGCGCCATCTGTGCCCTGCTTATGCCCTACTACAAGGTAGCTGGCGGGAGGGTCCCTGCCCACGTTTCCTTTCACTGCAGCACTTTCTGTGTGGGTGTAAAAACACAGGTGAATCATCGTACAGTTAGTATGTACACGATGAAGAAGACATTAGTTCTTCTGTAGCTAATAACCATCATAGAGCAGCAAACAGAATTCCTGCGTGCCACTTGAGAGACTTTTCTTTAACAGTGCTTTATCATTTTTGAATGTCTTAATTTACTTCAGTCCATGGTTAATTCCAACCTTTCTTTCTACCCATTTCACCAAGAAACACAGACCTTAAAGCTTCAAAATAGTAGAAGCTTGCAGAGAGAGAACTTAGACCTAGTCTCTGCTTTATGTTTGAAAATATTACTGTCAATCGTATAAATGTCAGCTCTGGGCCCACATTTGAAATATCTGTCTTCATCTTTCCATGTAGAACATGCAAAAGACACAGCAGGACTCAATGCAAACCAAATTGTCCAGTTCATCCCCATCAGCCAGCTATTCATGGTATTATTTTCAGATGTCATGTCATATATGTTATGCCAAAAGCATCTTAGATCACAGAGGGCCACATTCTTCAGCACTAACACAAACAAAATGATCTTTAGGAATCTGGTAAGTGTAGAACTACTAGGTCCATTTTAAGATACAATATATTATAAAGTACATTGATGTGATTATTTTGTTCTGGGTTATGTTTTCACTAATAGAATCAAATATTTTATTCAAGATTACATTGTTCTTAAAGTTCCACATGAAGTAATTTTATTCAGACATTTCAGAGCATAAAAATGTGTAATGTGCCACATTCTCAGAACTTGGTAAATAGAGGAAGTAGTTCATTCATTCATCTTTGAATGTAACATTAGGGAGTGATTAACTTTATTTTTATTTCCCATTTATCGTTAAATTTCTATGTTTTCTCGAAAAATTTACATTTGTTTTGATTCTTATTTCTGTTTCATAGTCTGCCTGAATATTTCCCTAATGATTAAAAAAATTCCAACTAAAATTATAAGATTTGGGGAAATTTATTAGCATAAGGTCTTTGGGGATAAGATAGTTCATTAATTATATTCAAATAAACACTGAATATCTTATCTTTTGATGAGAGATGACAATTTTATTTGCATACTATGCCTTGTTATCTAATGTCATTTGCTAGATCTTTCTGTCTTGATATTTTAAAACTTTGTGATGAGACAAAAGACTTCAAAAACTCTCTAAATATTGTCATACAAATCAAAACTGAGGTCTTTGAAGATTCTCCTTCAGGTGTAACTAGGTAAGATTCTTCAGTAAATGAAATCTGATCTATTAACCTAGTACAAATAAAGAAGCAAAAAAAGTTCATTAGAAGGATCATTGCTTCTCATGAACTTTGTCTGTAAGAACATAATTTTAGTAGCTTATTCCTTTCTGTAACAGTGGATGTACATAATCTCCTCTTGTTCCTTCAGCTTAGCTTCTGGATGGGAACCTGGAGAGCTGAGCTGATAGTTGGGAGACAAGGACAAGAAGAAACAATACAGATGTGGAAAATCAGTAAATGAAATAGCTGTTCGTGGATCTGTCCAAAGCAAGTGATCTGAGCTCTTTTCTGTGTTTTTTGCTCATTTGCAAATATTGTGTTTTTCAGCCAGATAGCAGCAATGAAGAAAATGATTCTAGATGGGAGACAAAATTAGATGAAGTGGTGACTTCAGGAGGAAAGACTAAGCCCCTCATTCCAGAGATGTGTTTTATTTATAGTGAAGAAAATATAGAATATTCTCCACCTAACGCCTTCCTGGAAGAGGATGGAACAAGCCTTCTGATTTCCTGTGCAAAGTGCCGCGTACGGGTTCATGCAAGTAAATGAGTCTATCAGTCATTAATCACTGGCTTTTTAGTGCTTCACATAGTCTTTCTTTCTCGCCCATTTGCACCCTGTCAAATCTATCACAGTGAACTGTTGGCATCATTAATGATTAGATCATTCTTTATCATATTTCTTCTAATGAAAGTATGAAAGGTGTAATCGTCCTTTCTTCTATTTTATGTGGTGTCAGTGGAGAACAGGTCTGATGGTTTGTTTGTTTGGAGTCCCCATGTGGAGTCATCATGGGACTCCTTTCACATGCTTGAATTTTGCTTAAGATATAGTTTATAAAACCTTATTTTTAGTCTCTTAGGTTGATTCATCACTATTTTCCTTTGTAAGTTTTAAAAAGAATGAGTATTCTTTTGGTGATTTGGGGAATTGCTGTTAAATTTAATTACTGAGTTAAAATTTTATTCTTTGTAAGAGTAGGGATATCTTCACTGCCTTTCAGGGGAAACAGTCCTTCGAGTTGTTTTTCCCCAGGACTTAGATGGTTAGGCTCTATACCTGTCTCAGTTTGTTATTTTTATATAATTGCTTTAGTGGCAAATACATTTTTATAGATTAATCTGTCATCTAAACCCTCTAAAATGTATAAAATGGATCTGTTATACATTGCAATTGTATTTTAAAGCATTTTAATATTCAAGCGCTTACCAAGTCACATGTTTTATTAACATTCTTGTGTATGGTGTGAGTCTGTCAATGTGGTATGAATGATTTATAATATATGTATTACTTTCTGTATTTACCCCACAGTAATACCAGTCTTATATTAAGGTTGAAATTGCCTGGCTATCAAGCATTTATTTATTAGATACTTTCAGCTTCCCCAAGGGATTTGAACATGTGTTTGAAATATAATTATATAAAACTTCTTATTTACTTCATCAATCTGTAAGACACTCAGTACACACATACACACACACATATTCACTCTACACGGTTATATGTATATGAGAGGCACAGCATCATTTTACAAAGAAGTTAGGATTTAATCTTGATTCCAGAATGCGCTAACTGTGCAACTTAGCCATAATATTTTATGAACATATGCTTGAACTAAACATTTTATGATCTTGGTTAACTATTGTAGGCTTTTCTTTGGGTGATTACATTTCTGTTATTTTCCGTTCTCAAGTTAAATTTTATAGAAATTTGATATTAAAAATTACTTCTTTAAATTATACTCATTTAAATCTTTCAAAGCCCTCTTTTTTCAGGAAGCCAGGGTAACACGTGTTTGTTGGAACCATATAATTGCTACATATATCATGTTTTTACATCATCAGCCATCTCTTTAAATTGTTGAGTCAGGCATGTACTGAATAGAGAAATAAAATTGAAGATATCTCTTGTGTATCCTTTGTCCCTATCACTGAAATTAAAGCTAATTAAATATAATTTTTGAAGTATAGTTTTAAATTACATTAATTCTATGCATATAATTTTATGTTCAGAAATATTATGTCAAAGTTCATTTACTGTACCATTTTAAAACTTCTCCAAACTTAGCTTCATGAATTGCAGGTTACTATGAAATATGTTTTATATGAGTAAAGGACTAGACCTGAAAGTTTAGAAATTTTATTATTGCCCATTCAAGTATTATCGTTAGTATTCTTTATGATAACTGGTGTGAGCACTGGTAACTGTTAAGATACATACTCTCATGCTTCCTGGCAGTGATATCCTGTTAGGTATAAGGTGTGAGAACCAAAAGTGTCTCTTAGCCAGCCTTGTTTATGTTTTGTCCTAAGCAGTGAGAATCAAAAATGGTATGGTAGCTTGTTGCTCTGGTTTTATTTATTGAGAGCTAAAATGTGTCATGATGTCAAAATACAAAAGGCTTAATTAATGGATCCATACTATTATTTTGTAGGTTGTTATGGAATCCCTTCTCATGAGATCTGTGATGGATGGCTATGTGCCCGTTGCAAAAGAAATGCATGGACAGCAGTAAGTGGCTTATTCATTCCATCCATTGTGGGTCTGTTTAAATCTAGTGGTACATGTACTTTTGTGTGCAGTTCCACACTTGTCTGTTTTTCTAGTCTTCTCTTTCCACATCATCCTACTGAGTATCTCTATATCCATTGTGTAAATGTTAAATACATTTCTAGGCATCACCCTCTGCTCAGGAACATACAGAGACTAGCAGTTTATTAGAGCATGTCCAAAGTACAGCTTCACATTCTTTCCCAGTTCGGTTTTGCAGTTCTAGAAAATAAATATTCTGAGTGACAGTGAAGATGGGAATCTCTAGGGACCTCTGAGGAAACCATGCTCATTCACAACTATTCCACTAGCATGAACTCTTCCCTGTTTATTCATTTATACATTCATACTTGAGCAAATTTTCAAGTGTTCTGTGCTAAGCATTGCTGTGAACTTGAGACAGAAACTACAACAAATTATTCCCTGTTTGGGACACACAGATTTCTCTTCACCTGAACTGTTTTCCCTGAAGACACTATAAAAACTTTAGCTACACCCAAGCGTTGCACTCCATTCCATTAATCTACCAATTCACTCATTTTACAGTTTGATTATGTGTTACCTTAATTTTTCTTAAAAATTCTCTTTCAAGAGGTATCAGAACATTGTTGAAGGTGGAGACCGGTCAGATCTCAAGACTGTATCCCTCATTCTTGATCTCAAAACAGCTGCTCAGCTTCATTTTGATTATAATAGTAGCTTTTGCTTTATTCCTTAGTGATCTCTAATGACAATGGATTAGATTTCCTTGCAGCCAGAGTTAAAACCCTGAGGCTCAATGTAAGGACCATGCTTTGCATGATGAAAATTTATGTCATGATTATATATGTTCAGCTCTCAGTGTAGAAATAGACATATGGTAACTATAAATTAAAGGCATCTGTAAAAATGACTTTCTGTATGATTTTATTGCTGGCATTCACTTTGGATAGTAAGGGGAAAGCAGGGAAAAATATGGACCATCTTTATAGTCCAAATAATCTGATCTATGTGATGTTAGAGGTAATATCTCCAACTTAAGAATTCTTTCCATTAGTGGCCCCAGATAACATTTTGATACTTCGTTTGGTTGATCATTACTTTAACAAAAACTGTATAACTGCACAGCATTTTTAAACAGCCAGGAAGTCCTGCTGTAATATATATATTCAGCTCTTGTTTACCATACTGGTTCTATTCCTATTATATGAGCCTAAGCAAAGTCTTGTAGAGTCAGTTTTATTGATGATGTCTCCTCATTCACCCTGAAGTGTAGATTTAGAATTTAGAGCTACTCTGATTCAGTTCACCAAGGCATGAAGAATTCTCTGTTCCATCTGCAGTTACTGCTTGGCTCCCATGCTCACACACCGAGCAGTCCTGTTACCCCAAGGTACCATTGTCCTTTGCATGGCAGAGCCAGGGCTAGGCCTCGGTCAGCCACCCTGCTTCCAAGGCTGCTTCTTATCAATTATGTCGTTTTCCTTTAGCATGTCTTCAGAAGGAAATACTTAGATTAATCACTCTCTGCAACTGATTTAAAGCATCTTTCTATTAATCTTAACCTCTCTGCGCCCTGAGAAAATACAGTGTGCCTTTGTATTTTAATATTGACACCATGTAAATCTCTTTTAATTTGCGATAAAGACAGGAGCTCTTGAATACAACTTTGCATTGATTTTTTTAGACCTACATAATTTCTTAGCTCTAATTGGAAATGATCTAAATTCACAGTGGGCCAATTATTATTATTATTATTTTTCAGTTTATCCATTTTGAGTGAACTTTGTCCATGAAGCTCTATTTCTAAATTTTTCTCTTGAGAAATAATTGAATTTCATTTTAAGCATTGCAGAGAAGTAACTGATAATATTTTGGCTTTAACACCCTTTTTTAGTATGGCATTGAGTGTTGCAATATTTGTTTTACTAAACACTTAAGTATGATTCTTTGAATTTTGTGGCTGGAATGATTGCATTTGGGAAGTACACTTAGACTTGTCTTCTTAGGAATCAATCTCATACTGTCAGTTTTAGGTTCCAGAGGAGCACTGGACCTCCTTTTGGATAGAAGCTCTAAAAGAACCTAATGGAAATCTAACAGTATGGCTGAAGTCAAATGATATTTCAATGCTGGCTTTTATTTCACTAACTCTGATTACTAAGTATTTCCTGAGATTTTCTGTTTTAAACAGTTTGTGAAAGTACCACTTATTCATCATGAATACAAAAGACTCCAGTAGCATATTTTGCTTGAGGTATATGTTTATACAGCAAATGTGATTGTTTCAGTTAATTATATTTTCTTTAATGATTATTGCTTTGAAAATCTTACAGGTAAGAAGAGGGTACCTGAAACACCTTATATTTATTTTCATAAGGTGTGTATTAGAATCATATGAGGTAGTTCTGTTTTTTAAAGATCAAAAAATAAAAATTAAAGATTAAAAAGAGCACCTATTAATGGGTAAATGGATAAAGAAAAGTGTATCTGTACACACACACATGAACACATTCTCACATGCACACATGTGTACAATGATTGTTATTCAGCCATAAAAAAAGAAGGAAATTCTCTTGTTTTGTTACAACTTGGGTGAACCTGGAGGGTGTTACACTAAGTGGAATAAGTCAGAAAAAGACAAATACTGTAAGCTTTCATTTACATGTGGAATAAAAAAAAAAAAGCAAAGCAACAACAACAGAAATACAAACCTGAACTCATACAGAGCATAGATTGGTAATTGCCATGGGCTGGGGGAATGAGGGAAATGAGTGAAGGTGTCAGAGAGTACACACTTCAGTTACAAATGCATTCTGAGGGTGTAATGTACAGCATGGTGACTATAGTTAACAGTGCTTTATTAGATACTTGAAAGTTGCCAAGAAAGTAGATCTTAAATGTTCTCACCACATACACACACACACACACACACACACACACACACACACACAAAGGTATTTAATGTGAGGTGATGGATGTGTTAACTAACCTTACTATGGTGATGATTTCTCAATATAGAGATATATCATGTTATCACATTGTACAACTTAAACTTATACAATAAGCCAATTATATTTCAATAAAACAGGGAAAAAAGAGGGAAACTATAATAGTAACTATATCATATAAGTAAGTATCAATTATTTATACTTTTGAAGTAAAGGCATCATAAGGTTTATTTCAGCAAATGCAGGCCATAAATAAATGAATAGCTAGCTAACTAACTAAAGTCATACATTAACAGGTAGTTGGCCTTGGTAGTTGTGGTTGTGCACAAGGCTGGAATTAGTGTTCACAGACCAGCTGTCTTTTTATTTACCAGTTCTAAGGAGTGGAAGTCACTGTGGGCCAAACTGCCCTGCTAGCTTTATAAGTAACTGAAGACCAGAACTTTGTCTCATTTCTCTGTAACACTCCTAATACCTGGTGTAGTGTTGGATCATTTCTGAACTTATCTGCGACCTTCAGCATTCTCACCATTTCCAGAAGTCTTGGTTTAGTCCTGAGTGTATTTGATTTTGCTACTCTTTTTTTTTTACTTTATCCATTTATATCAATTAAAATGAGAAACAAAAGGCTATACTGCAGCCTTAACTGTATGTAGTAGAGAAAGAGATGACTTACAAATTTTGAATTACACCCTAACTTGGATTTTAGAATCCTGGCTTTATGCCCAAATTCAAGTGAAATGAAATGAAACAGTTGAGAAATTCTCCAAATACCTGTCTTTTGTGACATAAGGTTATAGCTCTCATAGTTCTAATTAAATATCATTGCTCTGTGCCTGTTTGTCTTATTTCAGTACTGCTCAGATAAATAGACAGACCTGTATGAAAGCTGTACATGCATTTATGTAATAAATGTTACAATTATGTAATAAATGTTAAGCTTATAACCCAGCTTTATTGGAATGTTTTATTTTCAGCTCTGTTTTGTTTCCAGCTCTTTTGTGACTATGTGATTCATTTTGGAGCAGTTTGTACTCCTTCATTATAGTAGCACTTTAGAGCATAGTCTAAACATTACCAAGTTCTGTTTTTAGGTGTTGAATGTCAACACTCTGATTCTGGAATGTGTTTCTAGTTATTTTGAGTCTTAATTTGTATCTAATTACTTTTGACCTAAATTACTAGAGTTTATGTCTAATCTGTTTATCAGTTTCCATTTTATAATGACTAAGTTACTGCTAATTAAAAACATAATATAATATTCACACTGTAAAAATGTTGAATATATATTGCTTTCTTTCAAGTTTTTTCCCTCCACCATTTTCTTTTTTATTCCTACTTTGAAAAATTGTTTTTAATTCTGAGTAGTTTTGTGAAACTCTGTGTTAGAGCTTCACTCTGTGTTAGAGCTTCACTTCTAATTATGAAGGAGGGTGTTAGTTAAATATATGGATTGAACTGATAACCTGAATACTTTTATCCTAAACAGTAATAATTCATGTGCTTAATACTCTGTAGAGTATTAAGAAGGTAGTATGCTAATAACCACAGAAGGATTTTCTATGCTATCTTCTAAAGGATTTATATTATTGAATTTTAAAGAACAAAATATAAGCAGGTTAAGAGGTTAAACTTTAGGGATAGTATAGCTCTTTGGTGGTTGTTTCTCTCCAGGAAATTCGGATGTTTTTTTTGAGGTAGGGGGAATGTGAGGTTTTGTTTTAGCAGTGTAAATGGGAGTGGAAATTGCATGGGAAGATTGATAATTTATATCATGGAAAGTTGTGTCATACTCAGGTTTATGACTTTAACAAATCATGAGTTGCCAATCTTCTGTCCATGGTAGCTTTAAGCCAGTGCTATAGTTTTTCAATGTCAGTGAAAACTTCCAGTGTCTTTTGTGCTATGTCTTACTAGGGAGCTTTTTAAATTACCTTATATAATTCTTTCAGGGAAAGGCAGGGTAGACATAGTAACTCACATATCTGTAATCTAAAATCTTAATTAGAGGAAGATTTAAAAGCAATGTAATGAGAAGGTTCGATTAGAGACAACTATCTAAGGCCTCTTCTGACCCTGAAATCCTTTGATTCTGTGTTGTTTTGTATTTCCATTTTGCTTTAATTAGTTTCCTTAAGAATTGGGCACCTTCATGAAATCTAAATTTATTTCTGTACTTCGTAACCTGGTCAGAGGTGGTGAGTTACAGAAAAGTACAGGAGTAGAAGTGACATTGGCAATTATTGGCTGTATCAGTGTAATTTTTATATGCTCAAGGAAGCTTCCATTTTTTAAAAAAAATGACTTCAAGGCTGTACTGTAATTTTATCTACCTAATGTTCAGGAATCCATGGCAATATGCATTATCTTCTGGATTTCTTTTTATTTCAATATATCCTTTTACTCTTAATTTAGAAGAATTCGTTTAAATATTTTTATTTGAGCAGAATACACAGTTGCATATTATATTCTTGAATAGATATTGCCATGCTATGAAAAGGTAGATTTTGAAATGAAAAAGTTAAAAAAAAAACACTTAAAAAATTCTTTATAATGAAATAATAAACTAGGTTGCTGTTGTTTAGTCATTTAGTCATGTCCAATTCTTTGCAACCCTATATAATTAGGGCTTCCCTATCCAGGATGTACTCTGGGCTTCCCTGTCCTTCACTGTCTCCTGGAGTTTGCTCAAACTCATGTCCATTGAGTCGGTGACGTCATCCAACCATCTCATCCTCTGTCACCTCCTTCTCCTCCTGCCCTCAATCTTTCCCAGCATCAAGGTCTTTTCCAGTGAGTTGGCTCTTCGCATCAGGTAGCTAAGGTACTGGAACTTCAGCTTCAGCATCAGTCCTTCCAATGAATATCAAATAATATCCTTTAGGATGGACTGGTTTGATCTCTTTGCTGTCCAAGGGACTCTCAAGAGTCCTCTCCAACACCACAGTTCAAAAGCATCACTTCTTCGGTGCTCAGTCTTCTTAATGGTCTAACTCTTAACTCCATACATGACCAATGGAAAAACCATAGCTTTGACTCTATGGAACTTTGTCATGCAATCTTGACTCCATCTTGTTCTTCACCCAGCCCAGAATTTTGCTTGGTGTACTCTGCATATAAATTAAATAAGTAGGTGACAATATACAGCCTTGATGTACTCCCCTCCCAATTTTGAACCAGTCTTTTGTTCCATGTCTGGTTCTAACTATTGCTTCTTGATCTGTATGCAGGTCTCTCAGGAGACAGGTAAGGTGGTCTGTTACACCTATCTCTTTAATAATTTTCCATAGATTATTATAATCCAGACAGTCAAAAGCTTTATTGTAGTCAGTGAAGCAGAAGTAGATGTTTTTCTGAAATTCCCTTACTTTTTTTGTGATCCAGTGGATGTTGGCAATTTGATCTCTGGTTCCTCTGCCTTTTCTAAATCAAGCTTGTACACCTGGAAGTTCTTGGTTCATGTCCTGTTGAAGCCTAGCTTGAAGGATTTTGAGCATTACCTTGCTAACATGTGAAATGACCTCTACTGTATGGCCGATTGAATATTCTTTGGCCTTGCCGTTCTTGGGATTGGAATGAAAGCTGACCTTTTCCAGTGCTATGGTCACTGCTGAGTTTCCAAATTTGCTGGCACATTGAGTGCAGCACTTCAGCAGCATCATTTTTTTAGTATTTGAAATAGCTCATCTGGGATTATATCACCCTCACTAGCTTTGTTCGTGGCAGTGGTTCCTAAGGCTCAGTTGACTTCACCCTCCAGGATGTCTGGCTCTAGGTGAGTGATCACACCATCATGGTTATCAAAAAGTAAATATGAAATAAGTTTTCACCTTGGTCACATATCTATTCACTTTATTTTGCTTATTTATTTGTTTTTTTAATGGACTAAAACATATGAGCAAGCTGTACCTTGATGATCATTTGGAATTAGCATTTTCTTTCCTCTTACAAAGAGTGAAATATGCAATTACAGTGATTAAAAACATTTTAGTGTCTATTTATTCTTATTGCTTGACTATAAATAAGTGGTATCTATAGACTGAGTAATGGTTGCCATTCATGCCCTCCAAGGCTTAGACATAGCTATTGTTTTGGCTTTTGAAAGAAAGCAAAGTGTTTTCTCTTCATGAGTCATAATCACAAAGTTAAAATCTGGAAGTACCTGAGGTGGTGGTCTTTAAAACCACCCACCCCATAATGTTGCTAAAGCTTGTGAACTAAAAAAAAAGTCTGTTTCACTTGTTCAAAACTATTTATTTATCTGAATTCTTAATCTTAGAATATACCGTAGTCTTAAATCTCAACTATTAAGGCTCAGGTGAAAATGATTAACTTCTTGGAAAGTTGGTAACTCATCTTTGGGACCCATGAAGTCCCCCTGTTAAATCTGAAGGCAGTGCTTTCTCTTCTCTCTCTCTGAGATGGGAGTTCTCTTAGGGTAGTGATCATTAAAGAAAATATGTGTAGTTGAGAATTATCTTACCATATTCCATAATACAACCATTATTTCTCCTGTCCAACTCCTTAGATAAGATTAGTGTTACAGGAACTTAACCTGACAGTCCAGTGATTGACTCCATGCTCCCAATGCAGGGAACATGGGTTCAATCCATGGTTGGGGAACTAAGATCCCTCATGCCACACAGCACTGCCAAATAAAGAAAAAATGTTGGGACTGATAATAGATGTTAGAATTGCCAATCATTTGGATCTTAGAAGTCTTGTGTTTTAAAAAAAAAAGTAGTTCCATTTAAAATTTTTTGACTTACTAATTCAGAATAGTTGTTGATTTAAATATAATCTACTCTAAGTAGCAAGGATACTAGCTTCCAGTTTTCCTAGCTTCCAAAAAACTTAATGCTGACAGAGACTATACATTTCTTCATCTATCTCAGAAGTCTCATTTTACAGATACTAAGTCAGGGGTTTGAGAGAGTAAGTCCTTTGCCCAGGCTCTCCATTCTGTATGGTAAGAGAGTCCAGACTCATGGCAGTACTCATGCTTCTGATTCCCAGGCCCAGAATCCCAGGCCCAGAATCTTTTTTTTTTTTCCTCAGTTGCTTGTTTTTAGAGTGGAAAGAAGGCTGAATAACTGACCTAATTTTGAACCATGTATTTGAATGATTTCAGTTTGTTTACTTGGAAAATAAAGTTAACACTATTAGTGTATTTATTTGGTCATATACTTAGTGTGGAATAATTAGTGTTACTGGGAAGTTGAGCAGAGCAGTGCCCTGACTCTTTCATATTGACTCTAGTTTCTGCCTGGAGGACATTTTCCAGAGTTGAATGATTTCCTGAATCTAGTTTCCCAGCTGACAACTGAGTTGACAGTTTTCTTTAACAAAGAACTCTGAAGTAGCTTTGTAGATTGGAGCCATTGATTTTTCGATCTTATTGGCTTATGGCCTTGAGAGGTCGTGGCAACACTCTTGAACCCTGTGATGTGTTTTATGCTTTTTTTATTTTTATTTTTTCATTTCATGGACTACTGTCAAGACCACGTGGTGAGAGGCTGTCTTTGATCCTCACACATAGTAAAAACAGTGGGAAAAAAAAAAAGAAAAGGAAGACTGTGTTCTTGTTAGAGACCATGGCTCTGTGTAGCCAAGTATTCGCTTGTGCCATTGCTCCTCTCCAGTGAGGTGTCTCTGGAAGCTGCTGGCCAAACCACAGTCTCACATTCGAGCTAGCACATATGAGTTCAGAATCACCTTCTGCCTCCGAGGGAGCCAGATTATTCTGAACAGCTGCAGACTTAAACCTTGGCTCACAAAGGCCAGAGTGGTAATAATTATTTTACTTTAACCAAACATAACAGCACGTTGGAGGATATCAATTTTCTTGACGGCATAGTTATGATGTGGAGGCTTTTCTGTTAGGGACTGCTTATAGGCTAAAAAAGTCAATCTTTTTTCCCCCCCTTCCTGTTCATTCTTCTCCCTTTTGCTCAATAAACACTGTCCCTCCCTACCAACCCCCCCACCCTCCCAGTGATATAGAGAAAGAAAGAGAAGTCTACATAACTTATTGTAACTGGAACTATATTCATAAATAGCTTCTTGATTGAGAACAAATGCCTCATTAATCTTAAGTGCTTCAACCAGAGAGCACAAGTAAAGTCAAGAAGAATAATGACTGACATTATGGGGAGCATAGCATACTGTACTGCACACCAGGATGTGCATGCCCCGAGGTCACTGGGCTGCACAGTGCATCTCCTTAGCAATGAGGAAAGAGATCCTCAGGAAGCATGAAGCAGGAAAAATGCCTTGCACGCATTTCTCATGAATGGCAAAAACTAGTCCAGTGGCAGGATGAAGGAATGGTGTATTTTGCTATTTGTTATTGAAGGTCGTGGTGGGAAGAAAGAATAAACCAGCTGGATTTTTACTTGAAAGCCAAGTGTTATATAATTTTAAGTACTTTGCTCAGGATCCTGGAAATACTATTATGTAAATACCGTGAAGTTCCATGTAGATTACTTTGGCCAGTCTTAAATTGTTGGAGGACTTCTTCCTAACATTGCACCATTGTGTGCCTAGTCTTCTATCAGATAGGTGCTTTGCAAACTTCAAGGTAATTTTTACACTGTGGTAAGGAATTGGCATCAGAAAGAAAAAAGATGGAAAGGATGTAATTTGAAACGTAGGGTATGATTTCCTGTTCTTCCATAATTGTCCTTTCGTACAAATGGCTATATGCTTGTATTTTAATAGTTAAAATATAGTGAGATCCCTGTCCCCTCCACATCCTAATCCCTGGATCCTGTGTGTTACACTGCATGAAAAGGGAATTATGGAAACAGATGGCATTAAGGTTGCTGACCAACTGACTTTACCATAGGGATATTATTCTGTTTACCTGGGTGCATGCCGTGTAGTCAGAAGGGTCCTATAAGTGAGGAAGAGGGGGACAGAAAAGGGAAGAGTGATGTGATGTGAGAAGTGCTTGGCCTGCTCTGGCTGGCTTTGGAGGTGGAGGAGGAGGGCCAAGGACCAGGCACACAGGCTCCCCTTAAAGCTGGAGAGGGCAAAGAAACAGATTCTCCCTGAGAGCTTCCAGAAGGGAGTGACCTGGCTGACACCTTGATTTTAGCCCAGTGAGACCCATTTTGGAATTCTGACCTACTGAACTTTGTGTTGTTTTAAGTCATTGCGTTTGAGGTAATTTGTTATTGCAGTAATAGAGAACTAAAGGGTGTATAATAGACAGCCTTTTTAAACACCCTTAACTGTGCGGCATTCCACTAGGTATGTTGTATTTTCATTGTCAGCTTTCTCTGACTACCTTCTGTGTCTCTAGCCCACATCCTCTGGTTCCGGACCTCCAGCAATCCTTTCACCTCACTGTGACACATGATTCAGTGAGGCTCTCAGTTTTTCGCAGTCTCTCCCTCCTGTCCTATCGTTACTTCCATTTAACCTGCTATGTTTCTTTGCACATACTCTCAGCTCTCTTGCCACTCTATGACTTTGTTACTCTACGTTGGTATAACTCAGCCCTGGTAAATCCAGCTCTCTACCCTGTACCCCGTAGCTGAATGGCTGTGGAGAAACACCCAATATGCAGATTGCTCTTGCTTTCAGTTTTAATTGGAGGTAGGTCTTCACTGGTGTGGGTAATTCATGTTGCATTCTCATCATCCGTTCTCTCTACCCCTCTCTTGGCTGACTGGTTCATATCTTCATATTTCCTCCATCCTCACCCTCACCTCATCAAGTCTCTTCATATTCATAGAGAAATGGAAAGACAGCAATAGAGACCTTAAGGTTTCAACCTGCTTTATATCTATAACATCTCTGCTTCTCTCTGACAGCATCCCCTCTTTTATACACAGGATCATAATTCCAGTAATTTACCCTTTCTCACCCACATCTCTTCTCCAGATGATTCTCATTATCATCCACACAAGCTGTTATTTTTACAATCTTCAAGTAAACCAAAAAACCCTCTCTTTCTTCCTACTAGCTCCACCCTATTTCTCCATGCCTCTGTAAATATAGTAAAACTCCTGAAAGGCTTATCTTTATTCACTCTCTCCAATTCTTCTCCCCCATTTCTTTCTTAAATTTATTTCAGTCATAGATTTTGCCCTGTGTTTCCTTTGACACTTCTGTTGACCACTGTTTCCTGTTTGAAGCAGTCTTCAGTTAACCTGTAGGATCCTGCCCTCCTGCTTTTCCTCTTCACTGGTCACTTCCTCTCACTCCCCAGAGTTCAAAATGTGGGCTTCTTTTCCACACTAATCCATCTGGTCATCTTATCCCATCTCATAGCTCTAATAGTTATAAACAGCATCTAGTCATTGGTGGCTTGGACATTTCTATGTCCAGCTCAGTCTCATCTACATGGCCAACTTTATGACAGCATCTCCTGTCACATGTCCATCAGCTCAAATTCACCCTGTCCTGAACTGAATTCCAGATCTTCTTCTGTAGCCTTCCTCATTTCCAGACCTTCTAGCTGCTGAGGCCAAGAACTTTAGAGTTAGACTTGATGCTTTCTTTTTCTCACACTCCACATCTGTCTGACAGTAAATCTTATCTTGTCTACTTTTAAAATGAATCTTGAATCCTAGCCACTTCTTAGTCACCTCAGCTGACATAATGCAAACTTAATCTACTCATTAACTCTTCCTGGATATGGTGGTAACCTGCTAGCTTCTCTTCTCACTTCTACCCTTGAACCACTATTGTCTGCTGTCAACACAGCAGTTGGGATTTAACATGTAAGTTAACATTTAACATATTAACATTTAACAGTTAACATGTAAGTCAGGTTATGTCCTTGGCGTACTGAGACTGTCCAGTGGCTTCAAGCTACTGCCTTTTATCAAGGCCTGTGAAGCTTGATGAAGGGCTTCCTAGGTGGTGCAATGGTAAAGAATTCGCCTGCCAATGCAGAAGATGCGAGTTCAATCCCCAAGTTAGAAAGATCCCCTGGAGGAGGAAATGACAATCTGCTTCACTATCTTTGCCTGGAAAATTCCACGGACAGAGGAGCCTGGCAGGCTACAGTCCATGGGATCACAGAGTCAGATATGACTGAGTGACTGAGCACCATGTAGCTTTATCAGATTTTCTTCCTGTTACTTACTAACAACCTTTCCTATTAGAAAAGGCTATCTGCTGCAAACACCTTTCCCTAGAGAACTCCATGGCCCACTCTCATGATGCTTAACATCCTCTACCATATAAATAATCTACTGATTTAGTGTGTCTGCTCTTCCAGCCAGAGTGTATCTTTCATAGCTTTTGCCCAGTGTCTAGGACATAACATGGTGATTAACCAATATTTGTTGATTATGTTTTCACTAATAATACAAATTAGGTGTGAGCATCTAAGTTGGGGAACTCACTTGCTTGTATAAAATGCATTGGAGCCTGTGAAATTTCCTTTCAGGAGATTACTGCAAGAAAGTTTTTCATTCATTCATTTCATTCATTCAGTTTCCTAATCACTCAGGATTCATGCCAGCCCTGTCCTAACATGAGATACCAACCTCTCTCCAACCCTGATAAATGAGCCCCATCATCAGAAATGGTTCTTCCATGATTTGTTGATCAGCATTTTGTAAGCTAGTTTTCCGTTAATGTGATTAATTACTCTTTGTTTTCCAAGCTTAGACAGCCCTATTTTATGGTTTTGTACTTCTGTTATGAACATGTCAGATAAATAAGGGTATGGGGAGGTACTTCAGTCTTGTAATTTTTCTATAGAACTGAAAATTGGCTTTAGTGTCACTTATGGATATGTCAGCTAAAATGAGAGTTCCTTATGAGGCAGCTTGAGAATGTTTGTATTGGCATTTCTTTAACTGATGTTTTATAGAAGAGCTATAGGAACATGATTTCCCTCTAGGACAAATAATGAACGACTGTGATAGTCATATTCTAACGGTGCCCTTCCCACCATTGTTGTGTCAGCACTTTGATTATAAACACTCTTTTTCATGGTTTAATAACTGAGCTGTACAGAAACCACTCCATATTATAAATTGATATACTCTGTTCATCTCAGCGGTGACTTTTTTATGAAACCAAAATTTAAAAGTACCTTGGTATTGCTAAAAGGGGATTTTGTGAATGGTATTAGGTGAGGGAAAAGGACCTAAGCAGGAAAGGTGCAACAACCAAATATGATCTGAAGCTATACTTTTTCATCCAGCTTTTAACTGCTCTTGGGTGGTGTACACAACAGAATAGCTTTTTCAATGCTGTACTTGGGAGGCAGGAGGAGCAGCCACTATTGGAGTAATCATTTTGTAACAGAAATTTCAGCCTTTTTTGGTTTTGTTTTAGGAAACATTAGTTGACTGGCAATATATCTGTATCTGTATAATAGTGAATCATTTTACAATGGGTGTTATTGTTCCTAGAAAAGCCATGGTCATAAACGTTAGATAAAACAGGGCTGGCAGTGAGCATTCACTGTGGAATTGTGTTTATTTATTTTGTTTTGCAAGGCTAAACAATTTTAGTATCTTTTCAGGTTAGGTTGGAAAGAAGTTCGGGTACACTAAAAGACTAGTAGAAATCATAGATGCCCATTTAAAATATTCATTTAAGTAAAAAAAAAAATAGAAAAAAATGTAGGGAATTTTAAATTACACATATTTGATGGAAAAAGTTTTAATTACTTTGTGTGTCTGTGGGTTTTCTTTTTTTTCTTTTTAATGTAAAAGTAGTAAGTATTGTTAGGAAAGTTTCCCATTCCCATCACTCTCAAATTCTCAAATCTCACTGTTAATAAAAAACTACCCATACTGTTTTGTCATTCAGCCTTTCAGATATTTTCTTTGCATAAACTAATATTGTATTTTGTTGCTCTTGAGAGACTCAAATGGTGTCACAGTTTATTTAATGTCTTAGTGTTTTCATTTAATATTACATTGTATAACTTTTAATAACTAAGTACTAAGTAATTGTTGGATTTGCCATATGTTGTTCATCACTATTTTAAATTTTAAACCTGAAGCTAATTAAAAAATTCAGACATTACAAATAAATCTAAGTAACTGACCATTCCACCTCCTCCCAGAGGTAACTGTTTTCTCTATTATTAACAGAAATGAAATAATAGTCATTGTACATTCCTACTTCTGCATAGATATAAATGTTTAAAGGTAGATTCCAAGAAGGTGGCTTGCTTGTCATAATTTATGTGGATTTAAAACTTTGATTGATAACGCCAAATTCTTCTCCAAAGTCACTGTTACAACTCACATACCCCCAAAACTATAGATTTCCTGATTTAAAAATCTGAGGCTAATGCTATTTCATTTCTCATTTCCTTTATTCTTGAAATTGGATATCCTTTTGTGTATTTATTGGCAATGAAGATTCTTTGAATCTTTTGCCTGTTTTTCAAAAGTGTAGTTTTTTAAAAATTATTTTTTGGATAATAATCTTTGTTTTATATTGGAAATTTTTAAATTGTTTTATGTTAATTTATTTAGTATTTTATCCTTTATAATTTTAAAACTTTGATACAGTCAAAATTTATCTCTTCTACCTGCCTTTTGTTTTTTTAAATGTTATATTAACAAGCCATTTATCCCAAATTCATCAATATATTTGCCTACAATTTATTTTACTAGTTCTGTTTTTGAGCATAATTTATTTTATATTAACACATTTTAGGCGTTCTTCATTCCTTCCTGCCACTTCTGGTTCAGCCTGGTGTCATTTTCCTTCATTTGGAAGATTTTTTTTTTTTTTTTTTTTTTTAGCGTGGTGAGTTGTTAGCAGTTGTATAGTGTGAATTCTTAGGCGACAAATCCTCCTAGATTTTTGTCTCTGAGATTATTTTTATCTTTATTTTCAAAAGATATTTTCTGTGGAAATAGAATTCTAGTTTGCCAGCTTTTTTCTTTCAATATTTTATGGATATTGTTTCATTGCCATTTGCTGCCAATGTTTCTGGTTAGATTTCAGATGGAATTCATATACTTGTTTACTGAATATGTCTTTTTTTTCTTCTGCTTTTAAGATATGTTCTTCATATTTGGTTTTCAGAGTTTTGACTGTTAAGTATTTAGGTATGTTTCCTTTGTATTCATCTGCTTGCACTTTGCTAGGCATCTTGATTCTGTGGATGTCTTTTATCAGCTTTGGCAAGTTCTCTGCCATTATCTCTACAAGTATATATATTTTTTCATCTATTCTCGCTGCCCTCTTCTTTTTGGAATCCAATTATGAGTAAATTGAATAGGTTGTTATTTTCTCTTTGTTGCTGCTGTTTAGTTGTAAGCTGTATCTGACTCTTTTTCAACCCCATCCAGTAATTCTAATATCTTGTTTGTCTTTCTTCTGATTTTATTGATTACTTTCTTGATCTTGTTATATTTTCTTGCTTTTAGTATACCTTGTACTCTTTTTGATTGTGTGGTGAACATTTTGTCTGTAGCGAATGAAGTAAATATTTCCAGAAAGAGGGTGCCCCTTTGTCAGATTTTTAGAGTAGAGGTGAAGTCAACCTGATTGTACCTGAGTAGGGTCTGAGCTGTATTCTACCTTTTGTTTGATTCAGTCCACTCTTATGTCAGGTGTTTGGAGGTGGGATCAGGACCTTGCTTTCAACAGTGTCTGTTTTCTGGGCACTATTAAGGGCTCTAGCATTTATTTGTCTGGTTTCCACAGCTGAGTTGGCATCTTTTAAAAATATGGGAAATTTCCCTTTGGTTTAGAGCAGCTACCTGGATTTGGGGTTATGGGAGAGTTTTCTCTCCAGTTCTTCTTGCATTTTATATCGCAAGAGAATTATTAATGACAAATCCATATTTTATTCCCTGCTAAATTACTATACCTAGATCATCGACTGGCAATGTTATATTTAAGTAGCCTGGAACCACAATTATCCTTTCACATAGTTGACCACTGCTATTGTGTGTTTATGAAATGCATTACATTTATTAACTCATTTAGGAAAGTAGTATTTTTTCCTTTTTTTTTTTAAATAAATTTATTTATTTTAGTTGGGGGCTAATTACTTTACAATATTGTAGTAGTTTTTGCCATACATTGACATGAATCAGCCATGGAGTTTACATGTGTTCCCCATCCTGAACCCTCCTCCCATCTCCCTCCCCATCCCATCCCTCTGGGTCATCCCAATGCCCCAGCCCTGAGCATTTGTCTCATGCATAGAACATGGAATGGTGTTCTGTTTCACATATGATAATATACATGTTTCAATGCTATTGTCCCAGAACGTCCCACCCTCACCTTCTCCTTCAGAGTCCATAAGACTGTTCTATGCATCTGTGTCTCTTATTCTGTCTCACATATAAGGTTACCGTTACCATCTTTCAAATTCCATATATATGCATTAGTATACTATATTGGTGTTTTTCTTTCTGGCTTACTTCACTCTGTATAATGGGCTCCAGTTTCATCCATCTCAATAGAACCGATTCAAATGTATTTTTTTTTAAAGGCTGAGTAATATTCCATTGTGTATATGTACCCAGCTTCCTTATCCATTCGTCTGCTGATGGACATCTAGGTTGCTTCCATGTCCTAGCTATTGTAAACAGTGCTGCGATGAACATTGGGGTACACGCGTATCTTTCAATTCTGGTTTCCTCGGTGTGTATGCCCAGCAGTGGGATTGCTGGGTCATATGGCAGTTCTATTCCCAGTTTTTTAAGGAATCTCCACACTGTTCTCCATAGTCGCTGTACTAGTTTGCATTCCCACCAACAGTGTAAGAGGGTTCCCTTTTCTCCACACCCTCTCCAGCATTTATTGCTTGTAGACTTTTGGATAGCAGCCATTCTGACTGGTGTGAAAGGGTACCTCATTGTGGTTTTGATTTGCATTTCTCTAATAATGAGTGATGTTGAGCATCTTTTCATGTGTTTGTTAGCCCTTTGTATGTCTTCTTTGGAGAAATGTCTGTTTAGTTCTTTGGCCTATTTTTTGATTGGGTCGTTTATTTTTCTGGAATTCAGCTGCAGGAGTTGCTTGTATATTTTTGAGATTAATTGTTTGTTGCTTCGTTTGCAATTATTTTCTCCCATTCTGAAGGCTGTCTTTTCACCTTGCTTATAGTTTCCTTTGTTGTGCAAAAGCTTTTGATTTTAATTAGGTCCCATTTGTTTATTTTTGCTTTTATTTCCAATATTCTGGGAGGTGGGTCATGGAGGATCCTGCTGTGATTTATGTCGGAGAGTGTTTTGCCTATGTTTTCCTCTAGGAGTTTTATAGTTTCTGGTCTTAAGTTTAGATCTTTAATCCATTTTGAGTTTATTTTTGTGTATGGTGTTAGGAAGTGTTCTAGTTTCATTCTTTTACAAGTGGTTGACCAGTTTTCCCATCAATTGAAAGATAAAAACCATATGATTATCTCAATAGATGCAGAAAAAGCCTTTGACAAAATTCAACATCAATTTATGATAAAAACCCTCCAGAAAGCAGGAATAGAAGGAACATACCTCAACATAATAAAAGCTATATATGACAAACCCACAGCAAACATTATCCTCAATGGTGAAAAATTGAAAGCATATCCCCTAAAGTCAGGAACAAGACAAGGGTGCCCACTTTCACCACTACTATTCAACATAGTTTTGGAAGTTTTGGCCACAACAATCAGAGCAGAAAAAGAAATAAAAAGAATACAGATAGGAAAAGAAGAAGTAAAACTCTCACTGTTTGCAGATGACATGATCCTCTACATAGAAAACCCTAAAGATTCTGCCAGAAAACTACTAGAGCTAATCAATGAATATAGTAAAGTTGCAGGATATAAAATTAACACACAGAAATCCCTTGCATTCCTTACACCAATAATGAGAAAACAGAAAGAGAAATTAAGGAAACAATACCATTCATCATTGCAACAAAAAGAATAAAATACTTAGGAATATATCTACCTAAAGAAACAAAAGACTTATATATAGAAAACTATAAAACACTGATGAAAGAAATCAAAGAGGACACAAACAGATGGAGAAATATACCATGTTCATGGATTGGAAGAATTAATATAGTGAAAATGAGTATACTACCCAAAGCAATCTATAGATTCAATGCAATCCCTATCAAGCTACCAATGGTATTTTTCACAGAACTAGAACAAATCATTTCACAATTTGTATGGAAATATAAGAAACCTCGAATAGCCAAAGCAATCTTGAGAAAGAAGAATGGAACTGGAGGAATCAACCTGCCTGACTTCAAGCTCTACTACAAAGCCACAGTCGTCAAGACAGTGTGGTACTGGCACAAAGGTAGAAATATAGATCAATGGAACAAAATAGAAAGCCCAGAGATAAACCCACTCACCTGTGGACACCTTATCTTCAACAAAGGAGGCAAGAGTACACAATGGAGAAAAGACAGTCTATTTTTTCCTCTTTTATAGGTGAAATATATAAAGCAGAGGAAGTAGGTAAGTAACTAGCCAGAGGTCATACCAGTAGTAAATGGTAGAACTGTGATTTGAACCTTGGCCATCTGCATTTTGTTAAACACCAGGATGTGCCTGGCTCTCTAGTTTAACTATTCTTCTTCTCAGTTAAATTAGATCCATCTAGCCTGAAGTTTGATGGCACAGACTAACTAAAATGTTGCTTTTGCATAAAATGGTGTCATTTTTGAGGGTGAAGTGGAGATAAATTTACCAATTTATTCTCATACCAATGAGAAGTTTGATTAATTAGCTACATTAGTAAAACAAATGGGAACACAGATTGTTATGTAATATATGCTGCTTGATAACAGTTTTTTATGATATGAGTTCTTTTGAGGTGATTAGTAAAATGAAATCTTATTTATAACAATGAGGAAATGGGGAGTTGGTTATGCCCTTTGCCTTTATTTTCTTCACAGTTTGGTTAAGTACAAACAGGTCTTCTTCCTTCTCAGTTGTGAGCTTCCCTATGGACGGAGGAGCCTGGTAGGCTACAGTCCATGGGGTCGCGAAGAGTCGGACATGACTAAGCAACTTCACTTTTACTTTTCCCTTTCATGCACTGGAAAAGGAAATGGCAACCCACTCCAGTATCCTTGCCTGGAGAATCCCAGGGATGGCGGAGCCTGGTGGGCTGCCATCTGTGGGGTCTCACAGAGTCGGACACGACTGAAGCGACTTAGCAGCAGCAGCAGGGCAAGCACAGTTCTCCTGTTTATTTTGGCTCTCTACTTTGATGTCTTGTGCCTTGACTTGTACATAGGGCAGAAGATACTGGAGAGAAAGAGTGTGGACATGTGGTTAAGAAAGCCTGAGCTTAAACTCAGTTGTTCTTTTTGCTAGTTGGGCTTCCCTGGTGGCTCAGATGATATAGAACCTGAACTGCAATGCAGAAGACATGGGTTTGATCTCTGGGTAAGGAAGATCCCCTAGAGAAGAAAATGGCAACCCAGACCAGTATCCCTACCTGGGGAGTTTCATAGATAGAGGAGCTTGGTGGTCTACAATCCATGGCGTCACAGAGCCTCACACGTTTGAGTAACTCACACTAGGGGTTGGAAAATACAACCTGTGAATTCAATCCAGCTCACTGCCTACTTTTGTAAATGACATTGTAATTGGGATACCACCACACTCATTTGATTACATATTGTCCTATAGTGGCAGAGTTTAGTGGCAATAACTTCATAGTTATACAAAGCCCAAGTTAGTAAATATCTGGCCATTTACAGAAAAGTGTAAATCATCCTGGACTGTATAATTTTTAGGTACGTAATTCAATCTCTTGATTCTTAGTTTCCTGTGAAATTAGTGACTTAATAAGTTCTTGTTAAATAAGGGAGGTAAAGTACATGGTTTCTGGCATGTTTTTTGAAATGAATTAGGCCTTTAATATAGTCTCCATTCTAGTAATAGAAGAGTTTTAATTATTGATAACCAATTCAATGACTTAATGTCCTGATGGACACTATCACTTCCTACTTCCTCATTCAATTCTTTCATTGCATTTGAAGATGTTCAATACTTAATACAATTAGTATATTTGGTCGGTGCCAACCTTTCTGTATATCAGACATTGTACAGATTCTTAAGAAAACTCAAGCTGATTTTCAAGCAGTGGTTAACCTATTTAATTTTAGACTGACCAGTTTTCTTTTCTGACAATAAAGTATTATTTAAACAAAGAAAAGAAAGGTTAAAAATTGACCTGTCTGATATTGTCTTCTGCTGAGCTATTAACATAGGCATAGGCTGCTCTTGGAGGAGAAGCAAGGAAGGCTTCCTGGAGGAAATGATATTTTGGCAGAAACCTGAAGGATAAATAGGAGTAAACAAAGTGAAAGTTAAAGTTGCTCAGTTGTGTCCAACTCTTTGTGACCCCATGGAATTCTCTAGGCCAGAATACTGGAGTGGGTAGCCTTTCCCTTCTCCAGGGGATCTTCCCAACCCAGAGATCGAACCCAGGTCTCCTGCATTGCAGGCGTTTTATTTACCAGCTGAACAACGAGGGAAGCCCAAGAATACTGGAGTGTGTAGCCTATCCCTTCTCCAGCGGATCTTGCCAACCCAGGAATCCAGCCTGGGTTTCCTGCATTGCAGGCAGATTCTTTACCAACTGAGCTATTGGGGAAGGCCTAGTTCAAATTAATTTACAAATGAATGACTTGACAAGTTGACATCTTTGTGTTTCTACCAGACCAGCTTGTTTGACCTATGTGAGGAATAGTGAGTCAAAAAAAGAAAAATGGTATAACTGGATATGATTTTATTCTTTCCTAGTTATTTTTTTCAAATTAAGTGAAGTAAACAGAAACCATGGTATTATATAATATCATGTGGATCAAAATAGCTTTACTTGGCCACAGATTTTTTTTTTTTGTCCTTTACTAAGAGATGATTTCTACTCAAGCAAATCATGGCAAAAATAACTGTGTTGAATCACTGTTTCTTAACTCCATGTTAAGCCACTGGAGCCTGAAGTTTTCTTTCCTTAGTACTCCCACCAGTATGTGAACACAGTCTTTGCAGTTTTGTGATGCTTTGATGATTTTCAGGATTTTTGCTCTGCCTCTTTTGCCATATTTTCTCAGTTATTTAACAAATTCTTATGGAAAGTGCTCTCTCTATCTGGTGTTGTTATAAAGAGTCATCTAACAAATTTCTGCCAGCACTCACTGAGCTAACAGTTTAGTGAAGACAGCAGAAGGAATTCAACAAATAGTTAACAAGAGGGAAGTAACTGAGCAGGGGATTAGGAGACCCCTCCTTGAGGAATCAGCATTTATGTTGAAATGTCAAGGATGTGTTCATTTTAGAGGGAAACTCATGGAAGGTGGGATTTGCAGAATTCAATTGATTCAATCTCAGATGAGAGGAAGATTATACCTTCTAGCCTGAGCTAGAATAGCTGGTTGATGCCACTACTGGGAAGCTGGAGTACGGGCTTGGGAAGAAGACATGCGTTCAGTCTTGCACATATGTTTGAGATTACTGTGGACTGTCAGACATGACAGAAGTTAAATGTTTGAGTCAGTGACCTTCTGAGAATCAAGGTAGTGGATCAGATGCCCAGCAAACACGTATGGAGAGAAGAGTGAATAGGCCCTACTACAGAAATTACAGTGTTTAAGGAGCATGAAAGAGATGCCTGTAAAAGAAAGCTAAGGATCAAGTTGAGATGGAGGACAATGAGGAGAGTGTCCGGTCATAGAAAACGTAGGAAGAAACTGTTTCGGGTACAATCAGCTATGTTGAATGCTGCTAAGAGGTTAGGCGAACCAAGGACTTTGATTTTGTGAGAGGGAGGTATCAAAAGAACAAGTTTCATGTTGTGGCAGGTGAGAGTCTTCTCAACTCCACTTAACGTCTTGACTCTACAGGTTCTACTTTACAGGATGTTCTTCCTGTTGTAGTTGTGCTCTGCAGCACATGTACCTCTTCATGATCCTAATCAGGTGTATGGAGCAGCCTCCATGCTGCTTTGCTATTTTTAACTCTGCCAACTCGTCCCTTTAGGCTTCTCGCTACTAGTTTCATTAATCAGACAACTTAATTCTCTCAGTGTCTGTACTCATCACAGTCTACAACTCTCCTTTCCCACATTCCCACTTCATACTCACATCTTTTTATATTGAATGAAAGTATCTGACCTTGTGTTTTGTTTTTATTTTCATTCTCTCTCTGTAGAAAGTGTGTTAAATCACTGGAAAAATACTGAAAGTCAAAAACATTTTATGAAATAGTTACTGAATAATTTGGATGTTATTGAATAATTCAAATTATTCTGTTTTTCATTTTCAATATTTTGATTGTGAAATTTTCCTTTCATTGTGTGTTTCATCAAAACCAGTTCTTTGAAAGGCCCCTGGAATATGGCTTTGCACTAGAGAATTTTCTCCATCAGTTTCTTGAGCTGGGTTTGTGATGGATTCAAATGGATGTCCACAGGGCAGCTTTTGCTACTGTGGACCTTTAATTATCACCAGGGAAATTTCAAATCAATGTGTAAAGACTTACCAGACCAATAAAACCATTGAACATTTCTGGTATTTTCTTTCTTTTCTTTTTGCTCCCTATTATGAGTTCTATAGATATGTTGATCCTCCTCTGTAGTTTTGGTGTTATTCTCAGAAAAATAAATGCTGCAGAGTTTGACACCCCATTATTATTAGATAAGTTAGAGGGATCTAATCTTCACAGGCTTGGGCAAAGCTGTCAAAATCATTTAAAGGAGATCACCTGGGAGAATAGATAAAGAAATTTTATATAGACAGCTTGAAGGGAAACAAAACCCACCAAATAACCTGTAACTATTGAAAAAAAAAATACTAGTGCAGTAAACTGGGAGTTCAAGCTTGAGGTTGAAAATAAAAAAGTTGCTTAGATATTTAGTAAAAAATTCTAGGTCAACAGAAGGCATTGAATTACTTTTTGGCCATGTTTTCATAAAATTGTTTCATAAAAAGTTTTTCATAAAATAGTAATGAGAAGTGATAAGTGTATCTTTATTCTGTAAAGGGAGTCATCTTGGAGTGAAAAGTATATGCCAATCTAAGACACAAAAATCTAAAATGCCAAAATTAGAGGGCTTTTCTTGATAAAAAAAAAACAAAAAAAGTGATAAAGAATCCACCTCCCAATTCAGGTGACATGGGTTTGATCCCTGGTCCAGGAAGATCCCACATGACACAGCAGTTAAGCCCATGTGCCATGACTGTTGAGCCTGTGTGCTAGAGCCCAGTGGCTGCAACTACTGAGCGCATGTGCAGTAACTACTGAAGCCAGCATGGCCTAGGCCCGTGTTCTGCAACAAGAGAAGCCACAGCAGTGAGAAGCCGTATTTGCCCACAGAAAGACCCAAGTGATACTTTTGTGAAGAGTGTTCTTATAAAGAGCTTCCTGCTTATTCCTATATTAGTACAAAACCTGCCACTATGTTTTTTAGCCATCCTGTATACAGGAATGGATTCCCAGAACTCAAGGAAATCGAGTTGTATGTGTGTGCCTCTGTTATAGAATTCTAGTACCTACCTCTCCACACACCAGTTTCTGTGTCACAGCTTCCCCCAGCAATGGCATTCTTGATGCTAGGATAATGACAGTTCCCTCCAGGAGATACACACACCCAGAACACTTTGACTTCTCTTTTTTCCTCTCCCTTCTTGCATTACATGGCTCTAATAATTGTGTGACATTTGTTTCTGCCCTAGGAGTGCTGTCTCTGCAATTTGAGAGGGGGTGCTCTTAAGGAAACTAAGAACAATAAGTAAGTAGTGTGTTAATTGTGCGGAATTTCATCATTTCCTTCTCCTCTGTTGAGTGTTGAACCTCTGGGTTAATAGTGAGCTTTGCTTCTCATTGTTGTACACATTGTTCCACAGCTTTGTTTTTATTAACAAGTTAAAATGTTTGATCTTTTTAAAAATAATTTTTAATTGGAGGATAATTGCTTTACAATGTTGTGTTTGTTTCTGCCATAAAACAGCATAAATCAACCATAAGTATACATATGTCCCCTTCTCCTTGAACCTCCCTCCCACCCTGCTCCACAGCTCTTGCTGTTCAGGTGCAAGGTGGAGATTTTGTGCATGTTTCCAGAAACCATTACTGACAGCACATTCACCGCTGCTGTGTGAAGGAGTTCTCAGTCTGCTTCTGTTCTGTCTTTGACATCATTAGGAGTAACCCCTCTTTCACTAACAGAGTTTGAAGACAGCCTGTATTCTCGTGTCATTGGAATTCTTGTTTTTAATCTGATGAATACTGTTTGTTGTAATAAAAGCAGAATATGCCTGAAAACAATGAAATGTTATCTTCAGATAAATAAAGTCAATTATAATCATAGTATTAGAACAAAACCATTTACTTTTAACACCAGTAAATTAACAAGAAAGTGTATATTCTAAAATAGAAACACAGGGAGAGAAGATTGACTTTACAGTTTAAAGGGGACAGTTGGAAAATATGGAGACTCATAAGTGAACAAAAAAGATGGGTAATGTTTCTATGGCAGTAGCTGAAATGTATTTTTGCATGAATTTTATCTTTATGACTCAATTTAATCATTTAAGATGGGGCCAAAGCAAATTATAGGTTCCTATAAAATAGAAACTTGTAGAAATGATTTAGCTATAGGTTGTATTATTGTACTTGAGAGCCACATCAGCCCCAAGATATGTTTTATTTGACTGACACCATTTTATGAATTTAATTCAGATTTTAAAAGTTGAGAGTTGTATAAAAATCCAGATTTTCATCTTTACTTGATAAATGATTGTGCATCTCTATATGATAATAACCAGTCAGGATGAGAACCTGGCCTAAAGAGAGTAGGCACTCTCTAGGTTACCATGATTTACCAGTATATGTTTATTTGGTTTCATCCTGCCTGGCCCCATGGACACTGGAGTTGAGTCTCCTGGAGTAATATAATGTCATGTAATCATGTGCATGCAGACATGTTTCTGATTGTATAAGGGAGAATAAAGGCATTTATCATTTCTGTGTTGGTAAAGTTTAGTCTAAGAGACTGTGTATTTGCTCAATTTTGGATGTTCATCTCTTAGTCTTAGTTAATGTGATTGACACTATGCTAAAAACTCTTGACTGGTTCTGGGACTGTTACATGAGGGGTGCAGACTGCCAGATGATTTAGGCGGTTCCTGTAAAGATGGAGGCAATAAGGACTTCTCTTCCTTCCCTTGGACTAGGACAAAAAGAAGTAATGTTTGCTATAAATTACAGTGTTTATTTAGATATGAAAGAGTGCCCTGTTGGGGTTGATATTTATAAGGATGGAGTCCTATGTTATTTGAGTGAAATAACATGCTTTGACTTAAAAATAAGTTGACAAATTTGATAATTCTTTCAAAATCTCTTTAAACTTCAAGTCTTTATGTTTGTTTGAGGCATAAGATTTATGAGAAACTTAATAGTGTTAGTGAGGACGTTGTAATTTTTCTTGAGTGATTCAGAATTTGAAAGGAGATACACAAGGTTTTTGAGTAACCTCCGGGAGTTGGTGATGGACAGGGAAGCCTGGCATTCTGCAGTCCATGGGGTTGCAAAGAGTCGGACATGACTGAGTAACTGAACTGAACTGAGCACAAGGGTTTTAGTAGGAAACAAGGGAACAAGTTAAATTTCATTTCCCCTTATCTCTTGGTTCCTTTGATTATAGCAGGATTGCAATAAGAAACAATTTAATGAAAGACTTAATCTGTATTAATTCTTCTAGAGAATTTTGCTATTTGTTCTGGTTTGCTTCATGACATCAGAATTATGTAAAAAGATTATATGGTATACTCATTTCATTTTCATACCTTTTATTAATTGAACTAATCTTTTGCCCCATATTAATTATCTTAAGTATATTAAACGCCTCTATAATTCAGTGTCAAGTGAAATAGCAGACGTGCATCTCAGTATTTTTCAGGTCATATGTAGAAACATGTAAATACAATGATAGTATTCTTTGGTCTTCACCTAGTTCTTCATGTCACCGTGGTGAGCAGGTGTGGCACTGAATCTATCCAGGTATCATCCAATAGCTTTAAAATTCAAAGAGTCTGTTTGTGATGGACGTAGGTGCTCTGGGCTTTCTTTCTCATCTGTGTGTTTCTGTGCACGTGAATTGTCACCTCCTGGTGGAAGTACAGGCTGTGTTAAGTTTAGGGAACATTTGTTCACATTTCTGTCTCCTTTCCTGTAGGTGGGCCCATGTCATGTGCGCCGTTGCAGTCCCAGAAGTCCGGTTTACTAATGTCCCAGAAAGGACACAGATAGATGTAGGCAGAATACCTTTACAGAGGTTAAAATTGGTGAGTGTCAATACTTTTTTTTTCCCTCATAAATTAGTGTTAATTTCAAGTTCTGAATATTTCTGTTCATGCACATATTTTTTTTTAGCTTCATTGAATTATTCTACATTTTTTATCCTTTTAGCGTAAATTACTTATCTGTACGTATTCTTTTTCTGTTGTATTGTAAGTATGCATATAGCTTTCTACGACTTATGTCTCAGTGAGGCAAAGGAATACTGCATTTCATGAATTAATGTGACTTTGCAATCTCGAGGCTATCGGTGAAGTTTGTTAGTAACTGACCCAAGCTATCCAAATATCTCGGTTTGAATTGCTTAGTCTTTCTCTCTCTTGCCTGTCTTTGGTTGGCCTTGACTTAGAAAAATGAGTCTAACTTGATTTCATCATCTCTTCACCAAGAAGAGACTTGCAGAGAAACTTTGATTATTCCCGATGGATTTTCTCACCAACAGATAAAGTTCATTTAAATTGCCCAACTCTCTGGCTGATTATCTTCTCATTGTTTCTCTTTGTTAGATTGTTTTTGTTTTGTTTTTTTTCTTTTTTCGTGAAAAGGTAGGCCTTTAATGTCCTCAACAGTAAAGTTATCTTGGAGTTCTGTTAAATTGTGAGCCAACAAGTTACTAGTTCAGGCTCTTAATATTTCATATTTAATGAGAATTTTTCCTAAAGGTAAATTGCATGACTTTAAAATACTGAAGCATGTCTTACAAGTGAGCTTAATGCCCTACAATTTCTTCAGTCAGTCCTGTTATTTCTAACTTGGGGTCTTTCCACTGTTTCAGACACTGAGCTGTAACTCTCTACCTGAGTGTTTCTTGCTTTGTTACTAGTAGTCTCTCCCCCACTGGGTAGCAGGGTGTTTTGTCTCTGGACTTCTGTCTCAGGAACTTAGAATCTATTCTACTGTCTTTCAATGAACACTTATTTTCCACTAAGCTCCATTAAGAATTTCACATAGCTAGAAAATATGTGGCCCTTTCTAGGCCCGATGATTTCTGTTGGCAGATATGAGATCATCTGCCAACATGATCAGAGTGTGGTAATGGAAGTTTTGAGAATGAGATGGAAATAACTGGGGCGTTTAAATGGCCCTTCAAAGCTCATGGTACTATCAGAAGAGAATAAGGTTGTTCAGCTCATGAACTTCCAAAGGAAAATGTTTGCAACCTTATATCTCGATCACCAGTTTAAAAAGAAAAACTAACCTTGACATGAGAGGCAGAAGTAGTGACTTCTGTGACTGTGCAGACTGCTGTGTTTCTACTTGATTTCAGGAAATCTCACTTGTAGCCTTTACTTTGTCCTCTCTTTTGTCTTACTGTGCTGACACTGTTTATAAGTGCAGTTTGAATGCAAAAATTTTAACACCCCAAAGGTTGAAAAATTGGTAAATAAAAAAGAAAAAAATACAATAAATCCTATATCACATTACATTTTATGTGCAAACTGCTTTTCATCTATGCTTTTTACTTATATAAACTTGTTTTCATTATTCAATTGATACATATTCTATCTTTAGGGGAAAAACAACCTACCAATAAGAAAGAAATAAAAAAATTGCCAGAATTAGGATTGTAAGGTGCTTTAAGTAAGAGCAGTAGTTTCATGTAGTATTTCATCTTGGCTGACCTAAGTCTAAATGGAGTATTTTACTTCATCTGTTTAGTGAATGTATGTGTGTCTGCTAGTGTCAGTTTCACATTTTTTCTGCAGCTATAGCCAGCCCTTATCTGGATGCTAGATTGTGAATCTGTCTTCTTATTCACACAGATGAGGGGTGGGGGATAGGAATTAGATGTTGGTATCAGTGTATTTCACCAAACAGTTATTACCTGACCTTACCAAATACTTCGTGTACATTTTTGAGTAAGACTTTGTTCCTGTCTTCTCATAGTCTAGACTGGGCTTTTTTGGCTTTGGCTCTGTTGATCTTTTAGGTAAGTTAATTGTTGTGGATGCCTGTATATGTGTCATAGATCACAGCATCCTTGACCAAACAGGTGAAGCCAAAAGGTATAAACTTCTAGTTATAAGGTAAATAAGCACTGTGGATATAATGGACAACATCATAACTATAGCTGAGACTTCTGTGTATCGTGTAGGGAAGTTCCTGAGAGAATAAATCCTATGAGTTCTCATCACAGGAATAATTTTTTCCCCTTCTTAAATTTCTTTTTGTTGTATCTATGTGAGAAGATGGATGGTAGCTAGACATACTGTGGTGTTCATTCACAATATATGTAAATCAAACCATCATGCAGTATGCCTTAAACTTAGACAGTGATGTGTGTCAGTTACTTCTCAACAAAACTAGAAAGAAAGTAAGCAATGCCAGATATATCCTGGGAGGTAAAATCACCCCCATATGAGAACACCCTGGTCCACAGAGAAGACATAAACATGATGAGAAAATGTTTGTAATTTTCAGAAAGATAGTATCTTTGTTGAAAGAAGTAAGTGGCAGTCTGACAGAATGGAAAAGTCCAAGGGGTCACACAGAGTCGGACACGACTGAAGTGACTTAGCAGCAGCAGCAGCAGCAGTTCTTATAGAAATTGAGCAACCTTGATTACCTTTTCCCCCCAAACTTTAAACTTTTTATTTGAATTGTATTATAGCCAATTAACAATGTTGTGATTGTTATTGCTGTTCAGTCTCCAAGTCATGTCCAGCTCTTTGTGACCCCATGATCTGCAGCATGCCTGGCTTCCCTGTCCTTCACTATCTCCCGGAGTTTGCTCAAACTCATGTTCATTGAGTCTTATCCTCTGTCACCATCTTATCCTCTGTCACCCCTTAACTTCTTGTCACCCTCCTCTTCTCCTGCTTGCAATCTTTCCCAGAATCAAGGTCTTTTCCAATGAGTCGGCTCTTTGGAAATGAGTCATCCAGCCCAGCATTTCACATGATACACTCTGCATAGAAATTAAATAAGCAGAGTAACAGTATAAAAACTTGATGTACCACTTTCCCAATTTTGAACCAGTTTGTTATTCCATGTCTGGTTCTAACTGTTGCTTCTTAATACCGGTTTCTCAGGAGACTGGTAAGGTAGTCTGGTATTCAAAATCCATTTCTTTAATTTTCCAGTTTTTTGTGATCTACACAGTCAAAGGCTTTAGTATAGTCAATGAAACAAAAATAGATGTTTTTCTGGAATCCCCTTGCTTTTTCTGTGATCCAACGAATGTTGGTAATTTAATCTCTGGTTCCTCTGCCTTTTCTAAATCTAGCTTGTACATCTGGAATTTCTCAGTTCATGTACTGTTGAAGCCTAGCATGAAGGATGTTGAACATTACCTTGCTAGCATGTGAAATGAGAACAGTTGTACAGTAGTTTGAACACTCTTTGCCATTGCCTTTGTTTGGGATTGTAATGAAAACTGACCTCTTCCAGTCCTGTGGCCACTGCTGAGTTTTCCAAATTTGCTGGCATATTGAGTGCAGCATTTTAACAACATCATCTTTTACACTTTGAAATAGCTCAGTTGGAATTCCATCACCTCCACTAGGTTTGTTTGTAGTAATGTTTCTTAAGGCCCACTTGACTTCACACTTTAGGATGTCTGGCTCTAGGTGAGTGACCATCCCATTGTGGTTATCTGGGTCATTTCAGGTGAAGGGACTCAGCCATAAACATACGTGTATCCATTCTCTCCCAAATCTCCCTTCCATCCAGGCTAGCACATAACATTGAGAAGAGTCCCATGTGCTATGTATTAAGTCCTTGTTGGTCATCCATTTTAAATATAACAGTGAGAACAACCTTGATTACTAATCAAGTATCATAGAGATTAAAATTTTGTGATATGTGTGTGTATGTGCACACATATGGCAGTTACTGAATAAATATTTGTGAATAAAAAGGCAGCAAAATTTTACTTACTCTTTGTGCTTCTGACATAAAATTATTGTGGCTGAAGGGTTTGATCAGACAATATGAAATGACTTGTCGTTTATTTTTTTTAAAAAATGGAAAAATCCTTTAAAAGACATGGTGCTAAATTCATACACATCTCTTCCACCTGCTGCTTTAAAATAAGGCACTGGTTACCTTATCTGCATCAGTGGGTACATATGATTAGGCCACGGAGCCTAGAAGTAATTGGAGAGTCTCTGAATACCCATGGAGCACTTTCCCTGTTGTCTGAGCGTTCTGATCTTGGAACCTGTGGTCAGCTGGGGATCGAAACCTGGAGTGACCTGACTGAAGCAGCGGCAGGGGAACGCTGAGCCTCTCTCCAGTGCCCACTAGGTGGTGCTGCTGTTCCAATTTCTCATCCAGATGCTGTTAAATCACCTTGTTGAGAAAGTGCCTAATCAGAGCCTGGCCCAGTTTTAGAAGGGGGTGTAGGTGTGTCTGTGTATGTGTCTTTGTGTGTGTGGGGGAGAGACAGACAGACAGAGATGTGATGCATGCTGGGGTGCTCTCACCCAAGGAGGGCTCTCACTGACAGCAGGGCAGAAAAAGTGCTGCCTGCTGTGCATTCAAAGTGTCGAATTCCAGAGGGTGGTTTTTAGTTTTCAGGTTTTCATTTAGCCATATAAAAAGAGCTGCTCTTCCCTTGGGGCAAGTTAGTGTTTTTCTGTATCAGTAATAAGCAACACTAGTAAGGGCTAGCAACTGTAAGAGGCTTAAAGAACAGTTTATGGCAAATGAGTTTAAAATGTCTTCTGAAGTATGAAAGCTATATATAAAAAATGCTTATTAGTAGTAGTAGTCTTTTTAGAATACGGAATATTGGAGTTTATGCAGAAATATTTGAATATTTTGGTAATATTGTTGTTAGCCTTTTATTTATTCATAGATTCAACTTGTGGTTTTTGAAATACTCCTCCGTACAATTATTTGTGTGGGAAGATTCTTGTAGAGGATGTAAGAAAGGATTTGTTTGCTATAGCAGATTTTTCCTCTTATAATGACCGTTAAAAAAAGGAGATAGCGAATGGAAGACAACTCTTTCAGTGCTCTTCAGTGGATTATGTTGATCCTAAAATAGTGAGTGTTTTGTGAAGAACCTTTATCTCATCCAGCCACCTTGTTTGCTAATATCACAGGTGTGGCCTCTTTCAAGTCACATAATTAAATGGATGGCACTGGAGTTATTTTCAAGACATTGTATTTTATTTATGTGGCTGTTAATTTAAATGCTTTAATGAAATTCATTATTATTTTTAAACAAAATGCCGCAAAAATATATTTGGCTGCAGTGGTATTTATCCAATTAGTTTGTCCCCCTGCCCTTTTCTTTCTTGAGCAATATTTAACTTCTGTGTAGAATAATTGTCTCAGGGGCTAATAAAGTAATGGCTGCACCATCTTAAAAATGCTACAGGTGGCTTTCTGGCAGCACCAGGTTATTAAGCAGAATCACCCCTTTAACAGGAAAGAAGTGGCTGAATGTTACCTGAATAGTCTGTGTATCTAAGCCATGTTCAAAACGGAGAACCATTTTCTCTGTCAGCTTAAGCATTCTTCTCATTATTAACACAGCTTCTAGATTAATGAGTATTTTCTTATCTACTCATTTGGAACAAATTCCTTTGGTTTGAAGTGACTTTCAGTTTGGGGAAAATTATCCTTGTGATGAGTCCTGTCGTTCCCAACCCCCTTGCCCATGTCCTCCAGTACCTTCTCTGCTTATCCAGAGGATGTCAGAGCTTTGGCACCTGGTAGGGAAAAGAATGGAGCGGATGCCAGGGACGTCTCTTACTCTCCACTTGAATGTGTGCTCAGGGTAGCCACTCTTGGGGTTGGTTTGAAGTCACAAATGATTGGTATGCCTGAGGACAAGAAGGAAAAATTGCTCCCACATGGTATAGATTTTAGAATTTACTCAGTCATTTCCTTTTCTTATTTCCTTCTGTCTTGTTTTCTCTACTAATATGATTGGTTGGCCACAGTCATAATTGAATTTCTGGTCATAATTAAATCTTTGCAAAATTGTGCAAAGAAGATGACAACAAAAAAGGAAGTAGAGAGATATAAAACACAAGTGAAGTTAGAAAGTCTTTTTAAAATTTTTTTTCATAATAGAAAATATAGGGTAAAAATTACTAGGAACAATTAAGAACAGGAAATTAGGGCAATGCTTTTATAGTATGATCACACAGAAGACAGCAACATGGTCAGGAAACAGATCACCAATCTTAAATCTGATTATAAAATTTAAGGGAAGAACATTTAATTAAAAAAAAGGAGGAAATCAGCACAAAATTATGGTATTTGTTACATATTTAACTATGAATGTCTATTATACACATCAATCACTTCTTGAAGATTGAATTAATTAAATATTCGTAGAATTTATATAAATAACAAGGCAAGTTTGTGGATTATAAGAACTCTTGGAAAATTGCAGCAGACCCCAAATGTAACAATTAGTTTTAAAATGGTTTTCCCTTTTGGAGAGAAAGTTCTCAAATAGAAGTCTTGTGACATTATTGAAATATTCAGTTGCATGTATCAAAGCAAATCTCATGTGCTGTCATTGCATAGAGAACTTGGTGGTATTTGTTGACCATGCACCTTCCTCACAGCAGCATAGTGACTACCTCTGGTCTCTATGTCTGCAGACATTCCTGTGGGTTTTGAAATTTTATTTCTGCAGCCAAATAGAGGGAGAAATGATTTTTGAAAAGCTGAAGTTACCCCCAGGCGTTCGATGACCTCCGACTTGTATTTGACAAGTGAACCAAGCACAGGCACAAGTGTTCTCTGAGTGAAGAACATTATTTTGAAAAGGAATTTATACTGCAGTGATGATGGAGCTCCAAGCCTTTCAGTATCTGGCTGAGGCCAACTATTCTGCTTAGAAGCCTCTATACACTTTAAAATTTGTACCTGAAGGCAAATAATAGTGAACTTGAAAGCCAAAGATTATAGTTTTGAAAAGTACATCAATTCTGAAAATAGAGTAGTTTCACTGTGGTATTCCATCTGAAGAGTTGAATCAAGGATGTAAAAAAAAAAAAAATACATTCAGCTTTCCTATTTCCTAAAGGAAGACACTATTCTCTTGCTAACTGGCTTATGTCATCAGATGCATCAAATACTAAAAATAGAATTACTGATGGGGTCTGCCTCTTGCGCTGTAAGATCACTCTGAGTCCTATTTAGTGAATGTTACAGCAGTGTGAGAAAGCAGCTTCACTTTCTTTCTAGAGGAAATCATAGTTGCATTCGACAGAGCCTCTGTTAGTGCAATTCGGGGAATGCAAAGACATATTGATTATCGTTCATCACTTTAAAAGAAAAAAAATGTGTTGTAAAGGCAATCAGTAAAAGTCATTATGTTTCACATAAACTCATGTACTGACTTATTCATGTCTTCTGTTATTTTTAAAGATGAAGAGAAATTCTAAGATAATAAACATTGACAATGATGAGCAAGTTTATTGTTTAAAATGCAGTTGAGGAAAAATTTGCTTGTAATAGTGAATTACTGAAAGGGGAATAAGCAATACTACAAATGACAAAATTGTGGTGTGGTGTGTAGGGTCCTGTTATTTAATATGCTCAGTATAAAATTTATTACCTCATTAAGAACATTCTTTAGGATTTCAACATATGCATGTCTCCAACTTTGTAAGATTTTTAAATAAGTGTAGTGTAAAAAAAAAGTACATTAGTAGCTCTATAGTACTTAACTGTCAGAATGATTTGCTACAGGGACTAGATCCTATTGCAAGCTGTCAAATTTGTATATTGCTGTAATACCAAACCATAAAATCTTTTGAGTAAAATGGAAAATGTCAGATGGGCATGACTACAAATAATATACTTTCTGAAGGCTGTAGATGTCTATAGGAGAAAATGTGTAAATGCATGAAATGTTATCTTGTTACTATGGATTTTTCTTTATCTGTTGAAAGACAACTGTGAGGCAAAAGGAAATTGATTGGAGCCTTTAAATTTTTCAGTTTTGAACTCATTTTTTTCCTGAGGACTAATTTTAAAAACATTATTAAATAGATAGGTAGAACTTCAGATAATTCATGATTAGAGAGTATTGTGAGAGAGTCATCTTATTTTTTGACTTACATTGCTGAATGCTCCATTTTTTCCCTGATCTTTTCTGTGTGAGTAGTGATTACTGATGGATCTTTTAATTGAGTGAGTGAGTTGGGGTCAGGGTTCCAGAGATGGAGTCACCCCTTTCACTCCAGCATCAACTGGATCAATACCTACAAATGCTTGCCAAACTGAGATAGCCGCTGGATGGCTTTAAACAACCCATAGGGTTTTGCTTGATCAACAGTGATTAACAGAAGAGAGGCTATAGATTTTGAAAGGTACAGTCGTTATTGTAAAGCAGTGGATCCATTATTATTTATTTTTCCACTATTTTAGTATAAATTATTTATTCCTTCGGAAGGTGCTCTTAAAAATCAACGAAAAGTTATAAAATGCTTCTTATGTAAAGTGACAATCTTTTCACACTTGTCGTTAATTTAATGTAAGTCAGTGTGGTCTATGGAGAAGGCAATGGCAACCCACTCCAGTACTCTTGCCTGGAAAACCCCATGGACGGAGGAGCCTGGTAGGCTGCAGTCCATGGGGTTGGTAGGAGTCGGACACGACTGAGGGACTTCACTTTCACTTTTCACTTTCATGCATTGGAGAAGGAAATGACAACCCACTCCAGTATTCTTGCCTGGAGAATCCTAGGGACGGGGGAGCCTGGTGGGCTGCCGTCCATGGGGTCTCACAGAGTCGGACACGACTGAAGCGACTTAGCAGCAGCAGCAGCAGCAGTGTGGTCTATTTTAGGCATGTTTCCACAATTTAGGAATGTCATTTTCTAAGATGAGCTCATAAATACAGGTACCAGCCCAGTTTGCATTTATTGATTTAAATATCAACAGTTCTGTGCATTTATCTGTATTGCCATTTGGATCATGTGATTGTCAGCCTCTGTTACATTGAGATTGAGTGTGTAGGCTCTGGGCTGAGATTGTTTTGAGTTCCACGTCCACCACTTAAGCAACCTTGGCCATACAGTTTAACCTCTCAGAATCTTGTCTGTAAACCAAGGTGGTTGTGAGGGTGACATGAGATAGTGAAGGACCCTGGCATGTTGCTACACTCAAAAGGTAGTCACTGCTTATGGTAGCTGATGCAACCCCTTGCTGCCTAAATCTCTGAACTGCCTTTTAGCCAATCAGAATCAGAGCAGATAAATATTTATAAGGAGGAAGTAGGTTCCTGGTGCGCTCTCATTTGTTTATTCATCTGTCCAGTAAATATCTCTTTAGGACTTGCTGGGGGGTAGGTGATAAATGTACGTCATTTCTGCTTTTATAGATATTACAGGATAATGGGAAGTTATTGAAAATTCAACAAGTGATTACAAAGCAGCATGAAAAGGTCTTTTGTAGTAAAAGTCCAGAATGTGGTGAAGGACCTTACTGAATTTGGGGCACAAGGGTTGCCGGTCAAGAGGTGTGGAAAAACTTGCTGGAAGAAGCAGTGCCTCATAACGCGTCGTTTGAGCACTGAAGGATGAGAAGAGGTGTACTGAAGAAGAGGTCAGGAGAAGGAACAGGATATTTGGTACCCTGGAAGTGGGAGGGAATTGTAAGGTCTAGGAAATGACATTTCAGCAGAGCCAGAGCGGGAGGTGAGGAGGGAAAGATGAGTCTTGAGAAGGGGAAGCCTCAGATGATGTAGCACCGTGCTGTCCAGTATAGTAGCCTCTGGCCACTGGCAGCTACTGGACACTTAGAACATGGTTAGTGTTACAGAAGAACTGAACGTTAGATTGTATTTAATTTAAAAGTTAGAAAACGAAAGCAGCATAAGCACATGAAATACAACTGTAGTTTTGGGAGGTCCACATTTTACATTTCAGACACCCTTGAAAATTTAGTGTCCAAATTGAGATGTGTGTAAATACACAGCAGATTTCAAAGACTTAGTAGGAAAAAAGAGAACGTGAAATATCTCATTAATAATTATTTTTATATTGGTTATATGTTAAAATGATAATAGTTTGGATTTGTTAAGATCCATTTGTTAGTTTGTGTTAGTAAAATTCATTTCGTTTGCCTTTTTTATTGCAATTACATACACTTAACATAACATGTGTCCCCTGGTAGCTCAGACAGTAAAGAGTTTGCCTGTAATGCGGGAGACCCGGGTTTGATCCCTGGGTCAGGAAGATACCCTGAAGAAGGAAATGGCAACCCACTCTAGTATTCTTGCCTAGAAAATCCCATGGATGGAGGAGCCTGACAGGCTACATACCATGGGGTCGCAAAGAGTCGGACACGACTAAGCGACTTCACTTTCACTTTTCAACATAACATGTAGAGCTTCCTTGTTGGCTCAGATGGTAAAGAATCTGCCTGCCATGCAGGAAACCCTGGTTTGATCCCTGGGTCAGGAAGATCCCCTGGAGAAGGGAATGGCAACCCACTCAAGTATTCTTGCAGAGAGTTGGACACAGCTGAGTGACTAATACTTTAACTTTTTTCAACATAACACATATCATTTAAACTATTTTTAGGTGTATAGCTCTGTGGTATACATGGCATTAAGTATATTCATATTGTTGTACAATCACCATGCCCCTCTATCTCCAGAACATTTTCGTCTTCCCAAGCAGAAGCTCTGTACTTATTGAAGAATAACCCCTCATTCTCCTCTTCTTCACCTGTTTTTTTTTTTAAATAAATTGTTAATTTATTCAGCATGTATTATTTATCACCTACTGTAGTAAGCTGAATAATGTTCACCCAAAGATATTAGGTGTTAATCCCTGAAACATGTAAAATGTCATACCTTATTTGGAAAAGGGATTTCCAGATGTGATTTAAGGATTTTGAAATGAGGTTATTTTGGGATTATCTGGGTGGGTCCAAAATGCCATCACACCTGTCCTTTAAGGAGAAATAAAGGGAAATTACACACAGAAGTAAGTCATGTGATAGAAGCAGAGTCTCACCTGTATTTTTAATGTGGCTCCTAAAACATTAAATATTGTATATCTGGCTCACATTTTATTCCTACTGGATTTTGTACATTTGCCTGAACATATTGAAGAACCTTTAATGCTGATTAAGAAGTGAAGTAATAGATCACGTTTGTGTTTCAGATGAGTATTTTGCTTCTGGTGGGGAGAATATGTTCGAGAGAGCAGGACTGGGTCCAGAGAGGCCAGTTTCAGTGATCATGTGAAAGATGATTTAAGTATGAAGCTGAGATGGAGATGAATGAATTGATTGTAGGTGGGGTTGGCTTGGACTAGGTGTGGAGGAGGCTAGGGTTCTGGATAAGCAGCTGGGAGACTGGTCATCCTGTGCACAGGGCTTGTTCTTACCAGAAGGGCATGGAGTTGAGGCGGAAGTACGTTTGGGCATATTTGATTTGAGGTCCGTGTATTCCAACTAGGTGGAACACAGGAGAAACATATGCTAGAATTCTACTTCTCGTGGGTATGTAAATATTTACCAGCTGCTCCTAGGTTGTCACATGAAGTTCATTAACTATTACTGGTTAGTAATTCAGAAACAGTGTCAATAACCTCAGATATACAGATGACACCACCCTTATGGCAGAAAATGAAGAAGAACTAAAGAGCCTTTTGATAAAGAGAAGAGTGAAGAAGCGAGCTTAAAACTCAACATTCAAAAAACTAAAATCATGGCATCCAGTCTGATCACTTCATGGCAAATAGATGGGAAAACAGTGGAAAAAGTGACAGACTTTATTTTCTTGGGTTCCAAAATCATTGCAGATGGTGACTGCAGCCATGAAATTAAAAGACACTCCTTGGAAGAAAAGCTATGACAAACCTAGACAGCATATTAAAAAGCAGAGACATTACTTTGCCAACAAAGGTCCATCTAGTCAAAGCTATGGTTTTTCCAGTAGTCATGTATGGATGTGAGAGTTGGACCACAAAGAAGGCTGAGTGCCGAAGAATTGATGTTTTTGAGCTGTGGTGTTGGAGAAGACTCTTAGGAGTCCTTTGGACTGCAAGGAGATCTAACCAGTCAATCCTAAAGGAAATGAGTCCTGAATATTCATTGGAAGGACTGATGTTGAAGCTGAAGCTCCAATACTTTGGCTACCTCATGCGAAGAGCTGACTCTTTGGAAAAGACCCTGATGCTGGGAAAGATTGAAGGTGGAGGGAGAAGGGGATGACAGAGGATGAGATGAGTGAGTGGCATCACCGACTCAGTGGGCATGAGTTTGAGCATACTCTGGGAGCAGTGATGGACAGGGATGTCTGGCATGCTGCAGTCCATGGGGTCGCAAAGAGTCGAACTCAACTGAGCAACTGAGCTGAACTGGCTGAGCAGCTGTGCTTTGTAAGGATGTGAATTTAGTTTATGATAATATTGTATCTCAGAGAAGGCAATGGCACCCCACTCCAGTACTCTTGCCTGGAAAATCTCATGGACAGAAGAGCCTGGTAGGCTGCAGTCCATGGGGTCGCAAAGAGTCAGACACGACTGAGCGACTTCACTTTCACTTTTCACTTTCATGCTTTGGAGAAGGAAATGGCAACCCACTCCAGTGTTCTTGCCTGGAGAATCCCAGGGACGGGGGAGCCTGGTGGGCTGCCGTCTATGGGGTCGCACAGAGTCGGACACGACTGAAGCGACTTAGCAGCAGCAATATTGTATCTACCTCTCTATACACTAAGTCCCCTACATGCAAACAAGTTCTGTTCTGAGCACACATTTGTAAATCTAGTATGTTTGTAAGTCTAACAAAGTTACCCTAGGTACCCAGCTAACACAATCAGCTGGATAGTACTTTAATAGGTTTATAATACTTTTCACACAAATAATATGTACATAGAAAAACAAAAAATGAAAAGATTTTTAATTTTACAGTAGTACCTTGAAAAGTACAGTAGTACAGTACAGCAGCTGGCTTACAGCATGCATGTTCACATCTTTGAAAGTTTGAAACTTGATGGTTCATATGTAGAGGGTTTACTGTACTCTTTCTGGAGAATAATAATCAGGTAAGACAGTGTCAGCCTTGCGAGTTTCATTATGTCTTCTCTCAGAGTGAAAGAAATGAAGAACATTGAAAATGGAAGAAAAACCTATAGAAATGAAAAAGTTTGATTTGCAAAAAGATGAGCATTCTCATGAAAGATAAATGTTCTCATGAAAGATAAATGTGCGGTAAAGATAACCCTGTATGCGAGACAGGAAAAGAGACACAGATATATAGAACAGTATTATGGACTCTATGGGAGAGGGCGAGGGTGGGATGATATGGGAGAATGGCATTGAAGCATGTAAATTATCATATGTGAAATGAATCGCCAGTCCAGGTTCGATGCATGATACAGGGTGCTCAAGGCTGGTGCACCGGAATGACCCGGAGGGATGGGATGGGGAGGGAGGTGGGAGGGGTGTTCTGGAAGGGGAGCACATGTACACCCGTGGTGGATTCATGTCAGTGTATGGCAAAACAAATACAATATTATAAAGTTAAAAAATAGATAAACTAATTTAAAAACTTCCCCCCCAAAAAAAAGATAAATGTGTCTGGCAACCAGTAAAGACATAGTTTGTATGGGGATTGTAGGATGAGTGCCTACATGTGAAAGGGGATTTGCAGTAAGAGTCACAAGGGTTTGCACAGGCTCAGGAGGTGTTCATTTCAGAATGGCTTTGAGTTTTAATTTCAGTTTAATTTTAGTTTAAAAGCATCTTTTCAGTAATAGTTTTTTAGGATCAAATTTTAAATCATAGGTTTTTTTTCTTTTTTCTGTTCAGAATATAAAATATACTCCACCTTTCTTTAGGAGCAAAATATTTTACTTTAAATAAATGGAAAAAACAGATAGCTTAATTATAGGAATTGTGCTTAAGTTTAATTAAAACTTGCAAGATTTTTTTTCTTACTGCCATCTGTTCATAATTGATTTTTTAAAATTCATCAGTTTTAAACACTTACATTCTTTGGACAAAGCAAAAAAATACTGTGAAATCTTTTCACTAAATGGCAGATATTTCTCAGTAAAAGAATCATGACATCCTGGCAAAGGTATAATTTTAGTAGACTAATGAGCTTTCTGACCAGAGCCAACTGAGCCTCGTCTGATTTTTACAATGATAAATTGACTGTGTCAAAATTCGCAATCTAGTCTGGTGAAATATTTTACTATGAAAGTTTAATTCTCATTTTTTATTTATGAAAGCAGTGGTAGTGTCACAGCAGCTTATAATATGCTAGCCGTTTGGTATGATTTATTTCAATGAGTGTCACTTGTTGATGTGTTTAATGATTGTTGACCCACATTTAATTCTAAAAACTCTAAGTAGTGAGAAATGTAATAAGTCAGCCACTGTAGTTAAAAGAAAAAAAATCACTATCCACAGATCTATTCAGTTGCCTTTCCCCAGCTTCAGTGATATCACAGCTTTATTTTTGACAGTTGTTGATATGGGGCACTGAATACTTAACAGCTTTCTTTACAGTTGTGAGAATCTACTTAGAATAATTTTGTACCGCAAGCATATACTTGAAATGTAATAAAATCATCTTTCATTACTTAATTTGGGGATTCCACCTTATTGTCATTTTAAAGGTTTTGAGGAAAATTGTGGAATAATGGGCATTTCTTTCATTTATCAGTCCTTTGTTAAAAAACACTTATTGAGGTGATCATAGTGTCTGGTGCTTGGTGACAGGTAACATGAGATGGACAGGGTCATCTGTCTCGTGAGGTTTGCATTCTGGAAGGATTTAGATATATTGATAGATCTTCTGAGGATGTCATTTTTTTTTTTTTGGTAGTTTCAGAAGGCAGATGGAAAGGGGTAGGTTAACACGTTCTTCTAAGGTATTTATTTACAGAGAGGTGTAGTAAGCATTCCTGTCTCGTAATGTCAGGATACTTATCTAGTGTAGATAATTTCTAACAAATAGGTAAAAATATCAAAAGAGTTTTTTTTTTACATATTATGATATTAATTTGAGATCATTTTAGAAATAATAAGTATCTTAAAAAATTTTAAATGCTGGTATGTTGTTAACATAAAGCTTCAAATTATTCATAGCTTACAACAAAATGAAATACCTTATGAATTATGAAACAGTCGTAGTAGTGAAACCTTCTTAACAATATGTACTGTTCAAAAGACCACAATGTCTTGTATTTTTTAAAAGGAGAATTGAAGTGTTAAGTTGTTGTTGTTGTTACTTTGTTTATAGTACATAGTAAAAGGCATAAACACTACTGCTGGAGAAATTTGCTTTAAAATTTCTCTAGGAAGAGGCCATCCAGAGAAAATTATCCTTTGCTATTTTCTTATGTCTATCAAAGCAATTTATAAGTATTTTTCAAATAATAATGTAACATTACAGAACATTTTAGTTGGCAGGTCAGCTTAGAACTGAGGGGGTGGGGAGATCAGTGGCCCAAATGTTTTTAGAAACAACAATCAAATTTAAATACTTCTTATTCTCAGGTACCATTTCTCTAAGAATCCCTTTTTATAATTAGAGAATGAAGAAGCAGGTGACACAAAAATCAGTCCTTTTCCCTGCAGAGCCAGAAGCTAACATACATGCATTTTCAGGCTTCTCATTTTGACAGGGGCAATCACCGTTTAATTTCAGAATTCCATTTATCTTAGTGATAGCCCTAGAACCATTGAGTCTTCCTTTCCCATCTGTGACGGTGTTACTATCTCGGCGTTCTTTGCCACACGCTGATTTGGGGAGCCCTGCCCTGTAGCTGTGGCACCTAACACCACCACGGGGTACATTCTGCATAGATAAGACATGACAGCCTTTTAACCTAAGCTCGCTGTGCATGCAGAGGGTGACAGCCCACCTGCACCAGGGAAAGCAAACAGGCACGTGTGATGCGTTCATCTTAATCACATTCTGTTTTTCTCAGAGACGTTCCAAGAAAATGACAGGCCAAGCTCAGAGTTCAGGTTATCAGCCTGAGACATGGGAAGCACAGGGCATCTCCACAACAGATCAGGCTAAACTGTACTACTGAACTTTGACCTGTTGATTTAATGTTAGGATTTTAATATATACATCCTATAAGGTTATTTTAGTTATAAAAGCAATGTCTGTCATCAAAAAAAAATTTTTTTTAACTGAAGTGTATAAAATACAAAATGAAATCATCTCTAGCCTTGTGCCAGTCCACAGCAGTGATCACATTTAACTTAAGGCAGTAATGATTCCTGACTCTTTTCTATGGAGGAAACAGCTTGGAAGGATATGGTGCCTCACCTGACTGTGTTATACTTGAGAGTGTTTCAGTAGCATAGTATATACGTATGGAACATAAATCTGTTTTATAAAAATATCAACCCTCTCTTAAGGGTAGTCACGTTTTTCCTTTCTTTCCTCTGGTTCTTCTTATGAACCTACCAGCATTCATGATGCTTCACACTCTTGGCACCTGTCATTTACTCAGAAGCTTTCCAGGCTGCATTTTTAAAGGCGTTTGTTTTTTTTTTAAATAGAACTTAACCACCTCGATTGCCTAAAGGTAGTCCTGAGTGGTCCTCAGTTGTGCCATTTGCTGCAAGTGTAAAAGCATCTAAATGCAATAATAAAGCGTATGAATATTGGGCCCGACAGCATGGGTTCCTGTCTCAGCTCTGCCACATACCAGTTACTTGAGAACGTATCCTCCTCCTTGGCAGCCTGTCCTTGATTCCATGACAGCTGTCCTTGGTTTTCCTTCTCTCTCTTTGGCCTTTAGGTCTCAGGTTTCTTTGCAGGTTCCTCTTCCTCTGTCCATCTCTTGAATGTTTATGTTCCCCTAGTTTCTGTCTGAAGCTTTTCTCTCACTCTTTGCATTCTCAGTAACAGCTTGTAAAATTGGAATCACAGTAATAGTACTTTCTTTCATTGTTGTGAGTATCAAGATAAGGCATCTAGCGTACTTTGCCCAGTGCCTGGCCATAGTAAGTACTCAATAAATGCTCCTTCTTATTGTTGTTATTATAAGTATATTACCTTAGTAATACCATTACAGTAACAGTGAAACAAGAATAAAATAATAATGTATATGTACTTAGTAAATTGGTAAATAAATGCTATTGTTTATTTTTAAGTTTTATCACTTGGAACATTTTATCATACATAAAATATTACAGGTGAAGTTCACAAATGCTTAATTTAAAAAAACTTAATTTATTTTTAAATAATTACAGATTCACTGTAAGTTGTAAAGATAATATAGAGATTCTTGTGGGTCCTTCATCCAGCTTCCCTTATCGGTTGCATGATATATAACTGTAAAACAATATCAAAATGAGAAATTGACATTGGTATAATATATGCACTTAGTTCTATGTAACTTTATCACATTTATAGCTGTCATTTTATTAGAAGGAAGTGTAATTCTGCAGAAGTGGTTAAAAGGGGGGTAAAACAAAAATAATAGCAATGCATTGTGGTTTATAACATATGTGAAAGTATAAAGAACTCTTGACCCTTGACATAAAACATCTATTAAAATTGTGTAAAAATTTATGGGAGGGAGGTTCAAGAAGGAAGGGATGTATGTATACCTATGGCTGATTAATGTTGATGTTTGGCACAAACCAACAAAATTCTGTAAAGCAGTTGTCCTTCAATTAAAAAATAAATAAATTTTTTAAAAGATATGAAAGAAAAATTGTGCAAAGATTTGGTCTTACTCTTCACCAGAGGACAAAATGCTTGATGACATTATCCATTAGGCAAAGCAAATAAAACCATAATGTGATGCCACTACATATCTATGGAGTAGTTAAAATCAATAAAAAAAATACCAATGTTGATGTATAGCAACTAGAACCCTCCTCCATTGCTGGTGGGAATGCAAAATGGTAGAGCCATGTTGGGAAACAGTCTTGTTATTTCTTGTTAAATGAAACATACAATTTACCATACCATCCAGCAAGCCCACACTGCTAGGAATTTATCTCAGGAGTGAAAATTTACATTCACACAAAATCCTATAAGTAATAGTTATAGTGGCTTTTTCATAATCATCAAAAATCTGGAAACAACTCAGTGCTTTTCAACTGGTGATTGAATTATCAAACCGTGGTACATCTATACAGTGTGGTACTTCTCAGTAGGATCAGTCAACATGGGTGACTTTTAAATGCATTATGTAGGTAAAAGAAGCCTGGCTCAAAAGGCTCCATACTATATAACTCCATTTATATTGCACTCTGGTGGAAAATAAACCTTTGAGGGTAGAAACCAGATTAATGGCAGTGACAAAGCCTGGTGTAAAGGTTGACTGCAGAGGGCACCAGGAAATGGTTTGTGTTTGTGGAACTGTTGTATGTCTTGATTGTGGCAGAGGTTGCATGACTGTGTTCTTTTGTTGAAATTTGTGGAAATGTACACATTAAAGGGTGACTTATTACATGTCCTCTGTGCATGAAGTTTTCCAGGCAATACTGGAGTGGGTTGCCATATTGTAAGTATAAAACCATATTTTAAATGTTACTGGATTGATTAATGATAAACCCATGGTATTTATCATTACCACAGATTTATCATTACCACAGGGTGAGGGGAAGTGTGGCAAAGAAAACTGTAGGAGAGGAAATGAAAGAATGTGGGCGATGTAGGAAGGGGTATGTTTGGGGAAGTGAGAGCTGGAGTCCCGGACGACCCATATCTCAGGCAACAGAAAGTGTTCCTGCCTTTCCCTTTGAAGACTTTTCGCCTAGGTCTCCCTCAATTTAGAAAGTACTTATCTCAGGTAGCTATTTCCATGGCTGAAATCTTACTCCCAGAATCATTCCCGAAAAGGTGTTAATTTTAGTTTATGCTGCTTCATAATAATCATTATCTGATTGAGGGTTAAATGAGATATTTGTTATAATACATTTGCACAATGGCTGGCACAGAATACATTTCCATAGTTAACTCATGAAGTGATGATGTCAAGTTGTATTTAAGAGATGAGAAATCAGAGGTTTAAGGTGGTTATTGTTGTTTTAGTTGCTAAGTCTTATCCGACTCTTTGTGACTGCATGGACTGCAGCCCGCCAGGCTCCTCTGTCTGTGGGGTTTTCCAGGCAAGAATACTGGAGTGGTTTGCCATTTCCTTCTCCAGGGGATCTTCCCAACCCAGGGATCAAACCCATATCTCCTCACTGGCAGGCAGATTTTTCACCACTGCGCCACCAGTTAATAGTGGAAGAGCCGTGCTACCCTGGCCTCCAGACCCAATTCCCATGTTCTTTCCTGCTGAGTTATATTCCCCTTGGAGTCAGGTAGCTTTCTGATCTTCTGAAAGGCTGAAAACAAACACTTTTGTGCAGAAGTTAATTGTTTCCAGGGTTTTCCATGAAAACCATCTTCTCAGTTCAGGTATATTATCTGATTTTTGTTTTGTTTTATTTTCCATTTCAGAGAACTTCAAATGTGTGCAGTGGTATAAAGGGATGTCTGGGTTATTTAAGTTCTTGAGAGAAATAGGTTGCAAGGGAATGAGGGAAGTATTCTTAAATTAAATTTAAAAATATCCTCGCACAGTGTCATTAGCCTTGCAGGGCCCGTCAGCCTCCAGTTCACTCTTCCCTGGTGTCAGATGTGTTGTAAAGCTTTGACAAACAGTTGGTATGCCAGAGACATCTAAAAGCCTCCAAGAGGTGCGTAGAGACACGTAAATCTACCGTCTAAATAAACTTCACTAGTGGCAGGTGTCTCAGAAATCTAACTCACAGTGATGTGGGCACATGGGTTTTGTTAACCAGAAACAGCATTTTAACACTGACAGCTTCTAAAGAAGATAGCTCTAGACAGGAATTCACTGTCTGTAGAACTGCAAACTAATCTTGCCTTCAAATGAAAAGATTGTAGTGTGGCTTACTTTATACAGCAGAGAAAGCTGTCATTGTTGGGTTTATTTCCTAACATCTGAATCTTTAATGCGTAAGCAATTTTTTCTATCAGTCATTCTTGAAACTTGACCAGAATGAAAATTTTGGTTTTGAAAATTTTTGTACAATTATAGTTTGACCACTTTATTTTTATGCTTGCGAGCAAGTCTTGGAAAAGTCTGCATTGCTGTTTTAGGTTTATTGGTTTTTAAAAATGTTTTCATAAATTTCTTTTTTATCTCTATTTTCTTTTTTTCATGGAAAGGCATTTTATTTTAAATATAGCAGTGTGTACATGTCAATGCCAAACTCCCAGTGTATTCCTCCTCCCCTACCTTCCCCCCCACTAACCGTAAGTTTGTTTTCTAAGTCTGTGAATCAATTTCTATTTTGTAAATAAGTTCATTTGAATTATTTTTTTAAAGATTCCACATATAAATAATTATTTCCTTTTTATTATAAAACAATTTTGGTTCTTTTGAAGTATGCCAGGTATGCAACATGAACATTTTACCTGTCTACTATTTGTAATTTTAATTATTTGAGAATAACTTTAAAAGCCCAAATCATTGTAGTTAGTTGTTTTGCTGAGCCTTCTGTGGCTGCTATCTAAGGCATTAGCGAGTGAGCCTACCTGACTGTCTGTCATCGACATGTAGAGGCAGCTTGTTGCCTCTGTTTGTCATAACACCTGTACATGAAAGGTATGTGCTCTGTGGCTTCTTTCGAATTTGGGAGCTGACAAAGGTCTTAGGACATCTGACAAAATCGTATACCATATATGGTGAATGGGTGATTTGCATCCATGAGAATGATGCTCTCCTTCCGTTTTTATATATGAAGTGGTGAAAAGAATTCCCTCTTTCTTGAGCAAAGAAAGGATATGAAACAATTTTTTTCTTCAAGTAGACCCTGGAGGAAGGCATTCTATCTGTAATGGGTGAGCATGATATAAAAAAGGAGCAGATCATCTGCCAAACAATTCTGCATCCAGGTGCCTTGTCAGTGTCCTGCAAGCAGATCCCAGGGCTTAATTCCTTTTTGCATATAGTGAATTAGTTATCATTCTTTCTGTGTATGCTGAGTTTTTTAACACTTTAAAAAAAGATTCAACTGACCTGTTAAGTTGGTTTGACCTTGCTTATCAGGAAGCTAGATGGTAGAGAAACAAAAGAGATAACTTTTCTCTTTTATATTTTATTTAGTCTTTTTGAAAGATTTTTATTTGGAGGATAAATTAAGTCTTGGGTGCAGTGATTTGTCTTGTGTTAGTATTAAAATAAGTCAGTTCTCACCTGTCCCCACTCATGGAAAGGTATAGTAGCAACACAGCCTGTGGGAGGGAACAGATGTTTATTGTGTATATGCCCTGCGCTGGGTGCTGTGCCCCTGCTATAATATGCATCACCCTTGTGGTCCTCAGCAGTTCTGTATGCATTTAGGATTTCAGTCCCCTCTTTGCCAGGCCCTTTGAGGGCACCCTACTCTAATGAAACAACAGTAAAAACAGCAGCAATGAAAGCCCTAAGTTCTTGCTTTCATAACATTTTATGCTCAGCATTATTGCAGCCCATTTTTTACTGGAAATTCAGATGGTTTTAAGGAAATCGAGATATATGACTATTCATTTAAGATATACATAAGGGAAATTGTTGAACTGGGACTTAATTGATCTGTATCACTCTAAAGCTCTTATATTTGCACTAAAATTCATTAATGTATGGCATGTTAGACTTTTGAAACTTGCATTGAATCTTTTCAGTTCAGTTCAGCCGCTCAGTCGTGTCAGACGCTTTGCAACCCCATGGACTGCAGCACGCCAGGCCTCCCTGTCCATCACTAACTCCCTAAGTCGACCCAAACCCATGTCCATCGAGTCAGTGATGCCATCCAGCCATCTCATCTTCTGTCATCCCCTTCTCCTCCTGCCCTCAATCTTTCCCAGCATCAGGGTCTTTTCCAATAAGTCAGCTCTTCACATGAGGTGGCCAAAGTATTGGAGTTTCAGCTTCAACATCAGTCCTTCCAGTGAACACCCAGGCCTGATCTCCTTTAGGATGGACTGGTTGGATCTTCTTGCAGTCGAAGGGACTCTCAAGAGTGTTCTCCAACACCACAGTTCAAAAGCATCAATTCTTCAGCGCTCAGCTTTCTTTATAGTCCAACTCTCACATCCATACATGACCACTGGAAAAACCATAGCCTTGACTAGACGGACCTTTGTTGGCAAAGTAATGTCTCTGCTTTTAAATATGCTATCTAGGTTGGTCATAACTTTCCTTCCAAGGAGTAAGCGTCTTTTAATTTCATGGCTGCAATCACCATCAGCAGTGATTTTGGAGCCCAGAAAAATAAAGTCAGCCACTGTTTCCACTGTTTCCCCATCTATCTGCCATGAAGTGATGGGACTGGATGCCATGATCTTAGTTTTCTGAATGTTGAGCTTTAAGCCAACTTTTTCACTCTCCACTTTCACTTTCATCAAGAGGCTCTTTAGTTCTTCTTCACTTTCTGCCATAAGGGTGGTATCATCCGCATATCTGAGGTTATTGATATTTCTCCCAGCAATCTTGATTCCAGCTTGTGCTTCCTCCAGCCCAGCATTTCTCATGATGTACTCTGCGTATAAGTTAAATAAGCAGGGTGACAATATACAGCCTTGACGTACTCCTTTTCCTATTTGGAACCAGTCTGTTGTTCCATGTCCAGTTCTAACTGTTGCTTCCTGACCTGCATACAGGTTTCTCAAGAGGCAGGTCAGGTGGTCTGGTATTCCCATCTCCTTCAGAATTTTCCACAGTTTATTGTGATCCACACAGTCAAAGGCTTTGGCATAATCAATGAAGCAGAAATAGATGTTTTTCTGGTACTCTCTTGTTAGAGTAGGCTAGAAATCTAGGCACAGAACTACACCAACAATGATAATGAAGTCTCCCTGTGAAAACAGCAGTTCAATAGGAATTGGAAAGTTGCATAGGCCCCCGCCTCCCCTACTCCACAAAATCTTGTTTAAGATGCTATACTCATCCCAGATAGGAATAGTCAGTGTCATCTCTAGGATGGGGAGACAATAGCCTGAGTTCCTGCTGGTGTCAATCCATGGATTTTTCCTAAGATAAAATGTCACCTGTCATTTTCCCCTGGAACTTTAGGACTTTGCAGTTATTTTAAGTTTTGTTTGTTTCCCTAATGTGTGGATAAAGCTACTTCTTTTGATCAGTGTACTTTCCCTACCCTGAAATTTCTCTCCTTTTGCAGTTGAGTCTAACATATATCCTACCACAGTTTCACAAATAGTGACTAGAATCGAAATCTTCCCAAGGTGCATCAAGTTAATGGTTTTGGTATATCCCGAGGTCACCTCCCCAAGCATGGAGGCATTTTAAAAGGACTCTCAAAAGTTGAGCTGTTAATCCTGCAGCATAGCAGAGGCCAGAGGCTTGTTTTCTGGGGAATCAGCTTTGTATCTCCCAGCCTGACTCCTGCCTTCCTGCAGCACATCAAAGCAGCTGAACACATTTTGAGTTTTGGGGCAACTATTACTCATTCATCAAAGTTCCGTCTGAGTGATACATGTTTTTGAAAACAGATGTGGAAACTGAGCTGACAGATGTTGAGAATGGACCTGGTGTTGAAGCCCATGCTGTTGCACATGCTGTAGGAAGACAGGTCGTTAGCATTCAGAGTGGCGCACCTACAATCTGTGAATTCATCAAGCTGTTTGCATAGCTCTTAGATTAGTCTTTGTGGTTTGATTTGCATTGCTTTGGAGGTAATTAAAAGCTGTCCTCACCCCCACCCCCTGCACATGTGCTAAAATATAATAAACATGAAAATACATAGCTTACTATGTAGTTTAGTGGTTGGCAAGATAAACTAATGTTCTTGTGTTGAATGTGCTTTTTTCATTTTGGCTGCTCTGTGCCAGGCATTTCTGGGTGATACTCCAATAAGTCTTTGATGTTGGTATCATTTTTCCCATTTTATATTTGATAAAACTGAGGCTAAGAGGAGTTTGATCATTTGAACTTGTCCAGCTGCTAAACAGTAGAACTCCTTAATAGGAGGGGTTCTCCTATTTAAAGTCCTAAGTCCTCCTCCTTAATAGGATAACACCCACTGTGCTGCCTATACTGCCTCTGGAATGTGATGTGGAGCAAAGTACAAAATGGAGAAACTAATGCTCTGTGACTCAGAGAAACACCTTTAACCTGCATCATAACTCCTGCGTCTCTCATCAGTGTCCAGGACCCCAGCTGTATGAGAAGTCAGCTCATCAAGGCAGCACAGCGTGTGGTCCACATTTTCAGCCAGACCAGTCACTCTAGGGAGAAAGCATCTGTACACAGTGTTCATTTCTGTGTCTTGGTCACATTTCATCCTGAGCCAGGGCAGCACGTGGCCATGTTCTCACCTTGGGTTTCTCAGGTTCCAAGCAGATACTTGGGTTCAGAGATGTGTGAGTATCTTCAATACAGTTAAAGGGAAAAAAATAAAGTTCTTCAACTTACATATTTAATCCATGTTACTAATAATTTTTCCTAAACCATGCTTTGATGAGGAAGAAACTTAAGAGAAATTGTACATACAGAATGTTCCCAATTATTATTTTTTTAATGAACAGGGAAATGACTTGAATGCCATATTGTGATTGCTGGTGGATAGAAGGATATTGGGTGATTAAAGAAAGTAATTTTTTACATATATTTGTGTAATTTGGAGCTTTCTAAATACAAGAAGCTTCATATTACTTGTAAAAATCAAAGGAAATAAAGTAAAATATAAAATTAGGTAAAACATTATTTGAACACCTTGGTCTTTTTTATGACTTTTTGTTTAGGGGTCCTTGTAGGAGGGATATGGGACTAGCTTAAAGCAGAGAGTATCCAGGGGTTTCCTCCCTTTGCCTTCGACAGAAACACCCTGAGACATCTTTTCTTTTTTCTTTATAGTTTCAATTCTGGACACATTTTTTTCTTGTTTAACGTTCAGAATTCCATATTTATCTTCCCCTTAATAGTTTAACGTGAAGCTTCCCTTGTGATGTCTTTAGTAGTAATTTTCTGGGAATCCTTGTTTTATTTGCTAACTAAGACCAAGATCTGTATTTTAATTTATTTTCATTTGTCATTTGAAAAGTATATAGCTTAAGTCTAGTATAATTGCCTTAACCTTTGTCTGAAGTTTCCATGTCCAAAAAATAAATTTAAAATATATTGAAATTTCTTTCATTGCTTCCTGTTTTCTTAGTGTCCTGAAATCAATGTCTTCTTTTAAAAAAATTATGTATTTGGCTGCGTTGGGCCTTAGTTGTGGCAGGTGGGCTCCCTAGTTGAGGTGCATGGGCTCAGTACTTGTGGTGCATGGGCTTAATTCCTCTGTAGCCTGTGGGATCCTAGTTCCTTGACCAAGGATCGAACCCACGTCCTTTGCATTGGAAGGTGGATTCTTAACCCCTGGACCACTAAAGGAGTCCCAGAAACCAATGTATTCTTGTTTGTCAAATGTAATTTCCATGTGAGTTCAGTGATTCACTGGGAAAACTCACTGGACTCAGCTTGTAGTTATTCTCACAGCTGTGATTACAGTAGAAGGACACCAAGCAGACTCAGCAAAAGAAAAAGGCACAAGAGCTGGAGACTTTAGAAAATCAGCAGCAAGCTTCCAGAGTTCTTGTCCAGTGGAGTCACACAGGACTCCTTAATTCCCCCAAAACAAGTTGTGACAACACATGTAAAATGTTGCCAACCAGAGAGGCTAGTTAGAGAATTGGTGCCCAGAATTTTTACTCAGAACTGATCACATTGGGACTTGCTGCCTCCTAGCATGTACCAAAATTCCAGGCTCCCAAAGGGAAACAAGCATTTGGGTTGTTACTGTGCAGTTTAGGCATTGTGAGCCTTTCTTTTCAGGAAACAGTGGGAACTCTTTGGAAATTCAAGTTTTCAGACTCTTGCCAGGGGCCAACCTTGTCAAAACTTTCAAAGAATAGCAGTCTTAGGCCTGCTCTGTTAGTTCTTTCTACACAACATGGAATAGAAACCTAGAAATACCCATTTACACCAAAGGAGAAAATAAATTTGCTGAGTAAAGAGTATGTGTGTTAACTTCTTTAAGAGTGACTTTTTGGACATCTCTCTAGCTCAGTTTTCACCTCTGTAAGATGCACTAGTACTTTGCACTTTAAAATTCTGTGTTCTGTATGTTTTCTGATGCTTTTTACATCTGCAGTTCTCAGACTGGGGTCCATGTACCCTAGGGTAATGTGAAGACTGTCTCAGAGGAACAATGCATGGATAGTTCTGAGAGGATCAAAGTTCAGATCCTCAGTTTTTGTATACGCTCTTTCCTCATCTAGGTGTGGAGCAGAGAGAAGCTTGGGAGGAGCTGCTGGCTCTCTTTCCTCCCACCCCTGCCCCTTTTGCTTTACAGAATAAATGCATTGCTCTCAGGTGGGTAAACAGAGGGACAGATTCTAAGACCAAGTGTTCAGAGAGCAAAGCAAAGGTAGATTAGGTAATAAATACTGAATAGAACAAACAGCACATTATTTTGCTTGGGCCATAAATATATTGCAAAGCTTGTGACCTTATCTACTAGCTACTCACTGAAATCCATAGTCTTCACTTCCTGGGGCCCCATGTAGTCCACGTCACCCAGCTGCCCGTACAGGGTGGAGCTCAGCCAAAGGTATGGGAGGAAAGTGATGAGTGACTCCCATGCTTGACTTCTGAATACTCCCGTCTGTCCTCCGTCTCGCTTTTTTTCTGGAAAGGAGTTGACCCAGAGAGAGACCCCAGAACCCAAATGTTGAAATGGCAAGCACTATTGTCCCTAAATGACTGTGAAGATTGTTACCTCATTGAACTGTTTTCCAGCCCAGTACTGTTATGTGAGCCAGAAAATGAATTTGTTATGTTTAAGTCATTATGTAGTTGGACCTATATTTTACCCTAATGCACTCATAATTACCACTTAGAATTTGGAAATGAGGTGTTTGGTATAGGGATGCATATTAATGTATTTATTTTAAAAAGTGAATTCAGTCTTTTTCCAATAGAAATTGAATCTGTTTGGTAATGAAGATGAGAACCCCCTTTGTCTTTTGATCATATATATGGCTGACATTTCACATAAATTCAGCTTAATTTGCAGTCCCAAAGTTTGACAAAAATATATTTGTATCTTGGAATTCTATGTTGGAAAAGAGTATCCTTTACTTTTTTCCCCCAACCTTAAAATTAAAAGATAAAATTTATAAGGGTTAACTTTAACACACGCAAGGAGAGATATAGTTTTCCAAAACTCTTGGAGAAATTGTAAGCAAAACAATTGAAGACTGCTAATATATAAGAGGACTGTTAGTAAGTAGTTTAAATGAGTCTTGGTTGATCTGATTAATAAACAGGCAGTTAGTTATTCACTTGTGTAAGTGAACTAACGTTCAAGGCAAACCTAAGGCAAATGACAGAGACTAATGCTCCAGCTTGAGCAACTTGTACTGTTGTATATCTTCCAAATTACCTTCTTAAAATATTTGTATTGATCTCATCGGGCAGGTGAATGGAAAGGTTGAGTAAGTGGTCTTCCTGTGAGAAAAGTGTACACATAGGGGGATTACTTCACTTAGTGCTGCCAGTAAACCTTAAATTTTATTGTTCCTTCTCCTTTCCTGAATCTCTTTTATGTGCTGAGGAGACATATAGATATGAGATGAACCTTGGGACCTGGGCCAAGTGTTTGTAGGAAAGAAATTGAAGAAGAACTGGGTGACTAAAGTGCTAAGGAAAGGACTTCGTCTAACAGGATGCAATTTCCTAAAATTTATAGATTTGGCGAGCTTGGCACCCACAGCATCTTAAATAACGTAAGGGAAATGTTCCTACTTGTGCCCCACACAGCATAGCGAGCTCACTGCAGGCAAGGAGCAGCAGAGGGCAGCCGGAGCACATGTCCTCCAGGTGGGTAAGCTGGAAGGGATCAGAGGCCCTCATCAGGGGTCACAGGCAGCACTACTGAAAGCATCTCCAAGAGTGTGTCTCTGGCAACCATCCACTCTGAAGATGTTGGCAGCCATAAATGCCAGAGTCACACCTGGCATTTTTGATGAAAAACACTAAATACCCCATGGGTCCAGAGCCTGCAGCGCTGCTGGGGAAATCTGGGAAGTAGAATAACTGCTCTGCATAGAGCAGGATGCAGACAGATCTCTTATTGATGGAAGGAATCCTTTGGGTTTCCAGCATCTGCAAAACAAGCATATGAAGCCCTGGAGATGAGTTCAGAGGGGCAAACAGTCGAAGGTAGGCCAGGTGCTAGTAAGGAATCGCATATGTTCCCTCAGAAACTCAAGGGACAGGCTGAACATCCTACATTTCTCACACTTCTTGAGAAATTGGATGTGAGAAGGAACCTAGAGAGCCAATTACTGGCTAAAAGGATTTGAGGGGTGTGAGGGGAGGGGTGGGGGAGGAAGTTATTTGGGTGGAAGACACCAGGTGACTTCCATTTGGTCTGGGCTATTTCCTGTGAATGGCATCATGGTGGCTCTGAGGATGGAGTTGTCAAAGCAATATTCCTGAGACCTCCTTCTGGAGATTCTGTGACTCCTCCAGGGCAGATATGGTGACCTCATCTGCTTTGTATCACCAGGGCTTCATGTGGGGCCACAGTCCATATCCAGGAAGGGTTTAAGTGATGAATGAATGTTCAGGTTATGAGGTTTCCCTCCAGCCTCACCCACTAGAATGGCACAAAGGGAGGGACTCAGACCAACATCCCATTAGGACTAGTGTATGCTCACCAAGTTTCATTTTGGCCTCCCTGGCAGATAAGATTCAGGAGGAGTCAGTCAGGAGGAGAGCCCAGTCAGGCATTGTCACTGATACTCTGATCCAGATAAGACACTAGCGTGTGTGTCAGTCATCAAGTCATATCCAACTCTTTGTGATCCCATGGACTGTAGCCCACCAGGCTCCTCTGTCCATAGGATTTCCCAGGCAAGAAGGCTGGAGTGGGTTGCCATTTCATTCTCCAGAGGATCTCCCTAACCCAGGGATTGAATCCATGTCTCCTGCATTGGCAGGTGGATTCTTTACCATTGGGCCACCAGGGAAGCCGTGTGACACCTGAGGCATCTCATTTAGAGCAACTCACTGGATCTTCCAGGGCCTCTCTGCGGGTGATGATAGAAAGGATAGTACTTCTTGTATAGCCATTTGTGGAGACAGAGCTCTGACTGCTTCCTGCCTGTGGGCCCCAGGGAGCCTCCCAAAGATGCAGGCCGTCCTTGCCCTAAGAGAGTCTGCCTCGCTTCTGCAGCCTGCATTGACTACTGACTTGACGCTTCATCTCTAGACTACTGGGTTGTCATGCTCGGCTCGAATTCGCACTGGTTTAGAGCTACTTCCTTGAGGGCAGGAATATCTATAGGGAATAAAAATGAAATGGGCAATTTTGCCAAGGATTTGTAGTAGCAAAACAGAGAACTGACAATAGGATCTTATGTCTGTTGCTCAACAGAGTGAATGAATGATCAAGTGGTGTGCAATAAAAGGAAAGTGTCAGTTAGGAGAAATGATAAAAATAGAGCACCAAACATTAAGGGCTCCTTTGTTATTTAATATTTATATTCCTAGCCATTGTTAGGATTCAGTCTCAGGCAGGGATGAGACCTGGAGTTCCCTATTGTTTATTTTCCTGAAGGAGTGTGCACAGTATTTAATAATTTATCAGATAAGTAGAGTTCTCTCAGTTCAACAGCCAGCATGTCCTCAACAGTTCAGGAACATTCCCCCTGCCCCCCGACCCCCATTCTGAGTTGGTGTTTTGTGCGTGTGTTTGTGTATGTGTGTGTTTTATAAAACACATACACATGTAAAATAAATTTAGTGTCTGTGGATGTATGCATTTGTGTATGTCAGGGGAGAGAGGAGTTGATGTTTACTCTGGCTTCGTCTTAACTTTAGTGCAAGATCGTCAGAAAGCCTAGATGAGCATTTCTCAGCAAAGGGCAGAACATCCGGAGGGATCTTGTCCTAGTTCTGCTGTTGGCTACCAAACCTTCGGCAAGGAATTTAGTCTCCAGGTGTCTAATATTATTTGCTACCTGTAAAATGAGATAATCATATCTAACATCCAGAGACATAACAAATCATGAATCACTGCATGTAAAGTGCCTGAGGCAAATGGAAGTTAAGTTCTTTTTGAGACAGGACGGTAGCATTTAAACAGTAAAGTTGGGGGACTGTCTGTCTTCCTTCCACATCATCCCTTCTCTCAGAGGAAAGATAGGAGAGGTCTGTCCACTGTATCTCTATGAGTGTTTGGGTTCAGATCCTCAAGAGAGTTTTCGTTTTGGAGATTGAATGAGTAAAAGCATTTTAAGAAGAGAAGACTAAAAAGCTACAGAGAATTGTAGGAAGGATTCAACTGATAGCATTTGCCTTGCCATGTCAAAGAGCTACTCGGATGATCACCTTCAGATCCCTGTAAGCAAGTGTCTCGAGGGGGCAAGGCTCTGAGGGATAAGGTGTTTGCTGCCGTGGAACATTTTGGTGAAGATGAGGACCTGAATGAAGGTAGATGGTTGCTTCTAATGTGCTGGAGAACATGGGGGAAGAAGAAAATGAGCTTGGGGCTTTTAATTTACTGTGAGCGGTAATGACCCAGGCTGCTGCTGGCTGAAACTCTTGGAGCCTCTGTGTGGTGCCACCATTCCTCCGTTCCCATCTGTGAGACCGGTGTGGTTCAGGCAGGGGCGCCCCTCCAGCCTGGGGCCCAGATTAAAGGTCTGCAGCAGAGTCACAGCCAGCATGCAGCGCGCACAAGGAACAAACATTTCATGAAGGTTTGGAGATTGTTGCCGATGGAGCATGAAAGATGATTAATACAGAGTCTGTTACCATATGCTTTGGGAAAATGCTTACACAGTGTCCTGTATCAGGTCCCACTGTGCTCATAGCTTGTTCTTTGAAAATTGTTCCAAATGTTAAGTTGTTATGTGGGTCTCTATGACCCTTTATAAAGCAACCACCATAAGTGATCCCGAGGGCCACAACCCTTAGGAGCTGTGTGATTTTGGTGAAGTTCCTGAACTGCCCTGTGCCTCAGTTTCTACATCTGTAAAATAGGAATATTACTATTGCCTATCTCATGGAGTTTAGAGGAATAAATTAAGTAAATAATGAATAGAATATATATTACCCTCAGAGTAGTTTCTGAAATGTAGTAAATACTTATTAACTTTATTTACAAATATTTAATGAGTGTTTACCATCTTCCAGGTCCTAAGCAGTTACTTATAAGGGCTTATACATAAGGATGTATAAAGATGAACCAGAACATATTGGTTTCAATATTCTTGCAGCTCTTAGGTCTAAGAAGAGAGATATGTTAAAAAATGACTACTAAGAAGAGGTGTAGTCCCTTGAGAATGTCCATATGGAGACTAACCTAACTTGGAGAATAAAAAATGGATGATCCCAAAGGGATGGCATTTAAGAACTGAAGGTGATTAGGTGTAGCCAAGATGAAGCCAGGGATAGTGAGGGGGAGTTATGCAGATTAAGGGAGTGGTATATTCAAGGTCCCTGAAGCTGGAAGGAAGAGGGTCAGAGAAGAGAGAGAAGGCAGTGGGGCAGGAGCTGTGGATGGCAGAGCTCTGAGCTGTGTGGTGACGAGAGCCCTGTCTTTGGGGACTTCTTGGCCCTGGGTGTGTGACCTTGGCCAGGCTCATCTGCTTCAGGCCTCAGTTTCTTCATTTCTAAGATAAAGGATCCTTTCAGTTCTAAAATTCCTATTCCAGGGTTTTTCTTACCTTTTCCTTTTCTGGTTCCAAAAGAGCCAGTGAGGCTGTGCTGAAAGTTGTTTCTAATAAAGTCTAGTTGTTTAGAGAGAACTAAGGGGAACAACCAAAAAGGGAGGGGCGGTAGGCTCTTTCTGGTCCTATGCTTTTACACTGTAAAATGTGGACTCCTGGTGGCTGACCCTCCAGCAGCTCCGGGTCCTCGGATGACATTTAGTTTTGTTTGAAGATGGCATCATAGTGAAAGCTGCTAGAGGCAGACAGGCAGAACTTAGGGTTATGGTCCCACTTCCTCCTCTGCTCATAGGAGTGTGGGCTTAAACACTTTTTCTCTGTTGTGTTTTTCTTCTCAGACTGCATGGTGAGATAATTTTAGCATTTATAGAAAACGTACTCCCCACCGGGCTTATACATTAACCCCTCCTGAAGTGAATAGAGCATGCAGTGGCGGAACTTGTTTTTTTTTCTGTTTTTCTTTAATGCTTTTCATTTAGAAACATTATTCACATCTAGTACATTTGAACCCAAGAACAAGCAGAAAAGTTTAAAAAACTGGTAGACATTTTTTTTTTCCTGTATTTCAAAACTCCACTGGCCCTAATTGTGAATTTCTGAGTTAGGTCACACGGGATTTTTGGTTGTGTGTCCTCTTACAATACATTGATTGCTGCAACCCTGGCATCAGAGTAGTTATCACTCTGTTAAGTAAATATGCCTCTGTCACAGATGGGAACAATTTCTTCCACAATCTGTGCTGTGTTTCTCAATGGAAGTGAGGCTGGAGGAGATGGGGAAGTTGGGGGAATGTACTTTCCAATAGGCTGCTATGAGAGAGGCACTCACCCTACTTCTCAGCTCTGCTCCCTCCCTGAGCCAGCCTCCGTGCTGCCCTGGGGAAGTAAACACTGCTCTGGGCCCTGCCCTCTCGGCCCTTGCTCCTGACCCAGCTGCTGCAGGGTGCTCTTCACCTTGGATAACTCTATAGCTGTACCAGAAGACCCCTCGGATCATGACCTGCAAGATTACCTGGCAGGTGCCCACATCCCCACGTATCCTTTTTAAGAACACGTACAGGGATAATTCACACTTTAATTTGAAGTTGATCTGCTCCAGAATAGACCTGTAGGCCCTGCCACCTACATATCTGCAGAGTCTTCTGTCCTTCTTACAGTCCATCTCTTCCTCGGCTCCTATCCGTCTCTGATCTTAAACTATGGTACTTCGCTTGTGTTGAGACACCTCTCGCATGCTAAACAGAGGAATGATGTAGAACACTGGTCTTAGTAAATTTGATAAAGGGAATGAATGTAATGACTGGGTAACAAGTACTTATTTGCAACTCAGGTAGCTAGCTCCCTTTCTCTGCTTTTGACAAAATTGAGGACTCCCCAGAGGAAGTCAGCTGATAGTGACAAATGCTAGCTAAGCAAGAGTTCATAAGAACTGAGAAACACTGCTGCAACAAAACTCCTCCAGTCATATGCACTTATTAAGGTGAAATTTTTTGAAGAAAAATATAATTAAAAATGACACTGGCAGTGTATCACTAGCAGTGTGTGATATTATCCATATTTATACAAGCTAACGTAAAAAGTCTTCATCTGTAGACCTGGTTAGGAACTAAATATCCAATAAAATTTTACTTTTTTACTTTAGTAATTACCACATTGTAGTATATGTAGCTCTAATCAGCTATAAACTGAAAATAAGTGTAATTATTCAATCAGATTTTTTAAACTTAAAGCCTGTCATAGGAAATTTTAAAAAATTAAACTTCAATTAATATGCATTTTTTTCCTGCAGAATTATGGTGGAGTGGTCAATAAAAGGGTTTTGAACATAGATGTATCTTGTCTTCAGATAAAATTCTGTGGGGAAAGTGGAATAGAGGTAATATAAGTTTAAAGAGAATAAGTAATGCTATAAAATCTGTTCAGAATGAGCCTGTTCTTTTATTTTTTTAAATGGTTGATGGAAGGATCAAATCACCATAGTATTTAGAGGTGTGCGTTTTATTTCTAAATGTCAGTGTTTAATTCACAGAATTGTAACTTTCACAACTTAAAGTTACAATGAGAAATTTTTTGTGTCTACTTAAAATTATGAAGGGGAGCACATAGATTTTCAAGAATTATTTGCTTCTAGTTCCAGAAGGATTGGGAATATTACAGTGATTTCCTTCTCTGGCTTGGGAGTGTGTATGAAAAATACAGGTTTCTGGTCTCTTTTCCAGACCTATGAATTGGAAGATCCAGTTGTAGGGAGAATGGGCCCTTATTTTTAACACAATCCCCTGATTCCCAGTGATGCTGGCACCCGATCCCAGGACCAGTGTTTGGTGCCTGTATCTACTTGCTTTTACTTCCAGGCCTGAAGCCCCTGGCCTATCCTTTTTGGAGGGACTCTTGAAGCTGTGGAAGTGGAGCAGTGGCAGAGACTCAGGTGGGAGGGAACCACGAAGCTAGAAGTTCCTGGGTGTCAGCCATGGAATGGGGACCTAGAACCAAGGCCATTCTGTCTGTTCACTTTCAGGGACGGTTCACATTGTCTCCTTAAATCACTTTTGCCTAGCTCATCCTAAGGTGTGCCGCTTTTGAGCCCTCTTTAAGAGCTTTCAGTGCTGTATTGCAATTTTCTAGATTCATTAAGCAGAATTAATATTGGCCCCACATCTACCTGGGATCAGTGAAAAACTATTTGACTTACAAAATTTGAGTCCATCAAAAAGTCAGAAGCAGTCGATGATTTCTAGCCATTCTTCTGGATCTTTTGATTGTTAAAAAAAAAAAAAGTCCCTCAGAATATGAGATGTGGCTATTATTAGGCAGTATGGAATATTCTGAAGGGTTTGACTTAATGGACTGAATTTGCTACACATTGCTAGGGTTGCATTGTCTTTCTCTAGCCTTTCTTCTGTGTGAGAAATTTGTTGCCACTTCTTGTGTCTCAGCAAGATAAATGAACTAATTTAAAATATTTTCCACGCCTCATCTGTCCACTCCACAAGCTGTCAATGGGTTTGAATTGGGAGTTTGTGTGCCAGCAGTTCTCAGCTGGGAGGACTGTTACTGTGAAAAAAGAATGTTTCCATAGCAGCTTGGTATGCCTTTGCAAGTGTGCTTTCACATTCTTGCAGGAAGGATAAGAAAGTAGATACATGTAAGCTTCCTAAAGCTTGTGTGCTTGACTTAAATGAAGTCATTATTATTATTATTTTAATAGAAGAGGTGGCAGAAATTTTTCAAGAATTAATGTAGGGAAAACAATTTGACATGAGTTAAAAACCAAAACAGAAAGGAAAAAGAAAAATATTGGAGTTGTTAAAATTTCAGATTATAAAAATTAAAGTGGGAAAAAGTTACTATTTTTCTTCAAAATAATGTTTCTAATTTAACACACTTTATTTTGTGGGTTGAATAACTTAAAAAATATCATGGCCCCTTCACAAAGTTTATTATTTTTTATAGTCCCTGGAATTCATCATATATTCCTTTGTAACACATTGAAGAAAAAATCATATGCAGAGCATCATAGTTGCTCTTTAAGGCATTTTTCATCCTCTTTTGCATCAGAATCGAGTTCTTCACAGTATTTACTGAGTGGTATTTGTAGAGAAGGCAGAGTGAAAGAAGTGATAAGTTGGAAAGAATTTGTACAGTTTCTGAGATAATACAGACGGATTCCTTTTGGATTTTCTAAACTTTTTTCCTACTTAATAATACATTTTAATGAGTATTTGGGGGAAGTCATAACTTTGCTACATTGCTTATCTCTGCTGTCCGCTCACATGACACAATACTCTTGTGAGGTATAATATTAAAATCTTCTCTGGCTAAAAGTAGATTTTGGCTTTTAGCCTAACACTGAGCAAATAACCTTTCCAGTCCAAGTTAAATGTTCCCATAAGCTCCTTAAAACTAAATTTTCCTTGTTAAAATAAAGTTACCTAATATAATTCCCAAAGGGTAGGATATGGAAGCTATTTAAATGAGACTTAAAAAAAAATGCTTCCCATGTTTTGCTGGCTTGGTCTTTCTTTTGCTAATATTTGATGGGTGCTGCTTTGCTAGGTTTGGAGTGAGAGGTCAGAATTCTCACAAGGGAGTTTGCTGGTCCATCACGTGAGTTCATTTCCTTGGTTTGAACCGTGGCTTAAAGCAGAATGCAGCTGCCATCGCCAGTACGCCTTCACTGGGTAATCACTGCAGAAACTCTGTCATACCCCATCTTTGTACTTGATAGTGACCCCATTATTGTCCAGAACTCTAAACCTCCAGCTCCCTTATAGCACAAGGCCAGGCTTTCTATGGTTTCCCCAGTAGGTCAGCCCCAAGGTAGATGAAAATTTGATAGATGTACTCATAACCTCTGGAGTTTTCTGTAGGAACTTGACAAGTAGATTCTTTCTACTTAATATTTTAACACACAGCCTTTAAAATGACATTTACCTCTTCTTAGGACCATTTCTTGACAGTGGCATGTAGTAGTTTTATTTTTATTTTATTTGAAAACATCATTTGGGGTTTTATAGGAAAAAAAAATTTATCTCCACAGCCTGTTATCAGCAGGAAGGATAGGCATTCTTGGATGGATGGAAGGTTTATTGGTGGAAAGATTCAAGAAGCTATTTTGTGATAAAGGATTTCTTTGCATTTTTCCTCTAGTCAAGTAAATTGCTTGTGGGTTCTTGCTAGGAAAAAATAATCCCTCGGGTGCTGCTTTTAATTTGATCAGGTTTAAAATGTTTTCAGAAGAGTTAAGCTTTCTTTGCATTAATGTCTGGTGAGGTCAAATGGAGAATGGCTTTGGAAAGGACTTTCTTATGGTGTTCTCTTCAACTGTACCACAGGAGGTTCAGTACAGTGGACCATTTTCACTTGACTTTGAGATGTGTGGTGTGTCCACTTTCCCCCAACAGACATAAGTTCCTAAGTGTATTTTTCTTTGAATTAGTGGTAAAGGGTTCATGTTTCCTATGATTCATATCCAGTGTGCCTTACTGTCACTTCCAAAAAAACAGGCACACACCATGATATTAACCTAGCATCATGATTTTATATGGCTACTGATAACTACACTTGACCTGCAAGGGAAAGAATTAGCAGTACCTCCTCTTCTTATGCATTAGGTAAAAGTTTGCAAGATAAGCTATAATTCTGGGAGGACATAGAAGCATTTTTATGAGCAGGTGGGCTGAGTTGTGAAAAGACTGTCATAGAGCTTAAAACATGAGTTAAAAACTGAAAGCTCTGTTTTTAGTCTAATCCTCTGCTGAGTTTGTGAATATTTCAAGGGAACCTGAACAGGTGACTCTTCTCTGTAGGTTCTTGGGTAGTTTTCAATGGAAACATGCAGTTTGTCACTTCCATAGGGATGGTTTTAACCCAGTGTAAGTACAAAGTAGAGGTCAGAATTCATTTAAGAGGAATAGGAAAACTGTGAAGTTTTACCAAACTTCACACAAGTCTAGTAATAGAATAGAATGAATTTCCTACCCCTCTGATGCAGATGTTGTTGAGTTCTGTTTGTTTTCCTAAAAAATGTAAGGTCATTTAAAAAAAAGTTTTCCTTCAGGAAGAAATATATGCTCCCTGTATTTGAAGAAGGGTCTGTGAGTCTAGGTGTCTAGTTTCTTATACATGATTTAAAAAACTGTTGACTAAACATGGCTGTTGCAGAAAAAAATGAAGAATATACTTCAAGTCCTGGATGAAAACCCTCGATCTTGTAAGATGATTCTGTGTCTCCCACCCCCCACCCCATAAATCTGAAAAGCACCTTCTGGTGATAAAGAGTTAAGCTGTAGTCATCACACTTACCATTGAAATGAGAAGTCAGGATTGAAGAATCAGCATGTTGTTTCACAGCTGGGAAGACACTGGCAGGAAAAAACAGTTACATGCTGCTGTGAGAGGCTGAACAGAGAACTCAGTGCAGACTGGTTTGAGAAGAGTTGTCGATGTTTGTCCTGACACAGGGCTGAGCCACAGGCTCAGCAAATGGTGCTACATCTTCTGTGGCGATTTGTTTAAAAATCACTCTTTTTGTTCCTTAGTGCTGTAATCCCCTGATCACTGGTGCGATCTGCTTTTCTGCCTGTTTGCATCACACATTCAAGCTTTTGTGCCTTTTGCTGTGGGAACTGGGAGAAGAACCGATACATTATCACATTCTACTATTTCTTTTTTCTTTTCTACCCCCTCATCTTTTAAAGGGAATAAATAGTAACAACGGCCATGTTACAAAGCCTTTTGTGTTCAGAGAGCACATTTGTATCCATTACCTCCTTAATTCCCACAATAATCCTGTGAAGCATAGCTGTAGAAACAGGCTCAGAGGCAAGTGGAAACTCACCTAGGTATCCCGTCTCCTAGTGGGGGAACTGGAGCTCAAACTGCAGTCTCCCTCAGTGCCTCTCCTCTCACAGGGAGCGGGAAGGGTGTGAGCCTGAAACTTGCTCAGATAACAGCAGGCATTACGAGCCCCAAATCTTACCTTTAGTACAAGAAAACTAGAGGCCTTGAACTATTCTTTGTGCTTCCTCATTTTGCATTAATTTGACCAGAGTCATTTGAAGGGGGTTCCAAAGAATAAATTTTTTTTTTTAATAATTTACCTTTGGAAAGTACCACTTTGGTCTAAAAACTGTAGCACTGTAATTTATGTATATATACCATTAGACAAAAGCGGTTTATCTTTTACTCCCTGAAGCTCGATGGGATCTTGTTGCATGGAGCAGTCGAGGAGCTCTCTCTTCATACAAAGGAAGGAAATGGAGGTATGAATTTCAGGATGAACTGGATTATCCTCATCTTTTAAAAAAGTAACATGAATGATAGAAGATGACCACACTTTGGTTTTATGATTGCCAGGGAGCCATAATAGAAGCAGTAAATGTCTCAGAGTTCTTTCATACATCTGCTTTGGTAATTCACTGTTCTGTTTAAAAGGATCTCACAGAAACGGAATTTTTAAATATTGAGAAAATTCCATTAAGAAATAGAGGGAGAATGAAAAGCTCATTATAAAAGCCATGCCAAGAATAGGCAAGATGTGGCCCACATCTGAAAAATGTTTACTTTGAATTGCAATGTACTTTTCAGAGTACATTCAAGTTAACATTCAAGTTAATGTTCCCACACTTTGGCTGAAGAGTTCATTGCTGGGCCAGTCTAATACCTGTTTGAAGTTGTTCCGCCAATTTTTCATAACAAAACCATTGTAGATAATGTAGATAAGTTATGTTATTTTCATGAAGACAGCCTGCATGATTAGAATTACTTTATTCCTCTGTTGCAACTGTATACCTTTTTATGACCCATTCATGGTTAGTTGCAAAGACAGGGAAACTGAAGGTCGTACACAGTGTCACAGTGCCTTAGGTTCACTGTGGGAGCAATCTGCCAGTTCTGATTTTGAAATGTTAGGAAACAAAAAAAAAAAGTTGAACTCTTTTCCTATTACTATTTTTTATTACTGTAAACACAGTAAAACAACAACAAAAAGAAAAACATAGGATTCCAATAATTACGATGTTTTCCATTTTTGCTTATTCACTGAAATATGTGGTGATTATAATCACTGTGCTCGGTCATGATGATTTTGGGCATTTTAAATTGTTCTGGGTCAAGGGTCCTTAACTCTTGTTTCATGGGCTTTTTTTTGGCAGTTTTTGGTAAAGATTGTGGATATTTCTTCAGAGAAATGTTTTAAAATATTAAAAATACATAGGATTTCAGAGGAAGCAATAATATTGAAGTACACATTAAAATATTTCAAAGTTAGTTTGTAATATGATAATGTGATTTTTTTTAATCAGTGCGTTAAGTAATAAGATGTGGCAAATCTGTAGTTACACAGTGTCAAAACGATTGTGAGCATCAGTATTTTGAAACTCTGGATCTGAAGATGAAGGGGAGGACAGGGCAGTTGAGGAACTTTATGCCCTGTGGTCCCTGCTATCTGGGTGAAGGAAGAGGCTCAGTTGTCTTTAGAATGTGAAGCTTTGGGCTGGGGTTCAAGAGTAGTAAGCTTTGGGAACAGATGGGGTAGCCTTGCTTAGCTCTTACTATGTCCTGGGGACTGAGAGATCTTTTGTATATGTTATTCCTTTGAATCCTGAGAATAGCTTCATGAGGAATGGTTGTTGTCCTCTTTACTAGAGCAGTAAAACAGCTAAGCTTGAAGAGATTACCCGCAAATAGGTCACTGAAAAAAATATTGATCATTTACTAGTCCTCAGAGGAAGTCTGGGCTTCCCTGGTGGCTCAAACGGTAAAGAATCCACTTATAATGCAGGAGACCTGGGTTTGGTCTCTGAGTCAGGAGGATCTTCTGGAGAAAGGAATGGCTACCCACTCCAATATTCTTTCCTGGAGAATTTCCTAGGTAGAGGAGCCTGGCAGGCTACAGACTATGGGATCTCAAAGAGTCAGACATGACTGTGCGACTGACACTTTAGAGGAAGTCTGTCTAAATAATCCAGAAGCAATATCCTGGTTAGTAAATCAGTACAAGGCCACAGTGGGTGCAAGGTTAGGATTCAGTCCTAAACCTTTGACCAGAGCCTGTTTTACTGCTTTTTGTCCATTATTCCTTCAGCCACTTGAGACTGAAACCCCACATTTGTCTAATCACTGCAAGGCAATTTCTCATCCAGAAGCAGAAGAAGAGATGGGCTCGGGAGGGACAGTGTTCACACAGAGGGCTGTACCCTGACCTGGCTCTTTTCAGAGCTGCAGTTTTCCACACCAGAGAGGGAGAGGGTCTTTCTCTGAAAGGCCACCTGTGACATGTCTACTCCACCTGTGACACGTCTACTCCACGTTGACCTAATAGCTTTTCATCACCACTTCCTTCCTCAGTTTTATTTGGAGACATGGTTCTGGGGTATTTTAACCTAAGCGTAAATTTTCTCACTGTGGTCTGCTGCTGCTATAATTGAAAGACTAGAGGCAAAGAGGTTGGGGCAGGCCACAGACAGAACAGTTCTTGGGTGACAGTTCCTAACAAGGGTCAGATGTGTTAGGGGCGTTGGGGCAGCTTCTGGTGTTCAGGGCAGAAAGCATATCCCAGCATCTTGCCTTGTGTAGTGATCAAAGAAAAATCATGAGATCTCTTTATTTTTCCTTTTCCCAACCGTTGAAATAAATACCATTCACCAAGATAAGTATATTCAGCAGGAGTGTAGATAAAGGTTCACTTAAACTGTTAAAAAAGTGCCTGTGGGAAGTCAGATGAGAGATGGCTCTTGGGACCCAATTCCTTCATTGCAGATTAGTGAATGGAAGATGACTTTACTGTTTCCTCTCAGACCTCACCAATGAACACAATTTCAGTAAATATACAGAAAACAGGCATTTCAGAAACATACACACACCTCTCTCACAAAAACCTTGAACAAAACAACCCTGCAACCTTTCATAGTGTTGAATGTTTGCACTGTCTCAAAACAAATATTGCTAAGGATAATTAGTCTTTATCTTTGATTTATTCTGTTTTTTTTTTTTTTTTTTTTTGTCAGATATCTTTAGGCCTTCAGGCTCAAGGCCAGAAATAAATAGAAAATATGTCCTAGTCCTTGATTTGATAATGCCAATAGCAAGTCATATCTGATATTCATAATAAATAAAGTTTATTTTTTTGTCTGTCCTTGGAACAGCAGGAAGCTTATAAAAACCAGCCTTCCTAAACTGTGTCGAACAGGAAATTTGTGTTTCTTTTTTAGATTTAACACAGAATTAAATGATTAATTTATTACCATTTCCAGCATTAATTCAGGGTGATCTATAAAGATTCTCCTAAGTCATAGGCAACCTCACAAATTTGTGTAGATTTTTATAGGGTGGAGAGGACACATCAGTGACTAAGCAGGACCCCGTTGCACCAGAAAGAGCAGTGCCTTTTTTTTTTTTTTTTTAGGATATAATTCAGTAATTTTGAGTTCAATTAAATGCTTTATTCAAGGAGAGTAAGAATTTCTGTCTGATCTCTTGTAAACAATAATTTCAAATAATGAAATTTCCTCTAGGAAACAGGTGCTCTTTCATATTAACATGAAAAGAAATAGAAATGCAAATACCAAAGTACTTACACAATGTTGATTTTGTGGTTTAGTAGGCTTGCTTTCCCTGCCCGTCAGCTGAAAGATGTTTAGTGACACTTAATAAGTACTCAGAATAAGATTTGTTCTAAAGCTCTTTATATGCTATAATTGTATGCCCTCTTTGCCCTTTAAATCTGAAATAAACTTGAAGTATGGAGCCCAAACAGACTGTTAGAGAAGTAGAAATGATAAGTGATTGATTTTTCTCAGCATAGATAACATTGCCTATTCTGTGATTCAGCAAATGCTGCTTTATACTATCAGTGAAGTGCCTCTTTCAACATGAGATTGTGATGTTACCTTTAATATTTAATTTACTTGCAAATGCTGCTTATAGGTCTGGCTTTTCTGCACCGCCCGGGTAGTAAGTGCAAAGGGGAAGTTCTGTTTTCTGTTGCAGGGGTGGTGGGTAGGGCAGGAGACCTTCAGGGGCATGACTTCTCATCCCTCCACTTCAGTTTGTTCAGGCCATGTTATTTTTGTTGTTCTTGTGACTAGCCCTTGTGCCTATGCTGAGCTAGATTCAAAACTAGGTCTGTCTGACTTCCTGGTGTCTGCTTCTAATTCCTGTGAAAAACTGTCCACGTAGGGAAGAGAGGAGAGTGTGGTGTTTGGTCAAGGCACTCCCCAGATTTAGTCTGTATATGTGCCAGGTGCCCTTGATAACAAGACAAGTAGGATTTGTCCAACCCCCAACAAGTGAAAGATGGGTGAAGAGTCATGCCTGAGCAACAGGCATTCTCAGTGGCCAGGGTCATTCAGACTTCCTGGGTGGGCTGGTCTAGAGACTTGGCTTGGTTGCTAAAGTCACACAGAGAACTGTAAAAAATAGTAGTCCTATTTTCCATCTAAAACGTAGCTTCCATTACTAAGCCACAATCATTCTCTCACCTTGGCAAGTAACAGTGCAGTTTATGCCAGGGTACCGTCCAAGACCCTCCGAGATTGTGCCTTTCCAGCCTGTCATCCTTTAGCTGTGCTCACACTTCTCAACTCAGTTTTGCTTCATATTCTCCCTACCTCTTAGCTTTGTTACATTTGTCTAGAACATCCTCCCCTCTTCTCCATCCCACCACATATGGACTGGCTGAAACCTGCTGGTCTTTCAAGGCGAGCTCAAAGTCCACCCACTCTTGCTGATTTCTCCAATTCTCTGAAACCCATTGGACAGTTTCTCAGAGCCATGTGGGGGACCCCATGTCCCCGCTGCCACTGCAGGCTCAGCCACCATGCAGCACATCCTCTGCACCCTCTAAGGCAGCATCTGACCTACTGCAGAAGCATTGCACCGAGCCTCTGAAATTAATTGCAGGGAACTCACTTGGGAGAAACTCGCTTTGTACTTTGTTACAAGTTTCCAGGAGCCAGCCTGAGGAACTGATCCAGTGGTGCCTGGACTTGGTGACTTTTTTTAAACTTTTAATTTTGTATTAGGATATAGCCTATTAACAATGCTGTAATAGTTTCAGGTGAACAGTGAAGGGGCTCAGCCATACATGTATCCATTCTCCCCACCAGACTCCCTTCCCATACAAGATGTCACATAACATTGAACAGAGCTCCCTGTGCTGTACAGTAGGTCCTTGTTGGTTATCCGTTTTAAATATAGCAGTGTGTACATGTCCATCTCAAACTCACTAACTATCCTTTCCCCCTATCCTTCCCTCTGGCAATCCTTTTGTGATTCTTACTTAATATTTGCTGGGGCCAACAATGCCTCCCTTGCTTATTTTCAGTGAGTGCAACCTCTGTCTGATCCCCACCACCTCTGCCTGCTTTTCTAGCTCCATCTCTTGGCCTGGCTGAACTCACCCTCTGCTCTTTCCCCTCTTGCTTGCTCTTGACTTTTTCTTAGCATCTCACTTTTTGTGGAGTGAATGTCAACAAACTAAAAGCAATGAGATAAATGGCTTCTGATACATATCATAAATAAGGATTTAATTCAACACACTTGACAAATTGTGAGCCATTTATTTTAATGTTCTAAACTTGAAGAGTAGAAATAACTTTTCTTGATGGGGGTGTGGAGAGGCAGAGTAGTCGCCATGTTATGAGCTGATGCACGAGTAATCAGAATTGAGTTTTACTGTATCATTTCATGATGTCTGCCGGTTGTATTAATAACATCCTTAGACTGCTGAAAGCAGAACAATTCTGTTCGGCCCAAGAGGCATGAGACTGCATATGAATTGCTGCCCCTCACTATAGCAGCCCACGCCTGCAGTGTGAGTTCCCTGTGGACACCTCGATTTTCAACCTTCCCCACTCCCTCCTTCCCCAGCCACTCTTTAGTTCTCTGGGTAAACTGATTTCTCTCAGTAACAATCTACTCCTCTCTCTGCCTGTTCTGAATCTTGCTTTCATATGACAGCTCTTACTTTCTGCTTTTCCTTCTTGAAAAGCAGAGACATTACTCCGCCAACAAAGGTCCGTCTAGTCAAGGCTATGGTTTTTCCGGTAGTCATGTATGGATGTGAGAGTTGGACGGTGAAGAAAGCTGAGTGCCTAAGAATTGATGCTTTTGAACTGTGGTGTTGGAGAAGACTCTTGAGAGTCCCTTGGACTGCAAGGAGATCCAATCAATCCATCCTAAAAGAGATCAATCCTGGGTGTTCATTGGAAGGACTGATGCTGATACTGAAACTCCAATACTTTGGCCACCTCATGCGAAGAGTTGACTCATTAGAAAGGACCCTAATGCTGGGAAGGATTGGGGACAGGAGGAGAAGGGGATGACAGAGGATGAGATGGCTGGATGGCATCACCGACTCGATGGACATGGGTTTGGGTGGACTCTGGGAGTTGGTGATGGACAGGGAGGCCTGGCCTGCTGCGATTCATGGGGTCACAAAGAGTCGGACACGACTGAGCGACTGAACTGAACTGAGTTGTTTACTTGTCTCTCTCCTCCCCTGGATTGCAAGCTCCTTACTGTAGATCTTAGGCTTCATTATACAGTGTTCCCCCAGTGTTGGCCATTATTGGCGCATGAGTGATTGACTTAATGAGTACTAATGAGCAGAGCATACATTTTACAGATAGAATAAAAAGAAAAGAAAGTTTCTGTTTTCAAATATATATGAAAGGATGTGAAGTACAATCAAAGTTTCAACCTCAGTCTTCTGACAGGCCTGCAACAATAGTGACATCCATTGAGTCCAGCTTGATTCCCTGTTGGAACTGGAAATGTTAGCTTGCCGTGGAGTTACCTGGAAAAAGTATCTTTGGAAAGCAAAAGAAAAAAGAAATTAGGTAATATCAGCTTGTTACTTGCCTGATTAGGAAATACTAATTAGAAGTATTTGTGCCTCTTTTGGAGGCTTATTTATGGAAGAAAAAGGATCACAAAGTTGATAAAACAATGAAATCATATTACAAATCATATTTAAAAAAAAGGGAAGGGGATGTGCTTTGAACCTCTAACTCCTTCACAGCTCATCATTTTTTGATGCCCTTTGCCAGGCTGTGCACGCTAAGAATCTAATGATACACAAAGCCTCATTGCCAGATACTTCATTAATTCCTCAACCCATTAGGAGCTTTAATAGACTATGCCATTGGAATAAGTATGGAAATCCAGTCCCGCAAGAAAGTACAGTGCTCTATAAATCATACTCACTTGAGGATTCTCTCAAGCCTTGACACAGCAGAATAGATGAAAAAATATTGTACTTCCTGAATTTCCTTATACTAGAGGCTCTCAGAATAATCGGCACCCCTTAACCCTTTAAGCCTCCAACCCAGTGTTTGATCCCTGGGTCAGCAGCATCAGTATCAGTGGCAACTTGTCAGAAATGCAAATTCAATAGCCCCAGCCCAGATACACTGAAACTCTGAGGGTGGGGCCCATGATCTGTGTTTTAGGCAGGCCTCTCAGTGATTCTGAAGTCCTGTGACATCTCTGGTGGCATAGTTACGTGCGGAATCTTTTTTCACTGGTGAGGAAACAGGTGAGCAAGTTTATAACTTGATCAAAATGTACTTGCTTAGATTTAGTTGAATGCAACAAACGTTGAGGAGCTCTTATGCCCCAGGCATCCTTTCTAGAAAACTATAAAGGCGGATGAGACCTTATCATTGTCACTCTCTAGGGTCCTCTGTGTCAGCACTTTGCTGCTATGCTGTGTTGGTCTCCCTTGGACATCAGCACCTCCTCCACTTGTTCAGGAGCACCCCAAGTGATGGCCCTCTAGGCTACGTCGTTGGATTTCTCAGACCTCTTATTAATTGTTTTCCAGAAATTGGCTCCTCATTCCTTTCCCAGTGGGTCACTGCCACCTCAGACAGGAACTGCAGGAAGAATGGCCCTGTCTTTCCAAACCCTCTGTGCTTTTAAGTGCCCAGCAATCTTACTGTTCACAAGTTCTCTTCAATCCCCATCCCTCTAGAAATTGGTGTCACCTCAACCTTCTTCTATTTCAAGACTTAAGCAGATGATAGAAAGGTTCTTTCCCACAGCAGACAGAGTGTCCAGCCCTGGCCTTGAGTGAATAGCTCTATTTAAAGGAGGATATAGAATCTCTGTCAACAAAGGATAAGAGTGAAAAACACTTAACATTTAGCTTCCTCTTAATAGCCACTTGCCTAGTCCAAGTCCTTATCATCCTGTGGTTTCATAACAGTATGTTTCTCCACCAATCTGTTCTTTATCCACCTTGCTTTTAGAATAATCTTACTTAAATAATAATTCTATCGTTTCACAGCTCACTTCAAATATGTGCCTGTGGCCTATTGCAGGGGTCAGACACCAGGGCCTGTGCTTGTTGTAAATATAATTTTATTGGAACACTACCATGCTCATCATTTGTGGATTATCTGTGGCTGGTTTTACACTACAGCTGACCCTTGAACAACATGGGTTTGAATTGCATAGTCCATGTATCTGTGGAATTTTTTTCAGTACATGTATTGGAAAAATTTTTGGACATTTGCGGCAATTTGAAAAAACTTGCAGATGAACCACGTAGTTTAGAAATATGGGAAAAAATTAAGGAAATGTTAGGTATGTCTGAGTAGGCAATGGCACCCCACTCCAGTACTCTTGCCTGGAAAATCCCATGGACGGAGGAACCTGGTGGGCTACAGTCCATGGGGTCGCTAAGAGTCGGACACAACTGAGAGACTTCACTTTCACTTTCCCCTTTCATGCACTGGAGAAGGAAATGGCAACCCACTCCAGTGTTCTTGCCTGGAGAATCCCAGGGACGGCGGAGCCTGGTGGGCTGCCGTCTATGGGGTCGCACAGAGTCGGACTCGACTGAAGTGACTTACCAGCAGCAGCAGCAGGTATGTCGTGAATGCATAAACTATCGCAGATACTAGTAGATACTAGCCTATTTTATCATTTACTACCATTAAATATACAGAAATCTATTATAAAAAGTTAAAATTTATCATATGTTACACAAACACAGACCATACATATTATATGTTACACAAACACAGACCAAACACAAACCCCACCCACTACACTAGGCTGTCATAAAGCAATCATATTACTGCTTCATTATTAATGCATGAATTATACTTGTAAATAAATATGAATTTTTTAAATATTGTCTTTTAATTTTTGATGCTTAGTGTTAGTGATACGATTAACATCTACAGTGTTTCATATCATAGGAGACAATTTGGTGTAGGTACTGACAATTCATTTTATTAATAGATGACATAATCTTTAAGTATGGATAAATAGAGTACAGTACTGTAAACATATTTTGTCTTCTTTATGAGTATTTTAATGTTTTCTCTAGTTTATTTTAAGAATATATAAACATATAACATAAAAGATAGGTGCTAATTGACTATTTACATTAGCGATTCATGGGGTCGCAAAGAGTCGGACACGACTGAGCAACTGAAATGAACTGAATGTTATCATTAAGGCTTCAGTAAGTTATTATTCGTTCAGTTTTAGGTGAGTCAAAAGTTACTTGATTTTTGACTGTGCAGAAGTTGGGTAGGTGTCCCTAATCCCCACATTGTTCAGTTCAACTACACAGTGCAGAGCTGAGTAGTTGCAACTGACACTGTCTGGCACACAAGCCTAAAATATATATCTGGCACTTTACGAAAAAGTTCACTACCCTAGTCTATAAGATAAAATTTAGTCTGTTTACACTTAACATACTGAATGATTGGGTTTAGTTCTGCGAATTTCCAGTGTGCTTTTTCCTTTGCTTCCACCCATTCTCTGTTTCTGTTTCTTTCTTTTCATGTCTTTGTTTGAATTTATTATTTTTCCTTATTCTCTTTTTTTTCACTTTTGGCACTTTTACCCTTTTTCCAGTCAGTTCAAGGACCTTAGAACATTTAATGTTTATTTAACTTCATTTTTACCACTTCTGCCATACATGCTACAATCGTCATCTATTCAAATTCTCTTTGTATTTCAAACCCAGAGGACATTACTATTATTGTTTATAAGGTCCATATTCATTTAGATTTATCCACATATTTAGCTTCTTGGTTAATCTTTAGTTCTTGCATACTTCCAATCCTTGACTGTGGGAAAAAAAAATCTGTTTGCCCTCATGTTTGATTGAAAATCAGGCTGGATGTAGACCTAATTTAATTTTCCTCTGTAAATTGGAAAACATTGTTTCATTGTCTTTTAGCACTTACTGTTGCAGACTAGAGATCTGATGGTAATCTGATTTTTCTCTTTTATCCTTTGGAAGATTTGGGAATTTTCTCTTTTTATTTGGAAATCTAAGATGTGTTTAGGTTATTTAAACAAATCAATCCTACTTGTTGGGCCTTTGTTCAGGTCAAGATTTTTTCTGTTATTTTCTCTTTTTCTGTTCATCTAGAATGCCTCTTAGAGAGACTGTAGAACATCTGGATCTCTTTTCCATACTCCTTCATTTGTGTTTCATTTTCCTTCTTTTTGATCTTTTCTTCTGTGTTCTGTACAATCTCTGGGCTCCATCTTTCAGTTGCTGATTTGATCTTCATTGGGATCCATTCCAGAATTCAGCACATCTTGTTTTTTTTGACAGTAATATTTTTAATTTTAGAACCGTAACTTGTTACTGTTTTTGTTTTTTAGTTGATGGGATATAGTTTGGAATCTCTATCATAATATGTACTATATCTCTTTTAACTAATCTTCTGTTTCCCGTTACTTGATTCGTTTTTTTTCTCTTAGCCCAAATGGGAATCCACTTATCCTACTGGCAAATGACAGCTCAGGTCACAGGACTCGGGTTCAAGATCAGATCAGTTTACGTCACCTGCTGGTGATGAGTGGGGGCAAGGTGGACCATGGAGCTGGCTTGGCAGTGGGCTGGCTTGGCAGTGGGTCACTTGTCTTTTTTTTTTTTTTTTTTTTTTTACCCATTGGGAAAGATTCTAACTATTTAAATTTTTAATAAATTAAATTATTTTAATTATTTGCTTCTACTCTTGGCATTGGCCTTGCCAGAACTGCCTCCTCAGAGATACCTAGTAATAGTTTTTACTGAGGATCTCGTCCCTGGAATTAAGTGCTCCCCTTTTTGTTAGTTAGTGCTGTTGTGGTTTCATTCTTTTTCCTATCTCTTTATTTATTTAGGGTTTGGAACTGAGTTTATAGCAGGGACTAAGTCCGCCACATTGATCTAGTCAGCGTTGCATTTCTTTAAAGCTTTCTTCCTTCTGTTGCCCCCAAGCATACCCTTGTTGCAACGATCATTCTAGTTCCATATAGCATTTTGTTTCTACTTCTTTCATAGTACTTAATTTTATTCTAATTTGCAACATTCTAGAAAGTGTCTTATGTGTCCTCGTCTTTACCCTATTGAATTAAATTCTGTAGCTCAGCAGTGTAGGTGTCAAACTGCCACAGATGCTGTAGCCAGAGTAAAGAACAGTTGGTTTAGTAGCAAGCGAAACTTGAAACTGTGATGTTGGAGAAGGCTCTTGAGAGTCCCTTGGACTACAAGGAGATCAAACCAGTCAATCCTAAAGGAAATCAATCCTGAATATTCATTGGAAGGACTGATGCTGAAGCTGAAGCTCCAATACTTTGGCCACCTGATGTGAAGAGCCGACTCATTAGAAAAGACCCTGATGCTGGGAAAGATTGAGGACAGGAGGAGAAGGGACAACAGAGGACAAGATGGTTGGATGGCATCACCGACTCAATGGACATGAGTTTGAGCAAACTCTGGGAGATGGTGAAGGACAGGGAAGCCTGGAGTGCTGCAGACCATGGGGTCGCAAAGAGTCGGACACCACTGAGCGACTGAACAACAAAAGTGAAACTGGGGTTTGGAAGTACTATGTAAACTGTGCTACAACATACAAAATGGCTCCCCTACCAAGTTTTGTGGAATTCTCAGTCTCTGCAAGAACTTCTTTAATGTTTAGGTCAAACTTCTCAACTCCATGAAATAAACATCTTCTAAAGCATGATATTACAATAGTCTGCAGTTGGGTTGACTTTCTAGGGATCATGGATCTATCCTTAGAAATAGCCCCATCCAGTCTTCCTGGGAAAGGAGGCATTTCCCTTACAAAATTCCAAGGATTGAGTTATTACTGAGCTTAAATATACACTCTCTGTCTCCTTCCTTCTTTCTGGAGTTGCTGTTTATTGAGGAAGTTAATTGTAGAAGAGGCTGAGAAGCTTGGAGTTATCAATTCATTAATTAGCATGAGTTTGGGTAAACTCCAAGAGTTGGTGATGGACAGGGAGGCCTGGCGTGCTGTGATTCATGGGGTCACAAAGAGTCGGACACAACTGAGCAACTGAACTGAACTGAATTAGCTAAGTCATAAAACTCTTCCTTATTCTTGATTCTATTAGTAAAATAGGAAACAATTTTTCCTTTCATACATCTGTCAATATCTGAATTTATTCAAACACTGACCTCACTGTGGTATGATTAGGCTCTTAAAAGATTATCTGATTATGCCTGGGGTTCCTGATATGAGGCCTTGCTGCTTTACCTGTCATCATATTTTGAATGGTTGGAGTTGAGAACAAAGATACCAGAACACTAAGAATTACCAGAAATATACTGAGCCTAATACCAAGAATTTGCCAAAGAGATATCAAGATGTTAAATAATGCTTTTATTCATATTATAATGGGTTCTTATTTTAGTTCTTTGGGAAGATGAATCAAAATGACATGAAATAAAAGATGAAGAGATCCAGTTGGAGGCCATTATTACACTTGGCAAGACACCATGGACCAAGATCGTGGCAGTTGGTGTAGATGAGTAGAGTGAAATCAGAGTAAAATGAAGGTGCAGAATCTATAAGACTGAAGATGCTGATCAGATGTGAGGGCAAAGAAGAGTTAGAAGTTTAGCACACACTGGTTCATGCAAGTTGGTGATAAAATATTACAGTCCTCTAAGGGCCTTGAGTGCAAGTATCTTTTTTTGTCTCAGGAAGGAAAACATACCTATAAAAGAAAAGCATTTTCACTAACGTTTGGTCAGCGTGCAGGCTTAGTTTATCCTTAGGAAAGAAATGTTGAGCTTTTTGATCATTCTGTTTCTTTTGCTTTCTGAACCTGACCCTACAGTGTTCTACAACTCTTTTTTCCTAATCGTCAAGTATTAGTTCACAAATCTTGCATTTAGTGAAGCTGTTTGATTTTTTTTCCATCTCTCATAACAAATGTAGTCATAACGTTTAGGGCTAATTGTATGCAATTTGATTTTCAGATTGTGGTAATTATTATTGCTGTTTTTATTTCCATTCTTTCTTTCCCAGGCATAGTCAGCTATAGATATTCAACAAAATTATGCCCTTTGGGGTGATTTTCAATTTTCTCACTTTGGGAGGCATATTTTTGTTTCAGTCATGAAGGGTTCAGATTTGGATTATTAAACACTTGAGCCCATAGTTTCCACATTGGCCCATTTAACACTTTACATTTCCTTGTAAATAGAAACCTTAGCCCATCTGTGTGCTATTTGGGTATTTTTGAAGACCTCATCTAATTTAGGAGAATATGTGCCTGTCTGATGTACAGAAAAGCCCACCATGCAGGCGGTAAAAGAGAAGTAGCTTCAGTGTTCATGGATGATTTACAGAGACAACCAGGGGGCCTTTCCCTCAGCTCTATGCATGGAGAAGCATGTGCAGAAGGGCTTGGCTTTCCTAACCACAAGGAGTGTTTCAGCATATGTCTTGTAGGATGTGGCCATACTGGCATGTTTCCTTGAAGGTATGTGGCTTGTATTGCCACAGTCAGTCTCACTGCTAGGGCTCCTGAAGATCAGGCCTTGCTGATGTCATCAGTTTTCTTCCTCTCTAAAAGTTTTCATGCTGTGAAATGTGGAAATTTGCTGAGTTAACAGAGTTTGAATTGACAGTCTTCTTTGTTTTAATCCTCCAGAAATGCATGTTCTGCAGACACCGGATTAAGAAGGTCTCTGGAGCCTGCATCCAGTGTTCCTACGGGCGTTGCCCGGCCTCCTTCCACGTCACGTGTGCTCATGCTGCTGGGGTGCTGATGGAGCCTGACGATTGGCCATATGTGGTGAACATCACGTGCTTCCGACATAAGGTCAACCCAAATGTGGTAAGGCCTGCTCTCCCTTTGCTGATGCCAAGACTGCATGTGAATCCCCTACTGTATATCCCCCAGTCTAGCATGCTTGTTAGCATCAATGTTACTCATTGATGATGTGTCTAGACTGTAAGTCTCTTGAGGGCAGGGATTATACGTTATTATTTACTAGTATTTGTCCAAGACCCATTAGTGTCTGGCACATACTAGATGCAGCACATATTTATGAGTTGAATAAGTGAATGAACAGATGAATGGATAAAACTCTTTGTGGCTATTCTAGTTTGGGGTCTGTATACAGGGCTGCTGTGTATGGTTGTACAGATTATGCACTGCACATATCCAGAATGAGGGGGAGAGCATTTCTGGGAAGAGACTGATGTGAAAACATCTCCTGAGATCCTGCAGTGTTTAATTCAGACACCTGTACACTCTGGTCTTGGGGGTTTATTTCCTCTTTTCTAGAAAAAAACAAAGAGAAGTAACATAGTAAGGGGAGGGGGAGGGTGGTCACAAACATTTAAGGACGTGCTGCCTGAGATGGGATAAGCTAGAGGCAGCCCAGAGGCACCAGCAGAAGTAAGGACAAGCTCAGGAAAGTAGAAATGGAGAAGAGAAGTACACAGGTCAGATTTTCTGCCTTTTCCATTTCACTCAGGATTGAACCTGTTTCTAGGAAAAGAGTGGTTGCAACAAACTAACATGTGAATTTAACTGTAATTCAGTTTACCTGTCCTTGGTGAATGGACTCTTTCCACTGTTTCAAAGGCTTAGAATAATTCAGATAGTGCAAAGATAGTTGCTCTGCCTTGGTTAGCTTTCCTGATCACCATCATTGTCTGTGGCTGTCAGTGAGGAGGCTGAAGCATCCTATTGACCCTCAGCTTCACTAATGTGCTGCCAGTCTCAGGAAGCTTGGCCACAGACTATTTGCAGCCTCGCATGCTTGTCCCATGTCTCTAATCACCTCCTGTGAGCAGCCTTCCAGGTCATTACCATGGGCTGGGGAGCCATGACCCCTATACAACACATCTCTCAGCTTTTTGATTCCAGCAGCTTCTTCTGGTGTCTTGAGAAATACTTGATGTTTGTGGGTTGGGCCTTTGTGTGGATGCATGTGAATGTGCAAACGTAGAAAATAACATCACAAACTGTCACATCTAATTTAAAGTTATTTTCCATTGTCGTAGGCCTCAAGTTACATATTCATTCGTGTTTTTTCCTTAATTTCTTGAGTTGATGGGCTCTTGCTAAGCATAGTACATGTACTCAGCAGAAAACCCACTTTAGCAACTTTAAAAAATTACACTAATAACACATTGCATTACTGGCACTTTGCCATTTACAGTGCAGTTGCTAATGTTACCTCATCAGACGACACATGAGGACACATTTTGAAATGTGAACCAGGTCACAGCCTCTGGAGTCAGAGTTGTTGCTGTTCACACTTACATTCTGCTAGGAGCACATGTACAGCCTTGTGTGAGTTCTTCTTGCTGAGCCTCGGCTTCCTTGTCTACAATGGCATGCCTACCTTATCGTGTGGTTTATACCTCACACTGTAAGCCCTCAGAAAATGAAAGTTGATTACTGCTTTCTCTTTTTCATTATTTCCACTGCCGCTGTTGCTGCTACAGTCCTTTGTGAACTGGGCCACATGAGTAATACTATCCTCACTTCAAGGATAGGAAGCCCAAGTTCAGAGAGGTTCAGTTTTTTGCACAAATAGTTTCAGTTAATGAGCGACAGGTGCTGGAATGTAAATATATTTTCAGCCCATAGTCTACTGTTCGTTGAATTCCACACCCCAAACCTCAAGTGGTGCTAGAGGTGTTCATTTGAACCTTTGCTTGGGATCATATATTCCCTTTTTAATATTCCAGAGCTCTGTGGTTACTGATGATTATATTGAAGTTGCTATTAAAGAGATCCAGGTGTTTAATCAGGACCTCATTCGTCTTAACTCTGATGCGTTTGGTTCAGTCAGGTTTATGTTACTAATGTGTTTCATAAATGATGATGAAAGAGAAAATATTTGACTTTGAGGTGATTTAGAAACTACTCTTCCCTACAGATCACTTTAGAACTTGGTATAATTTGTAAAGGGTGGGGGGAAAATCATATAATTTACAGCATTATATGTGGCGGGGTTTCTCTATGAGGAAAACATTTTAGTGTTCATAAATTGCCTTTGCAAAATTCTCTAGGGGGAAGTACTTTGAACACTGGATTTCTGAAATACATTCCTGGTAGCTAATACTTTTCCATTATTCTTAATTAGACTCCAGGTATGGATTCCTCCCAAAAATGTTTGGCAACTAACTTGAGGGAATCCATAGAATCTGGCAACTTTGGTTAAGAGCATTGTAATTACCCTAATTGCATTAAATGTGCTTTCCTTTTTTAAGCGTTAAAAAAAGTGAACTTCACTCAAATATCTCTCTTTGTGTAAGCTGTGAATGCCAGGGGATACACTCCCCAGAGTCAGAAGTGTAGTTTGTCTGTGTTCTTGACCATGCTGAGATTGTTTGGTAGTAATAGGCAACTGCTGAATCATAGCAGTAAAAAAACTCGTGAGATGAAGTCCAGGCTAACTTGGCAACCCATCACAGGCATTTCTGAGAGTAGAGGATGCCTGACCAATTTAGGTGAAATGAAGTATAAAACTACAGTTACTTTAGTACACCAGTTTTACTTTTTTTTTTTTTGCTTCTTCCATTGTTTGCTTTTTGCATCCAAAAGGACCATTTTAAAGTAAATTCTACTTCTCCTTTAATGCCATAAATTACTTTAAATATACTAGCTTATTCAATGTTTTTGATAAAATCACTCTGGATAATGGTACAAAAATTTCATCTGATTTATTATAATGTACTTTTCCATTGGACAATAAGCATACTCTGTGGTTAGAATGATAGTATTTGGGAAAATAGGTAGCTTTCAAATTCTTTATTATTATTTACTTATGGCTGTACTGGGTCTTCATTGCTGCTTAGGCTCTAAGGTGCGTGGGCTTCAGTAGTTGTAGCATGTGAGCTCAGTAGTTGTGCAACCGGGCCTAGTTGCTCTGTGGCACATGGAATCTTCCTGGACCAGGGGTTGAACCCTTGTCCCCTGCATCGACAGGTGGGTTCTTAACCAATGGACCACCAAGGAGACCAGCTTTCAAATTCTTGAAATAGAAAGGAGCATGTTATAGTAAGTGAACCACTAGTCCCCCACCCCTACCCCTGTCTCTGGTCCCTGTTATTATAACCTAAATTTTAGTATAGAGTTTTCAGTATTTTTGTCAAACATATATTTTTTTTGAGTGGTACCTGCTTTCTTGCAAATATGAGGTTTTATTCGTGTGTGCTTGTGTATGTGCACATGTGATAATGTCAGTAGTGTTGTGATACTTGACCATCCTTTGCCATCATCCACTGTGGCCTCTTTCTGGGCTCTATTTCTGAAGGTTCCATTGGATGTATTCCTAACCCACTTACATGCATGTTGAACAGATGTTTGTAAGGAAAAGACAGAGAACACAATAAATGGTAAAAATGGTTTTGAAACTGGGAGCTTTGGAAGCATTTCTTATTCAAAGCAAACAATGAACTACTCACAAATTTTAGACTTCCTGCAAAGTGCAGCCACTGACTGTCTCCTCACACCTGAGTTAACTAGACAGTGTCCAGTGGAAGAGGTGCCTGAATAACGAAAGGCAGCAGAGCTGAGAAAGATGGCATGCACAGATTTTTTCCAAGAAAATTACTTCAATAAATCTTCATATTAGATTATAGTGTTTGTTCTATGTATACAGTATTGGAGCTCCAGAATTCCTTGTAATTTATGCATTAATACATTGTAAAAAGCAAGGTGCCTCTAATACACAGTCCTATACAAGGTACATTGTTTTTATCTTAATATCCTTTCCTATCAAAGACATTTGAGAAATTTATTTCCTTTATCATTTTCTAAGTTGTGGCTGCTAATGTGGAGATAGACACCTATTCAAAAAAAGAGGAAGAATTTGAGTAGAGAAAATGTCTTAGGGGTCAATTTTTTTTCCTGCTGTTTGGTGTATTTTTTCATTTTTTTCTATTATTTTAGCTAGATCATTATATTTAGTAGATTTAACCAGTGTTTTATCTTTTAAATTAGTACTCAGCCATCCATAGAAGCTGCTTGGTATAAATTTGTTGAAATAGCTCTCTAATGCTAGGGAAAGAGCTTAGTGGACAAAAGAGAGGTAGTATTTATTGGCATCTTTTATCAAGTGCATGTTACATATTTTGCATGGGCACCTTTTTTCAAGGCAGTATTCTTGGTGTGGACATTGGAAAGTAGTGGTTATGTTGACTTCTATATCAGCCCCTCCCACTCTGAAAGGTTCTCTTGTCTCTTTAGCTTACCTTCATGTTCTATTCTATGTAGCATTCATCTTTGTTATAGAACTTGAATCCTTGCTCAACACTTGCTGACTTCTTTCCCTGCTTCTGTCTTCAGGTCAGCAGCACAGGCAAGCTTCACTAACTCCTTCCCTGCCATCACTGTGCATGGCTCAGGACAGGAGGGGACACCTGCATTGCCCAGGATTTGGTGAAGGACTTGGAGCAAGGCAGCCCTTCTGGTTAATCCATGCTTGTGTAACTAACCTTTGGGTGGTAATGGGGTGAGAATATCTGTCATCGCTAACAATAATACCTTCCTTGGTGTGCAGAAACAGTTCTCAAGGCCCCTAAATTCTAAACCGTAAAATATTGCAAGGCCCCTAAATATTGCAAGGCCCCTAAATTCTAAACCCTAAAATATTGCATAGCATATTATACTTACAGTATTGGTTATTGAGAAAACACCAAATGATAAAAAAAATATTAAGAAATCAGGAACACTTTCATATGAATTCATTAATTATAAAAAGGGTCTGCAGTGTTTCAGGTTGATTATGGATTGATACGGAGAGACCTCAAACACTCACTCCCACTGTAAATTCCCAATGATGCTTTTGGACATCATCATGGGTTCTAGCCTTTTACAGATCTAGCAGGTACCAGTTGACTGTAATTTTCTTCTTGGTGCTTCTGTCACACTGTGACCATGCAGTCAAAACCAAGCACTCTGATGCAGAAGCAAGGCTCTTAGCTTCTGTGCTCTATTCCCTAATAAGATAGGCTAAATAAAGATATGAGTGAAACACTTTGAGAGTCCTTGGAAGGAAGTTAGTAATTCTATCTGGGGCAGTCAGGTGGCATTCACAGAGGAGGTAACATTTGTGCTGGTTCTAAAAGAGAAAGTTTGAGTTTGCTAAGTTGATGTGTCAACTGCATTGGAGCTGGCACTGGAAGGCCACAGTGAAAGGAAACCAAACTCTCACTTGTGATTAATTCTCAATCATCTGGTTGTCTCTTGATTCAACCCATGGTATGAGTCCATCATCTTTTGGTTTTTTCTTTTCCCTCCTGAAGTTTGGAGTGCCATCCTATGGCTTGACTCTGTCCCATTCATGCTTTTAAGAAAGAGAACCAGAATTTACTGTAGTTAACACTCATCTTGGAGAAGGAAATGGCAACTCACTACAGTATTCTTGCTTGGAGAATCCCATGGACAGAGGAGCCTGTTGGGCTGTAGTCCATGGGGTCTCAAAGAGTTGGACACGGCTGAGCAACTAACACTAACACTCATCTAACAATGATCTGAATGTTTTCATTTCCATATACCCTGTTCGTCACCCTGATCTGCCTGTCTTTGTGATTAACTGACAATGTTAATGATTGTTGGATGATTGTTGTTTTTTCTGTAACAGTTGAGGTATTGCTAACCCCCTTTCTGTTCAGTTAGTAAAGTTTGTTATGACCAAATAACAAACTCTTCTTAGACTTGTGCATAATAATCTGATATTTGTATATGGTTTGTTTCTTCTATGTAAGTTGTTTTTGAAACGTCTTCTGAATTTGTACTGTTATTGAATAGCAGAAAGCATTCTGACCAAAGCAAAGGTCTGGTATAAAAAATTCTTAGCAAGGGTTCAAAAAAACAAATAGTATAGTGATTTAGGGGTGAGTGTGTTCAATCTTTCTAAATCAGACATACCTTTCAAAAAGAAATCCCTTTTATCAGTAGTAGTGTTTTGTTGAGCTCTCAATCCGTGTATCCTAGATGACAGAAAGTTAAGGCCAGATTTGCCTGGGAGAAGAAATATTTAACACAGATATTTTAGACATTTGCTGTTGGAACCAATTTTTCCCTTGCTCACTTTATTAGGTAAAACCAGTGAATACAGTGTTTTTCTTAATTTTATGAAGAAAATTAAACATATCCCACTTCAAACTTCTGTATTTTATTAATAACCCTCATTTTAATTTCCTGCTGCTATTTCTGTAGACATTTCCTGGGGAAGGGCAAGGTCAGTGATCATGGAGCTCTTCTCCTTCAGGCTTCCAGTCAGTAGAAGAAGTGCTTCAGAGGCTCTGGAGCACAGTCTCAGGCCCTGGGTTTCCATTGTCTTTCCATCATACCTGGTGTAGTTAGGGAGACCCAGGGAGTCTGTTGGAGGGACATCATACCTTCTGCTGGGCCTGGTTGTGGGGCATAGAGAAAAATTCCACTAACACTCGCCCCACAAGCTCCCCACAGTGACTTCATGGTCCCAGGCAAATGCTCTTCTGCCGCCATGGAGCCATCTTTAGCTTACCCTTCTGTCCCTCCATTTTCCAGTCCCTTTTCAGAGTCTAGTCACTTGGTAAGGGTCTTTGTGCCAGTCCCCGCTAGGGCACCAGCTGCAGAGATTCCAGACCTATTTCTGATGCTAATTAAAGTGTTTCAGGGGGAGTTTTGAATTTGAAGGAAGAGATAACAGATGCCTCCATTGCAGATTCTAATTTTAATTCAGTCAACAGTACAGAAGCTAATCAGAAGGAGGAGACCATGCAGGCAGAGAAAGGCCAAGTGTCTCGGTGTGGCACCTCTCTGGCACACCGTTCCCTAGTGGGCTGCCCCGTTGTGACAGTATCTACATGTGACTGGCTGCTGCTGTATTGAAGCAGAACTGTAGTTTGCTACCACATAGTTGCTCTATGTAAGGGTTTTACATTTCCATTCTGGAAGGATTTACTCTTAACAGTCTGGGCCTTTCCATTTAAGGAAAAATGTGCGAGCACCTGGCTCTTGAATCAGACTCCTGATCAACAGGCTACACTGTCATCTAGGGGCAGAAGGCAGAGTCAATTCCCAGTGACTCAGAACAATATCTCTGCCTTTAAGTATAGCATTTCTCCAGACTCTGATTTCTTGTCCTTTATCCTTTAATCTGGTTGGGTTAAAAAACAAACAAACATTATTTCAAATTTCCTGGAAGCATCGAAAGGCACTTGAAAAATGTTAGGACATAGGTTGTATGGGATGCCTTATTTATTTTATAAATAGACAGTGCTTGCTCCTAAGGGCCCAAAGAGCCCCTGAAATAACTCTGAAGCAGTGTTGGCTGCTGAGGCCTTAAGTGTTTGATATGAGTGTTAGCAGTCACCCTCTGTGGAGCCCTGATTTCCAGGAGATCTCTTGTTCAACAGCCTTGGCTAACTTCTCTCTCAAAAATGTGGAAAGGAAAATTTTGCCTGAACTTTTTATTTAGCTTTGTAAAACTGCAAAATAATCCTGACTTAAAAAAGAAAAACTCAGGAAAAATCTGCATCTTGGTTACAGGAATTTGGTGTTTATCACTAAAGCAGACTCATCAGAACCCCCAGGAAGTACTTGTCATGTTGTATTGCCTACTTGGCCGTCTTATCCCCAGCCCCTCCCCCGAAGTGCATCGTGGGACCAGGGAGCAGTCAGCCAGTCTACTGCAGGAGGAGCAAGTGCAGGAAGCACTGTTTACATGGGACTGTTGATACTTGACAGCTTCATGGACCACACATACTGAGGGAAATCAAGTCTTGCACTCTAAGAACCACTTATCTGGTTACATTTTTTAGCATAGGTAAGGTGTGTTTCTATATGAAACACTTGCTCAGCTTTTCACAGAATTATTTCTCAGGAAATTTTAAGCTTTTCAGCAATTTAATACTCCTTTTTTTAAAAAAAATAATTAGGACATGCATTATTGTCTGATAGCTTGTTAAGAAAATTAAGTAATGACACTAATCCCATATTTTAACATTGGTATTACAGTCAAGTACCCTGGATACAGTAGAGAAATAAAAATTGAATATGTCAGCAGGCACACAACAGCAAAGAGAATTTGACATTCCAACATCTTGTAAAGCATAAGAGGCAGGATTTTCAATTCCTTCATGTAGAAAACAGTAATTAGATGCCATAGTCATAATGAAATCCATAGATACTGACCCAGTGTAATGAAACTATAGTTTAATGAGACTATTAACTGCAAGCAGTGGAAAAGGCACTTAAATAAGTTCCATCATTTTTTATCTAAAGGGCTACTCTGTAGGTCTGTGTTCTTTGTCCACATTCACCAAACATTATGTATAAAGCTCTAAATTAACTAGAAAGGCCTCTTGAGGTCTTTTGGCAGGAAGTCAGTCAGCCTGGGGCTACCCCATCTCTTTGTCCCACCCTTCCACAGTGTTGGTAGCCATCTTGGGATATGAGATGTTTTTCACATGCAAATCAATCCCTTTCTAGGTAAAAGGGATGGTTTCTTGACCATTCCTTACCTGAAGTTGACTTTGTTTTCACCATGAGATTGCGTGCATCTCTCTGTCTTCTTCTCCCACACTGGGTGTAGTGGATCTGTGAAATTATAGAGTAGTATATGAAGGAACATAAGAGATTTCTTTTTCTACAATTTTTTTTCAATAAAATATTCTTTTAATTTTTCTTTCAGCCATTACTGGGCTGACCTGGCACTCAGAAGCTTTTTCTTGGGGCAAAAGGGAGGGAGAAGTGAAACCTCATTTCTTTGTGGGCATTGAAGGTCCTTATGAGTTATTTTCCATTGTGTTTGTCTCTCCTTGAGTTTTATGTAGGCCTTTTAGTCAGGTTTGTCCCCATTTTCTCATATATTTCTCAGCAATTGGAAGAAAATTAAAAATTTGCAAACCCTCACATTAGACAACTTTTAACTATACCTTAAAATCTATTGTCTTGTGTCTTGATCATGTATTTAGAAAAAAGAAGAGCATCCTTAATAGATGCTAAGAAGCAGCTTTGGCTGAGGCTGCAGGAACCAGAGGTTAGCATTAGATGTTGTTGGAGGGCTATAGGCAGGGGGCTGGGAAGGGAAGGTTGCTGCCTAGGAGCCTCTCAGTCCTTCCCCTCCCCTTCCTGCCTCCACTGGAGCCCACACAGCACTCTTTCAAGCACAGTGCTGGGCACAGAGAGACATTTAATTAACACTTGACAGACTGACAGATGGATATTAGCTTGCTTAATTAATAGTGGATGTTAAAGGCTTTGTGTATTTGTCCCCTTTGATTAACATCCTTGAGCCCACGTGGCAGAATCTGCACTGCTCCTGCTGCGGTTGTGATGAGCGGTAGGAAGCTTTTGGCTGACTTCTCCACTGCTCCTCTGGCTGTTTCTCCTGCGATTTTCAAGGAAGCTTAGGAAGCTTGCACGTGTTCATTCTCAGCCTCTCTCTACCTCTTTCTCTCTCTCCCTCCCTTTCTCTCTAATGCTTATGGAAGTAGTGTGCCTGTATAGAGTCAGAATTGACTATGCCACCCTGATTTTCTCTTACTGTCGTTTTTCATTGAGAGCAGCATATCGAGGTAGATGAGGTAAATAAAATTAATAGTAGCTAATATTGGTATAATGCCTTTTATAGTTTATTGAACGCTTTCACCAGTAGTGCATTGTCTCTTTTGGTCCACACAGTAACCCTCTGTTGCAGGTTTTTCTAGTTGTATCCATTCTACAGATGATGAAATGGAACTTCACAGAGGTTCAGCAGTCATTAAACTTCCAGAACTTACCTGTCTCCAAAGTCAGAGCACGTGGTCTGTCATTGAGACAGTGCTGATTTGGCTACACTTTTCCAGTTTGAGATCATGGCTTGAATTAGCTTACATGGCTTCATTATTTACCCAGGCTTCCTTCTTGGTGACATAGAACAATTATTAAGCCCTTTAATTAATCTGTTTTGCTTTAGGTCACCTTGTTAAGAAAATCTTTTCATCTCTTTTAGCTATTTTTAACCTAGTTACCCACTGTAATTGAGATCCAAAAATCCTTATGGGTAAGAGAACTGTGTAGCAATGCCCCATGTCCCTTGCTTCTCTCTGTTGTAAATGCCCTATCTGAGGTCATTTTTTTTAAAATTACAGTACCTTATAAATGAATGAATACTTTGTCTCCTCATTTCTCCAAAATTATAATTCATTCCAACATTGTTTGTATATTTTAGGTTCTTTGCATTTTCACATAAAATTTAAACACACACATAGCCTGCTATGAATGATTGAGAGTTTGTTGAATCTATAGTCCCCTCCCCAACCCCCCAGTTTTACAGTTAGACCCAAGAAGCCTGAAGAGCATCTGAAATATAAAAGCCCAAGGCAGAGCTTCTGGCGCCAGGCATCCAGGGACTCACATACTCTCTAGCAGCTAATGAGATTGGAAATGAGTTATCAAGAGCTCACATCAGATTCCATCTCAGCAGTGGATGCTCCACCTCCAGCTCCACCAGTCCAACTGATGGGAACTTTCCTCTCTGCTCTTTATAAAGTACGTTACTGAAACTATTCAGAATGGAAAGCAGGTGTTGGCCTGCCTGTTGAGAGTTTCCTACATTAACACACTGAAGCCTCTGAATATGTTTCTCCCATCCCACTCCCCTTCACTTAGCTCCTGAACAAGACTACCACCTCTGAGGTGAGCTAATGACTCAAATGAAAAATAATTCATGCTTTTTTTTCCCCTCAGTTTCTTCCACAGCCTGTTAGTTATACAGACGTTAAACTGAATAAGGCCTTAAATCTGCTGGGAAACTGCTTACCACCATTTCCCACTGTATTATATGTTTGTACTTAAAAACCCATGAGAAATCAAGTACACGTGAACAAACAGACATATCGAAAATTAAATACTTGTGACATTTTTATGAGCCTGCATGTGCATTTGTGCTATAAAAGCAATTATTTCTTCATGAAGCTCCAGGGATTTAAGTTTTTCTGGGGAAAATATTTTTACCTAGCTCTTGTAATTTTACAAAGAAACCTTTCATTATTACAAGGCATATTTAGATGAGTGATTTTTGCTGTGTAAGTTTGGTGGAAGAATAATAGTTTGTATTAATGTGTTAGTCTGATACCTGTAGGACTTTTTATGAAATGGATACTTTGAAAAAATATAATAACATCTCACATGTTATTAATTCATAGAAATTAGGAGTAATAATAAAGTTGAGAAGGTAAAAGGGTCATTGGATATACATGGAAATGTGCATTTTGGCCTGTTGATGGAATAAGTTGCTAAGCTTTTTCCTTCAACTCTCCAGTCTTACTGATTGAATGATGGATGTACCTATGAGAGGTACCTATGTGTACTTCCACATATACTATTTTATTTGGATTTGCACCCTTTATTAACATCATTATACAGATGGACGACAAACTCAGGGATTTTCCTAAGATGACATCCCTGCCCATGACTCATCTCATCACATGGATGGTGAGTGACCCTCCTTCAGGATATGAACACACATCCACCTTCCCAGGTCCAATAAGAGAGGACTCTTCTTGCCAAGGATAGAAATCTTCCTTCCTCTACCACATAGGACTCCTTGCCAAGCTATCACTGCAAAGGTCATATTTGAACTAACTCCTCTCTGCTCTCTGTCAGAAACTCACTGGGGAGACATGATATTGAATATTGGAGAATACAGTATATATTCCAATGTCAGTACTTAAGTTAGATTCCTGGTCCAGTTTAGGTCACCCCAAAATTACTCATTTTAGGGTCCATAACTTCAGTCTTCACAGAGATGTCTTCATGGAGTTTCATTTTACTGCTGTGTCCATTTATTGACAGTTTATACAAGCAGCATATATAAATAACATTGTTGTGAGCTGTTGTTAAAAGGTTGAGTGCTGTGCCTTTAAATAGATAAAATCCTTTGAACAGTTTAGTATCGAGAAATTCGCCTGTGAGAGCATGAGGGGAAAAATTGAAAATTTCTTTCTAAATTCTAGCTCCAATTAATGATTCTGTCAGTTTTGAGCATAGGCAGAGGTGGCATTAGCAGTTTCTGTGACCCTGTCCACAGTGGAAATCACATTACCTTTGGGAGAGAGATTTCAAAGTATTACTTATGCCCATTGCATCTTTGAAATTAGGGTATTAATAGTTGTTATTAGACCTGCCACTAGGTATTAGTATTTAATACATTGTTAAAGAAGTATATATATTATATCACAAATTTGTTTTTTCAGTATTATTTCAGTGTAATTTGGGGGGAGGATAATCTTGTGTTTTATTTTATGCATTTAAAAACATTATTCTGAGTAGGAATCCATAGGTTCACAAGTTAGCCAAGGGGATCCATGGCAGCAAACACTCCATTCTCAGTGGCCTTCTGGGCACATGTGTATATGGGGCCTCCTGGCTCCCTTAGGCCTTGTTCAGATGATCAGAAGGCTGTGGTGATAATTATTAAAGAAATACAATTGACTGTTGAACAAAATGAGTTTGAATTGTGCAGGTCCACTTATATGTGGATTTTTTTCCAATAAATATAATACCTGTATTTTCATTTTATAGATCTTTAAATTAACTAAATGTGGAGAAAAGTTTGTGTTTGGTTAGAGATCACAGTATATGGCATCAAGAGTCCTCATTCTGTCCAAACTGTTTCAGCTTCCTGCTCTTGGTTGAGTCATGTATTAATTCCTTCATTTTTGAGGCAGAGAGAACAATATGCAGATTTTTGAATGTGCAGGGGTGCAGGATGGGTTAGGGGGTGCCCCTAACCCCTGTGGTGTTCAAGGGACAACTGTATATAATGGAAACTACAAAGAGGTATGTAAAGAACCAAACAGATAAAATCCCATTATCTAGTGTCATATATAGCCAACCGTTTAGTATACTATTTTCTTAGTAGATTTGATCCTGCGTGGGTCCACTTATACATGGATTTTTTTTTCCATAAATACATATTGAATTCTATACAATCCATAATTGGTCAAATCTGTAGATATGAGTGCTAACTGTAAAGTTATATGTGAGTTTTCAACTGTGTGTGAGGGGGTCAGCACCTCTAACCTTGACATTGTTCAAGTGTCAATGTATTCTTTTTTCTTAGTTGTGTGTGTAACAAACCATCACAAAACTTAGTGGCTTTAAACAACAACTCTTTAGCTACTGATTCTGCTTTTTTTGTTGTTCAGTCATGTCTGACTCTTTGCACCCCCATGGACTGCAGCATGCCAGGCTTCCCTGTCCTTCACTATCTCCTGGAGTTCACACAAACTCATGTCCATTGAGTTGATGATGCCATCCAACCATCTCATCCTCTTTTGTCCCTGTTTCCTCATGCCCTTGATCTTTCCCAGCATCAGCTGTCATCAGTGAAGGCTGGACTCAGCAGGGTAGTTCTTTTCTGTTTCAGACTGGTTGCCTCATCCATCTGTGGTCAGCTGAAGAACTGCTTGTCTTCTTTTGGCTGGGTTCTCTCATACATGTAGGGCCTCATCTCTGGTCAGGGTGGTCTCTCATCTGCCAGCAGGAGGATAACTCAAGTTTCTTCACAGGACAGAATCTGTGGCCCCTGGGGAGAGGGCAGGCATGTGAAGAGGCTTTGAATATGCATACCATTACTTCTGTTGTATTCTTTTGGCCAAAGCCGGTTAAGCCAGAAGACTAGCTCAGATCTGAGGGTTGAGGAAGTAGACTCCAGCCTTTGGTGGGAAGAGCTGCAAAGTCACATTTCAGAGGATGTGTGTAAACAGGAAGGAGTGAGGGTTTGTGGGCATTTTTGCAATTTGTTGCAGTGTATATATGTGAATGCATATGCAATTATATGTTCTGCATTTTTCATCTCCAGATAGGCTCCAAATCAAAGTTGCTTATTTGACTCTGATTATACTGGGGAGATTAAACAAAGTGTCTCAAATGGTATGTAGAACAGAAGAGGCAGTCAATAAATAAGTTAGAAAAGAACAGAAGGAAATGTAACTTTTTTAGGCAACTGTTCGAATTCCTTTCCTGTCACTTCCTGGTTGGTTTTATTTCTCCTCTGATGTCTTTCCACGTGTGTTTCCCTAGTTGATGATACCGACGCATGCACTCATGATGGGAGAGCACCTGGTTCTGGGCCCCACTTCAGCCTCTCACCAGCTTTGAGATCTTGGAAAAGTGACTCAACCTGTACCTCAGTGACTTCATCTATTTAGTGAGAATTAACAACTACAGAGTTATTGAGAGAGTTTAATTAACTCATGAGTATGGACATATGTTGGTAACATATCTGTGTTTTTTGTCCCAGTGACTCTTTGATGCTTTTGTAGAATGTCTATAACAATTTCTTAGTTAACATTTTCTTTTCACATCCCTAGAATTTTGAACTGTTTCTATCTTTTTGAAAGAGAAGTTGAGTTTTTTTTTTTCCAGTTAAAGCACTGTTCATTTCTGCATAGTGTATGTTAAAGAAAATCTGACTTTAACAACCTTAGCCTGTGCAGTAAATCTTCAAAAACCATAATCTGATGGAGCCCCTTGCATAATGACTGTCTTCTCTGATGAGAAATGACATTGTTAACATCAATAGATTCTTAGGCTTTTCTGACAGGAAGTATTTTTGAGTATGTATAATCAGTTATAGGATATGCTTGTCAATAAATTTTTCCTGCAAAAATAAATCAGAAATCATATCAAAATAGCATTATGAAAAAAATCTGTTTTCTTTAATACTTCCCATGAAATGGTCATGCTTGAGGCTTATAAATTTTTTTATTTAGATGAGGGCAGTTTATTTAATTTGTATGCTGGCCATCTTTCCAGCTAGCCAGTTTGCATAAATTTCATGTCCTAGCAGGAAAAAAAAAAAAAGTTGTGGTCTAGAATCAACCTTTTCTCTATCATTTTTATTCACCCTTGACTGGCTGCTTCCACTACCCAGACCCTGTGAATTTCACCATAAACCTTTATTACCACCCCCCACCTGCACACATGCCTAGCTACCCTAACAAAGAGGAACTTCTTCCTAAAACTCCCCTTTGTTTCTTTTTGCTCTTTTCTGGACAGTGAGTAATTAGAATCAATCTTCTCCCATTTAAAAAATATGTCTGTACCTGTTCTCATAGATCATTTATTTAGTTTTTTTTTTCCTGTCCATTTATTTTTCCATTCATTCATTCATTGTTTATCTGGCAGCAACAGTGTTGCATGCCATGGATAAAAAGACAAATTGGTCCTGTCACTGACCCATGGATTTTGCCCTGTTACAGGAGGGATAGTCAGTGAAGTGACATTTGACCAGAGCCTTAAGAGAGTTGTAAACAAAGGCTTTGAGAGTCTTGCGGGTGGAGGGAGGAGACCACATTATTTATGCCTTCCTTCCTAAGGACCATAGCCATGTGTCCCCATTTGACAAGAATTAGAGTCATAAGAGGATGAGGTGAAGAGCAGGGCAGTGATGATTTAGAGTCGGATTGAGCCTTGTCATGAGAAACCAGGGTACTGCACTGTTGTGCATGCCAGTTACTGGGGTACTATAGAGAAGAGTGGTTTATTTACCTGGAGCTAGGGTCTCATATATAGTCTCTTCTTAAAATGAAGCCACTGAACAGTTGCTGAGAACCAATTGCTTGTGGGTCTAGACATTTTATGTACTTCATATTATTTTATAGCAGACCTTTAATGTAAGTGTTACTGTTCCTTCTGCAGATGAGCAAACTGAGGCTGATAAAGGTTATGTAACATCCCTATGATCACATAGTTAGTATGAAGCTGAGCTTATAATTCAAATCCAAAACATTCTTTCCTTGGAGGGTGAGTTCCAATTTTAATAAAATATGCATGCACGAAGAAACTAATATCATAGTAAAATACACTACATGCCATTCTGACTATGAGTGTTTTTAAGGCCGTTTGACAAAGAGGGACAGCCTTTGAAAAAAAGACGCTGCCAACATAAAGCCCCCTTTGGCCTTAATCCAGGTCACTCAGAGCCACTGTGTTCAGTCACCCAGGTTGTGAACTTCGCCTCCTAGAGGCAGTTAGAACCAGTACAATCTTAGGAAGCAGCCATAGGCTTAATTTCAAAGTTCCAGAATTCTACAAACTGTGCCTTCACTCAAATTTATTATTACATCTAAGTTGCTCTCTTGCTTTGAAAGGTTAGATATATTTAAAATGGTTGGACAGAGGAATGAAGTAGGAAACTAGGGAATTATTTTGGCATATGTAAAGTACTGTGGCCCAGCTGTTAAAGATTCCTGCTTCAAGCACAGTGTGTTTAAATCACTACGTGCTCCTTCCTCTTGTGCTTTGGCAAAATGTTTACACACCTAACAACACCTAAAGTCAGAGAAAAATTTTCCAGCCAACCTAGCAATCAATAGGGAATGATTTCAAGGAAGAAAAATTTCCTTTTATTTGGTTAGGCATGTGAGAAACTAGATGGCAGAGCTCACTCTGCAAAGAGGGGACCTTTAGGAACACATCTGGGAGAGTTAGCCTTCTGTCCAAACCATGAGCATCTTTGTCTGTAGTTCTGTACTCCAGGCCCTCATCTCCCACCTGGAGATGCCCCTTCTCCCCCTGGAGTCACACGGACCTGGATCATTTTTCTTCTGTACTTAAACCTCTCAGTGGCTCCCTTAGGCCCACAGGGTAATGTCCAGACTCCTTAGAATGGTGTGAGACCTGCCCTACTTCCCTCTCTCCCCCATAGCCTGACCTCTGGGCCCCAGGCCGTTTCTAAACTCTTCTTTCTCCTGCTTCCCCTCCCATACAAGGCAGGATCTCTTGCAGTTCCCAGAACAGAGTAGACGGTTTCCTGCTTCTAGGCTTTTGCTAACGCCCTTACTGGTTCCCTAATTCTGCCTGTGAGTATGAAGACATGCCATAGATGGTGTGCTAGAATATCATTAGTCTTGAGTCCTGCCACCTGTAAGATGACTTCACAGCACATACCTGTGTGGGCCTATTCCGGGGAATGGGAATCAAGTCTTAGTGGTTTTGGTTGGAGTCCACAGCACCAGGGGAGGTGCTTGGTGTCCAGTGAATAGCAGCACATGACTGTTGAAGGAACCAGTGAGTCAGTGACTCTCTGGGCATTTCTTCTTTGGTTTCCAGAAGGAAAAGTTTAAGCATAGCACTTTTTCTGTTTCCTACAAGGTGTTTTAGCCTTTTTTGAAATTCAAGGAAAAAAGAAGTAAAGCCTCTAATTAAAACAAGATTCTGAATTGACACTTTATTTACTAGTGATATTATAAATACCCCTGCCAGAAGACACTGGGTTAATGAATCCTGGCTTTCTGTAGGTTATTAATGACATGTCAGACTAACGTTGGTATCTTGGGGATTATGAGACTGTGCCTTCTAGGGCCCATTTAGCAAAGGTGCTGGACCTTCCCAAGTGCTTGATTCAGGAACCCCCCAGTGAGTCAGAGCTTGTGGCATCAAGAGTCAGGTTGATGAATGAGACTTGGAGATAGGGAGTAAAAGGAACTGAGCAGACCTCCTTGTAAGATGGTGACTCCCCTCTGTACCTGGCACGAATGAGGTTTGTGTGAGTTCCTAACAGGGGAGCAACAGCCTTATTCTGAAAAATAAATTGCAACCAAATACAAGCCCCAAATACAGCGAGGTAAAATGTCTGGAGTACTTAGCATGAGCCTAGCATTCTGCCAAGCATTTTCCCACAACGTTTATCCTGAAGTCCTCTACTTCATAGCATGGTGTATACTCTGAGACCTAGTCCCTGGTTTTCCGTGGTTATATGTATGTACATGTATACCTGTATGTATGAAAGTGTGTGTGTGTGTATGTGTGTACATGTATGTATATATATTTATACACATCCACACTTTTCTTTGCTCTGACTTCTGAAAGGGTCAAGAAGCAAAGATGCCTTTGTAGTAATAAGCACACCTAAGCACTTGGATCTTATCCTCTAATATCACTGCCCAAAAAAATGAACCACGTTCCTCAGGGAAATGCTAATTCCAGGGCTGAGGCAAGATGATCTTGAGACTCTTATGAGGCCAGAAAGGAAGAAACTGCTAAAAAATAAAAGGATGTCTTAAGGGACATAGGAAACAGATTGAAGAGGCTTCTACTGCCCAAATCTGGGATAATCTGAGCACCAAAATAATTGATTATAGTATGAATTATAAACAGTTGTGAAGAAGGAGTTAATAATCCCATACTGATGACGGATGGATGGATGGATGGATGTGGGGAGAGTAGGAGGTTTTTGCTTAATAACTGCCAGGTGCCAACCAGTAAATGTGGAGGGGAGTGCTGGAGCAGGAAAAGTTAGCATATCATCCCCATCATAGTAAAACTGGATCAAGCAAGATTCATCAGTGGATACTAAATCTAAGCAGAAGTGTGGAGGAGCAGGATATCTGTGTGCTGTTACTCTCCCACAGATTGCTTATTAGCTAGAAGGGAAAGGTAGTAATTACAAAGTGGAAAAACTGCACTGGTCTTTGACCAGGATCAAAGTTAATATCACTATTGAAAGGCAGATAAACATGTGCCTCCAGATGTGGTTTCTTGAGAAGATGACAGCGTTGTCTGTGTGGTATTCTGGCCAGGAATGTATACCAGACTCTAATCAGGAGGAAACATCAGCCAGATGCTCTGTTGAAAAAACAGGGGCAGGGAGAGCTGGATCCTTCAAAAGTATCATGATAATAAAAGACAAAGAGAGGCTGTGGAAATGTTCCAGGTTACAGGGGGCCAAAAGGACTTGGTAGCTAAATGCAGTACCTGACTTGAGACTGGATCCTGTACATAAAGAATGGGGGCACATAAAGATCATTATTCACTCAGTTGACAAAATTGGAATATGTGTCATAAGTTAAAGGGTGGCATCCATGTTAAATTTATTAAAGTTAGTAACTGTGCTGTGGTTATGTAAAGGAAAATCCCTGTATAAAATACAGACTGATGTATTTAGGTATAAAAGCCCATGATTTATGGTTTGAGCATACATGCATACACACACCCAATTTTTAATATATATATATACACATAAACACATATATGTATTTATATATGTGTATATATATATATATATATATATATATATATACACTTTAATATACATATATAGAAGGAAATGGCAACCCACTCCAGTATTCTTGGCTGGAAAACCTCTTGGATGGAGGATCCTGTTGGGCTACAGTCCCTGGGGTCACAAAGAGTCGGATATGACTTACCAACTAAAACAACAACATACATACTTTAATATGCATATATAAAAATATATTTATATATACACGCATGTAAGATAGAAAATGTGCAAAAACATGGGAAATGATAAAATGTTAAAAATAGCAATAAGTAACCGAGATGAATCTTGAATAAAGGGTCAAAGAGTATGTTTATGTTTTTGTTTTCATATGCTTACAACTTTTAAGTTTGAAATCATCCCCCAATAAAAGGTCTAAAAATTAAAAGTATATACCATGATCATACTAATGATTATCTTCTTAATAAATATTTCTTCTATTTTCTGTCCTCTCTCCTGTTTCTTTTCTCTCCTCTTTCTCTGCTCCATTCTTAGAAATCCAAGGCTGGTGAGAAGGGCATCTCTGTGGGGCAGACGGTCATCACGAAGCATCGGAACACCCGGTACTACAGCTGCAGGGTTATCGCCGTGACGGCGCAGACCTTCTATGAGGTCGTGTTTGATGATGGCTCCTTCAGCAGGGACACCTTCCCTGAGGATATTGTGGTGAGTAAGGCTCTGGGTGCCTGTTACCCAGCTTGTTTTTTTGCATAACTAAACTGGCTGAACCTCTCAGGAATCTTTATCTTGGTTCTTGGTGTAGCTCATTTCATTTAATATTCAATTCAGGTGTTCTCTTTCCCCACCACAATCCTTAGAAGTGTTGTTTTCTAGGAGCTTCCTTAGCCATCATTATTCTAAATAGTAGGTGAATTTAGACTCATCTTCCCAGATTCTTTTAACTGAATGAGAAGCGTATGTGGCCAGAAACAAAATGTGAATTCACCTGTTCTTATCACTTATGGAGTTTGTATATTTGAATTCCTTTATTACTTGTTTTTCTTTATGCTTGGCTGGAGAATATGGCTTTTATTAATCTGACCTGACAGTGACATCTGTAATCTGACAGAAACATCTGTGTATGTTTCATATGGGAATAACAAAAATCACACAAGCGAAAGGCTCTTTTATTGAGTTTCTTAACTGTGGTCTGAAAGGGGACCCATGCGTGTCTGTCTGTCTGTCTCCTTCCTCTGTCCCCTCAGTGAACACCTTGGATCTTGTTCAGAGGAACTCCAAATGTGTCTCAGGGACTTGCTTTTGAGCAGGATGTTTCACAAGAAAAGCAGTTTCAGCAGAAGGTTTTTTGAAACTGAGATCAAATCAGTTAACTGAGATCAGGGTTAGTTTTCCAGCCATCTTGTTATCTCTTGTTTATTTATGGCAAGGATCCACTTGAGGACCCAGGCCTCAATAATGTAGTTGTAACTTCTGCCTTGTCCTCAGTCTGCGATCCTTTGCCTTTGTTTGTATTTGGAAAGATGTTACTCTTTAAGAGTAATAAGTATGTATTTTGCATAACTGATAATTAAATATAACCTTCTGAGATTGCTCATAAACATTTCTACAATTTTGGTCTCCTGGGGCAGAAATTGATTCAGTCAGCTCTTTGTTAAGCTTACTTCTGTATGCCTTTAAGAGGGACAAGTATGTAAACAAAAGTCACCTTATCTGAAAGATTTCAAAGCAAATGAATTTAAAGAAATTAAAAATCCCAGGACTTGATCCTACACCCTAAGGGTGAATTGTGGGTTTTTTTGCAGAATTCTCCCTGGAGCTTTGGTGCACTGATGTTGCTCTTCATAAGCAACAGCCGCTAGGTCACACGCTCGCCTTGCTAACCTAGGCCCTCCCTTCAAGCGTGCATTCCCAAGACACAGTATCTGCTGTGTACTAAGCATTGTACCAGGTGCTGGCAAAGATAGTGAAAAAGAAGGTGTGATCCCTTTTCAGTCTGGAGGGAGGGGGGCTGGTAAATGGGTGCTTTTTAGACAGCACGATAAATGCTATAGATGAGCCCGAAGCAGCTTCCCACCTGCGGGGATCAGGAGACTGAGTCCGAGACCCCACAGGGTCAGTTAGGGCTGGCACTGATGGAGATGCGTCACGTGTCAGGACAGCTTCAGGAGCTTGACACACGGGAATCATTTCATCCTCACAGCCTTGCGTGCTAGTTACTACTGTTTTCCACATTTGGCTGCTGAGAAAACTGAGTCACAAAGCAGTAAATAACTTTCTCACAGTGATATGTGGCTAGTAAGTATCAGAAAGAGTGTTCAGTCCTGGAGTTTGGCTCCAGAGCCTCTGTTCTTAACCCCTGGGAAGAAAAAGGACTTTCAAAGTGGGAGAGGGCAAGAGAGGTACTGAAAACACACAGACAACTCAAGCCTCTCGGTGCTTGTCAGACCTGCCCAGGTTACACACTTATCTCAGAATCTGCCTCCTTTTGTGCAGGCTGACAATATTGAGCTGGCCAAAGATGGAAAACTTTGCTGGGGAGCCTGCAGGGGATGGAACAAAAGAGTTGTGAGCACTCACCCCCAAACCTGAGCAAAGAGTTAGGTCTTTATCCATGATAGTATGTAGTGAATCCTAAATTTCCTTTCACATCATGAGCCTCCACACACCCAGTCAGTTGTAAGCTTTCTGGGAATGTCTTCAGCTTGTGCGTTGGAAAAGAGTGGCTGTGATCCTGGGAGTTTTCTGAATCCACAAGTCTTTCCTTTGATACCTTTAGCCCCTACTCTCTGTGAACCCAATCAAGTTTGGTTTGAAGTATTTGTGGGTGTTGTGAGAACAAAAATTTGTGAAGTAGTTCAGAAACACCTTGGCATTTAAATCAACAAGAATAAAAAAGCAGAAATTCTTTACAACTCGATTAGCTATTACTTAGCATACATGATAAGGGCTGAGGTTTAGCAGTTGGTGTGTGTGTGTACATGTGTGTGCGTGTCCCCAGCTCTAGCCTTGGAGGGAGCGGCAGTGCTCACAGTGGTATGAGTTAGCGTAGATTGGAGCAGGGGCTGCTGTATGAATTTGCATGGAATGATAATTTTTTCAGAGAAAAAGCAACTCATCTTTGAGCAGGTCTTCTCTCTTTGATCCAGCCTTTCCTCCCTCAATAACTCCCCACCACCCTTTCCCATCTGGTACATTTTTGGTTACCTGTTCCAGGCCTCTTAGACCAACCAAGTAGGAACAGTTTAGTCATGCTGTATTTTCAAGTTATACACACTTTCTCATAATGTCACTGCTTGTTGGCTGCTGTGGCCTCTTCTGCTTTGTTCTCTTAGTGTTGAAAGAGACATCCCCAGAAGTCTTTATTTGGTTGCTCCATAGGGAAGATTTTATTTTTCCTTATAATATAGTATTAGAGTTCTTGGAAGAAATAGACCCTTAAATAAGAGGCGTGTGTGTGTTTACTATATTACAAGTAAGTATATGTAATATATATGATTTCTTATAAGGCATTGGCTCATTTGGTTATGGAAGCCAAGAAGTCCCAGGATCTGTAGTCAGCACACTGGAGATAGGAGAGGCTCAAGACCCAGGAAGAGCGTCAAGTCCAAAGTCAGGAAAAAGCTGAGTCCCAGCTCAAAACCAGTGAGGCAGGAGGAATTCCCCCTTATTTGGGAAAGGGTCAGCCTTTTTGTTCTCTGACTGGATGAGTCCTAGGGAGGACTGTCTGCTTTGAATATCAATTCAAGCACTAAAGTCATCCAATAACATCCTCAGAGACTCACCTAGAATAATGTTTGACCAAATACCAAACATGTGGGCACCCATGGCCCTGCCAAGTTGATGCATAAAATTAAACATCACAAATAGGTTGTCCTGGTGTGTTTCAGGAGACTGCTCACCTTGTGTTTCCAGAAGCTCTGAGTCGGAGGCAGAATGTAACATCCCTTTCTGTGAGGCAGCCACACTGTTTGTCTGGTTTGCAGCACTCTGTAGATCAACTGCACTAGCTATGTGCTCTGTCCTGGTCATCATCCAGGTTCCCAAAAGACGATGTCGTGGATTTTATGAAGCAAGCTTTTTAAATTTAAAGGATTTCCGGGGATTGTTTGGGGTCTGTGTTTCCCACTTATGTTAATGAAAGCTGCCTGATTAAATGCCCTCGTAGTATGTCAACTAGACTTCAGTTTGATATGGGGAATTTGATGTTATATTTCAAAACATAATGTGTAAGTATGTTGTAAATATTTTCACATATTATATTTATTCCTATATATGATATTATGTAAATATGTTTATATCACCATTTTTCAGCCCATGTGGATTAATTCTTATGATCATCCCACTTCCACTTTGGCTATCCATTGACATCAGAGCTGTCTTCTGGGAGGTGGGAACCCTGCTTGGTACCCTAATGTGGAGATAATCAGGAGATAAGAAAAATGTGACCAGCTTTGTTTTTGTCTCAGCATCTTGCAGATCATGGCAGAGTAGTTATTTGGGTGGAAACATAGTCCATATTCCTCAGAGAAACCTCGTTTTTGTTAGATGATATACCTGTGCCACCTGAAACTGGGGGTAGAAAATGATTTTTTCTTCTGTTTGTCTGAAAGCTCTCTAATCTGCTCAATGTGCTTACGGAGTGTTAGTGCCGCTGGGAAGGCCCTTTCATCAAATGCAACTCAATGTCAGTGTGACTGGCTAGTGAAGAACTAGACTCTCTAAGCTGTGGGTACTTGCCAGCTAGAGCTGCCATAAAGGTACAACACAATTTCAGTTTCTTAACTATAAGAATAAAATCTAGAACATCAAGTTTAATTATCCCAAAGTGTTTATTTACATATAAATATAGTCCTTTATGAAGCCTGATGCTTTAGTAAAGAAATACATTCCCTTATTTTTTGAATCACTTTATCATCCCTCCAGAAGAGAAACATTTAATGCAGGCTGGTCTATTCATGTTTGAAAATAAATTCACTGTGCATTAAAATGCCTTTGCTAGGGTTATGTGACTAGAGGGAGTGTTTGAAACTGTAGGGAGAAACATTTTTTGGATTACCTGAAAATTTCTTTCCAGACCTAGGTGCTTTATTTCTGTGATAGCCAGAAAAATGTCCCAAATATTTTCTCTCAACAGTACACCTGCAGAATGTGTGTATCAGTCCCGTTAAACTCAGCATGCAATCTGTAGCTGTCAGGGGAAGTAATAAAGGATGTATGGCTACATGCCTCCATCTGTCAGTCTATGAAATTGTGACACACTTCCTGATGAATTTTTTTTTGTCTCCTACTATTTTTATGGGAACAAAAGTTGCCCACTGAAGAGAATTCAATGAGCAAGGTGATTCCAGGGCCCCTTGTTCACCTTTGCTAAAACTTGGGATCCTCTGGCATGCCCATGATGACAGTAGAATGATGGCTGCTTCTTTTCGCCTGCACTTGGAACTCATTTCAGGGGAGGAGGATGGTGCAGTGTGATCTGGATGGTTTTAGGACCAGCACTTAACATTCACCACTGGGCTTGAGAAGAGATACAGGACCATTTAGAAATTTGACAGCAAGAGTCCATCACTGAAATTTCCATGAGGACTTGCTACATTTTTCAGCATCCATTGAAATATGAAAAAAGCGCAAGAACTATACTCTTCAAGATACGAGGGATGGATTGTCATGGCCTTTAGTTTCAGTGGGCTGAACAGTGGAAACCAAAATTCTTAAAGCTAATTTTTTCCTCAGTTATAGACAAGTTGCTCAAACTTTCCCCACTAAAAAGGGAATGATTTATACCTTCTGAGATTATTGAAAGGACTAAATGAGCTAAATGTCTTTTTCCTTCCCCATCTAGTTGATGCTGCCCTTTTCTGGTCTTGATGAAATTTGGTTAGAAGATGTGTACTTAGAACTTTGTTCCAACTTTATTTAAATGAGTGTCTGTACAGGTGAAATTTCAGCTTATTTTTTCCACTTGTAAAAAGCAGTCCTGATGTCTTTAGACTTTATAATAAAGAACCTAATTCTTTGCATTTATGCATGTATTTTTCAGCATGTTTAAAGTGCTATTAATATTTATTGACTTTTCATGACAAACCGTGCTCTAGAGTTAAGTTTGTGCTCAGTTCATAGATGTGATACTTGCCAGGTTACAAAACCCTTTTGATTTGTGTGAACTCCCCAAACTAGGGGTGACAAGAGTCAGGTCCAGAATGCAGGCTGGTCCCCTGCATTCCACTGTTTGTTGCCTTCATGCTCTCTGTGACTTACCATCACTGTCGTAGAAGAGCCTGTACCTAACTGCTCAGGGTTCAGCATCCGCACAAGTCCCCACTTGGCAAGTGTAGGTATAGGGTAACTCTGGATGCTCAGGAGGCAAAGGAATACGTTGGGGTGGGGGAGTGAGAAACTTAAGAAAAAAGTTTTCCTGAGTACTCTGTGCTATAGGGTCCTGGAAAGTGTTTTTTAATTCCTATTGGCACATAGAGTTTAAAGTAACCTGGATTTTTAAGTTAGGTGAAAGGCATACCCCACCCCAGACCATCTGTGTCAGGTATGCTCCAGACTAATTGTCACCCACCAGTCCTGGTTCTTCTAGAATGAATGGAAATTTGCCAGAAAAGGCTCCAGGGACTTTTATTGGTTTAGGATTCTATAGGAATGGCCCATGGGGCATTTAACTGCTTGAGAGGGACACCCTTGCTTCTCTTTCTTGGCTGTAGAGTTGAGAGTCTGCCAAGTTCCTATTGATTTTTACATCCTTGCCTTTTATACAGGTAAAAAAAAAAATCTGTTATTACTTTGATTTTAATCAACATTCAGTTTAAAACTTACTTTTTTTAAGCCTTCAAATTCAGCTAACAAATTTTCTTATTTGTGCATATAATGATTTTTTTACGTAAACATTTAGAACAAAATCATTTGTTCCTTGATTCATATTTTATAATGTATAAATGAACCGATCAAATTCTCACCATTTTACATTTAAGTAATCAAATTCCCTTGTACATCTTGACTGTGTTTATAGATTTAATACATAAAGTTCTCACAAATGTTATAATTTTTTTAAATCACTCAATGCCCATAATGCTGATAAATCTAACATTAATTTAGTAGTTCAAATTCTATTTCAAACGTCTTCAAAAAGCAAACAACACATATAGCAGTACAATATTTACAAGACATGTTACTGTGCCTTTATATAAATACAGTTTGCATTGGGTAATCTATTAAATAAAATATGTATATAAATACATTTTAATTGATATATAAGTAAATAGAAAGAATTATCTACCCACCAAGAGGGAATAATATTAGTATATTGGCTAGGAGTTGACTAAGAAAAACTAAAGAACCTCATCCTTCAACTCTAAACTGTGTGCTCTCCACTGAGGCTCTCATTAGTTTCATAAGTTTCATGAACTGTCTCAAGTTGGTGGAGGTGGGTACTTACCAATCCCTAGAATTTTATTCTCTTGTGTAATTCTTGGGTGGCTTTTTGCCTTAAAGCCCGGGCATGCTAAGGAAATGTTGAAGTCCTTATTTGTGCTGGATTCCCTTTGTCTTTTATAAATTGTATGTAGCCATCATACTGACAGTTTCCATTTAGCATTGGTGAACCTCTGAAGAAAAGCACGTCCTTGCCCTGATACTCCACTCAAGAGATTGACGAAGGGCAACTAGTTAATTATGTTTTTCTTCAGATACATACCTCCTTCACTTGGCGGTATTTCTCTTTTGGCAATATCTCAAAGTGATTGGTTTGAGGAACTTCTTCCCAGGAGACAATTTTTGGTGTTTCTTTCCCATCCTTGTCTTTCCAAGGGAACGTAAAGGTATGTGGCATCTCATCTTCACTCTAACAAAATCGCAATAACTACCTTGAACTTGAGGGCAGTGTTATTAATTTCCAGGACTTTATCATCTCTTCTCAATGGGCTTCCCAGGTGGTGCTAGTGGTAAAGAACCCTCCTGCCAGTGCAGGAGACATGAGAGACACGGGTTCAATCCCTGGGTCAGGAAGATCCCCTGAAGAAGGAAATGGCAACCCACTCCAGTATTCTTGCCTGGAGAATCCCATAGACAGAGGAGCCTGGCTAGCTACAGTCATAGGGTTACAAAGAGTCGGACACAACTGAAGCAACTTAGCACGTCACATCTCAGTTCAGGGTTTAATCCCAAGGGTGGCAGTCACCATGATCCAAATCTACCCGTGTTTGGGAATATCCAATCATCATTCTTTTTGACCTATATATTCAGTGCTATTTTAGGTACCATGCTATTTTAGGTACCATAGAAGATTCAGGATGTATAAGCATAGGTGAAGAAGTGATCCTGGGTATTTTGGAGGCAAAATAAAGTACCCAAGTGGGTTTGAAACACTAAAAAAAAAAAAATTGTTGTCAGAAACATTCTATACCATGGAATTCTGGGAAGCTCATGGATTTTTCAAGTTTTTAAAAAAATTTATTGAAGTATAGGTGACTTACAATGTGGTGTTAATTTCTGTTGTACAGCAAAGTGATTCAGTATATAGATAGATACATAGATATACATTCTTTTCTATATTTTTTCCATTATGGTTTATCATAGGATACTGAATACAGTTCCCTGTGATATACAATAGGACCTTGTTGTTTATCCATTCTATATATAATAGTTTGTGTCTGCTAATCCCTAACTCCCAATCCATCTGTTCCACACTTGCTTCCCTCTTGGCAACCATAAATCTATTCTCTATGTCTTCGAGTCCATTTCTATTGTGTAAATAAGTTAATTTGTGTCATATTTTAGATTCCACATACGAGTGATATCATATGGTGTTTGTCTTTCTTTCTGATTTACTTCACTTAATGTAATAATCTCTGGGTTCATCCATGTTGCTGCAAGTGCCTTGATCCATGTGCCTTCTTTTGTGCCATGTGCCTTCTTTTTTATGGCTGAGTAGTGTTGAATTATATGTATATTGCATCTTCTTTTTCCATTCATCTGTTAATGGACATTTAGGTTATTTCCATGCCTTGACTATTGTGAATAGTGCTGCTATGAATGCATCTTTTTGAATTATAGTTTTGTTTTTTCAGTTTTTAAAGGAATTTCCATACTGTTTGCCATAGTGGCTTCACCAATTTACACTCCCACAAACAGTGTAGGGGGGTTCCCTTTTTTCTATACTCTCCAGCATTTGTTATTTGTAGATTTTTAAATAATGGCCATTCTAACTGCTGTGAGGTGATACCTTGTTATAGTTTAGATTTGCATTTCTCTACTTGTTTGTGAAGATGAGCATCTTTTCATGTGCCTGTTGGCCACCTGATGTTGTCTTTGGAGAAATGTCTATTTAGATCTTACACACATTTTTTGATTGAGTTGTTTCTTTTTTTGATACTGTATAAGCTGTTTGTATATTTTGGAAATTAAGCCCTGTTGGTCACATCATTTACAGATGTTTTCTCCCAGTCCATAGGTTGTTTTTTCATTTTTACTGTAGTTTCCTTTGTGGTGCAAAAGCTAATAAGTTTGATTGTGTCCCGTTAGTTTATTTTTGCTTTTATTTCTGTTGCTTTGGGAGACAGGCCTAGAAAAACATTGCTTTGATTTATATCAGAGAATGTTTTGCCTATGTTCTCTTCTGGGATTTTTATGGTGTCCTCTTTTATATTTAAGTCTTTAAGCCATTTTGAGCTTATTTTTGTGTATGAGGTGAAGGTGTGTTCTCATTTCATTGATTCACATGGGACTCTGCAAATTATGACTCCATGGACTGTACCCACCAGGCTCCTTTATCCCTGGAATTTTCCAGTCAAGAATACTGGAATGGGTTGCCGCTTGCTGCTCCAGTGGATATTCCTGACCCAGGGGTCAAACCTGCATCTTTTGAATCTCCAGCATTGACAAGCATGTTCTTTACCAGTGAGCCACCAGGGGAGCCCTAACTTACCCAATACCACTTGCCAAAGAGACTATCTTTTGTTGAGTGTGTGTGTGTGTGTGTGTGTGTATATATATATATATATATATATATATATATATATATTATTTTTTTTTTGGTATACTTTTCATCAAGCATGGAAACATCTTCCTTTTTCTGTCATGCCCCCATCCCTCATACTGCCCTCTCCACATAAAATCTGTGCTAAGTGCACACAACAGATGACACTCAGCTCCTTGTCAGCTCTTTTAGAAGGTGGAGAGACTAAAATGACTGCTGTGATGACCCAGTTCTTTGCTACCTAGCAAAGGTTAATTTTTCTTATTCACTGGTATATTATCTAATACTAGCAAGAACAACTTTTTGCATATTATTCTACACAGCATTTATAAAAGCACATCTTTTTAATTATTCAATTTTTATTTGATTACTTTTTTAAATTTATTTATTTTAATTGGAGGCTAATTACTTTACAATATTGTAGTGGGTTTTGCCATACATTGACATGAATCAGCCATGGGTGTACACATGTTCCCCATCCTGAACCCCCTTCCCAACTCCCTTCCTATCCCATCCCTCAGGGTCATCCCAGTGCACCAGCCCTGAGCACGCTGTCTGATGCATCGAACCTGGACTGGTGATCTATTTCACATATGATAATATACATGTTTCAATGCTATTCTCTCAAATCATCTCACCCTCGCCTTCTCCCACAGAGTCCAAAAGACTGTTCTATACATCCCTGTCTCTTTTGCTGTCTCACATATAGGGTCATCGTTACCATCTTTCTAAATTCCATATATGTGCATTAGTATACTGTATTGGTGTTTTTTGTTCTGGCTTACTTCACTTTGTATAATAGGCTCCAGTTTCATCCACCTCATTAGAATTGATTCAAATGTATTCTTTTTGATGGCTGAGTAATATTTCATTGTGTATATGTACCACAGCTTTCATATCCATTTGTCTGCCAATGGACATCTAGGTTGCTTCCATGTCCTGGCTATTATAAACAGTGCTGCGATGAACACTGGGGTACACGTGTCTCTTTCAATTCTGGTTTCCTCGGTGTGTATGCCCAGCAGTGGGATTGCTGGGTCATATGGCAGTTCTATTTCCAGTTTTTTAAGGAATCTCTCCTCCTTTGTCAAAAATTAATTGATTGTAGATGGGTTTATTTCTGAGCTCTCTGTTCTTTTCCATTGATCCATATGTCTGTTTATGTGCCAGTACCCCACTGTTTTGATTCCTGTAGCTTTGTAGTAGTGTCTGCAGTTTGGGACTGTTATGCTTCTTGCTTTCTTTTTCCTCAAGATTTCTTTGACAATTCTAGGTCTTTTATGGTTCCCTATAAGTCAACATTTTTTTTCTAGTTCTGTGAAAAATATGGATAATTTGATAGGGATTGCATGAATTCTGCATTGCTTTGCGTAGCACGACCATTTTAATAATATTGATTCTTCCAATCCAAGAGCATAGGGTATCTTTTCATTGTTTGGAATCATCTTCAGTTTCTGTTATTAATATTTTGTAGTTCTTGGTATATGTCTTTCATCTCCTTGATCAGGTTTATTCCTAAGTATCTCAGTTTTTTTGGATGTGATTTTTAAAGGGATTTTTAAAATCATTCTCTTTCTGATATTTCATTGTTAGTGTAAAGACATGCAACTGATTTCTATATGTTAGTCTTATAACCTGCTTTTCTTGATGAATTCGTTTGTCAGTTCTAGTAGTTTTTGTGTGGAATGTTTAGGGTTTTCTGTATTTAGTATCATGTCATCTGCATATAATGAAAATTTTACCTCTTGGGAAGCTCCTGGATTTTCCAGTCAAGTGGCCACAGAGACATTCCAGTGGTAGAGACCAAGTTGATGAAGAGACGCCTCTTGTTGTGAGGCCACTTCAGCTTTGGGAATTCACGCCCCATCCCAGCCCATTTTTGTTATATTGTCATCACTGATGCCCTTTATATCCTCTCACCCTAACTAGGAGCTGATCTAAAAGATGTTATAAGAAAATTACCCAGTGAAGGTTATTGAATGGAAGTAATTGATGATGGACCAGAGATTGAAGGAAGTCACATCAGGGAAAGAGAGATAAGCTGGTTTACTGACTTGTAAAAGTTCTTTGTGAATTTTAGGTACAAGTCCTTTCCTGGATATTTAGCATTTTTTTCTCTCAGTCTGAATAATATTCCACGGAATGACTATAACACTTTGTTTAGCCATTTGCCAGTTGATGGTTTTAAATCCAGTTGATTAGATTATCTCTAGTTTGAGGCTGTTACAAATAATGCTTCTATGAACCTTTGCTTTCAAGTCTTTGTGTAGACATGTGTTTTTATTTCTCTGGGATAAACATCTAGGAGTGAAATTACCGAGTTATATGGTAAATATATGATTGGCTTTTTATAAAGCCAGTCTACCAAACTGTTTTCTCAGATGACTGTACCATTTTGCATTGGTACATTGTATTGTCAGTCTTTTAGATAATAACCATCCTTGTGGGTGTGTGGTAGTATCTCAGTGTGATTTTAATTTTTATTTCTTTGATGACTAGTGATTTTCAGCATCTTTTCAAGTGCTCATTAGCTAATCATACATCACCTTTGTTGAAAAGCCTTTTTAGATATTTCACTTATTTTTTAAATTGTGTTTCAAGTGTTTAAAATATTCTGTGTATGACTTCTTTGTCAGATATATGATTTACAAATATTTTCTCCTGAGTTTATATCTTGTCCTCACTTTATTAATACTGTTTGAAGAACAAAAGTTTTAAATTTTAATGAAGCTTCATGTATCAATTTGTTCTTTATGGATCTTGCTTTTGTTGTCATATTTTAAGAAGTATTTGCTGAACTCAAGGCCACAGAGATTTTTCTCTTATGTTCTCTTCTGGAAGTTTTATAGTTTTCGGTCTTATATTCAAAGCTATGATCCATTTTGTGTTAATTTTTGTGTGTGGTGCGAGGTCGGAGTCCAAGTTCTGTAAAATGAAAACCATACAACCTAACTTAATGAATTAGTTGTAAGGGTTAATTGAGAAAATGTTTATAATCATCATAGTGAAGTACTTGACATGTAGTAGATGCTCAAAAAAGCATTGTTTTTCTCTTTTACTTAATTTTCTCAAAATTGCACAATAGAAAGGGAAATTAGTTGTTGTTTTTTTTTTTAATATTCTGAACTTCTAGAAAGCCACATGGGTGGCACATTTGCACATCTACTTAATGTCAGGAGCATTTTGGAAATATGTATTGAATAAGCCTTCAAAAATTTAGTTTCAAGGTAATTTCTATACCTGTAGGAAAAGAAGAGTAGAAAGAGCTAGATAAAAGAGTGGTTCCATCTGCAAAGACAACTGAAATATGGTTCATGAGCTTAGACCTAAGAAAATACTTGACATACTTTAGATTAGTCCAAGGTCATACTTCAAACCAGGACATGTTTTATTTTTCCAAAGAAAGAAAGAAGGAAGGAAGGGAAAAACGAAGGAAATTTTTTTTTGTTAGTAATAAAAGTGAAATTAATGAAGAAGTGCTTACTTAAAGAAGAAATTAAACTCCAGATTTTCCATCTTAACCTGAACTTGTTTGTCATAAGGCTTATCTCAGTTGATATATGATACCATTAAACTCTGAGCTTCTTGAAAACAAGGACCATGTCTGTTTGAGTTAGTTACTGTTATGTACCTAGTTCTCAGTACAGAGTCTGGTGTATAGCAAGTGGCTAATAAATAGTTGTTGAATTAAAGAGTAGATAAATTAATCATCACATATTCAAGTATTAAATTTGTTATTTTAAGTCATACTTTAGACACTTAGTATCTTATTTTAAAATCCACAGTCAATATCAAGAATTGTTTTAAAATTTAAGTTCAAATTCATACTGTTAAGTTTCATGTCCTTTCCAGGTAAAGAACATCTATCCTTAGAGCAGGGCTGTGCTTTGGCACCAGTTCCTGGGAAAACCCAAGCCTTCAGTGTTTGGTTTCCACCTAAGATTTCTTTAAAGAAGAAGGTCTCTAGCCCTGAAAAAATTAGAAACCACTGGTTCAGATGAAGTGAATTGTTATGTACTGTTACAGTGCCGTGAGAGTGAGGAATCTGTCACGAAGAGAGGGCTGAGGGACCCATGGCATCAGTGCAGCTGCTGGTACCTGTGTGTGCTTGAGAGCAGGACTGCTGGGAAAAGTCACCAATGGTCTGAGCAGGTTCCGACCATGAATGCTCGCCTCCAGACTGTGAATATCAGTGACATCATTTTTGAATCTCAGAGTAGAGCTGAATCAACCTCCATTTAATTGAAAATATGAACATAGTGGGAATTCTTTATTCCTTTTAATAAACACATGGCCAGAGGTCACTGTGGGTTCACATCATAGCATCAGAATGTCGGTGTTCATTGTTGACTCTTCATGAAAATTGCCCGCTAGCTGCCTTGATTGCATGGTTCCAAACTTTTAAATCTTTGTTCCCACTTCATTTTGATCTCAAACCTACATACTGTAACCCTGAGTGTGGTATAATCATGCATATTTAATAAGTGCCTTAAATTTTTCAGAGTTGACTCTTCCTGTAGCACATTTGTAGGCACAATGTTCTTCATGTAGTTTCTGAAATATATAGCTAACACAGAGAGCTTCCTGAGACACGTAGTCAACAAGGAGCTGCCTGTTTACAAGCCTTTTTACATTATCTCTCACCTCTATCCAACCCCAGGTGCAGACACACTGGGACGTAACACATAAATTGGTGACACATCCCAGAAGATATTGGGCTCGTAAATCAACAGAGTTTATGTTCCTATTTGACCATGGGGTTTAAATTATTTTGGTCACAAAGTGAACTTAGATTATTGTCTGATAAGTATATCCAGAAGAAGTCAGTACTTTCTATTTATTCAAAGACTAGCACTGCCTTCATTTTATTATTTCCTTTTCATACTTTGTTTGAAAGCGGTTAGCTGATTTTCATGGGTGAGAGAGAACCAGTAATAAATCTTGCTTTTGTTTCATTAAATGAATTATATTTTGAGGTCAGGCTGTGTGTGTAAAGGGAGAAGACAAAATGTGGAGAGAGAATAGAGTGTGATTTTCCTTCCATTTCTAATCTTTCCCATAGTCAGAAAAGTTTCTCTGTTAAGAAGTGAGTAAAAAATCTGGCAGCTGTGACCTGCTGTAGTCTTTGTTGGTTTTATGTGTTTCTGCAGATACCTGCCTTGCACCATCTGATTTCTTAGCTTCTATGAAATGGAAGATGTTATGTTTGCATGTCTTCTATGCTTAGGTATTTTATCCAATGCCATTAAACATAAAGAATATTTTAACTTTATAATGGTGCAATATGTTGAATAATGTTTTATACATGGCTTTTCAGATCCAAGTAGGGTTTTCTACTACTTGGAAATTTTCATAATTGATGCTGCTATGATCTGTGCCTGAAAAAAGATGCCTTTTGCAGACTAATGGCTAACAATTCAGTTAAAATGGGGGATTAAAGTTACATGTATTTCCAGTAGTATAGGTATAAGATTATACTTATTGTTTTTAAAACAAGCCTGATATTTACCGTTTTTAGCCTTTCATTAAAAATAATCTGACTGAATGATTCTATTAAATATGATATTCTCTTTCTTGAGGGAATAACAGATAACATTGAATCTTCTAAAGCGGTTTATCTGATTTATACCATAAAAATAGTGACTAGCTCAAAACACATCAGGCTGTGCTCATTGCATTCTAGGCAGCCAGTATCTAAAGCCCTTTTAAAATAGAGACTATAAGAGAACTGATACGAAATTTAATATTTTATTTACAGTTTCAAAGTGTATTTCAATATTAGTGAAACACCTTTTCTATATTTATGTTAAAACTCTGCCCCGTGTCATGACAAGTTATGTTTCTACAGGGTTTTGTTTGTGTTTTTGTTTTTGTTTGCAGGAAGTTGCAAGGGCAAACATCTAACTGGTATCTGAGAGTAGGCAGTGGGTTCCCTGCAGGAGAAGTCTAATGAGGCTGAGAAGCAGTGTGTGTGATGCACAGATCCTCTTTCTTCTTCAAGAGTGAGAATCTCAGATCAGTGTGGAAGGCTGATGCTTCCTCAGGAGGCCCTTCCTCTTGTAGAAAAAGGAACCCCTGCAGTACCAGGCCTTTAATAAGCCACATCTGGGTCCCTTCATGGGTGCTTTATGGATTCTCCAGCCAATGGATATCTTATGCTTCAATAAGTGGAGCCTCACTAAACATATTGCTTCCTGTGAGCCCCTGCTACATGCCAGACATTGTGCTGGGCCCTGGAAATATGATCATGAGAAATAAAATTGAAATGGTTTTTGCTCTCATAGAATTTATAATCTAGTGGGAAAGAGTAACATATGACTGTCACACTAATAAAAATGTACTTCAAATTGAGAGAAGTCCTGGAGCAATAGGAATGTAATCCTCTAAGAACAGGTAACAACAAAAACCTTCTATAGAGGTGTGATCAGTGTGACCTGAGCTGAGATCTACAGGATGTGTTACTGTGGCAGAGGATGGTGTCCCAGAAAAGCATGTGCAAAGGCTGTTGTTGGCAGGAAGGAGCACCCTGCTCAGGTTGCTGAAAGAAGGCGGGTGTGTCTGCTGGGGGAGGCAGATGGGAGGTCTGGAGAAGAAAGAAAGGGGCAGATGAGGCTACACCTTGAAGACTATCTTATAGGGTTAGATCTTTATTCCAAGAGCAGGGGGAAGCCACTGATGGTCCCAAGGAGAAGTCAACAGGAGAAAATTTGTTATGAAGCATTTTGTTTGGCTGTGGTGGAGAAGATGAATTGGGGAGTAGGCTATGGTGTGTGCTGGGGGACCAGTTTGGAGAGCACGACAGTGGATCAGAGCAGAAGTGATGTGATTCGAACTAGGGAGCAGTGGAAGGATCTAAAATACATTTAGGAGGTGAAATCGAGAGGAGTCAGTGGTAGACTCATACTGGGGCTGAGGAAGAAAGAGGTGTCAAGATGTCAGCATGCCTTGCAGGATCCAGCTTGCTTAGCCGAGTAGAAGGAAGCCCAAGTTTCAGAAACAAGATTATGAGTCTACCGTTGGCTATGCTGAGGTTTCCTCTCTTCTTCCCCACTGTTCCCATCTTGAGCAGTCAACTGCATTTACAGCCATTCCAGGGTCCTGGGGCTGCAAAGCATAGGGTTGCTTTGTTTTGTTTTGTCTCCCACAGAGCTGAAGGGACACTGAGTGAAAGACTCCATGTCACAGTGCACAACAGATATCACATATTTCAGAAATGGCTTTCACTTCATTTTCATCTCTAAGTGGACATATCACAACATACACACTACTACCTAACTCTAACCCATTTGATAAGATAGTCTTTGACCAAGTAATTCTTCAGTGTGACAGTATGGCCACGCAAACTGATGAGTCCTATTCACCTTTTATGGGCTTCCATCTTGACACACAAACATTTAAATGGTGCCTCATCGCACATCTGTAGTCTTGGCCTTACTCTACAGCTCATCCTAACTTTCCTTACTCCAAGTTCTCCTCAGCACTCATTTCCATGACTTGACCCATACTCCCCAACCCTCCTCCCACTGCCTCAGCCCCATTTCTGTACACATAGCCTGCAGGCTCCCCTCTGGGACTTTTACTTCCCCTCTTCTTCCATGTGGCTCAGGACTTCTCTGGTGGCTCAGACAGTAAAGCGTTTGTCTACAATGCGGGAGACCTGGGTTCGATCCCTGGGTCGGGAAGATCCCCTGGAGAAGGAAATGGCAACCCGCTCCAGTACTACTGCCTGGAAAATCCCATGGATGAGGAGCCTGGTAGGCTACAGTCCATGGGGTTGCAAAGAGTCGGACACAACTGAGTGACTTCACTTTCTTTCTTTCTTCTTCCATGTTCCCTCCCCAGGGCTCTTTCACTGAGACCTCTGGGAATCCTTCTCATTTTCTGAAGGAGGTGGATCTTCCGTGTCCTGAGCATCCTCGCTTTTGATATTTATATACCATTCTTAAAGGGAAAGGATCAATGACTTACTTTGGTAGACGAAATGTTGTGCTTAGCAGTAATAATAAGAATTAGCAGCGAAGATTTAACCATCACGTGTGCCCGGTGTTTTGCCTTATATTCCCATGGTTGGCTAAACTTCAAGAAATATAGGTGGATATGAAATGAACAGTACAAGTCTCCTTAGCAGTGCCCATCTGAGTGCAGTCCCTCCTGCTGCTTATGTATCCTCCCAGGGTTTTAAAGGTGTATATACAATCCTTACGTGTGTGTATGAGCATGTAGATCTTTATTCGAATGCATCTGTCATCATATTGACTTGATAGAAGCTAGGAATCACATCCTAGCTTTACTGTTAGGTAGTTACTGCTGATTGGTAGTTATGATGGACCAGTTGCTGGCAAAGCCATCTCCTTTTACTCCTTATCTTCCTCTGTCTTCATTTCTCTTTTTCTATAGTATCATCCCTGAGGTCTTCTTTCTCCCTTCTTAGTTTAACCTATAAAAGCCAGGTTCAGCTGTTCTCGTTCCAGCATCACCTCCACTGACCCCCCTTTACAGATGCCCATGTATCCTGGGAGTCTCCTTTTGCCATGTTTTTGGTTCGCAATTGCCAGTATATGCCAATCTACATCAATTCAAAACTGTGGGTGTCTGTTTCAAGGAAAGTAACTGAGGATGCTAACAAAACCTTGTTTTTTGGAGGGAGATGGGAAAAAAAGACCATATCATAATTGAAATATTAATTGGCTGACTGCTTAGTTTTCATTAAGCAAGTCAGATATTAGCAAAAATCAGGCTTTAAATAAAGATTAATATCCAGCGTGAAAAGAGCAGAGAGGTTCCTACTTCAAAGGTTCATTAACTGTCAGAAAAAGGGCACAACGTAATCCTCAGTGTAATTCTGAACCAGGCATTCCAGGCTTGAGTGTGATCAGTAAAAGCTAAATTTGCTGCCCTCCTCTAATGTGTTTTTAACGCTTTGGATTAAAGGCTCTGGTTTTGATGCATCTGACAATAGCATGTTACCTATATATCATTTTTATTTTTTTCCTGGAACCTACAAACTGCAAAATTCTCCTTAATTTCACATTGAGATTATTTTGACTTGACGGTCTTTTGACAACATAAGCATCATTTGGGGAATTTCTGAAATTTCTGACTTCTCTTTAAGGGTAATAGTGTTGAGTAGATCGATTGATTCATTATCCTCTCCTCAGCCATCTTATTTATCTGTCTACAATTTGTGACAGACTGGCCTCTGTGGAAATAGGCTGGTAGTAATTACACATGTCCTGTTCTTCATAAGACAGTCTGTTATGAACATGATTGTGTAAGTTTACGCATTTGCATTAAATCTGAGAAGGACATGTTAAATTAACAGACATTGAAGTGATAGGTTCCATGGGAAACGTTTATAGAATGAGTTGTTCATATTTTATTGCTATGTTCAGGCATATTTGCAACTTGGAGGAAATTCTGGATTACTTCATTTGAACATATATTCATTTTAGGATTCTTCTGGTTCTGAATTTAACATAGGTTGACATTTCTTGACAAATCATATTCTCACAAATCCTTAAGTTTGTCTTCACCCCTTCCTGGTTATCCTTTTAAATCCTCTGTTTAAAATCCTCCCCAGGTGTTACTCATTTGCTCAAAATCTTGCACAACTGAGCTGTGAAATGCCAGGTTAAACTAAATAATAGTCAGCTCTCGGTGAGTTGTGACTCTAGGCAAGTCATTTTATTATTCAACCCATTTCTTTAAAATGAGACATCGGCCTGGAAAATCTTATAGTCTTCTTCTGATTCTGGCATGGAAAGAAACACGTTCGGTCAATTATAATCATCTTTGTGAGCATTAGAGTGTGCCCCGGCCTAGCGGTCCACTCATTTACACACACACAGGCCGCTGTCCCAAGCCCAGCCCTTGGTGAAAAGCTACCTGTGTGGTCATGTGTGTGAGCCCTTGCTGGGCCAGCTTGGGTGAGGCCTTTTGTTTGGACACATGGCCCCAGTTGACAACGCGGCATGCCACTTGTATAATGTAGTGTCATTTGGAGACTCAAAGGCCAAGATCTTCTTCGGCCACACCACAAGAGTCATCAGTCCTTGACATATTTTTATACACCACAGTGTCTTTTTGCAGTTGTACATTGAGCCTCTGAAGCTTCATCAAAGCCTTTTCCACAGCAGTAGGTGGAGATCTCACTCCTCTTTTATTACTTCCATGCTTTTGCTTCACCTGCTTGTGAGCTTCCTAGTTGTTAGGTTAGAACAGACCTTCTGTGTGTCCACCAGAGAATGAGACAGTGCTGCATAAATGGGTCCTCTCCTTGGGGTGTTGATGCTCCCTTTTCTTGGCCCTAGAGGAAGCTGATATTATTATATAAGGAGCTCTAGGAGTGTAGCCGGAGAAGGCAATGGCAGCCCACTCCAGTACTCTTGCCTGGAGAATCCCAGCCTGGTGGGCTGTTGTCTATGGGATCTCACAGAGTCGGACATGACTGAAGCAACTTAGCAGCAGCAGCAGCAGCAGGAGTGTAGCCAGAGAGTGACTGGGATTAGATTAAGGGAAAAGATTATTTTCCACCTACGTCAGATTTTTCTTCTTGTTTTTTGCATTCTCTGTTCCCAGCACTTTGGTGAAGGAGGAATGGCACTAGACAAGGGCTTGAGAAATTTAGGAACCATAATCCTAGCTCTGCCTGTAACTTCCAGTGAAACATGGACAGACTGTTTAATGAGAAAATCTTAGACAGATTTTCTTGTCTAAAAGTTCTGAGTAACCCTGGCTCAGTTCAGGACTGCTGCCTAAGTAAGACAAGCTAATGGCTAAGTGTGCGATCCCCTCCCACTGTAGCCTCTAAACCAACCTAACCCTTCTCTGTGACTCCTTCAGACTCCAGGCTCTGCAGCAAGTGTGCATGACCTTAACCCCTGTACAGTGGTTCTCAAGTCTGGTATTGAATATTTCCAAGCTGCAGGGACTCACTACCAGTTTGCTGCTGTAACTATTAGGAGGCATGAGCTTCTTTGTGTGGAGTCTAAATGGTGCCTCTCAAACACCCCCAAGATCCAGTCAGTTCTTAACCTTTAGATCAAAACTGAATACCCTTCATCCTCTCTTTCTGGCAGCTTTTACATGCTATCAGGTTCCTTATGAGTCTTCTCAAATTCAAACAAAATAGTCTTCCTGCCTTTGTCACTTAATACATATTTGTTGTGGGAAGGAAGGAATGATTTAATGAATATGAAGTGGTTTTCAGGATGTTCTTCCTTCAGGACACTTTCAGGATGAAATTTTTTTAGGACAGTGTTCCACTCAAAATTCTGGTCTCAAGTGTATGAACACAGTGCCCAAAACTCAAACTGGTGATGCAAGCGTGACAACTCATTGTTGCTTTAATGTGGACATTGAACACTTACCAGTGCAGCTAAGGTTAAATGAATTATTTATGCTGTTATTAAAAATCATGTTTTCAAAGGCTATTTAATGGCACTGTGTAATAAATGGAGAAATCAGGCTCAAAAATTGTGTATACAGCATGATCCCAATTATATACAAAAATATAAATATGCAAAGGAAAAATTCTCAAAGGAAATGCATCAAAATGTTACTGATTATCTCTGGAGAGTGTAATCATACGTGATTATGATTTTCAATTTTATCCCGTTCTTATATTTTCCATATAAGCATGTTTTATTTTTATAATTAGAAAAAAAGTTATTTCTTTAAAAAGATCTGAACCTTTCTGAGAAACTTTATATCATGACTTATGTTTCCTGATTTTCCTTATCTGGATCCTTTCAGAATCTTATGTCAAAATTTCATCTTAGTTCTCCCACCTCTTGGGGTGTCTCTGGGATATAATAACCATGTAATGTGGCAATTATCCCTCAGTTAAATGCTTTTGCTTTACCCTGTGAGTTCTATAATATAATTCTTACACTTACCTTTATTATTATTTTAGTTTAACGCCTGCATTTTCCACTAAAGAGTTGCATGAGGTTTAAGAAAAAAAAGAAAACAACTGTTTTTCTCACTATCCGTTCCACTATTCCTAGAACATAAGAGATGCTTGAAAATTACGCGTTGAGTGCAAGGTCGCCCCACTTGTCTACTTACTAGCTGTGTGAGTGGGGGCAGGACACTGTGCTGCTTTCTTTGCCTGTCTGGGAGATGACACCTGCTTTCCTCCTCTACTGGGTTTTTTGGATTTCAACGAGGCTAACATTGTCTAATCATCTTTGATAGTAGGCTCTTGGCTTCTCAGTGCATCCTTTTTCATGATTTCAAATGCCGAGAATCACCTTCTCCCAAGGCTTTTTGTCCTCTCCCTAGCATACTCCATGTTCCCTGTTGTGAAGTAAATCCAATGACAGATCACTTCTGACTCACCAGCTGCCAGCCACTGGGCTTTATTTTTCTCTCATTTTAAATATTTATTAGCTCTCATTTGCCTATCAGCTCTGCAAGGTTGTATTATTATTATCTCCATTTTATTGCTGAGGAAGCCGGGACATAAAGTTGGTCATGCACAGTAGCAGCTCTTCTTTGACACTGGGCAGCATGACCGCAAGACTGCCAGTCGTGTCTGTGGGCCCAGGTGGGTGCTTTGGGGAGTAGCACAGCCTGCAGGTCAGCGGGGAGTGGGCAGAAGCCAGCATGGGTGAGCAGAGCCCCCAGCATGAGATGTGAGCACAGGACAGCCTTCTCTCCCCACAACACTTACCCTTATCCTTCCTTTCATCCCTCTGTTTTCAGCTTTTAGAACTGACATCTATTTTTAGAAACCACTACAGAGAAATTCAGGGCTTCTCAGGTAGCTCAGTGGTAAAGTATCTGCCTGCGGGATGCAGGAGACTTGGGTTCGATCCCTGGGTCAGGAAGATCCCCTGGAGAAGGGACTAGCAACCCACTCCAGTATTCTTGCCTAGGATAATCTCACGGACAGAGGAGCCTGGTGGGCTACAGTCCATCGGGGTCACAAAGAGTCGGATATGACTTAGACACTGAACAACAGCAACACAGAGAAATTGACCTCAAGCCCTCCATTTCTTGGTTTTGCAATATAATTTTTATTGACATGATAAAATATTTTGTTCCCCTCATGTATTTAGCCTCTGCCCACAACTATTAATATAGAAAAGGGTGAAAGACCTGTCCCCTAGAGATGGGAATTGCCCACCTTTTTTGAGTATGAGGAGTTCAGTTCTGGGGTGCTTCTGCATTAGTGTCTGCAGGGAGCACAGCAGGAGGGTGCAGCCAGCCCAGGAGTGGGCTAGGTATTGGCTGAGTCTTCAAGGCGGGAAGAGCTGGATGTGTAGCAGACAGACCTAGTGTTCATCTCTGCTCCATAACCACCCATGCGATCCAGGGCAAGGAAGTTGACACCAGCTGCCTTATCCATAAAATGGAGATAATAATAAATGCACGGGTTGTAATTTTTGAAACATATTATGTGAAGCAGCATGGTGTCCAGCACATAATCTAGATTAGGAAATGGCAACCCACTCACTATTCTTGCCTGAAAAACTACCTGGACAGAAGAGCCTGGAGGGCTGAAGTCCATGGGGTCACAAAGAGTCAGACACAACTGAGTGACTGAACATGCACGCACGCACCAGCACTTAAACACTCAGGTAGTGTTTATGATTATGGTGGTAGTTATTATTATTGATGGTGAAGGCTAGTAATTTTTAGTCAACTCATTGGTCAAGAGAGTCCCTAAGCACAAAATTCCCAGTAATATCTTTCATACCTTTATAAAAGGAGGATTGCAGAAGACGTATCAGAAAGATTTCAACATACTGACCCCATTTTCAAGTAGTTTATATATATGGGGCTTTTAGGAGTTGAACTGGAAGGATTTCCTGCATTGACTCCTGGTTTGATGCGGAGTCAGCCCAGGGATCACTGGTGGGATTCAAGAACACTCCTGAGGGGTAGAGAAAGGGTCAGGCTACAGCTCTGTGCTTTTGGTCTGGCCACATGCATCCCTCAACAGTCAGTGTGATAGCTTGATCAGCTATGGAGCCCCAATAAAATCAAGCTGCTACACCACAGCCTCCATCAGTGATCCCCACAAAGTGCTGGGGGAGCTACCAGCTCCGTCTGGTGTCTGCCTCTAAGGGCTACATCACTACTCTCTGCCCAGCTTACAGCATTCACACAGCCCAAGCCAGATGAGTGCAAGAGAGTCCTGAAGGGGGACTCTCTGACTCATTCACTCATATGGCCGGGGATATACCACTGAGGGGAAGGCCTGAGGAATTAGGTTAATCATGAGGAAAAGGACTTTGACACAGTTGATGTCATGGGAGCCTGAGTCATGAACACAGTGTCCCTACTTCTCTGCCCATTCACCTATGATCACATACAGTACATCATATTGTAGGTATTCATGTATATATTTGAGTCCCCGTCTGGATTCTGAATTCTTTGAAAGACAGCACTCTGAGAGGACTGTTTTTGTCTCTGCCTTCCAATGCTGAGTCAGTGCCAGGCACCAGGAGACACAGTGTATGCCAGAGAGGGAGAAGAGGCAGGAAGGGAGAGAGGAGAGGCCTCTACCCAAGGCAGGGAGAAGAGAATAAATGACCCTTTTGGTTCCATTCATACTCTCCAATTCCAGGGATACAGAAAACCCCTGGCCAGCACTTCAGAGCCGCCTTGCTTAGCCCCACACGTTCTGGCTGCTCCCCGTGTCCCTCTCACAGGCCTTTGCAGTCAGGTCAGCTCCCCAGTGTCACCCGTGATTCTAGTTACTGACTTTTCTTATGCTTCCTCCCTTCAAAAGAGCCAGAAAGATAATTCCAAAAGAAATTGCTTAGCTGTGTATTTTCTATGATTTTAGAAGCTTTTTCATACCAGCATCTCGCCTAGTTCTAATAACAAAAATGTGACTTCTTTTAGCACTGTACCTTCTGAGGCTTAATGCTATAGTAACTTTCGAAAGAATAAAATCTCCTCCATCTCTGGGGCCTCAGAACTTTTACCAGGAATTGTTTTCACTCTTGGCTTATAGCAAAAGGGGAAGTGTGTACTAACCAACTAATTGGCCACTAGAAGTTTACCAAGTAAGTGTCAATACTGTTCTTTGTGTAAAGAAGATACTGTCTTTTAGAAGATGGGTGTGGTTAAGTGGAGTGGTTAAGATGGGTAGTGGAGAAGTGTGGCTGCTGGAAAGGAATTTGGCTGTTTGAGGGAATAAGGAGGCATCACACCAAGAGATAACCAGAGTATCAGTCTACAGAAAGGATGTGTGTACATGTGTCCATGTATGTCCCTTATAAAAGACTTAAAAATCTCTTACACAGGAAAACTGGGCATCAGACATGGAATTTTCCCAGAATGATGAGTGTCAGAATTTTGCTGAGTGGCTAAAAATAGACTTATTGCACTAGAGAAGTAAGTCTGATGGTGAATTTTTCAAAGCTGATGAATTTAACTTTATAGTTTATATACCTTTTCACCAAAGTAATTCTGGTTCTACAAGTCTATTCTAATAAAACAGTAATTGGACAAAGATTTATGGAGAAAAATATACAATAGTATTATAGATGGTATGAGAAAAATGGAATGACCTATATATCTCACAATAGGAGAGTGCTTAAATTAATTGTGGAATATCCATAAATGTTGCATATATTCAGTAAAATGGAGTTTTTAAAGGATAATTAATAACTAAGAAGATACTCTTAATTATAGGTGATCAATAGCAAGGTACAAAATTATCCAAGTATGTAAAAGGGAAAATATTTGATTTCACTTATGAGGTGTTTACAAATAGCCAGATTCTATTTCAAATCCTAAAAGATGATGCTGTGAAAGTGCTGCACTCAATATGCCAGCCCCCTGAGAAATCGGTATGCAGGTCAAGAAGCAACAGTGAGAACTGGACATGGAACAACAGACTGGTTCCAAATCAGGAAAGCTTTCCAATGGTGGTTACCAGGGACTGGGGGACAGGAAATGGATAGCTATTTTTTTGTATTTATTTATTTGTAATTGATTGATGATTGCTTTACAACATTGGTTTGATTTCTGTCATACATCAACATGAATTAACCATAGCTATACATATGTCCCTTCTCCATCCCCATCCCCAATGGAATAGCAAATTTCCATTGGCTATCTATTTACATATGTTAGTGTATATGCTTCCATGCTACTCTCCATTCATCTCACCCTCTCCCTCCTCTTCCTGACCCTTGTCCACGAGTCTGTTCTGTATGTCTGCATCTCTGTTGCTGGTCTCTGAATAGGTTCATCAGTACCATCTTTCTTGATTCCATAAATATGCGTTAATATATTTGTTTTTCTCTTCCTGACTTACTTCATTCTATATAATAGGCTCTAGGTTCATCTGCAGGAGGTGGAGTTATTGTTTAATGGGTACAGAGTTTCAGTTTGGGATGATGAAAATCTGGGAAGGAGGGTGGTGAAGATTGTACAACATTGTGAATATACTTAAGTCCACTAAAATGTATACTTGAAAATGGTTAAAGTGGCAAGTTTTATGTTTTGTCTGTTTTACCATGGTAGAAAGACCCTTCCCCCTCAAGTGCTGTGGGATGTGTGAGGACCACAGTGGGACCTGCACTGTGAGGTCTTCACAGCTGCAGCCAGGTCTGCCTCTTTAGGGAGAGGGCAGCTGTGCTCTCACATGAAAGAAAATATAGGCTGTGGCTATGAGGGAAGACATTTTATCTGTACAGGAGGTCTGAATGTTTTTTTTTTTTTTTTAAATGCATGGACGCATAGAGAAGAATCCACATATTAAAAGGATTTATATCTAGGTGATGAAAATATGGGTTGTTTTAAGTTTGTTTTTCTATCTTTAAAATAAAAAGTCTATAATTTCCCCAAAGGATATAGAGTAGAAGCTCAGAACAAAAGTTATTTGGAAACTACAAAAATCATACTAATGTTTGTCAAGTCTATGCCTAGCTAAATAAACTACTTGAAACTGTTCCAGTGGGGGGAAAAAAAGAAAAATAATTTTAAAACATTTTCTATCTTTGTTATTAGAGTGACAGTTGTTAGTAAATTATTGCGACTTATATACAACAAGCAGTGAAAAATTTAATCCACATAATATGGTACGTCCCTTTGGAAGTCATCTCCTTGAGAACCCCCTCTAAAGGGCTACCACTGCAGAGAGCACATCTTCAGACTGCAGAGTACATTGGAAACTTGGTTATTGTTGTTTAGTTGCTAAGTTGTGTCCAACTCTTTGCAATCCCAGGGACTGCAGTACGCCAGGCTTCTCTGTCCTTCACTATCTACCTGGAGTTTGCTCAAACCCATGTCTATTGAGTCCGTGATACCATCCAACCATCTCATCCTCTGCATCCCCTTCTCCTCCTGCCTTCAATCTTTCACAGCATCAGGGTCTTTTCTAATGAGTCAGTTCTTCGCATCAGGTAGCCAAAGTATTGGAGCTTCAGCATCAGTCCTTCCAATGAATATTCAGAATTGATTTCCTTTAGGATCGACTGGTTTGATCTCCTTGCAGTCCACAGGGCTCTCAAGAGTTTTCTCCAGCAGCACAGTTTGAAAGCATCAATTCTTCAGTGCTCAGCCTTCTTTATGGTCCAACTCTCACATCCATACATGACTACTGGAAAAGCCATAGCTTTGACTAAATGGACTTTTGTTGGCAAAGTGATGCCTCTGCTTTTTAATACACTGCCTGGGTTTGTCATAGCTTTTCTTCCGAAAAGCAAGCATCTTTTAATTTCATGGCTGCAGTCACTGTCTGCAGTGATTTTGGAGCCCAAAAAAATACAACTTGGGGGCAGTCACGAATCATCTAGGGCCGCGTCTTGTGAACAGGTGGGTGGTGCCATGAATATGTTCCCTTGCATTTTGAGGGATGGTTTTCCTCATAGGTCCTTTGAATGAGGATTAGGTGGTGTGGGAAACCTTCCATTTTTATATTCCACTGTTAAATCAAAGGATCTTTCCCCACGTTGTGAGGAGGGAACTGCCACCACCCAAACCTGCCATTCCTTATCTGTCAAGGTCATTAGTGGCAAGCAACAAAACCTAACTGGAACTCAGAGATTCCCTGGTAGTCCAGTGGTTAGGCTTCTTCACTTTTGATTGCCAGGCCTGGGTTCAATCCGTGGTCATGGAACTAAGATCCTGCAAGCTGCACAGTGCAGCCGAAACCAAACAAACAAAAAATTTACTGTAAGTGATTTAGGCACTACAGAAACTTGGTGGAAAGATATTAGGACACTCACAGAATATCCAAGAATTCAGAAAAACAAGGTCAAACAGTAGGTGAGAAAGGGAGGCTGCTCAGCTGGGAGGTGAATAGGACCAGGTCATCTCCCCTTTCAGGGCCCTGGAGCAGGGCTCTGCCATCAACACACGTGAGCTGCTGCTACCTTTGAGAGCATCTCCCTCTACTGTTTCTCTGCATCTCTGGTCACAGGTGCTACATCCTGGGCAGGTGGAGCCAAAATTGGCCTGGCCCAATCTGTACCTGCTGCCAGGGATGCTGGGCCAGGGCATATCTGGCATCTTTCAGCATTTGTAATGGCACATGAGCTCTGCCTTCCATTGAGACTTCGAAAGGGAGAAGGGGTTTCAGAGGCTGAGGAGCCAAACCAATGACAGATAGCCAGGTTGATGAGCACATGCCTATCATTTTGTTAATCCCTGCCTGAGTCCAGTAATGAGCTAGTGATTATCCCTCAGTGCAGCTGCTGGCATCAGTTTACTCTTGGTCATTTAAGGATTTTCTGCATGGGGGATTGTCTGAGGTTCCAGACTATATGCTAATGAATTACTGGGACTTCATGTACCATGTCTTCATCTGGTGTAATCAGACTGGTAGATGGGGCTGCTTGCCCTGTGGATTATACCACTAGAGTAGAGGTGGGGAGTGGGGGGGAGAGTAAGGTAGGCAGCATTCAAGGACAGCTGCTGCCTCTAGAGGTCCCTTTTAAAGGTCCTGGTAGGAGTTCCGAAAACACAGTGACTTTGGAATTCCAATAATCAGACTGGCCATTGGGCTTTTCCCTTTTGTTAGTAGAGAAAGTACAGGGGTTTGGCATCACTTTGGCAAGAATGTGATATGACACCGTCCTGTCACTGGAATTGTGGCTCATCTCCATCCTCTAATCATAGGCAAAAGTCCACTCTTGAGTGTGATGACTACTTCTGTCTTTCATTTTCACTTCACTTGTGTAGTACTCTAGCTACAGGCTGACTGACAGCTCCAGACACCAGTGTCCCTGTGGACAGAGAACTGGCAGATTTCAGGAGAGTTCACACATCCCTGGAGGCAGTACAGCAAAGGCAGGTGAAGGCAGACTTCTTCTGAGAGTTTAGACAGCAGATGGGAAAAATGCATTAGTCAAGGTTTCTAATGCATATACTTCTCCAGCAGAGGTGTTCACTTGTTCCAGCAACACACTAAGAACTGCATCAGGAGGTCCATTCTATAATGCTTAAAAAACCATCCAAGTCACGTAGAGTGGTGGGCAGTGGCAGCTGGAACCTCCAATTGTAATGTGTGTCCCCAGTGGTTCAGATCACACTTGGAGAAGCTCTGCTTTGTTTGATTCCTCACGCACAGCAGGGACCTTTTATTTTTAACAGAAACCTTTTTTTTTTTTTTCCTGCATGAAGTCTTACTCAGAAACCCAATCTATAAATCAAATACAAATTCTGTTCTGGTGGCTGAAGCTCACGCACTCCACATGGATTCCAGCCCTTGCAGGGACTCCTGAGCCCCACCCTACAGCAGTGGGGCTCAGTGTGACAGGCCTCCAGGCATGGGCATGACACCCTCTGTCTGTCTCTACCTTGAAGAGCTGGACACCACTGACTCCTCTAGTGTCTCACACAAGTGGTCAGTAAATAGATATCAGATTAGTGACTGTGACAGTTTGGAGGAACATCCAGCAGTTTCTGCACTGGAGGAGTCAGGGAAGCATAAATATCACACTTTTTAACTTCTTTTCATCAGTCCGCATACTCCTAATCCCATTCCTCTTTAAATGCTTTATATACACCATGTAGTCATAGGAAGTTTCTGGCAGACTCAACATCTGAGACCATTTCTCTATGGAGGAGACTAGGTGTTACAAAAATAAACTCTTTTGTGTTTTATTGTGAGCTGCTTTAAGCCCATTTGGACAGTAGCTGGGGTGTAAATAATGCTACTCACTAAATGAAGTTATATGCAAGTCTAAGTATATCCTCTTCCACCTAAAGGACCTAGCAGAGGTTGGGAAGCTCCACATCATGACTGAGAATAGTGCCGCCTGGTGGTGAAGGGGGAAGGGAAACTCTCAAAACAGCCTTATGTTCTTGTGTTCTTATGTGCAGCCTTAAGTTCAATTTGGTTGGTTGTTCTTCTTTATTCTTCTACTATGAATAAAGGAAAAAGAGTTCTGAAAGCAAGAAATTGAGAAAGCAAGCAGTATTATCTTCCCTAGATTTTGACATGAGAGAGTGAAGTGACTGTGATTGAAACATAGCAGTTAGGTGGAAGCTGAGCTGGAAGGGGCTCTTTGAGGTCAGGTGCTTTGTGCCAAATTAAGACTTGCTGTGATTCAAGTGTTTGCCAACAGTAAGAAACAAACTGTATCTCATACATTTAGTTTCGGACACCTTTTCAAAAAAGAATTGTTCCTCACTCTAAGGTTGCATACATTTAGTTTACTAACAAGGTTGTATGTTTATGATAAATGTCTTGAGTATCCTTTATACATTGCTGAGGCCATATCTCTGTGGCCATTGGCAACACATTGGTGATATGGTACCGGGAACTGCAGCTCAGGATTGGTTTGGGGTAGTTATTCTAAAGGCTAGTAAAACTGTGTTGAAGGTCAAATCTGTAAAACTAAGGGCATAACTTCCCCGCTTGGAGGTGGCTTCATAACCATTGAGGCCTTGACTTGCCTCTGTTGGGATTGAAGAAGGGCCAATTGAAAGAGCCTGAGGGCAAGCAGTTAGAGAAGGAAGTCAGTGTTTGAAAACTTAAAATACCTCCTTTATTTGTAATAAGGCAGATGCTGGCGAGTGTGGCTTACATCTGGGCGAAGGATTCTCCTGATATACTGGACCTAAGAATTAGCCTTTCTGGTGACCTGTGGTGCAGGACACCACCCATTCCCTCTGTGGAAGGAGCAGAGCAGAAAGCGAGTCTTCTGCCAGCAGAGCAGCTCCAGAGAAAGAAAGAAAGTGAGGGGCAAAACAGAAGTTACCAGCCTCCAGATTCCTCCAGCTCTGCTTTTCTTCCTTAAGAATGCTTTGGCTATTCAGGGTCTTCTGTGTTTCCATACAAATTGTAAAATTGTCCTAATTCTGTGAAAAATGCCATTGGTAATTTGATAGGGATTGCATTGAATCCGTAGATTGCTTTGGCAGGGGAGGGATAAATTGGGAGATTGGGATTGACATATATAGACTACTGTATATAAAAAAAAAATGACTGATAAGGATGTACTGTATAGTACAGGGAACTCAATACTCTGTTATGGCCTATATGGGAAAAGAATCTAAAAAGAGTAGATATATGTATGTGTGTGTGTGTGTGTATTATAAAACTGATTCATTTTGCTGTGTACCTGAAACTAATACACTGTAAATCAACTATACTCCAATAATAATTAAATTTTAAAAAGAGAATTAAAAAAAAAAGCCAGGAGTTATTACCCCCAATAGTGCTTCCTCCACATGGAAAAAATCTTTAGATGAAGGAAGAAACATACTCTTGTTCTCCCCCTGCCCCTATCACCAAAGCATATGGGTTTTAGCTCAGAGTTATCCCAGAGCTGATGTAGCTTCCTAACCCAGGAGACCAGACAGTGTCTATTTAGAAGCTAGCGACACCTTCCAATGTTCTTAGTACCAGGTGCATCTCGGGAAGGGAAGGGAAATGAAAAGTGATATGATAACCCTGGGGACTTATATAGAATACAGTTCATCTTACCTTTTCAATTCTGCATTGCCTGAGGTCAAATATTATGAAAGCCAATAAGAAACTTATTTTCATTTGACTAAGTTTGATGCAGACTATCAACTCTGCAGAGCCTCTTCTTTGTTTGTTTGCCTATAGCTTTAAGTGGAAGCATAATCTGCAGTGAGAAAGTATACTTACTTGCCACGTATACTCTTGAATCCAGCAATAACCCAGGAATCGAACCCAGGTCTCCCACCTTGCAGGCAGATTCTTTGCCATCTGAACCACCAAGGAATCCCAGTAAAAGGACCACCCCTTTATGAAGCAAACTTTCTGTTAATAATGGAAAGTAATATATGGTGGGTTTCTAATCATAGACCACTAAATATTTCCTGTGTGTGCCTCTCATTTAAACCACAGGATCATGCCCAGTCTGCATTTATAACTTGACTGGTCAAGTGTGCATTTCAGTCAGTGAGATTGGCCTCATCAGTAAAATACCAGGATTAGCAAAACATGAATTGTTAAATGTGCAGAAAGTTTATCAAAGTAGTCAAGTGTTTAATTCCTTTGTATTAAAATTTTATTGTCATACTCAATACATACAAATTTAAGTTTGCAAACTGTAAACTCCATGCCCCACAAAAAAGGATTTTCCAGGATGAACTACTGGGGAATTTACTCAAGAGCTGCTGCCTGAGGAGGAGGTGGAGTAGAGTGGAAGAAGTAAAGTAAGAAGACTGGTCATAGGTGTCCTCATGATCACCCATGAAAGGAGGGGCTAGTCAGTGAATGGGAGATGCAGGCAAAAGAAGGCCTGTTGAGGAAGGTCCAGGGTTCTTCAGAAAAGGGCTGCTAAACAGGATACCACCCTCCCAGCCTCACCTGACACACTGTGGGGTGTTCCTGGCACTTTTCCCTTGCTGCTTCTTCAAGACCTACCAACTCCAATGATGGTCTGCTTCTCTTCTGGCCCCAGTGTCCTCAGTTCTTTGTCTCTTACACAGCTTCATTTCTCCGGAGCCTGCTCGGAGGCTCAGTTTCCTTGTCAGTAAAATGGGGGCAATTCATAGTCTCTGCCTACTTCGTGGAATGATTGTGGGGATCAGATGAGATGTATGTTAAAGCATTTTGTTGACTGCAAGATGCTGTATAAATGTCAGGTGTTACAAATCATTAACCAGTCTATTTTTCAGCCAAAGCAGTTTCTATGCACATTTTACTTATCCTCTGAACAATTCTCTGTCAGATAGCAAATGTAAATGCCGATGTTTCTTCCTTCTTGGATTTTGGTGGTTCCTTTGCAACTTTATGATCTAGGCTGAATCTTTAAGTACTCCTTTGGCTCATAACTCTTCCCTTGAACACCCATGCAAGATCATAATCCATAAAACACAGAGGCAATAACTCCTTTTAATTGCCAGGAGTTCATCATTTGCTAAGTTCTAAATGCAGTCACTTAGACATTTGCCTTGAAAAGCCAAATTCCATTTGTTCTGCAGAGCCGAGACTGTGTGAAACTAGGCCCTCCTGCTGAGGGAGAAGTCGTCCAAGTCAAGTGGCCTGATGGCAAACTCTACGGGGCCAAGTATCTCGGATCAAATGTTGCCCACATGTACCAGGTGAGTGCTGCCCTGGGTGTGATGCTTGCTGAGACGGCCAGGAGAAGCCAGAGGGCAGGTAGTGTATCCAGTGTGCTATGGGTCAAGAGGCTACATGAATTTAGAACACCTGCTGTTTTATAAAAAAGGCAAAGTTTCAAAGACTGATGACCCAGATAATAGAGTTTTATTCTGGGAATAATAAAGTTCAGTACTGGGAAACTAATAACAGTTGATGAATGGATTAATAGTCAGGAATATAGTTAGGTCAAAAAGATGACCAACTGGATGGTAGGCTGCTTTCTTGTGTTTCTGTTATATGGGAAAAGAATAAGTGGCTGGAGTATCTAACTAAGCCAAGTCAGTGATGGCTGTTCATCACCCAGCAGCCCCTGAATGGGTGGCTTTTCCCTGACAGACGTCATCCCTGTTGACATTTCAGCAAACCTAAACCAGTGGTGGAGAAGGCAGTGGCACCCCACTCCAGTACTCTTGCCTGGGAAACCCCATGGACGGAAGAGCCTGGTAGGCTGCAGCCCATGGGGTCGCGAAGAGTCAGACACGACTGAGTGACTTCACTTTCACTTTTCCCTTTCATGCATTGGAGAAGGAAATGGCAACCCACTCCAGTGTTCTTGCCTGGAGAATCCCAGGGATGGGGGAGCCTGGTGGGCTGCCGTCTATGGGGTCGCACAGAGTTGGACACAACTGACGCGACTTAGCAGCAGCAGCAAACCAGTGGTGCCTCAGCACAGATGGAGCCATTTGTGCACCCAGGTGTGCGTGCGTGCTAAGTCGCTTCAGTCGTGTCTGACTCTTTGCAACCCAGTGGACTGTAGCCTGCCCAGGCTCCTGTCCATACGGATTCTCCAAGCAAGAATACTGGAGTGGGTTGCCATACTCTCCTCCAGGGGATCTTCCTGACCCAGGGATCAAACCTGCATCTCTTAGGTCTCCTGCATTGGCAGGCAGGTTTCTTTATAGGATGCTTTTGTGATGAAAAGTACAGTTGTCAGTTGGGAAGTCTGTTCACTGAACAACTGTATATATTATTTAAATATCTATATACAATTAAAAGGTCTTCCCTGCTGGCTCAGACAGTAAAGAAGATTCCGGCATTGCAGGAGACTGGGGTTTGATCCATGGGTTGGGAATATCCCCTAGAGAAGGAAATGGCAACCTACTCTACTGTTTTTGCCTGGAGAATTCCATGGACAGAAGAGCCTGGCAGGCTACAGTCTGTGGAGTCACAGAGTCAGACACGACTGAGTGACTAACACTTACACAATTAAAAAATGAACTATATCCCTGTTAGAAATGAGGATGAGTTAAGCTCTAGTAAGAAAAACAACATGGATGGCACATGTGCATTTCTGTTCCTTCAGAAAGACTTAAAAAAGGGACAGATTTATTAGAACCAATACATTATAGTACTTCTAGTAATGTGATGGCAGAAATCAACATTCTCAAGCAATAGTGTAAAAACAGGAAGATTGAAGTAAAAGGAGAAAAAGCAAGAAGGTTCAGGCCTGTTAAGTTGAGAATGATAAGACTTCCAGTTTCCTCAGTGAAATTGTTCAAAGACTGATAAGGAGCTTGGGCTTAAATGGAAAAGAACATTAAAAGACTGCACCAAAAACTGGAGCACAGTGTAATTAGCAGTGTTCAAAGACATTTGGAAAACTTAGGGAAGGACATTTTTTAAGCTGTAGAAAAAGCCAAGGGGAGTGAGGAGGGGAGGATATACATATCCTGTGTGTGTATGTGCGTGCACGCGTGTGTGCACGCATATGCACACTTGAGTGTGTGTGCACTCAAAGGCCATTTTCCCCTCTATATTGGTGACAGTGTTAAGTTGCAGTTTGAGGTCATTTACAGCAGGTTAGGTGTTGGAGCATTTTTGTATCAGAATGTCCAAAATCAGGCAAAAATTACAAGACAGGCTGGTAATATTGGAGTCTCCTAGAAAAGAGCTTTACTACATCATTCAAAAGAAAATAATTACATTTAATTAAACAATACATGCAAAAGTGAAGCATCTTATATGTAGCAAAGCTATTAGCTACATGAAAAGTATCATAATGAGGACATGTTGAAATTCTGGCTAATTAGTAATCAGTGTGTTAACTTCAGTCGAATTTATGATGGCCTATCAACATAGAACAGTGAGCATATTTATAGACTCAATGAAAAAGTTAAGACTAATATTAAAATTGTCTCTCAAGTACAAGTAGTTTAAAATTCCTCATTAAACCAAGTGGCCTTTTGAGGTCATTTTGTGTTTTGTGTCTAATTATTCAGCCTCACCATTGACTAAGCAAAGACATTTATAAAAATAGAATAAAAATACCTATTGCACAGTGCTAAGTATCCTAGGTTGGAGAAGGCAATGACGACCCACTCCAGTACTCTTGCCTGGAAAATCCCATGGACGGTGGAGCCTGGTAGGCTGCAGTCCATGGGGTCGCTAAGAGTCAGACACGACTGAGCGACTTTACTTTCACTTTTCCCTTTCATGCATTGGAGAAGGAAATGGCAACCCACTGCAGTGTTCTTGCCTTGAGAATCCCAGGGACGGCGGAGCCTGGTGGGCTGCTGTCTATGGGGTCGCACAGAATCGGACACAACTGAAGTGACTTAGCAGCAGCAAGTATCCTAGGTATATGCATTTGGGGGTCCTCACAGTAACTCTCCAAGATGATAGGGTGTTTGAATCCTACTTTACAAATGAGGGGGGAAAAGGCTCAGTGAATTTGATAATTTGTCCAAGTGCACAGAGCTGGTAAAGGGAAGAGCCAGAACTTACTCTTTGCTCTGTCCAAACTCTGGTGAACAACCATCCCAGCCTTTGAGGGACTGTCCTGGACTTTAGCACTGAAAATCTTGCATCCTGCGAGACCCCTCAGTCCTGGACAAACTGGGATGGTTGGTCACCATACCATAATTCTTCTGTTTTAAAACTGACTTTTTCTCTTTTAGAATTCTCAAATGATTGGCAACAGAAGAAAGATAGGCACAGGTAGTTCTAGCTATGCGATCAAACTGTATAAATGGGATGACACCTTGGCCTAATTAAATGTTAAAGAAACCATTCTGTTGAAACAAGGCCAGGAAGAAAAGCCTTCCCATCTCAGCCTTCTGGGAAGTAGCAGGGAGAGGGCCCCTGTGACCATGACCTAATTCTGCCCCATTGTTTGAGTTCAGTCAAATGGGAGCAGTACATGGATAATACAAAGTTTAATTATATATTTTATCTTTAGTAGTTTTTTAAACTTCAGCAGATTGTTTTTATTAACATAACACAGCTACATGATTTAACTCACGTTTTTAAGTAGAATTGCAAGCATATATTTCTTAAAAGAATTCAGACAGATGATTTAGAAACTTGAAAAATACCATAAATGGTTCAGAGTTAAGAGCATAGTAGAATTAGATATTCTACCTCGATTGCATCCCTTTCGTTGTTTTCTTCTGGGAGAGTTCACGTGGGATTAAGCCTAGATCAGGATCACTTTGAATAGGGTGTTTGATGAAGTTCCCCAGATTACGTTTCTGTTATTCAACGTCACTTACTTTTTCTCTAACAAAACAGCATAAAATATTGAAAAAAAATAGATACTGAAACTGCTTACTTCCATTTGAATAGCTTGGAAAAGCAAGTTTTAAACATTTTCATTTAGATGGTTATGTGTTTTCACACATCGACATGGTTGACACATGAGTTTGAGGGGAAGCTGAGATTTTTTTGGCCTTTTGGTTGAATTTAACAAAAGTGAGTTTTGAAAGTTAAAGCTCTATAAGAACTTGAGAAATTATTTTATCTGGGAGGATTATAAGAGTAAAATATGTCATCACTTTTTTCTCAAAGAGAAACAGTCCTCCCTCTTAAGTCATCAGAGCATCTTAAAGAAACAAAGAGCGCCGACAGGCTCCACCAGTCTTAATGCGAAACTGGCCACAGTCTCGTGTTCTGAGAAATCATCTGAGCAGCAGTTCTTTTCCTTTTTTTTTGCTTTGGGGGCATAAAGTTTTCATATCACATATTCCAGGACACTCACTTTCAAGAATTTTGGCCTCTTTGAAACATGCTTTGTTCTTGATCTGATAAGGGAAAGAGCTTTTCTCCCTTCCTTGACTGTTGGCTAGTTCTCTTGTTTGTTCTGTGTGAATCCTTTTTCTCTTTTTTTATGTGTGTGTAGCTAATTGGAACCCTGAAGAAAATGGTGAATGCTTCTTGCTTTTTTAAAAATATACCATGCTCAATGCCTTATTTTTCATTAGGTTGAATTTGAAGATGGATCCCAGATAGCAATGAAGAGAGAGGACATCTACACTTTAGATGAAGAGTTACCTAAGAGAGTGAAAGCTCGATTTGTAAGTACTGGATAATCTCTCTGAGGGGTCTGCCCTGTGAATCCCGCCTCTAGCACTGTTTCCTGAGCCCAGCGGAAACACACTCAGGCCTTTGGCCTGATTTTTTAGGAAGCCAATGCATCTTTTCCCTTATTGAAATCTATTTAATCCAAAGCAAATATATTTGGTCAGCAACAGGGAAACCAGTGCAACTTCCTCATTTTTCTTTCTAATGAGGTCAAATGATGCTTCTTTATGTTAACATCTGTTGGCATACAAAAAGTTATTGAGTATATACTCTGTGCAAGAGAACTGGGAACATACAAAGATACCATCAAGACATTTACAATCTTGTTAGTGGAAGCCATGTTAAAAGAAGGCTTTCAGTAGGAGATTAATGGAGACTCAGTATAGCGAACATCTAGTTTGCTGTAGCCTTATCATATACAGTGCAGCCTTGAACAGTGTGGGGAGTTGGGGTGCTGACTCTCCAGACACTCACATATGGCTTGTATAGTCAGACCCTTTCTGTTCACGGTTCCACATCCATGAATTCAACCAGCTGTGGATCGTATAGTACCATCAGGTTTACTATTGAAAAAAATTTGTGTATAAGTGGACTCATGCAGTTCAAACCCATGTTTTCAAGGTCAACTGTATTGATCAACTTCTCTCTCTCTGAAGCTCATTAATGGTTGTCTCAATTCATAATTAAATGAAATTTTCACTTTTATAAAAGAAGGAATAAACAAAGCCCAAATACTAGTTGTGGGACTAGTAAAGTGGTTTTTGTTTTTGCTTCTTGTTTTTTTTAAAGAAAGCATTATTAGTTTCAAGCCCTGTACATACCATTAAGAGACAAACATGGACAAATAATCAAAATTGAAGTTGTTAAAAAATATAATTCACAATAACTTAGTTTTCATTATTGTATCATAACATATTTTCTGGACCCTGAAATGAAGCCAGTTTTACTCATTTAGAATTACATCTAGTGCATTTGTGAAATGATAGACACTAAGGTAGGAAATTTAAATGAGGGGCTTTTTCTGACTAAAATGAATTTTTTTCTGAATAAATGACACCCTTCGTTTTCATTGCATGCTAATAATATACTTCTAGGCAATGACAGAGTTATCCTAGATTAGTTTGGAAAAACCATGTGTTTCCTTAAATGTTCACCTGTATATTCAGCCCCTCTCCTGTCAGGTGGGATCCCGAGTATACCACATCAGGTGTAAACTGAGTTTCTTCTTAGCTGCATCCTGAGGGGAAGGTCCTTCACAGTAAAACAATCAAGAGACAAGTGACAGTGCTCCCCACCCAGTGAGGAAACGTGACATGTAGGGAACCACACACCTGAAAATAGGTTAACTCTCAGATAATAAACAGCAGGGAAAGGGAAGATAAAGTATTCCTAAAGACATCTATAAAACCTTAAAAGAGACCTAAAACCCTGGATAATTTGTCAGTGTTCTAGGTCTTGAAATCTTTTAAGAACAACTTTCCAGGTTGCTAGAGATGACTGCCTCTCATCCTGTTGCTCCTATTTTCCATGGATTCTCCATCCCCTTCCCTTTCCTTTTTCTTTTTTCAAGTCATCTGGAGATTTAGAGGTTGGGAAATGGAGTAGGGAGCCCTCTGGAAGACCCTCAGGTCTTTGATTTTCTAATTCATGTATGATTAAGCATCCTACCAGCTGGGTCTTGTAGATTTCAAATACCATTTCTTAATCACATTAAAAGAAAGCTGCTCTGATCACAATCTCTTTGTTCCACAGTAGATTTGGCTCTAATGTCAGTGTGCTTTCCCATGTAGCTTTACTTGAGCACAGCTTCTGAGTTTTCTAAGATCCATTTCTCAGAGCATTCACACCAAATTGAACTTTTATTTTTAATTTTCAGAGAAAAAATTTTAAATTAATTGAAAATACATAAATCACATAGATATTCTGAATCTAACCTGTTATGCTGCTGCTGCTGCTGCTAAGTCGCTTCAGTCGTGCCCGACTCTCTGCGACCCCATAGACAGCAGCCCACCAGGCTCCCCCATCCCTGGGATTTTCCAGACAAGAACGCTGGAGTGGGTTGCCATTTCCTTCTCCAGTGCCTGAAAGGGAAAAGTGAAAGTGAAGTTGCTCAGTCGTGTCCGATTCTCAGCGACCCCATGGACTGTAGCCTACCAGGCTCCTCCGTCCATGGGATTTTCCAGGCAAGAGCACCGGAGTGGGGTGCCATTGCCTTCTCCGAACCTGTTATGAGCTTAGTGGAAAACCTCTTCAGGGACAAAATCTAGTTTGCTCACAGTCACTAAATCCAGTTTGCCACCTCTGATTTTACTGAGTCAAAGACTTAACGTGCTTCTCTCGTAGCAAACCAGCTTTTCCTTCAGGTTTGTGTATAACCCTCTGGCCCTCGGCTAGCCTGTCTCTGAATGCTATTTTTTTTCCACTTGATGAAACAAATCTAATTGGAAAACTTGTTGATGGAAGATACTTGAAAATTAGAGGGGTTTTTGTTGTTGTTGTTTTAAGGAAGGGCAGGTTGCAGCCCTCACTGGGAGGCCTTCATGTTTTAATGACTTCTCCTCACCCAGACACATGCTGACTTGGGGAGAAATTTTTGAAGAGAGTCAGCAGTCCACCTCGGTGATTGTGCTGGGTTCCTTCCCACTAACTTCAGAAACGGCCCCATTACCTTTTATTGTCTCACAGAATAACCATAGCAATGGTGCATAATTAACTGGCGCTGCTGGTAAATCGGTTTTATTATTAATTTGAGAGGTTGACTTTTGCTGTTTTCACACAGTGGCAACACTTTCGTAGATGTTTCATTTTCTTCTTTAACTTTAGCACTTATAAAAAGGAAAGATTACTCAGAGGAAATGCTTTGCCAAGAATGAAGGAACCAAAACTGTTTTCTTCCAACGACAGACAGTGCCCAGCCCATCCACAATCTCTTACTTTGCTTCCTGGGTGAAGCTGGGTAGCATCTGGGGAAGCCACAGAGGGAGCCTGTCACCCTGGAGGACTGTCTCACGAACTGGCAGGGAACATGCTCAGCTTTTAACCGGCACCTGTTTTTAGTTTTCCAGCTTCTTTATTCCATTGTTTGTCTCTTCTTCATGACTGATCACCTGTTTTCAAGCCTTCAAATCTAGGCTCTGTCTCTGTCACCACCAGGGAAGGGGGCCTCCATGACATAATGAGGTGTTCTGTACATTGGTGGCATCTCAATAAAAAACAGTTGGGAACACATTCAAGGGGCAAAAATAGGGAATTAGGAAGGAAAAATAGTGCTTTAAAGTAAGCTTCATGGGAAGGAGGAATCAAGATGGCAGAGAAGTAGGACATGGAGCTCACCTCCTCCCACAGATATGTCCAGAACACACCTATATGTGGAATGGTTTGCACAGAACATCTACTGAATACTGGCAGAAGACCTCAGACTTCCGAAAGGGCAAGAAAACCTCCACATAATCAGGATGAAAGAAAAAAAAAAAGAGAAAGGAGTGCGGACAGGACCTGTGCCCCAGGGAGGGAGCTGTGAAGGAGGAAAGGTCCCCTCACTGGACAGGTGCAAAGCTTCAGAGCCTCAGAGGAGAGCACAGCAACCAGCTTCTGGAGGGCAAAACAGAGAGTGACCCACACTCCCCGGCAGTAGATGCTTACGTGCTGGGCCAGGCAGGGGCTGGGTGCTAAAGCTTGGGCTTCAGAGGTCATACCCAGGGAGAGGAGTGGGGTTGGCTACACGGAGACAACCTGTAGAGGCTGGAATATTGCAACTGAGGCTGCACACGGAAGAAGCCTGGGCCCTCAGAGAGGCGAGGACCCACTATTGAGGGCCACGCAAGAAGAGGGGCAGGAACCGCCAATGGAACTCCTTTCCCTGCGCATGCTCTCAGGCAGCAGGATACCACCTACAAATTCCGGGAGTAGGAACAAGCCAGCACCACCATTGTGAGCTTCAGAGGTGGGCATGGACCATTGAGAGAGCTGGGAGCAGATGCCAGTCACTGCCCCTGCCATCCAGGGAGCGCCTGCTGTCGCGGGATCTCAGGGACTGTTGCGAGGAGACCCACAAGCTGGTGCCAATTGCTACCCTGGTGTACTTGGAGTGAGTGTGGGCTGCCAAACCTTTGTTATTGTTGTTCAGTCACCAAGTCATGTCTGACTCTTTGCAACCCCATGGACTGCAACACGCCAGCCTTCCCTGTCCTTCACTATCTCCCGAAATTTGCCCAAATCCATGTCCATTAAGTCATTGATGCCGTCCAACCACCTTGTTCTCTGTCATCCCCTTCTCCTTTTGCCTTCAGTCTTTCCCTGTGTCAGGATCTTTTCTCATGATTGGCTGTTTGCCTCAGGTGGCCAAAGTATTGGCACACCCCACATGGAGGGTATAAGAGCCAGCACACGCTGAGGAAGGAGACAGAAGCATCCAAACTAAAAGTAGACCCTCGATTCCAGACAAGACAGTAGAGTAGAAGGACTTCAGCTCATGTCCTGTCATGAAAACACCAAAATCACAACAAAGTGCTGAACAACCATCAGCAAAATAGACTGGAAGCTACCAATTACATCCAGAGACAAAGCCACAACATGATGGAGTGGGAGTCCAGAGCCCCAGGTCAGGCTCCCCAGCCTAACAGTCTGGCATCAGGAGGAGGATGCCAGAGGATTTGGCTTTGAAGGCCGGTGGGGCTTGAGGGCAGAAGCTCTACAGGACTGGGGCAAACAGACTCCACTCTTGGGGTGCACACAAGACTTCACATGCACTGGGACCCAGGGCAAAGCAGTAACTCGTAGGAGCCTGGACTAGGCCTACCTGTGGGTCTTGGAGGGTCTTCTGGAGAGGAGGGGGTCCGCTGTGGCTCACTATGGGGGCAAGGACACCGGTGGCGGAGGCCCCAGGGAATATTGATCGCTGTGAGCTCTCTTGGAGGTTGCACTTTTAGCACCAAGATCTGGCCCCACCTAACAGCCCGCAGGCTCCAGTGCTGAGAGGCCTCAAGCCAAACAACCAGCGTGGGGGAGCACAGCCCCACCCATCAGCAGACAGACTGCCTAAATTTATACTGACCTCATAGCCACCTCTAAACACACCCCTTGACACATCTGAGTGAGGTACCACCTCACAAAGGTCGGAAGGGTCATCATCAAAAAATCTACAATCAATGCTGGAGAGGGTGTAGAGAAAAGGGAACCCTCCTACACTGTTAGTGGGAATGTAAATCAGTACAACCACTATATGAACAGTACGGAAGTTCCTTAAAAAACATAAGATAGAGCTACCATATGACCCAGCATTCCCACTCCTACAGAAAACTGTAATCCCAAAAGATGCATGCACCCCAGTGTTCACTGCAGCACTGTTTACAATAGCCAAGTCATGGAAGTAAGCTAAATGCCCATCAGCAGAGGAATGGATAAAGAAGATGTGGTGTGTGTATGTATGTATATATATATACACTGGAACGTCACTCATAGAAAGAATGAAATAATTCATTTGTAGTAATATGGATGGACCTAGAGATTATAATAGTAAGAAGACAAATATCATATGATATCACTTATAAGATAATTCAAATGAACTTATTTACAAAACAGAAACAGACTTCAGAAACAAAAGTATGGTTACCAAAGGATAAATTAGGAGTTTGGAATTAACATATACACACCTACTACATATAAAATAGATGATCAACTGGGACCTACTGTATAGCACAGGGAATTCTCAATATTCTGTAATGACCTATATGGAAAAAGAATGGGTATATGTATATGTATAACTGAATCACTTAGCTGTACACCTGAAACTAACACAATGTTGTAAATTTTTTTTAAAAAAGTAAACTTTACTGGAGCATAACAGAAAAAGCCCACATTCCTTTGCCTAGCTAACACTTAACTGAGCAGTGACTGTGGCAAAGTACATTGTTTGGTGTTGGCAGCACATGCAAAATTCAGTTTATACTCCCTAATATTCTCACCTTCAAGGAGTCGAAGGAACCCCTGATGGGGCAACACCTACCCCTCATCTTGGCCCATGCCTTCATTCTACTACATTGACACGTAATGTGTTCCAGCAATCCAAAAGAAGGAACCTCATTTTTGTCAGTCATAGAGAAAATAGGATATCTTCTGTGCAAAGGAAACAGTACATTTAAAGACAGAGGCTGGAGACAATTAAGTGTGACCAGGAATTGCAAATAAGTCAGTTTAATCCAAGCATAGGGTAGGAGTAAGACCCTTGAGAGTCCCTTGGACTGCAAGGAGATCCAACCAGTCCATCCTAAAGGAGATCAGTCCTGGGTGATCATTGGAAGGACTGATGTTGAAGCTGAAACTCCAATACTTTGGCCACCTCATGCGAAGAGTTGACTCACTGGAAAAGACCCTGATGCTGGGAAGGATTAGGGGCAGGAGGAGGAGGGGACGACAGAGGATGAGATGGCTGGATGGCATCACCGACTCAGTGGACATGGGTTTGGGTAAACTCTGGAGTTGGTGATGGACAGGGAGGCCTGGCGTGCTGCGATTCATGGGGTTGCAAAGAGTCGGACACAACTGAGCGACTGAACTGAACTGAACTGATGTACATCCAGCCTAGAAAGTATAGATGTCATCTTGAAGGCAATGAGACTATTGAAAGACCATAAACAGGGGTGTCATGTAATCAGAGATTTTAGAGACATTTCTTCTAGTGGTTCTGTGAGAAATGGACTAGGGTGCAGCACTGTTACAGTGGTTTAGCAGAGAAAGCGTGAGGGCCTGCATCATGGGGTCAGTAGGGTTAAAGAAGAAAGGATGGAGGGCTTCAAGGTCCATGTAGGAGGGGTCCTGGACAGGATGGGGACAAGGGGAAGTTTACAAAGACTTTTAGGTTTCTGATCAACGTAGTTAGATTTGATGGGGGTAGTGCTGCCGTTTATTGAATTTAGGAAGGACAGCAATGGAGAAAGAAGACTTGTTCACTCTAAGATAGGAATATTCAAAGTGCATCCAGGATAAACATTCTGAGACGCCTGCTGGGTAGTTGGACATGCAGGCTTGAATACAGGGGGAGGTATGAACTGGAGTAAGAGATGTGAGCATCTTTAGAATGGATGTCAAAATTGAAGGTGTGAGTATGGCTAGGTAGGCCCGGGGAGCATATGTGGAGAGGAAAAGTCCACACGCAAAGCCTCAGGGCCATCAGAGTTGAGCAAATAGTTAAGGGGAGCCCCTGACACATGAACAGAGAGCAGCCAGAGGACGAGGAAGAGGACTTATGAAATGACAGAGAGCTTCATGCAAGAGTGAGGTGACAGAGTCATCATATACATTTAGAGTAGAGGAGTGTCCTAGGAACCAGGACAGTTGCAGGAAAGTGGTGGGAACAGAGACCCAGAGGTAAATAGGAATAGGAGTGAATTAGAGCCGACTGTGGACAAGTCAGTCACATACCTGGTCGGGCAGGGGCATGAATAGTCAGGGAGATTTAAATGAGAAGACTTTAGTTCTGCTTGTGTTGAGGAAAGTCCCCGAGGGCTGGAGATCCTGAAGAAAATGAGGCTAAATGGAAGTAGATGGGGTTGGGGAGGCACTTCATGGTCCCTGGGTGCGGCCTTCTCCTAAGGGGCACCCTCCCTACCCCTGACTGAGCTAGGCCTTTGTCTGTTCCTGTGATGTCAAGTGCCTGCTCTTCTGCAGAGTAACACTGGCTGTTCTTAGTCCACAGCTTCTGATATGCGATTTGAAGACACGTTTTATGGAACAGACATAATCCAAGGGGAGAAAAAGAGACAGAGAGTGCTGAGCTCCAGATTCAAGAATGAATATGTGGATGACCCCGTCTACCGCACTTTCTTAAAGAGCTCTTTCCAGAAGAAGTGTCAGAAGAGGCAATAGTCTACCTACATTGCTCTGCACCCGCAGAATGACTTGGGCAGAAGAGGACCGAGGAAGGACAGCCTGGAGCTGTGCCGTGTGTTTCACTGGGGTAGGTGACAGGCGGTGTCTCTGACAGTGGAAAATCAGGCTCCCCAGAGTGTGGTCACCAGAACCACAAAATACACATTATTAATTGGATACCACAGTCTGAAGCTGTCTCCTAGTCTTGCTTTCACTTGTTAGCAGTTGTCTCCTTTGATCCCAAAGAATTTTTCTAAGTGAAGGAAATCACTCACCAAAAAAAAGCCACTGCCAGAGGAGGTGGATCCCCACACGTGGCTTTTAGGCCTAAGAACGAACAGAGACCGCTCTCCTGGGCAAGTAGGGGCCTCCAGGCCCAGGTGGGAGGGTGATAACATAGATGTTCCACAGTCAGGGAAGGACTCTCACTTATTTGTTTTAAATGGCAGTTTTTATAAACCATTTTTAAAACACAAATGGCATGTATGGTAATGAAGTTTACCCGTGTGCTATCTGTATTTCCCTTGTACAAAACTTTTACATTTTTTATATCCCTTTTACTTTGGATTGTGTCTGATGAGAACTGAGTTGTTAGCCTCTGTGAAATTTTTGGCTCTTGAGAAAGAATCCTTATGAATTGTCTGGGAATTTTATATATTTAAAGAGGGAGATCTGGGGCTGTTATTTTTAAACACTTTTTTTTTTCATAATACATATTCTGAATAGATATTTATAAAAATGTTTCTTTCATTATGTGTTTGTAAGATTAGAGTTAAAAATAAATATGCCTCGATGCATAGTTTTGAGGTAATATGATTTTTCCTTTTTAAAACAGCTTGAAAATGTACTAGTGTTTAAAAATAAAGATTTCCATTTTCTCCAATCCTGTCTTCTAACTTGCTTATTTGTCTAGGTTTAAACCTATAGAAAACAAGCTTTGTTTGTGAGCTGACTATGAAGACATTCTGGGGCCCCAGCTTCAGACCCTTCTTCCCTCACTGACTTTGTCCATAACTGTGGATGCACTGCCAGACATTTATGGCTGTACTGCTGGGGAGAAAGTCTCCTCTGCCTGCTCGTGGCTCCTGCTGAAGTGTTTTCCTCAGCTCCTCCTGTGGGCCTGGAGGAAACCTGAGCATCTGGAGTCTCGAACTCTTCATCGTGGGTCTCTTGGTCTTCAGCTTCACTGGAAGGGGCTTTATGGATCCTCCAATCCCTCCCATCACTTGCAGATGGGAGTGGAGGAGAGGCAGGGAGAGGGCTTGCCCACGGTCACACAGTGATGCTCCAGTTAACTGTGGCCACGGTGATACAGCATAACCAACAACTGCAAAATCTCAGTGCCCTGTGGCGAGACGCAGTGCTTTTGCTTATGAGCCTGCAGATTGGCTGATCAAGGCTGGGCTTGGCTGTGCAACTGTGCTGACCTTGGCTTGGGCCGGCTCACACGTCTGCTCCACGTGTCTCCATCAGCCCACTGGACCTAGTGGACTAGCCCAGATTTGATCTCTGGCCACTGGCAGAGGCAGAGAGGCCAACCAAATGAGCAAATTTTAGGTCTGATGTTGGTTAACATCCTGTGACCCAGAGCCAGGGATTAGAGGGCATTTCAGAGTTTCATGGCAAAATTTGTGGATGTATCGTGTTACTGGGTAGAGAGTAGAGAACTGAAGCATCATGACAGCCACAGCTGAAGCTCAGCTCTGCAGACCTCAAGCTGGCTGATGTTCCGTTTTCCAGAGTGCCTCGTGGCTGAACTCTGAGCTGAGGAAGAGCCCATCAGCCATATTTTTACAAGGACTGAGCACTCCACATTTTCTGCCAGTATAGTAATATATTTTATCAAGTAATCAAGCTTGCCTTTTCTATCTCCACATTTTGAATGGAACTGACTTGCTCTCTCCACGATATGCCAGGAAAGTAGGCCTGTGTAAGGCATTAAGAGGAATTAATCTAAATAGGATCATTCGTTTTGTACAAGTTTGCCTGTCAGCAAGATTTCTGATTGGTTGCCACAGGGAGAAAATGTGCAGAGTCCTATGTGATCTCAAATACAGCTGTTTTTTATAGTTTCACTTAACTAATGTTCCTATAATCAAGTACAGCTGTATATGGCCTAAGCAAAATAGTGTCAGCCACAAATACACTCTGGCTCTTGAGAAAGACACCTTTGTTTCACTGCATTCCACATAAAGTCATTATTAGCTCTCTGACCAGACAAATCAGTAAAGCTTTTTTGCTTACTGTGTGACACCTCAATTGTAATTTTAATTTCTTTGCGTTACACTAACTGCATTTTTAGTGTGCACATGTAACGTGAAATCAGTTGAAGTCCTTCAGTATTAAAAAAAAAAATTGCTGGCTGTGACAATTCTAATGTAATTCTAATTATAAGCCCTTTCTCTGGAGGTTAGAGGATTAGTAAAACTGCCTGGCATATTTCACAACCTTTTAGTTCCTTTATGTGTGTTTGAAATGAGAACAATGTGATTCTTGTCAATTTACTTTTATTAAAGTACTTTTGTTTAGTTCATCTAAAGAGAAATTGAGAAGAATTATCTACTAAAATATCACATGACTTCACAGATGCATTATAAATTGCTCCTGGGTAATGGCATATGAAAATGTGAAGACGCAGAATACAAAAACACATAGGAGTGAATGGATCTGCCACTTCTCCCTGTACCCGTCCAATGTGAAGCAAGGCTGAAACATGTTTGTTCCTGTAAATGACCCAGAGGTCTTATGAGTAATCTTACTAGAGGAGCATATGCTGCAAGATAACGTTGTGTTTTATTTTTGCCTTTAATTAAAAAGGATCTGAAATGAAACAGTCTTCATTTTACATACTAATCAGCCCCCAAATCTTGAAGCAAACTAGAAATTCTGAGATATACTCATTACATGAGTAACTGGTTGGTTGACAAGACTCGATTTTACAACAAACTGCTTCTGAATTCATATGTACATCATGGGAAGTATCTTGAATTTTACAGCACTGAGTGGCCTCTGAGGAGCCTGAACTGTCCAGCAAGTGCACTGGAGACTCAGAAATGCCATGCTCCATCCTCAGAAGGTACAGGTCCACTTGAAGAAATGGAAGTTCATCAATGATATTAATGATGTACTGAGCATCTATTGTTATACACTGCCTGGTAGGTGTCTTAGTGGCATTTATCTTAGTCTCCCAAAAAAATCAGCAAAGGAAATACTCTCCTCTTTCATGGAGGGAAACTAAGGTTCAGAGAGGTTAAGTAGCTTTTGAATCACTTGATCTCGATGCATGAAGAAAAGAGAGGATTCTAAACCTGACACAATCAAATAACACTGCATAGATGACTCTGAAGCTCAAAGACAAATTAGCACTAGAGATATAAGTAAGGAACTCATCATCTTCATTTTCTTTGAAAATAATATGAAATTTACCTTCTGGTAAAGGCAAAACTATAGGATCAGAAAAGAGATCTCTGGTTGCCAAGGACTGAAAGTGAAGGAGGAAACTGACAACAGAGGCTCAGCTTGAGGAAGCTTTTTGGGGGTGATGGCAATATTCTTTATCTTGACTGAGGCGGTGGTAATAGGACTGTATGTCAAAATTCACAGAACTGAACACAAAAGTTGGATATTACTATGTGTAAGTATCACCTCAATAAACTTGCCTTAAATAAAATCTAGTGGAACGGTGGTCAAGTAACTTGGGAGAGAACATGCTGAATGAGATGAGAGCAAGATGTGAAAAGAAACCAAGAACCCTGGGAAAGAGCTACACACAGCTGAGTTGTGAATGAGCACTGAAAGGGGCCAAGAAATGGGAAACCAGGATGCTGTGATGCCATGGACATCAACAGAAGATGGTATTGCAAAAAGGAGAGGGGTCAACAGAGAGAAAATGCTACAAAGTCCCAGATCACGTAGTTGTTCATTAGGAGAACACTGGTGTCTTTCATGAGAGCATTTCACATGGTTTCAGATGAGAAGCCTAGTAATATTCAAATGGGTAAGAGGAGATGAAGACGGTGGAGTAGATGGATGTGGAGCTCACCACTTCCCACAAATAGATCAAAATTACATCTACATGTGGAACAATTCTCACAGAATACCCACTGAATGCTGGCAGAAGATTTCATACAACCAAAACAGAAGAAAGATTACCATGTAACTGGGTGGGGAAAACGGTTAAAAAAAAAAAAGTCAGGAGAGCATCTGTGCTTCTGGGAGGGAGCTGTGAAAGTGGAGGGGTTCCCCCACTCTGGGAGCCTCCTTCACAATGGGGAGAGATCAGTGGGGACAGAAAGGGAGCTTCAGAGGAGAGTGCAGCAACTAGTGTGCAGGAGGCAGGATACATGGTTCTGACCCAACTCTGTGCTCTACCCTGCACTCACTGCCTCGACTGTCCTCAGTGTGCACTGGCCATTATCTCCTTGATTGGGGGTGTGATTGGTGTGGTAGTAACCAGAGCCTGCACTGGATGTTGAGCAGGACCTCCTCTTTGGCATCACAGCCTCGTTTGGCATCACAGACCCTTCTGCTCCCAGTTGTTGGAGTAGGTGCTCCCTGATCTATTTCTGAGCTGCTGGTTGGGGTAAATGGGATGGGAGCATGTATGCTGGTAGAGGAGCCAGTGAGTATTCCTCCACAGGAGGTGTCCATCAGCAAGAGCTCATCTGCTGGTGCGAGTGGCGGCTGGGTGCTAAAAGTCAGGCTTCAGTGGACACCTGGTGAGAGGGGTGGGGTTGGCTGCACAGAGACAGCCCAAAGGGGCTAGGGTGTGGCCCAGACCAAAACTGGGAGGAGTCTGCAAAATTGAGCCCAGGTCCACCACAGAAGACCCATTGTTACCACGCACATGTGAAGAGAAGGCCAGGGCCCCACCACAGCTGCCACCTCCTCAGCAAGCTCACTGTGGGCAGGGCTCCACCTCTGCAACTACTGGGAACAAGCAAGCAGTTGCCCCAAGTGTGGAGGCAGGGGTGAATCTGAGCCCTGTCTCATGACTTTGTGATGTTAGTGGATTTATGCTGTTTGTGCCTTTGTAAGTTCAGTGCCTGTGGGACATCCAAGAAGATAAATGTTCCTGTGGGTGTTCCTGTGGGTGAGGTGGGTCTGGAGTTAGCAGCTGTGGACATTGGGGCCATGTGCCCAGGGAGGCCAGGCTGGGGCCTCTAGTGAATGTTTAGCTCCCGTGATGTGTCCAGTTGAGTGACTATGTGACTACTGGTACCTGGTACGCAGATCTGTGCCTGTGGATCTGTGCTGATGGCTTTCTGAGGGACATCTGGGCCAACTGCTTGCATTCCCATGGCTGAGGCAGGACTGATGGAGGCGCCAAGAATAGTGTGTTTTGTGGGCCCACACAATGGGTGACAGACAACATCACAGGCTCAGAAGGCAAGGTTTGCAGATGGCTTTTGGAAGGTAGAAAAGGCAAGGAAATATTCTCCTCTGAAACCTCTGCTAAAGCATTTGACTATGGATCACAAAAAACTGAAAATCCTAAAAGAAATGTGAATACCAGACCACCTTACCTGCCTCCTGAGAAACCTGTATGCAGGTCAAGAAGCAACAGTTAGAACCAGACATGGAACAACAGACTGGTTCAAATTTAAGAATGGAGTACGACAAGGCAGTTTATTGTCACCCTGCGTATTTAACTTATATGCAGAGTACCTCATGCAAAATGTCAGGCTGTATAAAGCACAAGATAGAATCAAGATTACCTGGAGAAACAGTAACAACCTCAGATGTACAGATGATACCACCCTTATGGCAGAAAGTGAAGAGAAACTAAAGAGCCTCTTGATGAAAGTGAAAGAGGAGAGTGAAAAAGCTGGCTTAAAACTCAACATCAAAAAACTCAGATTATGGCATCCATTTCCATTACTTCATGGCAAATAGATGGGGGAGAAAATAGAAACAGTGGCATTTTATTTCCTTGGACTCCAAAATGACTCCAGATGTTTTCTGCAGCCATGAAATTAAAAGATACTTGCTCCTTGGAAGAAAAGCTGTGACAAACCTAGATGGCATATTAAAGCACAGAGACATCACTGTGCTGACAAAGATCCATCTAGTCAAAGTTATGGTTTTTCCAGTAGTTATAAAGTAGGCTGAGTACCAAAGAATTGATGCTTTCAAACTGTGGTGCTGGAGAAGACTCTTAAGAGTCCCTTGACAGCAAGGAGATCCAACCAGTAAATCCTAAAGGAAATCAACACTGAATATTCATTGGAAGGACTGATGCTGAAGCTGAAGCTCCAAAACTTTGGTCACCTGATGCAAAGAGCTGACTCTTTGGTAAAGACCCTGATGCTGGTAGTGATTGAGGGCAGGAGGAGAAGAGGGTGACAGGATAACGTGGCTGGATGGAATCACTGAGTCAAAGGACATGAATTTGAGCAAACTCCAGGAGATAGTGAAGGACAAGAAAGCCTGGGGTGCTGCAGTCCACCCAGGGGTTGCAAAGAGTTGGACACAACTAAGCAACTGAACATCAGCAACAAGAACAAAACCTCTACAAGGGAGCATCCCTGTTGAAACTCTGTGACTGTTGTTTCAAACCACTAAGCAAGTAATGTAGACAAGAGGTAAACAGATATTTAATTCAGATGACCATTGTATCTACTACTGTGGGAAGAATTCCTTAGAAAAAATGGGGTAGCCCTCATAGTCAACAAGAGTCCAAAATGCAATATTAGGTGTAACCTCAAAAATAACATAATGATCGTGATTTGTTTGCAAGGCAAACCATTCAACACCACAGGAATCCAAGTCTATGCCCCAACCGCCAATGCTAAAGAAGATGCAGGTGAATGGTTCAATGAAGACCTACAAGACCTTCTAAAACTAACAACAAAAAAAGATGTCCTTTTCCTCATAGGGGGCCAGAAAGCAAAACTCGAAAGTCAAGAGGACCTGGAGTGAAAATCAAGTTTGGCCTCAGTGTACAAAATGAAGCAGGGCAAAGGCTAACAGAATTTTGCCAAGAGAACGCACTTGTTGTAGCAAACACCTTCTTCCAACAACACAAAAGACGACTCTACACATGGACATCACCAAATAGTCAATACTGAAATCAGACTGATTTTATTTTTTGCAGCTGAAAATGGAGAAGCTCTGCATAGTCAGCAAAAACGAGACTGGAAGCTGATTATGGCTCAGATCATGAACTCCTTATTGCAAAATTTACGCTTAAACTGAAGAAAGTAGGGAAGACTGACAAATAAATTCAAGGGATTAGATCTGATAGGCAGAGTGCCTGAAGAACTATGGACAGAGGTTTGTGACATTGTACAGGAGGCAGTGATCAAGAACATCCCCAAGAAAAACAAATGCAACAAGGCAAAATGGTTGTTTGAGGAGGCCTTACTAATACCTGAGAAAAGAAGAGAAGTGAAAGACAAAGGAGAAAAGGAAAGATAGCCCCATCTGAATGCAGAGTTCCAAAGAACAGCAAAAAGAGATAAGAAAGCCTACTTAAGTGAACAATACAAAGAAATAGAAAAAACACTAGAATGGAAAAGACTAGAAACCTCTTCAAGAAAATTAGAGATACCAAGGGAACATTTAATACAAAGATGGGCACAATAAAGGACAGAATGGTATGGAACTAACAGAAGCAGAAGATATTAAGAACAGGTGGCAAGAATGCACAGAAGAACTATACAAAAAAGGTCTCAATGACCAAGATAACCACAAATTTCTGATCACTCACCTAGAGCCAGACATCCTAGAGTGTGAAGTCAAGTGGGCCTTAGGAAGCATTACTATGAATAAATTTAGTGGAGGTGATGGAATTCCAGCTGAGCTATTTCAAATTCTAAAAGTTGATGCTGTTGAAGTGCTGCATTCAATATGGCAGCAAATTTGTAAAACTCAACAGTGCCCACAGGACTAGAAAAGTTTTCATTCCAATCCCAAAGGGCAATGTGAAAGAATTCTTAAACTGTCACACAATTGCATTCATTTCACGTGCTAGCAAGGTCATGCTCAAAAACTTTCAAGCAAGGCTTCAACAATACATGAACCAAGAACTTCCAGATGTACAAGCAGGATTTAGACAAAGGAGAAGAACCAAAGATCAAATTGCCCATATCATTGGATCACAGAAAAAGCAAGAGAATTCCAGCAAAACATCTACTTCTGCTTCATTGACTACTCTAAAGCCTTTGATTGTGTGGATCACAACAAACTGGAAAATCCTGAATGAAAAAGGAATACCACAACACCTGCATCCTGAGAAACCTGTATGCAGGTCAAGAAGCAGCAGTTAGAACCAGACATGGAACAACGGACTGGTTCAAAACTGGGAAAGGAGTACATCAAGGCTGTATATTGTCACCATGCTTGTTTAACTTCTATTCAGAGTACATTATGCAAAATGCCAGGTTGGATGAAGTACAAGCTGGAGTCAAGTTTGCCTGGAGAAAAATCAATAAACTTAGATATGCAGATAACATCACCCTAATCACAGAAAGTGAAGAGGAACTAAAGAGCCTCTTGATGAAGGTGAAAGAGGAGAGTAAAAAAGCAGGCTTAAAACTCAATATTCAGATGACTAAGATCATGGCATGTGGTCCCATCTCTTCATGGCAAATTGATGGAGACAGAATGGAAACAATGACAGACTTTATTTCTTTAGGCTCCAAAATCATTGCTGATGGTGACTGCAGCCATGAAATTAAAAGATGCTTGCTCCTTGAAGGAAAAGCTGTGACAATTCTAGACAGTGTATTAAAAAGCAGAGACATCTCTCTGCTGACGAAGGTCCATCTTAGTCAAAGCTATGGTTTTTCCAGTAGTCATTTTAAGGTAGGAGAGTTGGACCAAAAAAAAGGCAGAGGACCAAAGAATTGATGCTTTCGAATTGTGGTGCTGGAGAAGACTCTTGGACAGCAAGGAGATCAAACCAGTCAATCCTAAAGGAAATCAATCCTGAATATTCGTTGGAAGGACTGATGCTGATGGCTGAAGCTGAAACTCCCAATGCTTTGCCCACCTGATGCGAAGAACTGACTCATTGGAAAAGACCCTGATGCCAGTAAAGATTGAGGGCAGGAGGAAAGGGGGGTGACATAGGATGAGATGGTTGGATGGCATCACCAACTCAATGGACAGGAGTTTGAGCAAACTCTGGGAGATTGTAAAGGAGAGGGAAGCCTAGTGTTCTGTAATGCAAGGGACGGCAAAGATTTGGACTTGACCGAGGGACTGAATAATGTCAACCTCAAGTTGGCACTTGCCAAGAGCATTTGCAAACAGCTAAACAAGGGTATTTACCATCTGCCTTTGTGGAGATTGAACCCTGTGCTGCTGTAGCTGTTGACCTTCAACACCCCCTGATGGAGTTCACAGTGGAGTGAGGCACTCTGCTCCAGGGAATCTGGTGGGACAGGTCTTTAGATAGTTGTATGTTTTTAGGAACACATTTTATGATCCCAATCAATCCCTGTATCTCCTCATATCTAAAACAGCACTAAATCCATTCACGGTGACATCAGATCCTAGGAGAAAACCTCTTATGAAGTAAGTGCTTGATTGCATTGAACTCCCCCTTCACCAGAACCTTATATATTGACCTTCCCCCCACTACCTCCTGGGAGCAATCTCTCAGAGCTGTCTGTTTGCTGCCTCCCTGGCTGCAGTCCTCATTTTGCCGCAAGTGAAACTTAACTTGCAACTCTCAAGTTGTGCATCTTTTTTAGTAAACAATAACAACAGTATCACATTGATAAACTTGCTTCAAATAAATAAAATCTAGTGGCATGCAACAAGAAGTGCTTTCAAGATGGGGGAGTAGAAGGATGTGCACTCATCTTCTGCCAGAACACCAAAATCACAACTAGTTGCTAAACAACCATTGGCAGGAGACTGTTGGATCCCATCATAGGAGGGATGCAGTTTCATTTTAAAATCAAATCTCAGACCACCAAAGACGCTCAGAGGGTGCAAACAAAATGTTGGCACACAAGGACCAAGGGAAAGGAGCAGTGATCCCCACAAGAGATTGAGCCAGACCTGCCTTTGAGTGTCTCCTGCAGAGGCATGGATCAGCAGTGACCTGCCTTGGGGACAGGGCCTCTGGCTGCAGCAGACCTGGAGGTGCAGCGTGTGGCCTTAAGTCCTCTTGGAGGAGGTCACCATTAGCTCCACTATAAACTGCCAAGTAGATGACTTACAAACTAGAGAACAATTATACCAAAGAAGTTCTCACAGTGTTGCAAAAGCTTTAGGGCCCACAAGAGATTTCCCAACCTGGGCATCCAGCAATAGGACAGAGAAACTCCAGGCAAACAGACTTGGAAGGCACAACAAAACCTTGTGTGCACCAGGACTCAGGAGAAAGGAGCAGTGACCCCACAAGAGACTGAGCCAGACTTGCCTGTGAATGTCCAGGAGTCTCTGGTGGAGGTGTGGGTTGACAGTGGTCTGCTGCTGGGTCAGTGGCACTGGCTACAACAGTCCTGGGAGCTGCAGAGTGCTGGCATAAGTCCTTTTGATGGAGGTCACCATTACTGCCATTATCCCTACCATAATTTGGCCTCAGGCCAAACTACAGGGAGGGAACACAGCGCTGCCCATCCGCAGAAAATTGGATTAAAGATTTACTAAGCATGGCCTTGCCCACCAGACCAACACCCAGTTTTACTCACAGCCAGTCCCTTCCACCAGGAAGCTTCCACAAACCTTTTATCTTCATCTATCAGAGGGCAAACAGAATGAAAACCAGTCACAGAAAAGTAACCAAACTGATCACACAGATCGAAACCTTGTCTAACTCAGTGAAACTAAGAGTCATGCCGTGTGTGATGGACAGCTCATGGTGGAGAGTTCTCACAAAACATGGTCCACTGGAGAAGGGAATGGCAAACCACTTAAGCATTCTTGCCTTGAGAACCCCATGAAAGACAAAAAGATATGACACTGAAAGACGAACTCTCTAGGTCAGTAGTTGCCCAATATGCTACTGGAGAAGAGTGGAGCAATAGCTCCAGAAGGAATGAAGAGGCTGAGCCAAAGCAGAAACAACACCCTGTTGTGGATGTGTCTTGTGGTGAAAGTAAAGTCCGAAGCAGTAAAGAACAATTTTGCATGGGAACCTGGAATGTTAGGTCCATGAATCAAGGTAAATTGGAAGTGGTCAAACAGGAGACAGCAAGAGTGAATATCGACATTTTAGGAATCAATGAACCAAAATGGACAAGAATGGGAAAATTTAGTTCAGATGACCATTACATCTACTACTGACGGGCAGAATCCCTTAGAAGAAGTGGAGTAGTCCTCACAGTCAACAAAAGAGTCCAAAATACAATCTCAAAAATGACAGAATGATCTCTGTTCCTTTCCAACGCAAACCATTCAGTACCATAATAATCCAAGTCTATGCCCCAACCACTAATGCTGAAATAGCTGAAGTTGAATGGTTCTATGAAGACCCACAAGACCATGAAGACCCACAAGACCTAGAACTAACACCAAAAAAAACAATGTCCTTTTCATCATAGGGGACTGGAATGCAAAAGTAAGGAAGTCAAGAGATACCTAGAGTAACAGGCAAGTTTAGCCTTGGAGTACAAAATGAAGCAAGGCAAAGGCTAAGAGAGCTTTGTCAAGAGAATTCACTGATCATAGCAAATACCCTCTTCAAACAACTGAAGAGACAACTCTACACATAGCTATCAACAGACAGTCAACACCAAAATCATATTGACTATATTCTTTGCAGCCAAAGATGGAGAAGCTGTATACAGTCAGCAAAAACAAGACTGGGAGCTGACTGTGGCTCAGATCATGAACTCCTTATTTCAAAACTCAGATTTAAATTGAAGAAAGTAGAGAAAATTACGAGGCCATTCAGGTATGACCTAAATCAAATCCCTTACGATTAAACAGTGGAAGTGACAAATAGATTCAAGGGATTAGATCCAATAAACAGACTGTCTGAAGAACTATGGATGGAGGTTTGTAACATTATACAGGAGGCAGTGATCAAAACCATCCCCAAGAAAAAGAAAGCCAAAATGGTCATCTAAGGAAGAAGAGAAGGAAAAGGCAGAGGAGAAAAGGAAAGATACACCCATCTGAATGCAGAGTTCCAAAGAAAGCAAGGAGAGATAAGAAAGCCTTCCTAAGTGAACAATGCAAAGAAATAGAGGAAAACAATAGAATGGGAAAGACTAGAGATCTCTTCAAGAAAATTAGAGATACCTAGGGAACATTTCATGCAAAGATGGGCACAATAAAAGACAGAAATGGTATGGGCAGAAGATATTAAGATCAGCTGGCAAGAATACACAGAAGAATTATAAAAAAAAAAAGATATTAATGACCCAGATAGCCATGATGTTGTGATCACTCACCCAGAACCACACATCTTGGAGAGTGAAGTCAAGTGGACCTTAGGAAGCATCACACCAAAAAACTAATGGAGGTGATGAAATTCCAGCTGAGTTATTTCAAATCCTAAAAGATGATGCTGTCAAAGTGCTGCACTCAGTATGCCAGCAAATTTGGAAAACTCAGCAGTGGCCCTAGGACTGGAAATGCTCAGTTTTCATTCCAATCCCAAAGAAGGTCAATGCCAAAGAATGTTCAAACTGTTGTGCAAATGCACTCATCTCACACGCTAGCAAAGTAATACTCAAAATTCTCCAAGCTAGGCGTCAACAGTACATGAACTGAGAAATTCCAGATTTTCAAGCTCGATTTAGAAAAGGCAGAGGAACCAGAGATCAAGTTGCCAACATCCATTAGATCATAGAAAAAACAAGAGAATTCTAGAAGAACATCTGCTTATGCTTTATTGACAATGCTAAAAAGCCTTTGACTGTGTAGGTCACAATAAACTGTGGAAAATTTTTAAAGAGATGGGAATACCAGACCACCTTACCTGCCTCCTAAGAAACCTATATGCAGGTCAAGAAGCAACAGGTACAACTGGACATGGAACAATGGACTGGTTCAAAATTGGGAAAGGAGTACTTCAATGCTGTATATTGTCACCCTGCTTATTTAACTTCTATGTAGAGTGCATCATGTGAAATGCTGGGTTGGATGAAGCATAAGCTGGAATCAAGATTGCCAACAGAAATATCAATAACCTCTGATATACAGATAACTCTACCCTAATGGCAGAAAGCAAAAAAGAACCATAGAGCCTCTTGATGAAGGTGAAAAAGGTGAGTGAAAAGGCTAGCTTAATCTCAAAATTCAAAAAACTGAGATTATGGCATCCAGTCCCATCACTTCATGGCAAATTGATGGGGAAACAATGGAAACAGTGAGAGACTTTATTTTCTTGGGCTCCAAAAATCACTGCAGATGGTACTGCAGCCATGAAATAAAAAGATGCTTGCTCCATGGAAGAAAGCTATGACAAACCTAGACAGTGTATTAAAATGCAGAGACTTTACTTTGCTGACAAATGTCTGTCTAGTCAAAGCTATGGTTTTTCCCGTAGTAATGTATGGTTGTGATAGTTGGACCATAAAGAAGGCTGAGCACCGAAGAATTGATGCTTTTGAACTGTGGTGCTGGAGAAGACTGTTGTGAGTCCCTTAGACTGCAAGGAGATCAAAACAGTCAATCCTCAAGGAAATCAATCCTGAATATTCATTGGAAGGACTGATACTGAAGTTGAAGCTCTAATATTTTGACCACCTGATGCAAAGACTGATTGATTTGAAAAGACCCTGATGCTGGGAAAAATTGAAGGTAGGAGGAGAAGGGGATGACAGAGGACGAGACAGTTGGATGGCATCACTGACTCAGTGGAAGTGAGTTAACCAAGCTCCAGGAGATAGTGAAGGACAGGGAAGGCTGGCGTGCTGCAGTCCATGGCTTGCAAAGAGTCAGACACGATTGAGTGACTGAACAACAAAAAGAAGTGGAATGGTGGTCAAGTAACTCAGGGAGAGAACATATTGCATGAGAGAACAAGATGTGAAAAGAAATGAAAAAAACCCTGGGAAAGAGCTACACACAGTTGAGTTGTGAATAAGCACTGAAAAGGGCCAAGAAATGGGAAACCAGGATGTTGTAATGTCGCAGACATCAACAGAAGACAGTATTCCAAAAAGGCAGAGGGATCAATAGAAAATGTTATAAGTCCCAGATCATATAGTTGTTCATTAGGAGGACACCGGTGTTGTTCATAAGAGCATTTCATATGGTTTCAGATGACAAACCTATAATATTCAAATGTGTGAGAGGAGATCAAGATAGCAGAATAGGTGGATGTGGAGCTTATCTCTTTCAACAAATAGATCAAAATTACATTTACACATGGAAAAATTCTCACAGAATAACCACGCAACTCTGGCAGAAAATTTTCATACAACCAAAACACGAGAAAGACCACGATGTAACTGGGTAGGATAAAAGTAAAAACAACAACAACAAAACTAGGATGGGATCTGTGCCCCTGGAAGGAGGCTGTGAATGAGAAAAGGTTCCCTAGTAGCTCAGCTGGTAAAGAATCTGCCTGCAACGCAGGAGACCCTGGTATGATTCCTGGGTCCGAAAGATCTGCTGGAGATAGGATAGTCTACCCACTCCAGTATTCTTGGGCTTCCCTGGTGGCTCAAACAGTACAGAATCCCCGTGCAATGTGGGAGACCTGGGTTCAATCCCTGGGTTGAGAAGATTGTCTGGAGAAGCGAACAGCTACCCACTCCAGTATTCTGGATTGGAAAAGTCCATGGACAGAGGAGCCTGGCATACTACAGTCCATGGGGTCGCAAAGAGTCAGACATGACTGAGCAACTTTTAATTCACTTTGCTTGCCTTCACAGATGAAGGAGCCCCCTTCATCTGTGGGGAGATGAGCTGGGACAGACAGGGAGCTTCAGTGGAGAGTATAGCAGGTAGCTTGCAGGAGGCAGAAGGGAGAGATACCAGCATACCTGGTTCTGACCCACCTCTGTGCTTTACCCTGCACTCACTGCCTCGACTATCCTCAGTGTGTGCTGAAAATTATTCCCTTGATTGGGTGTATGATAGGTGTGGTAGTGAGCAGAGCCTGCACTGGATGTTGAGCAGGGCCTCCTCTTTGGCATCACAGCCCTGTTGTGGCAGGCAGGGTCTGCTCCCAGTTGTTGGAGTAGAAGCCCCTGATCTGTTTCTGAGCTGCAAGGCGGGGTAGGTGGGTTGGGAGCACTTCCACTGAGAGAGGAACCACTGAGTACTGCTACATAGGAGCCATCCATCAGCAAGAGCATATCTACTGGTTTGTGTGGGCGCTGGGTACTGAACAGCTTCAGTGGTCAAATGTGGAGAAAGCTGGAGTTGGCTGCACAGAGACAGCCCGAAGGGGCTAGGGTGTGGCCCAGACCAAAACTGGGAGGAGTCTGCAAAATGGAGCCCAGGTCCACCACAGAAGACCCATTGTTACCACGCACATGTGAAGAGAGGGCCAGGGCCCCACCACAGCTGCCGCCTCCTCAGCAAGCTCACTGTGGGCAGGGCTCCACCTCTGCAACTACTGGGAACAAGCAAGCAGTTGCCCCAAATGTGGAGGCAGGGCTGAATCTGAGCCCTGTCTCATGTCTTTGTGATGTTGGTGGATTTATGCTGTTAGTGCCTTTGTAAGTTCAGTGCCTGTGGGACATCCAAGAAGATAAATGTTCCTGTGGGTGTTCCTGTGGGTGAGGTGGGTCTGGAGTTAGCAGCTGTGGACACTGGGGCCATGTGCCCAGGGAGGCCAGGCTGGGGCCTCTAGTGAATGTTTAGCTCCCGTGATGTGTCCAGTTGAGTGACTATGTGACTACTGGTACCTGGTACGTAGATCTGTACCTGTGGATCTGTGCTGATGGCTTTCTGAGGGACATCTGGGCCAATTCCTTGGGTTCCCATGGCCAAGGTGGGACTGATGGCAGTGCCAAGAATAGTGTGGTTTGTGGGCCCACACAATGGGTGACAGACAACATCACAGGCTCAGAAGGAAAGGTTTGCAGATGGCTTTTGGAAGGTGGAAAAGGCAAGGAAATATTCTCTGAAACCTCTCCTAAAGCATTTGACTATGGATCACAACAAACTGGAAAATTCTAAAAGAAATGGGAATACCAGAACACCTTACCTGCCTCCTGAGAAACCTGTATGCAGGTCAAGAAGCAACAGAACTGGACATTGAACAATGGACTGGTTCAAACTTAGGAAAGGTCTATGACAAGGCTGTATATTGCAGCCCTGCTTCTTTAACTTCTATGCAGATTACATCATGTGAAATGCCAGGCTGGATGAATCACAAGCTGGAATCAAAATTGTTGGAAGAAATAACAACCTCAGATATGCAGATATGCAGATGATAACACCATAATGGCAAAAAGCAAAGAGGAACTAAAGAGCCTCTTGATGAAGGTGAAAAAGGAGAGTGAAAAAGCTGGCTTAAAACTCAGCATTCAAAAAACTAAGATCATGGCATCTGTTCCCATCACTTCATCGCAAATAGAGGGGGGAAAAATGGAAACAATGGCAGATTTTATTTTATTGAGCTCCAAAATCACTGTGGATGGTGACGACAGCCATGAAATTAAAAGACACTTCTCCTTGGAAGAAAAGCTATGACAAATCTAGACAGCATATTAAAAACCAGATACATCACTTGACGGACAAAGGTCTACATAGTCAAAGCTAAAGTTTTTTCAGTAGTCATGTACAGATTTGAGAATTGGACCATAAAGAAGGCTAAGCGCCAAAGTATTGATGCTTTCCAAGTATGGGGCTGGAGAAGACTCTTTAGACTCCCTTGGACAGCAAGGAGATCAAAGCAGTCAGTCCTAAAGGAAATCAACCCTGAATATTCATTGGAAGGACTGATGCTGATGCTCCAATATTTTGGTCACCTGATGGGAAGAGCCAACTCATTGGAAAAGACCTGATGAGAAGGATTAAGGGCAAGAGAAGGGTGTGACAGAGGATGAGATGGATGGATAAATGGCATTTTTAACAAACTCTGGAAGATAATGAAGGGCAGGCAAGCCTGCTGCAGCTCATGGGGTTGCAAAGAGTAGCAGCTGAAGAACAACGACTAAACCTCTTCAAGGGATCAGCCCTGCTGAAACTTTGTTGTTGAAACCACTAAGCAGGGAACTAAAACAATAGCTAAACAGATACAGCAGGAGGGAGGGTGAGAGAAGGCATTCAGAGGTATTAGTGAAGATTTCTGTAGTTGAGATTGTGTTGATAAGATTTAGGGTGTGGTCCTCAGAGTAGGATGGAGGTGAAAGTCATTTCACCCAATTAATTTATTTGTTTTTTTTTTTAATATATAATCCATATGGCATAAAATTCACCCTTTTAAAATGTACAATCCAGTGGTTTATAGTATATTCACAACACTGTGCAGCCATTACTACTATCTAATTCTAGAATTAAATACCTAGATTTGCTTGACTAGTGTTATTTTGTCTTCATATATTATAGCACTTTAAAAAAATGTTCCATTTGCTTCTGCTGCAGCTCCTGGAGACTGAGAAGCATAAGAAAAATTTTCATGAGAAAGTATTGAGTATGAAGAATTCTTCTGAACATATTATTTATTATACTTGGCCAAATGGAGACCTGCCTCCTGTCGATTCACCAGGTTTGTGATTGTGGTGCTGTGAACCCTTTCAGTGGAAGGCAGAGGACAAAGTAGGAAGGTACACCCTGGCTCCCTAGCAGAACTGCCCTTGAAGATCAGGGCCAGGAGACTGGGGGTTGGGGGAGTGTGGCCCTCAGCTTCAGCAGTCCCCAGGAATGCTAGGACACAGCCCTTTTGCAGCAGGTCTTTGGAGACAGATAAACCCCTGACACCACACTCAGCGATGGGCCTCTCTCACCCTCCTGGTAGAAGTCCCAGGAGTTCCAGTGGAGGTCACCTCTCTCATTCACTGCACCTGTTCCCTTCCAGGAGTACCATGGACGAACTGGTCTTCTCCCCCTTCCCTTCTGGGGGTGCTCTCCTCCCCTGGGCAAGTGTTCTTTTGCTCCCAGAAGATTTCTTATAACTCATAAATTATTTAGAAGCAAATGTGACCTAACCTGAACTGATTTGAGGCTGTTTATATTCTTTTTTTTTTTAATTTTAATTTATCTCTTTTTTAAACTTTACAATATTGTATTGGTTTTGCCATACATTGACATGAATCCACCATGGGTGTACATATTTTCCCCTTCCAGAACCCCCCTCCCACCTCCCTCCCCATCCCATCCCTCTGGGTCATCCCGGTGCACCAGCCCCGAGCGCCCTGTATCATGCATCGAACCTGGACTGGCAATTCATTTTACATATGATAATTTACATGCTTCAATGCCATTCTCCCATATCATCCTGCCCTCACCCTCTCCCATAGAGTCCATAATACTGTTCTATATTCTTTAACTCATTTGGTGTGAATATTCAAACATATCACAGTAGAAAATTTGTGTTGAGTGTTAGGCAGTATATGATAATTGGCATGAAATTGTCTTTCTAAAAATCCCGAAAATTATGCACTTACAAACAGTAAATCTAGCCCCAAGAATTTTGGATAAGGGAGTGTGTTAAGTGTTAAGTTGCTCAGTCGTGTTCAACTCTTTGTGACCCCATGGACTGTAGCCCACCAGGCTTCTCTGTCCAGGCAAGAATACTGGAGTGGGTTGCCATTCCCTTCTCCAGGGGACCCTGCTGACCCAGGGATTGAACCCGTGTCTGCTGCATTGCAGGCAGATTCTTTACCATCTGTGTGGCCCACTTATTTTACATCCACTGCTCGCTGGGTAGTTCTCACTATGTACAGGGCCTTACTCATCTCCATATTCCCTATGATGCTCTGCATGTCACAGGCCCTCACTGAATGCCATTCTGACGTGTGCACTCACTGGGCTAGGGATTAATGACATCTGTCTTAGCTTGGGCACTGAATTAACATCACCAGGCTTGAAAGTCACAGTATTGCTTACCAGGGAAAGACTCTCTGCCAACTGTGGCTAACTGTGAGCACAGCAGGTCCCTGAGGAAGGAAATGGTGGCATCATGCCATTCTGGCTATTCATGGAAAGGGCCAGGTGTCACCAGAAGGTGGGAAAGCTCGTTCGCCAAGGCCAGCTCATGCTACCTAGACAGACTGTTCCTTGCCTCCATGATTCAAAAGAGAAGAAACCGATTCTTCCTTGAGGCCACAAAATGGCATGAACAGGCCGTGTAGGTAGAAGCATTTCTTGTTTACCCTGAAACAGAGATTTGGGCTCTCGGGTAGAGATTGAAGCCTACAAAGCTGGAAATTGAAATGTCTGCTTAGTCCATAGAATGCCCTGCATCAAGGCTTTGGGGCCACCCCCTATGGACTCTCCATGTGTGACTTTAATGTGATATGATTATGAAACTGCTTATCTCCAGCTTCCCCTGCTCCCCAAAATCAAAGCCACAATGAATAAAAGGTCCCCATAATCATTTCTGCATATTTTGGTAACAAAGGAAATGGCTGTTGATGATGATAATAACTGCTGTTCATAAATTTGCACCCTTTGTTGCCATTTGTAAAAGAGACCTTTTATTGCAAGCTCATTAGTAGCTGAACTTTATTTTGTCAAAGGAAATGGAGTCAAGAGAGATTATGTTTCATCTTTAATATGGCCGTTCAACAACAGTGCCACTATCCTGAGTTTCAGATTAGTTTAATTGAAACATAATGAACAAAATTAGTTGTTTTATGCAATTAGAATCCTATTTAAATAGGTTAGAAAATGAATAGGATGAGAAATGTGTTTGATTTGATTTTCCTCAAGACGAACTCTCTAGGCCTCATCTGCCTCCTGGTTTTATCTCCTTACTGAGTAAGACACTAATATTTTTGGAATTTAAGTATAATTTTGACTTGCCAAGTTTTCCCCCCAGGCAATAAAAAGGGCAGTGGGAACGAGTGACAGAGAACTAAGATAGAAAACACTCTTCTAGCTCAATGAGGAACAGTCTGTTGCACATCTGAACTCCCTTCCCTTCTGAGGTAAGAAAGAGGTTATTATTGAGCAGTGTCTAACCAAAGGTAAGGAGTGATGGTATGAGTACAGATCTTCCCTCTGCCCCTTAATGACTTTGTGACTTGGTATGTATCTCTTGACATTTGGATGTCAGTTTCTCCATCAGTACAATGAGAATAATAAAATCCATTTCTTGGGACTGATGGTGGGACTTCCCTGGTAGTGCAGTGGTGAAGAATCCATCTTCCAATGCGAGGGATGCAGGTGTGATCCCTGTTCAGGGAACTAAGATCCCACATGCCGTGGGGCAACTAAGCCTGAGCTGCAACTAGAGAGCTGCACACTCTAGAGCATGCATGCCACAACTAGTGAGCCCATGCACTCTAGAGCCCATGTCCACAACTAGAGAAGCCCTTGGGGTGCAACAAGACAGTCCATGCACCACAGTGAGAAGCCCCTGCACCACCACAAAGAGCCCGCCTGCCACAGTGAAGACCCAACACAGCCAAAATTTTAAAAAATAATAATAAAAAAAGAGTGCTGCTGAGTGTTGCATGAATGTATATAAGGTATTTGGCATGTTGCCCTGCTCAAAAAGTGGGAACTGCTGCTGCTATTACTCATCTTCTTTACCATCATCACCATCTTCATCTTCATCTAGATCATCAGTATTCCAACTTCTGGGACCTTGATGTGTTGAAGACCATCAACACCTTTAACTCACATTGGTATACATAGGCTTTCCAGGTATTATCCTACTTAACTGGAGGAAAGAGATGAGATCACAAGGCTAATTCGCTCAGGGGGCTGGGAGGGTTGGCACTCTTCTTGGGGAGAGTGACAGAAGCTGGTAAGTCTTGATATGGGGGAAAAGCAGCACAGTGTGAAACCTCTGCAGAGGGTCACATAAAATTCTCATCAGTTCCCCCATCTGTGATGTCAGGGAATTAGGCCATCCCTACAGACCTTTCCAGCTCTGAAGTGCTTATGATTCTACAACTACTGCCGGCTCTTCTGCCTAATGGAGCACATTCCAGTGAGCCAGCCATTGCCAGGAAAGTCTTCCGACCTGCATCAGAGCTGCTGAAGCTTCCTGTTGAGTGTTCGCTTCCAGCATCACTGTTGACTCAAAGCTAGAATGTGGCTTCCTGACTGACAGCGGAGGTGAGAATTAAGACAAATGAGATTTGGCACAGCCTTAGTAAACAGAGCCTTCCCTGTATAGAACAGCTCTGACTGAGAGGAGACGAAGGAAAATTAAAAAAAAAAAAAAGTACTCATTTTGCCATGGTCTCATCAGCTTGAAGGTTTAAACGGATTCCCAATGAAAAAATTAAAACTGGTATTACTTTTCCCTGGTGGCTCAGAGGGTAAAGCGTCCGCTTGCAATGCGGGAGACCTGGGTTTGATCCCTGGGTCGGGAAGATCCCCTGAAGAAGGAAATGGCAACCCACTCCAGTACTCTTGCCTGGAAAATCCCATGGACAGAGAAGCCTGGTAGGCTACAGTCCATGGGGTCGCAAAGAGTCGGACACGACTGAGCGACTTCACATCACATTATGCATTACTTTTTTTTTTTTTTTGAATCTTTTTTTTTTTTTTTTTTTTTATTTTAGTTGGGGGCTAATTACTTTACAATATTGTAGTAGTTTTTGCCATACATCGACATGAATCAGCCATGGATTCACATGTGCTCCCCCTCCCAAACCCTCCTCCCACCTCCCTCCCCCTCCCCATCCCTCAATGTCATCCCAACGCTCCATCCCTGAGCATCCGTCCCATGCATAGAACATGGAATGGTGTTCTGCTTCACATATGACAATATACATGTTTCAGTGTTATTGTCCCAGAACGTCCAACCCTCACCTTCTCCCTCAGAGTCCACAGGACTGTTCTATGCATCTGTATCTCTTATTCTGTCTCACATATAGGGTTACCATTACCATCTTTCAAATTCCATATACATGCAATTAGTATACTGTATTGGTGCTTTTCTTTCTGGCTCACTTCACTCTGTATAATGGGCTCCAGTTTCATCCATCTCAATAGAACGGATTCAAAATGTATTCTTTTTTAATGGCTAGTAATATTCCATTGTGTATATGTACCACAGCTTTTATCCATTCGTCTGCCGATGGACATCAGGTTGCTTTCCATGTCCTGGCTATTGTAAACAGTGCTGCGATGAACATTGGGGTACACGCGTCTCTTTCAATTCTGGTTTCCTCGGTGTATATGCCTAGCAGTGGGATTGCTGGGTCATATGGCAGTTCTATTCCCAGTTTTTTAAGGAATCTCCACACTGTTTCTCCATAGTGGCTGTACTAGTTTGCATTCCCACCAACAGTGTGAGAGGGTTCCCTTTTCTCCACACCCTCTCCAGCATTTATTGCTTGTAGACTTTTGGATAGCGGCCATTCTGACTGGTGTGTAATGGTACCTCATTGTGGTTTTGATTTGCATTTCTCTCATAATGAGTGATGTTGAGCATCTTTTCATGTGTTTGTTAGCCATCTGTATGTCTTCTTTGGAGAAATGTCTGTTTAGTTCTTTGGCCCATTTTTTGATTGGGTCGTTTATTTTTCTGGAATTCAGCTGCAGGAGTTGCTTGTATATTTTTGAGATTAATTGTTTGTCTGTTGCTTCGTTTGCTATTATTTTCTCCCATTCTGAAGGCTGTCTTTTCACCTTGCTTATAGTTTCCTTTGTTGTGCAAAAGCTTTTAATTTTGATTAGGTCCCATTTGTTTATTTTTGCTTTTATTTCCAATATTCTGGGGGGTGGGTCATGGAGGATCCTTATGCATTACTTTTAACTACAAGATGCTATTGCAATGTTCCAGTCTCCTACCCAATTATTTTTGAGAGTCCCAAGGGATATCTCAGGTGCACTCATAAATGAATCTTCTTGGTTTCCCATGGTGACTGTCATTTTGTTCTGTCTCTTCTCCAGTATAACCTTAGGAATGTCAGTTCCTCAGGTGTCACTGCCTGCAGGTTTCTGTAGCTACTGATGATGCTGAAGCTGTCCCACATCATACCCAGAAAGCAGTGTGGATGCTGCCACTGTTGTAATGCTAAAGATGTAGTGAGGTGATGCTGGCCCCAGCACGGGCCAAAGTTGGGGATCACAGGGCCAGGACAGCCACCGCCATTCTTAACTGAGGGTGACTCCCGCCAACACCCTACTCTAGCCCTGCACTTCTCCAAAGCAGGAGGAATTGTCATCCTGCCCTTCATCCCTCATTTTGTGGCTCTCTGGTCCCCATAGTAGTACAACTTCATGCTCTTAACCTCCCAAGGAGACTGTTTTTGTATACACTGCCTTTTTGGGTTTTGTTTATAGCAGTCCTTGCTCTCACGAGGAGTTAGGGTGCCACAAGGCTGGCTGTTGGAGACTCTGAAGGTTGTGAAGAACAAAAATTCACTCATATTACTTCAGCACTGGTGGTCTTTTTGCAGAGGTAAGAAGATGCAAAACTGTTACGTGGCTGGGCCTCACAGGGCTCCAGGAAGAATCTGGCCTCGTGGAAATGAACGTGACTGGCAACAGAAATGTTTTTCTTGGGACCTGTTTATTGCATTGTGCCCCCACCCTCAGTTCACTGGCTTTTAACTTTTTCTATCATCAGCAAGCCGCTCCCTGACCCTTCCTTCCAAGGCTTCTGCTGCCATTCGGTCTTGCTGTTGGCCTGTGATTTTTATTAGCTTCTGCTCCCAATACCACTGATTCTCTGCAAAGGTCCAGACCAAAATCATTACTAGAAAATAAGTTTTATGAGGACATGGATTTTGGTTTTTCTTGTTTATCTCTAGTGGCTCTACCACTTCGTAAATGTGTATCCTTTGGGAAAGTTACTTAGGCATTCTGTGCCTTGCTTTTTTCTGACCTTCACAATGTGGACAAAAATAGCAATGCATTTATTGGGTTGTTTTAAGAATTAAATAGATTAATACTTGTAAAGTACTTGTATTAGTGTCTAGCACAGACTATGTTCAGTAGAAGCATTTGTTAAATAAATTAAAAAATAAGACATCTACACACAGTTGGCACTCAGTGAGTATTTGATGAATAAATTAAGCACATTTCTTGAAGAATTAGATTGATTTAATCACCCTTGTTCAAGTGCTCTTGTTCCAGGCTGGCTCATATAGTCCCTTAGCCTCTATTGACCCCTCTGGGTCAGCTTTGCCTTCCAGGCCATTTTCTGGGCCAGGAGTTTGAGTTCGTGCTACCAACAAAATGACATATGTAGAAGGAACCCTAAAAAAGCATTTTGGAAGTGGTAGGTACTCTGGGCATACCTATCTGGTTCACTGTAAGGACTTCACCCCATAGTCAAAATTGTTCCTCCACTCAAATGGCTAAGTTACTTATATATTCATGCTCTGGTCGCTCAGATGGTATAGAATCCACCTGTGATACAGGAGACCAGGGTTCAATTCCTGGGTCAGGAAGATCCCCTGGAGAAGGGAACAGGTACCTACTCCAGTATTCTTGCCTGGAGAATCCCTGGACAGAGCAGCCTGGCAGGCTATAGTCTGTGGGGTCGCAAACAGTTGGACAGGACTGACTAAGCACATGCACACATAATACACATGCATCCAATTCCTTCCTTCAGGCAACTTTTTCCAGAAGGGTACTTTGTCTCCCTGGCTGAGATGCCCATGGTGCTCTCTCCTTGGCCTGCCAGTGGGCTGTGGCTTGTCTTTTACTCAGTGCTGAATCGACCACTGAGTCTCTTGTGATATAGCTCCTTTCTTCTGTCTGTCATTCTTTAAACTTCTCCGCCTCAAGGACCTTCAGGGTCTAGAAGAGAAACCTCTTCTACTGTGTACTACTGTGCATTCATATGCATATACGTGCATTTTGATGCCAAGATGCTCCCTCTCTGACCCAAAGGAACTTGGATTTTATATTTTCCAGCTTGGAGGCCACCTGAGAGTTGGGGATAACATTTGTGGGGCTGCCAATCAGATAATGAGCAGAACGCTTTATTATTCTTGCCCTCTGGCTCCCAAGAGAGCTGAGTTCCACAAGAGGTCCTAAGTTATCAGGGAGGAAGTTTTTCAATTCAATTTTTTCAGGGAGTTGAGTCCCTGAAGTCTCACAAGCTGAAATGGAGCAGTGGAGGGAGCTGGCAAGGGAGTCTCCATTATGTGAACAGTCAGGACAGGTAATGAGAGCAGAAGTGAGCTCTACAGAGGGCCACGGGGAGGAGCGGAAGGGAAGAAGCTATTAGCTTTGACTGTGGCATCCTGGAATGACTGCTATCTGGATGGCTAAATTGTTACTTTCTGGAAATTTTCATTTAATCATCTATGCCTTGAAGCCTAGGGGACCCCACCAGACCACTTCCAGGTCCCTTAGGGCAATGGTTCCCCATCAGTCTACGTGCCAGTATCATCTATGGGGCTATTTAAAAATAGATACTTGGTTCACACTCCAAACCTTACATGCAAATCATAATCTCTTGGAGTTGGGGTCCAGGAATCTTATGATTCTTTAATCTACCACAGCTGGTCCCAGTGTAGACCTTCATGGGCCAATCTGGGAATTTTGCAGAAAATGGATATTGACACTTAGAAAAAGCATGGACCAAAGGAAAAGCATCAGCTATGGTAGTCCAAGACCTGGGATAAGTCATTTAATTCCTATGAGCTTTACTTTCCTCTGTTGTCAAATGAGGATAGTAACACTTGCCTTGTCTATTTCACAGAGTTGTTTCAAGGAGGGCAGATAAATACATGGAAGAGAACTGAAAAACAGAATCCAAATCTATGGCATAAAGCTCATAAAGTTACTTGTGTGCTCTTGATAAATTTGTGGTGAATCCTATGAAACAAATAATCCAGTGTGAATGCCTCCTCTGATTCTGCCCCATGTACAAAAAAAATGCATAAGTGCATAAATGCAAGTTTAGTTAAACTCTATGCTTTTCTGATCCCACCATTAAGAAGCAGTTACCTCTAAGATGAAGATGGAAGAAATGAACATATACTTTTACCTCTATCCTAACCCTAAAGCTTACTAAAATTAGAATAAAATGTTTTCTTTAATGACAAAAAATAATAATGACAAGTTGAGAGAAAAGATAATATTAAAAATAGACACTAGAAAGCCAAGGGATGGCCAAATATTTGGTAGACTTGAAGGAGCTGAGTCCTAAGCTGGCAGTAGGGGAAAGCCAAGAAGAAATGCAACTTAACACACAGAATCTTTCTATTCCCACAAGGCTCAGAAAGGAATGATTCCATGTACATCTAAAAGTAGGGATGTGGGTGGAGTAAAAGTAGAAAAATTGTTTATGTAAAAATTAAGAATGCAATGAACACTCCAGAATTCCCCTCAAAGACTCAGAAATTGGTGATTCCATGTTTGTGTAGAAGTATAAGTGAAGGCAGAACTAAGAATAGGATAACTGCTCAGAGATTAAGGAGACCCTTTTCCAGTTTCTTATAGACAGACAGTCTCGTTTCTGCCCCAAAGAAAGATTGGAAGTATGATTTCTGAAGAGCATAAAACAGAACGGTGGGCTAGAGGACAAGAGGCATCACTGAGAACAGAAACATGTTGGGAACAAGGGGATTAAGTAGACATGACACACTGACTAAGACTCTGCCTTATACCTTCACTTAGTTCTCAACATGCTGGAAACTCAAGTTCTACAGACAGGAGAGTAAACTCTAACCCAACCGAGGAGAGCTCAAGATTATGACACTGGAGATTTCTCCCCAAATGGCCAAGACATTTAACCCAACAGGAAAGCCCAGAGTTGCCAATCCCTTCCCTTGTACACTCAGCTTTCAAATTGTTTTTTGTTTTATGTGTGTGTGTGTGTGTGTGTGTGTGTGTGTGTGCACGCGCCCATGCATGTGTGAGGGAACACCAGAGCTTGCCTATCTGGTTCACCATAAGGACAAAATGTGGTCCACTGGAGGAGTGAATGGCAAACGACCCCAGGATACTTGCTGCTGGAACCGCACGAACTGTATAAATAGGCCCAAAGATATTACACTGAAAGATGAGTCCCCCAGGTTGGAGGGTGTCTAATATGCTACTGGGGAAGAGCGGAGGGCAACTACTAATAGCTCCAGAAATAATGAAGTGGCTGGGCCAAAGCAGAAATGACACGCAGTTGTGGATGTGTCTGGTGATGAAAGTAAAATCTGATGTTGTAAAGAAGAGTATTGCATAGGAACCTGGAATGTTAGGTCCATGAATCAAAATAAATTGGACATGATCAAGCAAGAAATAGCAAGAGCAACCATCAAAATCTTAGAATCAGTGAACAAAAATGGAAGGGAATAGGTGAATTCAGATAACCATTATATAATTCAGATGACCATTATATCTACTACTGAGGGAAAAAACCCCATAGAAGAAATGAAGTAGTCCTCATAATCAACAAGAGTCCAAAATGTAGTGCTTGGGTGCAACCTCAAAAATGACAGAATGATCTTGGTTCATTTCCAAGGCAAACCATTCAGCACAATGTAATTCAGGTCTGTGCTCCAACCACTGATGCCAAAGAAGCTGAAGTTGAATGGTTCTATGAAGACCTACAAGACCTTCTAAAATTAACAGCAAAAAAAGACATTCTTTTCATCATAGGGGATTGGAATGCGAAAGTAGGAAGTCAAGAGATACCTGGAGTAACAGGCAAATTTGGCCTTGGAATACAAAATGAAGCAAGGTAAAGGCTAACAGAATTCTGCCAAGAGAATGCACTAGTTGTAGCAAACACCATTTACCAACGACACAAAAGACGATTTTACACGTGGACATCAGCAAATGGCCAATACTGACATCAGATTGATTACATTCTTTGTAGCCGAAGAAGGAGAAGCTGTATACAATGAGCAAAAACAAGACCTGGAGCTAACTGTGGCTCAGATCATCAGCTTCTCATAGCAAAATTCAGGCTTAAACTAAAGAAAGTGAGAAAAACCACTCAGCCAGTCAGGTATGACTTAAATCCCCTGTGAATATACAGTGGAGGTGATGAATAGATTCAAGGTCTTAGATCAATAAACAGACTGCCTGAAGAACTCTGAATGGAGATTCAATATTGTACAGGAAGCAGCAAACAAAACCATCCAAAAGAAAAAGAAAAGCAAGAAGGCAAAGTGGTTGTCTGAGGAGGCTTTACAAATAGCTGAAGAAAGACAAGAAGCAAAAAGCAAGGGAGAAAAGGAAAGGTACACCCAACTAAATGCAGAGCTTCAGAGAATAGTGAGGAGAGACAAAAAGGCCTTCTTCAGTGAAGAGTGCAAAAGAATAGAGGAAAACAACAGAAGGAGAAAGACTAGAGAAAATTGGAAATATCAAAGGAACATTTCATCCAAAGATGGGCACAATAATGGACAGAACTGGTAAAGATCTAATAGAAGCAGAAGAGATCAGGAAGAGATGGAAAGACTACACAGAAGAAATGTACAAAAAACGTCTTAATGACCCAGATAACCACGATGCTGTGGTCAGTCACCCAGAGCCAGACATTCTGGAGTGTGAAGTCAAGTGGGCCATAGGAAGCACTGCTGTCAATAAAGCTAATGGAGGTGATGGAATTTCAGCAGACCTATTTAAAATTCTAAAAGATAATGCTATCAAAGTGCTGCACTCAATATGTCAGTAAATTTGGAAAACCCAGCAGTGGCCACAGGACTGGAAAAGATCAATCCTCATCCCAATTCCCAAGAAGGGCAGTACTAAAGAATGTCCAAACCACCAGACAGTTGCACCCATCTCCCATGCTAGTAAGGTTATGCTCAAAATCCTGCATGCTAGTCTTCAGCATTATGTGAATCGAGAACTTCCAGATGTTCAAGCTGGGTTTAGAAAAGGCAGAGGAACCAGAGATCAAATTGTCAACATTTGCTGGGTCATAGAGAAAGCAAGGGTATTCCAGAAAAACATCTACCTGTGTTTTACTGACTACACTAAAGCCTTTGACTGTGTGGATCATAACAAACTGTGGAAAACTCTTAAAGAGATGGGAATACCAGACCATCTTATTTGTCTCCTGAGAAACCTATATTCAGGTCAAGAAGCAACAGTTAGAACTGGACATGGAACAACTGACAGGTTCAGGATTGAGAAAGGAGTACAACAAGGCTGTTTATTATCACCGTGTTTATTTAACTTCTATGCAGTGTACATCATGCGAGATGCCGGGCTGGTTGAGTTGCAAGCTGAAATCAAGATTGCAAAGAGAAATATCAACAACCTCAGGTAGGTGGATGATACCACTCTAATGGCAGAAAGCAAAGAGGAACTAAAGAGCCTCTTGATGAGGGTGAATAAGGAGAGTGAAAAAGCCAGCTTAAAACTCAATATTCAAATGACTAAGATCCTGGCATTCAGTCCCATCACTTCATGGCAAATAGAAAGGGAAAACATGGAAACAGTGATAGGTTTCCTCTTCTTGGGCTCTAAAATCACTTCAAATAGTGACTGCAGCCATGAAATTAAAAGATGATTGCTTCTTGGCAGGAGAGTTATGAGAAACCTAAACGGTGTGTTAAAAAGCAAATGCACCACTTTACTGACAAAGGTCCATATAGTCAAGGTTATGATTTTTCCAGTAGTCATGTATGGATGTAAGAGCTGGACCATTAAGTCAGAGCATCAAAGAATTGATGCTTTCAAACTGTGGTGCTGGAGAAGACTCTTGAGAGTCCCTTGGTCAGCAAAGATGTCAGACTAGTCTTAAAGGAAATCAACCATGAATATTCATTGGAAGGACTGATGCTGAAACTCCAATACTTTTGCCACCTGATGTGAAGAGCCAACTCATTGGAAAAGACCCTGATGCTGGGAAAGACTAAAGGCAGAAGTAAAGAGGGCAACAGAGGATAAGATGGTTGGATGGCATCACTGATTCAATGGAGATGAACTTGGGCAAACTCCAGGAGATGGTGAGGGACAGGGAAGCCTGGCATGCTGCAGTCCACAGGGTCACAAAGAGTCAGACATGACTTGGCGACTGAGCGACAAGAGAAAGTTAAAAACAAACCTCTCACTCCCCAATGAAAACTACCACGAATAGCCTCAGGAAAATAAGAACAAAGATGCTACAAAGAGGAACTTTCAAAGAACCGAAAAAAGTTCTTGAAAATTGGCATAAATTTAAGTAAATCTCTCTAAGAAAAAAAAAATAGAAGAACAATATAAAGGAAAGAAAAAAACAAGAAAAGAAAGAACCAGGCCTGGAATTTAAGCACTCAAACAATGGGAGTTCCAGAAAGAGAACACAGAGGTGAAGAAATCAATAGGAAAACAATTCTAGAAAATTGTCTATAACTTATAAACTGGAATTTTAAATTGTACGGGCAGACTGAGTACCCAACACTCAGTGTTGAGAAAAAAAAAAGACACACAAAAGTTATTCTAGAATTTCAGAATTGTAGGTACAAAAACTGACTTGAAGCTTCAATATTTTATACAGTCAACTATTAGAATGACAGGAAACTTCTCAATAGCAATAACAGGACCTAAAGTACAAGAGAGTAAAAAGAAAAATTATTTCTTGAATATAAAACCAAACTATCAATTTAGTTTGATATAGAAAGTTATTTTTCAGACTTACAAAAACTTAGGTAATTTACCTCTATTGTGCCCTTTCTAATCAAGTAACTGGAGAGTGGGTTCTATAGAAATAACAGAGTTAGCCAAAAAGAGAAAGACAAGGTTTGCTAGTATCTTTGTTTGCTTCTTCAGTTTATTCTCCATCTATCCACAAGAGACTGACCACTATGGACTATATGACCTGAGCTCTCTTGCCACTGATATGCAACTGGACTTGAGCAATAGGGCCTTCCCAGGTGACGCTAGTAGTAAAGAACCTGCCTACCAATGCAGGAGCCATAAGAGATGTAGATTTGACCCCTGGGTCGGGAAGATCCCCTGGAGAAGGTTATGGCAACCCACCCCAGTATTCTTGCCTAGAGAATCCCCAAGGACAGAGTAGCATGGCAGGCTATAGTCCATAGGCTCACAAAGAGTCGGATATGACTGAAGTGACTGAGCACGCACACATGTACTTGACCAATCGAGGGCTCCCCTGGTGGCTCAGTTGATAAAGAATTCACCTGCAATGCAGGAGGCCCAGGTTCAATTCCTGGATTGGGAAGATCTCCTGGAGAACGAATGGCAACTCACTCTCCTATTCTTGACTGGGAAGTCCCATGGACAGAGAAGCCTGGCAGGCCCCAGTTCGTGGGCTCGAAAGAGTCGGACAAGACTTAATGACTAAATTACATTGACCAATAGAGATGCTGGCAGAAGATCACGATGAAGAAAGTGAGATGGTAATATTTGTTTCCCATGTTTTCTCCCTGCTGGGCTTCAGCTGGACAGAGGCTGTATTCTACCTAAGACTTTGACTTTCTCTGAGTGACCTTCTCCCATGGCTCTAGCTCTTACAGGTCCAAATAACAGATTCTTCCCTTTGCTACTATGGAGTTTTTCTCCCACTGTGTAGCAGATCTAGAGATCAACCAATACAGGTTTGAATAGGTCAAAGGCTCTGGATGAAAACAACCAAATTCTTAATGTACTTGTGGGTGTTGAGGAAGGCTGTATATTGTCACCCTCCTTATTTAACTTATATGCAGAGTACATCATGCCAAATTCCAGACTGGGTGAAGCACAAGCTGGAATCAAGACTGCTGGGAGAAATATCAATAACCTCAGATATGCAGATGATACCATCCGTATGGCAGAAAGTGAAGAGGAACTCAAGAGCCTCTTGATGAAAGTGAAAGAGGAGAGTGAAAAAGCTGGTTTAAAAGTCAATATTCAAAAAACTAAGATCATGGCATCCAGTCCCATCACTTCATGGCAAATAGATGGGGAGCCAATGGGAAAAGTGACAGACTTTTTATTTTGGGGGGCTCCAAAATCACTGTAGATGGTGACTGCAGCCATGAAATTAAAAGACACTTGCTCCTTGGAAGAAAAGCTACGACAAACCTAGACAGCATATTAAAAGGCAGAGACATTACTTTGCCGACAAAAGTCTGTATGGTCAAAGCTATGGTTTTTCCAGTAGTCATGTATGGATGTGAGAGTTGGATCAGAGAAGGCTAAGCGCTGAAGAATTGATGCTTTTGCACTGTGGTATTGGAGAAGACTCTTGAGAGTTGCTTGGACTGCAAGGAGATCAAATCAGTCAATCCTAAAGGAAATCAATCCTAAATATTCATTGAAAGGACTGATGCTGAAGCTGAAGCTCCAATACTTGGGCCTGACTCACTGGAAAATTCCCTGATGCTGAGAAAGATTGAAGGCAGGAGGAGAAGGGGACTACAGAGGACAAGGTGGTTAGATGACATCATTGACCCAATGGACATGAGTTTGAGCAAGCTCAGGGAGTTGGTGATGGACAGGGAAGCCTGGCATGCTGTAGTCCATGGGGTTGCAAAGAGTTGAACATGACTGAGTGACTGAAAAAGGTATTGAGGAAAGAGATACACAGCTTGGGAGCAGATCTGAATTAGTGTCAAGACCATAAAAAGCAAGAAGATGGAAAAACAAACAATACAAATATTAAATCCAGGAAAAAAACAAAAAGTTGTGCTGAGGAGGAAAAGTAATTGTAATATGCTATGTAGTTCAGCTGTAGTACTCATATAATCATAATAATTTAGCTAAAATCAGTCTAACCAAAATTACCATATGACTTACTGGGAATAGAGGTAGATAAGAAGTGGTGTGTGGAGGTTGGTGAGAGCTGGTGATAGTGGTGGTAGCAAATGAGATTTTCCTCAAGTCAGTAAATAATACCTAAAACCTAAAAACCAAAGAAACCACAGAATAATATAAATAGCAGAAATAATCTGTAGGCAGATTATTTGAAGTTATACTAAAAGAATCAACTAAAAGAGGTAAAAAGTGCTGTCTCTGGGAGAAGGGAGTAGTGAGGTGGAGAATTATTCACTGTTTTGCTTTTTTTAAAAAAAAATTATTTAATTTTGGCTGTGCTTGGTCTTTGTTGCTGTGCTCGCGCCTCTCATTGCTGTGGCTTCTCTTGTGGAGCATGGGCTCTGGGGTGATTGAGCTTTGTAATTCCGATTCCCAGGCTTCAGAGCACAGGCTCAGTTGTGGCACACAGGTTTAGTTGCTCCATCACATGTAGGCTCTTCCCAGACCAGGGATCCAATCCATGTCTCCTGCATTGGCAGGCGGATTCTTTACCACTGAGCCACCAGGGAAGCCCCTGTGTTTAGCTTTTTATCAAGACATAGAGAACTATTGTCTCAATTATGATCATGTGGACTTGTGGTAAAAAATTGATTTTTCTTTAAAAAAGGGGGAAAGTAAATTTCTAATTCTTTCTTTGCATTCCCGTCTCAAATACTATAATAAAATTCCCTAAATTCTCATGCTGCCTTCCAGAAGAATAGAAGTCAAGACAAAAAAATCTAGTAGCCAGGAGCTAGAGGACAGGAAGACTTTGTTTTGGGGTGGCTGAAGACCCTCCAGTGACAGAGAAGGGGAGCAGATAGAATCTGCACCCAGGGAAGCTCAAAGAAACAATCAAATACTCAAATAAAACAGGCTGAACTGTTCTAGACATCAAGAGGTAACCCCATAGGAAGGAGCCCTGGATTGTACAGAGAGCCAGATTCCTTTAGTTTGGCCTCAAACCTGATGCCAAGCTCTTAGCAAGTAAAAACCCAAACTAGGACAAGAACTGTTATATAGTCCTTATGATCAGAGAGAATTAGGGAAAGTTCCTCAGGGGAGGCAAAAGAGCTTTTCTTAGCGGTAACATCTCAAAGAAATATCTCATGTGGGGCTTTTAGAGGAGACACTCAGTGATGTAGGTGACAGACAAGACCCTAGGAAGTTTAGGGAAGAGTTGCCTGGGGCTTCGTTTGACAAAAGCCTGAGGCAGAGAGCTCTGCAGGGGTTAACATAAGAGCTAGTAGTCTGGACGTGGGGCTTGATCAGAGAGGTGCCCAAGGATGGCTATGGGGTTGACTAATATCAAATACAGAATATGTTTTTAAAAATCCGAGAAACAGGGAGACTGGTGAGAACAGCAAATGAAGCAGATTTGAGGAGCAGTTTTAAAGCTAGAAAAGTAAAGCAAGAAAGTGAGAGCAGCATCCTGTGGGTTTTAGGACAACCAGGCTGAGGAACTGATCTACAGTTCAGATAGAAAGAGCTCTGCTTCAAGGACTAGAGAAAGACAAGCAAAGCCCCAGGTAACCAGAAACTCTTCACTGAAGGCTTGAGCCTGCTGTCTTGGGAATAAAGCACAAGGCTCAGGGTGGCTCAATTGTGTCCTGCATCCCTTCTCAGTGTATTATTATGCCCAGAGTTTCTAAGCTTGGCAGAAAAGTTATAACAACTTTGATGTGCCTTTGATGTGCTTGCATTTTAAAGGATGATTTGAGAAAATAGAGAGCCTTAATCTTAAAGGTGCTGTGGAAGCTAAGAGGTGGCCAAGTTTTATCCTAACTTGGAGATCAGAGAGGCTTTTGGATTTAAGGCTTCAATGAGGTGGAGGATGTCAACACTGGTGGTGGCGCAGACAGTCAAGGATTTGGGGACAGGAAAGGTTACAGTGGGGGTGTGGTCAGGAAAGGGCAGAGCATAAGCCGTTTGAAGGAAGTTGAGAGATAAGAATAGAAACCAAAGGCATGCTTTGGAGGGTCTTGAATGCCAGACCAGAGAGCAGCAGGTATCTGGTGGTTTGGGCCAGCTCTCAGGGACAAGGGTAAGGCTGTAAATTCAAAAGTAGGGTGTTAGTGGTGGTATATGTGTGTTAGGAATGAGACTTCTCTCTCCTTCTTTCCATTGCCTAAATACCATGTCTAATGTCTTGAGTAGCCCTACCACAATCTCCTGAACAGCTGTTAACATTGCGGGAATTCACACTATGAGTCCAGGCACTGTACTAGGTGCCTTACATTTCTTATCTTTTGTCAATGAAATAAGTATTGTTTTATGACAATTTTATAGGAAATGAAGGCTAATAGAAGTTGGGCATTTTGCTCAAGGTCACAGAGCTATAATGATGAAACTAGGTTTAAAACCCAGTCCCTTGCCTTCCATTCATTATTAGCACTTGAAGGCTTCCTTAGAGCCAGAACCAACTTTTTTTTTTTTTTTTTTTTTTTTTTTTTTAGTATTCTCACTGAAGCTAAAGATCGGTTCAGAGAAAGTCCTCAAAATATTTCTCTTGGGCCTCTGACTGCCACAGTAGGATGCTAGGAAGACTGGTTTGGCTCAGGTAAGAGGGACTACTTCCCTGGAGACAGGATGGGACTCAGTTGTGAGGGGTCTCCCCATCTGCCACTCATGTCTCCCCATTTGTTTTCTCTGACCTCTCCCAGGCCCAGGAAGCTCAACAAGGACCCTCTGAAGCCTTTCTTCTGGGGTCAGGGCTTAGGAAGGCAGGTGAGTGACTGCCTGCTTCCTGGTGGGAGTGTGGGAAGGGGCCCAGCTCTGCTCTTGGCTTCTAGACCTCTAGTTAGAGCAGATATGAGGCCATGATAGTGCACTTTAACTTCCCTGGTGGCTCAGATGGTAAATAATCTGTCTCCAATGCAGGTGATCCAGGTTTGATCCCTGGATTGGGAAGATCCCCTGGAGAAGGGAATGGCAACCCACTCCAGTATCCTTACCTGGACAATTCCTTGGACAGAGGAGCCTGGTGGGCTACAGTCCATAGGGTTGCAAAGAGTCAGACATGACTGAAAGTGGTTACCACTTTCACTTTCATAGTTGATTTACAATATTATATTAGCTTTGGATATGGAACATAGGGATTCAGAATTTTTGAGGTTATTCTCTACTTAAAGTTATTATTAAATATTGGCTATATTCTCTGTAGTGTACAATATATCCTTATATCCTATTTATTTTTTATATATAGTAGTTTGTTCTTTAACTCTTGAGGGCAGTGAGAGAACTATGACCTCCATGGTGCTAAGTTGATGCTGGCTCAGATTTTTGGCACAGTCAAAGGTGTCTATCAGTGGAGGCATGAGTGCTGGAATGTCCTGCTTTCAGTTCCTGAGTCAGGATGGGGGTGAGAGTCAGGGGTGCACCGTTCTCAGGATAATTCCTACTCCCTTGTAGGAAGCCTGGCCACTAGGCTAGCCTGAAGTCATGGAGTAGGCAATTATACAGGTTTTCTCCCTAGCTTCTATTATGGTGTCTAAAATTTCATTATTAGAAGTCTATATACTTTCTGCCTTTTGAATGTCCTATTAAAATGCAGCTCCCCATGGCAAAGACTATATATATGTTAAGTACCTGTTAACTGACTTCTCAGCTAGGAATATCTGCGAGAAATAATTATGGGAAACTAGAGTAAGAGCTTTAAGGGGAAAGGATGGAGGTGGACTTGAAGAATTGGGTTACTAACAGCAACAGAGGTGGAAAGATATTGAATGAAGAGTTTCAAGGCACTTAGTGACAGCTATACATAACCATGTCAGCGAGGACAGGTTCTAGAGTTTAAATAGAACAAAATGCATTCATCAAAACAGTTTTTTTTAAGTCAGGGGTAGCTAGGGAATCATTTACCCATCCATCTGCCCATACTTCAAGCCTTTAACAAGGGCTTACTTTATGCCAGTATGGGGCCTGTTGCTCAAAGAGCTACTTAGATGATTTAGACATGATCTCTTTCCTCTAGGAGTTTCAAGTCTGATAGCAAAAGAGATATGATATATGTAAAAATGATCTCTAAACAAGATAGTGTTAAGGTTCACAAAACAGAGACAGTTAAAGCACTCCAGGAATTGTGAGGTGGGCAAGCCCAGCCACACTTGGCAAAACTTCCTACAGGAGGTGGCATCTGAGCCAGACCTTGAAGAGTGGGTGGGATCCTAGAATGTGGAGGTCAATGAAGGACATCCAGACGTAGGAAGGACGTGAAGAAAGAAAAGGAGAAAGGAAATGTCAGGGCATACAGGGGGCTGGGAAGTGCCTGTGTGACTTCACAGAGCTTATGAAAGGAAGATCAGAGATAAAGCTGGAAGGAACTTAGCCTTGACTCTAAGGGACATAGAAGTTTGGTTCAGGATGGACTCTGTTCCCAGGAAGGGGCTATGTTGCTGTTAGGCCTGGGGAAGGTTGAGAAGGGCTAGTGATGGTGGCAGGAATTTGTGAGACAGAGAGTACAATGAAAGGGAGAAAGGAAGGGTACTTAGAGTCATACAGACCCCAGTGGAATTCCCTGCTTGTATTTTTGCTTTGCTGAGAAATTTAGAGCAAGCTATTCAGTCTGCTGTATCTTCACTTTTCCCATCTCTAAATATTTTTCTTAAAAGAAAATGTTTAACATAACTAGGCCTAAAACATTTTCAGAACTTCTGGGGCTGAAGGCTATGGCTCTGTGTATGTGTGTGTGCATGTGTAAGTCATTCAATCATGTCCAATTCTTTGCGACTCCATGGACTGTAGCTTGACAGGCTCCTCTGTCCATGGGGTTCTTCAGGCAAGAATACTAGAGGGGGTGCTATTCCCTTTTCCAGGGAATCTTCCCAACCCAGGGGTTGAACCCAGGTCTCCTGCATTGCAGGCAGATTCTTTTATCATCTGAGCCACCGCTCTGTGGCACTCTTCAAATTTATTAGCACTTGTGAGTCCCAGAGGGGGCAGAAGCAGTGTCAGTTTCAACTCTCCTGGGCCCTGTCTGCCAGACAATGGGCACATCTCTCTGGGTGGTGGAAGTGACATGAGTAGCAGGGGACAAAGTCATTTTTCCCACTCATGCTCTAGATCTTGAATATATAGCAAAGTTCTTGTCTTAGAGTGGGGATTGAGCCTGGACAGGGCTTCCCTGATAGCTCAGTTGGTAAAGAATCCACCTGCAATGCAGGAGACCCTGGTTCAATTCCTGGGTCAGGAAGATCCCCTGGAGAAGGGATAGGCTACCCACTCTAGTATTCTTGGGCTTCCCTTGTGGCTCAGCTGGTAAAGAACCTGCCTGCAATGAAGGAGGCCTGGGTTCGATCCCTGGGTTGGGAAGAGCCCCTGGAGAAGGGAAAGGCTACCTACTCCAGTATTCTGGCCTGGAGAATTTCATGGACTGTAGAGTCCGTGGAGTCACAAAGAGTCAGACATGACTGACCGACTTTCACTGTGAGTCTGGTCATGGGAAGGCTTGGGATGAAGCATGCAGTCAGTGTACCAGAGGTTAGGGGCCTCGTTTGTCATTGTTTCTAACTGTGAACAATTGGAAAAAACCTAAATGTCCAAGAAGAAGAAATTGATAAAGTAAATTATGGAAGAGGTAGGCTCTTAAATACTCTGAGACCATGGTATTGATCTATGTTTATTTATGAAGTAATATCATTTTATTAGAGTAAATTAAGATTTTAATACAGCATGTCTCAGGTGGCACTAGTGGTAAAGAACCCGCCTGCCAGCGCAGGAGACAAAAAGAGACATGGGTTCAATCCGTGGGTTTGGAAGATCCCCTTACTGAGGGCATAGCAATCCACTTCAGTATTCTTGCCTGGAGAATCCCATGGACAGAGGCGCCTGAGGGCTATAGTCCACAGGGTCGCAAAGAGTCAGACATGACTGAAGTGATTTAACGTGTATGCAGGTACAGTATAAGCTCATTACCGATATCTGTATGTTACTTTCTATTACAAGCAGAGACATTACTTTGCCAACAAAGGTCCGTCTAGTCAAGGCTATGGTTTTTCCAGTAGTCATGTATGGATGTGAGAGCTGGACTATAAAGAAAGCTGAGCACCAAAGAATTGATGCTTTTGAACTGTGGTGTTGGAGAAGACTCTTGATAGTCCCTTAGACTACAAGGAGATCCAACCAGTCCATCCTAAAGGAGATCAGTCCTGGGTGTTCATTGGAAGGACTGATGTTGAAGCTGACACTCCAATACTTTGGCCACCTCATGAGAAGAGCTGACTCATTTGAAAAGACCCTGATGCTGGGAAAGATTGAGGGCAGGATGAGAAGGGGACGACATAGGATGAGATGGTTGGATGGCATCACCAACTCGATGGACATGGGTTTGGGTGAACTCCGGGAGTTGGTGATGGACAGGGAGGCCTGGCGTGCTGTGGTTCATGGGGTCGCAAAGAGTCGGACATGACTGAGCGACTGAACTGAACTGAAAGAAGGAAATGGCAACCTACTCTAGTATTCATGCCTGGAAAATCTCATGGACAGAGGAACCTAGTGGGCTACTGTCTATGGGGTCACAAAGAGACATGACTTGCGAACTAAAACAACAACAAAATTATAGTTAATAAAGGTTTATTATCTTAGAAGAGATGCACTGCTCTACTTGTGTAAAGAATCCTGTTCATTCTACCTCCTCGAGGGCATGGGTCCAGTCATTCTGTCCTCTTTTACCATTATCCTTTCCCCTTTTCCTCTGGATTATTACCATCACCTTAAAGATGTGCCATACTCTGACTTATCCAAAAAACTAAAAAAAAAAATGAAAAATTTCTTGACTTCTCCATCTCCTACCAGTTAGCATGTCATGTCTCTGGTTCCCTTCATAGCAAGACTTTTTGAAACATTTTATTTGCCTCTATGTCCCTTCTACTCCTTTCTTAAATTTCTGACCATGTTTTTGATCCTACTCTTGTGAAGTCATCAATGTCAAATCTGGCTCTACTTCATCAATCAAATGCTGAATTTCCTGTCTTCATATTTAACCTTTCAGCAGCCTTGTTCCAGTTGATCACCACTGTTAACAACACTTCCTTTATTTGGCTTCTGGAACAGCAATCCCTCTTGGTTTTCCCTCACCTCTCTGGTGGTTCTTTCTTGGATGAACTTTCAGATTCCCCTAATTTTCCTCACTTTTTGTTGTACTTTTATATTGTTTTGCTCCAGGGTTTATTCCCAGAAATTTTTCTCTTTTCTATACTTTCTATAAGTGATTTCATCCAGGTCTATGGTTTAAATATCAACTATATAAAATGAATTACAAAGTGATAATTCCAGTCTCAATACAGCACAGTAGGAGGGGTACTATTATGATAAAATCAAATCCTATACCTACCAGGTAGGTGACTCACAAACTGGAGAACAATAATACCAAAGAAGTTCCTGCACTGTTGTGAAGGTTCGAGGCCCCACATCAGGCTCCTCAGCCTGGGGATCCAGCCAAGGACTGGGAATCCCCAGGGAATCTGACTTGGAAGGCAGGATGATTGGATTACAGAGCTTCCATAGGACTGGGGGAAACAGACTCTTAGAGGGTACAAACAAAATTTTGTGCATGCCAGGACTCAGGAGAAAGGAACAGTGACACAACAGGAGACTGAGGCAGACCAACCTGTGAGTGTTTGAGGGTTTCCTGCAGAGGCATGGGTTGGAGGTGGCCTGCCACGGGGACAGGGGCATTGCCAGCAGCAGTCGTGGAAGATGCATCTCAGCAAATGTCCTCTTGGAGTTTACCAATAGGCCTACTGTAGAAGCCTATAGACTCCAGGACTGGGTCACCTCAGGTTAAACAACTAACAGGGAGGGAGCACAGCCCCACCTGTCAGCAGATAATTGGATTAAAGTTTTATTAAGCACAGCCCTGCCCAGCAGAATAAGACCCAGTTTTCCCCACAATCAGTCCCTCCCATCTGGAAGCTTGCACAAGCCTTTTATGCTTATCCACCAGAAGGCAGACAAAAGAAATAAGAACTACAATCCCATCAGCCAGAACTAATACCACAATCACAGAAAACTTCCCAAAATGAAAATAAATAGGATTATGTTCCAGATGAAGGAATAAGATAAATCACCAGAAAAACAACTAAATGAACAGTATGAAAAGGCAAAATGATAGGATACTGAAAGAGGAACTCCCCAGGTCTGTAGGTGCCCAATATGCTACTGGAGATCAGTGGAAAAATAACTCCAGAAAGAATGAAGGGATGGAGCCAAAGCAAAAACAGTACCCAGTTGTGGATGTGACTGGTGACAGAAGCAATGTCCGATGCTATAAAGAGCAATATTGCATAGGAACCTGGAATGTTAGGTCCATGAATCAAGGCAAATTGGAAGTGGTCAAACAGGAGATGGCAAGAGTGAACGTCGACATTCTAGGAATCAGAGAACTAAAATGGACTCGAATGGGTGAATTTAACTCAGATGACCATTTCATCTACTACTGTGGGCAGGAATCCCTTGGAAGAAATGGAGTAGCCATCATGGTCAACAAAAGAGTCCGAAATGCAGTACTTGGATGCAATCTCAAAAATGACAGAATGATCTCTGTTCGTTTCCAAGGCAAACCATTCAATATCACGGTAATCCAAGTCTATGCCCCAACCCAAAACGCTGAAGAAGCTGAAGTTGAACATTTCTATGAAGACGTACAAGACCTTTTAGAACTAACACCAAAAAAAGATGTCCTTTACATTATAGGGGACTGGAATGCAAAAGTAGGAAGTCAAGAAACACCTAACATAACAGGCAAATTTGGCCTTGGAGTACAGAATGACACAGGGCAAAGGCTAATAGAGTTTTGCCAAGAGAACGCACTGGTCATAGCAAATACCCTCTTCCAACAACACAAGAGAAGACTCTACACATGGACATCACAAGGTGGTCAACACCGAAATCAAATTGATTATATTTTTTGCAGCCAAAGATGGAGAAGCTCTATACAGTCAGCAAAAACAAGACCAGGAGCTGACTGTGGCTCAGATCATGAACTCCTTATTGCCAAATTCAGACTTAAATTGAAGACAGTAGGGAAAACCACTAGAACATTCAGGTAATCCCTAAATCAAATCCCTTATGATTATACAGTGGAAGTAAGAAATAGATTTAAGGGACTAGATCTGATAGACAGAGTGCCTGATGAACTATGGACGGAGGTTCGTGACATTGTACAGGAGACAGGTATCAAGACCATCCCCGTGGAAAAGAAATGCAAAAAAGCAAAATGGCTATTGGAGGAGGCCTTACAAATAGCTGTGAATAGAAGAGAAGTGAAAAGCAAAGGAGAAAAGGAAAGATATTCCCATTTGAATGCAGAGTTCCAAAGAATAGCAAGGAGAGATAAGAAAGCCTTCCTCAGCGATCAGTGCAAAGAAATAGAGGAAAACAACAGAATGGGAAAGACTAGAGGTGTCTTCAAGAAACTTAGAGATACCAAGAGAACATTTCATGCAAAGATGGGCTTGATAAAGGACAGAAATGGTATGGACCTAACAGAAGCAGAAGATATTAAGAAGAGGTGGCAAGAATACACAGAAGAACGTAACAAAAAAGATCTTCACGACCCAGATAATCATGATGGTGTGATCACTCAACTAGAGCCAGGCATCCTGGAATGTGAAGTCAAGTGGGCCTTAGGAAGCATCACTACGAACAAAGCTAGTGGAGGTGATGGAACTCCAGTTGAGCTATTTCAAATCCTGAAAGATGATGTTGTGAAAGTGCTGCACTCAATATGTCAGGAAATTTGGAAAACTCAACAGTGGCCACAGGACTGGAAAAGGTCAGTTTTCATTCCAATCCAAAAGAAAGGCAATGCCAAAGAATACTCCAACTATCACACAATTGCACTCATCTCACATGCTAGTAAAGTAATGCTCAAAATTCTCCAAGCCAGGCTTCAGCAATACATGAACTGTGAACTTCCAGATGTTCAAACTTGTTTTAGAAAAGGCAGAGGAACCAGAGATCAAATTGCCAACATCTGCTGGAACATCAAAAAGCAAGAGAGTTGCAGAAAAACATCTATTTCTGCTTTATTGACTATACCAAAGCCTTTGAGTGTGTGGATCACAATAAACAGTGGAAAATTCTTCAAGAAATGGGAATACCAGACCACCTGACCTGCCTCTTGAGAAACCTGTATGCAGGTCAGGAAGCAACAGTTAGAACTAGACATGGAACAACAGATGGGTTCCAAATCAGGAAAGGAGTATATCAAGGCTGTATATTGTCACCCTGCTTATTTAACTTATATGCAGAGTACATCATGAGAAATGCTGGGCTGAAAGAAGCACAAGCTGGAATCAAGATTGCCTGGATAAATATCAATAACCTCAGATATGCAGATGACACCACCCTTATGGCAGAAAGTGAAGAGGAACTAAAGAGCCTCTTGGTGAAAGTGAAAGAGGAGAGTGAAAAATTTGGCTTAAAGCTCAACATTCAGAAAACTAAGATCATGGCATCTAGTGTCATCACTTCATGGGAAATAGATGGGGAAACAGTGGAAACAGTGTCACACTTTATTTTTCTGGGCTCCAAAATCACTGCTGATGGTGATTGCAGCCATGATATTAAAAGATGCTTACTCCGTGGAAGGAAAGTTATGACCAACCTAGACAGCATATTAAAAAGCAGAGGTATTACTTTGCCAACAAAGGCCCATCTAGTCAAGTCTATTAGTTTTTCCAGTAGTCATGTATGGATGTGAGAGTTGGATGGTGAAGAAAGCTGAGTGCTGAAGAATTGATGCTTTTGAACTGTGGTGTTGGAGAAGACTCTTGAGAGTCTGTTGGACTGCAAGGAGATCCAACCAGTCCATCCTAAAGGAGATCAGCCCTGGGTGTTCATTGAAAGGACTGATGTTGAAGCTAAAACTCCAATACTTTGGCCACGTCATGTGAAGAGTTGACTCATTGGAAAAGACCGTGTTGCTGGAAAGGATTGGGGGCAGGAGGAGAAGGGGATGATAGAGGATGAGACAGCTGGATGGCATCACTGATTCCATGGACATGAATTTGGGTAAACTCTGGGAGTTGGTGATGGACAGGGAGGCCTGGCATGCTGCAATTTATGGGGTCGCAAAGAGTCAGACATGACTGAGCAACTGAACTGAACTGAACAAGAGACCTACTTCATACCTATGGACACTTACAGACTGAAAGTAAGGGGATGGCAGAAGGTATTTTACACAAATGGAAATCATAAGAAAACTGGAGTAGCAATATTCACATCAGACAAAATAGACTTTAAAACAAGATTGTTGCAAGAGACAAAGAAGGACACTACATAATAATTGTGGATTCAATCCAAGAAAAAGATATATGCAGCCAACACAGAAGCACTTCAATATGTAAGCAAATACTAACAACCATAAAGGGAGAAATTGAAGGTAACATAATAATAGTGGGGGACTTTAATACCCCACGTTCATCAATGGACATATCAGCCAGACAGAAAATCAATAAGGAACCACAGGCCTTAAATGACACTTTAGAGAATTGGACTTAATTGATAATTATAGAGCATTTCATCCAAAGGCAGCAGACTACAGATTTTTCTCAAGTGCACACAAAACATTCTCCAGGACTGCTCACATGCTGGTGCCAAGTCTAGTCTTAGTAAATTTAAGAAATCAAAATCATATCAAGCATCTTTTCTGATCACAATGCAATGAGATTAGAAATAAAGTACAAGGAAAAAACTTTAAGAAACACAAACTTGTGGTGGCTAAACAATATTCTACTAAGCAACCATTGGATCACTGAAGAAATCAAAGATGAAATTAAAAAAAATACCTCAAGACAAGTGAAAATGAAAGCAGAATAGTCCAAAACTTATGAGATGCAGCAAAAGCAGTTCTGAGAGGGAAGTTTATAGCAATACAATCTTACTTCAAGAAATGAGAAAAAACTCAAATAAACAACCTAAGCTTATACCTAAAACAACTAGATAAAGAAGAACAAAAAACCCTAAGCTAGTAGAAGGAAGGAAATCATAACGATCAGAGCAGAAATGAATGAAATAGAGACAAAGAAAACAATTGCAAGGATCAGTGAAACTAAAAGCTGGTTCTTTGAAAAGATAAACAAGATGGATAAACCTTTACCTAGACTCATCAAGAAAAAAAAGGGAGAGGATTCAAATCAGTAAAATTAGAAATGAAAAAAAAAGTTACAACTGACTCCACAGAAATTCCAAGAATCATAAAAGACTAATATGAACAACTGTATGCCAATAAAATAGACAACCTGGAAGAAACGGACAAACTCTTAGAAATGTACAGTCTCCCTAGACTGAACTGGGAAGAAATAGAAAGTATGAGCAGACCAATCACAAGCACTTAAATTGAAACTGTGATTAAAAAATCTCCCAAGAAACAAAAGTCCAGGGCCTGATGGATTCACAGGCAAATTTTATCAAACATTTAGAAAAGAGTTAACACCTATCCTTCTGAAACTATTCCAAAAAATCACAGAGGAAGGAAAACTTCCCAACTCATTTTATGAGGCCACCATCACCCTGCTACCAAAACCAGACAAAGATATCACAAAAAAAGAAAGTTACAGGCCAATATTACTGATGAACATAGATGCAAAACTGATCAACAAAATACTAGCAATCTCTATCCAACAATACATTTAAAAGATCATACATCATGATCAAGTAGGATTCATCCTAGGGATGCAAGGATTTTTCGACATCTTCAAATCAATCAATATGATACACCATATCAACAAACTGAAGATTTAAAAACCATATGATCATCTCAATAGATGCAGAAAAGGCTTTTGACAAAATTCAGCACCCATTTATAATAAAAGCTCTCCAGAAAGTGGGCATAGAGGATACATACCTCAATGTAATAAAGGTCATATATGACAAACCTACAGATAGCATCAAACTCAATGGTGAAAAGCTGAAAGCTTTCTAAGATTAGGAGCAAGATAATGATGTCCATTCTCACCACTTTTATTCAACATAGTTTTGGAAGTCCTAGCTACAGCAATCAGAGAAGAAAAAGAAGGTAATCCAAATTGGAAAAGAAGAAGTTAAACTGTCACTGTTTGCAGATGACATGATACTACTATACACAGAAGATCCTAAAAATGCTACCAGAAAACTACTAGAACTCAATGAATTTGGTAAAGCTGCAGGTTACAAAATTAATAAACAGATCTGTTGCATTTCTATACACTGACAATGAAAGGCCAGAAAGATAAATTCAAGAAGCAATTCCAATTACCATTGTATCAAAAATAATAAAATACCTAGGAATAAATCTACCTATGGATATGAAAGACCTGTACTGCAAAAACTGTAAGATGCTGATTAAAGAAATTAAAGAAGACATAAACGGAAAGATATACCACACATTTATGGATTGGAAGAATCAATATCGTCAAACTGACTATACCACCCAAAACAATCTACAGATTCAACACAATGTCTATCAAATTACCAACATCATTTTTCACAGAACTAGAACAAAAAAAAATCTCAAAATTTGTATGGAGATACAAAAGACTCCAAATAGCCAAAGCAATTCTGAAAAAGGAAAACACAGCTGAAGAAATCAAGCTCCCTGACTTCAGACTATATTACAAAACTACAGTCATCAAAACAGTATGGTACTGGCTGTTAGAAATATAGATTAATGGAACAGGATAGAAAACCCAGAAATGAGCCCATGCACCTGTAGTGCATTCATCAATGACAAAGGAGGCAAGACTACACAATCTTGGGAAGACAGTCTCTTCAACTAATTGTGCTGGGAAAACTGGTCAGCCACATGTACAAACATGAAATTAGATCATTACTTAACTCCATACACAAAAATAAGCTCAAAATTGATTAAAGACCTACATGTTACTCTGGATACTATAACACTCTCAGAAGAAATCATAGGCAGAACACTCTCTGTCATAACTCACAGCAACATCTTTTTTCAATCCATCTCCCAGAATAATGGGGGAAAAAAACCCAAAATAAACAAATGCGACCTACGTAAACTCAAAAGCTTTTGCACAGAAAAGGGAGCAACAAAAACAAAAAGACAACCCACAGACTGGGAGAAAATATTTGCAAATCATGTACTGACAAGCAATTAGTCTCCAAAATTTACAAACAGCTCATGATGCTTAATAGCATCAAAACAAACAACCCACTCCAAAAAATGGGCAGAAGACCTGAATAGATATTTCTCTAAAGAGGACAAACAGACAGCCAATAGGCACATGAAAAGATGTTCAACATCACTAGTTATTAGAGATATGCAAATCAAAACTACAATGAGATATTACCTCACACCAGTCAGTCTGGCTGTCTTCAAAAAATCCACAGACAACAAACACTGGAGTTGGTGTGGAGAGAAGGGAACCCTCCTGCACTGTTGATGGGAATGTAAGTTGCTATACCCACTATGGAGAACAGTATGCTGCTGCTGCTGCTAAGTCGCTCATCGTGTCCGACTCTTCGCAACCCCATGGACTGCAGCCTACCAGGCTCCTCCATCCATGGGATTTTCCAGGCAAGAGTCCTGGAGTGGGTTGCCATTGCCTTCTCTGAGAGAACAGTATGGAGGTTCCTTAAAAAACTAAAAATAGCGCTACCATATAACCCCGCAATCCCTCTCCTGGGCATATATCCAGAGAAAAACATGGCCCAGAAAGATATATGCACCACAGTGTTCACTGCAGCACTGTCTACAATAGCCAGGACAGGGAAATAATCTAGTTGTCCATCAACAGAGAAATGGATAAAGAAGATGTGCTACATATATACAATGGAATATCACTCAGCCATTAAAAAAAAGGAAATAAGTCCAATTGTAGCAACATGGATGGACCTAGAGAGTGTCATACTGAGTGAAGTAGGTCAGACGAAGAAATATCATATGACATCCCTTATATGTGGAATCTAAAAAGAAATGATACAAATGAACTTATTATAAAACAGAGATTCACAGACTTAGAAAATGAATTCATGGTTTTGCCGGGGGGAAAGTATAGTTAAGGACTTTGGGAAGGTCATGTACACTGCTATGTTTAAAATGGATAACCAACAAGGACCTATTGCATGGAACTCTGCTCAATGTTATGTGCCAGCCTGGATGGGAGCGGGGTTTGGGAGAGAATGGATACATGTATCATATGGCTGAGTCCCTTCGCTGTTCACTTGAAACTACCGCAACATTCTTAATTGGCTATACCCTAACACAAACTATTTTTGGTTTTAAAAAAATTAAATTAAAAAATGTTTTTCAAAAAGAAAAATAAAATAAAAAAAGAGGCATCTGAAAGCTAAATTCCCCAAATGGAACCTTTGCTTTTTCCCTGGACCTGCTCCTCTTATGCTCTACAACCCATAAAACATTCCTCTATCCACTCAGGTCATCTGGACTCCTAGGTTTCTCTAATATTCCACAGCAAAGCATCAGTAAATCTTACCATCTGAAATCTGCTCCAAATGCCAGCAACATCTCAGAACACTTCCTGAATCTGAATATTTCTTCCTGAATATTTCTCATCACTCCACAGCTCTCATCTAATCTAAGCTACCAATATAATCCTACATGATTGCACAGCCTCCTCTTTCACTTTCCCTGTAAAACAAACATACTCATTCTTTTAGGACATTCAACTCTACTTACAACTCCCCACTGGCTTTTATCACAAAGGATAAAATCTAAAGTCCTTATCATATTCACAAGACCCTGTCATCTGGCCCCTGCTGCCTCTCTGACCTCATCTCCCACCCTTTTCGTCTTAATCACTGCTTTCCACCTATCCTAGCCTCTTGTCTGTTCCTTGATCATGCCCAGAAAACTTGTGCATTAGGATTTGTGCATTTGCTATTTCCTTTCTTCTCTCAGATTCCTACTGAGCTTGTTCTCATTTTTTAGGTAATTCTCAAATATTCCTTAATCAAAGAGGTATTCTCTGACCTCTCATTCATAACATAATATTTCTCCTTTATGCTGCTTTATGTCTCATATCAGTATCCATTAAGTGTGGGTTAGGAGTTGTGCCTAACTCTCGAGGAGATCCGCCACCTCAGTGACAATGTAATTAGCTCCCCCAGAGGTCAGTAGTATACAACCTACACAGCCATATATGACATACATGCTAGTATACAGTATAGTGCAAACTGACTCATTTATTTATTTATTTTCTGATTCCCCCACTATAATGTAAGCTCCTCTAGGATGGGGACTTGGGCGTACCCCCACAGGTAGAACAGTATCTACAACATAGCAGATGCTCAAGAGTTCTTTGATATATGAACTGATATATATGCTTCATGTATGTGTGCGCTATGTGGATGCATGGGGGAAAAGATCTAAAAAGAAATACGCCAAACGTTAAAAGTGATTATATCTGAGTAATGGAATTACATGTGCTTTTTCCACTGTCTTCTTTATCCTTTCCTAGGGCATGGATATTTTAATAAGAATATATTATTTTTACAAAGATGAAGGTATTTTGGAGGCAGATAAACCTGAGATTGAATCTTGGTTTCACTCTTTTCTTGTTCTGTAACCTTGGGCAAACTTATTACCATCTTTGTGTCTCTTTAAAATGGAGATACTATTTAGATTATTGGGTTGTTGTGAGAATTAAGTAAAATATGATGTCAAAGCTTGGCATAGCATCTGCCTCAATGTAAGACTGTAGTAAACAGTAATCTCTCTCTTCCTCTGAATTATTATTGTTTTTATTATTATTTTAGGGGAGGAGATCACTGAGATGTACACATGAGCCCCAAACCCTGAGGGAATACTGGGTCTATGTTTAACCCCAAGTGTCCTTCCCTATGGCTGATGGGAGACATTAAACTAGATTGACACCCAAGGCAGTGCAGTGTGGTGAGCTAATGAAGGAATAACCAGGTTGGTGCCATTTGTTATCTCAATGAAGACTCAGCATTAACAGGATTTTAAATCTTTTTGGACTTCTATCCAAAATCTTTTCTTCTATCTACAATCTTTTCTTGTGGATAGTGGTAGTAAGATGGGCTGGAAGACATGGGAGGGATTCTATCCTCTGTTCTTCACTGGGCCTGGGAATACTAGAAGGTCAGGTGAAAGAATGACTGAAGTACTGGGAGAAAACCACAGGAGTTCTAATGTCTGCTGGAGGGAAGACAAGCTGCAAGGAAGCCTGTCAGCAGCCCAGTGTGCCCATCTTGGGTCAAGAGCCAGAGCCAGGAGAACTTATCTAACTTGGCCCAGAGACTTAGGGGCACAAGCTCCAGTCTCATCATGCCATGCTATGTGTGTGTGCTCAGTTGTGTTTGACTCTTTGCGACCCAATGAACTATAGCCCGTGAGGCTCTTCTGTCCATGGGATTCTTCAGGCAAGAATACTGGAGTCGGTTGCCATTTCCTCCTGCAGGGGATCTTCACAATCCAGGCATCGAACCCACATTTCTTACATCTCCTGCATTGGCAGGTGAGTTCTTTACCACTAGTGCCACCTGGAACCCATCCTTTAGTTCAAACAGCAGAGGGGAGATGTGTCATTAATAGATTTATGGTGATATTTACCTTGGTCACGACTCATGCTTATGTCCATTACAGCCATGACCTTCACTGCTCACCTGCTGGATATTTGGAGAGGCCATGAGAGAATGTATCAGCCAACAGCTCAGCAGTTAACTCTGGCCACACTTCTGGCCTGAATCCTGCTACCTCCCACCATGGGAAGCTTGGTTACATTAATTTAGAGTGAAACTTTAAGGTTCTGTTTCCTCTCTCCTTTAAAACTGAAACAAACCTTAAGCAGGACCCTTCCCTTTGTCCTCTGGCCCATCTTCATTCCCATGGGATTTCCAGAACCATTCTAAGCAGAGTATGTTCCAAGCCCTTAAGATTAACAACAAGAAGAATTAGAAAAAGAATAAACAAAACCTAAATTCAGCAGAAGGAAGGACATAATAGAGATCAGAGAGGAAATAAAACAGATTTGAAAAAAATCAATAAAATCAAGAGCTGGTTCTTTGAAGGGGTAAACAAAGTTGACAAACCTCTGGCCAGGCTTATAAAGAAGAAAAGAGAGAAGACCCAAATAAACAAAATAAGAAATAAAGAAGGAGAAATCACAAATGATACTGTAGAAATATAAAAAGCAATAAAAAGATATTATAAACAATTACATGCCAACAAATTGGACAGTCTATAAGAAATGGACAACTTGCTAGAAATTTATAGTCCATCAAAACTGAATCAAGAAGAAATAGATAACTTGAATAGACCAATCACTAAAAATGAAATATAGTCTGTAATAATAATGAAAAAAAATTCCCTACAAACAAAAGTCCAGGACCAGATGGCTTCACTGGGGAATTCTACCAAATATACAAAGAACTTATAATGATCGCCCTGAAACTATTCCAAAAGATTTAAGAGGAAGGAACACAACCAAAGACATTCTGTGAAGCCACAATCACCCCAATAGCAAAAACCAAGACACTATTAAAAGAGAAAGTTACAGGTCAATGTCTTTGATGAATATAGATGAAAAAATTCTCAGCAAAATATTAGCAAACTGAACCTAACAACACACAAAAAGGACAAAAACCATACAATCATCTAAATAGATGAAGAAAAAGCATTTGATAAAATTTAACATCCAATCATGATAAAAAATCCTTACGAAAGTAGGTATAGAGGGAACATATCTCAACATAAGAAAAGCTATTTATAACAAACCATATATATTGTCAGCTAATATAAAACTCATTTCTTTAGAGAAAACTCTAAAGACTCCACATGAAAACTATTAGAACTGATAAATGAATTCAGAAATGTAGCAAGATACAAGGTCGACATACAGACATCTATTGTGTTTCTTTACAGTAACAGTGAAAGATCAGAAAGGGTATGTAATCTAACAATCCCTTTTAAAATTGTTATCAAAAAATACTTAGAAATAAACCAGACAAAGGAAGTGAAAGACTTATATGGTGAGAACTACAAAACATTAATGAAGGAAATTAAAGATGATTCAAAGAAATGGAAAGATATATACCACGTTCTTGAATTGGAAGAATTAATATTGTTAACATGGCAATACTACTCAAAATAATCCACAGCTTTATTGTGATCCCTATCAAATTACTCATGAAATTTTTCACAGAACTGGTACAAATAATCCTAAAATTTATGTGGAACCATAAAAGATGCAGAATTTCCAAAGTAATCTTGAGAAAAAGAACAAAGCAGGAGGCATAATCCTCCCAGATTTCAGACAATATTACAAAGCTTACAGTAATCAAAACAGTGTGGTATTGGCACAAAAATAAGACATATGGATCAATGGAACAGAATAGAAAGCCCAGAAAAAAAAAAATCCAGATATCTATGGTTAATTAATCTTTGACAAAGGAGACAAGAATATAAAATGGGAAAAAGAGTCTCTTCAGCAATTGGTGAGAGAGTCAATTCCTAGGCAAGTGAATAAGAAGTCCGGGGTCCCTGAGGAGGAGAAAGGGGTCTGGTGCTCTGGAAGTGGAAATAGGGGTCTGGAACTCTCAAGGAGGAGGAAAGGACAAACATCTTTTTTTTTCTCCACATTCCTTAGTCTTAGTCACATAAAACGTTTTTCTTCTTTACTTTGCCAACAAAGGTCCGTCTAGTCAAGGCTATGGTTTTTCCAGGGGTCATGTGTGGATGTGAGAGTTGGACTGTAAAGAAAGCTGAGCGCCGAAGAATTGATGCTTTTGAACTGTGGTGTTGGAGAAGACTCTTGAGAGTCCCTTGGACTGCAAGGAGTTCCAACCAATCCATCCTAAAGGAGATCAGTCCTGGGTGTTCATTGGAAGGACTGATGTTGAAGCTAAAACTCCAATACTTTGGTCACCTGATGTGAAGAGTTAACTCATCTTTAAGCCCAGAACTAATTACACAACAAACAACTCAGTTTAAACTTTGTACTAAGGATTATATAACAACAATGTATCCTGCTTGAGGACAGTTTCTCCTTCCTGAAAACCTTCTGGCTAATCCTGTTATCTTAAAATGTAAATTATGGGAGTGAGTCTGGTAAAATTTTCACAAACTTGAGACATTCCTTTGATTTATTGTAATAACTAATTTAAAAGTATATAACTCCCTTGCTAACACTAGCCGGGGGGGACATTCTCCGTCCCCCTTCTGATGTCTATGTCAGAAGCTTTCTCTGTCCCTTTTTATACTTTAATAAAACTCTGCTACACAAAAGCTCTTGAGTGATCAAGCTGGTCCCTGGTCCCAAAGTTAAATCTTCTTCGGAGATCACGAATCTGACACCATTCACCGTAAGCTATCAGTGGCACTAGAAAAGTTGGACAGCCACATATAAATCAGTAAAGTTAGAACACACCCTCACACCATGGGCAAAAATAAACTCAAAGTGGCTTAAAGACTAAAACATAAGTTATGACACCATAAAACTCCTAGAAGAAAACAGGCAAAATATTCTCCGACATAAATTGTACTGGTGTTTTCTTAGGTCTTCCCTGGACTTCCCTGGTGGCTCAGGTGGTAAAGCATCTGCCGACAATGCAGGAGACCTGGGTTCGATCCCTGGGCCAGGAAGATACCCTGGAGAAAGAAATGGCAACCCACTCCAGTACTCTTGCCTGGAAAATCCCATGGATGGAGGAGCATGGTAGGCTACAGTCCATGGGGTTGCAAAGAGTCAACCCCACGACTAAGCGACTTCACTTTCACTTTTCTAAGGTCTTCTCCCTAGGTGATAGAAATAAATGCAAAAAATAAACAAATGGAACCTAATCAGATTTACAAACTTTTGCACAGCAAAGGAAACCATAAACAAAATGATAAGAAAACCTAGGAATGGGAGAAAATATTTGCAAAAGATGTGACAAACAAGAGCTTAATTTCCAAAATAGACAAAGAGCACATACAACTTAACAACAACAACAACAACAACAAAAACACAATCAAAAAGTAACAGAAGACCTAAATAGACATTTCTCCAAGGCAGACATACAGATGACCAATCAGCACACGAAAAGATGTTCAACATAGCTAATTATTAGAGAAATTGAAATCAAAACTACAATGAGGGTACCATTTCACATCACTCAGAATGGCCATCATTAAAAAAAAGTCTACAAACAACAAACACTGGAGAGAGTGTAGAGAAAAAGGAGCCCTCTTATACTGTTGGTGGACATGTAAGTTGGTGAGACCACTATGGAAAGCAGTATGGATTTTCCTCAAAAAACTAAAAATAGAGTTGTGTTAAGATCCAGCACTCGCACTCCTTGGCATATAACCAGACAAAACTATAGTTCAAAAGATACATGCACCCCAATATTCATAGCAGCACTATGTACAATAACCAAGACATGGAAACAACCTAATTGTCCACCGACAGATGAATGGACAAGAAGATGTGGCGTGTGTGTGTGCATACACATACATATACAATGGATATTACTCAGCCATCGAAAGAATAAAATAATACCATTTGCAGCAACATGGATGGACCTTGAGATTATCATACTAAGCAAAAGTAAATCAGAAAGAGAAAGATAAATATCATATGATATCATTCCATATATCAATTATGTGGAATCTAAAATGTGATACAAATCAACATATCTATGAAACAAAAACAAACTCACAGATATAGAGAATAGACTTGTGGTTGCCAAGCAGGGATGGATTAGGGGAGGGAAGGAATGGGATTAGCAGAGGTAAACTTTTATATATAGGATGGATAAACAACAAGATCCTACTGTATAGCACAGGGAACTATATTCAGTGTCTTGTGAAAAACTATAATGGAAAAGAATATAAATGTATAACTGAGTTGCTCTGCTGTACAGAAAAAAATTAACACAACATTGAAAATCAACTATGCTTCATAATTTTTTTTTTTAAAAGAGTAGCAACAAGAAATACAAAGATGGACATTGGCCTAAATTTCTAATTAAACAAGTATTTTCGAATGCAAGAGGTATCTCCTTGAAAGGCCTGAGCCCCAAATGTCCTTCCCTGGGATAATTCAAGGCACACAAAGAAGCCTTTGTTTCTGGTTCATCTAGAGATGCTCCCCAAAATACCACTTCCTAGTCTTTTGAATGCTCTTCTTAAGGACAAGGAGAGAGGCAAGAAATGAGTTTGTCCTTCCTTGGTCTCTAAGCCAGGTGTACCAGAAATGTCCATCATGATTTCTGGCATATTCATAGCTCTTTCTAAAAGAAACTGCCCTACCTTAGTACCATGTTTGTTGTTTAGTCACTAAGTTGTGTCCCACTCTTTGTGACCCCCACGGACTGTAGCCTGCCAGGCTCCTCTGTTCATGGGATTTCCCAGGCAAGAATACTAGGTTGCCATTTCCTTCTCCAGGTGATCTTCCCCACCCAGGGATCGAACCTGCATCCCCTGTTTGGCAGGCGGATTGTTTACCTCTGAGCCACCTCTGCTACAGCTGATTGGACCAGGAGTGGTGGATCTGACCCAAGGGCAGGTAAAACATTGGCTGGCCAGTGGTCCATGAGGTGGTGTGGGGCTAGAAACTCTGTTTCAATAGGAAAGAGCAGGGACAGTGGAAAAAGCCCCTAGGAATTTGAAATGGAAAAGATCTAAGGCGGAAAGCATGCATCTCCAAACCAAGAGGGATCATTAACCAGGTGAAGTTGGGATAAACCAAAATTATGAGAAAGCAAAAAGCACAATGCAGAGAAGATATATATTAAAGGTTTTGAGGCAGTTGCTGGGTTGTTAGATGAAGTGTGGGCATAACTAGACACAAACACAGTTACTGGGAATCAGTTGTCCTCAGAGGAAATGTTTGTGCATTTGATAGTTAAACAGTCATAACTTAAAGTAACTCCATAAATTATAGTAGAAAGACTGAAGCTAGTTTTGCCAGATCTTTTATTTTTTTTCCCTCAGTAAATAGAAAAGGTGGTATCAGTGTTACCCGGGGGCTTCAGTCTTCCAGCAAACATCACTAGCACATTCTTGGTGTTCAAAATCTGTCTTGGCAGCCTTGCTCTTTTCTGACCACCTCTGGCCATCCATAAAGCTAATTTCCATCAAGCTCCTTTGAGTCTCACATGAAGATGACATGAGAGGTGGTTTCAATTTTTCTTCTGTTTGACTCCATGAGCACATTTGGTCTGTGTTGAGTGAGAGCCCTACAATCAGGCACATTTGCCTCCCTTCATATGTTCCCACATTCCTCCAGGGAAAGACCCAGTGGATTCACAGCCCAGCCAAGTACATTTTACATTCAGTAATAGAGCCCCCAGGGATTATGTGTGAAGAAAGTATGCGACAGAGATCAAATCTCCTCAGACACTTTGGTTTGGTTTTTATTTTAAAGCTTGGTTTTGCCTTAGCTCCTCTAGATTTTTCCTTTAATTATGTCCACAGAATAACCCCAGATGTGGTAATCAAAGAGGAGATCAAGAGGATAATTGGAGGTCATTTTATTTCCTAAAAGAAGCTTAGCCCTAACTGGGAGAAGGTGAAAAGATCCTAGAATTCTCTCCAATTCAAAGGTTTTCAGGGATACACATGAAAACAATTTAAATTTTCTAAAAGCTAAAGAAATGCAAAATTCAATCAATATAGAAGCTTGAGTAGACATAGTAAATTTGCTGAAGAGATGAAAGAATTGCGAAATGGTCCCTGCCATAGACGATTGGGAATCTAAGTGTCCCATCAGTGTTGTAGCAAAAATTTAGTCATCATGCCACCCACGAGGAACTTTTCTGTACTTCTTAAATCACAGCACGAAGAGATGGGAAGTCCAGAAATATTTGGAAAGATAATCTCAAAATAGTTTGGGATTTTATAACTAGCTTCTTTTAACCTCAGATACATAATTAAGAATAGAATTTTTAAAGAAAGCTAAATATACATTATTATTTTTACATTAAGGAATCTGTGAATATTTTGTTATTTGCAAAAGTTAAAAATAATTTAGTCTATTAGAATAAAGGCATGTCTGGTAATTCTAATTTCATATATATGCTTCAGTTAATTTATTTAAATTTATTATCTTAAGTTTAAGTTACTTTATAAATAGTATTGGAACATGTAAAATTAAGATTCACTGAATTTATGAGTTTGGTTGATAGCTTTACAAGGGTTGAGTTTGATTGATAGCTTCACAAGGGTTGAGTTTGACTGATAGCTTTACAAGGATTAAGTAGTTAGTTTTATAAGCTAAGTCAGACAATTGATAGGCTTGAAAAGGCTATAGGATGGTAATATAGGTGGATATAATACTCACACAACTTCCCTCTTACCTGAAGCTCCACTAAAACAATAGCAAAGTGATCATCTTTTTTTTTTTTTTTTTAAACAGAGAAGCCCAAAAGGATGGAGAGAAAAGGCAAGAAGACTGGCAATAAACTTTGGAAGCTAAAAAGCAGATGATGACCCTTAATTTACTCAGCAGATGTACAAAACCTGAATCTTAAACCTGAAATGGAGATTGCCAAGAATATCCTGATCTAAACCACAGAACTCTCAAAAGACTCAGAGCAGAAACTGGGGAGACTCAGAGCAGAAACTGGAGGTGGGACATAGCGGCCAAAAAAGGAGCACTGGCTAAAAGTAGCTGGAACCCTAGATCTTACCCCCAGCCTCAGCCCTGAAAGCCTCTAGGGGAGTGCCTCTCCCCATCCCTGGCAGAATAAAGGTGGAGGTTTCTTCTCTGAGCAGAATCAGAGGGTCTCCAGGCTAGAGGACACCAAGCCTTAAGTGACAGTATGAGCACTGTGCTGAAGAAAGGAGAGGAAATGAATATATGTGTGTGGCATGCTGAGTGCTAAGACCCTCACAACATCACTACTTCCCCAGTCCCCATCCCAGTCTTTCCCATTCACTTCCAAGAACCACTGAGCAGTAAGCCTCTATCTATCAGTCAGGAAATTGGGAAATCACACAAATTCAAGAGGAAAGACCCCTAGAGATAGCAGCACCAGGGATTCCTCATTAACAGCCCAGCTAGAACCATTTAAATGAAGCTCAAAGTTGACAGACGCCACCCATGTCCTCAGGACTTCCAGTTTTCTCTTTTATTCACTTTACACGAGCAGAGAAACAAGGTTTGCCAGACATCTGAGAAAATGCTTTAACACGGAAGACAGAGATCAAAACTGACAAACTAGTGAGTAGGAGCAGAGACTACACAGGGGAAGGAAACTTACATAATAATCAGAAATAAGCACAGATATTGCAGCCATGAAACAAGAACAAGGTGGGATAAGAGTAACATTCAGGGAACAAAATAGAGCTCTTGGAAATGAAAAACATGACAGCACAAGTGAAAGAAAACCAAAGAATTAGGAAATAAAGATGAAGAATTCCTCCAGTTAATTAGCAAAATGATAGAGATGGAAGAAGATAAAAATAATAAAGGACAAATTTGGGACAAGAAACATCCAAATAATGGGATTTCTAGAAAGAGAGAGATGGAAATAAAGTATAAAAACTTAACTGAGTTAATCAAAGAAATAATTAAGAAAAACTTCCAGGTCTGTAAGACAGTTCTATTAAAAGAACTCATCAGGTTCCCAGCATGATACTTGAAAATAATACACATCAAGCCACAGCATTGTAGAATATCAAAATTCAATTGTGGAGATAGATAGCTGCTAGGAAGAAATCAAATTCCTAGAATTAATATTTGAAATGGGATGAAACTTTGCAAAAACCATAAAATGGGAACTACAAGACACCTCAACAATGACTTCAAAATTTGGAGTGAAATAATTCCCAACCTATACTTTCCTACCCATACAAACCACAATTAGATGTAAGGGTAGAAAAATGGTATTTTTAGGAACAAAAATATCAAAACATTTAGCTCTCATGCACATATGCTCAGGAAGCTAGTGGAGGATGTACATTATCTAAACAAGGGAATTAGTTCACCCTACTGAGAAATAACTGGGAATTTTGAGTTTCTATATTTTGACTTCTTTTAGGGTGAGAAAGAAGGTCACTCAGCTCTATATTAGAATGTGGAACATTTAATAATGATTATGTAGATGATGTTACGAAAACAAAGAGAACTAAAAAGCCTCTTGATAGAGGTGAAAGAGGAGAGTGAAAAAGCTGGCTTAAAACTTAACATTCAGAAAACTAAGATCATGGCATCCAGTCCTATCACTTCATGGCAAACAGATGGGGAAAAAAATGAAAACAGTGACAGACTTTATTTTCTTGGGCTCCACAGTGATTTTGGAGCCAGGTCACTGAAGCCATGAAATTAAAAGATACTTGGTCCTTAGAAGAAAAGCTGTGACAAACCTAGAGAGCATATTAAAAAGCAGAAACATCACTTTATTGACAAAGGTCCATATAGTCAAAGCTATGTTTTTTCCAGCGGTCGTGTACAGACATGAGAGTTGGACCTTAAAGAAGGCTGAGCGCTGAAGAATTGATGCTTTTGAACTGTGGTGCAGGAGAAGACTTTTGAGAGTCCCTTGGACAACAAGGAGATCAAACCAGTCAATCTTAAGAGAGATCAACCCTGAATATTCATTGGAATGGCTGATGCTGAAGCTGCAATACTTTGGCCACTTGATGTGAAGAGCTGACTCATGGGAAAAGACCCTGATGCTGGGAAAGATTGAGGGCATAATAAGAAGGAACAACAGAGGATGAGATGGCTGGATGATGTCACTGACTCAATGGCCATGAGTTTGAGCAAACTTCAGGAGACGATGAATGACAGGGAAACCTGACATGCTGCAGTCCATGGGGTCACAAAGAGTCAGGCATGACTTAGTGACTGGACAACAACAACAACAACAGGATTTTAATAGGAGGAGATACTTCTAAAATGTTATATAAATTATACAGGGATAAGGCAACTGGGGTGCAGCACATGGATGCAGGTGGAGGTAATCTCTAAGACAGTAGTGAAGGGAGGTGTCAGGGAGTCCCAGGTAGAGACTACATCGAGATTATAGAAGTAAGACTCCAGATGTAGACAGATTGTCATCACTACATCACCAGCCATCATACTGTCTTTCTCAATCAGCTGAACTACTAAAGGATATGATCCAACAAAACAGGAATAAACCAAGAAGGAGGGAGACATGAGATCCAAGAAACAGGGATCTTACTCATGAGAAGACAAAGGGAATTTATTAGATGACATTAAAGAGAAGTCACAGGTGACAATATATGGCAGGCCTGGACCAGCCCAGGTAGAAGGAAGATGAATTTCTGCTGAAGGGCACTCTCCAGAGGGGGAAAAAAACAGCAGTGTTAGATCCCGGCACGATAAAATTTATGAAATACCGTACTGAGAGATTTGTGAAAATTATGGGACAAATCAGCAGTGTACAAAAAAAAACAAACTCTAGGCAAACTTTTATTAAAAAAAGCAAACAATTGCTAACTTAAGGAAAACAAAATAAGAGATAAGAATCATAGTGACATACAGTGCTTAGCTTAGAATAACATTTATATAGACAAATATTGTGACCACTGAGACTTGCCTCAACCAAAGATCTTGATATAACTGTAATGAGACAGCGGCCTGGAGAAACAAAGAGGATGGTGGCAAGAGAGAGCACAATCCTCCTCAGTTATTACAGGTCAGGAGAAATGAGTCACATTGAGCAGACAAAAGGTACCAGGCGGCTGCTGCTGCTGCTAAGTCGCTTCAGTCGTGTCCGACTCTGTGCGACCCCATAGACGGCAGACCACCAGGCTCCCCTGTCCCTGGGATTCTCCAGGCAAGAGTACTGGAGTGGGTTGCCATTTCCTTCTCCAATGCATGAAAGGGAAAAGTGAAAGTGAAGTTGCTCAGTCGTGTGCAACTCTTAGCGACCCCATGGACTGCAGCCCACCAGGCTCCTCCGTCCATGGGATTTTCCAGGCAAGAGTACTGGAGTGGGGTGCCATTGCCTTCTCCGAAAGTTACCAGGAGATGCATATTATTTAGAAATGTGGAGAAGTGTAATTCCAAAAGAATGGCTGAAAGGGTCAAGTGTAGCTGCCTTTGGAAAAGCAGAGAGGGAGCAGTGGGGCAAGGAAACTATCTTTTTAAAAAATTATTATTATTATAAGACTTTTTGTATTATTTGTGATATCCTGTGCCGAGTTACTTTAACAAAAATAAAAATAATTTAACAGAATATATTAAATTTATAAACACTATTTAAAATGTTTAATGCTCAAATAAGTTTGTAAATGGATCCAGGTTTAACCAAAGTCTCCTAAAAGTGCTTCCCAGGGTTGCCAAGATTATGTATAAAATAATGACGCTTCTAAGTTGAACGTTAAAGCCTAAGGAAGAATTAGGTTTAATTAAGTTGAATAAATTTAATGATATATGTATCTGTGTGTGTGTGTGTGTGTGTGTGTGTGTGTGTGTGTGTGTGTATATATATATATATATATATAAAGCAACTCCTGAATATCCTTTCCTGTGCTTAAAAACTCATCTTGACCACATGAAATTTCCTCGTATTAAAGCTGGTACTGAATGCTGGGGAAGGGAGAGGTGCCTGGGGGTACATGGCTGACGAAGCTTTGGAAAAAGAAAGGAAAATCTTCAACCACGGGTTTTTCATCAGTTCCTGCCATCCATATACTGGGGACATGGACTGATTTGTGCACCCCAGTCTCATCAGACAAACAGGATGGGATGTTTGATCTTGAAGCTCTGTCTGGTCATTCCTGAGTCATATTTTGTGCTGAGCAGTCTTCTCCCCAGTTCTGGGCAATTCCCCATGGGATAGATAGGAAGGCTGACAAATTGCCCTCTTTATCCTGGTAGTGACCCTTCCTGCCCCAGAGTCATTAGATTCAAGGAAAATGAGCAGTGGCAGCTAACTAGGAATAGATTGGGGTGGAAGTAGGCAGGCAGCAGGGAATGAGTGGGGATCCAGGGACACAGTTCAGAGACTTTGCTCTAAAGAAATCCAACCTGAAAGGACAGACAATTGTTGAATTAGCTCACACTACTGGGCATTCATTTTAAAAGATTACAAGAGAAGTTTCAATAGTCACCCTCAGGAACTAATTTTTTCCATATTATATAGTCCTTTAGCTCTTCGGAATGCAGGACTGGGCAGGCTAAATTTCAATAGGCAAGACAACTCTAAAACACTGTATTGAGCAGGACATCAGAGGGACTAGGGTATACACATATTTCTATGAAGGGCCAGATAGTAAATATTTTAGCCATATGATCTCTGTCATAACTGCCCAAGTCTGCCATTTTTCAGCACAAAACCAGCCATGGCTGTGCTGTGCTGAGTCTTGTCCGACTTTTTGTGACCCCATGGACTATAGCCCACCAGGCTCCTCTGTCCATGGGGATTCTTCAGGCAAGAATACTGGTGCCATGCCCTCCTCCAGGGGATCTTCCAAACCCAGGGATTGAAACCAAGTCTCCCACATTGCAGGTGGATTCTTTACCTTTATCTAAGCCACCAGAGACACCCAAGAATACTGGAGTGGGTAGCCTATCCCTTCTCAAAGGCACCTTCCTGGCTCAGGAATCGAATGAGGGTCTCCTGCATTGCAGGAGGATTCTTTACCAGCTGAGCTACCAGGGAAGCCCAAAAGCAGCCATGGTCATATGTAAATGAATGAGCATGGCTGTGTTCCAATAAAACTTTATTTACAGAAACAGAGAAGGAGCCAGATTTGACCCCCAGATAGTAGGATCAGAAAACTAACTTTCATCCAAAACTGCAGTGGATGAAAGTGTGAAGAAGTAGATGCATTAAATGAATCTTTAATGATGGCATTGCAGGTTGTTTGACAAGCGGGTGAATATCAGTCAGAATCTTGTTTCAACTACTGGAAAACTACCCAAACTTGTTTAAACCCAAGAGAAAATTTCTGTTTGTTGTTTATATAACTGAAAACTTACAGGTGGACCTGGCTTTAGGAGCAGTTCTAAATGACTTCTCTTTCCTCACCTTTGGGCTCACATTCTCCTCTGTAGAGGGCACTCTCAACCAGCTTCTCTTCTCAGGGTTATGAAATGGTTGCCTCCAGCAACCAAAGCTAGATCCTTCAAGATTCACATCCTATGGCAAGAGCTTGGAATTCTTGGCAGAAGAATTGGGACACACTCAAATTAAACTGGCTTTAAGCCAGGTACTCATTCAGTCTTAATATCTGCTAGTGCAAGACTTTCTTTGGCTTTTTATTCTAGAAAGGTTCTGATAACCCTTGGGCCACATTCTTCCTTTTAAGTGTTATAATCAGCTTATCAAGCTCCAAGGAAAATCTTTTAGGGTTTGTGACTGGAACTGTGTTAAATCTATAGACCAACCTGAGGAGGATCAACATCTTGACAATATTGTCTTCACATTTATGAATGTGGTATTGTTCTCTCCATGCATTTAGGTTTTCTTTAATATCTCTTAATGCTCGTGCTCAGTAGCTAAATCATGTCCAGCCCTTTGCAACCTCATGGACTGTAGCTTGCTAGCCTCCTCTGTCCATTGGATTCCCCAGCTAAATACTGGAGTGGGTTGCCATTTCCTTTTCTAACTTCTAGTTATTTATAATTTTCCCCATAGAGTTCAATAGGGAAGATGGAGAAGCAAGAATACACAGAAGGACTGTACAAAAATGGCCTTAATGACCTGGCTAACCACAACAGTGTGATCACTCACCTAGAGTCATATATTCTGGAGTATGAAGTCAAGTGGGCCTTAGGAAGCATTATTACGAACAAAGCTAGTGGAGGTGATGGAATTCCAGCTGAGCTGTTTCAAATCCTATAAGATGATGCTGTTAAAGTGCTGCACTCAATAGGCCAGCAAATTGGGGAAACACAGCAGTGGTCAGAAGACTGGAAATGGTCAGTTTTAATTCTAATCCCAAAGTAGGGCCATGCCAAAGAATGTTCAAACTACCACACATTTGCACTCATCTCACATTCTAGCAAGAAAATGCTCAAAATTCTTCAAGCTAGGCTTCAACAGTACATGAACTGAGAACTTACAGATGTACAAGCTGGATTTAGAAAAGGCATAGGAGCCAGAGATAAAATACCAACATCTGTTGAATAACAGAAAAAGTGAAAGAGGAGAGTGAAAAAGTTGGCTTAAAACTCAACATTCAAAAAACTAAGATCATAGCATCTGGTTCCATCACTTCATGACAAATAGATGGGGAAACAATGGAAAGAGTGATAGACTTTATTTTCTTGGGCTCCAAAATCACTGTGGATGGTGACTGCAGCTAAGAAATTAAAAGACCCTTGCTCCTTGGAAGAAAAGCTATGGCAAACCTAGACAGTATATTAAAGAGAAAAGACATCACTTTGCTGACAAAGTTCCATATAGTCAAAGCTATGGTTTTCCCAGTAGTCAAGTATGGATGTTGAGAGTTGGACCATAAAAAATGATGAGTGCCAAAGAATTGATGCTTTTGACATATTGCTGGAGAGGACTCAGGGGAGTCCCTTGGACAGCAAGGAGATCAAACTAGTCTATCCTAAAGGAATTCAACCTTGAATTCTCATTGGAAGGACTGATGCTGAAGCTGAAGCTCTAGTACTTTGGCCACCTGATGTAAAGAGCTGACTCCTTGAAAAAGACTCTGATGTTGGGAAAGACAGAAGGCAGGAGGAGAAGGGGGTGACAGAGGATGAGATGGCTGGATAGCATCACTGACTCAATAGACATGATTCAATAGCTCATATAGGGTTTGAGCAAACTCCAGGAGGCAGTGAAGGACAGAGAAGCCTGGGGTCACAAAGAGTTAGACACGACTGAGTGACTGAACAAGAACAAAACAAACCCCAGTGACTTAACACAGCAGTAAACATTTGTTATCTTAACAAGTAATATGGATCAGGAATGTGGGAGTATTTTCTGACTTGGATCACTGATGAAATTGCCATCAAGCTGTCAGCCAGGGCCGCTGTCGTCTGAAGGTTTGACTGGAGCTGGAGAGTCACATCTAAGGTTATTACTCATGCCTAGCAAGTTGGGGCTGGTTGTTGGTGAGAGGCCTCAGTTTATCCCCCCATGGGGGCCTCTTCACAGGATGTTTGAGTATCCTGACAGCATGGCAGCTGGCTTTCCTTAGAGTGATTCAAGAGAAAGAGGAACCCCCCCCCCATAAAAGCTATTCTTTTTATGGTCCAACCTCAAAAATCACATAGCATCAGTTTCTATTAAAATTGAGAAGCTAGTCTGGCTCATTTTCAAAGGGAGGAGAATTAGTACCACATTCTGAATCTCAGGAGTGAAGAAAGCACCATCCCCATAGTCAAAGGTTTCTGATTTGTTATTTATTTTTGCAGAAGAGATGCCTAGGCTCATACAGAAATGCACATTTGCTTTTCCTATTTTTACAACATGCTTCCACCAGATATTTTGGTAAATTCTAATAGAAGAAGATTCTGCTTCCTTAATACTCTTCTCACCAGAGCCCCTCTTGGTCTGAATTACAGCCATATTAAATTAATTGTACCCCACCCCAGTCTTGCTCTCATTCCTTTGCATATGCTTTTCTCTCTGCCTGGAATTCATCTCACCTGGCTTATTCCTGCTTAAGCCTTTTCTAACCTGAGTCTGGGCAGGATCCCCTCTTACATTCTACCCCCCGCTTACATTCTGCTATCACACCCTATGCTTTCACCTTCCTGACACTAATCACACTATAACATGATCATCCTTAGAGTCTGGCCCTCGGGCAGCATCAGCCTAATCTGGATATTTGTTAGAAATGCAGAATTTCAGGCCTCCCTTCCCACACTCACTGAAACAAAAGACTCTGGGGTGGGACCCTGAAATCTGTGCTTTCACAAGCCTCCAAGTTATCCCGGTGCTCATTCAGTTTGAGAACCACTGCTTGCTCTAATGTAATTGCCTGTTTACTGTTTGGACCCCATACCAGAGGTCAGCTTCATGGGGTAGGGCTCTCTCTGTCCTCATCATCTCTGTGTCTGCCAAGCCCATGATGGGTGCTCTGTCAATTCTATGCAGAATCTGAAAGATAAAGGTAAGAAAGAGGGAGGGGACTTGGTCCAAGAGAACTGCCTGGGGACTGACCTCCACCTCCGTGCTTCTACTCATCTCCAAAGTCAGCTACACTAGATGCTCCAGCCTTTTGCCTTGTTTGCTTGCTTTTTTTGCATTTCCTGGAGGTTCATTGCCTTCCAAATAAAATTGCTTCTAAAGAAGCCGGGACCCTGGGGCCCAGGACAGGCACCATAAGCTTGAAGAAGTGCTCTGGGACAGGAGAGACAGCTGGTCTGGGGGCGGTTGGTGGCTCTGTGTTAGTGACTAGGTTTGGCTGAGCTTCAGCAAGTCTCTGTCCCTCGCTGGGTGCTCTGACAGCTTGTGGTGGGACAGGTGCATTGTCTTCTCCATGGGAACCTATAACCCAGCACAGGAAGTGTAATGAAATGGGGCAGAAGCCAGATAACTGTGACAGCACCGAGGGGACCAGCAGAAGGACTTCAGGGTTACAACCCAGTGACAGTGGATGCAGCAGCCAAAGGAATTTTAACTGTATTCACTCCAAGTTCTTCTCTCCCTTCTCTTCTCCCCAGCCCTCACTGTTGCTCTTATTCTCCAGGTCTTGATGTGGTACCCATCACGTGACCATTTGCAAATCAGGACCATGGACTGAAGTAGAAACTTGTTTTTCTTCAAATAAAGCAAGCCAAACATTCACTGTACGGTTTTGGATTGTGGTTTCAGAGAAGTCTTCCCCAATGTGCGTATGGAGGAGCAGTTCTCCCTCTGCTTCCAGACCAGCGTTTGTAATGACGTTCCTATCTGACTCCCTCATGAATGTGGAGGTTATCATCTGCATTCTAGCTGTCTTGTGATCACTGGTGGAAGAGAGGGCTTCCCTCTGTGATTTCTCCTGAAGGGAGTGGAGATTACTGATGTCAGTCATTGTGACCAGACCATGCTGAGGGTTCTCCAGAGTGGCAGGGGTTAAAGGTGGAGACTCTCACAAAGAGCCAGGCAAGGATGCTTCCCACCAGGGAACCCCAATGTAATGGGAGTAAGTCAGATTCCATACGCCCAATTATCTACTTCAGGGGTCAGAAAACTGTGGCCCCTAGGCCAAATCCAGCCCACAGTCTGTTTTTATAAATAAAGTGTTATTGGAACACAGTCATGACCATTTATTTATATGTTGTCTGTTACTGCTTTACCATCATGACGGCAGAGTTAAGTAGTTGTGACAGAGTCTGTCAGGGCCATAGAAGCTAAGTATTTATCACTGTATCTGGCTCTCTACAAAGTTTGTAGACTCTTGCTTTGGTGGAACATTTATTTCCTCTTTATGATCCCCAGCCTCTGGCTCTGTCCTGGTCATATTTAAAGGGTCTAGCTTGATTTCATCTATGCTAGTGGGCTTAAAATATTTACTTTAAACTTTTAACTTAGAAGTAATTTCAAATTTATATAAAAGTTGCAAGAATAATGCAAAATTATCAAATACCTTTTACCAGATTCACCTATTAACATTTTATACCATTTGCATTATTATTTGTGCTCACACTCTATGTATTTATATTTTCTGTTTTCTATTCATAATATATAATATTCTTAATCATTTGAGGATGTCACATACATCAAAGCTCTGTACTTTTGAATGCTTCATGTGCATGTGTAGGCTTCCTGAGAATTAAGATTTTTTCTTTTCATAACCAAGTATACTTAAATTTTAGTAAGGTTAACACTGATTGCCAACAAAGGTCCATATAGTCAAAGCTATAGTTTCTCCAGTAGGCATGTATGCATGTGAGAGTTGGACCATAATGAAGGCTGAGTGCTGAAGAATTGATCGTTTCAAACTCTGGTACTGAAGGAGACTCTTGAGAGTCCTTCAGCCAGCAAGGTGATCAAAGCAGTCAATCCTAAAGGAAATCAACCCTGTTAATATTCATTGGAAAGACCGATGCTGAAGCTGAAACTCCAATACTTTGGCCACCTGATGTGAAGAGATGACTCATTAGAAAAGACCCTGATGCTGGAAAAGATTGAGGGCAAGAGAAGGGGGCAACAGAGGACAAGATGGTTGGATGGCATCACTGACTCAATGGACATGAGTTTGAGAAACTCTGGGAGATAGTGAAGGACAGGGAAGCCTGGCGTGCTGCAGTTCATGGGGTCACAAGGAATCGGACATGACTTAGTAACTGAACAACAATATTGATACTTTCATCTACTCTACCATCCATATTTCAGTAATGTCCTTTGCACTATTTCTTCTCTTCCAGTATGGCATTCAGGGTCAGGAGTTGCCTTGACTTGTTGTGAACAAGGCTTTTAAGGTTTGATTCCATGAAGGAATGAAACATTTCCTTTATAGTTCATCTCCCAGAAAACTGTAAGGAAAAGGCAACCTTTTCTCTGGTCCTTTAGAGCTTATACTTGAGGAGCACCTAAAACATTCTGGGGGAAGTTTCTAGGAACTGGGGAAATGTCCATGAAATGGGGTTTCTAGAAGCCAGGTAGGTTCCTACAGCTTCCTGCCCCTCCTCTGAATATGGTGGTCATGCCTCACATTTGGAGACCCCCAGAGAGGAGAATTGGAGAAGGCAATGGCACCCCACTCCAGTACTCTTGCCTGGAAAATCCCATGGACGGAGGAGCCTGGTAGGCTGCAGTCCATGGGGTCGCTAAGAGTTGGACACGACTGAGCAACTTCACTTTCACTTTTCCCTTTCATGCATTGGAGAAGGAACTGGCAACCCACTCCAGTGTTCTTGTCTGGAGAATCCCAGGGATGGGGGAGCCTGGTGGGCTGCCGTCTATGGGATCACACAGAGTCGGACACGACTGAAACAACTTAGCAGCAGCAGAGAGGAGAATTTCTAGCCCAAACTCTTTACTCTTTGGCTGCAATTAGCCCAAAAGATCCCTTTCCATGATGATCCCCAGCCCTAAAGAGAAAATATATGTAAGACTCTTTATTACCCTGAGAATTTGGAAGTGTGTGGATAAACAAGGACCTTGGAGCCAAATATACAGACTTGGAATCGGCAGATCTGGGAAGGATCTGTGCCTGTTGACTTGTTAAGGATCCAACTTCATATAAATTAAAATTAATTATATCAAGGCTACCATTTAAAGCATAATTAGTCATCCTTTTAAAAATAAATATTTTTGGTTAGCATAAATGGGTTAAATAAAAATTTATGCAAGAAGCAATAAAGTTTGATTTGGTGTATTTGTAATATATGTAAAATATATAAGTAATCTTTCAGAAATATGTGTTTGTTTAAAAATATAACATTCATTTAACTGTTTGTTCATTTTATTTTTTTATCAATGATTTATTGGTCTATTGTGTGCTAAGTGCTGGGGATGGAGAAATGAATCACACATTCCTGGATATGCTGGGAGGGACCATTTTGCTGTATTAAAGAATTTGGATTTATCTTTCAAAAAGTATAATGTTATTCTCACTGGGCCTGGCCTGGGCCTAGAAATTCAGGTTTCAAATTCTGACCCTTTTGGGGGTGGTAGCACTCTTTTGGAAAGTGTGATGCCTGTGGCTGGACTGCAAATACTGGTAAAGGGTTTAAGTCTCTAACGATTCTTCCAGAACAGCCAGCTGACAATGAGTAATATGCAGTTTGATGTGAAAATTAGAAAACTGGCAGACGAACCTGCAAGAAGGAAATTGGATTTCCAGAGAGACGAATGGGAGGCCATGCGGCTGAGCAGGGTTCATAAGATGCAAACGCATGCAGGGGAGTTGCAATCCTCCCCCTTGCTCAGAGTGCAGAATAAGTCCCTATTATTTATTTATATATGGATGAAAGCGAGAGTTCCTTGGTCCTGGTGTTTATGATCAAAATGGATGCATTCAATATCGAGCAATGATGTGTTCAAAATGAAAGGCACATCATTAAATGTCACAGGCATTTATTAACACAGTTTCCTTCTTATTCAAATAAAACAAGCATTATCCCACCAGGGCCCACGTGACTCTCTCGCCTTTTCTCAGCAGGTTTTGGAGGAATCTCTGTTTCTGGGAGGCAGTGAGGTGGAAAGCAAACCTGAGAAAAGCAGAGGGATGTGATAAGGAGTGCTCTCTTTCTCTTTAGCCTCCCTATCATGTTTCATTAGCTTACTCATTTGTTTCCCATCCCTTTTCTCCTCTCTTATTCCTCTGCTTCTCACTGCGTATTACTGACATCTAGAAATGGATTCTGGGGACTTCCCTGGTGGTGCAGTGGATAAGAATCTGCCTGCCAGTGCAGGGGACATGGGTTAGATCCCTGGCCTGGGAAGATTCCACATGCTGCGAAGCAACTAAGCCCGCATGCCACAACTACTGAGCCCACTTGCTGCAACTACTGAAGCCTGTGTGTCTAGAGTCCATTGCTCCACAACAAGAGAAACCACCACAATGATAAGTCTGAGCACCACAATGCTCACCAAAACTGGAGAAAGCCAACGTACAGCAATGAAGACCCAGCACAGCCATAAATAAATAAATAAAAGAAATAGCTTCTATTCTCATGAACTGTGACTTGTTTCCCCCACAACAGTTAGTTGTGAGGAAATGGCAACCTTCATCTCAGGATCCTTTGAACAAATCCATGCCCAGAGCCACTCATGCTAAAAGACTGCACAGTTTTGAATGTTCGTGCTCCAGCTGAAAGAAACCGACTTTGGAGAAATGACATAAATTCATTACTACTGCACTGAAACCTCTTTCTGCTCCAGGCAGAGAAGATAAATTACCACCCAAGTGATATAAAGTTAGTTTGAATATTTTGTTGGATCTAATGCATCACAATGTCTGGAAATCTCTCCTCTTTCAAGTTGGAATTAAAGAATGGTTATCAGACCAATAATAGACACTATCATTTGCATACATTTCATCTCAAGGGACTTCTGAAGTTATGCAATACTCCAGTGGTTAATTGTTCTTCACACTCCTGACATATCAAATTACAGCTCAGATTAGGGAGAAACCATTGGTGATCGAGATGATTGGCAGGAATTCACAAAGGGGGGCCTCTTTGAGGCCTGAAAGAGGACATGGCCAACAGGGGTGCTGCTGGGCCTTTTAAAGTGTTCCCATGAAGGAGGTGAACTTGACAAAATTTATTTGAAAGCAGGTTTTCCCCATGTTTTATGATTGCAAACAACTAGGCATCCAAAAATTCTAGTTTTTTTCTTTTTTCTTTTTCTTTTGTCCCTTTTCATCAAAGACTTAATTTTTTTGAAATAACCTTTAAAGTTGTCATTGATTCCATTTTCCCCCAGAATTCTTATTGAACAGGTCTCTGGTCTCAGAGGTTCTGTGGAAGGAATTAATAATCAGTGTGCACTGAGAAGGTGTAACAACAGCAAGCTGATTTTTGAAAATCCTTCCTGATTTCTTCATAATCTCAGGGGACCTTCAAGAAATAATATACTCCATTTTATTACTCTGAGCCTCTAAGCACAGCACAGAGGCAGGCATGAGAATGATATGCCTTTCTTGCTGAGTAAGGAAGTAACTAACCTTTTCCCATGGTGCCATGTTGGGCTGCACCCCACAGCCTACAAACCCTGTGCTTGCCAGCTTCAAGAACAAAGAAAGAGCCCAGAGGCAGCAACAGAGACATCAGTGTTTTAACCGAGTGGGGAATCTTACAGTTGAGGTCCTGAATTGACACTCCACTGTGTAAGGTGGACAGCTGGCAGGATATGGCACCAGTCTGTGCTCCCAGGGGAGAGGGAGGTTACCAGTTATAGGGGAGCTGACATCAGGTTGGCTCACTGGTTACCAGGTAGTTGAGATTAACAGAGGGACATGCCCCTCACTGCCCCTTATAAGCTCTTCCATAATGGAGATGTTCCCATTTAAAGGTTATAACAATCACCAACTGGGCCTGGAGCAAGTATGTAGGAAGGTCAGTCCTGTGAGTTGAGTGTGGGTGAAGCAGGCACTAGTCAGGCAAGGGATGGACAGAGAGCAAGAGAACAGACATCTTTGGTGGCCTGATAATATACTCCACTCCTACATACCCTGTATAACCCTTACAATCTTGGTCCATTCCTCTTCTGCAGTATACCTGGGGTCAAGTATGTAGAGGGGCACTGAAATCAGGTATCACAAATACAGTACAGATGCCAGCAGCAAAAGTATAAACTGAAAGATCCCCAATATGCTAAGAACAGTCATTTGCCAGGATGTGGGCAGATTCTGGAGGTAAGCACTTCTTGGGTCAATGGAGAGGGAGTCAATGGTGGCAGCATCTTGTCCAGTTTATAAGGAAGGTAGGGCCACCCCAGGCTTTCACAAGCTCAAAGCCAACCCCATGGTGGCAGTGGGGAGGCCCCAGCTCTAAAAGAAGCATTCTGTTGGCTTAGCCAGGAGTCACCAGTCACAGTACAGATCTACTGCCTTATGTTATGATGCATGCCATTAGGTGTGCACCCACTAGGCTATGCTTAGTCGCTCAGTCGTGTCCGCCTCTTTGAGATACCAAGGACTGCAGCCCACCAGGCTCCTCTGTCCATAAGGATTCTCCAGGCAAGAATACTGGAGTGGGTTGCCACGCCCTTCTCCATTAGGTCTTTCCAAACAAAAATTTGTTAATCCCAGTGGTTGGACTTGTTGTGTCCAAAAGTCAGCCTATTCCATTCCACACAGCATAGCCCAGCAGGGCTTATGGGCAGTCAGTTGTACAATAATGTTTACTGACATGGGTCCTTCTGATGTACTGGCATGTGTGATAAGAAGATGGTGTGAGTCTAATCCCCCCATGGTCAACAGTCCCCACATAGTCACTAATCAGGTCAGTTTTTCATGGAAGTCCAGAGGAGGATGACAACGGCATCTCACTGTAGACACAGCAATTCGGCTCAGTCCTCAAATTTTTTTCTGCTCACACTAGGATTGAAATGTAACACATCTAATAGGCACAACAGAGAGGAGATCTTCACCATTAAGCAAAATACAAGCAGTACCTGCATCCTGAGATAATACCACACTTGCTTGTAGTTTTTGTCCTGGTCTGCAATACAGTTCAGAAAACTCAAGTTTTCTGTAATACAGGAGCACGTCCAAAATCACCCTCTACAATGGCCATCCAGTGTTACCTTGGATATCAGAACCACAGCTACTCCACTTTGATGTTCAAATGCATTCTCCTCCACAATGGCCAGAGCAGATGTATAATGAATGTTTGACAGGCCACAAAACAGGCCACTCTGGTCAGTAAAGTTTAAGTTTAACCATATATTAGCCAGAATGTACCCCATATACCTCCATATATGAAGATTTTTCCATCATTTCCCCCAAAGCATATATCCCTTGAAGGGGGAATGCTGCTTGTCCTGAGTCCAGATCGTGTCCCTTGGTGCTAGGCCTCCTTTTGGTTTGCCTAGCTATACACATTGGGGAAAAACTGATTAGATATTTTGAACAGGATCAGAGGTATGTTAATGGGGAAACATTTTATAGGCTACACATTTTATCACTTATACCGAATTATTACACTAACATTGTACATCTGCTTTTAGCAGCAGACTTAAAAGCAAGCAATGATACATCATGAGTAGTTATACTCTGAGACAACTTCACTAGATAATTTTCTTTCCATCCTGAACATCAGGACAAAAGAACAGCTAGCACAATAACTCTCATAAATACAGACCTCAATTAGCAGAAACAGCATTTAATATTCACTGAAATATATTTTTCTTTCCAAAATTACCCTCATCTTCACCAACCACAGTCAAATCGAGACTAATTTGTTTGCAAAGTCAGTCTGGTCAATTGACCACAAAGGCTGTGGTGGGACTCCCCAGAGGGAATCTCAGACTGAATTCCCAAAAGGTCTCTCAAGGCCAGGAAAACCACGGCAAAGTTGTGCCATCAGGCTCCACTTCAGTGAATTTCTCTCTTCTAGAAGTCAGGAAAACATCAAGATTCCTGCACTTGCCAGGAGAGAGTCTTCTCCATTTACCTGATAAGGCTGCTCAGAATCCAGGAGTCTCCAATTTTCAGAGAGGCCAGGCAGAGAGAAAAGAATAGTGGTTCAATTCCACCCACAGGGGTAGTTTACCAAATTGCCATAAACCACAACTAACTTGAAGTGAAGGGTTTCTTTCTATGTGGAAAATAGAGTTCAAAACAAGTAATATTCCAGACAAAAACCATAAAAATTATTCCGATATTCAGCAGTTCACTCAATAATCAATCTTTTAAATTTTTTATGAAGCCATCAGGTTTTCCATTAGGATTCTTTAATTTCTTACCCAGTTCAGTGGTATGATCTTAAGTTTATCAGAGACCTGTACTTGTCAAAAAGACCTTCCTATGAATCTTCTTGAAGATGAAGCACTTTTGCAAAAGTATCAGAGTATGACCGTCTATAAATGACAAAAGATGTAAAAAGGCAAGGCTAAACACTTGATCGCAATATAATCGATAAAGAAAATTGCTTACAATAACTAGAATTATGACTGATTTTAATTTTAATCTTTAGAAATCTTAACCTCTGGCAAAAACTAAGAAGCAAGTAATTGTGAACTGTTTGTCATACCAGAATTTTCTGATAGGAAAACTTACATTTAGTCTTCCTCTCCTAAGAAAGTAAAAGTAGATAAACTTAGACCCATGCAGCAATTAATGTTCCAAAATTCTATCCATTTGAAATGACTCAGATAGTCAATGAACTTTATTTAACTTAGTTTACTTTCAAGTTACCAAAATCTGGTAGATATTCCCCAAACATAATCACTCCAATAGAGTTTACCTAAAGGTTCTTATCTCACTTACTGAAAGGTTCATCCTATCAAGTTACTTTCTTTGCTGATAGATTTGCAACAAATATAATAAGGTCCTATCTGACCTCTAGGAAACCTAGGTCCAACAGAAGTATTATACTTAACACTGATGACTCAAAAGATATATCTTTATTAAATCAAACCAATAAGCTTAAGTAGCTTCAATACCAGGTATTGATTCAGTATCGAATATGTCCCAGATCATGTGAACCTGAAATTCACTTGGGACACTTTCTTTTATTTTCTTTTTTATTTCTGAGAATTTTGTATTTTTTAGAATTCTTTTATATTTCTGAGAATTTATATAAACTTTTAATTTCTTTTCAGCCACTTAAGCAGAGCTTATCCACAAACCAACTGTCGTGGTCCGGGTGTGGGTTGGAAAAGAATTTCCAGACATGAGACAGAATGAGAGGGAAATAAAATTTATTAGCGTGGCAGACACTCTTAGAACAGTGGGCCAGCTCAAGGGAGAACCGATGTTGAACAGGGGTCCTTAGTCCACTTTTATACTCAGGGTACAAGGAGTGGGATACGGGTCTTGCGGGTCATTTGCTGATTGGATGAGGCACATATACTGGGTGGGGACAGGGAAGAGTAAGGCAAATATCTTCTCCCTATGGGGTAGGAGGGGAGACAGGTTATACTACTCAGGAGGACCTGAAACCCATTAATAGTTACAACATAGGGGAGGGAAGGACACTAAGGGCCTGGTTTTTCTGTTCCTGAATTCTAAGACCCTTCTTGGTTTTATCTGCTCTTTCATCCTTGAGTCACCACACCAACCTTACAGTGCCATTTGGAGGCATAAACATCTCATATTTATAAGATACATGTAGACATATGTGTATTTATGTAGACACAGATCTCTCCATTTTCCTGCTAGAGTCTAGAAGCCCTCTGTTGTTGTTTTTTTTTTTAAACTTGGGGATTAAAATTCCTGAGGACTCAGGTAGATCACTTACTTTCTCTAAAGAGATATGCAAAAACCAGTTTCGAATATCTAAAGAGTCTCATCCTGGCCATATTCAGGTTGTTTTTTTTATTTTCTTTCAGTTTCTGAATTGCCCATTCAGTTTAAAAAATAATAGTAATAGAAAGTAGTACATATTATTCACTCACATTCACATGCTTCATTTTAGAGGAACAAGAATCAGTATTCAAGTTGACCTTTGTATCAGCTATTTAGCCAAGCCTCTGTGGCCTTTTTAAATATAAAAACCAATGGCCAATACTACCCAAAGCAATCTAAAGATTTAATGCAATCACCAAATTACCCATGACATTTTTCACAGAACTAGAATAAATTCTAAAATTTATATAGAACCACACACAAAAAAATCATAATTTCCAAGTCACCATGAGTAAAACAAAGGATGTTGGAGACATAACACTCCCAGGCTTCAGACAATACCACAAAGCTACAGTAATCAAAACAGCATAGTATTTGCACAAAACACATATGGATCAATGAGACAATAGAAAACACAAATAAACCCACACACTATGGTTGATTAATCTTTGACAAAGGAGGCAAGAATATACATTGGAGAATAACAGCCTCTTCAGCAAGTGGTGTTGGGAAAGCTGGACAGCGGCATATAAATCAGTGAAATTAGAACACATCTTCACCCTACATACAAAAATAAACTCAAAATGGCTTAAAGACTTAACTATAAGATAGGACACTATAAAATTCCTACGAACATAGGCAAAACATTCTCTGACATAAATTGTAACAATGCTTTCTTCGGTCAGTCTCCCAAGACAATAGAAATAAAAGCAAAAAAAACACAAATGGGACACAATCAAACTTATAACCTTTGGCACAGCAAAGAAAACCATAAACAAAATGAAAAGACAACCTATGGACTGGGAGAAAATATTTGCAAACAATGTAATCAACAGTAGCTTGATGTCTAAAATATGCGAACAGCTCATACAACTCAATAATGAAAAAACCAAACAACCCAATCAAAAAATGGGCAAAAGACCTAAATAGACATTTCTCCAAAGACATACAGGTGGTCAATAAGCACATGAAATGATGCTCACCATTGCTAATTATTAGAGAAATAGAAATCAAAACTACAGTGAGGTACCACCTCACCCTGGTCAGCTTACCTGTCTGAAGCAAGGTCCTGGAACAACATCCCACTGTGAGCAGAAGATGGACAGAAGAATGTGCTGGAGGTGGTGGTGGTGTGGTGAGATTACCAGTTATAGGGGGAATTGACAGGTAACAAATGCTAGAGAGTGTATGTAGAAAAGGGACTCCTTCTATACCATTGGTGGGAATGTAATCTGGTGGAGTCATTATGGAAAATAGTAGAGAGGTTCCCCAGAAAATCAAAAATAGAAATTATCACATGATTCAGCAATCCCACTCCTGGGCATATATTTAGACAAAACTATTATTCAAAAAAACACATGCACCCCAGTGTTCATAGCAGCAATATTTACAAATGGCCAAGACATGTAGCAACCAAAATGTCCATCAATAGATGAATGTAAAAAATACATGTAATATATATTATACACACACATATACATACAAGGAATATTACTCAGCCACAAAAAAGAATTAAATAATGCCATTTGTAGCAACATGGATGAACTTACAGACTATCATATTCAGTGAAGTCAGACAGAGCAAGACTGACTATCATACATCAAATATATCACTTTTATGTGGGATCTAAAATATACAAATAACCCTTATTTACAAAACAGAAACAGACTTACAGACATAGAAAACAAACTTACATTACCAAAGGAGAAAGGGTGGGGAAGGATAAATTAAGGGTTTGAGATTAACAGATAAAAACTGCTATATACAAGACAGATAAACAACAAGAACTTACTGGATAGCACAGGGAAATACATTCATTATCTTGTAATACACCACAGTGGATAAGAATATGAAAAAGAATATACACGTGTAACTGAATCACTTTGCTCTATATCAGAAACTAACACAACATTGTAAATCAACTATACGCCAATTAAAAAGAAAAAAGCAACAGCCAGCTCACAGCTGCGGGCATTTTTTCCCCACTGTAACAGCGGCCAGTATCTCTCAAAAAGTCTTGGGCTATCTATGAGTTCTCTATACACTCTTGGTGGACCCCATTCATCAACGACAGCCCCCACAGGATCCCACAGACTAGTGGATGGCCACCCCGGGATTTCTCCTGCAACTTTCAGGCCCCCATTCCCCGCCCTCATTTCCAGACATTTGGGAGCTCACAGGCGTTTCCTGTTTCTTGGCCACTCCGCCAGTTGTTGGCATGCACCCTGCGGGCCTGCCAGATCTGTGCTTGCCCAGTCAAGACCAAACAAAGGGCCCGGAGGCAGCGACAGAGACAACAGTGGTTTAATGAGTTGGGGGACTTACATGTCTGAAGCAAGGTCCTGGAGCGACATTCCACTATGAGCAGTGGAGGTTAGCGGGCCGAATATGGCAGCAGGCTTTGTAACTAGGGTGGGGCGGGGTTGTGACGTAACCAGTTATAGGGGGAATTGACGTCAGGTTGGCTCATTGCTCACCTGGGAAACTAGCCGGGGACACGCCCCTCACGCACCTCACGCCGTTCACAGCCCCTCACCGCCCTCTCTGATAAGCTACCGCATGGAGAGGTTCTTCTTCTTCTTTTTTTTTTTTTAAAAGCAGAAATGTGTTTATTACGCACCCTTTTTCCTGACAGAGGAGCAAGACCAGGAGAGAAGTGCCTGCAAAAATCTCTCAAGGTTGCAGGAATCTCTCAGAAGATTCCAGAGAATGTAGGTGCTGACTGGCCGACACCTCAAGGAGAACACTATTTGGCTGTATCATGGCAGCAGGCGGTGACCCAGACATGAAGCAGACTTGGCTCCTGGACTCCACGAGCCCTGAGAAGTGAGTAGGCAGCACCGAGACACCCACCAGAACACTGGCAGATGCGAAGGGCCTCACGGCTGAGGCACGCCACCTGCCCTGAGCCAACAGGGAGGTGGGGGAGGGGAACTGCAGGTTTCCAAGAAGACCTTCACCTGGGCCAGGTCCGAGGGCCTTCCCCAAAACTGCCAGCCTCATCCTGATGCTTACTCAGCCCCATACATAGGGGTTTCTAAAGACCTGAAGATTCTTGCCTTCCTTTGGCAGTGAAACCTCCCAGTGGCACTGGGCTGCATATCTTCGGCCAACAGGGTGGAATTTGCACTGCTCACACCTGGCTGTTGAGGATGGCCCATGGGGGGATGACATCATAAGCTCCTTAAGGATGCAACTTTGTGCATCAGGTTCATATAAGATGTTCTGATCTAAAGGTTAGAATAGTTCTGATGTAAAGGTTAGAACAGTCACCAATTGGGTCAGGGACAAGTATGTAGGAAAGTCAGTCCTTTGAGGAAGGTACAGGTACTGGTCTGGTAGGGGCTGTGCGGAGAGCAAGAGAACAGCCATCTTGGGTGGCTTGGTCATACACGCCATTCTTATAGTTCTCGGTATCGTCCACGCAGCTAGCCTATTCTGTAGATTCGCTGATGCCGAGCTGATGTGAACGCAACCTCATTAGGCAGTTTTAGCTTCAAATGAGTGACATTCTGGATTGCCGTTTGTTAAGTGGGCTTCCTGCAAGGATACAGCGGTATGTGAAGTGTCATTAGAGGTCGTCTTTGTCATGCAGTCATCTTTGTGGCATAGTATCACCAAATATTCTGTGTGTAATCCTGTAGTTTCAGGCCTCCCTCACGCTAGTGTCATGTAGCTTGTGTGGCCGATGTGAGAGAAAGTGGTGTGTATAACTTCCCAGCATAGGCAGTTGAGATCAGTGTCCCCAACTCCAGCCTTTCCTGTCTCTTTCATGGTGACCTTGGAGGCCACCATTTTAGACTGTTTCGTTCTAACAGGATGGAGTCTTCAGGAGCCTGGAATCCTCAGTGAGTGACGAGCAATTTCCCCACCAACTGCATTAGAATTATAATGTGAGAGAAAAATAAATCTTTGCTGTGTTAGGTCACCAAGGTAGAGTTTGTTACCCTGGCGAATTCTGACACATTTATCCCCAGCAGGTTTCTCCTTCCATCTCATTGGCCAAACCTGAGTTATACAGTTATTCATTACTGCAAGGAAAGCTGAGGGGAATGGGAAGAGGATTGCTAATTTGGCTTACATGAATCATGGTTTCACCCTAGACAAAAATTGGGGTTCTGTTACAAGGAGGAAGTGAGGGAGACATTGTGTAGGCACTCTCACTGTCTGCCAAATCCCCAGACACTATCAGCCTAAATGAGGAAAAAGCTAAAGCCCCAAAGGCAGAAGTGGATACCCAGGTATTTCTGTAATTCCACGCCTCAGAACAAGTGTCCCAGAAACGTCTGATCCCAAGTGGCTCCTTCTCCTGTGAGCTGTCAAGATGCCTGGTTAAGTGACTGTTAAACAGCCTCTGCCTCCTCCCCTCTGCCTCCCACCACCCAAGAGGCTGCCCTTGAGGTAAGGAGGGAAGTGATCCCGCTATCCCTTTGCCAACTCTCAGAGAGGTTATGAGGCTGAACAGATTTGTGTTTGAAAAGGGCTTAGAGACTCTGGCATGAAAGGACCACAGAAGTGCAAATGCCTGCAATTCATCGCCTGCTGAATGGAACAGAGCTGAGTTGCTTTAAACTGGAATTTTAGGGTCTGTGGCTGGTTTGTGACTCTTCTGTGTAGGCTACTACTTGTTCCCATAGTTGTTCCTTATCCCTGTTAACCCTCAGTGCTCTCCTCACCCATCTCCTGGAGGAAGGCCTCCAGCTGAGGGAGGTAAAACTACAAATTATTCAAAATTCGGCTCTCAGAACTTTTACCTCCTCTTTCCCTGACCTTCTCTTGTATCTGCCCCTTCCACCACTTAATGGTATCTCCCCTGGGGTACTTCTTGTTGGGAGAAATTGAATTCGTATTAGCTAGACCCAGGGATTAGTTCCATGGTGGAGGTGGATGAGTTCTGGCCCAACCCAGAGTAATTGATGTAGGGTATTGGAGGGCTCTGTGTTTCCCAAGCACATGAGTGTTTGCCAGAGAGGAAGCTCAATAAAGATTCCTTCAGTGATGAATGAATTGTGAAACACAGTGTGAGGTCCTATGCTGTCTTCCCTATAAGGTCTCATTTTATCTCCCCCAAACCCTAGAAGGCAGTTGTCATTCTCAGCATTCCTCTATTTTCCAGATGAGGAAACTTGGCCAAAGAACTCAGCCAGGATTGGGACCCAGGCTCTACACTAACACCTTAGCATGATTGAGTTGTCTGCTTCCTCTCCCCAGGGATTAACATTTTTTAAAGGATTTCAGGGCAAGAACCCAGTGGAATGGACCTCCAGTGGTGACATTTCTGGCAGCAGAATTGGTGAGAAGCTATCAACCAGTGCTGCAGTGTCAGGAAGAGTTAAATCTTTTTGACAATTCAATGGCCCCCTTTGGGTTTGCCCAAATGGCACCTGTTGTTGAGGTCAATAGAGCTTACCATTTAATTTCGTCTTCCTGCAGACAATCTCTCTCATTAGGGGGTGGAATGATGATGGGATTCTCCCAGCCATGCAATTTCACTTTCTACAGAGCAGTGCATAAGTACAGTCACTGTTTCTGCCCAGAAAGTTATCTGCTCCACCCCACAAACCCCTCAAACTGCTTGTAATGAGCAGGTGAGTGTCTGCATAAGGAGAGATGGGGGAGCAATGAGTGGGGATGAGAAGAGGTGAAACTACACACACAGGGTTCCTAAGAGGCAGCTCTGCTTTTTTCCTCTGTGAGCTGACACCTGTCCTTGCAGGCTATTCATTATGTTCAGCAGAATTTGAATGCTTCCATGATCCAGGTGACAAGAATGTGACTTTTCCATTTATTAGAAATGAACTCACAGGTGGACATGAGGGACTGTTTCTGTTTTCAACTCTGAGCTAATGCGACCCTTTGGTTCCATAGTAAGAGTGAAGATAATAAAACCAATAATTACAGTGCTAGAGGTAGTTACCATTTGCTGGCTATGATAAGAGGTGCAGTGCATATATTCCATTATTTAATCCTCAAAACAGCTCTGTGAGGTAGGAATCTCATTCCCATTCTACAGAGGAAGAAACTGAGACTGAGCTAGAAGTAACTGTCTAATGTCATATAGCCAGTAAAGACGGAGCCGGGATTGGAACCCAAGTTTGTGTGACTTCAAATGTGTACATTTGCTGCCACCCCTTTATCACCTATCCTCCAACTGTGTTTCAGTAATGAGATAAATGTGTCCCAATTACTCTGTGGATCAAGACGATATCCATGGCAACCAAAAAGCACTGCACATTGCATCTGGAGTGTAGAGGGTGTTTAGACACTCCCCTCCCCTCTTCCCCAGGGAATTCCGTGGAGAAACTAGTGGGGGAATACTGTGGGAGATTTCATTTTCTTTTATGAGTTATTGGTGATAGAGTGTACGTGTGTGTTTGCATGTTCTGGCAATACTGGTGTCTGATGTGTGACCTGTTTCCTATTAAAGTTATAGCTTTTTCATGGAGGTGAGGTTATTACTGGTGCTTTGGGAGAACAGGTGTCAAAATTGGACTCATTCTGGCATATGGAAGGTGATCTCAAGTTCTTTGCCCCGGAGATCTATATGCTAATAGGAAAAATGCTCTTTCTTCTCTTCGGGCAAAATTCTGAAAGATTATACTAGCTCTGTGGATTGCAAAAGGAAAAGAACAGACACAGCCTGGGAGGCAGACTTGGGAGGGAAAGAAAGGAAGAGAGTGATGTCATTGAAGCAGGCTGAGGTGTCCCTTCCCACAGCTCTGTGGGGCATGCATGCTATGGGGCAAACCAGGGAATGCCAGTTATACCTCACTGAATGAATACAGTGTGGCACTGAATTCAACAGGTTATTAGAACCTAAAAGTTAGGATTATGGAAAAATTCAAGGCCTGTATACATTGATAACTTCCCTTTCTCTAACTTCATGTTGAACAAAACCCTTTTCATTTTTAAAATTTATTTATTTTTTAATTGAAGGATAATTGCTTTACATAATTTTGTTGGTTCTGCCAAATCAATGTTGAACAAAAACCTTTTTATGGTGCGAAATAAGTCTGTCTCCAGGTCCTAGCTATGCAGGGAGTACTTGTCATAATCATGTTCACACTACATCTTTTGGATTCCTGTCATCTATTTTAGTGATTTTTCTATCTTAGATTTGGACCTTCCAACAGTTGAGGCAAGAAAACTTGTCTTCCAGGCCACTGCTGAGGCTGAGGCAGGACCTATAAACCAGGTTCCATGAGGGAAATGGTCCACATAAAGAAGAAGGCCACACTCAGAACCCACCTTTCCAGAGGAAATGGCAGGAAGTGGTTGGGCTTTCAGGAGTAGTGATAGCAACAAGTGGGCTTCCCTGGTGGTTCAGCTGTAAAGAATCCACTTGCAATGCAGGAAATGTGGGTTTGATCTCTGGGTCAGGAAGATCCCCTGGAGAAGGAAATAGCAACCCATTCCAGAATTCTTGCCTGGGAAATCCCATGGAGAGAGGAGCCCAGCGGGCTATAGTCCATAAAGTCACAAGAGTCAGAAATGACTTAGTAACTTAACCACAAACACGAAATAGCAGCAAAGCTCCTAAGAGTAAAATCTTGTGGTTGACATACTGCACTCAGTGTCTCATGCTCTGTGTCCACCAGGAGAGCTGTGGTGCTGCGTCCACTGCCAATGGGACTGACCTATGAGTGGCCCAGTGTTGGCACTTGGGTTTTCTTCATGGCTGTAGGGGCTTCCCAGGTGGTGCTAATGGTAACCTGCCTGCCAATTCAGGAGACTAAAATACATGGGTTCAATCCCTGGGTTGGAAAGATCCCCTGGAGAAGGGCATGGCAACCTACCCCAGTATTCTTGCCTGGAGAATCCCATGGACAGAGGAGCCTGGCAGGCTACAGTCTATAGGGTTGCAAAGAGTCGGACACGACTGAAGCAACTCATCACACACTTACCTATAGAGACTCTGAGCTTAATTCACTGTCTCTGAGTTTCTAGAAATTCTGTAAAGTTTCATAATGTTACTAATGATTTTGCTTCAGCTGGTTTTATGGTTTACAACTGAAATTTTTGATCTATTCAGGTGGACTTTTTTTTTTTTTTTTTTTTTTTTTACTGTGAATTAATAAATAGTATTTTGGTTTTCCTGAATCTAGCCCACTGTTATACTCTGATGAGATCCAGGTTTCTGAGTTTGCAAAGCAGAGAATATCAGGCCCTGGACCCTGGATAATGGTAGATTTTCCAGGGTAAATCTGCTTGATCATCTGGCTTTCTCTAGGTAGCACTTTCAGCATTGCTGTATTTTACACTTATTCTCCATTTACAACTTTTATTAGTCAGAATTCTCCAGAGAAATAGAACCAATAAGATTTATATAGATATACAGAAAGTTTTTTTCTTTTCTGAAAAATTGACTCGTGATTATGAAGGCTGAGAAATCCTGTGATCTCCTAAAGGACTAAAAACCAGGAGAACTAATGTTCAAGGGCAAAAGAAGATGGATGTCCAGCTCAAGTAGAGAGCAAATTCACCCTTCCTCTCTCTTTTTATTGTTCTATTCAGGCCCTCAACTGGCTGGATGATCCCCAATCAGTGAGCCCATCTATTCAAATGCTAATCTCTTCTGGAAACAGTCACCCAGAAATAACATTTTACCAGTTAGCTGGGCATCCCTTAACCCAGTCAAGTTAATACATAAAATTAACCATCACAATCTCATTATATAGTTGCTAGAATTTATAGGGTGACACTTGTAGGAATCATATCGGTCTCTGTTTCTATCTTCTTGGCTTTTTCCTCTAGTGGCTTCATCACCCTATTCAAAAATTGTTAATGGCTTCCTGTTATGTTTGGGAAAAATTCTGAACCTTGGACTCTAGCATTTAAGACTTTCTATATTATGGCTCCACTTTCCAACTGTATTCCCAATACTCTAATGCCACTACCAGATGGCAGTGTTTGCTTTTCTTTTCTTTTTTAAAAATTCTGGTCATTGATTATGCTATTCTCTCTGCTTGCAGGAATCCTTTTTCTTTGACAATTGGGATATATTTTATTTATTTTATAACTATGCCACAATTTATTCACAATCTTTCATATTGATAGTAGATAGTTTCAAGTTTTACATGAAATAGATGCCGAGAGCTGCTATTTGCCCTGACTAGAAGGCTCTTTTTAGTTATTTTTTTTTATCAGAGATGCTTGCAGGAATCTGTCCTACATCTCTGTCTACCAGAATCTCAACCGTCAGTCAAGACTCCATTCAGATTCCATTACTTCCTTGAGGACTTTTCTAGTGACACTCTACGGAAATATTTGCTTTATCATCTGAAATCTTCTCTGGCATCCAGAACACTTACTCCATCATGGCTCATATAAGAATTAGTTTGTCTGTTTAGACATCTTTCCAACTATGTTCCCAACTATAACTCCTTGAGAGCCAGACCATGACTTACTATTCATTTTGTTTCTTTTTGTATTTCTGAGTATTGAAACTTGGGTATGGTAGAGGCCAACACAATCAGTGAACAAATAAATTAATTAGTGAAGCACTCACAGTAGATATTTGTCCAAACAGAAAAAAAAAAAAAATCCTTTTAGAGATATCTGGGAATTTTGCAAGAGCTTTGAGATTGGGCTATTCTTATGGACAATCCATGGGATCATAACTCTTTAATAGCACAACTTATGAACCCAGAGACACATGTTTTATAGTATTAGAGGATACCATGTCCAAGACACAAAAAGCCACATTCAGTGCTAAATTGTGGGCTTGAGAAATGTGTGTCCTTCCTTTAATATGTGGCTTCACATGTACACTCAGTAGTGAATGGGGATCCCGTCAAAAGGGTTGGAAGAACAGAGGTCTTAAGAGTCCAAAGTCCTGGTTTCTCTGGTCTTGATTCTGCTACAAACTAGAGGAATGACCTTGGGCAAGTCCTTTATCTTCTTTGAGCCTTGATTTTCTCATCTGAAAATTGAGTCATCATCATGTTTCTGCCCCATTTGATTGCTGAGAGGCCAAATAAGGCATGAACACTTTGGAAATAAAGGAGAGGAAGCCTGAGGTAGTGGGAAGGAGACAGAGAAAGAGAATAATAAGAAGGTGCCAGTAAGAATGGTGGGAGAAATTAAAGTATAATAGAACCAGAAACTGGCCTAGAGGCAGTGTCCATGGAGGGTCCCTATTACACCTGAAAAACACCAGGGAGTCTTTCTGAAAGTCTTCCTGAGGGCTGTATCAGAGACTGCTATCTGCACACCAACGTTTCATTCTCCCCTCTTCTTCACTATCAGAACTGCTATATTGTGACAGGGAGCCACCTTGGAAAAAGTTAAGTTGCCCACGCCCCACTGCCCCCCATTTTGGGCTTGATGCCTAGGAAAGTATTTACATACTGCAGGCGTTCCGCTTGCCTAGGAGAATGTGTTGTCAAAAGAGCAATTGTGAACTTTCCTTCTGAAAAATCACTGTGGAACAGAGCTTAAATAACATGAAACTGGGCCTCTTGATGGCTCAGGGTATGAAAAGATCTTTTTATCTCCTGGGGAGAATCTTGTCTTCCTCTTTTTCTTCCTTCCTCCTTCCCTCCCTCCCTTCTTCTCTCCTTCCTTCCCAATATTAATAGAATCATGAAGCCAGTGTTGTTAAGTAGCAGAAAGCAATGCTAGAAGACTTATACCAATTTTAAAATAAAATTAAAGACATCATAATAAGAACCCACATTTAGTTATGGTCACCAGGGAGTGAAAATCAGAGGAGAGATAGTTAGGGAGTTTGGGATCGACATGTACATGCTGCTATCTTTAAAACGGATAATTAACACGGTCCCACTGTATAGAGCAGGGAACCTGCTCAATGTAATGTGGCAGCCTGGATGGGAGAGGAGTTTGAGGTAGAATGAATACATGTATATGTATGGTTGAGTCCCTTTGCTGTCCCCCGAAACCATCACAACATTGTTAATTGGGTAGAATCCAATATAAAATTGAAAGTTAAAAAATATTTAAGAAAAAGAATCTGAGTTTATCCCGTGAGCCCAGGCCAGTACATTTTTACCTACACTCTTCACTTTGGTCATTGTTTCTGCAGCCTCTTCTTCATTATGATGATGAATTTTCATCATGCTGCTTCCCAAATGAGGGAAGATCTTAAAAGAGCCAGGTACAATCTCATCCCTGTGGTCCTGCTTTGTACTAGCCAGACCCAGAACAGGGCAGGACATTTTCTCCTCATTATCACCTCATCACTCAGTTCCCCTTGTCTGGGCAGGGTCATCGAGGTGGGGCTCTGAGCTGAGTGCAGGAACTGAAGTGCTAATGAGGAGAAAGTGTTCAAGCTTGGATCCTGCCCTCAAACTCAGGCTCCATTGAAAATGGTAACACCTTGAGATCATCTTTCTTCTTACTACTAAGTCTGAATGAATTTTAATGCTGCTGTCTTCTGGAGTTAAGTAGTATATAGCAGGCTTTAGTTCTAAGCAATAAACTATCCCACAGAGAGGGAAATTAACAAAATATTAGGGTGGTTCAGAAGATTCTTATTTCTTTACGAAAAGAAAGACAATTTGAGTTGGGGGAAATGTTTTAGAGCAGGGGTCCCCAATCCCTGAAACTGGGCCACACAACAGGAGGTGAGCAGTGGGAGATAGAGCAAAGCTTCATCTACCACTGCTCATCACTCACCATAGCTTGCATTATCCACTGAACCGTCACTCACATTGCCACCTGCACCATCACCCCATTGCCAGCATTACCACCTGAACCTTCCCTCCTACCCACTTCCATCTGTGGAAAAATTGTCTCCACAAAACTGGTCCTTGATGCCTGAAAGATTGGGGACCACTGTTTTAAAAGATAAGTCATGGCTATGTGTTAAGCTTTGGGCTGGGTGATAAGAATATGAATAAATATTTAGCATTTATTAAGTATTTTCTTTTAGACAGGAACCATGAGCTAAGAGACTTTGTGGTAATTTTATTCTTTGTCAATTCAGCTAAACTGGATCTATGGTTCCTGTATTTCCTTCCTGGCATGGTTGTGGGTTAGGGTGAACTATAAGAAAAATCTACATGAGGATTGAAAGGTAGAATCAAAACAGCAGCAGGTGTGCTCGAGAGGTCCAGGCAGAGCCCCAGGTGCTCATGCAGGTCGTCACCGATCTTCCACTCACCTGCTGGCATGGGGTGACAGCTGAGTTTTCAGATCCTCCAGCTCCCATAGAATCTTGCCTTCTGCCTCTTGAACCAGATATGTGTGCATCTTCGTGTTGAGGGAATTGAGTCTTTGAGGTAGAGGAGATGAGAGACACATATGGGTCTAGTTGAACCTGTGGGTTCAAGTTTGTCCTTTCCTCTTCTCTCCCCCCTTCATAGCCAGCTTTTCTAACTGCTAGCCCTGCTGACCTATACATAGCAACTTCAGCTCCACCCCCCAGATAATAGAGCCAACAGCCCTGTGCAGACTTCTTCACTATTCTCTTTTTTGCAATCTCTGTTAATGATGTTTCTCTGATCCTCCAGCCATCATCTCCTGGACTCACACTTCACTAATTTCTCCCGCAGTTGTGTAAGGTCTCCTCTGTGTAATCAATCCTTTATTCCATGTCATTTGCATAATATTGGTTTTGAGACTGGCAGAGGCTTGAGGACCTCAAGGAGACTAGTAGGAAAGGCTTGAAGGATAGCAGGGAGTTGATATTAGAGGATGGAGAAAAGAAAACCAACCTATAGTGTGTAGTGGTGAGAAGTTTGAGAACACTGCTATCTGCAGTCATGTGAAAAATAGAAAATATACCTACTAAACTGGTAGATTTGGGTAAGGAGATTTTCAGGAAGATAATTGAAAGTGCCAACTGGTTTCTTTTCACAATGTGTAAGCCAGAGATAGAAAGAGATGAGCTTAAAAAGGAGCTGTTAGGTCTTCAAGTGGAATTTAGAAGAAAATTGAAGGCTAAAATCCAGCAAAAAGACTTCAAAGTAAGAAGTGGTCTCAGGGCAAGGAACAACTTAGGGCCATAAAACATGTCTTAGGGTAAAAATAATTACTTAAGTGTGTGTTTCATAGACCTCAGGTAAACAAGACTTCTTAGAATCCTGATGTGCCTATTAGATGTTCTTTGTTCTTCATCTGAAAACAGAGCTTCTGAGACTCTTCAGGGTCTAATGTCCACTTGGCACAAGATAGAAAAGGAATTATCTCAGAAGGAAGTATGGATATGTCATTTGCTCTGTAGACTGGCAGATAATTTGATACATAAGAAATGTACATTTTTTAAAGGAATTGTATTAACTTGAACTGAAATGAAAAGAGTTAGTTCAAAATGAAGACTCTAAGTCATTAAACTTCAGGCAAGGAGCAGGCTGAAAAGGCCACTCAACTGTAAACTCAAGCCATTTCTGATGGGAAAGGAAGGATAATTCAGAGTGTGGAGCTGATTGCCCAAGGTAAAGAACCAAGAGCCACCTTACACGCCTGCATCTTTACTTGATGACGTTGTCCAGTAACATGGAACTTACTCAATCCATTCAGGAGAGCCAAAAAGTGTTACAGACTTTGTGTTCTCGTCCAAGGACAACCCTCAAGCAACGCAGAGCAGGAGTCAAAGGTTAAATACTTCAGCTTCTGTGTTTTTTGGTGAGCTATTTTTCATGGTTCCTCAAAGGCTCCCCAGTGGGAATGAGCTGGGCTCCCCAGTTGTCAACAGCAATAACCAATCCATTAACGTATTTTATGGGGTTTTCTCATTTAATTGCCTCACTTTCGTCATTTCTCTGCTTATACTTCCTGGGATCATCCCAGGTGCCCAGTCCTTGTTTCAGGGCTTTCTCTTAGAGGAATGCAAATTGAGACAAGGAGGAACTGATTACCTCTAATTGGAACTATCTGAGGTTGTGTCTGAGAAGGGTTCTTAAGGATTAAGAGACATAGCAGGTCAGTAGGAGTGTGGGATGGGGTGGGCATTGCTGGCAGAGTGGTAGTATGTGTCAATGCCTGGAGGTGAGAAATGTATTGCTAAATTTGGTGAACCATTAGTGGTTTATATCACTAGCCAATACAGACTTTGTGTGGAATAATAATAATAAAAAAACAAATGTAGCCTAGGAAGCATACTATGTTTGTCTGAATTAGAAAAAGTTGCCTAGGGAGAAAATGGGCACCCCCTTTTCCAAAAAATGCAGCCAATCACCAGAGATCAAGGCTTGGCAAATGTGTTGGGCTGAATTTCGGCCTCCTGTTGACCTTTGTGAGATGAGATTGGACAGGTAGGCAGAGCTGCTGTGAGGTGGGCATATGGGTCATGCTATGAGAAATTGTTGTTCAGTCACTAAGTCATGTCTGACTCTTTGTGACCCCATGAATTGCAGGACACCAGGCACCTCTGTTCTTCACTGTCTCTTGGAGTTGGCTTAAACTCATGTCCAGTGAGTCTGTGATGCCTTCCAACTATCTCATCCTCTGTCATCCCCTTCTCCTCCTGCCCTCAATCTTTCCCAGCATCAGAGTCTTTCCCAATGAGTCAGCTCTTTGCATCTGGTGACCAAAGTATTGGAGCTTCAGCAACAGCATCAGTCCTTCCAGTGAAATATTCAGGGTTGATTTCCCTTAGGATTGACTGGTTTGATCTCCTTGCTAAGAGCGGAATTCTGTATGTAAAGGGCTTTGTTGAGATATTTTAAGTGGGGGGCTGACATTAGACACAAGAAGATGATTGTGTCTGCTGTAAAGAGAGGAGCTTACAGTTGAGGTCCACACTGAAGGCAATGATGATGAGGGCTTGAAATAAGCAATGTCTTTGAGGATGGGGAGAAACAGTCATATTTTCTAAAAGAGGCAAGATGCAGTGGGTAGGCACTGATGACAGACTTGTCAGGGATGGGGAGTTGGGAGTGGAGGGACATATAACAAACATGTTGAGCAAATGGTGGTCACTGAAAATTCTCTCTGGTGGCTACATTCTCCTGTTCTCTTGCAGTTAGGTAGGGACTTGTGGCTAATTGTGCCCCATGGGCTGTAGTTAGACTTCTTGAATGAAATATGTATCAGTACTCTGCTCATCCATGATGGACAGTATAACCTAGGCTATTCTTCTGAGTTATAAGAAGGCCTCAAGGGTGACAGCTGGCTTCTGATGGGGATGACTGGGTGGATGGGTTGGTCACTGAGGTATCTTGGAAAGGAAGGGCACTGTGTTAAGATGAGAGATACATTTTCAACTCCCTAATACAGAAGATTGTTAATGATTTTTCTGGAAATAAAAGCACCAGGACAAGAGTAACAGGAGCTAGTCATTGCACTGGACACTGGATTCACTGAGCATGAGTGCGGTGTCCTGGCCTGTGCTGATGCTAAGGGAGAGTGGTTCACAGCATCGCCTTTGCCTTCTGTGAACTCACAGTCTGAGTGGTGAGATGAAGCATGTACAGAAGACGAGTCAAATAAGCCAGGTCAGCAAGTGGCCCAAAGAGGTGGAGAGATAGCCACTGCCATAGGATCCAGGGAGGAAGAAATAGCTGAGCAGAGGAGCTAGATTTAAGGTTCCTCTCAGACAGAAGAAGAGGGGCCCCACTGAGACACATCATAGACAACTGAGCTTAATATACTTATCTAAAGGACTTGAGAAAAGTCACAGGCAAATATAAAATGGAGCCTCAGACTGATGCATATTTGCCCCAAGGAAGACAATTGGAATGAACATGAATCTCCCGTCAGTGGCAGGAAGGATTTTTCATGGCTAGACCAGCCATTTAAAATTTCCTCCACATCATCTATTTTATATCCCAGAGATAGGCTCCTGGATATTCATGTGATAAATATCTCCACGGGTAGGTGGTAGAAAGAGGTACTAGTGCTGGGGGATGCTGCATAGCTTACAAAGTAGAATTACAGTTTTTCATGCATCTTTTATTTCTACTGCCCATCAGCATCTTCCACTCAACAGGAACATGTGTGCACATGTAAGCACGCACGCGCGTGTGCGTGCGCGCACACACACACACACACCCCTCCTATACCCTCCAATTCCCAGTCAGGAACACAGAGCTCAGGCCACAGGCACACAGAGAGCAGTGCCTTGAATTTCCTCACTTATGTTATGGATTGCTTTACAGGAAAGCACGGAAAGGCAGATTTTCCCTACAGGGGCATGTTTGCTAATCGGATGTTAGCAGAAGTTCCTCCAGGGTTTGTAATCTATGTGCTTATTTTATTTAATGCCTGAACGTATGGCTGTATCTATGCTAACTTTCCTCACTTGGGTTGTCTCTGAGTCTCCTCCTCATTCCTGTGAACATCCGGCTCCCCAGGGGTGTGGAGGCTATTAAATTAGCTTAGACAGCAGGTGGGCACTGAAGAAATTGGAAAACAACAGCTGATCTAAGGCACAGTGCACTGTGCACTCCTGCGAAGGGGACATGAGATATAGCCCCTATCATGAGAGCCCATCAGCAAGGGACCACCTCCCCCTCCACAGCCCCAGAAACACCGGCTCCAAACAGTCAGGAGCAGAGGAAGGAGGAGGTCTGGGTTCCCTGAGCACCTTCTTCAGTGTTATTTCTCCGTGGGGTCATCCCACTGTTCAACTGGTCCACAGGCTGTCCTGGGCAGTGGAGTGTGTGTGTGTGTGTGTGTTTTGGTGGAGTGCATATGGGGTATGATTGATCCTGCCTCCTATTGGCATAAAAATCTAGGTGCTTCTGTGTAGATGGGACTGAGAAATGTTGGAGGAAAGGATTTAAAAAGAGCCAGCATAAGCCATTTATCCACTAGTGTGCCAGGCACTGTGCTTTACCTGCAGTGTTTGCATACAATGTTTCATTTAGTTTCTGTAATGAATGCATGATGTAGGGACTATTGCTTATATGCATTTTACAGAGAAAGAGACTGAGGCACAGAGAAGCAACACCATCAGCATTTGAAGCTCGGCGCTCTCACTCCAGAGCTTGTAATTTTTCCTGCTCTATTGGCAGGCAGCAAAATGGAGAGGGTAGCAGCAGATAAAGAAATGCCTAGAGTGGGTGATTGCTCTGGGCAGGGATAAACTAGCCCCAGTTCCTGGGAAAATACCAAGGCAGGACCTAGAATATTCAGTGGAACTGAGCGAAGAGAATCGTTACTGCCTTTGGGTCTTTGACTCACTCAGGAGCAGGATGTAGATAAGGGCTAGCTGGCTCTGCAGAAATGATTTTCTGCCCGTAAGCTCTTCTCTAACTGAAGATAGATTCCTTGGATTAGGTGGGTGGTGAGAGGAGATAATTTTCCCAGAATCTTCAGAATGGCTGGCCTGGAATTAGATGAACCTGAAATGGCAGCTGCAGCCTGGTCCAGGTACTGCTCTTCTCATCACGGACCCTTTTATGGCATCAAGTTCCTGGTAATAACATACTGTAGTAGTAAACAGTAAAGACTCATTAGAAAAGATCCTGATGGTGGGAAAGATGGAGGGCAGGAGGAGAAGGGGGGCACAGATAATGAGATGGTTGGATGGCATCACTGACTCAATGGACATGAGTTTGAGCAAGGGAGATGGTGAAGGATAGGGAAACCTGGTGTGCTGCAGTCCATGGGGTTGCAGAGTCGGACACGATTTTGAGAGACTGAACAACAACAACAGTAGTAAACCACTAGTATGCAAGTGGCGGGACTTTTCAGGTGGTACCAGTGGTAAAGAACCCGTCTGCCAGTTCAGGAGATTTAAGAGATGCGGGCTGATCCCCAGGTCAGGAAGATCCCTTGAGAAGGGATCCTCTGGAGAAGAACATGGCAACCCACTCCAGTATTCTTGCCTGGAGAATACCATGAAAAGAGGAGCCTGGTGGGTTACAGTCATAGGATCATAGAGTCGGACACAATTGAAGTGACTTAGCACGCATGCATGCATGTGGTGCTTTATTAGATGCTGGGGCTCTTCTAAGTGCTTCACCTCATTAGCTGCTTCATCCTGACAAAAAATCTGTGAGGTAGGTATTACTATCATTTCATTACTCTCATCACTGTAGAGATGAGGAAATGGAGGCACGAGAAGGTTAAGTGTTTTTTCCTAAGTCACCTAGCTAGAAAGGGGCAGAGCTTGGTTTGACTAAGGCAGGCAGGTACCAGAGTCCAAGCCTTGAGGCACTCAAGCCACCTTCAGGGGTTTGTCATGTGAGAGACATCACAGCGGTTAGGGAGTGTGGAGGAGGCCTTGTACTCAGCTGGAGAAAGCTCTGCACGCGAGTAGAGGAGAGGAAACCTTATTGTGCATTTAGGTTGAGGAGAATATTGCCAGAGGAGGGCATAAGACATGAATGGGTGGCTGGAGCTTCTTGGGGTCCCTGTGGGGGGGATCTGCTTACATGAGTCATCTCTGCTTTCTGGAACAGTCTGGCTCTGTTGTTTCAAAATTCTACTTTGGGCTCTGTTAGGGGAAGTAACTCCCTTGGGCAAAAGGGGCGGCAGCAGATGTTGCCAGTTGGGAGTGGCATGATTAAGCTGTAAGTACACCACCACCTTGTTGCCCAACTCTAGAGCCTTTGTTCTTTGTTCAGCTGGAAAATTCATTAACAGAAGGCCAAGATGCCAAATTGCTCCTGACCTGTGCCATGGGGGTATGGAGCTCACCACGATGGAAGAGGAGGGCCCAGTGTTGCACTGCAGGGACCCTGTGGCATCGAGGAAGTAAGAAGGAGTGAGTAATGCAGAAAGTCTCCTTGTGGGGAAAGAGGCCAAGGGGAAGGTTAACCTACCCAGAGCTCAGTAGGGCAACCTCACTCCAGGTGGAACAACACCATTAAGTCAATATCCATGGAAAAGAAGGGAAGCGAATGGTTACCAAATAGCCCTTTCGTGCCAGGGACCTAACTACGTGTATTGTCTCAGCCAATCTCCTCACCTTCTGTGTGAGGGTGGTGGTATTTTATTGTTCTCATTTAACACATAAAGAAACTGGGTTCAGAGAGGTTAAGAAACATACCCAAGGATTCTCAGCTAGTTAAGGGCAAAACTGGAATATGAGGCTAGCTGGGATTTGGCCTTTAGAACTTCCTAATGACTGTAGATGCTAAGCCAGTGCACCCACTGCTCTATGCAGGGAAAACCAGGGCACCTGCTCATCTCTGCAGGTAAACCAGCACACTTCAGTGCTCTGGACAGGTCAGTTAGCACACCCCATTGATCTGTACATGTGGATGGCCCATCTCACTGATTTGTACAGGTGAACAGCACATGCCATTCATCTGTGCAGCTAGGTAGGACCTACCTGCACAGACCACTCCACTGGTCTGTATAAGTAAACAGCGCACCTTACTGATCTGTGCAGCTTCTAACCAGCAGACAGGATTATTACAGGATAGGATATGGAAGAGAGAAACCAAAATGCTCACTGTGTAAAGGGAACATGACGGGGAAAAGCTGAAAGCATCCTGCAGGGATTTGATTCCGGATAGAGAAGGCTGGAGAGCTGCCTCCATAACAGTCTTAAGGATTTGGAAGTTTCCTTGGTGGTGCTTTAAAGATGCATTTGTCCTGAGAATAGGAGAGGAGGGACTCCTGGGCATATTTAGGTCAGAGTCTAAAGGGAAAATTCCTTTTTCACTGCGGAGGGAATTACACTCTGAAGATTGTATAGTCTCCTTCCCCCGGTACTTTAAGTAAGATAGGCATTTTGCCTGTTAGTGAAGGAGGATGGATGCTGAGGTTGTTGACTCCACCTGGGCTTCTCAGTCCTTGCCTGTGAGCTGTGTGAAATACAGACTTTCAGGTTCCCTGACAGACTTCATGGGTCAGACCTGGAGGTGGGCCCAGGCATCTGAGTGTGATTTTGACTTTCAGAGATTGACATCCTCTGCTGGAAGTCTTAAACCTGCTCTGAAGCTACAATTTCCAAGTGAGCATGGAGTTCTTCAAAGCTACTTTCAGTCAACCACTTAGGCATTCTGCTAAATTAGGTTTTCTTCACCCAGGGTTCATTGCTGTCATCAACCCAGGAATCTCGTAAAATTGGAGGCAAATTCTGTATGGACATGCGTTTTTGTGGAGAGAGGATCTTTTATATTCATCAGATTCACTGAGAGATCCAAGTTTACAATAGCTTAAGAACCTTGGGCAGTGTATGTTTTGGTAACTGCTCTGTACTCTTTTAAGATCCTTATAAGAAAAGAAGGCTCATTGATTTATTTATAGACACATTTTTGATTGTGTGTGTGTGTGTGTGTGTATGTATGTATGTATACTGGTGTGTTTGATGACATACATAATGATCCTACTCAGAGAAACCATTCAAGGTGTTCACTACACTTAACTCAAATTACTTAATAAAAAACTATATGCAGTAAAAAGCCCCAAACAATCCATTTAGAAAATGAGCAAAAGACATGAATAGACATTTCACCAAAGAAGATATACAGATGGCAGCGAGCATGTGAAAGGATGTTCAATGTCATCAGCCATTAGAGAAATGTCAATTAAAACCATAGTGGTATATTACTACATACCTCTAGTAGTGGCTAAAATAAAAAGTAGTCACTGATGAGTATGCAGATAAACTGGGTCACTAATGCATTGTTGAATTAGTGCTGATGGAAATATAAAATGGTATGACCACCCTGGAAAACTGTTTGGTAATTTTTAATGCAATTAAATATATAATTACTGTACAACCTAGCAATGACACTTGTGTATTTATCTCAGAGAAATTATAATTTGGGTTCACATAAAACTCTCTACATAAATGTAAGTGGTAGCTATATTCATGACAGTCTCTAGAAATAACCCATATGTCCTTCAGTAGCTGATTGGTTGGTTGAACAAGAAGAGGGACATCTTTATAATGGAATATTACTCAGCACCAGAAGAGTGAGCTATTGATATGTGTAACGACTTGTATAAATCTCTAGGGAATTTTGTTGAGTGAGAAAAGCCATTCTTACAGGTTATATACTATTTGCTTCCGTGTATATAACATTCTTGAAATGACAGAATTATAGAAATGGATAACAGATTAATGGTTGCCAGGGTTTAAGGAGAGGATGCGGGGGGGGTGGTGGTGAAGGAGGTAGATGTGGCTATAAAATGGCGACTTGAGATATCCTTGTGGGGATGGAGAGATCATCTATCCTTAATGGCAACACCCTCGCTGAGATACTGTATTATGATTTGTGAGGTGTTACCATTGAGGGGAAACTGGGTAGAGTATCGACATGATAAGAAAGTGAAAGTGAAGTCACTTAGTCATATCTGACTCTTTGCAACCCCATGGACTATAGCCTGCCAGGCTCCTCCATCCATGGGATTTTTCAGGCAAGAATACTGGAGTGGATTGCCATTTCTTCCTCCAGGAGGAAGGGAGTTCTTCACCTGGGTTCATCAGCTCTGGCCTGTTGGTTAGACAGTCAGTCTTATCACCTTAGCCTAGTTCTGTGTAAGAAAGAAAAAGTACAGTTCTGCGGGATCTCATTGGCTTCCCAGGTAGTACTAGTGGTAAAGAACCTGCCTGCCAATGCAGGAGATGTAAGAGATGCAAGTTTGATCCCTGGGTCAGGAAGATCCCCTGGAAGAGGGCATGGCACCTCACTCCAGTATTTTTGCCTGGAGAATCCCCATGGACAGAGGAGCCTGGCAGGCTACAGTCCATAGGGTCGTAAAGAGTCGGACACGACTGAAGTGACTTAGCATGCACACACACACTCTGGGGCTCAGATTTGCCTGCTCTCTCTCCAGTGTCTTGGGAGTCTGAGACACTAATCCAAGATGGGCATGAACAGGTCTGAATGAACCAGCTTGGTGGTCACATAATCAAATGAAAGGGACTTACGGAGTGAGCGTGAGTGTTGCGTACGTGCACATGTGCCTGTGTGTGCATAAACATCACATTTGCTGTGTGTCAGCAAGGTGTTGGCTAAGTTTCTTCACATGCATTATTCCAGTGAATTTTCATGGCAAACCTATGAGTCATTCCCATCTTACAGAAGGGGAAATGGAGGCTCAGAAAGATAAAGTGGCTTGCTTTAGGTCGCATAAATAGAAATAAGCACAGTCAGTTTGAAACCAGTGTTTTCTGACTTTGAAATCTCTGGGGCCTCTAGCTCACCGGTGCAGGTCTTCATGAGTGCTCATCTGAAAAGGAGAACCTGCAGGAAGCAAGATAGGGAAGGAAACCTAAGACTTTTTCCTTTCTAAGCCTAAGTTTTAAGCTGGTGGTTTGAATGACAGTGGAATTAAAGAAAAGCTGTGTCAGGGAATCTTACTGCACAGAAGTAAAAAGAGTGTGTTTTCAGAATCTCTGTGAAGCCAGAGTCATACTGATTCCTCTGGTCTTTATCAGGACCTTTCCTCTGCTTCCTCCTGGAGCTGTATCTGTCTGGCAGTTGGTTCCATGTCCTAAGAGGAGAGTGTGGTGGATGTGCTGTGAATAGGTGCTGTTGGCCCATCCCATCTGTGCTTCTTATCCTGGGCTGTTGTCTGGGGCCACACCAGGGGACTGCAGGCAGCTTGATTCTGCTCATCAGTGTGGAGTGGTTGGGACAGGGGTGGCTGCCTTGGGGCATCTTCTGTGTGTGCTCAGTCATGTCTGACTCTTTGTGACACCATGGACTGTAGCCTGCCAGGCTACTCTGTCCATGGGATTCTCTAGGCAAGAATACTAGAGCAGGTAGCTGCTCCCTTCCCCAAGGGATTTTTCCAACCCAGGGATCAAACCTGGGTCTCCTGTATTGCAAGTGGATTCTTTACTATCTGAGCCACCAGGAAAGCCCAGTTAACAATGTCGTGATAGTTTCAGATGAACAGAGGAGTCTCAACCATTCATATACATGTATCCATTCTCCCATTCTCCCCCAAACTCCCCTCCCATCCAGGCTCCATATAACATTGACCACAGTTGCCTGTGCTATACAGTAGGTCCTTATGGGTTATCCATTTCAAATATAGCAGTGAAGCACAAATCCATCCCAAACTTCCTATCTATCCCTTTCCCTCTTCCTTCCCTGCTGACAACCATAAGTTCATTCTCTAAGTCTGTGAGTCTCTTTGTGTTTTGTAAGTTTGTATCATTTCTTTTTAGATTCCACATATAAGGGATGTCATACAATATTTTTCCTTCTCTGTCTTACTTCACTCAATATGACAATCTCTGGGTCCAGCTATGTTGCTGCAAATGGCATTATTTCATTCTTTTTAATGGCTGAGTAATATTCCATTGTATATATGTACCACATCTTTTGTATCCATTTCTTTGTTGATGGACATTTAGATTGCTTCCATGTCTTGGCTACTGTAAGTTGTGCAACAATGAACACTAGGGTGCATGCATCCTTTTGGATCATGTTTTTCTCCAGATACATGCCCAGGAGTGGGACTGCAGGGTCATATGGGAGCTCTAGTTCTAGATCTCCATAGTAGCTGTACCAATTTACATTCTCACCAACAGTGTAGGAGGGTTCCCTTCTCTCCACGTCCTCTCCAGCATTTATTGCTTGTTGATTTTTTGATGGTATCCATTCTGACCAGTGTTAGGTTATATCTCATTGTAGTTTTAATTTACATTTCTCCAATAATTAGCAATGTTGAACATCTTTTTGTGTGCTTCTTGGCCATCTGTATGTCTTCTTTGGAGAAATGTCTATCTGTGTCTTTTGCCCATTTTTTGATTGGGTTGTTTGCTTTGATGCTGTTAAACATCATGAGCTGAGCTGTTTGTAAATTTTGGAGACTTAATCCCTTGTCGGTCACATCGTTTGCAAATATTTTCTCCCAATCTGTGGGTCATCTCTTCATTTTATTTATTGTTTCCTTTGCTGTGCAAAAGCTTTTGAATTTAAGTAGGTTCCATTTGTTTATTTTTGTGTATATTTCCATTATTCTGGGAGACAGACTGAAAAAGATATTGCTACATTATGTCAGAGAAAGGACCTCTTTGATGCAGTAAATACTGGGAGTTTCTTGAATTGAGCAGCAATCTGAGATCCAAACAATTAACTTGTCTTTTTTTCACATGTGTTTAGAGCCATCAGGTCAGTCCAAGGGTTAGATGATACTTTGAGAAATATTGACGTATAGCACCGAGTCAGGCTTGCCGGAAAGTTCATTTCCCCAGTACCCAGTCTGGTGTGGTCTTTGGGGACTGGGTAGAAAAACTCTTCATAGAAAGACTGGGAATTAGCTCAGTTTATAGAAACAAGGCAGGGCAATTGTGTTGTTGACTGCAGTGGTCGAGGGACCCTAGTTCAGGATTAGGTTAGCCTTGCAGCCTAGAAGCCCCAGAATTTGCATGCCTGAATAAGCAATGGAGACAATGCCTCACCAATAACTCAGTCCTATTTTCTCTGATGCCTTGAAGAGACCCTCGTGGCATACAATACTTAAATACAGATGATCACAGACCCTCGTTAAGAGTGGGTTTCAGTAATTAAACAAAATAGAAATTTTATTCAGATTGAACATTTCCCCTTTGTAATTATCCTCTTGAAGTCCCTTTGTAATTATGCTTTTTTAAAACTGTCCTCTGTATTAGCATATTAAACCTAAGTTGTTTAATTAGATGAAGGTTTGCTCAAATTAGAGATGAATAAGTTTCCAATATAACCCTCAAAAAGATTGTTTTGTGCTTTGCTACATCGATGGAGAGAACATCAAAAAGCAAGGGAGAAAGCCAGGATTGTGCAGACTTCTCCAGGTAATGAGGCAAATTCCACATCCATGCTTAAAGCCCCTCTACCTTTATGTTACAGGCTAATGTGAAAATGGGCATTTGCTTTTTGCCAGTTGCCTCTAGTTAGGCTACCCATTGATCCATTGAGTGTGTACACTGTGCTGGACTTAAACCAGGAGCTGGGCTTGATGGAAGGAAAATAGCAAGTCACAGCTTTCATTATCTTGCAGTTTTTTTGAAGAGACAGACATTCGTCACATAATCAGAGTGAGTTTTACTTTCAAACTGAAATTAAGGTTAGGAAGCAAACTAATATGGTGTCATGAGAGAGTATGCAAAGGAGTGTTGGGAGAGAGTTCTTCATTGGTTCTTTGCATTTACGCTTTTCTTGTAACAGCTCTTGTTATGGGCTATGTTTTCAAGGGTATTTGCATAGGAAGCAGCCTTAGAGAATATAAATAGTATCTTCCTCTGGGGCAGAGGTCAGTATTTTTTCCTGGCCAGTACAATAAAAATGTCTCCATCTGGGCAAAGATTGGGCAGGTTTGCTAGCAGCCCCTTTGTAAGACCAGGGGATTCCTATGACTGGACTGCCTTAGCTGTGATGTAAACCTAATGCATGGTATCCACTTGGACTGCTTTACATTCCCTTGTGAGACTGTGGCTTAGGGAAAGAATGCGAGCATGGAGCTCGTGCTGCTTGCTGTGCAGTGAGGGGTAAAGTTCTATATCTCTGATCATTGGATCTTGTGTCTTCTGCCCACATATATGAAACTGCGGTAGGATGATTTGAGAGCTTGCAAGTAGAGTAAATTCCCAGATCTTCTACAGTTCTTGGCACAAATGGGAGTAGGGCTGGAGCCCAGCATCATCATAAGAAATGCTTGCAGGCTTGTTAATATTGAGATAGCAAAGACTGGTCACTGGGAGATGCTTTTCTTTTGGCACAAAAAGTGAACAAGGTAGAGCTGTCATCCTGACAGCTCCCCCACCTCCACAATCACAGAGCTGGGTATCCTAGGCTTCCCTACTGCTATAGAGTATTTAGAAGTATAGAGAAAGAACACAGTGCTGCACGGCTACTCATTTTCATCAACATTATGGAAGCGATAGAGAGCAGAACCCCTCTCCCTGAACTTCAGCAGGAAGAGGTCAGGTTCTTGGGGATCAGTGACAGCTAGCTATTCCCCAAGAAAAGATGTATGGTCTGAGACTGCTTGCTAATGTCTGAACTCAGGGTCGAACCACCCTCAAACTTCTAATATCTGTCTTTTATGAAATGGAAGCTATTTGTCTCCTGCCCTTCCTGGAGGCTGAGTGGGACCATGAAACACCATCCTTTCCCCACAGCTGTGTAAAGTGTGAAGTCGTGAGGGAATGAGGTAAGGATTGGGGGCCTGGCTGAGTCAGGTCCCAGGGCTGGGTTTTGATTTTCTCACTTTGACCAGCCTCTGAATGCATTTTTAATAATAGTTTTCCTTATCATTTTTTCCCAATGACAGGTTCACACACAAAAATTATGTATTTCAAAAATATGTCATTTTAGCAGATAAATTTGTAGGAACCTGGGATGGTGATGAGCATGCAAAGCCCCTCTCAGTCTCCCTCCGTATGCCTGGCCACTCCTGAGTCTTCTCAATTATGTTTGATGATTGAAGCAAAAATTACAACACTGTCTGATGTGGTTCTAAATGTATGTAGAGGAAATATTTAAGATTATGTCATACATGGGACAGAGTAAAATTTCTATACTTCATGATGTAGAAATTGGTTAAATTTCAACACCAACAGTCTTAGAGGACTGAGGATGGCCCCAGCCCTTTCATGGTAGTACCGTAGTACCAGCCACAGTGCCTTGCAACAACTCAGATACTCCAAAAATATCTTAGGAGTAAACCAACGAGGATTGAAAAAATAGTCTTTTCTCTTTTTTGGCTGCACCACATGGCATGTGAGATCTTACTTTCCTGATGAGGGGTTGAACCCTGGCCCCTGCATTGGAAGCTCAGTCTTAACCACTGGACCACCAGGGTAGTCCCTTAAAAAATAATCTTAAGGTTACACACTGACTCAATTTGTTTTTCCTCACATCATTCTGCCCACTGGGCAGTTTTAACCCAGGTAGACCTTCCACAGGAAGGAACCTCAGAATTTTCCCTCAGGTGGTTTCTAGCTAAATTTGTTTTTGCCCTTAAGGAATTACCATCCTTTGAGCCAGGAAAGTAAAAATCCTTAGAAGGGCTGGTACCAACCCCCTCAAGAGTACTCTATATTCTGAGAACTTCTGAATGTTTCTAGAGCACATTTACAGTAGTGCAAGAAGCATAGGCCTGCTATTTTGGGGGTACATTTCATGTGGGCCCAATATTATTTCCTCCAGACCACATTTACCTTGATCTTCACTCTCAAAGAGCTTTTAGTTTTCAAAGGTCACAGAGTGTGTAGACATAATACTGTTTACAGCTTCCCATTTCTTGGTGGTATGGTTTATAAGTTTCTTTCTTTCAGTACTCTTTCCTTTCTCCTCCTCCTCTTTCTTCTCCCTCTCCCACTCCTCCTTTTTAACATACACACTTCCAACAGATTTTTTTTTTAATGGAACATTTTGGGGAGAGAAAAACATGGGATTGGGGAGAAGTATGAAATACAAAATAAACACAAATGTAAGATCTCTGAATAATTGTTCTATAACCACAGCCAACAAGTACAGAGAATGCCTTGTATAAAACAACACAGTAAAGGTTTGAAGATGAAAGTATTCCCTTAGTGAGGATGACGATTTCAGAGTCTGGTATTTGGAACTTGGGCTGCAGTCCTTGCTTTTGGCTAGATCACCAGGTGTGTGGCAATCAGTTTGCTGTTGCTGTGGCTTTTTCTAAGGACAAGGGAGAGGCCCTCAGGGCCCTGTCAAAGGGACAGTCTAGTGATGTCATCTCTTCATCTCCCTTCCAAGCAGACAGTTCAGCATTCCTGTTTTTCTGATGTGGATGGAGAAGGTCTGCCTTGGTTTCTAAAGCTTGGTCATAGAACTATATATCTATAATACTGTTCACAGCTTCTTGCCTCTTGGTGGTAAGGTGTATTTATGTTTCTCATAGGGTAGAAGAGACATTTGAAGTTTGTTGAGAAGTACCTGGGTATGGTGATAAACCCCCTCTAGAGGGAACTCAGGGCATAAGGATAGAGGAAAACTAAATTGAAACAGATCCATGGTGCTCTGTAGCTGAAAGCTACCTTTAGGACCTTTTGTCAAGTCCTTCTGATGCAGAAAGCCTTGGACAGTCTGGAACTGAGTTTGAGTCATTGAAAGGAGGTGAGCCTTTGGGCAAATTGCTTAACCCTCTCTGAGATCCAGTTTCCAAATCCATGAAGCAGCCCTTTCAAAAGAGGTAGATTCCATGAACTGACATGTCTGGTAATAGATACCCAGTGGTAGGTGGCCCAAAGTTACTACAGCAACAGCCCTGTCTTCAGTGCTCCCTACCAATCTTGTCAGCATGTGGTTGCCATTTCTCATGTCATTTCTTGGTCTAAGGTGCTGCTGGAACTCCTGTCTTCTCCTCTGCCTTTCAGGAGTTAGGAAAGAGAAGAACAAAAATGTCACACTCCACATCAGAGTCAGTTCCTTTGACGTATATTAGCTCCAAGGGAAGCTGGGAAATATAATCTTTTAGTTAGACTACAGGTGTTTCATTAGTAGGGAAGGGCAGTGTGGTGGGAGAAGATGGAGACTGGGTGGACTCCCAGTGGTTTCTGACACAGGAAACAATCCAGATTGGATGGATACAGGGAATAGTGGTCACAGGGTCAGAGTCGGGGAACATTGTCCAAGAGAGGGTGAATATTTTTCTTATAGCACCTTGGCATTTTGTATTTTTATTCTGTTATTTAGTTGGGCATGAATGTGTTTTGCCCTGCAGAAGGGACTTTTTTGAGGCTCTTTTTGGTCCAGTGTAGGAGATAGAAGATTTCTATGGAAAACAAACAGACCAGCTGGCAGCTGAGCACACATGATAAATTACTGCTGGGTTGTGGGGAGCACAAAGGAGCTCTAAGCAATAATTCTCAGCCATCCTCCCTTCTATGAACACAAGGCCACACAAAGTCTTTCACAGTGACAGCTCTAGCACCATGGTTCAGACTGGCTGATTTTAGAGAATTTCAGAATAGAATGCCATTTGCCATTTCTCTTATCTGGAAGACATAACTGAGACAAGATAGGGATATTTTAAATGGGAATTTTCAGCTATAGGGACTCAAGGTCATTCCCACTGCTTCTCATTTATCCTTCAAACTCAGTCAATCAATAACACTGGTAATTTTTTTTCTTTCAGTTATATCCTGCCTTCATCTATGGTCTCATTCCTAATAGTTCTAGATTACTGTCCCACTCACCTCCTAACTAGTATCCACATGTATCCTCTCAAGCTAACTAACCTATCAACCCTCCAGAGTGGATAGCTCTTCATCAAATATTTGTCATTCTGTTTCCCACCTGCTCAAAACTCTTCTGTTATTTCCTCTTTTGATGTGAAAATGTCCATTTATTTGGGCTTCCCAGGTGGTGCTAGTGGTAATGAATCCGCCTGCTAATGCAGAAGATGTAAGAGACAAATTTTCCATCCTGGGTTGGGAAGATCCCCTGGAGGAGGGCATGGCAACCCACTCCAGTATGCTTGCCTGGAGAATCCCATGGACTGAGGAGCCTGTAGGGCTACAGTCCATAGGTTTGCAAACATTCTGACATGACTGAAGTGACATAGCAAGCACACACACATCCATTTATGCAAAAATAATAAAAATGGTTGGAGGGGGTGGGCATACAGATTACTCACATATAAGAATGCTGGATTTCTCCATAAGATTCTGTAAGATGGCATTCCTAGGCTTTATTTTCTTTCTTTTTTAAGAATAATTTTTATTAGAGTATAGTTAGTTTACAGTTTGTTAGTTTCTACTGTATAGCAAAGTGAATCAGCTATATGTATACATATATCCCTCTTTTTATATTTTCTTCCCATTTAGGCCACTACAGAACATTTAGTAGAGTTCCCTGAGCTACACAGCAGGTTCTCATTTGTTGTTGTTCAGTCCCTCAGTTGTGTCCCACTCTTTGAAATCCTTTGGACTGCAGCACACCAGACTTCCTTGTCCTTCACTATCTCCCCGACTTTGCTCAAACTCATGTCCATTGAGCCAGTGATGCCATCCAACCATCTCATCCTTTGTGGCCCCCTTCTCCTCCTGCCCTCAGTCTTTCCCAACATCAGGGTCTTTTCCCATGAGTCGGCTCTTCACATCAAGTGGCCAAAGTATTGGAGCTTCAACTTCAGCATCATTTCTTCCGATGAATATTCAGGGTTGATTTCCTTTAAGATTGACTGGGTTGATATTCTTGCAGTCCAAGGGACTCTCAAGAGTCTTCTCCAGCACCACAGTTTGAAAACATCAATTCTTCAGTGCTCAGCCTTCTTTATGGTCCAACTCTCATATCCATACATGACTACTGGAAAAAACCATAGCTTGGACTAGATCGAGTTTTGTTGGCAAAGTGATTCGCTTTTTAATATACTGTCTAGGTTTTTCATAGCTTTCCTTCCAAGGAGCAAGCATCTTTCAATTTCATAGCTGGACTCACCATCTGCAGTGATTTTTGAGCCCCCAAAAATAAAGTCTGACACTGTTTCCATTGTTTCCCCATCTATTTGCCATGAAGTGATGGGACCAGATGCCATGATGTTAGTTTTTTGCATATTGAGTTTTAAGCCAGCTTTTTCACTATTGTCTTTCACCTTCATCAAGAGGCTCTTTAGTTCCTCTTTATTTTCTGCCATTAGGGTGGTGTCATCTGTATATGTGAGGTTATTGATATTTCTCCCAGCAATCCTGATTCCAGCTTCTCATTTGCTATGTATTGTATATCTAGTATCAATAGTGTATATATGTCAATCCCAATCTCCCAATTCATCCCACCCCTCCTTTCCCCCCTTGATGTCCATACGTTTGTTCTCTACATCTGTGTCTCTATTTCTGTTTTGCAGATAAGATCATCTGTACCATTTTTCTAGATTCCACATGTATGAGTTAATATACACTATTTGTTTTTCTGACTGCACTCTGTATAACAGTCTCTAGGTCCATCCATTTCTCTACAAATGACCTAATTTCATTCCTTCTTATGGTTGAGTAATATTTCATTGTATATATGAACTACATGCTCTTTATTCATTCCTTGATGAACTAGATTTCATTTTCTATGTTGATAAAAAAATTGTTCATTTTAACATTTGCCTCCCCCCAGTAGAATAACAGCTTGTGTTGTCTTTCATGTGAATTATTTCATGTATTTTTTACAACCCTGTCAGTTTTCTAATTTATGTGTACACACATGCACGTGTGTGTGTGCATGGTTCTTTATGGCAGTGTGTAGGCATGTACTTCTACCCTCCATTCTATACTCATTCCTTCATTCACTTATTGTGTATGCTTAATGAGCACTTTCCCCCCTCCAGAATTTTCTGTTCACCAGACATTGTGGTAGCTGCTGAGTTTTTATTTGTGTTACAGTTGTGGTGCCATTGCTCAAATTGATGTGGATTGTTCTCACCTTATCAATTTACTTATCTAAATTCAATCATCTTCCAAGGCCCACTTCTAATTTAAATGCTATCAGAATTAATTCCTCCACCCCTCCAGTATTCACAGGTTGATTGTGAATGTCTGTGGGAGTGTGATACTACTATATTGGTCATACAGAGCTCTTTGAGTATAAGTGACAGAAATCCAACTCAACTTAGTTTAAGCCAAAAGGGGTTGTATAGACTCTCAGAGCCAAATTGTGGAGAGGGCAGGATCTGACCCTTAGAATTATTTGAAGTGAATCAGTCTAAGGCTCTCAGGGATCTCTCTCTGTTTTCCTCTATTTCTATCTTTGCTTGTCTCTGACATTCTTGTTGTTTTCTTTCATTCCTAGGGCGCACTAGTGGACTATCAGATGGAGCTGAAATATGACCTGTATTAGCTTTGAACTTCTACCGTATGGCTTTGTAATCAAGAGAGGGAAAATATCCCAGGGGAGGATTCTAATTCTGATTGGTCTAGCCAGAATCCCAAGACCATCTCTGTAGCCTGTTACAATAAGATAGGCACATTAAATGTTGGGTTGACAGGAACAGTAGCCACTGCAAAGGTTGTCCTGAAAAAATTTCTCCTAGTCTTGTTTTGAAAAAAGTTAAAAGAATCCTGTGTTGGTTATTCTATGTTAATTGTTGCCTGTGGCTCAATGTGCCATCCTTGAGGGAAGTAATCACAATCTTGTATTCTCCTGTTAGGGCAGGTCTGATCCTAGTTAATTTGAGGAAGATCTAGGGTAGGGCTCATTAGATGCAACAATTCCCAGGAAAGAGATCATGAAGAGCCACTGGGGTCTCTTTCATTTGAGAACCCAGAGCTCTTTGGAGACAAGTCACAGGGTTTTCAAACACTGTCAGTAGCTGTTGTATCCAAGTCACTTGGAGATTGCTACACATCTGCTCCAAGTTAAGTTGGAATCAGCAGACATTATTCTGGTCCTCTTTAGTCTGAGAGATGGCCTGAAAGATGGTGTGGCACCAGTGAACCCAGGTTCATGGTTATTGTTATGCTCCAGTATTCCTGCCTGGTCCTGGTGTCTCTCAGGTCTTCTTCTACTTAAGAGTCACCCAAAGGCCAGCTTTGTCCAAGCAGCTCTTCACCAGAACTGATCAAGGTGGGTCAGGAGGACAATTTGGGATGAACTCACATTGAGAATTTTGATGTTGAGACCGTAAGGCATGGTGGCCAAATCTGAGGTCACACTACTAAGTTTAAATTTTGTTTCTGTAGCTAATTAGTTTTGAGGTCTGTTGTAAGTTACTTTGGTTTTGTGTGCCTCAATTTCCTGACCAGTAAATTCAGGATAATAAGGCATACTGTTAAACTTCAATTATCTTCACAAACTCTTTGTTTAGTTTTATGAAAAACTACAGATGTTTCTCCAAAGTGGTTGAACCATTTTATGCCCCCACCAACATGTATGAGTGTTTACAGTTGCTCTGTATCCTTGCCATTATTTGGTATTATCAGTCTCTTTGATTTTGGCTATTCTATTGGTTGTGAACTGTAATTGGTTTTTATTTTGCATTTTTCTAATGACCTGAGAACTTTTACATGTGTGATTGGCCATTTAACATAGCTTCTTTCTTGAAGTGTCTGTTCAAATCTTTTACTCATTTTAAAAAACTTTTATTTTGAACTAATTTTAGACTTACAGAAAAGTTGAAAAAAATAGTATAGAGTTCTTGTAGGTGCCTCAACTAGCTTCTCCTAATACTAACATCACATGTAACCATAGCATAATTATCAAAACTGGGAAATTAATATTGGCACAATACTGTTAACTAAACTATGGGCTTTATTCAAATATACTAGTTTCCCTACTAATGTCCTTGTTCTGTTCCAGGATTCTGTCTAGGTTCCCAGTTGCATTTAATTATTATTTATTTTGCCCTTTCCACTCTTTAAAAAATTGGACTGTCTTTTTATTAAGTTCTAGGGGTACTTTATATATTTTGGATAAAAGTCTTTGTTAGACATTTGCTTTGAAACTTTTTTCATGTCTACGGCCTTCCTATATTTTCTTAATGTTGAACTTGATGAACAGACTTTTAAAATTTTGATGCTGTCTACCTTATCAGTATTTTTATAACGGTTATTACTTTCGGTGTCCTAGTTTAAAAAGGTTTGTCCACAACTTGCTAAGATGAAGATATCTTCCTATTTTATTACAGGAAATTTACAGTTTTAACTTCTGTGTTTAGATTTATAATCTATTTTAAATTAGTTTTTATGGATGGTGTATAGTATGAATTGAGGCTACTACATTTTTTCCTTTAAATGGATATCTAGTTGTTCTAGGACCACTTATTAAAAAGACTTTCCCTCCATTGATTGCTTTGGTTGGTAATCAGATGATTTTAAAGTGTCTGGCATTGATCTATTTTTCCATCCTTATGCCAGTACTATACTATCTTGATTACTAGCTTAGCTTTGAAGTAAATCTTTAAGTTGGTTAGTGTTAATCTTCTAAAGTTGTTCCTCTTTTTCAAGATTGCCTTGTCTACTTTAGGTACTTTGCATGTGTGCATGCTAAGTCGTTTCAGTCATATGTGACTCTTTGTGACCCTATAGACTGTAGCCCTCCAGGCTCCTCTGTCCGTGGGGATTCTCTAGACAAGGAGAATGGTTGCCATGTCCTCCTCCAGGGGATCTTCCCAACTTAAGGATGAAACCTTAATCTCTTACGTTTACCTGCATTGGCAGGAAGGTTCTTTACCACTAGCGCCTATATTTCCAATAAATTTTAGAATCACCTTGCTAATTTCCACAAAAAATTTGGGATTTGGGAAAAAATGTCATCATATAAATGTAGTCTTCCAATTCAGGAGCATGAAACATTTTCAACATTATTTTAAAATATTTCCAAATTTTTTATAATAGTAAAGTTTTCCTCAAGATTCTCTTAGCAATGTTTTATAGTTTTTATGTCTTATACATCTTTTGATACATTTATTCCTAAGTGTTTTATATCTTTTGAAGACATTGTAGATAGAATTTTAAGGAATTGTATTGTCCTGTATTGTCCATTTTTTGGCTACCAATATATAAAAACATAATTGATTTTTGTATGTTGACCTTGCAAAATTATTTTAGTAGTTCTAGTAGTTGATTTGTAGACTCCAAGTAAATAATCACATCATCTGTGATTATAGAGAGTTTTACTTCTTCCTTTCTAATCTTTATTCCTTTCTGTTTTCTTGCCTTACTGTGCTAGGTAGGATCTTCAGTACAATACTGAACAGAATTGATAAAAATTTTCCTGATTTTGTGGGGAAAGTGTTCAATATTTTATCATTGATTATAGTAATAATAATGCTGTTTTTTTTTTCCTTAGGTACACTTTGCAGTTTGAGGTAGTTCCCTTCAATTCCTAATTTGCTGAGAGGTTTTAGCATAATGGGAATTGAATTTTGTCCAATTATTTTTTGTGTGTGTGTCAACTGAAATAATAAAAAAAATTCTCCCTTAATCTGTTAATATGATAAATTATATTGATTTTCCAATGTTAGACCAAACTTACACATCTGGAATAAGCTCCAGTTGGTCACGGCGTATTGCCATTTTTTCTGTATTGCTGTATTTGATTTACTAATATTTCACTGAGAATTTTTTGTTTATGTTTTGTTTATGTTTTTTGTTTATAACTTTGTAATTTTTTTTACCTTTCTTTGTAATTTCCTCATCAAACTTTTTATCAAAGTTATGCAAGTCTCAGAAAATGAATTGAGAATCAACCTCCTATTATTTTCTGAAAAAGTTTGTTAACATTCATATTAGTTAATCTATAAATCTTTGATACAATTCATCAGCAAATTATCTGGGCCAGGAAGTTTGTGGGAAAGTTTTTGGTAATAGACTTGATTTTTTAAGTGGCTAGAAATGAGATTATTCATATTCCTATTTCATTTTGCTTTTTTTTTTTTGCTGCACCACATGGCATATGGGATCTCAGTTTCCCAACCAGGGATTGAACCTGTGACCCCTGCAGTGAAAGCACCGGGTCCTAACCACTGGATGACCAGGGAAGTCCCCATTTTGCACCATTTTTGCAAGTTTTATTTCTGAGGAATTTTCACTTTCATCTAAGTTGTAAAAAAATTTTCTTTACATTGTTCATAATATCCCTTTTTTTGTTCTTTTAATGTCTGTAGGATCAGTAATGATCTCCTCTCCTTTACCTTCATTCCTGAAGGTAACGTGTATTTTCTCTTAATCGGTCAGGTTAGGAATTTATCAATTTTGTTAAGGTTTTCCAAACAGTCATGTTTTGGTTTAACTTATTTGTTTCTTTTTATTTACTTCTACTCTTATCTGTATTATTTTCTTCCTTCTACTTACTTTGGGTTTAGTTTACTTTTCTTTTTCAACCTGTTTTGATTAAGTTTTAGGTCACTGATTTTTGTGACAGACTGTTTTTCAAAGATGCTCATAACAACATATCTTATCCCACCTGCTCTTCTAGAACTTTATTACAGTCTATCAAGAGTGAAGTCGAATTTCCCTCCCCTTGAACTTGGGATGGGGAGAGCTTATGATTCACTTGTAACTAACCCAGTGCAGTGAAAGAGATGCAGTGTGAGTTTTGAGATAGATTATGAAAAAGCAATGCAGCATCTGCCTTGTAAGCTGTCAGTTTTATGTTTGGAATCTAAGTCTTCATGTAATAAGGCAAATTACCCTGAAACCTTAATGCTATGAGAAAGCCAAGACTTGTATTGGGACGGTCCTAGCTTTCAAGTTTTCCCAGGCCAGGAGCCAGACAAGTGAATGAATGAGTATTAAGATGACTCAGGATCTATCCTGAGTCCCCCTCAACCTTAATGTCTTTCCACTTGAAGCCTCTTCGCTTTCTTGATAGTAGCCGCCAATTCAGCATTCTACGTGGTGCTTACTGAGGCCAGGAGAAGACTGGAAAACACAGAACTCATCCAGGGCCAATACCTTCTTCTAAGTGTCAACACTGCTCTAATTTCCATCTGCTTCTGGCTATGCTAATACTTTAGGGTGTGTTGGCCTGATAGAAGCTCCTCAGCCATTCATTACCAGAAATGGAAACTCAGCATCTATCTTTTAAATCCATGATTGTGTTACCTGCTATATTTACAGAGTCAGTCTAATACAAATATTTAGTATTTGTCACAGTTTTGGTAAACTTGTTTAGGGATTTTTTTCAATTTTTTAACATATTGGGAGTCTGTTTCCTCTGAGCCCAGTTCTCCACTGGGTCCCAGAGATCAGTCAGAGCAGAACTGACCTCCACTTCACCTGCTGTCACTCTGGAGTGCAGAATGGATGTCCATGTGTCCTCTCTTAAATAACTGGCTTTGGACACTTTAGCAGACTTGCCTTGCTCCTTGGGTAGAATTTTCAGAGAATAGATATACCCAAAAAACCCCCCAAATAGAGAAGTAAAATAAAAAACTGAAGAATCTTAGGGCCACAGGCTGGAGGGGCTGGGAGCAGTTAGAGAAGGTCTCACCTCTGGCCGTGGTAGCTGCTACACCAGGAGGGAAAGATATTCCCAACGGAATCCAGAGCACCAGAGAATAGCAAGGAGAGACAGAGAAAAACAATAGAATGGGAAAGACTAGAGATTTCTTCAAGAAAATCTGAGATACCAAGGGAACATTTCATGCAATGATGGGCACCATAAAGGACAGAAATGGCAAGGACATAACAGATGCAGAAGAGATTAAGAAGAGGTGGTAAGAATACACAGAAGAACTGTACAAAAAAGGTCTGAATGACCCGATTAGCCGCAAGGGTGTTGTCACTCATTTAGAGCCAGACATCCTGGAGTGTGAAGTCAAGTGGGCCTTAGGAAGCATTACACGAACAAAGCTAGGGGAGATAATGGAATTCCAGCTGAACTCTTTCAAATCCTAAAAGATGATGCTGTTAAAGGGCTGCACTCAATATGCCAGCAAATTGGAAAAACTCAGCAGTGTCCACAGGACTGGGAAAGTTTTCATTCCAATCCCAAGGAAGGCAGTGCCAAAGAATATTCCAACTGCCATACAGTTGTGCTTATTTCACGTACTAGCAAGGTAATGCTCAAAATCCTTCAAGTTAGGCTTCAACAGTATGTGGACCGAGAATTTTCAGATGCACAAGCTGGATTTAGAAAAGGCAGAGGAACGAGATCAAATTGCCAACATCCACTGGATCATAGAAAAAGCAAAAGAATTCCAGAAAAACATCTACTTCTGCTTCATTGACTACGTTAAAGCCTTGAACTGTGTGGATCACAACAAACTATGAAAAATTCTTAAAGAGATTCTTAATATCAGACCACCTCACCTGTCCCCTGGGAAACCTGTATGCAGGTTAAGAAGCAACAGAACTGGACATGGAACAATAGACTGGTTCAAAATTGACAACAGAATATGCTAAGGTTGTATATTGTCACCCTGTTTATTTAACTTCCATGCAGAGTACATCATGAGAAACGCTGGGCTGGATGAAGCACAAGCTAGAATCAAGATTGCTGGGAAAAATATCAATAACCTCAGATATGCAGATGATAACACTTAAATGGAAGAAAGCAAAGAAGGAACTAAGGCGCTTCTTGCATTCCTGTCTGCAGCCTACACCATCCCAAGGCTGCACTGAGCTCATCTCCACAGCATTGAATGCTGTCTGTTTTTCTGTGATGTTCTCTTTTGGGGTGAATTATTTTTGGCTGGGATAGAATATTGTGTCCCCTTTTCGTCCAGGAGGTGGGAACAGAGATGGCTTTTTGGGAAACAAAAAGTTAAGTCTATCCTCAAAGTTAATTGAAGCCAATCATTATAATTTATTAAAAGTGCAATTCTGTTCAGAACATGAAATGGGGATAATGGCTTAATAGACGCATAAATGAGTGTGAAATCATGCACAGCTGAGAGGGGACCCAAGATAAAAGTGGAGAAGAAGTAATGCTGCAGAGAGGGGACCATAGTTTCTGATTAAAGCCACAGGTAACCATCTGTGAAGGTTATTACTAAGAATCTGAGGAACAGTCCTCTGATAGGGAGGTCTGTGGGGCTTCCCAGGTGGCTCACTGGTAGTGAATGCACCTGTCAATGCAGGAGATGCAAGAGATGTGGGTTCACCCCTGGGTCGGGAAGATCCCATGGAGAAGGAAATGGTAACCCACTCCAGTATTTTTGCCTGGAAAATTCCACAGACGGGAGCCTGGCGGGATGCAGTCCATGGGGTTGCAAAGAGTCAAATATGATGGAGCATGCATGCACAGGGAGGTCTGCAGTGTTGTGTGTGTTCATGTGTATGTATGTGTGAGCTTAGGGGAAGAAGTGGGTGTGGAAGCTCTGTAATATGAGAATACAAGCTGAGTACAGAGACTGGGGAAAAAATAAGCCAGACATCTGCCCACTTTCTCTTTTACTTTTCAGTCTCTACACTCTATTTTTTTTTTTAAACTAAAGCACAGATCCCTAGGTTGGGAAGATCCCCTGGAGGAGGGCATGGCAACACACTCCAGTATGCTTGCCTGGAGAATCCTCATGGACAGAGGAGCCTGGTGGGCTGCAGTCCATGGGGTCACAAGGAGTCGGACATGACTGAACGACTAAGCACAGAACAGTACATACTCCTTGATGTGGAAAGGATCCTAGAATTTAAGAGAATTACCAGATACCTTTCAACTTTCTATTGTCACAAGTATTTATTTAACACTCTCTATGTGCCAACCATTGTTCCTAGAGTTGGAATTCAGTATTGAACAGTATCAACCCAGTTCCTGCCGTTTGTGGAACTTACAATCTAGTGAGGAAAGGGGCTTTCTTTGAGCAGATATCATGCAGATAACTGATCAATCATAACTGTGCTAAGTGGCAGAAAGCAGAAATGAGTGCTCTGTATGCAAGTACAGTGGAACCTGATGTAGAAGCTGGTGTAGAATGGAGGGCCAGTGCAGGGAAGGGTGGCCCCAGAAAAGTGGTTTTGGATTGAGACTTTAGGGATGAGCTAGAGTTGGCCCGGTGAAGAGTAGGAGGAGAAAAGGAGATCCATTTGAGAAACGGAAAAATGTCAGTGAAGCTGGAAAGGGGAGGGATGGGTGGGAAAGTTTTATGAACTTGGGTGAGTTGGGTGGTTGGATAGTTGGAAGCTGTTGAGAAAAGAGGCTTAAGGAAGCTGAGCAGGAGAGGTAGGCAGGGGCTAGACCCTGCTGTGGAGGCATGGCCAAGGTATTGACAGGACAAATCAAAACATAACATAGCAATGATCTTCCTTTCCTTAGGGTCTTATGGTTGGTTCTCTTCTGCTGTCCATGGCAATCCAAGGCTGTGTAGGGTAAACATAGAATTGATGAGGGCGTGAAGCTAATACTTTAAAGGAATCAAGTCAAAAAGTCATTTCTTCCTAAATAGATTAATGTAATGCCAAACAATGAGTCTAAGTGGTCTTAGAATTTTTTTTTTCTTCAGTTGGGAACTGGTCAAAGTGGAATGCTGACAGAAAATTGTATAGATTTTCATTTTCTTAAAAAACAAACAAATAAACTTATTTAACCTGTTTTGAGAACACTCTCAAAGAATGTTTCTTTAGAATCTTTCTACCCAGTTCACTGCTAACTGCAGGGAACCCCTCACAGAAACCTGTAAATAAGCAACTCTGGAATTAAATTAGCTCCCAGCTATCTTAAGCAAATATCCTACAAGGGAAATTGTGTTATCTAACTGGCCAGTTGATTCTCGGCTTTTTTCAGCTTCAAGAAAGAATTTTAATGGAATCCCTATGTGTTACTCTCATTTCAAATCCTTTGGAGTAGATAAACATTATCATGAAACTGGCCAAGGATGAAATTTAAATAAGTAGTGATTGGAAAGGATGACAGTAAGAGTTTCCAACTCACAAAAACAGACAAATTAGTTTAATTAACTGCAAAATTTGGAGGACAAAGATATGGGGGAAATTATTTATGTTGATGTGAAATGCATGCTCAATATTTTTATAAACAAACCTCTTAGGGGACGGGAAGCCCATGAATATAATCATCCCTCAAAAACATACCAACAAAGAGCAATTTGGAGCCAAAGACATAATTTTCCCCTTGTAAGTTTACTGTCCATTTATATGGCAGCATAGATGACAGGCCTCTCCTCACCAAAGTGGGTCTTCCTCTATTGTGCCATTATAGTGCTGGTCTGACTGTGTGTGTCGGGGGATCATGGTGGCTGCTCATGTGGTTGAATCATTGTCTGAATAGAGGAGATAGAGGCTGCCTTTGTGTTAGAAACAGCTACCCTTTCCTGATGTCTGGGGTGGAAAGGACTTTGAATAGACAGTGGAGCACAACATGGAGTAGTGGAAAGTTATTACCTTTGCCCAGTGGTTAGCAAGGAATGCTTTCACATCAAAATGGACAGCTAACTTCTGCTGTCCTTCCTCCCCCATGATGAAGCCACATAAGCACCTAAATCTCCAATTTGTTCTTCCATTACTCTGGTTGTGTAGACAAGGACTAGTTCTGATACAGTAATTCTGTCCTGGGATGGTAAACAGACATTGGGGAAGGGACTATCTTTCTGTTGGAGAAGATAAGCTGGAAGGAAGTGACTCCAGGGCTGCTGCTACCATGTTTTTTTTTTGCAATCTGGAGACACACCAAGCTGAAAAGAGTAAGACAAGTAATTTCAGCATTGTTGAATCCCTGAGGTTCTGGTTCTTGTGGCATTTGTCCTTCCTTCCTTTTTTCCTTTCAACAATTACTTCAGTTCAGTTCAGTCTCTCAGTCATGTCCAACTCTTTGCGATCCCATGGACTGCAGCACACCAGGCCTTCCTGTCCCTCACCAACTCCTGGATTTTACTCAAACTCGTGTCCATTGAGTCGGTGATGCCATCCAACCATCTTATCCTCTGTCAACCCCTTCTCCTCCCACCTTCAATCTTTCCCAGCATCAGGGTCTTTTCAAATGAGTCAGTTCTTCGCATCAGGTGGCTAAAGTATTGAAGTTTCAGCTTCATCATCAGTTCTTCCAATGAATATTCAGGACCAATCACCTTTAGAATGGACTAGTTGGATCTCCTTGCAGTCCAAGGGACTCTCAAGAGTCTTCTCCAACACCACAGTTCAAAAGCATCAATTCTTCATCACTCAGCTTTCTTTATAGTCCAACTCTCACATCCATACATGACTACTGGAAAAAACTTGGCTCTGATTACATAGACCTTTGTTGGCAAAGTGATGTGTCTGCTTTTTAATACACTGTCTAGGTTTGTAATAGCTTCTCTTTCAAGGAGCAAGCATCTTTTAATTTCATGGCCACAGTCACCATCTGCAGTGATTTCAGAGCCCCCCAAAATGAAATCTGTCACCGTTTCCACTTTTTCCCTATCTATTTGCCATGAACTGATGGGACCGAATGTCATGATCTTAGTTTTCTGAATGTTGAGTTCTAAGCCACCTTTTTCACTCTTCTCTTTCACTTTCATCAAGAGGTGCTTTAGTTCCTTCTTTGCTTTCTTCCATTTGAATGGTGTCATCTGCATATCTAAAGTTATTGGTATTTTTCCAGCAATCTTGATTCTAGCTTGTGTTTCTTCCAGCCCAGCATTTCTCATGATGTACTCTGCATATAAGTTAAATAAGCAGGGTGACAATATACAGCCTTGACATACTCCTTTCCCTATTTTTGGAACTAGTCTCTTGTTCCATGTCCAGTTCTAACTGTTGCTTCCTGACCTGCATACAGGTTTCTCAAGAGGCAGGTCAGGTGGTCTGGTATTCCCATCTCTTTCAGAATTTTCCACAGTTTGTTGTGGTCCACCCAGTCAAAGGCTTTGGTATAGTCAATAAAGCAGAAACAGATTTTTTTTGGAACTCTCTTGCTTTTTCGATGATTCAACGGATGCTGGCAATTTGATCTGGTTCCTCTGCCTTTTCTAAATCCAGCTTGAAAATCTGGGAAATTCATGGTTCATGTAATATTGAAGCCTGGCTTGGAGAATTTTGAGCATTACTTTACTAGCATGTGAGATGAGTGCAATTGTGCCATAGTTTGAGCATTCTTTGGCATTGCCTTTCTTTGGGATTAGAATGAAAACTGACCTTTTCCAGTTCTGTGGCCACTGCTAAGTTTTTCATATTTGCTGGCATATTAAGTGCAGCACTTTAAAAGCATCATATTTAAGGATTTGAAAGAGCTCAACTGGAATTCCATCACCTCCACTAGCTTTGTTCATAGTAATGCTTCCTAAGGCCAACTTGACTTCACATTCCAGGATGTCTGGCTCTAGGTGAGTGATCACACCATCGTGATTATCTGGGTCATGAAGATATTTTTTTTGTTAGTTCTTCTGTGTATTCTTGCCACCTCTTCTTAATATCTTCTGCTTCTGTTAGGTCCATACCATTTCTGTCCTTTATCGTGCCCATCTTTGCATGAAATGTTCCCTTGGTGTCTCTAATTTTCATAAAGAGATCTCTAGTTTTTCCCATTCTGTTGTTTTCCTCTATTTCTTTGCACTGATCACTGAGGAAGGCTTTCTTATCTCTCCTTGCTATTCTTTGGAACTCTGCATTCAAATGGGTACATCTTTTGTTTTCTCCTTTGCTTTTCTCTTCTCTTCTCTTCACAGCTATTTGTAAGGCCTCCTCAGACAGCTATTTTGCTTTTTTGAATTTATTTTTCTTGGGGATGATCTTGATTCCTGTCTCCTGTATAATGTCATGAACCTCGTCCATAGTACTTCAGGCACTCTGTCTATCAGATCTAATCCCTTGAATCTAGTTGGCACTTCCACTGTATAATTGTAAGGGATTTGATTTAGGTCATACCTGAATGGTCTAGTGGTTTTCCCTACTTTCTTCAATTTAAGTCTGAATTTAGCAATAAGGGGTTCATGATCTGACCCACAGTCAGCTCCTGGTCTTGTTTTTGCTGACTGTATAGAGCTTCTCCATCTTTGGCTGCAAAGAATATAATCAATCTGATTTTGGTGTTGACCATCTGGTGATGTCCACGTGTAGAGTCTTCTCTTGTGTTGTTGGAATAGGGTGTTTGCTATGACCAGTGCGTTCTCTTGGCAAAACTCTATTAGTCTTTGCCCTGCTTCATTCTGTACTTCAAGGCCAAATTTGCCTGTTACTCCAGGTGTTTCTTGACTTCCTACTTTTGCATTCCAGTCCCCTATAATGAAAAGGACATTTTTTGGGGGTGTTAGTTCTAAAAGGTCTTGTAGGTCTTCATAGAACCGTTCAACTTCAGCTTCTTCAGCATTACTGGTTGGGGCATAGACTTGGATTACTGTGATACTGAATGGTTTGCCTTGGAAACGAACGGAGATCATTCTGTCGTTTTTGAGATTGCATCCAAGTACTGCATTTCAGACTCTTGTTGACCATGATGGCTACTCCATTTCTTCTAAGGGATTCCTGCCCACAGTAGTAGATATAATGGTCATCTGAGTTAAAGTCACCCTTTCCAGTCCAACAATTATTGTTATTATTGAAATTATAATATTTTAGTTTCTAAAGGAGGGGACAATTATGATGAACAAGACGGAGAAGTCCTTGCTGTCTTGGTCTTTACATACTGTGGCTCTTCAGTCACTCACTCGTGTCCGACTCTTTGCAACCCCATGGATTGAAGCGTGCTAGGCTTCCATGTCCTTCACCATCTTCCAGAGTTTGCTCAACCTCATGTCCATTGAGTCAATGATGACATCCAGTCATCTCATCCTTTGTCATCCCCTTCTCCTCATGTCTTCAATCTTTCCCAGCATCAGAGTCTTTACAGTGAGTCAGCTCTTCACATCAGGTGGCCAAAGTATTGGAGCTTCAGCTTCAGCATCAGTCCTTCCTATGAATATTCAGTATTGATTTCCTTTAGGATTGACTGGTTTGACCTCCTTGTTGTCCAAGGGACTCTCAAGAGTCTTCTTCAGCACTACAGTTTGAAAGCCTCAATTCTCTGGTGCTCAGGCTTCTTTAGGGTCCAAATCTCACATCTGTACATGACTACTGGAAAAAACCATAGCATTGACTGTAAGGACCTTTGTTGGCAAAGTGGTATGTGCATTTTAATAGACTGTCTAGATCTGTCATATATTTTCTTCCAAGGATCAATCTTTAAACACTAGGGTGAAGAAATAGATGACAGATTATTAAGCAAATAATAATTATAAGAACAGCAAATGATAATAAGTTCTGTGAAGGAAATACAGTAGAAGGTGATGTGATAAAATCTGGCTCCAGATGAGGGGGGCAGCTAATGTTGTCTAAGTGGTCAGGACCAGCTTCACTGAGGAGGTGGTGCTTGGGCTAATGTCCAAAGGCCAAGAAAGAACAGACCATGTGGAGATTTGAAGAGCAAGAAATTCAAGAGAAGAAATAGCCAGAAGAAAACCCCTGATGAGGAAAAGCTTAGTGTTTTAAAAACAAACAAACAATAAAACAGTGATGGTAGAAAGAAAGAAGGAGGAGAAAGTATAGACAGATGAGATTGGAAAATATATGAGGTTTACACTGCTTGGCCAGGAGATGAGGTTTTGTTCTAGGAGTTAAGGGATATGTTTGGAGAATTTTAAGCAAGAGGATGACAATATTAAATTTGAGTTTAAAAAGGAGTATTTTGGGTACTATACAGAGAATAATTATAAGGGAGAAATAATATAAGCCAGAAATCTGGTTCAATATTTTGTTCCTTATTAATTAGAATGATTATAATTATAAAAAAGTGAATAAGAATATGATTATATTATCAATACACAAACAGTTCCAGAATGATTCTCTAGTCTCACAAATGCTATTTAGGAACCAGGGTCTTTCCATCTTTTAGCATATTGAGCATATGTTGTTCTCAGCATATTAACTTGGTTCTTAGGCCTCTGTTCTCTTGTTTACCAGACAGCTGCCTCAGTTCCAGGCATCTCATGTAGACATACAACCTAGGTGATGGAGGGACTGTCCTCCAGTGATTCTCTTTATTAGCAAGGGAAAACTCTTCCCAGAGCCCCTTCCCATGCTAGAGACCAGGATTGAAGCACATGTCAAGGGGGACTAGAATGATCACAGTTGTGTTAAACCCTCTATGGTTCTCTCCTTTCCATGAGCACATAGAAAGACAAATGTTGAACAAAATCAAGACTTATCAACAAGGAAGAAGAGAGGCAACTAACACTGTCTCCTGTGATTGATTGGATTACTCTGAGTAATTACTCTGAATAATTCAGATAACTTTTAAACACCTTTAACCTACCTTACCCAATCTTTGTTTATGTTAAACTATTTTTGACAGAGGGGAGACCTTGGATAACAATGTACTTTTTTTTTAAATCATAGTCTAGATTGAATTTTAGAAACCACTATAATTCATAGTAGGTCTTCCTGAGTTTGTCATTTAACATCTTCTTGATCACTGAGCTCTCTTTTGTTGTCTTTGAGTCTGAGACAAAAGATGGTAACTGACAAGTATGGATGACATTGTTGCTGCTCATGGGTTGGTCCATCTGAGACTGATATGAAATCAATTCAAATGATCATCTCCGGGTCCATTCCCTCATCCCCTTTGTCATTTTCATCTTGCTTATGTGCCCATCTTCATTTGTATATGTTGGTGACCTGACAGTTCCTCTTCTCCTGAAATCAGCTGACATTACTCTCTTCTGATTGCCCTTGCTCTGGCTTCCTTTGGCCAAGGTTCTTGCCCTGCAACTTCGTCATGAAACTCTGTGCTTATTCTTTTGTCTTCACTGCTGCTGCTGACACCTTCCACAACACTGCCAATCCTCCATTTAGCTGGAAGAGGGTTATTTCTTAGGGAGCCTCCAGACTGCAGTTCTGGATTCCTTTCTGAAGCCAGAATGCTACTTCTATCCTATGAGGTGTCTCATTGCTGTCATAACACAGCCAGTATAGTCATTTCTTACTCAAGTTAGTTCGTGTTTGATTTCTGTCCCTTGTTACCAATGTTCATGACTAAATATACTTACCCTGAGTAGATTGTATTCTAGATGAGAAGAGGAGGGTAAGTAAGGATTATAAAGGAAGAGTTCCTTGTCCTATTGAATCAGCTGAGTTAGGGACACTGCTGGGAAGAATTTTCTGGGCTGTCAGTTTGGTACTCCTTCTACTTGCTTGAAGCCTGTGAAATTTCTTTCCCTATCCAGCTTCAGTCATTATTTAAAATCATTCAAGTCAATGTCACTAGGCTCTCCCAAGAGAAGCAGGCAATGGCAAAGTCAACTCTTGTATGTGACTTCTGTAACTCTACTGTCAGGCTTTATTGAGTTGCTCAACTGAAGTGCCTTTTAGCTGGACACTGGGTCTGGTTTTATGTACATATCAGGTAAATAATGACCGAACCAGAAAGATTCAAGAAGAAATTACAAGACCCTCTTGCTTTTCATATTTCCATAAACAGCTGAAGTCACAACATCCATAAAAGAAGCAAAATCTGACTGTCATCAGGGAGAGAGGAAGGGCATATAGCAACTCATTATCATATCCTCTTGAATTTGTTGACAGCATCAGCTATAAATTGAGTCACTCAGCATGGTAGGGGCCACAGACTGGGTACATTTTGATAATGCTGATGATTGAGTGAAACAGTTCAAGACAAGATCATAGACTCTTAGGATGAAACGAATCCTCAGGTATGTTTCATTTTCTGCCTAAGACCTGTAGTCCAGGGATGCTTAATTTAAATTCTAGACTTCAGGGAACTTACAGACCTGCTAAAATAATATGTATACTGTATAAGTCTGGGCAATTTTTGATAAAGAAGATTGTTAATAGCTTCCATTAGATTCTTAAAATGGACTTGTGACTAAATAGAGTTAGTTGCTGAGGTCCAACCTCATTCCCTCCCGTGTGTGGGCTCTTACAGCATCCCTTCACGTGTATGAACACTCTAGTCAGAGAACCCTTCCTCCCTCCTCCTGCTCCCCACTTTTCCTTTTGGAAAGTAACCTTGGTGCCAGCTTCTCAAACTGCAGTACTCAGAGCCGTGAGGTATGTGAAGAGGGATGGGAGCTCTAGGATAAACCAGGATCATCCTCCCAGAAGGAAACTGTCACTAGAAGATTTGGACAAAAACTCATTTTCATATTTAAGGACAAATCACATATATGATGGTAGAGAGAACATGTACAATTTACATGACTTTGTAAGTTCGAACATGAAGCTTGCACTCAGCAGTTCCTCTGGAGTCTTTCCTCAGCTATAAAATAAGGCTAATAAAATGCCCCACTGTGTTGTGGGCTTTAAGGAAATGAGGACTGAGGGGTGTCTGGCTCACTGTAGGCCTGTTCTCAATGGTACAGCCCCCCCCAACCCCGCCCCTACAATTTATATGATGAGCTGAAATCTGCCTCCAGGAAACTAGTCCTAGTTCTGTCTTCTGGGGCCTTAGGATTGTGGATAGCCATCTTTTCCCTTCCTTCAGTACAACCCTTTGGTTGCATTAAAAAATTGTGGTAAAATATGCATAACATCAGCTTTACATTCTCACCCCCTTCTTAAAGTGCACCATTCTGTGGCATTTAGTACCTTCACAGTGATGGGCGACCATCATCATTATCTAGTTCCAGAGCTTTTTCATCACTTCAAATGGAAGCCCTGGGCTGGTGAAGCATCACTTCTTTCTCCCTTCCCTCCAGCCCCTGGCAAACAATAGTCTGCTTTCTGTTGCTATGGATTTGCCCACTCTGGATATCTCATGTAAATGGAATCCTACAGTATGTGGCCGTTTGTTTCTGGTTTGTTTTCCTTGAGCTCAGAGAAATAAAGGGACCAAGAGACCTTAGGTGAAAGAAAGGCCTAAGGGACTGACAAGGGGGGAAGGTCACTAAGGGATTGACAAGGGTGAAGACAAACATATTTGGCCTCATACTGTAGCTCCAGGTCCTGGCTTTTATGCCTCTGCCAGAGTCCGGCCCTGTTGCTGCGGGCACACAAGGCCTGGCAAGAGCATCACTGCCAGGAATCTGAATATCAAGTCTAGGCCAGAGGCATCTGTCAGATCCAAGGTCGGCTTGGGCAGCACGTGCTTGGGAAGCAATCTTTCAAGCTTACTGTGTCCAGCTGGATGCCATGCACCGTTTATCCTTGTATGGCACAATGGAGCCTCGTTATAGGAGCTGCGCTTGCCCGAACATTCACAGGGAAGGCAAACCAGACTGGCCTGGCCGTCGTGGCCTTTGGAAAAGCAGAAAGGCTGCTCATGTGTGCAGCCAGCACGCTGCATGGGTAATTAAATCACTCCCAAGGAAAATCTTGTTTGAGCACTAAAGGTCACGGCTATGATTCGTCTGTGATTCTTTGTCAATACGTTTTTCTAACCAAGTACCACATAAAGAGTCCATTATATGGGCTTTGGGGCTGCCTGCTTGCCCAGGGATGGGAAGGAAAAAATTTGTGGGCTGGCCCTGTTACATGCACCATTTAACACAGCACAATTGCCCTCCCTCCTCGAGGAGTCTGCCTTTTGTTGACTCAAGTCCTAATTCATGTGGGGGGAGTTTAGTATAACTAGAAGTTTAGGGTCTCATAAAAGGCTTTAACTAGTTTTACAAAGATACTCACAGATGCCTGAACAGTAAACACTGGAAAGGCCCAGCTCTGGGTTAGAAGTTGGGAGAATGGAGCCTGAATTGTGTTTGCGTTTTGCTTTAACGGTTCCAGTAAATGACTAGGCTAGACCCAGGATTTATGCTTTCCCCCTGGGTCTTCCCCTGCCCTTTCTCACACAAAGCACCAGAAAAACCATTGCACCAAACTGGGGCTTAGGGCTTGAGAGTTGGGGGCATTTTCAGAGGTCTTTGAGGAGACTGGTATTGGATGGCTGCTCAAGCAATTGGCCCCTCTGTGGGAGCAGGAAGGCAGGTGAACCACACGGCCTTGACTGTGACAACCCAACCCTCCAGAAGGAAAGGCTAATTCCCAGTTGCTCAAGGAACAGTCCAAGTGGAGAAGCTTCTCCTTCTATGGAAATTCCAGCTCAATCCCCACCTCCTCCATGAAACCCTAAATAACATAAAGCTTTATTTTTCTGTGAAGTAAAGTTAAGACCAGGGTAGATGGCAGCTTCATAACAGCATCAGAGACCTAGGTGCCTTTGATCTCTCTGCTGTTCCATTCTTTAGTGTGTGGGCCAAGTGTTAGCTGGGACTGTTGCGTTTAGTGTAAACAACAGGAAAATATGTGCTTTTAATTTTTCCTCTTCCATGAAAGAAGTCTGGAGGCAGGCAGTTCGGTTTGGTGATTCCGTGATATCACCGGGGATCAGACTCTGCTGTTTCTGGGGTGGGGTTCTCATCCTCAGGGTGTCCTAGCTATCAGATCTGAGTTCTAGGCAACTTGGTAGGGAAGGAGAAGGGTACACTCTGACCTTGTTAATGTTATTAAAAAAAAAAAAGAGCCCAGAGTTTAGAGGCTGGGGAGATGACTGTGATTACCAGTAGTTGAGATCAAACTAAGATGAAGTGGTGATTTTATTGATTTATTCTATGTAAAATGCATGTAGAAGAATGAGCCCACAAATATGTGAGTTGACACTTGGAGTCAGGATGCTGTTCACCTCTTACTTGGTAATCAATGTGACCTTAGGCCTCAATTTCCCCATTTATGCATCAAAGGAGCTAGATTTTCAAAAAACCAGATCATGAAGCTGGGCTCCCTTAGATTAAGGATGAACGAACCAGAATGGGCTCACTGGCAGGTTAGGTGTCCACTGAGAGGATGAATCCATAGCAAAATGCTGAGTGGAATCTAGGAAACAGAGCAGAAAAGTCGAGAGCCAGTAAGGTAGGACAGCTAGCATGTGAAGCTAGAGATGGTAGGCTGCAGAGGAAATGGGAGAAACACGTTTGGGATAGAGGTAGCCAGAAATCACAGTGTGTTAGTCGCTTAGTCGTGTCTGACTCTTTGCGACCCCATGGACTTTAGCCCACCAGGCTCCTCTGTCCATGGGATTCTCCTGGCAAGAATACTGGAGTGGGTTATCATTTCCTTCTCCAGGGGATCTTCCTTACCCAGGGTTCAAACCCGGGTTTCCTGCATTGCAGGCGGTTGCTTTACCGTCTGAGCTACTAGGGAAGCCTGAAATCACAGTACCTGGGGTCAAATGAGACTGTGTGAGAACTGATTCAGTGCAGGGGCACCATCTGCCCAACATCCCTCTTCTGTCTGAGCTTTCTGGGTCTGAGAGAATTCCTCAAAGTGAGTGGAACCTCTCAGTTTAGGGTTCCATGGTGCTCAGATCTCCCACAGCTCTAAAATGGCTATCGGTCTAAGTTGAATCAAAAGGTGATAAAAATGCTGAGGAAACGTAGCTGGCCTGGGAGCTGATGCCTCTGACTCCTCTGGTCCTCCCTTATCTCCCTTACTGACTCTGGAATAGGAATAGGCAAGACTGGTTTCAAGATATTCAAGGGAAAAAAGTTCTCTCTCAATTTGAGATGAATGGGTTAATCCAAACCAAAAAACCATGGAGAATTTCTGAGAGGAATTGTGTCATCTAGCTTTTAAGATGATGAGACTTGTGTGGTGTTTCTCTCTGATTCTCAGGGAAGAAAAGATCGAGTGAGAATGAGCAAAGACAAATAAACCTTGCAGAAGAAAATTAGGGGTTGGGTTTTAAACCTCCATGCAGGCAAATATTCTGTGTTGAGGAAGATGATTTTTTTTAATACTTCCTGAGGATGCCAAGAGTTTTTCAGATACTCTCAAGTAAGCAAGCAGAGTCAGGTGCATGCTTGCAAATAGTTTCTTCAGCTTTCCATGGGCTAGGATTTCAAAAGTCTCCAGAAATCACTGTGCTCTTCAACTACATTCTCCGTAATTACTCTGCACAGAATATGCACTAGTTTTTGATACTCTTGTATTTGATTTGATTGATGGCATGTGCAATAGAGAGGCAGGAGCAGGAGAATAAAACAGGGCTGTATTTCCTGCAAGAAACTAGCCCCTGTCTCTCGAGTAATGGGCATTTATCCTATTGGGGAGGGTGGTGGTGGTGGTGGGAATTGAAGATGGAAAGAGAGGGTTTCTGAAGGGGCCGTGGATCAATCCAACATGCTGAGCTGTACTGCAGTCAGCTAAGCCAGATGGAATTTTATGGTATGATGAGAAAAACTGAGAGTAGTGTAGTGTTTCAGCAAAACTAAAGGGCATTTTTATTTGCTTCTCTCTTGTATGTCTTGTGACTATCAAAAAATAGAATCAGAACGTGCTTTGGCAGTTAGATATTTCTATATTTCCAGGTGGAGGCAAATAATTTATTAGGATCTATTTACAACAGGTGAAGTTCCTTTTTTATGTCAGGAAAAACTACCTTGTTGACAAGGTAAATAGAAAATGAGTCCAAGGACCCTGAAAAAGAATGTTTGGAGGGTTTTCAATGATATCTTGAAGGTTAAATACCCATGATTTAAGATACATTAATTTCATCCAGTTTATAGTTTAAAATAAGTAGTGAAGAAACAACATTGATTTTTCTCTAATCTGCAGAGCTTAAAAACTTTTTGAGGAAAATAGAGCAATATGAAATTTGGGCAATATTCTGCTAAATGGAGAAAAGTCAGTGAACAGAATGGAGGTTATCTTCCATGGCATATTTTCAGGAATTACAGTGTGTATTGGTTTTCGTTAAGGTTGCAAGGTAGATACAAGAGTAAATGAATGAATAAAAGGTGATCTCTGTTTTTAAGAAGGCAAGATACGTTCAAAAAATATAACACATGGCTGCCAAAAATGAAGGCTAATTGATAAGCCCCAGTTGTATGCAGAGCCTCTCCATCTGCCTGATACCCCAGAAATAGAAACTTGGGGTCATCCTTAACTTACCCCTTTCCCTTGTTCCTACATGTGTTCCTTGATTCCTCCCCCTGGAATTCCCTGCCTCACCTGATCCTTCCCATCCCTCAAGACCAAGGCCAAATGTCGACTTCTGCACAGAGACTTCCCTCATGTCCTCAGTACAAATTAACTTCTGAGACTTAAATCTACTTGCAAATTTCTAGTGATCTAGGGTGGACCACATGGAGACTGTCTTTGGTCCAGGTTAGATAAAAGAGAAGAGAATAACAGAAGGTTTTCTTTTCCTCTGTAAGACCAGAGCTGAACTGACTCACTGACCTTCCACCAGAGGCATTTTTGGGCTAGCTGTTCACACCTTCATATCTCACCTGTCTGATAGGAAGACTACAAAGTGGTAGGTGTGCATCTCAGAAGAATCCTGAGCTTGTGGACTGCACTAAGAGGGAGAGAGAGAGACAGCAAGACAGAGAGAGACACAGTGACACACACACACACACACACACACACACATAGAGGAACAGACAGGAACAGACAGGCAGAGACAGTGAATGAGGCTGGAATGGGCCCTATCCTGGAAGGAAGCAGGCTCAAAGCATCCCACTTATTCAGCTTCATGATGAAACCAATGCAGCAGGACAGTGTAATATTGAGTGCTAAGTCGCTTCAGTCATGTCTGACTCCATGCGACCCTATGGACTGTAGCCCGCCAGGCTGCTCTGTCCATGGGATTCTCCAGGCAAGAATACTGGAGTGGGTTGCCATTTCCTTCTCCAGGGGATCTTCCTGACCCAGTGATCAAACCCCTGTCTCTTAAGTCTCCTGCACTGGCAGGTGGGTTCTTTACCACTGGCGCCACCTGGGAAGTTGAATATTGACTGTGTAATAATGGGACACATCAACTGCTGTGTTTCTCCCTCAGTGAATTCCTGTGATCTTTGGTTCTCTCCCATTCAGTCAGTGACAGACCTTGCTTTAGCACTCCAAGAGATGAGACCCTCAAAGAACAAAGAAGCAGTACTTGGTTTTTTGAAACTCATGAGAGCAATAAGAGTCTTGAGAGATGGAGGTGAGGGAAAGCTTTGGGGTCTGTGTGAATCAGAAGTAAGAGTCTAGGGAGACATTCCAGCTTCACCCCCCTGTCTAGAGGGGGATTCCTGGGCACGGGCAACTGGGTAGTTGAATTCTGGACAGTGACTGAGGTCCCAGCTTCAGGAGTGGGGCCCCTATCATAGAATGGACCAGTGTCTTGCTTCACAGGTGAAGCCCAGGAAGATATTAAGCTTCTCAGTTTTCTTGTCCCATCCACCTTGGCACATGGCATGTCTCTCATCAAAGAGAACCTAAGATGGCCCCACCGATCTTCCACAGCCCCAGGGTAACATGGAAAAACACCCCACAGCACCCCATCTGCCCTCTACCACCTTAGAGAAGACCTCTCACCTATCAGAGAGGACCAGTGGGCCAGAAGAGATCACCACTGAATGTGGTGCCCACCTAGGGAGCTATGACACCCCAAGGAATGCCAGAGCAGAGAGATGCAGGTGACCAGGACTGGGGCATGCACACCTTCATCCCAGAGAAGGACCTGGTAGAGAGGTGATGGTGGTTGAGAATGAGATGCCTCCTCCTGACCAAAGCAGCTCTACACAACTCAGTGGGACATGAACACAAATATCTGTAAATAGAAAGAAAATCCTGCTTTGCCTGAGCTTATCCTAAAATGAAGTTTCTCTTACCAAGAAGAAGTAGGATTTGAGATAGAACTATAAAATTAAAGAATGGTATATTTATTTGTTCATCTCAATTTGTGGCCTAAAACAATTCATACCTCCTGTACAAAGTATTGCATGCTCTTGAGTGTTGTGTCTCCTCATTTATTGACAGAATAAAAGAGCCCCACCTATTAGTACAACTGCTGACAAAATGCTCTTAAACCTGACCAGCTCTTCTCCTTGGAGGTGAGCTGAGTTTGCCGGATGGTTGGGGGGAGGTGGAGGCATTGGGGAGGGGGAGGAGACCTGAGCCTCCACTAGAGGCCACCAGACACCACAAAACAGCACACTGCTGTCTGCTTCAACATTAGCCACTTCTGTGGAGTTCTTGCAAGCCACTTAGTGGAAGACTGTGTCATACTGAGTCTTAGCTTAAACTTGCACCCTACCCTCTATTTGCACTGAAACTTTTGGTACTGGATTAAGAGGGACTTTCCTTTTAGAGCTCTTTGATAAAAGATTCTCCTTGAGAGGAAGGAATGCTGCATTACTGAAATCTGTTGTTTTTGCAAATGGTTCTTTTCTTACAGAGAAGCTGGTAACATAAAAACTACTAGGTACAGTCTCTGGTGTTCTCAGAGATATTAGAGATGACTGAGTTGTCAGTAGAATCTCAGGGGCAGAGCCTTTCTCATTGGACTTCTGATTGATTGCATTGGATGCTTGTCAGTTACCACGAGAAGTTCCTGGATTAGAGAACAGCTGCTGCTGCTGCTAAGTCGCTTCAGTCGTGTCCAACTCTGTGCGACCCCATAGACGGCAGACCACCAGGCTCCGCCGTCCCTGGGATTCTCCGGGCAAGAGTACCGGAGTGGGGTGCCATTGCCTTCTCCGTAGAGAACAGTTAGGAAGATGCTTTACCTTTGCCTGTTTCTGGGACATGTAAGCACTTCAAAAGCCATCTCTTCGGCACTTGGGTACCTAATCAATTGTGTATCTCAATTTTGATACAGTCTCTGAGTTTTAGGTGTTAGATACAATGAACATGATGAGTAGCTTGGAAATGCTCTCCTGTCCTGTCAAAGTGAGCGGTCAGCATCCTTTCTGTGGCCCAAGACCCGTGTGCAGGCGTGTCAAGTCACTTCAATCATGTCCGACTCTTTGTGACCCCAGGGACTGTAGCCTGCCAGGCTCCTCTGTCCATGTGATTCTCCAGGCAAGAATACTGGAGTGGGTTGCCACACCCTCCTCAGGGCAGCTTCCTGACCCAGGAATCAAACCTGAAACTCCTGCATTGCAGGTGGATTCTTTACCACTGAGCCAACAGGAAAGCCAAGGCCTGACACTCCCCTTAATAGTCATCTCATCTTAAAACCAGATTAAAAACCTTCAGTGGATTCCCACTGAGTTCAAACTCCTTAGCCTGGGACCCGAAGGCTTCATTAGTCAAAGTTTACCTTGATGTCAGCTCTCACCTGGCACATCCTCATAGCCCGATACTCCAGCTGTGGAAAAACGAGTGTTGTTCATGGAAAACACCAGGTTTCTTCCACACCTTTGTGCTTTTGTGTATGTTGGTACCCAAAATATCCTTCCCCTTTGTCCATCTAGTAAAAACCCACTTGTATTTCAACACTCACCCCCTCCCTAAATTCTTCCCTGAACTTCTAAGAAATCCCAACTCTATATCCCTTATAACACCTCTGCTGCCCTATGTTTATAGCCTCTTTAGGGCTTTGTTAGCATGATTTTATCATGCGGCTCTCACCGTTTCTAGAAAGAACTCTAAAGGCAAGGGATACATCCCAGCTAGCTCTAGCCTAATGCCTGGTGTTTAATAGACCCTCAAGAAGTGTTTACTGAGTAAATGCAGTGGGCTTTGATTTCTGCAAAAATTTTGTAGTATTGCTAGTTTAACAATGGTGACAGGTAGCTCTTTTCCAGTAAGCTAGATGTGGCTGTATTGAGGAGAAAGATTTCAGCTCATGATTGGGAAGACTTTGACTTCAGGTCAAAGGAACCACTGAGTTATCACCATCAAAAAACTGGGAAAAGAATTTTGATGCAATTCATCATGTATGGTCTCATTTAAAGAGATTTTATTGTCATTAGCGGGTCAGCCAACCAAGACCACACCCTCATTTGAGAAGCTCCAAAGAAGCTCTTGAAATTAACTTCTGGAGAAGCCTTGCTTGAAGGGCAGGTTCCAAGCAAACTGTAACATTGAGGACATTTACCTTTACCCAGCAATTTTTTTTCCTCCCTCATTCCCACCCTGATCTTTCAGATTGCTACTAAGAGATTCAAGGTGCCCCTTTGACTTCCTTTTGAAGTTCATGATTGAATACTTTTGATTATTAATTTGCCTTACAGTGTATTATAATCACATGTTTGTATGGTTATAACACCTATGAGATCTTTGGGCTTCTGGAGGTCAGGAAAGTATATCATGTTTGCCTTTTCATGTAAACATGAAAGTAAATCACGCTTGTCCTTGGGCTATACATAGTGCTACCATGAAAGTGAAAGTGTTAGTCTCAGTCGTGTCTGACTGTTTGTGAACCCATGGACTGTACAGCCCACCAGACTCCTCTGTTCATGGAATTCTCCAGGCAAGAATACTGGAGTATGTAGCCATTCTCTTCTCCAGGGGATCTTCATGACCCAGGGATCAAACCCAGTCTCCTGCATTGCAGATGGATTCTTTACCATCTGAGCTACTGATAAATGTTAGTTGAGAGACATCCCTGGAAGTCCAGTGGTTAAGACTTCACCTTCCAGTACATGGGGTTCAGGTTCAATCCCTGGTCGGGGAGCTAAGATCCCACATGCCTGAAAACCCAAACATAAAACAGAAACAATACTGTAGCAGATTCAATAAAGACTTTAAAAATGGTCCACAGAAGGGTGAAAACCATATAACCATCTTAACAGACACAGAGAAAGTATCTGAGAAAATTCAACAATAAAAAAAAAGAAAAAAATTCTAAAAATATGTTAGTTGGATAAATGTATAAATAAAAAGTATAGAGATTTCCTCAGTTCGGTCGCTCAGTCGTGTCCGACCTTTGCGACCCCATGAGCTGCAGCACTCCAGGCCCCCCTGTCCATCACCAACTCCTGGAGTTCACCCAAACTCATGTCCATTGAGTCAGTGATGCCATCCAACCATCTCATCTTCTGTCATCCCCTTCTCTTCCTGCCCTCAATCTTTCCCAGCAACAGGGTCTTTTCAAATGAGTCAGTTCTTTGCATCAGGTGGCCAAAGTATTGGAGTTTCAGCTTCAATGTCAGACCTTCCAATGAACACCCAGGACTGATCTCCTTTAGGATGGACTGGTTGGATCTCCTTGCAGTCCAAGGGACTTGATTTTGGAGTCCAAAAAAATAAAGTCTCTCACTCTTTCTACTGTTTCCCCATCTATTTGCCATGAAGTGATGGGATTTCCTACCTCGTACTATGTTTTAAGAAATTTTCTAGAATTTTCCTGGAAAAGACTAGTCTATAATTTTTAGATTAAGCAAAAGCACAGAAAACTTAGCACACTTCTCATGATTTCCCTAATTCAGTAGTGGAACTGGAAGATTTTATACCCTCCATCTGTGGACTGCTTTATAGTTTAAAGGGCATAATCACCACCTTTTCTCTTATTCAAACTTCCTAATGACCCTGTGAAAGAAGTGTTACTCTCAGCAGTTTACCAGAAAAAAACTGGTGCTCAGAGAGGTTAGCAACACCCCTGAAGTTGCACAGCTAGCAATTTCATGAGCCAGAGCTAGAACTTCTTTTGAAGATACTCAATATTCTTTTCATTATAATACACAGCCTTCCCAGCTTAGTCACTGCTGGGCCTAGTGAAGTCTCTGATGGTAAGGCAATGCCAATTTTGGATGCAAATTTAATTGAAATGTTTTTAAACATGAGGCTGGTATTAGTGTTTTCCATTGTCCTAAGAGTTACGTAGTAAATTATCCAAAAAGCTATGCCTATATTTCAGATACTTTGTTAATAGTACACATACTGCAAAACAGAATCACTAACATACTCTTGGCTCTCTGCTGATACAATGTATGCAAAATATGCTATACGCTCTCAATTTTTCACTTAAACCTAACATAAGAGCTTTGGGAAAAGTCAGTAAAGTGAAGATATCTACAGTTTCTTCAATTTTGTGTATTTGCTGTATCTGTAGTATTAGGCAAATATGAAACTTTGTCATATCTATGCAATGTTTAACAATGAAATACTTGGGAAAATAGCAAACCAAATGCATGTTGTGCAGTAAATTAGGAAATTTGACTTTTTATAACCTTGGGTATTGTCAGATTCTCTACAATGCTTCTAAATCCTTTTGCTTTATGGTTTTCATATATCTGCAAGAGATAAGTGTATATAAAATTGGATATTTTCCAGGCAATATGTCTTTCATTTGTAGCTCTTGAAGAGCTCAGCTATATGCAGTCATGTATTTGTGTTTTAGAATGCTGACTATGGGATAAAGTACTACACTTAAATATACAATACTTCTATCAACATTCCTCAAACTATTTGGATAAACGTGGTTGTGACTTCTATATAATTTATTGCACTCTGTCAAATCATACTTATAACTCCCACTTTGTATTTTAGAAATTTGAAAACATATCTTATTTCTACTACTAGAATATGCTTTCCGTGAGGGTAACATCTGTAACATTTACAACTGTGTTTAGCTACCAATAGCAGAAAAGTTTGCTAAAAGGCTAAAACAAATAGGGGTTGAATTATTTCACAGAACAATACATCTAGAGGAAAGCAGCCACTAGGGTTCATTAATTATATTAGAGCAAATTTTGTTGCAATTTTCTTGGTCTTTTCTTCATGTTGTTACCTCATGATTTCAAGAGGGCTACTGTTCCTCCAGTCATCAAGTCACCACTAAGGGCAGAAAGAAGGGGAAGTAGGCAGGAGCTATTTCTGTCCTTTTTAGCTCTCAGAAACCTGCTAGCAGACTTTTGACTTACTGTCTCCTTGGCCAGAGCCATGACCTGACCACTCTCCATTGCAGCAAAGGCTAGTAAAGTGCATATTTAACTCTTGAAGCTTTCATGGGGGAAAGTGGCAAGGCAGAAGGTGATTGGGAGGGGCTGTTGGCTCAGCCAGCCAGCAGTCATCTCCCTGAATCTCTTGTAGCTCTAACACTGTGCTTGAACTGCATAGTTACTTTAAATAGATACAATCACTTCATTATAATCCAATTTAGGAATTATTATGTTGGTTTTGCTGCTGTAGGTCTTCAGGGGAAAAGAACTAACGTGAGTGCCTGTGATGTGATAGTAGGCAGTCCATGTGCTTTGAATCATTTAATCCTCACGACAATCCGCATTTTACAGTTAAGAAAACTGGAGCTCCGGTGGATTAAGAAGCTTGAGGCTGTAGTTCGTGAGGTGAAAAGACACTTTTCAAACACATCCATCTGACGCCAAAGCCCAAGCTATCTCTAGTCTACCACCTGACTCTTGAATGATTCAAATCTCCATGTTATGAAGATCATCCTAGGATGCTGGCACATCCTTCATATTCTTTATAATTGTGAGATGGAAAGTCTGACTCAATACTGTCAGTGACTTTCTGTGATAAAGTCATAGGCTGTAACATCATTAGACATTCTAAGCTACATTCGTTTTTGAAAAAGTATGTCTGTTTAAGCAGAGGTTAAATGAACTTCCTAGTTTGGGTTGAGTGAGAGGTCAGGCTTATGCCAGTCTCTGCTACATTTAAGGGTAGAGGCAGCACATCACCTTGGATCTGACTTTGTGCAGGGAAGGGTCATTTCCATGGTATTTCTTAGTTATGCAAACTGAAGGTGAGTACATACTCCTTGCTCAAGGAGGGCAGAAGGACCTTTTGTGGCTTCCTTTGGAGAGTTGGCCTGAGTCCAGAGCCTTCAGGCCAGAGGGCGCTGAGACTTCAACCCCTGCTTCTGAGATTGGTATTAAGGAAACTGGTTGGTTGGTCCACTGGCAGAAGACACAAGTGGATTAAAGACAGTTCCTCCAAAGGAAGTTTGAGATGGTGAGCAGAGCCAACACAGCATGTGGCAAAGGTTCAGGAGCCCTCTGGTAGGCTGCCCTAAACAGGAGAACAGGACTGAATAAATGAATAGAGACTGGGAGCACCAGGGCTCCCCACAGCACACAGAGCACTGAGACAGCTGGTAGAACTGGTCCTCCTCTGTGACATCTTGCAGCTGTAGGAGGCTATAGCAGCAGTTGACTGCCAAACTCTACAGTTCTCTACTTGCCTGGGGTCTGGTCAAGACAATGTCCCTGTGCACTGTGTGAGCCCAGGAGCTTTGGAGTAGGCTGTGAGAATCCAAGCAGGAAATCCCCAGTTTGCACCTCCACAGCGTTAATATAGGGTGTGAAGTCATGCTCTGGGGAAGAAGCAACTGTATTTTACAGGGAGTATATCATTTATGGGGGCTTCCCAGGTGGCTCGGTGGTAAAGAATCTGCCTTCAATGAAGGAGGTGCAGGTTGGATCCCTGGATCAGGAAGATCCCCTGGAGGAGGAAATAGCAACCCACTCTAGTGTTCTTGTCTGAAAAATCCCATGGACAGAGAAGCCTGGTGGGCTACAGTCCATGGGGTCACTAGAAGTCGGACACGACTGAGTGACTTCACTTTCACTTTTCACTTTCACGCATTGGAGAAGGAAATGGCAACCCACTCTAGTGTTCTTGCCTGGAGAATCCCAGGGACGGGGGAGCCAGATGGGCTGCCATCTATGTGGTCGCACAGAGTTGGACACGACTGAAGCGACTTAGCAGCAGCAGCAGCAGCAGGCCTTCAGGTGGAGGCAGATAAAAGCACAGCTAAATAATTTGGTATTAAATTGTTGGGTCTGGAACCTAGAGGTAGAGAAGAATGTTAATAAAGGCATCTCTTTCAGGGGAAGTGAGTCCTGATGCACAAAGACAAGACAGAAAGGAAGATTACAGAAGAACACTCCAGGGGGTCAGTGTGTGTGCACACACACAAAGCACAGAGTGACTACACTGATAGGAAACAAGGGGTGGAATAGATGGGAGCAGAGATTAGTGGGGTTAACTATGTAATTTATTATTTGTATTTGAATAGGTAATATGTTCACATGTTCAAAATTTGAATGGTTCGAAAGTATATAATAAAAGTGAATTCATTCCTGTCCCACCCACTCAGTTCCTTGCCTTAGAGGCAACCAAGATTTGAGGTCCTTACACACCTCTGGGGAAATATTTTATGCATATATAAGTAAGTATGCGTGTATGTGTGTGTGTGTAGCTGCAACGTTTACATAGCTGGTTTTATAGCACATATATCATTTTCCGTCTTGCTTTAAAAACTTGGAAATATGATTTGGAGATCATTTCATATTAGTATAGAGGGACCTTTGCCATTTGTTTTTCTTTAGAGGTTTGAATAACCCATTTCTGGATGTGCCATACTTTAGCCATTCCTCTCTTTATGGGCATTTTCGACTGTTGCCATTGTTTTGCAATGATTAATCACAAGATGATTAATCACATACAAATGTACCTCCTGTGTGTGTGTGTGTGAGTGTGTGTGTGAGAGAGAGGTATAAGAAAGAGGCAAAGTAGAGATTTCGGTATCAAGGAGGGTTGGGCTGGGAGAGCAGATAATCAGGCCAAGGAGAAGCTGAAATTAAGACTTGTTATGGTGGATCTACTTGTAGATATTTGAGAGTCGGTTGTAATTGAATTTTTATTGTTCAATCAGAATGCAATATATCCACTGGCCTTTTAAATTTTTAATTGAGGAGACATATTAAAGTTTTAAATTACTAAATCTATTTTGCTTTGATTGGCCACTATATAAAAGCAGGCAGAGTCCATCTATAGTAGCACCTAATAGTTTCCTACCATCAATCAAAGTGTGTTTCTCCATTTTATTTCTTGCCTCTACTATTAACTTGTCACTACCAACCTTCTTTTATTCTTTCACATGCTGTGTGATGGATTAAACTAGTTAGCTAGCCCGATAGATTATAAGGGATACATTAACACTTAGTATTTTTGACGGAGCACTGAGCCAAACAAAAGCCATTTCTTACAGAAGACAATGAAGCCTGCTGCTCTCCATGTTTCCGACTTTGTGGTTCTCACTTTCTCTGAGTGGGTAGATAATAGCCATGTAATCATTTTAGTGCAGATGCATTTAATTAGCATCTTTCTTAAGAGGTTTCTATTATCACCTGATGGTCAGTTCTCTGAGTAGCCAGGATCATTATTATCAGGCTTTCCTCTCCGTTGCCCCGCGATCTATTTTTGGCAGAATGAATGAGAAACTCCGGAAGCAAATTAAGTCCATCGGGTTTTTGTTCCTAAGAAATGGACCTCTGGGTTTCTGAGCAGGCAACTCCAGAGGTTTTCTCCAGTTTCTCACTGTTTCAGTGGCCCCAAGTTCCTGACGTTATATTTTCTGCTATTTAGAGGCAGGATCACATCACCCGGCTGCTCCACAAATACCCTGCCACGTGCACCGTGGATCTGGGGCCTGGCCGCTCGCTCTGCCTCACCAGGTGAGACTGCTGGCCTGTGATTAGCCCCCAAGTGATCCTCATTGCTGCTCAAGACCTACACGGGTGCGCACGAGACTCCGGCTTGCTCTGATTGGTCCACCGCCCCAGAGAAGCCACACCCTTTCTTTCCTTGCGATCTTGGTAAGGGTCTAGAAAAGTCTTTGATTCCGCTCCGTGCGACCCAGTGACTGCTCCAGAGGGATTCTAACACCTTCAGTCACCTGGACCCACATCTTTGGTAATGTTTGGTGTCTGGGCGCAGGGCTCAGTTATATTTTCTGTCTTTCTTACTTCCCTGTGAATTCCAAATTCCCGGGGCTGCTGGCTCATTCGTGTCTAGGAGGAAAAAAAAACCGGAAGGAGCTGAGGGAAAGGTTGGTTGTCTGTTTTCTGATCACCCCGGTTGTTCTAGAAATTTGTCTAGACCCGGAGTCCTGGTGCTATAAGCTTGCTGCTGACTCTCTCAGTGTGGCGGGTGGTAATTGTGGAATGAAAACTGACCCCCACCACAAGCACCCAGAGGCTGCCCTGCGCCACACTGGCCAGCAAAGTGGGGCAGGTGCGGGATGAGAGTGGGCAGTGCAACTGGGGGCTTTTCCGCCTTGTTTGTTCTTGTGGGCAGAGGCTGGGTCATGTCCACCTCTTTCCCCACAGAAGAGGAACGGCAAGACTTAGAATATGCAGCTGCTTGGCCATCACTCCACTTTGCTGCCTGATCTTAGTTCACCTACCAGGGATTGAACCCAGGCCCTCAGCATTGAAAAGGCTGAGTCCTGACTATTGGACCAGCCAGGGAATTCCCCCCTGTTACCTTCTACTAGTAATAATATTAAGGGTTGCAACAGGAACCAATGGTATATTCTGTGGGAATAACAATGGGTCCTCTTGCCAGGATTTTTTGAAACTCCAGGTGCCCCAACGACCCATCTTAACGTCATTCATTCCCCTGGAGGTAACATGCTATCTCACATTATTGATCTCCCATATTCCAGTACTTTACATACGCTAGGACTTGACTTCTAAGCTTGAAGAGCCTGCTTTTATCAGCCACTATATCATAGGTGCTGTTTTAGGTTACGCAGATCTTTCAGTTCTCACGATAACCTATTGTAGGGCTCTTATCTATCCTATGGCACCATTTCCCAACACCCATTTTATTTTTTAAACTTTTTATTTTGTATTGGAGTATAGCTGATTTGGAGAAGGAAATGGCAACCCACTCCAGTATTCTTGCCTGGAGAATCCTGTGGACAGAGGAGCCTGGTGGGCTGCTGTCCTTGGGGTCCACGGAGTCAGATCCGACTGAAGCGACTTAGCAGCAGCATAGCTGCTGATTAACAAGCAATGTTGTGATGGTTTCAGGTGAACAGTGAAGGGACTCAGCCATATGCATACGTGTATCCATTCTCCCCCAAACTCCTTTCCCATCCAGCTGCCACATAACGTTGAGCAGAGTCCCATGTGCTATAGAGCAGGTCCCTCCAACACCCTTTTTAGATCAAAGATGCCTGATAAATTAATAACAGAAACAGCAGCAGCAGGTGCTACCAGTTGTACTTATTATGTATCAGGCACTGTTCAGAGCCCTTTGCATATGTTAATCTCCACAACAACCTTATGGGCTGTGAGGAAGGTGTGATTATCTTCATTTCACACATGAGAAAAATTAAGCAGAGGTTAAATAACTTCACCAGTCTCACCCACTGATAAAGCTTTTTAGCACTGCTACAAGCTAGATAACATTATTACTATTTTAAATGTTAATAATAAGAAAATCAATGATATTTTGAAAGCTCACTGAATTTGAGCAGATTTACCCAAGAGGAAGGTAGAATTAATTCCTCTTTCAGAGACAGAATTATTCTTTTGTTTAGGGAAATGCCTTAAGGAGCCTGTTTTTTTGTTGAAAGTAAGGTATCTGGGCATGCCTGGAATTGAAGTTAAAATATAGATGAGGAAACTGCTCTGCAGAGTAAAATACAGGAAGTTTGGGGTTGTGCTATGGCACCTTGAGATGGTAGAAGGGCCTGCAGGAAAAGAAAGTAGGAATGGGTGAGAGAGAGGGAGTGGAGCTCAGTGATATGGTGGGAAATTATGATCCTTGAAGGAAAGTAGTCATTGACAAATTCCCTGTGGGGGGAATGGCCAACGAATCTCTTGGAACCAGGATAGTTGAAGTTCATTCTGCAGGTGTTAGAACTGTTCTCTGTTGGACTCAAGCCTTCAATATAAGATTGCTACTCACTCAGCGTAGTGCTCCTGCTTTGGAGGAGTAAAGAGAGAGGACCTGGGCCAGGCCTTCTAGAAAAGTGACCAGCAGTGATAGAATTTAGACTCCTGGGCTATAGCTGGGAGTGAGTCTGAGTCAGGTGGCAGCAGAGAAACCAGCTGCAGTTAGGCTCTCTCAGAAACAGGTGGAAGGGCTCCACCCCTGCCTTGCCCACAAAGGGTGTGGATTCTTTCAGGACTTGGTCTTAAGTAACTGAAAGGGTTGTCTCAAATGGAACTAAACAACAAGTTTATTATCTCCCGCATTAGGAGGTCCAGAGGTAGGGTGACTTCCAGTTGGTTGATTCAGTAACTCAACTATGTCATTAAAGATGTAATGCTTTTGACTGTCCTCTGCTATCTTCAGGCTGGGTATCATCCCTAGGGTGGTAGCAGGATAGCTACAGAGAGTTCCTTCCAGCTTTGGAGCCTGGATTCCTATGGAATTAAGTTCTGCTGGACATAAATATCTCTCTAGTGTCAGACCTACTACTTGTCATCACCAAAGGGCTGCCAATTGGTACTTGATGGCTTTTCTTTGTAGAACTTATTTGTTCCTTAGCCTGGGTCCTCTGGTGGAATAAGGAGAAATGGGAGGTAGGGAGAGCTACAACAGTCTTTTCTAGAAGAAAACAATCACCACCACCACCACAAAACCCCCAGGATTTGTGGAAAAATGGTAAATTTCATGTTTGGGATAATAAATGTGTAAGGTGAGCCTGGAACATTTTGTATCAGAAAACAAGGAAACCCTCAAAGACTTTGGGGGTTGTGTTAAAAAGATTCGGGAGCCAATTTGAAGGACTCTTACTGGCCAAAGATGGAAAACTTTGAGAATCAAAAAGAATATAACTGTGAATGGATTGAAACACATACATTTTATATGTATAATTTATAATATACAAAAAATAATCAGTCACCTGTGAAGAATGATAGAGAACCAGTCCATTATTCTGAAACTAGGTGAAAAAGAAAGTGTCCAGCTCTCTGTGACTGCATAGACTGTAGCCTGCCAGACTTCTCTGTCCGTGGAATTCTCCAGGCAAGAATACTGGAGTGGGTAGCCATTCAGGTAATTAAGAGCAAATAACTCACTCTTTAATTTGTTTTTCCTGCATAAACTGTCCCATGAAGCAACCAACTATTTTAAAGTTTTATTTATAGAAAAATTCCAGTTGGTGAATGGAGAATGATTGATTTAAAATATCAAGATTCCAATCCTTAATGAGATAATTGATTTAAGCAATTAACATCAGTGCCCACTAAGATCGTTAGTTGACAAGCTGATAGGAAACTTTGTAATGGATGAATCAGGCTGGCAACACCTGAACTCGTTGATCAATATTAACGTCAGATGTTATGTACCTCCTGATGTGATGCAATAGGAAGTACACAACCATCTATGAAGTCGTCTTGCCAAAAAAAAAAAAAATTGAATCTAAATATAATCAAGCCTTCCGGTTTACAGGAAATATTGGGGCATAGGAACAGAATATAGTATATGAACTTTTTAGGATTCTTATTTAAACAGCCCAACTACTAAAAATATGAGACAATACAACACTGAATATTTTATGATATAAAGGCATTGTTAACTTTCTAAAATGTGATCATGGTATTAGGGTTATACTTTTTTAAGAGCCCTATTTTTAAATAGCTGCATAATGAAATATTCACACTTGAAATAACATCTGAAATTTGTTTCAAAATAATAAAATGTATGTGTGGGGTAAGTGAATGAGGGCATAGGTTGACACGCTTGGCCATATATTTATAATTGCTGAAGCTGAGTGATGAGTACATGTTCATTCTAGGTTTCTATCTGGCATATGTTTGATCTTTTTCATGATAAAATGTTGAATCAGCTGTGGTCAACCACTTTTGAATCTTTGCAATTCTGGCTTTGATACTTTGGCTGCAGGCAGGGGACTTGATGCAAAGACTTCTGGCAGAGACCAGTAATGACTTTATAGAGGCTGCCTTGTGAGTGAGGATTGCATCCCAGGACCTGTTTAAATATACGGGACCATTGTTTTTCAGGTCTCAGCCAAGTTGATGTATTGATGTTACTTTTCTTGTTCTCCACTCCTCTCCTCCTACTCCTGCCATATTCTGGACTGGTGACAGGATTCAGTGCAGTAAACTGGGTATAAACTGTGGCATTGGCTCTTAATCAGCATCCTCTCCCTGCTTATGCTTTGATTCTGGGAATTAACCACAGACCATAAGTAAAAGCAGCCTTCTTCTACTAGTAGCTAAGACTTGACATCACTTCTCTACTGCTAAACATAGTCTTTTTTTTTTTGGTTTTAACATTTTCTTTTTATTGAGCTATAGTTGATTTACAATGGTGTATCAATTTCTTCTGTACAGCAAAGTGATTCAGTTATGTACATATACATATACATCCTTTTTTAAAAAAATACTCTTTTCCATTATGGTTTATCATAGGATATTGAATATAGTTCTCTGTGCTATACAGTAAGGCCTTGTTGTTTATTCATTCTATATATAAAAGTTAACATCTGCTAACCCCAGCTTCCCACTCCTTCCATCCGTTAGCCCCTTCTCCCTTGGCAACCACCAGTCTGTTCTCTGTGTCCATGATCCAAATATAAAGTCTTGTATCCTGTTAAAAGGTAAAGCCCATGAAAAGTGGGTGATTCTGTAAACTACTAGTTTTCAGGTTAAAGTTCCAAGGACCTTAAGTTCTCAGAGGTTTCTTGCTGCTCCGGATATAGCCATTTTCATTGACTCTGGTTAAAATTGTTAAAGGATGGGATATTATCCATTGTAAAATTTTCTCTATTCAACTTTTTTCAAATACTATGAAAAAACTCTTAGCATATACTAATACTGGAATCTAAGATGGGGTCTGATTTAATAGAGAATTGTATAATTTAATTTTCAAAGTTTTAGTTATTATAAGTTTTAAATGATATTTCAAGAAAAACATGATTTTCAGGGGCTCTGCTACTTGATCAGATTTGAAAACAGCACTGAGATGTAGTTATTTACATTTTAGTGTGAGTGAAGGATTTCAGGGATGAGTTTGATGGAATGCAGAACAGCTTTATTCTGGGCAAGAACTGAGAATAGAAAACCCCAGTCCATTTCTTTTCTGGTTTAAGATTGTGTTTCCGTGACAGCAATATTGAAATAGAATGACTTAAGTGAGGGTTAAACTCTCTTAGAGGCATCACCCAAGCCCAGAGAAATGATGTCTAAGTTCCAAGTCTCCTGGGTATTAGTGATTGGAACTGCCAGGTCCTAGGCTGTGAGATTTATTTCTTGCTTTAGAGAATAAAGCTAGTTGTAGTGACACAGAAATGGAAATAAATCAGAAAGTCTTTCATTCTTTCTCATCTTTGGTTAAGTAGTTCAAAATCATAGCTAAGGGATGGAGACAGTTGTTGGCAAGAGGAAGCTTTCAGCCTGGGTGTGGACATTGAATGAGTCTGAGTGGAAAGGGAGACATTTAATTTAACTGGCATTTTTAATCTGGAAAATTGGAAAGAAGGGCAGGAAGCACTTAGGCCATCAGTTAATTAATTGTTATTGTCTTAGGCGTTTCTCTCAGCTCAACACCTTGGCCAGATGTTGCCAAGGAACATCATGCTTAAGTGGAATAGCTGGAACCCTGCATGCTCTGATTCTTCATAGTACCATGCTTAAGTGGAATACCTGGAACCCTGCATGCTCTGATTCTTCATAGTACTTGGTGTCTGTGGATTGTCCACAATTGTGCTCTGCAGGTAAAATTTGTCATTTATTGTTGCAAGGATGAAAACATGTTTTAAAAAATATACTTTAAATTTCTATGCTACTTCCCATTCTAATTGGTTCTAATCTGTGTATTATCATCTTTCTCTCAAATCAGTTTTCATGCTAACTCACTTCTCTCACAGTAGACAGCAGAGTTGTACTGTTCACTGGCCATTGTGGCTGTTGAGCACTTGATGTGTGGCTAGTCCAAACTTAGATGTGAGTGTTAAACACCAGGTTGGGAAGACTAAGTATGGAGAAAAGAATATAAAATATTTCATCAATAGTTTTTTAAAATAGCTTTTAAAAAATTGATTGCATATAGAAATGAAAGTATTTTAGATACTTGGGTTAGATAAAACATATTCATTTTAATTTCATCTGTCCTTTAAAATTTTTTCAATGTATCTGTTAGAATACTTAAAATCACCATATGGCTCACATTATATTTCTTTTGGGCAGTGCTACACTAGGAAATATTGTGACATGTCAAATTTGTGGTATCTTGAGATCAGTGATGTGAGATCACAGTTGGATTTCTTGGCTTGAAATCTGGTTCTCCACTTCATATATGTGTGGCCTTAGGCAAGCTCTATTCCTCTCCAGGCCTCAGTGTCCTAGTCTGTGAAATGGACAGAGGAAGAGTTGCTGCTGCATTGGGTGGTTGAGATCACCTGAGATGGTGATTGGGTCAATGCAAGTTATGAGTATTATCCTTTACTTTCTGCTGATACTCCTGCTGCGTTGCTCTCCTCCAGAGTCACCCTCTTCTCTTGCCGAGCATCACAGACTCTGTTGAAAGGTGGTGTAGGCATGAGCCTTTCTAAGTCATCTTCCCCACCATCTACTTATTTATACTTGCCTTCATCTTCATATCTATATGCCCCTGAGTGTTTGAGGATGGAGACTGCACATTCAATTTGTTTGACACAGTGTTCTCCACAATAGAAAGCACACACAAAATAATTGTTTTAAATCGTGAAAAAAGTGACTTATCTGGGAAATGCAGATTTGTCAGTTATAGCAAATTTAAGTGGCTCAGCTGGTAAAGAATCTGCCTGCAATGTGGGAGACCTGGGTTTGATCCCTAGGTTTGGAAGATCCTCTGGAGGAGAGCGTGGCAACCCACTCTAGTATTCTTGCCTGGAGAGTCCCCATGGACAGAGGAGCCTGGTGGGCTCCAGTCCATAGGGTTGCAAAGAGTCAGACACGACTGAAAGACTAAGCACAGCACAACAAGTTTAAGGGATACCTTTGGAAACATGCTGAGACTCTATCCATTGACATCACAATGTCTTTCGTTTCTCATGGCAGCCTATAGATTTGTCAGATTATCTACTGACTTCTGCTCTAAATCTATATCCAGCAAGGATTCCCTCCCAGAATGAAAGCTATGCATTTTTTTGCAAAATGAAGATAATGTGTAATATCTGAAAAATCTTTGTTAAACATCATTGGCTGTTCCAAAATCATGCTTACCTGCTTGCTTTTCTAGTTCTATTAAGAGTAAAGACAAGCTCCTTTATGCCTCAAATGAGCTACAATAATGGTGGTAGGATATTGCCCTGAAATCTGGCTCATGGAGGAAGGGAGTTAGGATGAGGTTACCTACTGACCCTCAACCTTTGCTCAGAGGAAACAGTCAAAAGGGGGAACACAGGCCTTCCTCTGCAGTACTGAAGGAGGCTTTGCTGTAGGTACTGGGTGCCCCTGCTTTCAGCTATGCCCAGAGTCAAGTGAGCTGCTCACAGTCTGGAATCCAGGCCCATCTGGATAAAGGAAGAGCACACACTTTAGGCAGAGGACAGAGCAGAGTAGGGACTGTCCTGCAGTCTGCCCTTGTATTCTCTAGGGAGCAAAAGAATGGTAAACGACGTTGATTGGTCGCCTCTCCTAACACCCAAATCACTAAGGTTAAATAAATCTGAGTAAATGCTGGCCCAGACTAGGGTGGCTTCTCTGGCTTCCCTGGTTTAGCACTTTTTAAAATTGGCCACCATAGTATTCTATGGAGTGTTGTTCATCCAGTATTGTGGAGTACAAGGGAAATATTCTCAGTCATTTCACCCAGACGTAACTTACATGTACTTACCTCAGTGGATATTGGTGGAGCATGAGAATGGCCCCAAATCCTACTCAAAGAAACTTCACTGTAAGGCATATTCAGAAAGTAAAGTATAGAAAAACTCTAAATATTAAGAGATTTCATTTGTTCATGATATCTGTATCAGAGGAATCCTAAATTATTGGGCTGATAGAAAATACTCCATTCCTCTTGGCAAAATGCAGAGAACAAATAATTTTATGCAAACCTTAGAAAGCCACATTGCACAAAGGAACAGGTGACCAGAAGGCCACTTGCTTCTGGCAATTTCCTTAGACAGATTTGTAAAACAAGTTACAGCTGAATCAACAAACACAGGCTCTGGTCTTGTTTTGAATCTTTCTTCTCTGGAGCTGGCCTTTTGCCTAGCTTCCTCTTTGGACCTGAACTATTCTGTGTCTCTATTTTCCTCTTCTAGATGAAGAACACCCATTTTCTGTTCAGATACAATGTGCTCTTGTGAGAATGAAATTAATAATGTTTCAGCAACCTTCAGAGACTTCAGGGTTCCCACCATATCATTTTCAAACTCCTTTGTCAACCTTGGGGACCCTCCACTATCGTCAAACACATAGTCTTTTCCCATGCATGCATTCCATGCCTCTGTTGATTTTGTTCATCTCATCTGAAATTACCTTCTGTTCCTCCGGTTCTAGCTGACATTTAGGTTTAGTTTAAGTTCTGCTTCCCCTGAGAAGACTTCATTGTTTCTTTTCAGCCTTCCTGAGTGCATTTAATCAGTCTGCACACCATGCATACACTGCCCTGCATTATTCACTATTGCTTGAGATGTGCAAATCATATCTCCCAGCTAAGCACCACTTGTCACTTTATTTTTCACCCCCCAAACCTAGCTACTCCTAAGGCTACTTGGTTCTTACTACAAGAGAGATGTTTCTGACAATTAGAAATGCACCAAATAGAATGTGGTCCCCCAGGACATAGTGAATTCCTTGTCACTGCAGGATGTCAATAACAGACCACTTGAAAGGACCTTCCTTAGTGGATAGGTGGTAGTTTGGGTTTTATACATTTTTGATTAATGAATAAATGTTGAGTACTGGAAAAGAAATTCAAACATCCAGTTGGGTGTCTTTCAGAATTCTATCATACTTCTTTCATGTTGAGCTTCTATTATTCTGTAAAATGATTGTTCTCTAAGAAATAAGCATTTGTTACATTCATGGGAATATTTTCTCATTTGAAAATTATTTCTTATGCATCACTCATTTGATTTTAGCAAACTTGTGAGAGGTGTGAATCTTCTCAGTTATCTAACTGGTGTACATGAAGATAATGATGGAATCCTAGCAAGGTTGTGCAGAAAACACATGAGAGAAGAGGAACACAAATAACCAGAACTCACTGTTCTCCATGCTCTGATCTTAAGCCAGTTAGTGGAGCATGGAGGGCTTGGGAGAGAGGCCAATATTTTATGAATAAAATAATCCATAATAGAACTTATCTTTTGGTGTGGATCTGACCTCCCCATTTGTTCTTGGGTCTGTTGAATTTTTAGAAAATATTTATGGAGGTATAGTTGATTTACAATATTATACAAGTTTCAGATGTATAGCAGTGATTCACTATTTTTAAAGATTATATTCCATTTATAGTTATTATAAAATATTGACTATATTCCCTGCTTTGTTTAATATAATATTTGTAGTCTATTTATTGGGGCTTCCCTGGTAGCTCAGCTGGTAAAGAATCTGCTTGCAATGCAAGAGACCCTGGTTTGATTCCTGGGTCGGGAAGATGCCCTGGAGAAGCTTTAGGCTACCCACTCCAGTATTCTTGGGCTTTCCTGATGACTTAGATGGTGAAGAATCTGCCTGCAATGTGGGAGACCTGGGTTCGATCTCTGGGTTGGGGGGGTCCCCTTGAGCAGGGCATGGCAATCCACTCCAGTATTCTGGCCTGGAGAATCCCCATGGACAGAGGAGCCTGGCAGGCTACAGTCCATGGGGTCACAAAAAGTCAGACACAACTGAGTGACTAAGCACACAGCACAGCTTATTTATTATATACATGGTATTTTTTACCTCTTAATTCCCTACCCTGTCTTGCTCCTCCCTACTTCCCTCTTCTCTCTGGTAATCACAAGTTTTGAACTACCTATTAAGTCAGAACTCTACTCAGAAGTGGTCGATTTCACTCTTGATCAGAGAAGTTAGAATTGCATTTGGGTGAACATTTTTAGCTGAATTGTAGTTGCTATTTTGTTGCTTAGTGATAGAATCTAAAAAGCTCAGAAAATTAGAAAATTCCAAACCGTGGGTCTTCAGAGGGTGTACATATTTGGAATTTGTTTCCTGCTTTGGAAATGGTATTTTAATGGAATGGTTTATAGTTAAGTCATCATATAACAAAAGATATTTATTTTAAAAGTAAAATGTATTGAAGGCCTGAGGTAAACCATGTAGTATTTTGCTATGCCTTCCTGTAAAGCATGACAGTATAATATCAATTCAGCAGCAAAATTATCAGTCATATATTATGTACAAATCATAAAACTCCTCTTGAAGAGGCTACCCTGGAAAGACCTGGGCAGCATCATAAATGTGAAGTAGGAGAGTGACCAGTTGATCAGTGTGTATGATGTGTGATTGTTTTTGTTTTCTTTTACTGTATAACAAATTATCACAAATTTAGCAGGTTAAAACAATATATTTATTGTCTCACAGTTTCTGTGAGTCAGGAGTTTGGGCACATCTTAGCTGGGTTCTCTGCTTTGGATCTGGCAAGGCTGCAGTCAAAGTATTAGTTGGCTTGTGTTGCTTTCTGGAGCTCAGAGCCCTCTTTCAAGCTCTCAGGTTGTAGACAGAATTCAGTTCCTTGTGGTTGTAAGACTGAAACCCCATTCTGTAGCTGACTATCACATGGGGTCTGCTCTCTGCTCCCAAAGGCCACTGCGTTCCTTGCTACATAGTCCTCTCATAGGCCTTCTCAGCGTGGCAGCTTTGGGCTTCAAGCTAGCAGCAGAATTCTGACTTCCTCTTTGACTTACAGACCCTCTTTTAAAGGGCTTATCTTATATTCTAGGCCTATCCAGGATTATCTTCTTTTTGGCTGACTCAAAGTCAGCTGAGTAGGGACCTTAATTACAGTTATAAAATCCTTTCACTCTTGTTGCATGTGTGTGCACATAACTAGTCGTGTCCGACTCTCTGCAACCTCATGGACTGTATGTAGCCCACTAGCCTCCTCTGTCCATGGAATTTCCCAGGCAAGAATACTGGAGCGGGTTGCCATTTCCTATTCCTTGCTTCATAACATGACCTAATAACAGAAGTAAAGTCCTGTCATAGTCACAGGTCTTGTTCACCCTGAAGGAGGGGATTATATAAGACATGCACACCAGTGGTGGGAATTCTGGGATCTCCTTAGAATTTTGCCTACCTCACCGGGCAATTAAGAAAGCAAAAACACTGTTTGTTAGGGATTGGGATGGGGTTATGGGAGGGTATTTTTTTCCCAACACTAATTCTCTTATACTAGCTGGATACAATGTAATGTGTTAGTAGCAGTCGTGTCAGACTCTTTCTGACCCCATGGACTGTAGCCTGTCAGTTTCCTCTGTCCATGGAATTCTCCAGGCAGGAATACTGGAGTGGGTTGCCGTTCTCTTCTCCAAGGGATCTTCACCCAGGGATTGAACTTCACGGCGGACCCAGGGATTGAACCTGGGCTCAGTGTCTCCACTAGTCTGACTGGGTGTGCTCTCATCTTGGATGCCAGCTACAAGCATTAGATCTTCAGATAAGATACTTCTGCTCACTGGAGAATCTGCAAACAAGTATTAGGGTTTCCCATCACCACCCTCTTGGGTTCAAGAATTCACTAGAATGACTCACAGAACTCAGGAAGGCACTGTGTGTATGAATACTGTTTTATTTTCAAGGATTCAATGAACAGCCAGGTGAAGAGAAATAGGGCAGCAGGGTCTGCATAGTCCAGGGCAGAGCACTCCATGCTCTCTCTGGGTGCACCATTCTGCCATTACATTATTGTATCCACCATCCTGAAAGCTTCCTGAACTTTCTTGTTCCAGAGCCTTTATGTGAAGCTTCATTATGTAGGTGTTATGGACTGAATGTTTGTGTCCCTCCAAATTCATATGTGAAAGCCCTAAGTCCTAATGTGATGGTATTTGGAGAGGGAGATAATTAGGGTTAGATTGGATCATGGGAGTAGGGGGAACATAATGGGATGTGTGGCTTTGTAAGAAGAGGACAGAGAAGTTTCTCTGTATGTGCATCCACCAAGGAAAGGCTGTGTGAAGACATACAAGGTGGTCATGTACAAGCCAGAAAGAGGGCCCTCAGTAATGGAATCAGCTAGCGCCTTGATCTTGGGTTTCTAGCCTTCAGAGCCCTAAGAAATAAATTTCTGTTGTTTAAGCCACCCAGAGTCTGGTATGTTGTTATGGCAGCTTGAACAGGCTACAAGAGTAGGTATGGTTGATTACGTTGTTGGCCCCATGACTGAACTCTGTCTCCAGCCCCTGTCCCTCCTGAGGACTTCCTTGGTAGAGCAGGATTGCAAGGTCTAACCATGTCATCAGGCGGTGGTTTCCTCTAGTGACCGCCCCTCCCCCCATCTTGAAGTTATCTAGGCTCCTTCCCCGTGAACCATCTCATCAGCATAAGCTCAGGTATAGTCAAGGGAGTCCCTTATGAATAACAAAAAACACTCACTCAGGAAATCTCAAGGGTTTTAGGAGCTCTGTGCCAGTTACTAGGGACAAATACCAAAGATCAAATATATTCTCTGTTATACCACAGAGGGTATTACCTTCTTTGTGTACCAGAAATTTGACAGAAAGTGTCAGTTTGGCTCAACCAATTCAGATACTTCTTAGCAACACCTGGGAAGGTTATATAAGCCTATAGTGTATTATATATAGTATATATTTAAGCTACTATATATATATATAGTATACATATTTAATGTGTGTATATCTACACATTGAATAGCTGTGATTTTGTTCAACACAAAATTTCTCCACTCAAGGAAATGGTTAACCGGTGTTACTAAGGGGATAACACTTTCTTGTTTTGTTCTAAATTTTCTTCCTCAGTCCATTCATGGTTATTCCTGATCTCATACCAGTCTACCTCTGACATGAATCCATGGTAGATTGGAAGTCTCATTTGGGTGCAAGAACTGATAAAGCACCTCTGGAGAAATGTTTGTCTGCCTGGATGTACTTGCATTATGTTTAAGCTTTGTGGAAGCGTCTTCAGCACCTGGGAGTCTCCAGGTGTATTTTGTCCATATCATATTTATAACTGCATTCCTAGCCAGTGCTGAAACTGAGGCAAATTGCCCTCAGCTGATGCCTGATATTTAATAAGAACTGCTTTATTCCTCGCTGTTATTTTAGTGGGGTTTTATAATCTATTTTTTGCTTTGAGAACAAGAAGGGTAATCTTCATGCAGAGAAATGCTTCCAAAAGTTTTCACCATTTTCCTTCAGATATGTCCATATTGCACTCTCAAATGTGTCCCTTGGCTGCAGCTGTGTTTGTCGTCATTTCGTTTCCATATGTGCTTGTGCTGTAGATGTAAACTGCTTTAAACTGTTCCTCAACTGTTCTTCAGTGACTTCACACAACTTTTAGCTGACTCTGTGTGTACAGAATGATGAGGGTCTTTTATCCTTGAGCATTATCAGGCAAGTAAGCAATGCCTGTTAAAGGATGTCAGAAAGGTTCAGGTAATTGTCAGGGGCAAGAAGGAGAGAAAGAAGGGAGAGGAAAAAGACATGGGAAGGAAAAGATGAAAGTATAGAGCAAAAGGAGAGAAAAAGAAACTAGTCTACCTTGCAGCAGAGGACCAAAATGCCCCCCAAACCATCCAGATAAAGCCCAAGTTACTCTAGGTGACAATCATTGATGAAACCTATTTGAAACAGCTTTAAAAGTAATTTAGATTTCTGAGATGTTCTCTTCTAGAAGTAGCCTACACAGGGTTCCAGATGAGCTCATGGAAGACCAGGAACCTAAATAGGGGACCACATGGGGCAGAGAAACTTGGAAGAGTAAGAAGTGAGGTGTGGGAAGCCTGCAAAAGATGGCAGGGTTGGGTGCAAGACAGTCCTGGCTGTGGTTTATGGGGCTCCTTGCTTTAGGGCTCAGAGTGAGGAGTGACAGAGCAGGATGGAGAAGCGCCTCCTGACCCCATTGTAAAACACACTGATCTCTGAGGCCCAGACCATGAAGGAGGGCAGCACATCTGATTATGTGACTCTGACAAAATGTCAGAGAAATGAAAATAAATGGCTGAACAGTCCCCGGAGGGATAAAGAGTTCAGTTATTAAGCTCCCCGACCAGAAACATTGCGATTTAGTCATCTAGAATGATTTTATTCCATCGTCTATTATGAGCTGCACCACATAAATCTGTGTTTTATTGCTGGAGTGAGATGCTGGAGAATTTCAAGATTACTTTCGGCACTGTCTGAGTCGGCTTACTGCTGTGCCGACAAGTGCTTGTGGAAAATTAGCAGCAATGATATTAATCACCTTCTTTGGGGCTCCTCCCCCAACTCTGTTAGAGCTCTGTTTTTGTCCTTCTTTGAAAACAAGAAATGAACAAAACCCAACCTGGGCCCTGCAACTCTAAAACACAAGTATGTCAGGTGGAGTTAGAGAGTGGTAGTCGGAAGGAGAGCTGGTTGTCAGGAGCTGGGATGGTGGGTGGGAGGGGTGAGGTGTCATTTGTATGATGCTGTTGCTATGTCACATCTTATGCCTGGAATTCTCTGGGCTGTGGCTCTTGGGAAGAGGAAGTAAAACAAAGAGAGGTGGTGTTAAGAAACATGAAAGAGTATGGCCAGTTTTCTTTGATCAGCATATTCAACTGGTACATTACAAGAGTGTAAAGGAAGGTGAGAAATAGGAAGTAGATGGGTGAGGGGTTTGAACACACAGATACACAAACCCAGATACACACATTCATTCACTTAAGGGCTATAAGAGGGCAGTTTAATTGGGGGCCAACTGCATGAACAACTGATGCCCTTATTCTTTCTCCCACAAACACTCTCCTTTCAAAAGCTGATTTAATTTCTCTCCTGAACTACTGCTACCTCCTAGTCTTTTTTTTTTTTTTCCAATAGTCTCAATTTTATTCCTTTTTCCTAAATTATCTCCGCAAGGTTGCTCTTCCTGCCTTTGCTTTGGGGCAACTTCATCTATTTGGTTGGTTTCCAGTGTCATCTCTCTGACTTCCAGTGTATATCCTAAGCTCTGCTCTTCCTCAAGCAGGAATAGGTGTCACAGTTAAGCCCTGGATGAGATAGAAAGAGCTAAGACAAAGCATAGCTTGACCTTGCAGTTATGTACCTGGGTTTGTGAGGGGCAGGATGCTGATGAGCTATGTATAGGGATAATAGGCTGGGTTTTTCCCTATGTTCTGATGTCTAAATATGCTTCTCTTGTCAAAGTTTTAAAAGAGGAAGTGAGAAAGAAAGGAAAAGACTGTTGGCAAGGGAGGATGAAAGAGGAAGAGGCGAAAGAGAAAAGAGAACTGAAGAGGTAGAAAGGCGAGGGAGAAAGAGGGAGAGGACAGATTCTTTTAAGAGTTTCTAAGACTTATACTTTAAAATAGCTCCTCTATGTCAGGTATTTCTCCCTTTTATAACATCCTTATCTAGGCCCTGTGCTGTTATAATTAATTGGAAAGAGCTACACCACAGAGCTTCCTGCTGCCAGGCTGTCACGAAGGTGTGTTCCCTCTTCCCATAAGCTGAACTCAGCATCGGTTGCCTGCCCTTCATTCCTGCCAGTATGTTCACCACATTGCTTTCCCATCAAAGAGCTACATCAACCTGGTCTCTGGCATCTTTCAAATTTGGGGCCAATGTTGGTTCCCTGGAAGGATCTTTGCTTCCCTTCCTGGAGGCTACTGAGTGGGCTCAGAATTAAAGGCAAGACACATATAAGAAATAAGGCCACAGTGAAGTGTCACTGTCTGAATACCCACCCCAGAATTGGGAAATGTTGGGTGCCTAGAGCACGAGGAGACCCACTCCGTATGGCAGAATCTGTGGTGATGACTTGAGAGAGTCTGGGGTTGGAGTCACCTGGCTGGTGCAGGCATGCACAAGAGGGATGTGAGTAATGGTGCCTCCACCCCTACAGGAAAGTGGGGGTTCTCATCCTATCTCACTGGGATGCCGCCTTCTGCTCTCAGAGCTCTGGATGTGGGTAATCAATGATACACAGAGAGGAGCCACATCCTGGAGCTCCCTCTTCCCTTCATTGTCCGGTCTAGTTCTCTCCACACTGGAAGTGTGAAAGATGAGAAAGATGCCTGGAGGACTGACTGCATGTGACTACTTTCCTTGCCAAGCCCTGCAGTAACACTGCAGAGTAATAAGATTTGTACAAACTCAAAAGTACAGAGAGAGGAACAAAGGGCACAGTGAAGGAAACTTTCCGTGTATTTTAGGAAGCTGGAGTGCGGAGACCGCTGACCAATTCAACAAAGTGGAGTTGGTGGCAACTTAGTGTCAGATTGGGGAGGGAGATAGTCAATCCTGTGGAACTTCAGAAAATCTCGTAGGATCTGTTTGGTGGGTAAAGTAGAAATCTGTAATTAGGAACATTTATGGAAAGCCTGAGTATAGGGTAGTCTAACCCCAGGTCTCTTTTCCTCCTATACATTTTGACTGTCACTTTTCCCCTTAGACATCTAGGCTGTCACTTTTCTGAGTATGAGGGCAGTAGTAATGAAACTCAGAGCTGAAGATGGAGGAATTTAATGAAAACACACACAAAATCATAGAACACCCTCACCCTCACGGTTTCCCACAGAGCTTTTCCAGATATATTAATAGTTAAAGGCAGGGGGTTGAATGAGGCTCCTCTGAGTTTGAAAGAGTTTGGGATCCCACCAAATATAGGAGCCAGTTTATGAGATGTTCATCCTCTGGTAAAAATTGTAAGTTGACAAGTCTCATGCGCATACACTGTATTTCCAGTCAGCTTTTAGTATTTCATTTCTAAATCTGAAGGGCCATGCAATGAACACAAGATATTCAATGGGAATCATTAAGTCTATACTAAAGAAACCAAAACTAGGAAGGAACCTAGAATCTCCTTCCACCAAGAAAAAGAGAATGCAGAGAGCAAAATGAGGTCTAAAATATTCATAATTATATTCTAAGAGAGATGGAGTAAATATTTTTGGCTGATGTTCAGCTATTAAAGCTGACATTTGAGGCTTCATCTGCAGTGTCAGTTGACCTGAATCCTAGAGGAGGTCCCTTCATTTAACCCCTAAACTTTCTTTGACCCTATGGTTTAGGTGAGTCCTAAAACTGATACAGAAGCCAGATCAGAGCATGTGCTTTATTAATGAGAGCTCCTCGGTTGCCAAAGGTCAGGGAAAAGCCAGGCTGGGGAACACAGTGGGGACCTGTGGCCACGGAGGAGGCTGCTTTTCCAGAGCCTGGGCGGTGGCTCCACCTATCACGTGTCAGGTGCTATGCTACGGATATAATTAAAGAACTTAGCATTCATAGAAGTTAACACGTGTTAGTCTCTCCTCTCAGACTATTCCAGTTCTTTCAATATCCAGTAGTCCCAGTTACAGCCTCATGAATTCAGAGCTTCAGTGTAGGGTTGGCTGTTTGAAAGAGGGAGAAAGTCATTATAGATCATCATTCATGCTCTGGCTAGGCTAGACTTGCATTAAGAGTGTTCTGTCACTATTTCCATCCATCAGAGCTGCCTCCATTGGTTTAACAGTTCTGAACCCTGAAGCCTTCTACCTAGCAGCAGCCATTTCCTCCTGGCCTTCCCAGCCCCGGCAGCTCTAAGCAGGGCTCAGCTCCATCTTGAGGACGCTGTTTATGGTTGCAGGATGCCCTTCAGTGTCTGTGGCCTTTGCACTGTGGACGACAGGAGCTGAGGTCACCTCCTTTTCTCAGAGGGGAAATGGTTTGATATGAGGCACCCTGAGTCACAGGGTAGGCCACTGTCTGCTTACAACTTGACAAAATGCAATTGAGTAAGGATGACTAGCCACTTAATGGATGTTAATTATGGCTCGCAGCATCCCTGTAGGTCAGGGGACAGGAGGACTCTGATGTCAGGGCTGACACGCTGTGGCTGGCGGCAGGCTGGCACTTATATTTGACAAGGGTTGTGGCTAGTTTAGCACAGCCAGAGGGACCCAGATGGAAAGTTCAAGACTGACTTGCAGAGGGACCGTTCACTGTTACACTCTCCTCTTCAGTGAAATTTTCAGCATGTGCTTCTGCCTTTGTTTCTTTCATCCCACGCCCGCATACCCAGAACCGGTTCAAACCAGAACTCACAAGGTGCATTGTCCAGTTTCCGAGCTCCCCTTTCCTTGATGGAAATAAAACCATTAACTCTGGAGAGCATGGGATCAACCCCAGTCCTCCTTTGCCAAATCCCTGCACTGTAACTTTGCAATGCTTTTAACCGTAGAGGCAGATTGAAAAACACAAGAGTAATTAATGTTATTATAAATTAGAGAAGCACATGGCAGTCCTCTTAATGCTAACCTCTGGTTTATGCAATAAAGCTGAGATGTGTATAGGCTTCTATGCAGTGCATAATTTTAAAACATCATCTCCTAAGCGCTCATTAGTTCCGTTTTAGCCGAGGTGGCATATGGAAGGTGTCAGTTGTGAATATTTATTGGGATTGAAATGGACTCTTAAGAGGTGAATGCTGAGGGGAAGCATCTTGTGATATTAATAGAGCCCATATATGTCACCCAGAGATGACTGATGGGCTGGCCCTTCCCTTCTCCAGGAGCTGAGGAACAGTTCCCTCTGGGATCAGAGCAGAACAATGTGAGTTGTAACCATCCTGCATCCTCTCCAGCTGTTTGGACTTGAGGGATATTTGAATTGAATTAAAGTACAGATTGGGGAAAAGTTACCTGGCAGAGAAGATAAGAGGCAAGACTTCTCTCCCATGTAAGTGAGGAGTTTGACATCACTGAGAGAGCCATCAGCCTTGGCAGCGCCCATGAGATGCGCTTGGCCTCTCTCCATTTCTGTGGTAAATCCATCAACATAAAAGCGTTCTCATTTCAGAAAGAGTGCTCTGGAGGTGAACACAGTTGAGCCAAAGAAAAAGCTTTCAATTTTGATTTCACAAATGCATGGAAGCAGCCAAAGACACTGAAGGTGGCTTGGACTTGCTTTGAAGTTTAAAAATAGTTTCAATGAGAATCTCTAATGTATGTACAAGTACAGTTAAATAGGAATTAATACATAATACACTGTATCTGTTGATAAAAGTGTTCAACTTTTAAAATTAAGATATAATTTGTATACAGTAAAATCCACCTTTTTTAAGGTACAATTCTGTGAGCTTTGACAAATGCATACAGTCATGTAACTAACACTCAGCCCAAATATACAACAGTCCCATCACCTCCCACCCCCCAGATTTCAATGTGCCACTTTGTAGTTAATTCCTCAGCCCCTGACAACTACTGATTTTCTTTTGCTCTTCTAGAATACCACAAAAGTGTCATATATATTATGTAGCCTTTTTAGTGTGGTTGTTTTTCACTTAACATTGGAACATTGTTTCACTTAATATTGCATTTGAAATTCATCCCTGTTGTGTCAGTAATTTGTTCATTTTTATTGCTAAATATTCTCTTCTACCTGGATGTATCAAAGTTTGTTTATCCACTTCCTTGAAGGGGGATATTTAGATTGTTTCCAGCTTTTGGTATTATGCATAAAGCTTCCTGTGTACAGGTTTTCAAGTGAAGATAAAATTTATTTCACTTGGGTCAGTTTTAAGCTGTGGGATGACTGAATTGTATAGTAAGTGCATGTTTCACTTTATAAGAAACTGCCACATGTTTTTCCAAAGTGGGTGTACATTTTGTATTTCCACCAAAAGAATGAGATTTCCTGTTCTCCACTCCTTGACAGTACTTAATATTATCTACTTTTAAAAAACTTAATCATTATATTAGGCGTTGAGTGGTATTTCATCATGGTTTTAATTTACATTTGTAACGACTAATAATGTTGAGCATCTTTCCCCATTTTTATTTGCCCTGTGTATATATATATATATTCTTTAGTGGAATATCTGTTTATCTTTTACCTATTTGAAAGCAAGTTGTTTGATAGAAAAAATGGTATTTTGTTTTATTTTTAATTATTACTATTATTTCTGATTAGGTGTGAGTTTTCAACTGTTAGTCTGACTAGCTAAATTATCTCCCTCCATCGCCAGCCTTTAGCCACCAGAAAGACATTGAGCTAATAGTGTAGATAGAGTCATGTTTTCTCAAAGCCAGACAGCAGAAAACTATATATGGAACATTTTTTTCTGGATGGCTTTGGAAATAAAAAATAACTGCTTCTATTCTCTCTGGAGGCAACTACTCCCACCCCATGAATGTGTCATTAAACCAAGTTCCCCTTGTAGGAGAAGAAACAACTATAGATGGCTCTTTGAAGAGGATGACTTGTTTTTCCTAGAGCTATAAGGCACCAGAGGATTATAGGATTCTGGTTTTTAAAATAGCCCTACAATTTCCTTGGGGCAATTATTGATTATTTGTGACTTGAAGTCTTAAATCAAGAAAGGCAACATGCTTCAGATGTCACTTTAAAAAATAAAGAAGTTGATGCATCTGTGAGATCTGACATAGCCCTTTTAGATGGAAGATACAACTAGGAGCAACAGCAACACCTGATTGAAGAAAAAAGTCAATAAGACCTGGAACTATTTATTGTCTTGGTGGAATATACTTGTAGTGGCCTTCCTTTAGGATTTTTCTCAGCTCCCAGTGTTTTCTTTCTTGAGATCTACTTTCTTTCTTCTGTGATTTCTCATCTGCCAGAGACATGAGATCTCAGCAACTACGTTTGTAGTATCTAACCCCACCCACCTCCTTGGCCAAATCACTGTGATCAGATAGTTACTTAATTCAGTCCAGGCCAGCCAGATATGCTGTATGGATACTAACTCGGAAATGTCAAGTTGAGGGGCATGACATTTCTTGCCAATGAACTTGGAATTAGAGGAGCCCATTTTATAAAAACAAAGAAAAATGAGGCTGATTCTTGAAAAATCCAAGATTAAAGACAGACAAGAGGCACTCGTTAGATTCCTGATGGTCCAGGTCTCAATTTCTGCCCCTTCCCTAAGAACCTCTGCTCTTGAAAACCATGAAGCACTTCGATATACTTCTGTTGAATTCTCTCTTAGATTGAAGCTTGATTTGGCTTCTAATGCTGCAGTCAAGAGAGTCTCACCTGAGGAAGCAGTGTATGATCTTGGCTAAGAAACCATTCTGTCTGACCTGGGATCCTGTGAAGAATTCTGAATTACAAGTGGCACAAATGCAGGGCTCAGTAATGCCAGATGAATGACTGGAGTTGAGAGGGGACCGATATTTTTAAGGTATGTCTTAGTGAAGATATGGAATTGCTTCTTTATTTCGAACTCCAGTCAGATTCCCAGAATCTTAGCTCTGGAATGGATCTTAGGGGTTATACAGGTAATTTTGTCCCACCTTACACATAGAGAGCAGGAGGTCTTTCTTGAAATCGGCAGATAGCCATCTGACCTCTCTAATTATATTAAATCATTTGGTTCAATGCAAGGTCTACACATACCCAGAAAAATACATGCTGTTTTATGTTCTAAAATTCACATTTCTCTCCTCACCCAGAACCTCGTCTAAATATTTTAAGACAGTTATTATTTTTAATACTCTCTTGAGATTCCTGTTACTTACTTCTAAGGCCATCGGTAGATAATGAAGAAACTTTTGCCAGCAGGCATTCCAATTTGGATTTAGAAACACTGATCAAATTTACTTTTTCTTCTTTGTTGTATGTTGATGACCGACGCTCACAATGTCTTAGCTCACATCTTTTGGATTCTGTGCACTTATAGAAAAACTCTGTGTGCTTGGGCCAGGTCATTTTTGACAGTGTGAAAAAGACTTAACTCACACAGACTCCATTTATATCAAAAGAGTCCCACTCTTTGGGGGCTCACACAGATTAATGCTGGGAAGGAAAATAAGGAGGCACCAATAATGGTGCCTGAACATAATAGATGCTCAACCTGTTTGGTGAACTGACTGAATTATTGCTGATCAAGTCAAAACTGTTCCATGTAGAGAAAATTTGTTTAACCCCTTCCCTCCAAACTGGAAAGAAAGCAGCCTTGAAGCTTGTGATTAGATTTCTCTTCCTTCAGAACAACAGCTAATTTAGAGCCTGTAAGAATAGCCCTGGTTTGTAGCTAGTTTCAAAGTGTCATAGACCAGCTGGGATTGGATGCTCTCAGAACTCCAGAGGTGTTGGGCCGTGTCAGACTGATGAATTATGTAAAACCTGTTTTCTCTGAGTATTATTAATCATCCTCAAGCAAATGAAGACATGCTAATTAATTTGTGGTGGTTTTTACCTGCAAATGCCAAAGGAACTAAACCAAATTAAATCTTCTATTCTCTTTAAGACCAGCACCCCGTTAAACGCCCGATGACTCATCCAATTCAATTTGAAAGATGTGGTTCTTTGGAAACTTAGTTTGCCTGCAGTTTCAGACTCCTAAAGGATCTTTCTTGAAAGTGTAGCCCAAAGTTTCATGCATAATGGCTTGGAAAATGAATGGATGGAATTAATTGTTGTGATTTACAGAGGATCCAACATACCTCTGACTCTGTATTAGATAGTTTACCTGTGTTGCCTCATAGGTAGATATTATCATTTGAGTTGTGCAAATGACAAAACAGACTCAGAGACTTTATGTAAATTTCCTAGGTCATACAACTTAATAGTATTTAGCTAAAACACAAATGCTAGTCTGACTCTGGAGCCCCTACTTTTTCTATCGCACCATGCTTCTTCCAAGGAGAAAATCCACTGTACCTATGTATGGTGCAGTGCACACTTTGAACTATATTTGAAGAATTAGGGTTTCCCATTTTCTTTCCTCTATTGCAGAAAAGTCTTAGAGAAAAGAGCTTTAGGGTATTCTAATGATTTCCATAGGAACAGCATCATGTGTGGTACCCCTCCTTTCTCACTCTCAGCTCCATGTGTACTCTGATGTTTTTGAACCAGGTCATTTCCTTTTGATAACAACTAAAATATTATTGCTTGAGGAAGATATACCTTTCCATCCATGGCCATGAGTTTGCCAAATGAGCCATGTTTAATGTGCCTCTGAAATAAGCGGTCTCTGAACATCCCAGCAGGACTCTGGGGAGACTAAGAAAAAATACCAGACTCTTAGCTGATCACAGATGGTTTGTGTGGGATTGCACTGGGCACCTTACATCCTTGTCTAGTTCAGTTTCATGATTTTCTTCCCCAGGACTACCTAAGTGACTACAAATGAAATTAAAGGTTCATTTTTGGTGATGTTGATTGCCATTACCAGTGTTTTTTCCCTTGGCAACTAACTTGCATGCCCAGTGGCAAGAATGGTGGCTAATGCTCCATAGATTGCTTTGGTGTTAAATGGAGTCCTTTAATATATCTCCTGACAGCCAGTCCCATCCAGGATGGATGTGCTTGATTGGCATCAACTCCAGAACTGTTCACTCCAGAGAAGGATCCAGGAAGCAGGGTCCTGGCCAAAGTGTCTTGGGTCATTTGGGGGGGATTGGTACTTCCTCTCCTTCAGGCATGATGGGTGGTCATTCATCCTCTTCCAAGGACTCAAAGGCGCTAGGACTGCTGTTAGAGTAGGAACTCCATGGAATACTTTACTGATGACAGAGATTATGTAATCTGATGTGCACTTTGCTGCTTTTTGGGATGACCTGAAAATTATCTTCACTCTTATTTTATTCTTCCTAAATTATAGAAATACTGGGGCTTTCAATAAAGATTTCAGACTTGGGCATCTCTTCTTTTCACTGTTTTAAGCAACAGATGTCCCTATTTTGTCAAAGAACTGGCAAGATATACAAGAGCATGTACTCCTGAATCTCTGTCTGTCACTAACTGTGTCACATATGGCAAGTCACATTCTCTCTGAGCCACATTTTTTTTTTTCACCTGTGAAATGGGGTGATTATGTCTGCGTTAAAGGGCTGTTTTGAATTAAGATTAAATGTGAATGAAATTAGCACAAAGTCTGGCATGCAGAGGATGCTCAAAAATGTTTGTTTTCTTTTTGCTAAATGAATACCATTTCTTTTTATTTCTAAAAGTCCCACCATCCCTTCACACCACACACACACACACCCACACCCACACCCCCACACCCACACACCCCACTTCTTTTCTAGGCAAACATTTCAATATTGTGTGGTAGTGCTTGCAAATTGTAGTCAGCATTATTAAGTTAATTTTTTCCTCACACTTCTTCTCTTGCACTGTCCTTCTCCACAGTTGAGAATGAGAGAAATGGAAAATAGAATTGTATTGCATATTGCTTGATCTTTTTCTTGGCTCTTAATTAGAACCTCCTTGCATGCACACTCCCCACCTTCACCTGTTACACCTTGTGCTTCTTCTCTTTCCTTTTCAGGTGTCCTCACTGCACATGTTTTTCATTGTTGGATGTGTTTTTGCCAGAATCAGAAATAGTGAGTGTGTCCTCTCTGAAATGGTACAGTAGTGTGTTGGGTAACTGTATCAAAGCCTTATGAAAAATGTGAAAAATGTCCTCCTATCTCATGGGCTAGCTGAATGGGAAAGTGGTAGAGTTGGTGGTGGTAAAAGTGACAAGTGGGAAAAATATTACTGCTTTCTCCAGGAGGGAAGAATGGAGATAGTTACCAATGGGTGAGTCTTTATTTTCCTACAGACTGGATTGAGTATGTCAACTATCTCAGAAAGAAAATGAAAGCAAATCCTTCTACATCCCACGGCTCTTTGTAGGGGCAGTACTAAATTGCTTCACTTTTTGGTAGGCTTTCTCCAGAGGCTTATCTCCTTGCTGAAATAATCTCTTCTGGAGCCATTTCCAAATTTCAAGACTTTGTTCTGACTGTTTTTATGAGCCATTCTTTCATCAGTTCTACTTTCCCCTGGAGTGAAAATATCCTTTAGTGCCAGCCAGATCCTTTGTGTGAGTGAGGTGCTCACCTGAGAGCATGGGTGTAGCAGACAATCTCCAAGACAGCCCTAGTGACCCCTGCCTTGTAATATTCACACCCTCATGTAGTTCTCTCCTCCAGTCTGCTGGGGTGGAGCTGTGGCACCAACAGAGTATGGCAGAAGTGATGCTGTGTCTCTTCTGAGCTTAGGTTATAGAAGAGGCTGCAGCTTCCATTTTGGCCACGCTTATTCTCTCTTGGATTGCTTTCTCTGCAGGGAAGCCAGCTGCTATGTTCTGAGCTTCTCCAGAAGCTCTCTGGAGAAGCCAGTGTGGTGAGGAACTGAGGCCTCCAGCCAACAGCCATATGACAAAAGCTTCTTTACATTTTATCTTCCAGCCCCAGTCAAGCCTTCAGATGACTGCAGCTCCAGTCAATAGTTTCACAGCAGTCTGATGAGAGACCCTGAGCCAGAGTCACCCAGGTAAGAAACTGTGAGCAAATACATTTGTTGTTTGAAGATTCAGTTGAAAACTGAGAAGGATGTGAGATCTCACACTGTCTGTAAGCTAAATCAGCCTCCAGCAGTTTTATGGACACTAGTAGAAGTCATGGGACTGCTGAATAAGAGACAGAAGACTTGCATTGTTCACAGCACAGCAGTCAGCATGAGATCATATCTACACTGGATCCTCCTGCCCCCTAAGTCCCATGGGACTGTTGCAGGGATGGGCATTGGTTCCTACTCCAAACACAGTAGGTTTGACTCATAGCTAAGAAACCATAGCATAGGAGACCTTGATCTTTTATAAGAGGGCTTCAAAAAAGCTAGTCAAACTTTACCTTGGAGGGAGACATTATTTTTGTTATACTGGATGGCAGACAATTCTGGCCTCTTTTCCAGAGGGATGCTATCTCCATCTTGCAGTGTTTATTATACAAATACCCTGTAGAAGATAATCTGGACCGAAAACTGTCAGTGCCTCTGCTCATAAGGAACAGAGTGGATCCGGTGGAGACTTGTCTACCAGCAGACATGGGGTTTTGGAATAAGTTTCTGTGTAGCAGTAGATAACCAATGCATGGGATACCTATGTCTATGCCTTCACCGTCAGAGCCATTGGACTGATGGCAGGTGTGGTCGAGTTATTTTTATTTAGTTTTATTGATTTGTTTGGCTAGTTGCAGCCTGTGGGATCTAGTTGCTTGACCAAGGATGGAACCCAACCCCCCTGCATTGGGACCACAGAGATTTGTGCTCCCCACTAGACCACCAGGGAAGTTCCAAGTTGTATTTATAGATAGAGAATACATGTGGGGTCTTTGGCTTTAGTAATAGGTGAAGATACAAGGAAGTCCTCTGATTTTGGAGGGTGATGAAGAGAAAGAAAGGGAAAAAGAGATGTTAGGAAGGGGCCAACAGATAGAACTGAATATGTTAGATATGCCTAGCTTCCTCTGGAAACAATGTTTTACTAGAGAATAGTTAGATTTGTAAAAGGAGATAATTCATTACTTAGTATCCTATTCTATTAAAAAGAAGTCTTTTCGTTATCACTAGTGAAATGTTTTTTTGGGGAAGTGCGGGGTTGTTGGTAGTGGTTACTTTTCACACTACTTCCCCAGGGAAGGAAAATGAGGAACAGTTGATTTTGAAGCTATCTATAGAGAGCTAAATTTAGAGAATTCTGTTTGAAAGCTACATGAAAGAAGATACTTAAAATATTCTTTTTGTTTATTTGTTTTATTCTGTGAAAATGAGGGATCAAATAAAAGGTATCTTGGGCTTTCTGCTATTGGGCAATATCTTCTCTTCTCCTTATGAAGTCAGAATTGAGAATGATTTTAATTTGAAATGAGATTTGGCCTTATGTTTCATTCAGTTTTAAGAATACCAAGTTTTAGAAATATTAAGTGATATTCTTCATGGAGTTATTTTTAGAAAGTACAGCACAGTAGCCAAGAGTGAGACTGAGTTTCCCTTGGCTCATAAGAAAAAGAGGACCTGAGATGCTTAAGAGATAAAAGTACTCCAGGCTCTCCCTAGCTGGGATCCATTGACTGGACAAGGCTCAGAAATGCTTTCTTAGATCTCCAGTATGTACATCTTAGCTGATTATCCAGATGTTCAGCAGAAACTCTCTACAAAGGAACTCAGGGCAAGTTATAACCTTGCTTATATAGCTTGAATGATTTAAGAGCATAGGTTAAATGCCATCTCTTTAATTCAGTTTGTCTTAGTTTCTTTAAATCTTAAATGAGGACTGTGATGCTAATCTCTTATGATGTTGTGAAGTTTAAATATGTTAAAGGGTACAGAGTTTAGCATTGTGCTTTATTTATAATAAATGCTTAATAAATTAAGGTTAATTATTAATCCAAAGATACTAGAAATGTTCCTCCATAGGTTGTATTATGTCACATCAAATGTAGTAAGTCCTGTTGGATGATATCTGGCTCTGTCTTATTCTATTTGATTACATTACAGGCTAATTCTTCTTATGTGTTCAGAGGTCTTGTTTATATAATGTTAATTATGTGCTTCCTTTCCCTGGCACATGGCAAATTCTCTCAATAAATACTGGCTCTTGATTTTGTCACCTTGATACAAGGAAAATAATAAATCCCACCCAATGACCAAACTTAGCAAAGCCTGGCTATTCTCAAAGGATATTGATTTTAATTTTTTCTTAAACAGGAAGGCTGTTTATGGAAAATTTTGCTAGAGGCTGCAATAATGGGTTCAACCTGTTTTGTGTCTAAAACCCATGAAGCTGGTACAAGGGGAGGCCAGGGCTGTGCACTGCAGGTGTGAGTAGGAATGTGGTGCCCAGAGTCACTGCCTTTTGTGTGGCTCCTAGTGGTGCAGGCAGCAGGCATCACCACACACAGTGTTCCTAGGACTTGTCACAGTCTGGAGAAAATCTTGCCGCTCTGGTAGCGAGAGCAGGCGTTTCATATCCCAAGGGCCTCACAATGTTTTGGGGAAGAGACTGAAGATTTGGCAAATGCTGTCGGTTCTCCGATCACATCCCTTGGTGCCCACTCCTGTGCATGCCTTCCTTGTGGCTCTGCTGAAAGGACATGTGATTCTTTTCTTAGAGTCATCACTGGCCATGGGAGTCCTCTGAGCCTAAGTCAGAGACAGTTGGAGGTGTGTGGGAGTTAGCCCTGGGGACAGAGGGACTTGAAGACTAAATGCCAAGCTCCCTGCCCCTCAGGTGGGAAAACTCCAAGGTGTCTCCTATGCTGCCTTCTAGAATTCCCCAGTGTGGCTGAGCCCCATGTGTCCAAGGTGGGGCCATGATGGCACCATAATACTCTGTTTATCTGCTTCCTTCCCTCTCCTCTCACTTTTCTCCTCCCTTGACAGTGCTTCTTAGGATCATCTTCCAAACACACTCACATTCTCCTCTCAGAACCTGCTTTGGAGAAGAACAGCCTAAAACAAAGAACCCACTCACATTGTGTCACTTCCTCCATCAGCAGTCAGAATGCATCCTGTGTGTGCTCATTCCCCAGAACACCCTTTCTCTCTATCTCATAGGAAGGAGAGGAAGAACTTGATGTTGGGACTTGATGTTGTAATCATCTACTCTGCAGGTGATTTCAAATTCTTCATCTCATTTGTATCTCATTTTAGTGCTATGATGTCATAGTTCCATTTTACAGATGAGGAAATTGAGACCAGAGGATTAAGTATCTTGATTGAGGTAACAGAGCTTCTAATGGAGGAGCTAGACCTGGATCCCAGGTTTTCTGATTCTGTTCTATAATCTTCTTGTTTCCACACTATTTCTGAAGGTGTGAACAGATCATGGGAGGAATAGTGTACATCTCTGATTCTGTGTTAGAATTTTTAAAAGAAGCATGTCAAAGGTTTCATATAACAATTAAAATAGAATTCCAACTCCATCTCATGGCCTACACCGTCTTCCATGGCCTGGCTTCTCTTTTTTTCTCTGATTTCACCTCTCACCTTTCACTCTCTCCCCAGTCCTGTTCTATTCAAACCATCCCTGTGTTTGTGCAGACACCAAGTTCATCACACCTGTGGTCTCTGCCCTTTCTGTTTCCTCGGCCTGAATGCTCTTCAAATCTTTGCAGGGCTACCTCCTTCTCAGCCTTCCAGTTTCTTGAAGTGACTTCCTCAGAGAAGTCCTGACTATCTTAGCTAAAGTGCCTGCCCCCCTTCTTCTGCCCAGCCCCATGCATTCTCTTTCCAGTTTTCCTTTTTCACTCTGTTCGGTACACTTATTTCCTTCTTGCTTGTTTTCTAACCCTGCTAGCCTGTAGGCTGATCAAAGGCAGAGATCTCTAGTTTTGTTCATTATTGTTTTTTCCAGGGCCCAGAACAGTACCTGGCACACAGTTTTTGTCAAATGAATACATAAATAAATTAAGAGGAGGCCATAAAGAAGGAATGTGCTAAGCATGTATATGAAAGGACCTTAAAGCATATATTGTGTATAACCAAGATTTATTTACTTGGCTCTTTGTAATCAGAAGAATTAATAAGACTTGAAAGCAAATGCATCTTACTGACATTTTGGAACCTGTGTGCAAGCATTAATACCAATCAATTTAAGTGTATGTTTCACAGCATGCCATTCAGATGAGAAATGCTGGAAAGGGAGAAAGTGGACAGCTTCTTAGCTTCTTTTTTCTGGCACATTTAGCATCATTCCAGTAAACTGGGCTCTGGGTTTAATTAAAGATTGTTTGAGGTGGGGAGAAAAGGTATGGAGATAGTCTTAACAGTCTTTTACATTTTAGACTTAAATTTAGAAACAACAAAAGATTTTGTGGTTAAAGGCCTTTAATGTTAAGTTCTTGGAAATCTAGTTTTTTTGGCTTTCCTATCTCTCTTATTTTGATATTTATATTTTTGATCAATGAATGTTTTAGGGGAAGTGAGAGAAAAATGATATGCCTATGGTTATAATTTTGTTTTGATATTCTTTGCTTTTTCTGATTATGCAGTTTATCTGTATTCATTAGAAAATTTGAAAAGTAAAGAAATGTAAAATAAGAAAGTAAATATTATCCATAAGTCTATCTCTTAACAAACGACTACCAACATTTTTATGTATTTCATTCCAGGGATTTCATTTCTGGGATTGTGAATATCTAGGGCTTCCTGGTTAGCTCAAATGAAAAAGAATCTGCCTGCAATGCAGGAGGCCGGGGTTCGACCCCTGGGTTGGGAAGATCCCCTGGAGAAAGGCATGGCAACCCACTCCAGTATTCTTGCCTGGCGGAGTCCATGGACAGAGGAGCTGCACAGGCTACAGTCCATGGGGGTTGCAGAGTCGGACATGACTGAGTGATTTCAGTCACTCACTTTCATGTGTAGTATAGTTCTTCAACTCTAAGATACTATCTATTATGAAGTACAATATTGATTTAGTTACTATATTACTTTTAAAGGTAAAGATACATTTCTTTTTTTAAATAAAAATTGGCAATTATGTACTATTTTCTTCTCACAAAGTTTGAGACTAACTTTCCTTCTCATTCTGAGTCTAAAGTTAATTCCAAATTTCTTTTGGCCAACCATAGCTGTACAGATTATCCCTATTACATGCTGCTTCCCATCACGTGTGCATCAAATCTTGACCCCATGACATTCTTTATCTGTGGTCTTATGTCAAAGTATATTTTAAAATAATGAGATTTATCTGCATTTCCTATGTGGTTAAACTCACAATTTTTTTCCTTATTAAATTACACGTCACAAGTTTCTCTTGAAATTCAGCCAGAAGCTTTTACTCATGAATTTTTTGGTGTCCAAATAATAGTCTTTCATAATGCATGAATCAGTCACAGCAAACTCTCCCTGCTTTAAAGATTGCATGATATATTTAGAGAGACCAGGCACCGTTCCCATATGCATTGCAAGAAATGACAAATATGTCACAACTTAATCTATTTGGCAGTTTATAAGTTCTTTTTGATATAAAGTATTAAATGCATCCTAATTTTAAAAAAATCAAGCTGTGAAAAAATATATACACTGTAGAATCAAATATATATGGGATATGTGGGACAATGTGAATGTCTTTATTTCAGCACAGAGTATTTCAACTCTGCTGCATATTAGACTCACATGGATATTAAAAATAAATCTAGGTCAAAATCAAACCATCAGACCTTCCAGAGAGGCCAAGGGAGTAGTATTTATTTTAAAAACCCACAAAAATACAACACTTCTCAGAAACTCCAATGGATAGCTAGAATTGAGGACTACTGTTTTTGCAGCTGATATATCAGGGTTACTCTTAGAGTAGGAAACCATCTTTATTTGGCAAAATACCCTGATAAGCAGCCTGGGATAGGAGGCAGGACTCAGAGAGGACTATTGGCTAGAACTTCAGCTACAAAAGAGATAGCTAACTGGTTGCATGAAGACATGATAGGATGTAGTGCTCTTAAAGGAGGAGATGTGACGAGGAATAGGAGGGTGAGGAACCATGTGCCCATCAGTGTGAAACTGGCTGATCTAATGGGCAAATGATCAGTGGCAGTTTCATGTGTGTGTGGGGGGTCTAAAAATAATGTAAACAGTAGTAATAATGTTCATTTTGAAATGGTTTACATATTATTAAATGGACTTCTCCATCTTCCTTCCAAATGCTGGATTCTGTTATACTCTTGAGTGTTCTATGTGTCTTTCTTTTTCTTGTTGGAAATTGAGGAAGAAAGGAGCTGAGCTAAAGACCTCAACTCTGAGTTGGTACAGGGTGAAACAGGAGGATCCTGGAATTGAGGTGACTGAATATATCACCCTTCAGAAAACCTTATAAAGGGTTTTGTTTTTTCATAGGGCATAAAATTAGTGGTTTGAACCAATTTAGCTCAATACATAAGGAGTGATGCTGGCTCATCTGCATGATCAAATAAATTATATAAAGAAATTATACTTTGAGATCAAGTATTCCAGAGTGAGTTGACCAGGGGGAATCAAACCCATCTGAAGGTATCCAGAGGAAAATTTAGCCAAGAATCAGGTAGAGAAATAGTTATGAGAAGAAAAGAAGAAAACCAGTGAGCTGCCAGTTGCCAGGAGGTTCATATTAGGATCTTATTAGGGAGTGATTTAGAATAACTGAGCATGATCAGCTTCATAATAGTGATAAGCGAAGCACAGGAGGTGCTAGGTACCCAACCTGCCAGACAATCTGGTCAAGTTCACTGGGCTGTGCACGGAAACCGTGGAAAGCAGCTTATACTCAGTCCTAATGGGCACTTCTCAGTGCATCATTTCATTAACAAAATTGGCATAACAATTATAATTGATGTATTTTGGGGTGGGAGGGGGGAGGAGTTTATTGAGAAGAGGTTATGTTCCTTGCTTTCACACTTTAGAGGAAAATCAAGATATTTTCTGAGTGCTTCACAAGCTCCTTTTTGACAAGGTTTGCACATTCCTGTATTAGGCCACTCCAGACTATCTGTGCCCACGTCAGGCCACAGAATATTCCTGTGGCCCCCTTTGACCTCCCTAGGTAAAAGTCATCTATTCATTTATACCATGTCTGTAGAGACCCCTGATGAAAAAGGGCCATATTTAGTCTGTGAGCCTAGGAATGAAAAAAGATGAGAGAGAAAGAGGAATTCACTGCTAAATTTTAGGTGAGAGGGAGTAAAGGAGGAGGGCAATCTAAGGATGGGAAATTTATGAGTTGTTAGAAGCAAAATCCTCCCTTCCTCGGCTGCTAGGCAGCTGGGCTGTGAGTGAAAGGAGGAAGAGATAGTGAATGGACTTGCAGTTCAAAAGGGAGGGCTGAGGGCAAAGTGGAAAGCTTTTTAAAGAGAAGGTGGATGGTCTCAGAGAGCCCTGGAGACCACTTGACTCTGTTAAAGATACTTGGAGGATATAGATTATGCTTAAAAATAACAAAGCTGTACAGGTCAGGCTTTGGCTCAGGGGAGAGGTAAGAGAAAGGCATTGGTGGAGATCAACAGCCTTGGAAACAAATGCTTTCCAGGCTGCCAAAAGGCATGATCAGAGAATAAGAAATAAAGAGCTTCCAAGGATAGAACTTCTGAAAGCAAAGACTTGAAGGGGAAGGGGGATGGGTTAGCAAAGCTACCACATCCAGTAGGAAGTCTGGAGATGGTTGCAGTTGTACATTATTGGGGTTTAGCAAAAATAATTTATTTTTATTTTGGAATCCTTCAGACCCACAGGAAAGACCCCACTTCACCTTCCTTTCTGTATATACACTGTCACTTCTCTTCTGGCAAAATATCCCAAAGAGGGTTGCAGTCATTACACATTACCCTGCAATATGTCAGCACAAACCTCCCAAGAACAGAACTACTTCCTGTGCAACCATATTGCCCTATTGCTGCACCTGAGGAAAACTTTTAATTGAATAGCATTATTAACAGAGTCCAAATGCAAGCTTCTCTAGTTGTCCCTAAAATACCTTTTATAACTGGGCCCTGTGCCCAGTCAGGATCCAGTCAAGGTTCATGCATAGTGTTTTGTAGTTAATGTCTTTTTAGTCTTTTAGCCTGAATCAACTCTTCTATTGGATTTCTGAGTGGTGATTTTATAGTCTGTCATTCCTTCTACATTTTTATAGTTGGCATTTTTCTATAGAGAGGATTTTCTTCTTTCTTCTCAACATTGTTTTGAATATCATGAGGACTTAACATTTTTTCCATGTGTTTTAATTCATTACCATCATTGTGGGTTTTTTTTTTTTTATAATCAAATGTTACCAGTGGTTGTCCCCTTGGGCCAGCTTCTGGGTTCATCAATTTTTAAGTATGTGCTTGCTTTTTGGTACAAGATGTTCCAGGATCATCTTGTATTTTTCCTATTTCAGACCTGGAATCAGCCATTTGTCCTAGGAGTCTTGGTGACTTTTACCAGAGAATAGTGCAAGAACCAAGCACTAATTGTCCCTCATTGCTATGGAGATGCATTTCTTCTAGAGCCTTTTGAGCATACAGTTAGGACATTTTTTTGTTGAAACCTTAAATTCAAAGTCATATAGACCTTTACCAGTGCCCATTTTATATTTCTTTTCCTCTTCCTTTCTTCAAGTAAACACTCTGGTTCCTAACAACATTAGCGTATTTTCTAATTTTCTCTATCCTGTAAAACACAAAATGGTTTCAGAATTACATATAATACCATTCCACTACCAGGAATAATCCTACTAAGTAAAATTCAAGTCTTCACTGCATTATTTTTGTCTTTAGGGCAAATCCAGGATAATGGACTCTTCCAGGGGGCTCAGATAAACTTCATTGCAGGCTCTAGATTGTACTGGGTTTGTAGGCAGAATAGAATTTGGGAGGACATCCAGCTTTCTTAGGTAGGTAAATAAATCTGTAATTAATTTTGTAAATTATCTGAAATTGATTCATCAAAAATATATACATATATATTTAATATTCTGATCAAGTTTTATACCTCTCCAGTAAAGTATGCATATTGTAATTTGAAATATTATTTGTAAACTTGTACTTCTTGCTGGGAAAGATTGAGGGCAGAAGAAGGGGGGACGACAGAGGATGAGATGGTTGGATGGCATCACCGACTTGATGGACATGGGTTTGGGTGGACTCAGGGAGTTGGTGATGGACAGGGAGGCCTGACGTGCTGTGGTTCATGGGGTCGCAAAGAGTCAGACACGACTGAGCGACTGAACTGAACTTGTCTTGAAGATTACTTTGTCTGACGTTAACACAGAGATACCAGGTTTTATTTTTGCATCCTTATTTTCAACTTTTCTATACCTGCTATTTAACAGGTTTTGTTTAGTGATACATATCTATACCTTGATGGTGGTTGTGGTTTTATGGATGTATATATGCTTATCCCCAGACTCATTGAGTTGTATATATTAAGTATGTATAGCTTTGTACATGTCAATCGTACCTTAATAAAGTGGCCCAAAAATGTCTCCTGTAAGTAACATATATGCATCTGTGCCAAGTCCTGTCCAGCTCTTTGTGACTCCCTGGGCTGTAGCATGCCAGGGTCTGCTGTCCATGAGATAAATGTTTTTAAAGTCTGTCTTCTTTAATCTTTACCCTTTAATGGTTTAATTTGCTTCCATTTAATTAATTACTAATACATTTAGGCTTGAATCTATTATATGACTATTTTCAATTTGTCCCACTGGCTCTGATTTATTGTGGCTGTTTCTCTTTGTTTACTTTTTCCTTTCCTTTTTGTGTGTGTGTGTGTGTGTTGTAATGTCTGTTGTAATGCCTAGTTATTTTTGATGTCTGTTAGTCATTATTAATAAAAATTGTAGACATAGTTTGAGCCTTTGAATAATGTTATATATCTGCAAAGAATCATTACTTTTGTTTCTGGTAAGCAGTTAAAATGGGGACAAATCACCTTTATATAGTCAGGGAATGAGCCATCCGAAATTAAGGTTTGATCTCGTGGGTGCTATTTCATTATTGGTTTACCTTTAATTCAAGGGTATATACCTTGGGAACCTCAGATAAAAGTCTGAACTTTATTGGGACTCCTCCCTTTTTGATAGACCTTGAACTCCAATTTTTTTTGCATCCTTAGCTCCATGAAATGACTCAGCACTACAACCTCTTAAATACAGCTTTCAAATCAACAAGATTTGAGAGTTAAGTTGATTTGCAGCAGCTATTTATTTTTTTATAGACTAATTATCCAATTCCAGAGATGGAGTGAAAAGCAGTATTTTCTTCTGTGTAAGTAGTTTATTATACTTTTGGATGCCTGATATGAGAGTGCTATCTTAGCTTTAGGCTCTTTCCATCTTATGTAACAGTGTTCATCATCTTGAAGTTAGAATTTTGGCATATGAGCTTAAAATCCATCAGTTAAAGGGTCACAGGCTTTGTATATATGTATGTATTTGAAGTATTGTTGATTTACAGTGTTGTGTTAGTTTCTGGTGTGCAGCAAAGTCTGTCTATCTATTATCTATATATCTGTGCTTAGTCACTCAGTCGTGTCTGACTCTTTGTGACCCCATGGACTGTAGCCCACCAGGATCCTCTCTCCATGGGGATTCTCCAGGCAAGAATGCTGGAGTGGGTTGCCATGCCCTCCTCCAGGGGATCTTCCCAACCCAGGAATTGAACCCAGGTCTCCCGCATTGCAGGCGGATTCTTTACCATCTGAGCCACCAGGGAATTCCCGTCTATATGTCTACCTATCTCTATTTTATATATTCTGTTCCATTATAGTTTATTGTAAGATATTGAATATAGTTCCCTGTACTATACAGTAGGACCTTGTTTACTTTATATATAGTAGCTTGTGTCTGCTAACCCCAAACTCCTAATTTATCCCTTCCCGTCCCTCTGCCCTTTGGTAACCATAAGTTTGTTTTTTATGTCTGTGAGTCTGTTTCTGTTTTGTAAATAAGTTCATTTGTATCATGTTTTAGATTCCACATATCAGTGATGTGATCAGTGAAAATCATATTTGTCTTTTTCTGTCTGATTTCACTTAATAATAAGAGATGATAATCTCTAGGTCTATTCATGTTACTGCACATGGGACTGTTTCATTCTTTTTTATGGATTGGTAGTATTCCATCATGTATATGTGTGTGTGTGTGTGTATATATATATATACACACACACACACCACGCCTTTACCCATTCCTCTGCTGAGGTGCATTTAGGTTGCTTGCATGTCTTGGCTGTTATAATTAATGCTGCTCTGACCATGGGGGTGCATGTATCATTTCAAATTAGAGTTTTCTCAGGATATATGCCCACAAGCAGGATTGATGATCATATGATAACTCTAATTTTTAAAGGAACCTCCAAACTGTTTTCCATAGTGGCTGAACCAATTTACATTGCTATCAACTGTATAGGAGGATTCTCTTTTCTCCATATTCTTTCCAGCATTTCTTATTTGTAGACTTTTTAGCGATAGCAGTTCTGACTGGTGTGGAGGTGATGCCTTATTGTAGTTTTGATTTGAATCTCTCTAATAATTAGAGATGTTGAGTATACATGTGCTATTATTGGTCATCTGCGTGTCTTCTTTGGAGAAAGTAGGGTTCTGCCTTAAAAAATTTTTTTTTTATTGATTTGTATGAGCTGTTTGTATATTTTGGAACTTAAATCCTTGCCAGTTGCATTGTTTGCAAATATTTTCTCCCAGTCTGTAGGTTGTCTTTTCATTTTGTTTTTGGTTTCCTTTGCTGTGCAAAAGCTTACACATTTAAATTAGGTTCTATTTATTTACTTTTACTTTTGTTTCTTTTGCCTCAGGATACTGATCTAAAAATATTACTATGATTTATGTCAGAGGATGTTTTGCCTGTGTTCTCTTCTAGGAGTTTTATGGTGTCATGTCTTATATTTAGGTCTTTAAGCCACTTTGAGTTTATTATTGTGTATGTTGTGAGGGAGTGCTCTAGTGTCACTGATTTACCTCTGGCTGTCCAGCTTTCCCAACACCACTTATTGAAGTGAAGTGAAGTGGAAGCTGCCCAGTCGTGTCCAACTCTGCAACTCCATGGACTATACGTGGAATATTCCAGGCAAGAATACTGGAGTGGGTAGCCTTTCCCTTCTCCAGGGGATCTTCCCAAACCAGGGATCGAACCCAGGTCTCCTGCATTGCAGGCAGATTCTTGTTGAAGAGACTGTCTTTTCTCCATTGTATATTCTTACCTCCTTTGCCAAACATTAATTGACTGTAGGTGTGTGGGTTTATTTCTGGGCTCTCTGCTCTGTTCCATTGATTCGTTTGTTTTTGTGCCAGCACCACACTGTTTTGATTATTGTAAGCTTTGTAGTCTAAAATCTGGGAGAATTATCCCTCCAGCTTTGTTCTTTTTTCCTCAAAATTGCTTTGGCGATTTTGGACCTTTTATGGTTTCATATAAATTTTAGGATTATTTGTTTGAGTTCTGTGAAAAATGTCGTGGGTACTTTGATAGCTGTTGTTGTTTAGTCACTAAGTCGTGTCTGACTCTCTGTGACCCCATGGAATGTAATTCGCCAGCTTCCTCTGTTCATGGGATTTCCCAAGCAAGAATGCTGGAGTGGGTTGCCATTTTGTTCTCCAGGGGATCTTCCTGTCCCAGGGATTGAACCTGCATCTCCTGCTTGTCAGGCAGATTCTTTAGCATTGAACCACCTGGGAAGCCCTGGGTACTTTGAGATCACATTAAATCTGAAGATTGCTTTGGGTAGTATGGTCATTTTAATATTGATTAATTCTTATTATTCTTCCAACCCAAGAGCATGGTATATCTTTCCATTTCTTTGAATCATCTTTAATTTCCTTCATTAGTGTTTTATAGTTCTCACCATGTCTTTCACCTCCTAGGTCAGGTTTATTCCTAAGGTCTTTTTTTTTTTTTTTTTGAAGTGATTTTAAAAGGAATTTTTTCTTTTTGATTTCTGATATATCATTGTTACTGTAAAGAAACACAGCAGATATCTGTACATTGATCTTGTATCTTCCTATGTTACTGAATTCATTTAACAGTTCTAATAGTTTTTGTGGTGGAGTCTTTAGGGTTTTCTACATTTAGTATCATGTCATCTGCATATAATGACACATTTATCTCTTCCCTTCCAATTCAAACACTTTTCATCTCTTGTCTGATTGCTGTGGCTAGAATTTTCAGTACTATGTTGAATAGAAGTAGTGAGGTGGGCATCCTCATCTTGTTCCAGATTTTAGTGGGAAGGCTTTCAGCTTTTCACAATTGAGTATTATGTTGGCTGTGGGTTTGTCATAAATAGTTTTTATTATGTTGAGACATGTTCCCTCTGTACCCACTTTGGTAAGAGTGTAAGAGTTTTTATCATTAATGGATGTTGAATTTTATCAAGTGATTTTTCTGTATCGAGATAATTGTGTGATTTTTGTCTTTTCTTTTATTGATGTGGTGTATCACATAGATTGATTCTATGCATAGTGAACCTTCCTTGTGACCCTAGAATGAATCCAACTTGATCGTGGCATATAATCTTTTTTATGTATTGCTGGATTTGATTTGCTAATGTTTTGTTGTATTTTTGCATCTATAGTTACCAAAGATATTAGCCTGTAATTTTCTTTTTTGGTATTATCTGTCTGCTTTTGGTATCAGGGTGATGGGAACTTCATAGAATGATTGCGAGTATTCCTTCCTCTTCAAATCTTTTGAAAGCGTTTGAGAAGGATAGGTATAAGTTCTTTGTGTGTTTGGTAGAATTTCCTCAGTGAACCAGTCTGGACATGGACTTTAGTTGCAGGGAGTTGATTTATTAATTTTTTTTACAGAGTGTATTCTACTTCTACTGATTGACCTTTTGAAAGTATTTCTTCTTGGTTCAGTTTTGGTGGGCTGTATGTTCTAGAAACTTGTCCATTTCTTCTAGATTTTCCCATTTGTTGGCATATGATTGTTCATAGTATTCTTTTACGGTTTTTGTATTTTCATGGTATTTTTTGTTATTTCTTCTCTGTCATTTCTTATTTTGTGTATTTGGATCCTCTGTTTTCTTCTTGGTGAGCCTGGACAAATTTGCCGATTTTGTTTACCCTTTCAAAGAACCAGCTCCTGGTTTTATTGATTTAAAAAAATTTTTTTTAAAAATACCACAGATTTTTAATTGGATCCTGGAGACACAAGAGTAGAGGTGATAGAGGCAGAATTGGAGGTCTGGCATTAGAGTTTCTAATGCCACAGCAGAGCCCAGTGTCAAATCAGTGCTGCCAGCAGTGCAAACTGTGGTATCTGTGTCAAACAGTGGTGGTCGTGTTTAGTTTTTGTTTTTTGTAAGTGTAGTCCTCAATCATACTTTGATGTGCTATTGCTGGCTGTAGAGCCTCCAAATCTAATTTTCGGCCTTGTTGTCAATTCCTTGAACTACATAAATTATTCAAACACATTTCTTTTCTATGTATAGTAGGTAGAATTTGTTGTTTGCAACTGAGAATCCTGACTGATAACATAAACTTTAGACAGAGAGACAGATTCAGAGGGTGTAAATAAACATAAGGAGCTTTAATGACACCTATTATCCTTTGAGCACCAGAGGCCAAGGCTAAGGAGCACCAACTCCTTAGCAAGATGGTGGTTTAGGTTAATTGTTTTTCACTTCTCTAGACAGTATGTGGGGTATGCTGACATTAAAGAAGAAATGGAGTAATATTAACATCCCATGGGCTTCAAGGAAACTGGATTTTTCGTTTTGTAGCAGAAGAGGAAGGCCACTTCTGTTGATGAATCTTAGAAGTTGCATCAGTGTGTTACTTTGGGTCCTCCAGGAAGAAGATGGAAAGAAAGAATTGGAAGTGCCTGAAATGTATTGGGGGAAATGCCTGTGAAGGATGAAGGGGAGAGGAAGTAGGAGTAGGTAAGAAGAGCCTCAGATCATGATGCAAGTCTGACATTAGGCAAAGGAAAGAAGGAAGGAAAGAGAATTGTCTAAGAAGAACCAGACTGTAGTGCACTTCTGAGAAAGTCCCAACCTGATGTATCAGGAGCCCTAAAACAAAGACCACCCATCAGAAGAATCCTGTATTGGTCGAAAATGGCTGGTTTTTGTAACCTCATTGTATGCAATTATTGACTAGAAACATCTTAGGGTAAGATGAGACTGGCATGAACCTTGCCGTGGATCCTGATGATGTGACAGCTGGAGGGTGTCAGCCTATTGCTCACCTAAGAGCAGACTCTTTCCTGAAGGGAGAGCTGAGTTGTGCATTCCCACATATGTGGCTGCCACACATGAGTAGCAAGTTTGGGGGAAGAGTGTCAAATGTCTTAAATGATGAAGAGGGTGAACACTTCAGATATAAGCAATTTACTAATCCTTTGAAAGTATATCCCAAAAGACCGTCAAACTCTGGCATTTCAAATGTAGCTAAATTCAGAATGCTGTATCAAGTTTGTAACATTCAATTTAGGGCATAAAGTTTTTACTATATCGGGGACTAGTCAGTGATGGAAAAAAGTAAGGGCTGTTACAAAATGGCTTTACCTCATAAAAAGGGTGGACAGGGGAGAAGATGTTCCAGACTCTAGGGAAGTGGTCATCCGAGAGATTTTATTTTATTCATTTGATGACATTTAACAAATGCATCCACTTCTGTTAGTATTCTCTCTAGCACTTGGAATTGTCAGGGTTTTTATTTTTAGTTACTCAAATGTGTATGCAGTGATATCGCCTTAAAGTTTTAACTTGCATTTCCTTGATGAATAATTATGATTAGCATCTTTTAATGGGCTTATTTTTCTTCATGTATCTTTTCTGGTAAAATGTCTTTCGTATATTTTGTCCATCTCTTCTTGGATTGTCTTATTTAGTTGTAAGAATTATTTACAGTCTAATATTTTGTCAGATAAATGTTTTGTGAGTAATTTCTTCTATTCTGTGACTAGCTTTTTCATTTTTAAAAACTGTCTTTTAGTTATAATAAAATACAACTTATCAGTATTTTATGATTCATGTGTTTTATATTCTACCTAAGAAATCTTTGTGTCCATCCCAAGGTCACAAAGATTTCCTCCTATATTTCTTCTGGAAGTATATAGTTTTAACTTTTACATTTAAGCCTAAGATCCATGTCAAGTTAGTTTTTATATATGTTATAAAGTGAGTATTGATATTTATTTTTACCAAATGGATATCTATTATTCCAGCCTTATTTTTTGGATAAATTTTCCTTTCTTCAGTGAATTGCATTGAAATGTTTGTAAAAAATCAATTGAACATAGTGATGTTGGTTTTTATTCCCTTTCATTGATCTGTGTGTCTATTCTTATACCAATTCCACCCAATCCAGGTTTTTGTTAGTTTAAATCAGCTACTGATTCCCTGTATTTGCTCTTCTCTTTTAAACTTGATTAATTTTATTATTATTTTTTAAATTTATTTATTTTAATTGGAGGCTAATTACTTTACAGTATTGTGGTGGTTTTTGCCATACATTCACAGGAATCAGCCAGGGTGTACATGTATTCCCCATCCTGAACCCCTCTCCCTCCTCCCTCCCCATCCCTTCCCTCAGGGTCATCCCAGTGCACCAGCCCTGGGCACCCTTTGCTTAATTTTAGAATCAGCTTTTCAATTTTACTAAAAAAATTCTGAAATTTTGATTGGGATTATGTTGAGTCATAGATTATATTGAGAAGATCTGACATCTAAACGATATTGAGTCTTCAAATCTGCTTTGGTGTTTATCACTTTAATTATATAGGTCTTTAATTTCTCTCAGCAATGTTTTGCAGTTTTCAAGGAAGAACCATGCATATTTTTCTTTGTTAAATTTATTCCTGAGTATATATTCTACTTTTTTTTGTGGTGTTTTTAATAGAATTTAAAAAATCCATTTAATAACTCTTTGCTGCTCTATTTAAAAATAATTTATTTTTTAGTATTAACCTTAGATGCTGCATCTTACTAACTTATTAGTTACAGTGGGTTTCATGTAGATTCCTTAAGATTTTCTACATTAGCAATTATGCTGTCTGCAAATGGAGACAGTTATTCTCCCTTTATAGTCTTTATTCTTATTTTTTTTCTTGCTTTACTGTTGCCTAGAAATTTCACTGCAGTTTTGAAGGGAAGTTGTAAGAACAGATAACCCTGCATGTTTTCCAATATTAAGGTGAAACTGTTCAATATTTTATACTAAGTCGGTTAGCTGTGATCTTTATAGATATCCTTGGTCCAATTGAAAAACTTCACTTATATTCCAAACTTGTGAGAGTTTAATAATTAAAAAAATATTATTGGATGTTGAATATTGTAATATTTTGCTGCATATTTTGATAGTCATATGGTTTTTATCCTTTATCCTATTAGTATGGTAAATATTTTTTGTAAGTTTATGTGAACCATGTTTTGAAAGTCTTTATTGAATTTGTTATAATATTACTTCTGTTATATTTTTTGGCCATGAGACGTGGGATCTTGGGTTCTTGACGAGGGATCACACCCACACTCTGCATTGAAAGGTGAAATCTTAACCACTGGACCATCAGGGAAAGTCCCTTGATTGCTTTTTGAATGTTTAAACAACTATGTGTTCCTGGGACAAACACTATTTGAGATTCTATATACATGAAATACATAGTTTGTTAATTGTTTGAAGGATTTTATATATGAGGGGTGCATGCGTGTGTGTGTGCTAAGTTGCTTCAGTCATGTCCAACTCTGTGCGACCCTATGGACTGTGGCCCTCCAGGCTCCTTCATCCATGGGTGTCTCTAGACAAGAATACTGGAGTGGGTTGTTTTGCCCTCCTCCAGGGAATCTTCCTGATCCAGGGATCAAACCCGTGTCTCTTATGTCTACCTGCATTGGCAGGCAGGTTCTTTACCTCTAGTGCTATCATATGAGGGATATTTGATGTAAATTTTTTAATGATGTCCTTTTCAGATTGTGATAATAAGGATATGCTAGACTCAAAAAATGAGTTTGTAAATTACTTCTTCCTCTTCTGTGTTATGAAAGACTTTATTAGAAGTGTGTTATTTCTTCTTTGAATGTTGGACAGAATTTACCAGAGAAGTCATATGAGTTTTCTTGGCAGGAAAGTTTTTTACGAAGAATTAAATTTCTTTATTATAGTGTACAAGATGTTTTTGTCTCATTTTGTATCATGTTGTTAAGTTGTATTTTTCAATGATTTTGTTGACTTCAACTAAGTTGTTAAATTTACTGACGTAAACTTGATAATATTTTTTTAAAAACACTTTTTTAATAACTATAGTGACTATACTGATAATCTTAGTTTCTTTAATTTCACAATTTGTGTTCTAATTTTCTTGATTAGTCTGCTGCTGCTGCTGCCAAGTCGCTTCAGTTGAGTCTGACTCTGTGCGACCCCATAGACGGCAGCCCACCAGGCTCCCCCATCCCTGGGATTCACCAGGCAAGAATACTGGAGTGGGTTGCCCTAGTGATGTCTTTATCAATTTTATTGATCTTTTAGAAAACAACTTTTGGGCCTTGTCAATTTTCTCTGTTGTTTGCATGATTTCTATTTAGTTTATTTCTGTAATTATCTTTATTGTTACATTGGATTTATTTTGCTCTTCTTTTTCTAGTTTCTTGAGTTGGAGCCTCATTATTTTAGGCCTTACTGATTTCTAATTAATATATTTAAATCTGTAATTTTTCCTCTCACACTGCATCAGCTACATTTCACATGTTTATGTTATATTTTCATTACTGCATTATGATATTTTCTTTGATTCATGGATTATTTAAAAGTGCATTGTTTAATTTCTACATATTTGGGCTCTTTTTAGATCTTTCACTTTTATTGATTTCTAATTTAATTCCACTGCATTCAGATAATATATCCTAAAAATCCATTTAAATTTAATGAGAGCTTTTGCACAATCTAGCATATTGTCTATCTTGGTGAATATAACATACATACTTGAAAATAATATGAATACCAAATACCAAAGTGATTTTGTATATGGATCTATAATATCAATTAGTTCAGATTGGTATTGTTTTTCAGATTTTATATGCTTTTACTGATTTTTTTTGTCCATTTTAGCAATTACACAGAGAGGTTTTAAAAGCTCTTATTATCATTGTGGAATTGTTTATTTCGTCCTTTAGTTCTGTTAATTTTTGTCTTGTGTATATAGAAACTCTTAGGAAGTATATACATGTTATTAATTATAACTTTTGGATATATTTACTCTTTTATTATTATGAAATCTCCAATTTTATTGCTGTAATACTTTATCTTGAAATTTATTTTATCCAGCTTTCTGTTGCTTATTATTTATATGGCATAATTATTTATATTCATTTTCACCTATCTTTGTCTTTCTATTTATATTATGCTTGTCTTTATTTCCTTTTTTACTATTTTTAAAAAACTGAAGTATAGTTGATATACAATATTATATAAGTTACAGGTGTACAATATAGCGATTCACAACTTTTACAGGTTATACTCCATTTATAGTTATTGTAAAATATTTGCTGTATTCCCCATGTTGTACACTATATCCATATAGCTTATTTTATACCTAATAGTTTGTACCTCTTAATCCTCCAACCCTATCTTTCCTTCCTGGGCTCCTCACTGGTAATCACTAGTTTGTTCTTTATATCTGTGAGTCTGCTTCTTTTATGTTGTATTCATTAGTTTGTTGTATTTTTTAGATTTCACATATATGTGATATGTTACAGTGTTTGTCTTTCTCTGACTTATTTCACTTAGCATAATAAACTTCCAAGCCCATCCATGTTGCTTCAAATGGCAAAATTTCATTATTTTTTATGGTTAATTAGTATTCTATTATATATATTATAGTGTTTGTCTTATAGACACCATATAGCTGGTTTTTCTTATTCTTTTTTATCCATTTTGATAAGCTCTGCCTTTTAACTACAGTTAAAGCAGTTAATATAATGAATAATATTGTTGGATTAGGTCTACTGTTTTATTGTTGGTTTTCTTTTTGTCCCTATATTGTTGGTTGTTTCCCTCTTTGTTTCTTCTTTTGGATTATTTGAATATTTTTAGACATATTTTAAGTTATTCATTGGCTTTTTAAAATATACCTCCTTTAGTTATTTTTTAGTGATTTGTCTATAAGTTACAGCACATATTCTTGAAGTTCATGAGTTGATTTGAAAGTTAGCCATTTAGTTGTGTCTGACTCTGCTACCACATGGACTGTAGCCTGCCAGGCACCTCTGTTCATGGAATTCTCCAGGCTGGAATGCATTACCATTTCCTTCTCCAGGTGTCTTCCCATCCCAGGGATCAAATCCAGGTCTCCCTCATTGCAGGCAGATTCTTTACCATCTAAGCCATCACGGAAAATTAATTGTTGTTGTTCAGTTGCCAAGTTGTGTCTGACTCGTCATGACCCCATGGATTGCATCACACCAGCCTTCCCTGTCCCTCATCATTTCCTGGAGTTTGCCCAAGTTCTTGTCCATTGACTCGGTGATGCCATCCAACCATCTCATCCTCTGTCACCCTCTTCTCTTCCTGCCTTCAGTCTTTCCCAGCATGAGGGTCTTTTCCAATGAGTTGGCTCTTTGTGTCAGGTGGCCAAAGTATTGGAGCTTCAGCTTCAACATCAGTCCTTCCAAAGATTATTCAGGTTTGATTTCCTTTAAGATTGACTGGTTTGATTTCCTTGATGTCCAAGGGAGTCTCAGGAGTCTTCTCCAGCACCACACAGTTCGAAAGCATCAGTTCTTCAGTGCTCTGCCTTCTTTATGGTCCAGCTCTCACATCTGTACATGACTACTGAAAAAGACCATAGCCTTGATTATATGGACCTTTGTCTGCATAGTGATGTCTTTGGCTTTTAACACACTGTCTAGGTTTGTCATAGGTTTCCTGCCAAGAAACAATCGTCTTCTAATTTCATGGCTGCAGTCACCATCAGCAGTGATTTTAGAGCCCAAAGGGAGGAAATCTGTCACTGCTTCCACCTTTTCCCCTTCTATTTGCCATGAAGTGATGGGATCAGATGCCATGGTCTTGATGAGTTTTAAGGTAGATTTTTCACTCTCTTCCTTCACCCTTATCAAGAGGCTTTTGAATTCCTCTTCACTTTCATTAGAGTAAAATAATCATTCAAATTAATATTGTACCATTTTATATAAAATGCAGAAAACTTGAACACTGTTAGCCCATTTATTCACTTACTACCATTCTTTAGGCTTTATTGCCATACATAGTGGCAGAAAGGAGTACATCAAGGTTGTATATTGTCACCCTACTTATTTAATTTATATGCAGAGTACCTCATGAGAAACGCTGGGCTGGAAGAAACACAAGCTGGAATCAAGATTGCTGGGAGAAATATCAATAACCTCAGATATGCAGATGACACCACCCTTATGGCAGAAAGTGAAGAAGAACTAAAGAACCTCTTGATGAAAGTGAAAAAGAGAGTGAAAAAGTTGGCTTGAAACTCAACATTCAGAAAATGAAGATCACGGTATCGGGTCCCATCACTTCTTGTCAAATAGATGGGGAAACAGTGGAAGCAATGACAGACTTGATTTTCTTTGGCTCCAAAATCACCGCAGATGGTGACTGCAGCCATGAAATTAAAAGACACTTGCTCCTTGGAAGAAAAGCTATGACCAACCTAGACAGCATATTAAAAAGCAGAGACATGACTTTGCCAACATAGGTCTGTCTAGTCAAAGCTGTGGTTTTTCCAGTAGTCATGTATGGATGTGAGAGTTGGACTGTAAAGAAAGCTGAGGGCCGAAGAATTGATGCTTTTGAACTGTGGTGTTGGAGAAGACTCTTGAGAGTCCCTTGGACTTCAGGGAGATCCAACCAATCAATCCTAAAGGAAATCAGTCCTGAATATTCATTGAAAGGACTGATGCTGAAGCTGAAACTCCAACCCTTTGGCCACCTGATGTGAAGAACTGACTCCTTGGAAAAGACCCTGATGCTGGGAAAGATTGAAGGCAGGAGGAGAAGGGGATGACAGAGGATGAGGTGGTTGGATGGCATCACAGACTGGATGGATATGAGTTTGAGAAAGCTTCGGGAGTTGGTGATGGACAGGGATGCCTGGCACATTGCAGTCCATGGGGTCACAAAGAGTCGACATGACTCATGGACTGAACTGAACTGATAGTGGCAGAATGTATCAGAATGTATATTTTAAGCACAACAAAATAATACTCTTTCTTTTTGCTTCAATCGCATGTATTTTAAAGAAATTAATAGGAAAAGTGTGTACCTAGGCATGGCTTTGCATTTATCCAATGTGGAGTTCATTAATGTACTTCAATCTGTATATGTAACTCTTTGCCAGATTTGGGCATATTTTAACTATTTCTTCAAATATCTTTTCTGACCTATAACTATTTTTTCTCACCTTTCAAAGTGGGTCTTCCTTTTCTGATACTCTTTCATACATCCTTAACAATTTGTTTACATTTTTTCAGCTTTATTTCTCTTTTTTTTCCATACTGGATAATTTTTTAAATTTATGTTCACTGATCCTTTTCATCGTCATCTCTATTCTGCAAATATGTACATCCATAGATATTTTAATTTCAGATATTGTATATTTCAGTAATTTTAATGCTTTCCTTTACTTAATAACAGTTATAATTACTGCATTAAAGTCTTTGCCTTTTAATTTTAACATTGAATCATTTTGGTGTTGGCCTCTTCTAATTGTCTTTTCTCATAAATGTAGATCACACTCTCTTGTTTTTTTTTTTTTCCATGGTTCCTACTGGGTAGTTATAGATCATATATTGGAAATTTTGGAATATTGTGGAAATTCTGGATTCTGTTACATTCTTCCAAAGTATAGTAATGTTATTTTAGTAGGCTCAAATTGCAGACTCTTTTTCTTGCATTTGTAGTAGCTTAAATCTCAATTCAGTTCTTCTGGCCTTAACTGCAAGCTGCACAAGTATTGAGAGGTTGAGAGGTCACCTGGAGATTTGGGCAGAGTTTATACTCACAATTTATGGTTTCCTGATTTTCATTCTCTGACTGTTTTCTTTCTGAGATTCCTCTTCACTTTCTTGTGGTTGTGGTGCCCCTGACTATGTCTTCTGATTATTTTGTACAGAATGATGGAAGGTTTCTTGTTGGAGTTTTGTTCTCTGTGTCATATTGTGATCTGCCCTTAGTATAAAGCTAAAAAACTCCCCCCCAAACTGGAAAATTCACCCTTTGTCCCTTCTTTCAAGTTTGATTCATCTCTAAAATCTTCTTCATTTTGTTCACTCTGCTGAGCCTTTAAGTAATTGTTACCTGTGTAAAGGTTGGTCTGTCAGTTTATTCTATCATGTCAGAAGGGGAACTCAATGTAATTAAACTATCCTGAAAGTTGGCCTAAAAATATAGTGCTGTTGGTTTTTAAAATCTCAGAGATAGAGATTTTTAAAGGGATTGGTTCTAACTTTTCTTTTCCTGGTAAGGAAATGAAGATTCTTTGAGGTTAAATTCATTTATTCCTTGGCTCAGTAAACACCTTTTGGCCATTACTATTGTGCCGTAGACTGTACTGGGTGGTAGGACGATAGAGGCAGCTTCCTTAAGGCTGGCCCTTGGCAGACCTGGACCTAGGATGCGCACCCTTCCGTTGCTTTTTCTGCTCCTGTTGGGGAGAAGGCTTGGACTGTGGTCGCCGAAATGACCACATTTTGGCAACTTGAACCATATACTGAGGTATAACAGCCTTGAGTTCTTATAAACGTTTTCTCTCAAGAGTCTTGAGGGTTTCAAACCACGTACCTAGAGAAACTTTCTCTAGGCTCAGTGTTGATGTAGTGAGCATATGAGATGTATTCCTAAACTGGAAGTGCATCTTTCACTTAGCGTAATATCCTCTAGGGTCATGCATGTGGTTGCATAAGGTAGGATTTCCTTCTCTTTTTAAAGCTGAATAACACTCCGTTGCATGTATAAACCACATTTTTTTCTTCCATGCATCCACTGGTGGATGAAAGCTACCTGAAATAAGCTATTCACCGAAGGACAAATACTGCTTGATTCTACTTATCCCAGGTGTCTAAAATAGTTAAATGCTTAGAAACAGAATTGAATGGTGGTTGCCAGGAGCTGGTGGGGTGGGAGAATTAGGGAGGTGTTTTTCAATAGGTCTAAAGTTTAATTATGCAAGCTGAGTAAATTCTAGAGATCTGCACAATATGGTAACTGAAGCTAACTATACTGTACTGTGCACTTAATTTGTTAAGAGAGTAGAGCTCATGTTCAGTGTTTTTACCATAATAATAAAATAAGTATGAAACAAATAATAGCAAACAAAAAAAATAGCCCTCAAAGCCTACCTTAGAGAAAACTGTCTGATGCTCCCTGAAGAACAGCAGGGTTGAGGGTGATGCAGTGATTGTAATTTGCATCAACAACAAAAAATTGCCTGGCTTTACATGCTTATGTCTTTAGCTCTGGATCTTGGTTAAGGAACAACTGCCAGACTCTCACCCTCTTAGGCTTATGGATCACTTCAGGCAGCTGTGAGCTGCTGCCTTCTTCCTGTGCACTTACTGCCACGTGGATCCCTCTCAGCAGGCAATAAATAAGCCCTCCTGGCTGTGGCGGTGGTTGACTTGGATGGGTTTGATTTCTTTCCATGCAGAGACTTAGGAATTAGCTCTGTAAGCAGAGAGGGGCTGAGACTGAAGAGTGTAAACCTCTTTGTCAGACCTTTTCAATTATTCATGGAAAATCTATATGCTCTGTTATCAGCTTTAAGCAAAGCAACTTTGTTGTTTCTATTGATCATGCAATTTATTATCTTTATTTAAACTCTTCAGGCAATAAATAAATAAAAAGCATTTGGAGGGAAAGAAGCTTCTCAGAGAAAGTAATTTCCCAGGAAAGTAGTGTAATCCTTTTAAAATTAGACTTATAAACTTAAAGATAGTATCTGATTATTCTATTTGATCCCCTTTAAAAAGGACACTGGTTTTGGTTTCTCTGTTTTAGCTAAAATCTTTCAGTTTTCACTTCTCATCAAACTTTGTTTCTTTCTTTCTTTCTTTTTTTACTCATAATTACCCTGAAAAGAAAAATGTAGCAAAATACAACAGCTAGAAATAAGAAAGCTTCTATTCAGGTAACAGTTTCATTTCTCTAACACAGGCTGGTGTACATAGTTTATTTAACTTCTTTAAGCCCCACTTTTCTATTACTAGCAGCACTGGGACACTAACACTTGCCCTTTGTACTTCATGGTCAATGAAGATTACAAGATAACAATGATGATGAAAATAACTTTTGTATAGTAATTCACTCTATTCAATTAAGATTTTAATTTTCTCTAGGTCTTCTGACAATATAGCATGTGATTTTATAAACTTAGAGAATTGAATGAGATAATCTCTAAAGTTCTTTTTTTTATTTAAAATTGATTTTATTACAGCTTTTCATATGGAATTCCTTTCAAGCCAGAGACTCTCACAAGTTTCTATTGTGAATTTCCCTTAATCTTGGATAAAATTGTCATTGGGAGAGTCCATTTCTTGGGCAACTGAGCATTTTATCATCTTCACGTGTTCTCATCCTCCCTCTGCAGGTCTCCTCCCTCTGTCTCTAGGTCCCTGATTGATTGTGTTTAATGGGAGAGAATGTTCCTCTTCTCAGCTGACTCAGTTCTGTCTGTATGAACAGCCTTTCCTGCTCTGTGTGATAATAGTGTGCCTGCCTTGGAGCCATGTTGATATTCTCCTTGTTCACTTCATCTGTGCTCATGGTCTCCCTGTCCATGGCCACACTGTGGTCAAATTTCTTAGATTATAAGCAACTCCTTCCTTCACCTTTCCTGGGTAAATATCTGCAAATTATTTTTGTTGGTTAAAAATTCTCAGTTTCTGAATTGAATCTCTTTTATTTTTTAAAGTATGTCCCTTTCTTAAGATAAATATTTATTTACTTCCACATAGTAATTTACAAGAACTTTAATAGGTTTCCATATGGACATTAAAAGTCAACAGGTAAATTTCTAGTTCTTTACTTGGGTGTGTGTATAATTATGTTCTTTACCTCAAGGAATACAACATGATATCCCCTAACATATTTTTAATATCCTGCAGAAAACCTCTGCTTACTGTTCTAGGGATATGCATGTGCTTTTGAATTTGATGCATCTTAAACCAAAATCCTCTGAAGATTAGTTATAAGTGATACTGTTAAACCCCAACGAGGCCAACGCACTGTTTCATGCAGAAGCATCCTGGTGTAGTTGAATGATCGTGAATTTTGGAGTTAGTTAGATATAGGCTTGCATCTTGGCTCTTGCTAGCTTATGAGCCAGGAAAAGTTATTTAGCCTTTCTGTGATTTAATTTCCTTGTCTCTAAAATTGTGTGGTGATAATAACAATACTGAATTGTCATGATGGCTGAGAGACTTTACCCATGAGTGAGTAATCTCTTCTAGACAGATTCATAGAGGAGGAGAATTAACTGCTGTAGAGTCAATTACAGCTGACTGAGTAAATATTGAAGAAGGGGGAAAGAAAAGTAAGGGATGGGGAGGTGAAAGAGAAAGTGAAGAAATTATCAAGCTTTACAGATTATAGCAAGGAAAGGAAAATCACAGGGACAGATTGAGAGGAGTAGATTATTAACCCTGAACCAGCTCATGGAAAGGGGACCTTGAAGGAGAGGCAAGAGAAGGACAAGTCAAAAAACTGAGTTAAGATGGAGAAAAGGAAGGACGGAATGAGGAGGAAAAGGAAGGCAACAATGAAAAACAGGTGAATTGAGAGAAAAGAGGAGCAAAGAAGTTCTGTGACTTTTTAGGTCCAGAAGAGGGAACTGGAGGCAGAAAGTGAGATATTTGTTGAATTGTTTTATAGTTTTTCGGGAGGATGCTGTGGTGAACCCAAGGAGTATAAATGCATGAAGCGGTATTGAAGAAATCAGGAGTTTAGGATGAGCTTCAGTTTAGCAGAGAAACAGCTTATTTTTAGAATATCTCATAAAAATCCTTGAATGTTGAGGGGAAGATTATGAAAATATTATTTGGGCTAAGGACCTAAATAACCTATACTATTCTTAGGAGGAGTTGGTGATGGACAGGGAGTTGGCGATGGACAGGGAGGCCTGGCATGCTGCAGTCCATGGGGTCACAAAGAGTTGGACATGACTGAGTGACTGAACTGAACTGATTCTTAGGAAAACCTCAACAACAAACTTATTCTTTTTAAGAATGGGGGTTGGATGTAGGAGATGATTTAACGTGATTTTTTTTTTTTTAGTAAATGTAAATTATTATTTTTTTTTTAGTAAGCTGTGTAAGTTAGCATTCCCTCTAAGAAGTGTGAAAGAGTATTAGGGTAAGGGAATGGTGAGGTTGATCATTTGCAAAGTGTCTTTCCTTCCTGAAGAGCCCAGGGTTTTAACCAGTACAAGGGACAACCAAAAACATTTCACTCACTTGAATTGTGTGATTTCCTATACATGGTGGGTGGCTTGAGGAGATTCTTCTGCAAAGGGAGCTAGAATGACTGCTTAGAATCTCTCAAGGATTGGGTCTCAAATGATCACAATGACTGTTCTTTTGGCCTAAAGTGAGATTGTAAAATACTCAACAGTTGAAGGTACATATGCTTTTCCCTCAGTCACAAAGAAAGAGCGTAGAGTACAAAATAAGGTCACTTTAAACTCTGTATGTTTTATCGAATTCAGTTCAGTTCAGTCGCTCAGTCGTGTCCAACTCTGCGATCCCATGGACCACAGCACACCAGGCCTCCCTGTCCGCCACCAGCTCTCAGAGTTTACTCAAACTCATGCCCATTGAGACAGTGATGCCATCCAACCATCTCCTCCTCTGTTGTCCCCTTCTCCTCCCACTTTCAATATTTCCCAGCATGAGGGTCTTTTCTAATGAATCAGTTCTTCCCATCAGGTGGCCAAAGTATTGGAGCTTGAGCTTCAGCATCAGTCCTTCCAATGATATTCAGGACTGATTTCCTTTAGGATGGACTGGTTGGATCTCCTTGCATTCCAAGGGACTCTCAAGAGTCTTCTCCAACACCACAGTTGTTGTATTAGGCATTCTATTAATTCTGTTTTCTGGAAGAAATTTCTTTTGGAGACCTGAATGTGTTCTTATCTGGAACAGATTCAGTCCTGACATCTGTCTTCATTATCATACTATGGATTTCCTTCATATTTATCCTGGTTGATGCCAGATTTTGCAATGACATTTCATTTTTATTTTCTAATTTTTTTTTTGGTGGCACCTGGAAAAATTGTTGTATCCAGTGGTATCCTGAAAAATTGTTTAGTTCAGTCACTCAGTTGTGTCTGACTTTTTGTGACCCCATGGACTGCAGCCTGCCAGGCTTCCCTGTCCGTCACCAACTCCCAGAGCTTGCTCAAACTCATGTCCATTGAGTCAGTGTTGCCATCCAACCATCTCATCCTATGTTGTCCCCTTCTCCTCCTGCCTTCAATCTGTCCCAGCATCAGGGTCTTTTCCAAGGAGTCAGTTCTTTGCATCAGGTGGCCAAAGTATTGGAGCTTCAGCATCAGTCCTTCCAATGAATATTCAGGACTGATTTCCTTTAGGACTGACTCTCAAGAGTCTTCTCCAACACCACAATTCAAAAGCATCAATTCTTCGGCCCTCAGCTTTCTTTATAGTTCAACTCTCACATCCATACATGACTACTAGAAAAACCATAGCTTTGACTAGACGGACCTTTGTTGGCAAAGTAATGTCTCTGCTTTTTAATATGCTGTCTAGTTTGGTCATAGCTTTTCTTCCAAGGAGCAAGCATCTTTTAATTTATGGCTGCAATCATCATCTGCAGTGATTTAGGAGCCCAAGAAAATAAGTTGTACCTAGAAAACTTGTACCTAGAAATATTTTTGAGAGCCTACATAACTAAATATGTCTTTCTCCTGATAGCTTATTTTAATAGTTTTGCTGAGTGTTGAGTTCTGGTTCGGAAGTGATTTTCCCTTAGACTTTTAAATGCATTGCTCCTTTTGTCACCTGGTTGCCAGTGTTGCTGTTGAGTAGACTGTAGTCAATAAAGTACATGCCTGTCGTCTATTTTTGATGGCCCACAAATTGAGAACAGATTTTACATTTAAAAGTGTAGTAAGAACCAACCAGCCAATCATCTCTTGGGATAGTCCCATTCTCCAGAGAAAATTCTTTCAGTGTCTTGCCTGAATAACAATAGACTTACTGTTGTTCTAGGAATCAAGTGAGGGAGGAAAACTGTGGGTGTCATGATTCAACCAATAACAATTCTCTTATTATTGTCTTCAGCATGAGTCCTCCTACCCTGGATGTTTCCCAGCTGGAGTGCCTTCCTAGGGAATCTGCCTACAGTTTTCCAGTGAAGTGAGAAAGGCAGGCACCAGGCTGCTCAGAGAGGGACAGGAATTGGAGGATCTAACTGCCTTTAAAACAGATTTTCAACCCAACATCCTATTTTAGCTTCACTTTCACCTGCACTTTCAGTACTTTGTATTGCCAGCTTCTGAACTTTTTTAGGGAGCCCGCAGAGAAAATCGAGTTGTTTTTCTGCTTCCCCACTGTCAGTGTAGGATTCCCTTTTCTCAGTTCTTTGAAGTCAGAAATCCCATCTGCTTCCCAGCTTCCAAAATTTGTTGCTGTTGTCTTCTTTCCTTTTCTCTTTCTCCTTTTAGCTTTTATGCCTTAAAAATACATTTATTATCATTTTAGTGGGGTTTATGAGGGAACGAGAGTAAATGTGTGTTCTCAATCTGCCATCACCCAGTTTAAACAAATCTTAACATTTTGCCATATTCGCTTAAGATTTTTCTTTCTTAAGAAATAAAATATAACACAATCAGCTGAAACTTCTTTTCGACCCCTCTGCAACTCTCATTTCTCTCCTTTTTTCTCCCAGGATAAACACCATCTTGAAGTCAGCTTCTGTTTTTCTCTTCATTAGTTGTCTACCTTTATTACATGCTGGATATATCTTCAAATGCATACCATGTTCTGCTTATCTTAAACTTCAGATAAACGATGTCATATATAGCTTTATGCAGTTTTCTTTCTTTACTCAACATTAAATATCTGAGATACATACATGGCAATAGATTTAACTCTAGTTCGTTGGTTTTTCCTGCTTAAGGGTACTCCATTGGATAGATACTGTCAAACTATTCTCCTGTGTTTCTGCTAATTTATATTCTCATTTGTTATTTTACAAGATCTCCCATTTTTCCAAATCTTCTCCAACACTTGGTCTTGTAACATCTTTAAATGCTAAGTGGTAATAATACAGGTAACACAACTCTGTTGCGTTGCACTAAGTGACATAAAATCCAACATTAGAATTCTATCTTTTCAAGAATCATGCAGACTAAAGCAGAAGCTTATTTGGGATCTGGGGACACCTAAATTCTATTTGACCTTGTTTCAGTGTACATTAGTGTCCTACAGTTGTCTTTTGATCATGACTGCTACTGTTCATCATGATGCTATGCTTTTGCTTAAATGAACAAAGTTTGAAAAGTGTTAATTTTGGGATTTGGGTACATAATGTAGGGAAGGTGTAAAAGTAGTCTTCAGACAGATGGTGATGATGGTTCTAGGAGCTTATACTCTCATTATCTTTCAACTTTCAGATTCTGATGCCAAGGTACTCATTAATCAGTGAGACATGGCTAGGAGACTAGCTCTTAAGAGGCTCACTGTTTGACTTGTGTTTCCTGGTGTGAGAACATCTCCAGAGAGACAGTGCAATCTGGTTACTGTGATAGCAAAGTCTGTGTATAACCTTTAATAACGCAATCAGCTCACCGTTGCTAAGGGGGAAATATCTTCTCTCACAGAATTTTCCCTTCACTTTCCTCATCTTAGGCAGACTGCTGGCAAGATGCAACACAAAGTTTGACATGGTTCACCCATACTTCAGCTTTCCCCTTGTTAGTAGAAAAGTAATCTCAAGGCCTCTAGGTATTTTGCTAATTTGTTTTTCCATTTTCAGAGAAGCCTAAAAAATATATTTTGGATTGAATGTATATTTGAAAATGTGCAAGAAATGGAAATATATGAAAGTTGCACAATAGACAAATCTTATAAGAAAATTTTACTCATTAAAAGCAAAATAACTTTAAACTTGCTAGTTACATCTTTCCTTGTGTATATAATCTCCAGTATTACATTTCCAGTCTTATTTAGATGTTCTTTCTTGGGTTATTTTCTTTGCATCTGGACACACAATCAACTGGCTTATGGCCAGCAGAAATTCAATTCTGATTAATGATTTTCTGCTATTGGCATGCTTAATGAGTTTCCTCTTTGTTTCAACTGAATGAGACCTATGCATTTTATTGCTAATATCACCTATTTAACATTTATTTACCCTTATTTATAAAATAATAAGGAAAAATACAAAAATGTAAATAATTGCTCAAATACTGCTGTTTACACAAATGTAGTGAGGCTGCTGAAGTGGAACCATTGGCTGAGAGGTGACTTGGAGAAGAAATATGAACATTCAATTTTGGCATGGAAATACTTTAGGATTATGTGTGTTTATGCATCCATCCATCCATTTATGCAAATATGTGAATTGCTTGAAAACTGAATGCATAAATGTTGAGGCTTCTTGGACCTTCTGCCTCTCTCATCCTTTATTTACTTTTGATCTTCTTAAACCCTGAATTTTTCCCTTTCCAATCATTGGTATACCACTCTCATTCATTATATTTCCAGGACAGTATCATATCTCTACTATTGCAGTTGCCTTTTACATAGAAGCCCATTCAGTTATCCCACATTGGTTATTCTACCAACCCCTTGTGAACTTCAGGAAAAACTGAAGGATTCACAAATAAGCATGTGAGGTCATTAGAGTGTATTGCATCCCAAAGGTTTGGAACAGACTGGTGATGTTAGTTTTTTTTGACCCTTGGCTGCAGAGGATTAAGCATTAGAGGCCTGAAAGGGGAAACATCAAGGGTCTTAAATGCCTAAATTATCACTGATGGATAGCATTTTAAATTCTGTAGCTGTAATAGTATTTCCTCTAATACTCTGAAAATAAAAATTGCTTTCTGAGAGTTAAACATTTAAAACAAGCACATCATGATTGTTTTTTAGAAAAAAGAGAATGCCTCTTTTGTCCAGAAAACCAGACAGAAAACTTACTGAAACTATTAACACATCAAAAGAAAGTCTATGTCCAAGTGTGAGGATAGTTAAACCATTTTGGAAGAGAGAGAGTGCCTGAGAGTGAGCACCCACCCAAGGATTTGATATATCTGCTCTAATGATCCTCCTGTTGCAGAAAGAGATACATCCTGCAATTTTACTCTGATGCTATCAAGCATCCACCTCATAAAACTAACTTTCCTTGTTTTGATTCTGTGTTTACCAACTTGCTTCATTGTTACAACTTGGTTCTCTGGGTAGTTAATGTACCTATAGGAAGAGAGTGCCCCGACCAGTGGGCTGAATGTATTGGCCTCTTGATGTTTTATTTCACTGTAAGTAAATAGATGAGTATTCTGGTTTCAGATATGAGACTTAGAGTTCAGTCACTGTGAGCCCAGGTCTGAACAGTGCATTCTGGAAAATTCACTAAGGGAATGCTGCTCTTTAAGTCCACATTTGAAATAGGTACCTGGTGACACACACTCTTTCAAATCTTGGTATCAGCTGAGCAAGTGTACCTATTGATCATAAGACTCTCAACCCTAAAGGAGAAAAATACAGCAAGGGAAACAAACTGTTTTTTGAGGTTATTATAGAAATCTGGCTCTTTCTTCACAGACCAAGATGCTCTGTATATATCAACTCATCACTAGATCTCCACTGTTCACTCTCTTCTGTTTTCCTTGTTCCCATTTTGATTACTTTAGTTACAGAGAGTGTTCACTTTGCAGACTCCATCATATCTCCTTTTCCTCTCCACAAGCAATAGTTAATGTAACCACCAATATCCATAGAAGACTTCAGTTCAAAGGGCAAATATGTTGTTCAGTCACTCAGCTGTGTCTGACTCTTTGTGACCCCTATGAACTGCAGCATGCCAGGCTTCCCTGTCCTTCACTATTTCCTGGAGTTTGCTCAAACTCATGTCTGTTGAGTCGATGATGCCATCCAACCATCTCATCCTCTGTCAGACCCTTCTTCTGCCCTCAATCTTTCCCAACATCAAGGTCTTTTCCAGTGAGTTGGCTCTTCACATCAGGTGGCCAAAGTATTGGAGCTTCAACTTCAGCAGCAGTCCTTCTAATGACTATTCAGGGTTGATTTCTTTTAGAATTGACTGATTTGATCTCCTTGCTGTCCAAGGGAATCTCAAGAGTCTTCTCCAGCACTACAGTTTGAAAGCATCAATTCTTTGGCACTCAGTCTTCTTTATGGTCCAACTCCCACTTAACATCACAGATTTTCAGCTTCCCTGTTGAAGAAGTTGGGACTGCACGTGACTCATGGAAGCCATGATTCATTTTCTTTTCTTTTTTTCCCCTTTTCTTTCTGTTTTTTTTTTTTTTTTTTTTTTTTGTACTGTGCAACTTGCAGAATTTTAGTTCCCTGACCAAATATTGAACCCATGCCGTTGTCAGTGAAAGCAGAGTCCCAACCACTGGACCCCCAGGGAATTCCCCTGACTCTTTTCTAAGGCAGAGCATACAGGTCCAAGTACAGATTCAAGTTCTTCAGTTGAGAGACTTCTCTGGTGCAGAAGGGAGGATTAGGTGCAGTGAGAACTTCTGGGAAGCCTAAGACAACAGCTGCTCCCTTCTAGTCCTTGCTTTTGGGGAAAGCCAGGCATGTGGGATCAGGTCAGTGAGAAAGATTCTTTCAAGATGAATGAATACCTCCTGATTTCTTCCTAACATGATTCCAACATCATTAATATCCCTGCAGATATCTTAACATCCAAAGCAAAGCAAAACAAACAAAAAAAAAGTTTCTAGGATGATAAAATTAATTAGTCAGGTGTATCAGGAAACACAATCTCCAAATTATAAAAAAAATTACATGTCAAAAGTCTGCTAGGCATTAAAATTAGGTAATTTTTACTGACTGTTTAAAATGGCAAGTCTTCATAGACCCTGTGTTAGTTTGGTTTTTTGGTCTTTTTGGGTAAGATTGCAAAAGTGAAAACTCCAAACTGAGTGTGCTCCATCACATGATGCAGATGTCAGACTGGGTGATGGTTTTGAAATGCATGCAGTGCTGGTTGTGGGGCCAAGTGCTGACTACTGACTTTTGGGGCTGTGATTTTACATTTATATTATATTCTGGCACTCAAGTCTTCATTGGCAAAATCTCAGAATCTTGTAGTAATAAAGCAAAAGCTTCTGTGTCCTGGTTTATAAATCATTGAAATAGCAAAACTGTATGGAGTGTGGTCTTACCAATGGCACTGTTCATTCACAGGCTATGTGCTAAGACAGGCGGGTGAGACTTACTGCCACTTTGAGCAGCTGTCCTTCCTCAGGAGGTCACCTAAACTCAGTTATTTGTTTGTGTCCCAAGCTGTCTATCTGGGATGTGTGAACTGCTGGGCAGAGAAAACAGCTCTGAACGTAGAGTTGAAGTGGGGGATGGGTTCTAGAGATGGCTTTGGAGGGTGGACTGCTCAACCTGGGAGCCACTCTCCCCTTCCTGAGAATTTTGTTCTCTTGCTTCCTTACATTCACTGGGAGTGTCCCTGGCATTGTAGCTCCATACATGATCCAACTTCACTACTCCTCTCAGTTCAAGACATAGAGGACACTGGACTCAAGTTGGACAATTAAAATCTGTCTGGGAATAGGGGCATTTGAACCTAGGGAAATAAACTCTGAAGAGTGTTAGATGCTCAGTTGTGTCTGATTCTTTATGACCCCATGGACTATAGCCTGCCAGTCTCCTCTGTCTATGGAATTTCCCAGGCAAAAATACTGGAGTGGGTTGCCATTTACTTCTCCAGAGGATATTCCTGACCCAGGGATCAAACCTAGGTCTCCTTCATTGACAGGTGGATTCTTTACTGTCTTGAGGCAGCAGAGAAGCCCAATAAACTCTGAAGTGGTGGTCAATTAACTCTGAAGTGGTGGTCAAATGGGTGGAAGAGGTCTGTCTTCAAAGGAAGACAAGAATAAAGAAGTTATGCAGAAGAACTGGGAGACAAAAAATGCAGTGGTGGTGCTTTTTAAGATTCTCCAATTTTCCAGTTGTTAGCTTCTGTCTCTCATTAAGATCTAACTGTTTTTGCTTTTGGAGTCAATCTATATATCCTCATAATAAAATCCTCCTTTGGTTTAATACTTGAAATTGTTACTTGTAACCCAGAGAGTCTTAAATACTACAAAGGAATAAGCGGGAAATGACAGACTTTCTCAGTAAATATTGTTTGGCTACAGTATAAGAGCTTTTTTGTTTTAATGTTATATCTTCAAGAAACGTGGGTCCCTCTTAAAAGCAATATCCTCATTTGAAATAATATGTCTCTTTTTATCTAAGAAGCTATTAATAAGCCAAAGGAGGATCTGATAATCAATGATATTGCAGAATCAAGGAAACAAAGTGTATTAATGCAGCATACATCATGTCTCTCTCTCTTTTTTTATAATAATATTCTTGGATGTCCAGATTCTTGGACTGTAAGAAATGGCTGACCTAGTTTGAGAACTCCTGTCAAAATGATTGTGCGTGTAGAATGGTTGGTTTTATTTCCCTGAGACATCTTATTTGACCTGGGCCAAGTTTTCTTGTACTGTTTCCTCCTTGCAAAATGAAGGCAATAAAAATGGAGACCCCTGTCTTGGGGATCTGTACCCATCACAGGAGCAGCTGCTGCTGGGAGAGAGCTGATTGTATTCCTGGGCCTCTTTTTGGGCTCTCTTACTTAGTGACTCCTTTTCAGTGTCATTTTCCTTGAAACTAAAGCAAAAAAATAAAATCTCAAAATTGGTATTGTTTAACAACAGCAACAATTCTTTGACATCTGAATCCTTTGGTCCTTAAGTAGGTGCCACTTACCTTTTATTACTTAGAACTGCCTCTTAGGATAGTTTGCAATTTAAATACATGAAACCACTAGAACAAATAATAGAAAAAACAATCTTTATTTTTTCAGATTAAATAAGCCTGGTCATGAAGAATACCTTATGTGGATACTAAAATGTATGTAGAACCGTTTTTCTTTATTTTCTGGGTAGGGGTAGTCATTAGCCAGTTGTGGGTAAATCTTTTAAAGTAGGTGATTTCTTGCTCTCTGTGGGAAGACTGATCCCCAGGAATATGGAAATTCTTGGGTCTGAGTCCAACACTCTGTTCCAGAATGTTATGGAAGAAAATGGTGGGCTTTGGAAGTAGAATGACTTTTTAAAATGAAGACTGCTTTCTGTGCTGAGTGGCTGTGTGCTCTTACACAATTCACTTAACCTTTCTGAGCTTCAGTTTCTCAGCTGTGGAGTGGTAGTAATGTTGCTTATCTTTCAGGATGATCTTACAGATTACAGAAAGTGCAAAATAACCAGCCTGGGTTGCTGATCTGTGCATTGGTGGGCACTCAGGAAGCGTCCTCGTTGTCATTGTCTGCTATTTTATTGCCTCCTAGAGAACTCCCTTAGGCAGCAGCTGTCTAGGGCCTTTTTTTTTTTTAAATTAATTTGTGGTAATTTATTATAGCAATAATTGGAAACTAATACAGTGCTATTTTTTAAAAATGTTTATTCCTTTATTTATTTATTTGGCCATGCCAGGTCTTAGTTGCTGCATGCAGAAACTTTGATCTTCACTGCTGCATACGGGGTCTGTAGTTGCGGCATGCGAACTCTTAGTTGTGGCATGTGGGCGCTAGTTCCCTGACAAGGGATTGAACACAGGCCCTCTGTGTAGGGAGCATGGAGTCTTAGCTACTGGACCACCACATGGTTTCTGTGTGTCAGCCTTCTCCAAACAATCCCTGTTCCCTTGCATAGCTGCTAGGGCAGAAGTACGTGCTGCTTTAGTTGGAGTTCTCAGACCACACCGTCCTCTTTAGCAAGTTTCAGCAGAACTGAAATGTTTTGCAGAGATGTTAGAGGGCACAGAGGATCGTTGGAGGGCTGAGAGAACAGTATCTCAGCTCAGCTTGCTCTTAAGAGCCACACTGCAGAACTGGCCCAGGGAGGGGCTGACGCCACCACCATTTGCCAGAGCCTGGCTTGTCTGCTGCAGTCAGAGTACTTTTGTCACTTCCTCACTCCAAAGCCATGTTGTTTCTGCCAGAACAAAAAGCTTCCAGTACCAACAGAAACTCCAGAAATTCTCCAGCAAAACAGACATAACATCCTCAACCCTCCCTGTCATGTATCTGCTCAGAGGCTGTCTCACATGGGTGGGTCTGTGTGGTGGGACCTAAACTGTATGTCTGTCCTCTAACAGCAAAGGAGGTTAGGAAACAGGTTTTGCTGCTGTGGTTTGTTTCATTTTACTTCTTTGCTGAGGAGGTGAAATTCTCAATGTAGAGAATTATCAAAAGATTTTGGCAGCCACAAGCGACAGATGTCCACCATAATGTTTTAGGTGTGTTAGAGGCATCTTATTCCTACCTCATTGAGCTGTCAGGACATGAAGGCAATCCTTATAATCAAAGTGACAGCCACTGTCATCAAGATTTCTAGGGTCTTTTTTCATCATGTTGCTGCCCAGGTTACCAGGAGACAAACTGAAAATATAACTTATATTTCACATGTTTTGTAATTTATGAAGTTCTTTTCACATTATTGCACTTTTTTTTCTCACCAAATCCTGGAAGGTGGTAGTTATTAGTTACATTTACATGTGAGGAAATTGATGATTGCTGAAAGTGTATTTTGCCAAAGCTGGTAATTGTTAGATCTAAGGGTGCAACAGAGGTTTTATCCAGATTAGTTGTTTCTAACTCAATTCACAAATGGTTATGAAAATGGATTTTTAAAAATATATTCTTATTTGGCTGCTTGGGGTCTTAGTTGCAGCACTCAGGATCTTCAATCTTAGTTGTAGATGTGGGATCTAGTTCCCTGACCAGGGCTTGGACTCAGGTCCCCTGTGTTTGGAGCAGAGTCTTAGCCACTGGACCACCAGGGTAGTCCTGAAAACAGATTTTTGAATCTGCTAGATGTGGGTTCACATCCCAGCTCTGCTGTTTACTAGTTTGTCACTTAACCTCCTTGAGCTCAAGTTTTCTCCTCTGTAATACAAGAATGATGGCAGTATCTACCTTGTAAGGTTATTCTGATGATTAAAAAGATACCCATAAACAAAGCAGCTAGTAGAGTGTCACAGTAGGCAGTGAGTGAATTGCATGTGATATCGTTTCTGTCATTGGGATAATCATTTATATTATACCTTCACCATCTCAAGAGAACTATGTGTGCGTATCTCTCATATCCTCATGAATATGTGCTTGGAATAACCTTAGAGAGAGAGGGAGAAAGCTTATTTATAGAGTGCCCAGGCAGACAGGACTCTAGCTCTATTTACTGACTTTTAAATAACTTTATGAGCATCATTTTTGGAATGCTAAGAAGTCTTTCTTTCAGTGAGAAAATTTCTTCACTTGTGGGCAGACTCACTTGGTCTTGGAAAGGACCACCAAGTGACCCCTTTGAGGTGTTTAGATACCTGCAAAATCCCGCTTTACTCTGTGTCTTCCCACAAGCTTACAAAGTGTGCAAGGAGAGTTGGAAGTTCTGATGGACCAGAGCAAAGCCTGCCTAGCTCAGAGCTCCATAGAGGCTGGAAGGAACTCTGAGAGGAAGTCACTGTGAGGGGAGGGAGTGTGAATGAGTGACCCCAAGTCAGCACCAAAGCCAAGGCTGTGGGTGCCTGAACTCCTCCGTACAGTCCTTGGCTGATGCTTGAAACTGCCCCAGGATGTGGTCTCTGCTGGGGAAAAAAATGCATGAGTACAAAGAGCTAGGAACATAATAACAATTATAACTCTAGGTTGGGTTTGGGAGGGGACATCTGTGATTAAACCTGGCAGTTGGATTTAAGGAACAGGGGATGGCAGTGGAGCCACCAGCTGTGGGAATCCCCTTCGTTTGAGTGATGACATAGTGTCCCAGTAATAGCAGCAAAAATGGAAGCAGATGGGTAGTGCTTCCAATTCCCAGGATTTTCTAGTGCTCGTTCCAATGAGCAAAGCTTTTGTTTCCCAGTGGCATCTCTGGATTTGGTAATAACATCAACATTGACAGCGATCAGGGCATTTCTTTGGCTTTTTAGTATCATCAACTTTACCCTTAAAGTGAGATAATCCAGACTGAATCTGTGGACTGAGTAAGCATACTTGAGAATTCTAATCAATACCTAGGAGGGAGCTTCTTTATATAAGTATAGAAAGCTTAGATTTTTTGCTAATCTGGGTCTGTGGGGATTCAGTGGCATTGTAACTTGTATATGAGAGAAAAATGTTATGTTGTCAGCCCACTCTGGTAAAGTTCAAGTTACATATATAAATAACTATTATAAGTGTGCTCATAAAACAATCAAGTGCTATTGAAATTGAAGGTAGTGGTTTATCAAAAGCCAAGAAAAGGTTATAGGCCAACACTATCAGTGAAACTGGTGATTTTCAGCACACACGGGCTAAGTACCACTTGAAATTTGGAAAGTGGCTAAAATGCTGTTTTCAGGCTCAGCAGCCAGAGGAAAGGCTCACAGAAGGGGAAGCAGTACCTGGTTCCCACCTCTGCACTCCTAGGGGAGCCCACAGCTCCAGTGGAAAGAGCACGGACTCTGGAGGCAATTGGACTGGATTCTACCTAACTTTCGGAGCCCTGCCTAACCTTTATGAGTCCCAACTGCAAAATGGGAATAAACAGACCTACTTTATGGGTCTGTAATGGTGCTGATTGATGTAACATAGGGAGTCTAGCACGTTATCTAGAGCATTTTGGTTTTTGTCATCTGCTTCCTCTTTTCAGTGTTCACTGGGGAAAGTGGTGGGGTCAGGGGCCAATAAGTTCTTTCTTCATGCTGCTGGCAGACCTCCAAAGACTTTTCTGTCACTACTAGGTTGGCCAAAAAGTTTGTTTGGACTTTTCCATACGATCAATGGTACTTTTTGGCCAACCCAATATTTTGATAGTTATTCCCAACTCCTTTAAAAAGAACACCTACTCCTTTGGGAGTTTTATGATTTAAAAATAGCTAGTGAAATTTTAATGATCTGAACTAATTTATTGGTGTGTTATAGGATTAGGCTAATGGGGTCTTGGGCTCCATTTCCACCCTGGTAGTTTGCTTCTCATAAAACAAAAATCTGTTTCGGGCCATTGTCTGCCTTTTCTGTTGTAGAGTCAGTTGGTGAGGGCACTGCGGTGACCCGCTGCAGGTGATAGGATTGCACTTACCTTGAAGGGGAGACCTGGCGAGGCCAGGCTTGGGGCAGGCTGCTGTGACTGAGGGACAAACCCAACCATGACAGGCTCTGCAAACCTGTCATTAAATGCCAATCTATGAGGGAGTTTTTTTTCAGTTCCGTTTTATGAAAAAAAAAGCTGAAGCTCAGAGTGGTGAAGTGCCCTGTTGAAGAAAGTCTGGAGCAGAAATAGATATAAATTCATGGCTTTGGATTCAGAAAGCTTATTCACAAGACAAGAGCTTAAGGCCACGCCTTCCTCTTTTCCATTAAGGCAAACTCTTTCACTGCTAAATTTGTCTTGGTTCTTTAGACTTGCACTGAAATTAATAAAGGTCTCCTTTCCTAATTGCACAATCAAAATAAATTATGTCCACAAATTAGAAGGCAAGGAAATTGCATGTGCATTTTGGGTGCCCCGATAATGTCCTGCAGTAAATTGTTTTCATATAAATTGCATGCTTAATTAATTGCTTTCAAAAATGCTCATGTATTTCCCTGCAAATACATCTCTGTGTGCAATTCATAAAATACAGACAAATTAAATTGCCGATCCCCATATAAAAATGTTGCCTTTTGTGTATCCTGGCTACGCTCAGTCATTGTGCCCTCTTTCCAGCGAGCACAATAAACCCAGTGAGCCTCTTCCTTTCCAAATTGCCCCTGGGTATCTGATTCAACAGATTTGAGGTCTCTCTTAAATTACAAACAGAAGAGGCAATAAAGCTGCGGTGTGTGCCACAACTGGGTGCATCGAATATCTGCTGGTGTCAGGTGACTCCCAAGACTGAGTCTCCCAGACTGAAAGACAGCTCGAGGCAGTGAGCCTTGGGAAAGCTAGTCATCCTCAAGATAAACACCCTCCAAACATCTAAATTTAAAAAAAACAAAACACTCCCAACAAAAATGCATGCATTGTTTTGTGTTGATGAAAAAATTGCCTTCCATAATCCCACTACTCAGATATAATCACAAATAACCACATCCTGTTCTAACAAAATATTAAATGTCAAAAAAACTTAAATGGTCATAGGCCGATTTAGATGATTTGTCTACAAAATTATTTTTAGGGATGAGTTTGGGTTTGCACGATTTTTGTTAAAGACTGTATCCTCGACTTCAAGCTCCTACATACATTATGCCTCAGTAGGCAATAGTTAATGTTTAAAAATGACCCTGATGTGACCTCCCTGCTGCAAATCCTCCTGCTCTGGTTTCCAGAAAGGAATTGTGCTAATAGAAAGTGTAGGGAATGCTTTGCTAGGTATTAGTTTATTTGCCAACAAGAATTTAAAGCCTAAAAGTTTTGTTTTGAAAAAATATTTCAACAACAGTTCTTGATACAAAAGTGCTCAACACAGTGGGAAAAGTGACCAGGTAACTGTTCTCTGCTCAGCCAGTGTTAGCTGAGATGAGAGGAGACCCAGCAGAGCCATGCTCATCAGCCAGTACAGCTTGCCTTTAGCTGATAATTCTTGCAGCTGGAGCTGGAGGGCTTGTCTTTTGAAAGCAGAATGAAACACAAGTCAAAAGATGCTGAAATGGTCCAGTTTGTGGGGTACTGGGCTGAGGTGTCTATTCATCCCTGTAGAGACCAAGACCTAAGCTAAATTGTAATGGAAGAGTCAAACTAAGGCTTGAAATCCACTAGAGTGTTATTTCCAGAGATAGCCAGGACCAAAAATTAAAGCAAAACTGAATACCTTGCACTGATGCAGTTTTGCAGATCGTGTGAATTGGCCTTGCTTCTGGTTCCAGTTCTCATTCAGGATGCACCATGGAAAATTTGACTTTAAGAAGAGCCCAGTTCCTTCCTCAAAAGGCAGCATCCGAGCTGTTGTTTGGAGTTGTTAAGACCCTGCACTTCCCCACCACACCATGCCCATGATTGAACAGAGAAGTTTCTGGGTGACTCAGACAGCTAAGAAGGTAGAGATTTTTAAAAAAATCCTGAAAAAGATGTTGTTTTAAAACAACTCTGCCTTGGTCCCTGCAGATGTACTAAAGTGAGGGAAAAGGTGGCCAGAGGAAAATACTGAGACCAAATTTACATACAGTATTCATTCCTTCACATTCTTACAGAACAGAAAAAGGCAAACACAATGAAAAACCAAAACATTAACACCTTGATAAATTATGCCACCATAAAATGTTAAAGAGGATAAAAAATGTATTCATCTAAGTACATGTGGCGTATGCCTGAGCTTGTGGGGACACACACAGAGTCACACACACACTTGCATGTCATGAATCTCCATTCATGCTGATTCTTGATAAGCTTATAAAACTGACAAAATTTGTATTTAACGTTTTCTAGCCATCTTTTTGGATCATTCCTTGTCTTTCTTAGCTTGTTAAGCCCTATTTCCATTTCCAACCATTATTTCCCACTGAGACTTGCTTTTTTGTTTGGTGACAGTAAGCAACCTGCTGATGAACTGAGTTTGAATGCAGAGTGCTCTTCTTTTGGAAAAAAATCTGAGTATGATATTTTACAAATACCCTGTGTAAACTACCCCACATAGAACCACACAATCCTTGTATAAATCCAGTGATTTCCCACTCAGTAATGTGGGTCCCTTTTCTAATCCCTCAGACCTCATAATGATAACATGATGAATTCTCTTAGAACAAACAGGTGACTGTCCCCCCACTCTCCCTTTCTTGGAGTGCCTCTTTGAAAATATAATAGGCTCAGTAAGAGACTGGACCTTTTGATCTTATGATGCGAAATCATGGGCCTTCTGGCCTTTGGAGCAGTAAATACATATCTCTGAAATCACTTCCTCCCTGAGATGTACAGGAGATAGTTACAAGGTACATCCATTTATCTCTAAGGGAGATAAAAGAAACTGTAATTGTTCTTTCTTCCTCTTCACTGTATAAGTTTGTGCAAAATTCTTGTCCAGACGCTGCAGTCACTTCAGTGCTGTCATACATGTGTGCAAATCTGATAATGCCTACTCATTAACAATAATGCCAACTCTGTCTTCTATATTGCAATGGAGAAGTCTTTTGTTGGCAGGATTACTTTACTTCTCCAAAAACCTATTGCTGTTTTCTAAGTATAGCTGTGCCTGTGGGCTTCTGGGTATTTCTTTAGAAAAGAGATATGTGAGTGTGAAATGATTAATATTACTTGCCTTCAGATGGTGATATAGTTGGAAATACATCCCTATGGTTACCAGTGACTGTTGGCAGACCCTTACATTTTGGAAGGAGTGAATACACCTAGGATTTGTATAGGGTCTGAAGAGAACCAGTGCCTTAGGAAGTTGGGATTCAGTAACATTTGTTGGATGAGTGAACGTCTGGTAAGTCAGAGGTGGGTTTGCTAAAAGTCTTATCTTTTTAAGGTACTGAGGAGCCTCTTGGGAAAAGGGCACTGGTAATGCTGAGGTTGGCTTGGTGTAACCAGGCCTTGATCATCAGAGGAAAGGGACATCCTGGGTTCGCTCTGAAGGCTGACACTCAAATCTGTCTGTCTCTTTCTGGCCCAACCTCAAGATTCAGTTCTGCTTAATGGAGATAAAGGGATTCAGGTAGAAAAGGGCAGTTATTCCACTAAAAACAGCAAAAAGTAGGAGAGCAGAGCGACACTGTTTTCAGGCTCATCTGAGCAGGTGTCTCATGGCAGAGGAGCGAGTGTCATCTTCTCCCTCCATCACTGCAGGCCAGGGCTTGGCACCTCGAAAGCTCTGATGTGGAGGTAGAGGTGACAGAATTCCTGGGAAGAATGGACTGATTTGCAAGCACATCTAAGACCTTCCTTGGGGACTCCCAGAAATAAAGGAGGTAATAATACATTATTTCATAAAGAACTGTGGTCCTGTAGTAACAATAGGAGTCAGGAGTCGATGACACTTGAATTGTCATTGTTGCTATAATTGTTAGAATACTCTCAGCCAGATAAGGCCTAGGTAAATTCGTGTTTTAAAAATAAATACTGCATTGATTCCATTACCCTGATAAACAGAAAATTTTAGCGCTTGAACCCAGATTTCCTCCTATCTGTTCAGAGCAGTAATAGAAAGGTAAAAATTCAGGTTTTTCTCAATTCCAAGCCAGTTGTAAGTACAACAGTACAGTCAGCCTGGTGCCAGTGAAAAATAATATTCTGTATACTTTTTTTCTTGGACTGTTAAATTTTATTGCTTTTTAACGGAGATGAAGGAATATGATATCAGCATGCTTCTCTAACTATTGCTTCCAAACCAAGGTTTCAAGGCAGCTGGTTCCTGGCTTATACCTCTATTTCTTCCATTCCTCATCCCATTTCTTGTTAAAATCTTTAACTTCTCTACCAGACACCATAAGAAACTGAGCTCCATGCATCTGTTTTATGTCATCCCAGTTGACAGTGTATTTCCAGAATCCTGGAATTTCTGCCATTGTTTAATCTTATATCCGGGAGCAGAGCCTATGAAGCAAGAGCAGGAAGCAAAATCTGTAAACTCCCTGGGATCCTGCCCTAAATTTTACCTTTTGGAGGAGTTGGGGTAGGGGGGCAGCTGTCAATCTATCAGACTGTGTGCCAGGGTCCTTGGGACTTCCAGCAATAATGGAACAAGGATTTCTCAGGACTCTGAAGGTGGCTGAAAGTGGGAAACTGAGTAGAACCTACAAAGAAGGTATTTGGTTTTGAATGAGTCCCAGCTTGGGAACAGGATGTAGAAAATCAGAACCAGACAAAAGTGGAAATGCAGGAAGCATGGCACAAGTGTAAAATTAATTGCAGGGTTTTTAGTTGCTCAGTTGTGTAAGTCAGCTTTCTGAGGCCCATAAATTATTGCTTAGAGAGTACAGTAGAGAAGGCAAATTATTATCAGGCAGGCGTGTGGCTCTTCAGACATGTAATCAATTTAAATTGAATTTTGTGCACAATATACAGTGCTGTCCTTCATCCTCCAAGAGAGGTTTTCTTCTTGTCCCTCACCCCTCTGAAAAGCAAAATTTAGGACAAGATCCTACAGAGTTTACACACTTTGCTTTCTGCTCTAGTCTCATAGATTCTGCACCCAGATATGAGATTAAACAACAACAAGATGTAAAGCTCGGCTCCAAAGTTGTGTCTGTGATATGTTGAGCTCATGGGTGGAGCCCGGATACTTTCCTGACACCAGCTCTGTCCTTCCTTTTCCAAGTAGAGGAGCTGAAAGGAGGACAGGAAGGAGGATTGGAAGGAAGGAAGGGAAGATAGATTGATCTTTTTGGCTCACAGTGGCTCTGAAGTCTTTTCTCGTGACTATTTGTTGAGTGAATATTTAAATGTGAAATCAGCTGCTGGGCCCTGTGAAAGCTGCCCTTTACTCCCTGTGTGGCTGTTTCTCTGGACAGTTTGTTGGAAGGTGGGCTGCCCTGTCTCACCCACAGGCTTTCTTCTTTCCTCCTGCTTAGGGCTTGCTTTCTTTTCAGCAAAACAGTCTGTTTCACCAGCTTTTTTGCTGTCATCTTTTGCCTGTGCCTGTCCAGCCTAGCAACTCTGAGCTAAACTTGGCCCCACCTCCCAGCCCCCATACACTGTTTGTTGACAGACAGACCGGCTGATTGGCATGCAATTAGACTTGAACAAAGTCTTAAGTGCAGAATAATATGAGATCTGATGTTCTCTGCATGAAGGAAAATGTTCCCTCTTTAGCAAGAGGTGTCTTTTATTTTGTCCTTAAGGTGAGATGTCTGTCTTTCTTGAGAGAGCCAGGAACAACTGGCTTTATTGTAAGACTCCAAACTCAGAGAAAGCCTTCTCAAACTCAAGATGAGGTTGTATGAAAAGAAAGGTTAATGTCCTTTTCCTTATATGGATACGTAACTAATTTTAAAGTTTGCAGATTTTGTAGTCATGTCTCTTGTTTTTTTTCACTATAAATACTGAATGGATGGGTCTTGGCAGAAAGAGGGAATCAGGGTGGCAGATTCTTCTGGCTGCCAGTATCAGGCCTCTTAATGATGGAAAATGGATTTGGGAGGAAGCCTATCAATACAGAAATGCTGAGTCTGGTATAGAAACTGGAGCAAGTTGCCAGAGTGCCCTGGGTTGTGTACTCTTGGAACAGAGCAGCCAAGCCCTGAGGGGCCTCCTGAAGGAAGAGCAGAAATAGAAGCAGGCACACTTGCAGTCGGCAGGCACGGAGATCTCCGGGGACAGCTGGAAGCAGCAGGGCGACCTAGTTTTTCCATTTTGTTCCTGGTCTTCTGATAAGGGTCCTGGAACTGTTGTCCTAAATCCACTTTGATTGTAAGTGGGCAGGGGTGGGGTGGGGGGAATGAAGGTGTGTATGTAAGAGGAGAGATTTGTGTTCTATATCTCCCTGGCAGCTGTATCTTTCATGTTCCTCATTTTGCCTTTAGGATACTATAAGAATCCTATAGCATTGTAGGAAGCCCATAACTATCTAAGGCCCTCTCCATCAGTTTCCCATGAAAGTATGACCAGTAGGGAAAGGAGGACTTTGAAAGCAGAAGTACCACCTACAAAGCACACAGTATCTTAAAGGTGAAATAGAGAATATGAAAAATAAGAATCATTAGGGAAAAACACTGACACAAATCTCTGTCTCTCTCACACACACATCCACTCTCTGACAGACGTTCATCCACAATGACCGCATCCTACACTCCCTTCTAATCAACTGGAAAATGAATTTAGAAGAATTTCAAGACCCTTATCAGACAACCTGAAGCAGAATAGGAAAAAAATTGTTATGTTAAATAATTATGTTGTTTTTATAGTATATGAATATATACATAGTATATGAATATGTACATACATCCGCATAGTATACCTGTATTAGTTGCTGTTGTATCCAGGTCTGTATGTGTCATATTATTATGAAAAAAAAAAAAAAAAAGACTGCATAGGTCCTTGCCTGTTTTGGGCCTGAGGGCTTCTCCGTGACCAGCTTCACTAGTATCTTTATTATGCGCTCAACCAGTGACATCAACAGTGGATTCACCAAGTGTCCTTTACATGTCACCGTAGATGTGGTGACATTACTCAGTCACATTTTCACCTGCTCATTCATGCCAGAAATTTCTTAATAAGACAGAAGAGCTGAGAGGGTTATGTTTTAGCTTCTATCTGCCTTATGTGAATGTTTTAAGTAAGAAAGTTTCCTAAGAGCAGTTGCTAATGGGGAGAAGGCATTGGACATTTGAGCAGTAATAATGCCTTCCATTCGAATAGCATTTTATAACATTTCTCACTCAGCCTCACCTGTTCAAATTAAGGTCTTTTGGGTGCCTCCTCTCATCTTCCCCTGAGTTCATAGTAGAAGTTCTCCAGGAATTGTTGTGGCTCCTGAAGTGTCCTTAGTCCTGAAAGGGACCTTCATTGTTTTCTATTTCACAAAACCGTTGTAAAACTTCAGCCCTTGCCCGTCTGTTAGGTGTTTCTTCCTTGTAATAAGGGCCGTTAGGAAGCCTTCACGTGACCCTCTCCACTAAAACCATGGCAACCCCACCCCCCACCCCAGCTCTCTCACGACTTAGAATACAGACTGAGAGGAGGCTGGCTTTGTAGGGAGTTGGGGTGGGATTATCTTTTGAGTTTTTTTTTTTTTTTTTTTTAATAAGGCCTATTAGAGAAGCCAATACAATATAAAAATTATCTCAATAGTTTTTCCTGCCATAATGCTGAAATGGTAGACATGGTCTTTTATGTGAAATTCTCCCGTTAAATCATAATATCAGAGGATAGTGACTGAAGGCTATTCTGTACAAGGCTTGGTCTGCAAGAAGCAAAGGTGTGCACATCACCTGCATTATGTGGGCCCAGACAACAGTTCTGTACACTGAATTACTGGTCTATACACTTACACACACAACATTTGAGAAAGAGTGCAAGCCAGGATTCACAAGATCTAGACCTGAATTTGCAAATATCCCTTGGATATCATCATATGAATGGAGTGAGGGAGCTCATAGTCATCTCAAATTGGACTTCTTTTCCTCCCAAAGTTGCTTCCTTATGTTGCTTTATCCTGGTCAGAGGCATCAGTATCTACCCAGGCAACCTGTATAGAAGCTATACAATCACCTCTGCCATTTTCTTTTTCTTCCTGACCTTCCTTTAAAGCCTAACTTGAGTTTCATCACCCTCCATGAAGTTTTCCAGTAGTACACCAAGACATTTTTTTTTTTTTTAATGCCTCTGTTAGCAGATTTGTTAACAAGTCTGTTAGGTATGCTTCAGTTTCTTCCTCCCTAACAGTTGTCCTCTCTCTGTTTTGCTTTTTTAGTGCAAATCTTAATGCCCTCTTCCCCTTTATTCTGCTGCCTCTAAGTACCTAATACAGTGTGTTATATATAGTATGGACTCACTGAGTGCTTGTGAATATTTAACCACTTAGACTTGTGACATTCTCTTCATTTCCCCTAGGACCCTTTGGTATTGGTGCTGTTTCTTGATCAAGGGATTATGGAGCTTTCTGGTGTTCCAGCAGCAGGTGTTAAATAAACTTACTTAAACTGTTCTCATTGTTATGCTGGCAGCACTCTCAAATTGTCTTCTTTGATAATCCAGCCTCTCAAAATGGAGCTACTACTTTCCAGGAGTTGAGGTTGTGGGGCTCCTTTGTGACACCTACTGCTCCGTATTCAAGATCTCCCACTTCCTTCTCAGTGCCTGCAAACCTTGCAGACCTTGCAGGGAGAAGAGAACAGGAAGGATATGGCTTGTTTCTTACAGCATCTGTGCCTTGATTCCCTGAACCATCTTGCAAGGTTTCCTAGTATGACTTTTTAAGAAGCCTTCCCTTATACCTGCCCCCTCCCTGGATAAACTGTTTGCCCTCTTGTAGACACAAGGTTTAAAGAATCATATTGTAGAATCTTAAAGGTATTTAAACAAGATGGCCTTCTGGATCCTCAGGATCCTGTTAAATGCGCCACTTTTGATCTCAGCTCAGCTGGGAAATCTTTTATTTTGTACAAACTTGGGAAAAATCAATATAAATGGCTGTGAGATACTGAAATTAATCCCCACTCACTCCTGCTGTTTTCTTACCCACCATCTCACTGTTCCTAAAAGAAAAATGGTCTCTGGCTTCATGAACTATTTTACAATACTGGCTACAATGGGAATAATTATTTTTCTCTTGGAGAAAAGTAAATGATAATTCCTGAGTTACTCAGATAATGAAGGTAAAAACTTAGTTTCTGGAAGATCTAAGTGTTGTGTGCTTTGGGTAAAAGGATTCCCTGGTGGGTATTTGTGGCTCCATCTTTCCACCCTCCCTGAGATGTGAGGGATGTGGATGAGAAAGTCATGGGCTTCTCTCAAAGTAATGAGACTCTGTAAGCACTGACCTCTAATGCTGCTCATTGAAAATATTCCTTTTCACAGCATGTTTACAGAGCGACTCTGGCTGTTAAACAAATACAGTGTTTAATAGGCCCAGAGTGATCTGCTTACAGGGAAGCCTGTAACAATCAGAGGGAGACCAATGCCAGAATATTAAGAAAATAATATGTGGCTTAGACAAGCAATGATCCTTGAAGGGAACAACAGTTTGTAGGAGACAAGATAAATGCCACCTGCCGCAGTGACTCCAGGGGAAGATCCAGGGTATGGTCTTCTCTGGAGCAAAAGTGGTTTTCCAATATCCTGAACAGCCAGCTGAGGTGGACCGCTGGGAGAATGAGTTGACTATTTGGTTCTTCGCTGGATAGTTAGTTATTTCTTGTATCACCGGAGCTGATGAACTATGCGTGTTGTTGTAGCTGCTATTTTCACACCACCAGACATGCTCCCACTTTCTGTAGTACCTATAGATCTGTGCGGAACCTCAGAGGATCTATGAGAGTCACATTTGCTATTTATTGTGTACTTACTGTATGCCAGGCCCAGCACGCATGTGCTTTTCATTGTCTTTGTTGTTCAGTCACTAAGTCGTGTCCAACTCTTTGAGACCCCATGGACTGCAGCATGCCAGGCTTTCCTGTCCTTCACTATCTCCTGAAGTTGTCTGAAACTTGTATCCATTGAGTCAGTGATGTCATCCAGTCATCTCATCCATTGTCTCCCCCCTCTTCTCTTGCCTTCAGTCTTTCCCAGCGTCAGGGTCTTTTCCAATGAATTGGCTGTTTGCATCAGGTGGCCAAAGTATTGGAGCCTCAGCTTCAGCATCCGTCCTTCCAATGAATATTCAGAGTTGATTTCCTTTAAGATTGACTGGTTTGATCTCCTTGCTGCCCAAGGAACTTTCAAGAGTATTCTCCAGCACTACAGTTCAAAAGCATCAATTCTTTGGTGCTCAGCCTTCTTTATGTCCAACTCTCACATCTGTACATGGCTACTGGAAAAACCATAGCTTTAACTGTACAGACCTTTGTCAGCAAAGTGATGTCTCTGCTTTTTAATACGCTAAGTTTGTCATAGCTTTCCTTCCAAGGGGCAAGTATCTTTTTAATTTCGCTTTGTGTGCATTGTGTTGTTTAGTCTCAGTGGGAGGTATGTATATTTAAAATACCTGTTTGCTAGACAAGAAAACAGTAGTCCACAGAGGATAAGTGACTTTTCCAAAGTGTCACAGCTTTTAACTGGTGGAACTAAGACTCAAACACTGGTTCTTTTTAGTCCAAAGCTGCTGAATTAGAACTCACGACACTGTGATCAGAGGAAGGTCAGAGTAACTGGCTAAGCAACTTCACGTAAACAAGTCATGGTGGGGATACAGACATGATGGTGAGGTCAAAGAGTGTCATCTTAGGTGAGCCCCAGGAATTGCAACCTTTATAAGGTGATGTGGATTTCCCTGACCCCTGCCACTACTGCAGCATCTGCAGACCGGCAGGTGCTTGAGAGAGCATTTGTGGATTTGGGATATTTGCCTTATAAGCATAATCCTGAAGGTCACACCTCTCACATGAGATACTGAAAGTGTACTATATTACTACATTCTAAGGTTAGAAATAATTCTGAGGGGCAAAAAATGAACATACAAATATTCTTGGATGTGATATCTTTCTGTTAATTTGTTCAGTTCCTGAATTTTGTTTTGCTGATGGGGCTAATGGGTGATAGGAAGAAAACCTGAACTGGTTTTCCAAATCTTGAAAAGAGAGTTTGGAGCAGGACAGGTCGAGGGGTCTGGAGCCTGGTGAGATGGGGAGAGCAGATCTGGAGGAGCTTTGATGACGAGTAGCTTGTGGGACTGTGGTGCGGAAGAGAGAACCCTTAGACATCAGTTATGTCACAGTCATTTGCACTTTTTTCAGAATTGACTTCTTTCTTCTGGGTGTGGCACTCTTAGGATTTGCCTGCACAGGAAGCACCCGGGATTATTTGGATTATAAAAATTGGTACCTTCAATGTGTGCACAGCACTTTATAGTTTAGAAGGCATTTTCTCACTTGATTCTCACAATCACACTGTTGTGTTGTAGGGAGGAGGGGTCTAATCAAGCTCATTTCACAGATGAGTTCATGAAGGTTTTGAGACTTTTCTGCCATCACACAGCTCTCATCACTCAACAAGTGCAAGAACCCAGAGTCTCTGATAACCTCTATCAATGGGCTCCTTGGAGGCTACCTTTAAGAATACAAGAGTGCAAGACATGCCATATTGGGTCAATCTAATGGCTCACTCCACCAAATACTTCCTTTGAACAGGCTGGAGCCAGGGATGTTTTGTAAAGGAGTGTAGCAGCTGCCTCTGCAACTTCAAAAGCTGAGAATGCATCTAGACACCTCCAACCTCCCTTTGACAAGTGGTAAGAGATCGAGTGTCCACAATTTTTCCAAACCCTTCTTGAACCTATTTACATTTCTTGGCTTGTTCAGCTTTTTGGGATTAACGAGTTCCACATGTTTACCACCTGCTGTATGAAGAAGTACTTCCTTTGGTTATTATTTTAAATGACTGCTTTGCAGGCTTAAGTGCTCCCGTGCCTCCAAACCCCCTTCCTGACCAGTTATAGTCCCCAGGATGCAACGTCTGTCTGGCTCGCAGCCCCTGACACACGCACTTCTGCTGCTGTTGAGGTGAGCTTGGTGGTGATAGCTACAGTATCGCAGCATGAGGAAGCAGATACTCAAGGGATTGCTTTTAGGGTGCAAATGCTACCTATGTGCTGGCATAAAAATTGGAATTGGCTTCCCCTCCAGTGCTCTGACAACTTGAAAGCATGAAGCCCAGATCTCCATTATGAAACTTTTGCCTTGTGTGTGCCTGTGTCCTTCTGAAAACCTTCACTGTTCTAAGGAATTCCACGCTAGTCCAAATGAAATAACTGCAAAATCATACTTGCATGAATGTGCTATTCCAGCTTGAATCCTTTCTAGCGACTGACCTTGCTAATGTGAGCATGTTCATATGGTTAAGATTAATGAGTCAATTATTTTTATACAAGCTATCCCTCATGTAGGCTGTTTTCCTTGACTTGACTATGTTAATTAATAAAAAACATTCAGTCCTCCTTCCATTTCAGTTTGTGGTTAATCAAGTGCAATTATCAATAAGGTTATGGTGAATGTCTGTGTGCTCAGGAGCTTCTAATGAAAATAGGATATATTTGGCTATGAAGAGAAGTACTTAAAGTTCCTCTTCAGTGAGTGCTTCCAGAAGGAAATAAGGCTATGGATCTTGGAAGGCAGAGGCTGCCATTATAAATATAGTGTGCTTTTAATTAAATAAATACTGAAACAAATGTGATTGAATATGAGATAATCCATTCATGTGGATATTACTTCATGTCATGCCTTAAATTAATGCTTCCTAGGGCTTGGCTTGGCTTTTGCTAGTTGAGTGGAGTGTGCAAATTTATCCTCCATAAATGCACAAAATCTTGCATGCTTTCAGTGCAGCAGAGCTCTGAAATGACAGCATTATGTGAGGAAAGTCCAAAAAAAAACAAACACTGAAAGTTACAGAGAAATTTAAGTAGCAATTGTCTACATCATCAGTGGTTCCCTTGCTCTATTGAAGGTAGTAAAGGGATAAATTTACATAAAGCTGTTCCCTTGATGACTGGCATATAGTAAGTGGTTGGAATGTTAATCATCTTTGTTGTTGTTATTATTACCAGTGTTCCTTTTAAAAATGCTATCTTTTAGCACTTAATATCTGATTTGATTTTTGTCTGTCAGAGACACAGTACTTGCATGGAAGGATACATGCTTGAGGATAGTTTGGGTTTGTGGAAGAGATGGTTAAAATGGGAGTTTCAAGACCCTTGGGTAGTTGGTAGATACCAAGCCTTTAAAAAAGGGAGTGTGTTGAACCGATGACTTCCTGGACTTGTGTGTTTCAGGACAGACAAGTGAATTTAGTGAATGATCAGTGTGCTTAGTTTAGGTTAAAACACATGGATTTTAAAATGTCACAAGCTTTTGATACCTGAGAGTATTTGCAAATACTGAAATGTCATTTTCAGAAGAGAGATTTCTACAAAGCTGTTTCCTCATACATAAAAAGTAAGTGGCTGCTGTCACATTTTTATTCTTCCTTGCTGTCGTTAAAATTACCTTAACTAAGGTCAGGGAATTATTGCCCAGGAAGTGCTAAGCCATGGCATGCTTGTGAAAACAAGACAGTTGCTTTTGAGGTACAGATGACTGCTTCTAGAATTTTTCTGCTTATACTTCATGATCAGAAAGGGGAAGAGAGAAAAAGGATGCTGAGAAGCTAAAGAGGTGTTTGGGAAGTTGAAGACAAACCTGATGAACTTAGTAAGACCAGTTTATTATCTCTCCAAGAGGGCATGAGTGCCAAAGAGGATGGAAAGCTTCCCATGACATCACTTGCTCAAAAAGCATTCACTGAGGACCTTTCCTGGGCCAGGGAGTGTGTCAAGTGCTGGAGCTGTAATAGTAAAGTACTGGTAAAATTCCTGCCATCAAGGAGCTTTCAGTTTATTGGAATCATATGGGATATACATAGAACCAAATGACTACATTTGGTAGAGCAGGGCTGGGTATTGCGGGCACAGTTAAAAGAATGGTTGACTTTACATGGGGCCACTGAGGTGTATTGCTGCCAGCTCTTCATCTTGTGAAACTGACTGTTTATCTCTTCCCAGCTATGTGTTCAGTGATATCATGTTGATAGCTTAAAATCAGCCATGGTGGGAGTATTTATACCACATGAATTGGCAAACAGTGCAAGTTAGGGCTATTCTCACTGCAGAGAGCCAGTTGTTAAACATTAGTAGTATGTTCCTGCTACTCCTCGGGGTGGTGAGGGGATGTATAAGAACCCATAATGTAGATAAGGGGATTATTAGGCTGAATCATGTAGAGCAAATTAGAAAATAGCCATTATTGGATTTTTAGAAGAGGAATTCATGTGGTTTTTTGGGAAGTGTGGAGGCTTGTATAGATATTTTCTTTTATGGGGAGATGGGGAAAAGCAGGGCTTGTATCTGATATATTTCTGATGATTATAAATTCTAGACAGTGTTTCAATCATCACCTTTTATTGAGGTCATATTCTTCATTTTATTTATCTTTGTGTGTATGCATGTGTGTATATGTAAATCTATCTATATGTATCTATCTATAAAATCTTACTCATGGTGAATAGACAATAAATGTGTCTTGTAAATGAATGCATCTTGGTATCCCTTAAGCCTCCTCAATTACCCTATCTGAATGGGATCAGCTGTTTTCACTAACTAACTATCAAGCACTGTCCCAGGCATTCTATATAATTTTATGTATGCATTTTATAGAAGAAGAAACGAAGACTTGTAGAGGGTTAAGGGAATTGCTGAAGATCATAATAGAGCTCATAGCAGTAGAAGCACTCTTGCAAACCTAGGTCTGTTTGATTCTGAACCCCACGTTTTTTTCAACTGTCCCATATTTCCTTTCAGTCAGGAGCCAGTTGTCACATATGAATGACTAGTAGAGACAGTAAAGAGTCTGGGAGTGATCATGTGCGACTGTAGACATGAGGCAGATGGTCTAATTTGAAAATTACTGGCTTAGTGGATATTGCATCCTCCCGATTTGACTCCTTTGGTGACATTTACGTCAGCACCTTGGCTGATCTATGATAACCTTTTCCTTGGACTCCTAATCTGAAATGCAGTTTGACACACTTATATAGTACAGCAGAAGGCTGAAAAATGAGGTTTGGATTGCTTTTCCTATCCCACCCTCAATTCAGTTACCAAGAAAAGATCTTTCAGATCAAAACACTTTATTTCCCCACCCGCAGAAAAGATGTCAGACAAAAATGTTTAGAGATAATTTTGGATGTGGTACACTTGTACTGCATTCAAAGACCACATATGATAGAGGGTTTTGGATTATCTATTAGTTGAAAATGGAATACTAAATTTTAGTATTTCAACAGCTTGCTTCATGCAACTTAACTTTGCCCTATTATGACCTCCGAGTGAGACTGTACACTATTTTTATTCCTGTTCTTCAGACAAAGACATTAACTTTTACTCCTTAAATCTCGGCTTAATGTGACTCACTACTCGTGTGCTGCATCCAGAATTCTCACAATGGGAGAGAAGAAAATGGAAATAAACCTGCTCAGAGTTGAGTTTTTCCAAGTGAGGGATTAGGACCTGAAGAAGAGTTTGTAGTTACATTTGCCATGTCATGAACATCTGTAGGGTTCAGGGCCATGTGGGTAACTTGTGGAAAACTAGTAGTTAAAGGAGCAGTAATTAGATCCCCTTATATTATCCTGTACCAATAGAGTTCTTGGGTTTCCCAGGTGGTGCTGTTGGTAAAGAACCCACCTGCCAATGCAAGCAACCTAAGAGATGCGAGTTTGATCCCTGGGTTGGGAAAATTCCCTAGAGAAGGGAATGGCAACCCACTCCAGTATTCTTGCCTGGAGAATCCCATGGACAAAGAAGCCTGGTGGGCTACAGTCCATAGGGTTGCAAAGAGTTGGACACAACTGAAACGACTTAGCAGAAACAGCAATAGAGTTCTCGGTTGGAAACAATTGAAGCCCACTGTGGTTAAATTAAGGAAAAGAGGAATTTCTTGGAAGGTGGTTGAGCAGCTTGTGGAATCCAGGAAGGTTGGACAACAGGTCAGGTACTAATCAAGGGAGGCAAGACATGGCTGAGGTATGGTCATGGCAGGGAGTAGGGAGATCCTGTTTGTCAACTGAGGGCTGTCCAGTGCTGCTGGCTCCATAGTCAGTGGTCAGTTATCATGCTGCTGGATTGCTTCCATGCTTCTGGATCCTCTAATCTGCCATAACCATAAAAAAAAGAAAATGTGGGCATCAAAAGCATTCCATAGGATGCTTTTCCACAGATGCAAAATCTGGGGATACAGGGGGGTGACTGAATTCACTGTACTTTGACACTTTATATCAGGGAATTGAGCATCCATGCTTTTCACTTAAAGATGTGTAGGAGCATGGCGTGGGGGCATCTGATTGGCTATGCCAAGTCATCTGGGCACACTTTAGCCTCCTGGGAGGATAGAGAGGGGCTATCTGTATTTCTTTGACTTTCTCAGCATGCAGTGGACTCTGTCTCCTATCAATTCTGTGACTTGCCCAAATAAGAGGGGAGTTTAGATGCTGGGCAGCCCTGAATGAACCTTGTTTACATATCCTAGCTTTTCCATAGAAATATGCCTAAAAGGAGCCGAGTAGCCCCATTTATATGGAGCATTGTTCAAACAGGCCTGCTGTTATACTAATGGCCATGAGTCTAATTGTGATACATTTATTTCTCTAAATCCACAGCCCTCCTGAACCTATTATGTACACCAAGTGAATTTGTCCGGCTTTGGGTTCATCTGATTCAAGCAGGAATGCTCGCATGCAGGCTGACTTCTTTCTCACTTTGTGGCTTTGCAATTCAGAAGATGTAAAGAGGTTTTCCCTGGCTTTCAGCCTCCCTATTATTTTGATCATGGAGGTTAATAATGCTGAAAAGCACTCAGAGTATATAAGGCTGTGGAGGAAATGAGAGCTTTATGTTTTATGGCTGGGACATGACTGGTAATGTATCTGCCAGGAAAGTTGCCATTCAGAATGCACCAATGAATATTGGATTCCATCAATTCTCAGCCACTTCTCCTGCTCCCCATCCTCCCCTCCCCTTGGCTTCTCACTTGGGAAGGGAGCGTTCAGAGCCCAGAACTGCGCGTGTGGGGGACTTCCTTCTTTGCAGGGCTCTGACGGTGTCGGGCAGTGGTTTGCCACTCTGGTTGCACAATGAAATCACCTGGGAGCTTTTACAAAGCTTGATGCCCAGGAGTCCCCCTAAACGAATTAAATTAGAATCTCTTGGGAGGGACTGAGTTGTCATTTAGAGCGCTCTAGCTGGTTTCGATAGGCATAGAGGATTAAGAACCACTGTGTAGTGCAAGCCCCTAAGCTTGACGTGAACTAGATTTACTTCAGAACAACCAGAAGACAGTAGAAATGGAGACACACTCTCACAATCCCTTGCTTCTTCTCTCTTCCTTTTTTTTGGGGTGGGGTGTGGTGCGACTGAAGTAGTCATTCCTGAAAGAAGTAGTATGCAGCATAAGGGATGTAGGCTTCCATTCTAGTCTCCTAGCTGTGTGGTCCTGAGCAGGTTACTTGAATGTTCTGGCTTTGAACTTTATTGCCTGTAGTAATTTCTGCCTCACAGCGACTTTGGGAAGGTTAACTAAGAAATTTCATTCCAATGTCTTAGTGTAGTGCATGGCACATAGTAAGGACTGCCTTATTGTTGTACAGCTCTTAGAGTTTTGAGAACATTTTCATATCTTCTGTTTCACTAAATTTTAGGTACCATCCTTTGCCAAAAGCTAGTCTCTGAAATTTATCTCCCCATTTTAGAGATGAAGGTAGAAAGTGTGGATTACAGAACAATAATTGGGGGAGGGGGCGTGGTCTGTGTTGGCTGTGAATGGTGTGTATTGGATTCAGCCTCAATGTGTTGAAATCACAAGAGTAACAATCTCCCAGTTTGTTCAAGCAACTCCTTGATGTTGAAAGTTTCCCTGTTGGTGCATTTTAGAGCCGAGCAAGGTAGTAGAAAGTAATTATATGCCATTTCTAGAGCAAGAGTGAGAGTGAAGCTAAAAAGATCATATGTTATTTTTGAGCTCGAGTCAGTGACTTTGGGGTCACTTTGAGTGTATGTTTGTGTGTGTACATGCACACATGCATATGTGAGTGTTATGGTCTAATATAAGCTTAAGAAAAGAGAAGAAAATAAAAAATAGGAAGTCTAAGGGCAGTTGTCAAAGAGTAGCTAAAACTCAACCTTTAGATTCAGTCAGAGCTGGGTGATCTTATTAACTATTCCCTGAGAAAGTACCTAATTGGTTCTGACACTTGGTTTCCTCATCTGTAAATTAGAATAATAACAACACTTAATTTATAACATTTTATGAAGGATTAAATTAAGCGGAAGATATCAAGCGCTTAGCTCAGTACATGGTGCATGGTCAACTCACAATAAATGTTAGTGTAATCAGTCACTCAGTCAATCCACCAATTCATCAGTTGGTCAAAAAACTGGAATTCTGAGTCTGGGCACCTGGCCACTAGCCCCTGTGCTTCTTTGCATATAGTTTTGAGACCTCCATGATGTCAAATTAATCTATATCTACAGTGGTTTCTCCATGTCATGGTAAAAATAAAAATTTACCTTTGTTAAAACCTTTCACTTTTCTTCTTCTTAAATGTCACTTGAGAGAAGTTAGAATGAAGTCATCCTTGTAGGAAGAAGGAAGATCTAAGGAGTTCAGGGATTTACTGTTTAAACACAAATCTCCTAACCTTCAAATGGCCTGAGACCAGTCATTGTGTTTTAAGAACTGTTTAGTCTACCTTTTGTATCTGCAGGTTTTGCATCTGCAGGTTTTGCATCTGTGGATTCAACCAACGGGCAGATCAGAAATTCAATGCATAGTTGGTTGAATCCACAGATGCAAAATCTGGGGATACAGAGAGCTGACTGAATTCACTGTACTTCGACACTTTATATCAGGGAATTGAGCATCCACAGATTTTGGTACTTATGGGGGCTTCTGGCACCAATCTCCTACGGATACAGAGGGACAAGTGTAGTTAAAAGTTTTTCTTCAATTTGGTCTTTCATCTCTTCAGTTAAGAAGCACATGCAATATATATGTGTAAGTTTGTGTGTGTGTATATATATGTGTGTGTTTGTGTATATATCTAATGCAGTATTTATGGAGGGATGCAAGGTGACACTGACATACTGGTCATTTCCCTGCTTGCTAGATCTGCTGTTTTGTTCTCCCTGCTGCATGTCCATTGGCCTGTGACTCTTCCATAAAAATGTCCTAATGGCTGACAACACTCTGTGGGATCAACTCCAAAACGTAATGTCTTTTGCACAAGCTTGCATGCCAGACAGCAACATCAGAGCTATCCTGAGAGTGGGAGGAAGAGAAGGCTGGCAGTGAATTATGAGCTGCCTCTGTGGAAAGGGTTAGTTTCAGGGTGAGCATTGGAGTCAGGGATGCATGGATAAAGGTGAGGGTCTTGGACTTAGCTTCCTCTGGACCTCATATCCTGGCATTGCCACCAGCTGTGGGGACAGACTGAAATACTTCTCTACCACCCAGATTTCTCATCTCTAACTCAGGAATAGTAATAGTAAAAGTCCTGTGTGAGGATTAAATGAGAAGATCCTTTTAAAGTGCTGACTGAAGCGCTAGGTACATAGAAAGTATTTTTCACTTTGACTAATATTAAGTATATTTATAAGGTGATAATTTGTTCTTCGTGTTCTGATACAGAATCAGAATAAAGGGGAGAGATCTAATGTATACTGGCCATCTTTTACATTTCAGAAACTTTATGTATTTCTTCAAGTACTCCCCAGAATACTATGTGATGGGAACAGTTTAGTCCCATTGTGCAAATGAACAAATTGAGACTTAGGTGAAGCAATTTGTTTTGGGTTAACATAATTATAAGCTGTAGGCTCTAGATTTAAACTTGATATTCGTGACCCTAATGCCTATGCTTTTTCTACTTAACTGAGCAACATGTATTGAAAGAGATTAAAAATGCAACTGTCTTTTATATGTTTACTAAATCCAAGACACAACTGATGATTTTGTTAATCAACTGGTTTTTGGGATCACAAAGACCCACCAGTTAACCAAGAAATTTTTCCTTCCCCTTGAGGTTAAACAGTGTAGCAAGAAATGTAGTAGGATCTCCCTCCCTCAGAATTCTTTAAAAACAGGACAGGTAATCTGTCTCAGCCTATTCTATCACTGCCCTTTGATGGGGAAATGGAAGAAAAACAGCCTTTTGGAATTTTTTCCCTCATCTCTGCAATATGTTGCAAAAGGCATCAGTAGGCAAAATCTGGGAGTAACTTAGCATATAAAATAGTATTGTTGAAAGGAGTCAGTAGTAATAACTAACATCTGTACAAGCAGTCTAGAGTTCCAGAGCCCCTTCATGTATATTTTCAACTGAAACTCATATCAGTTACAGGAAGAAGGATGAACAAGTATTACTATTTCCTTTAATTTTCATATGAAAAAACAAAGGCTTAAAGAACTTACCTAGTATCCTGAGGGCAGTAAGTCACTGAATTCAAGGTTGAATCTGTCTAGCTCCAAAGCCAAAGCACTTGCTCTAAGACCTCCCTACTCAAAATGGGACTCCAGCACCAGTAGCCCGGGCTGCTCCCAGGAGCTTGTCAGGATCATTCATCTCACCCCAGACCTGCTGAATCCAAATCTACAGTTTAGTAAAAACTGCCATGTGATTTGAATATTCTCTGAAATGAGCTGATTCTCAGGCAATACCACTTGCCACATTTGTAGCATTAGTATTAAGCATATTACTGAAAGGTCTTCCCTGGTGGCTCATTGGTAAAGAATCTGCCTGCCAATGCAGGAGACTTGGGTTCAATCTCTTGGGTCAGGAAGATCCCTTCGAGAAGGAAATAGCTACCCACCCCAGTATTCTTGCCTGGGAAATCCCATGAAAAGGAGCCTGGCGGGCTATAATCCACAGTGTGGGAAAGAGTCGGATACGACTTGGGAACTGAACAACAACCGTATTCTTACTTATGTCAACCTGTGCTTTCAGTAATATAGTGGTGGCAGTGTTTAGTTGCTCAGTTGTGTCCGACTCTTTTGTGAGCCCTTAGGCGGTAGCCCACCAGGCTCCTCTCTCCATGTGATTTCCCAGGCAAGAATACTGGAGTGGGTCACTATTTCCTTCTCCAGGGGACTTTTCTGAGCCACGGATTGAACCCACATCTCCTGCCTTGGCAGGTGGGTTCTTTACCACTGAGCCACCAGGGCAGCTCAAGAATACACTAACCTCCTGCTTTTAAGTAAATAGGAATTGATTTGCTTTTAAGCATAAAGCAGTCTTGTTTTTATTTCTCCTTGCTGGTATCTTTGAGTCATGTTTTGGGGAGTCTGAAATGACTAAGTCAGGGTGAGGTAGTAGAAGTGACTCAAGTAGTGGTGCTTAATCAGGTGGAGAGGGATCCCCAAGGCACTGGGCATGGAACCAGTTCTGGTTCCTGCAAAGCACCTCCTAGGAGGGCAGCACAGTCCATAGAGTCTTCTCCAGGTTTTAAAGCAGTTATTTCTGGTTCATTTGGAGACAGAATGCACTGAGGCCAGATGCCCTGAATGAGGGGACCCTCTTCCAACAGCATCAGTTCAGTTCAGTCCCTCAGTCATGTCTGACTCTTTGTGACTCCCTGAACTGCAGCATGCCAGGCCTCCCTGTACATCACCAACTCCTGGAGTTTACCCAAACTCATGTCCATTGAGTCGGTGATGCCATCCAACCATCTCATTCTCTGTCGTCCCCTTCTTCTCCTGTCCTCAATATTTCCCAGCATCAGAGTCTTTTCCAATAAGTCAGCTCTTCACATCAGGTGGCCAAAGTATTGGAATTTCAGCTTCAACATTAGTCCTTCCAATGCACACCCAGGACAGATCTCCTTTAGGATGGACTGGTTGGATCTCCTTGCAGTCCAAGGGACTCTCAAGAGTCTTCTCCAACACCACAGTTCAAAAGCATCAATTCTTCAGCACTTAGCTTTCTTCATCATCCAACTCTCACATCCATACATGACTACTGGAAAAACCATAGCCTTGACTAGACAGACCTTTGTTGACAAAGTAATGTCTCTGCTTTTTAATATGCTGTCTAGACTGCTCATAACTTTCCTTCCAAGGAGTAAGTGTCTTTTAATTTCATGGCTGCAATCACCATCTGCAGTGATTTTGGAGCCCCCCAAAATAAAGTCAGCCACTGTTTTCCACTGTTTCCCCATCTGTTTACCATGAAGTGATGGGACCGGATGCCATGATCTTAGTTTTCTGAATGTTGAGTTTTAAGCCAACGTTTTCAGTTTCCTCTTTCACTTTCATCAAGAGGCTCTTTAGTTCTTTGGTTTCTGCCATAAGGGTGGTGTCATCTGCATATCTGAGGTTATTGATGTTTCTCCAGGCAATCTTGATTCCAGCTTGTGCTTCATCCAGCCCAGCATTTTTCATGATGTACTCTGCATATAAGTTAAATAAGCATGGTGACAATATACAGCCTAGATGTACCCCTTTTTCTATTTGGAACCAGTCTGTTGTTCCATGTCCAGTTCTAACTGTTGCTTCCTGATCTGCATACAGGTTTCTCAAAAGGAAGGTCAGGTGGTCTGGTATTCCCATCTCTTTCAGAATTTTCTACAGTTTATTGTGATCCACACAGTCAAAAGTCTTTGGAATAGTCAATAAAGCAGAAATAGATGTTTTTCTGGAACTCTTTTGCTTTTGCGATGATCCAGCGGATGTTGGCAATTTGATCTCTGGTTCCTCTGACTTTTCTAAAACCAGCTTGAACATCTGGAAGTTCACGGTTCATGTATTGCTGAAGCCTGACTTGGAGAATTTTGAGCATTACTTTACTGGCTTGTACGGTAGTTGGAGCATTCTTTGGCATTGCCTTTCTTTGGGATTGGAATGAAAACTGACCTTTTCCAGTCCTGTGGCCACTGCTGAGTTTTCCAAATTTGCTGACATATTGAGTGCAAAGAGTCGGACATGACAGAGCAACTGAACTGAGTGCAGCACTTTCACAGCATCATCTTTTAGGATTTAAAATAGCTCAATTGGATTCCATCACCTCCATTAGCTTTGTTCGTAGTGATGCTTCCTAAGGCCCACTTGACTTCACATTCCAGGATGTCTGGCTCTAGGTGAGAGATCACACCATTGTGATTAACTGGGTCGTGAAGATCTGTTTTGTACAGTTCTTCTGTGTATTCTTGCCACCTCTTCTTAATATCTTCTGCTTCTGTCATGTCCATACCATTTCTGTCCTTTATTGAGCCCATCTTTGCATGAAATGTTCCCTTTGTATCTCTAGTTTTCTTGAAGAGATCTCTAGTCTTTCCCATTCTGTTGTTTTCCTCTATTTCTTTGCATTGATCACTGAGGAAGGCTTTCTTATCTCTCCTTACATTCTTTGGAACTCTGCATTCAAATGGGTATATCTTTTCTTTTCTCCTTTGCTTTTCACTTCTCTTCTTTTCACAGCTATTTGTAAGGGCTCCGCAGACAGTCATTTTGCTTTTTTGCATTTCTTTTTCTTGGGTATGGTCTTGATCCCTGTCTCTTGTACAGTGTCATGGACCTCCATCCATAGTTCATCAGGCCCTCTGTCTATCAGATGTAATCCCCTGAATCTATTTCTCACTTCCACTGTATAATCATAAGGGATTTGATTTAGGTCATACCTGAATGGTCTAGTAGTTTCCCCACTTTCTTCAATTTAAGTCTGAATTTGGCAGTGAGGAGTTCATGACCTGAGCCACAATCAGCTCCCGTTCTTGTTTTTGCTGACTGTATAGAGCTTCTCGATCTTTGGCTGCAAAGAATATAACCAATTTGATTTTGGTGTTGGCCATCTGGTGATGTCCATACGTAGAGTTTTCTCTTGTGTTGTTGGAAGAGGGTGCATCATTCAACCCTAACAAAGTCCTAGAGAGCCAGAGCAGGCTTTCCCTGCCCAGTGCTGGGCTTCTTTTCTTTAAAGAGCCAATTGTGTTTCTAAGAAATGTGTGCTCTCCAGATTGTGCCCCTCAGCTCTGCAGCACTGTCCCCACCTGTGGTGAAAGTGTCCAGAGAAGGCCTAGCAGCCTGCTGGATTTTTGCCCTGACCTGCACACTGTCTTCTTCCCAGGATGCCTCCCCATCTTCTACCAGATGATGCTGGTAAGTAAGGAAGAACACACTGTAGCACATTTTTTGCCCTGCTGTAAAAACAAGGAATTTATGAGCATGCCTTTTGAAAAGAGGGCCTGGGGAATCATTACAAAAAGCACAAAAGACTAATTTTCCCCATAAAGTGGCAGCAATAAATGTCCTGTAAATATGGGCCTCCACTGACTCCTTCTTCAAAAGCATATTTTTACCCCCAATCCAATAGAATCTATTTCATGTTTAAACAGAGTGAATGGCACAGACTCAGAGGCTATTCTTATACCTGAAGTGAGGCAGTGTATAAGGCCAGGGGGAGTAACCCAGGAGGATACCAGTCAGCTCTGGCTGCCTCTAGTTGAGAAAGAGGGAGGGAGGGAGGGAGGAAGGAAGGAGAATGTGAACATGAGGAAGGAAAACTGGGAAAGGAACAGTGAAGGAAGTTGTCAGTGTGTGGAAGTCCAAAAAAATTCTCAATGGTGAAGTGAAGCCATTGCCCCCTTAAACTCTGAGAATCTGGGAGAATTTTTTTCTGTGATTATCAAGCATTAGGAAAAATGGTGTTTTCATAATATCGGTTTAGGAAAATTAAGCCCAGATTTACAGAGCTATAAGCTCTGTATATTACTTCATCTCCCAATTTGTGTATGTGGCAAAGCATTCGAAACTGAAGGAATTCTGGAAAACTGAAATTTTCACTTACTTTTGCATCGTCAGAAGATCAGCAAGCAGGTGCTGAGTTTGTAGAGTGTCAGCCAGGAAGGGGATCATTTTGCTCTTCTGAGATGCTGAGAGATATGGAAGTGCAGGTAGCAGGTCCATGGGAAGGGGGTTCTGCTCATAGGATGTATCCCTCCTAAGTGGGTGAGGGTGGGGAGGGAAAGATGTGCCAGCTGGTGGCCTGGGAGAGGGAAGGAGAAATGTGTTCTTTCACTATCAGTAAGAGAATCTCTATCTGCAGTAATAATGGGTTAAAAAAAAAAAAAGAGAGAAACAGATTTGGAAGAATGTTCAAGATCATCATCTGTGCTATACCCAGAGAGCTATAAATATATCTTTGAGATTTTACTTTCTGAGGATGGACAGTAGGGCTGGTTAAGGAGCTCTAGATTGGGAAGATCCAGGGGAAAATAGACTCTGGATGGAAGTTATTGGTTGGGAGAAGTAGATAAACTTATGCTGTTTTTGTCATCTCTCCAGGTTAGAAAACAGTAAGGAGAAAAAAACAGATAAGACCAAGGACTCAGGAGCCAGACACACTGGGTTCAAATCTCAGTTCCACCACTGAGCAGTTGGGTGACCTTAGTAAAGATACTTAATTTGCTGTGTCTTAGATTCCTCATTTGTAAAGCTGGGATAATAATAGGACTGGTGCCAGAGTTAAAAGGATTTAATATTTGTAAATGGCTTACAACAGTACCTGATACATAGTTACCTCACAGTGGTTAAAGTTGGCTGCATATACATGTTGGCTGCTACATTGTTACGAGTTATATAAATACTTGGCTTTGCATGCTATGCATCGTTTCCAGGAGAGTATGTTATATTAAGTGGGCTGTGTTCTTTTTCCCGCATATATTTTGGAGATATTGTTGACACAGGATTGTGTTTATATATTTAATCAATGAAAAGCACACATTTCTTAGCTGAACTTACTGATATAAGACTCTGGGAAATCTGTCTCACCCACTCCCACTCTCTCATACTCTGTGCTTTTAAGGTGACTTCACTTTAGATGACCGAAGATTAGGCATGTTCTAGTTCCTGGGTTTTCTAGTGACCATGCTTTAATTCCTGATGCTTGAATTTTGATCTCTTCCACTTTTCCATTTTTGTAGTGTTCAAAACTGTGATCTCTCCTTTCGTCAAAGTGTGCCTTAATTCATGGGTACGTTTCTGGTTGCCTTGCAGGCTGTCACCTGCAGGACTCAGGCTTTCTCATTCCACAGTGAGTACATGTCATAGTCTCCTCACTCTCAGTCTCCATTTCTTTCATATTCCTCCTCCATGATATTCCCTCTCCCCCTACACTGGAGTCTGTGGTTGGCACAGGAGAAACCTCTGAGACATTTTATCTGAGAGTCATGTGATGCTGAGAGAGGAGGTCCATACTAGGGCAGTGCTAGACATGGTAGCAGGGCAGGCAGATGCTGGGGAAAATTACTTCTGTTTCCATGATTGCCACACTCATATTTACACCTGGGTGAAGGATGGGAGGGATGTCCTGCACTTCTGAATCCTGGGAAACAAGTTGCTGAGACATTCTTCACCAACCAGTCAGGTGTTAGTGTCTGCAAGTGCCTCAAACTGTCTTTTGGATTACAGGAGGTTAAAAACAACAGGTAGCAGATGTCCCTCAGCTATGAAAATGTAAACAGTTTTGAAATTAAGAATAAAAAAAAAAAAGGGAAAATCAAGGTCTGGATTACTAATCATGATCTATAGGAATATTAGAAGCTTAGAAATGGAGCCAGTCCTGATGGTGTCAAAGATAAAGTGAGATAGATTTGAAGGATGAACTTGGTTTAGGTAGCATTCTAGGTGGACAGTGGAATGTGGGATGTGAGGAATGGTGTCCATGCTGGCCCTGAAGGTTCCAGGTGGGGGAAATGGGGATAATAATGGTGAAATCCACTTAGAGAATCCTAGTCCTTATCTGTTTCCCAGGCAAATTCCTGTGCAATATCTGGTTGGAAATGAAATTGTAAGGTTGGAAATCACAGAATTTTGCTGAAGTAAGATCACACTTTTTCCACTTGAAAAAGTGGAAGTTCTGTGTCTACCCTGAGTCAAGTCAGGAGATTTTTTTTTTTTTTTCCTGGTTCTTCTGTTCTGGATTCATGGATTCTCTACCAAGAGGAACAATGCTAATTGAACTGTTCTTCAGATACCTGGGATCCCAGCCTAAGTTGCCTGGCTCTGTGCCTCCATTTCCCTCCCATTTAGTAACTGAGCATTCCTTTTGTTCTGTGTCAGTAACTACCCCGGGGTCAGAATGTGAGCTCAGGTAGAGAATGTGCAAGACCTGTACCCATGCTCTGTCTTTCCTTCACTTACTTAAAAAGAAGATGGTTCCATCTGTTTGTAGACTGCTGCTGCTGCTGCTAAGTCGCTTCAGTTGTGTCCGACTCTGTGCAACCCCATAGACGGCAGCCCACCAGTCTCTGCCGTCCCTGGGATTCTCCAGGCAAGAACACTGGAGTGGGTTGCCATTTCCTTCTCCAATGCATGAAACTGAAAAGTGAAAGTGAAGTCGCTCAGTCATCTCCAACTCCTAGCTCAGTCGTCTCCAACTCCTAGCGACCCCATGGACTGCAGCCTACCAGGCTCCTCCGTCCATGGGATTTTCCAGGCAAGAGTACTGGAGTGGGGTGCCATTGCCTTCTCCGGTTTGTAGACTGTTGGAAATAATTAACACTTTTCTTTAGCTGGGAGAAAGCACTCGCTAATAGAGTTGCTTCTGTTTGATTACTTCTTGATTATTCCCTGGTGGCTCAGATGGTAAAGTGTCTGCCTGCAACCTGGGAGACCTGGGTTCAATTCCTGGGTCGGGAAGATCCCCTGGAGAAGGAAATGGCAACCCACTCCAGTATTCTTGCCTGGAAAATTCCATGGACGGAGGAGCCTGGTGGGCTACAGTCCATGGGGTCACAGAGAGTTGGAGACGACTGAGCAACGAGTGAGTGAGTGACTTTAGCTGGGAGAAAGCACTTGCTGATAGAGTAGAGTCTTTTTTTCTTTTAAGACAAAACGAGAAATGCATACATTAGTTGGAATTTGTGCTTTATTATTAGCCATCATTTTCAGCTTCTCAGAGTGCTGTCACCCACCCCTGAGGACCTTCATCAGGCTGATGTTGGCACTGATTCAGATTATATTAGTGTAAATTTGGGTTTTCCATTGCCTGCTGCTTAATAACTATCAGCGATTCTGTCCCCATAGTATCATTAGCACCTTCTTCCTCCAGGTGCTGACTAGGAGCTGCAGAAAGGCCCCAAGCTTATAGCAATTTACACCTATTGACTCTTCCTGCAGCTAATTCATCTTCATAATCTGTCAGATTCTTCACTCAACTTCTTAACTCTTTCACTACTCTGATGGAGTTAGCCTGTCCAGAGTCAATAGATTTTTGAACCTTATAATAAGGTTAGGGAAGCAAGGGACTTTGCCGATCACCTTGCTGACATCTTCTGCTTTCCAGCTGATATAAGTGAAGGTCAGAGAGGTTAAGTGGTTTGTCTGAAGTCACACAGGAAGGAGTAGAGTCAAAGTTGGACCTACTCAGAGCAGACCTAGACCTCAGCTCTCCCTAATCCTCATTCCATGTTCTTTCAACTGCCTTGACTGTAACTTGGAATCAAGAAGGGACCCCATGACCCAATCAGCTCTTGGAAGTGTGGTCCCTTGAGATGGAAATGCTGAAGCCACAGCACTGAGGGACGGTATCTGGGTTGAACAGTCACATTTTAATGTAACTGAAAAAAGGCAAAATCGAATGTTGCAGAAACTTTTATAATGTTTAGCATGTGTTATCTTCAGAACGTTGCATACATATTAGATTTCTGTTGAATGTATTTATTCCTTGACATTATGGATCAAATGGTCACTCTTGACTCCTCTTTTCCATACATTTGGACAGTCATTCATCCAGCTGAACATTGCTTCTTTAAAGTATCTCTCAAATTCTTTCCCTAGTTCCTGCTGTAAAATCTCTCTCCTGTTTCACATCCAATGGACTGCAGCAGCTTTCTAGCTAGTATCCCTGAGTCCTCCACTCTCAATCCCCTAAATCTATCTTCCATTGTCATGCCAGGATCAAGGTCTAAACCTGATCCTGTCATTGCTCAGAACATCTTACAGGTAATGACTTCTCACTTAGTGAATAGTCTCCAAACTGGGCTATACAGAGACATGCCAAAGGGTCCATGTGCATGAGTACATTTTAAGAAATCAATTTCCAGGTCTTCAATATCCAAATGAGCCTGCAAGCACAAGATTCATCTACTTCTAATAAATGAAAGGTTGGCTTTTCACCCATTCTAAATCTTACTTTGAAGCATTATCCTCAGATGTAAAAACCTCTGTATATCAAACAACAGGATAAATTTAAATATTGGTTTTTAGAAAAAACTTGCTTTAATGATGAATCACTATAGCTTGATCCTGTTGAGCTTCCTGTTTATCTCATCTTGTACATCTCTCTGTTAAGAGTGGAGCTCAGATTTGGTTAGTGTTGGATTGGTCTAAATTCAGAGCAGCCAAAACAGTAAAAGTTTAATGATGCCAATTCTTTCGAATATAACTGAAATGCTTCAGGGACTATCACATTTTTCAAGATAATTATTTTAAAAAAAGGATAAATATTTTACATAATTTCCCTCAGATTCAGTGTGCTTTATCAACAAGGTATTTACAGTCTTTTATCAAATCATAAAACATAGTATTTGTTTCATAACCAGTTCTCATCTTATTTCATTTTGTTGCCTGTTTAGCATTTTCTATGTCCTTTTATATAAAAAAGTAAACCTATGATAAAAAAAGTAAATATCTGTAAGGAGTAACATAGTTTTTCCTCTCCTGACATCTTTATTATGAAAAAATTTAAATATATAGAGAAAGTAAAGAATTATATAGTGAACACCCATATGTGTACTACTTAGATTCTTTTTACTTATAAACCTTTTAATGTATTTGGGGCTTCCCAGGTGGTGCTAGTGGTCAAGAACCTGCCTGCCAGTGCAGGAGTTGCAGGAGATGTGCGTTTGATCCCTGGGTCTGAAAGATGCTCTGGAGGAGGGCATGGCAACCCCTTCCAGTATTCTTGCCTAGAGAATCCCATGGACAGACACCCACATGTGCACCATGTAGATTCTATAAAACGTTTAGTGTATTTGCCTTGTCACATATCTGTCCATTCATCTATGCATTCATCAGTCCATCTTGTGTTTTCAGTGCAATTCAAAGTGAAATTTGCTTAGTTGTGTCCGATTCTTTGTGACCCCATGGACTGTAGCCTGCCAGGCTCCTTTGTCCATGGAATTCTCTAAGCCAGAATACTGGAGTGGGTTGCCATTCCCTTCTCCAGGGGATCTTCCCAACCCAGGAATTGAACCCAGGTCTCCTGCATTGCAGGCAGATCTTTTTACCAACTGAGCCACCTTTCAAAGTAAGTTGTAAATATTAGGCATATAGCTTTTCAGTTACTTTAGTGGTTATATGCATAGAAAAACTTTGAACACCACATATTATAGAAGAGAACCCAAGCTCCTCAATGTGGCTTTCAGGGGCCTCCACGGAGGGCAGGAAACTTTGGCAGATGGTGTTTTTTGTTGTGCTTTTCTTTGTGCTTTGTCCTTGGCATTTGCTGCATCCAGTGCTCCAGTGATATGAGACCACTTAAAGTTCCCCTGCACTGAGCTGATTATGCCTCCTGGTAGGAGAGACTGTTCTCTCTGCCTGGGCTCTCCTTCCTGCCTCTCAGCTTCCCTGCTTCACTTCTCTTATCCTTTTAAAACTCAGCCCAAGGGGCACCTCCTACATCCTAGATGCCAAAAAACGTTTATTGATCATAATATGGTAAAAATTCATTGCATTGCAAATCAGAAGGTCTTAGAGTAAACTCTTGGCTCAAAATTCCCCTCAAATATCTTTTTCTGTATCCCCCACATTTTATTTTGATATTTCTACTCTTTCCTTCCTATTATCATGTAAGAGCTCCCCATGGCTTGAATCCTCTGTGATTTATATTTGTATTCAACTATATATAATTTGATAATAAATAATAAGTACATTTATAAATTATGTTTATATTTAATTTTATAAAAATGTGTATTTAAATATATTCATATTTATATTCTTAGGTTCCTGGTCTTTTCAGGAGTGAAAGCCAAAGTCTGGGGCCTGTCAGTATCCGCTGTGTAGCTTTTCAAAGCTTATCTATTAGTTAGTTTATCTATTAAACAGAGGTAGAAAAACCTGCTCTGCCTGCTTCATGATGGAAGGAAGGATCAAATATATGTGAAACAATATTTCCAAGTGCTTTGGGAATAGAAAATGCTGGATGAATATAAGATATCTAGGTGTCTATATGTTATATACAGGGAGAGGAGGCATTGCTGGCAAAGGTTAGAGGTCTGGGCACTATCGTTCTTTCAGCCTGTGTGGTAATTCTGATCACACCTCCTAACCCCCTTTTTTCTCTAAATTCTCCCACTTGGTAGCTCCTTCCTATCTAATCTTAGTACCAGCTGAATCCAGTTTGAGAGCCCACCAGTGCCATGACCCAGTAGACAAGAGTGCATGGAGAGTCTATGGAGGGGAGCATAGGGGACTCGGATGAAAACTAAATACAGGCCTCAGTGAGTTTTATAGGAAAGCTTCACTACATTTATCTCATGCAAAACCCAGTGAGAGTGATCCATTTCCTAGTGTCCATGTCTGTGCCTATTTCCTAGCCAGAGCAGAACAAAGATATGGCATCTCCTTGTATCCCTTGTTCTAGGATTCCCTCAGTACATGTGACAGAAATGTGAAGCAATTGGTTGATGCAGTGAAGGCATTTGTTTTCTCACACAGCATGGAGGGAGTAGGCCTGGACTCCAGAGCTGGTTAGTTCAGTGGTGCAATCATTAGGAGTCAGCTTCCTTCTATTTCCCACTCTGCCAGCAGTTCCAGACACCACATCCAGATAAGACAATATCCATGAGAGAAGGAAAAAAAAGGTCTCTTTCTTGGGTCACTTTTTTAAAAAGTCATTTGCTTATTTATTTATAATTTTGGCTGTGCTGGGTCTTTGTTGCTGCATGCAGCCTTTCTCTAGTTGCAGAGACCAGGCGCTACTCTATTGAAGTGTGTGGGCTTCTTACTGCGGTGGGTTCTCTTGCTGCCAGGCACAGGCCCTAGGCTGCTTGGGCAATGCATTCAGGCTTCAGTAGTTTTAGCATACAGCTTAGTAATTTCTGCTCATGGGCTCTAGAGCTTGGGCTCAATAATTGTGGCACATGGGCTTAGTTGCTCCTTGGCATGTGGAATCTGCCTGGACCAGGGATTGAACCCATGTCCTTTGCATTGGCAGGCAGATCCTTATCTACTGCACCACCAGGGAAGTCCTCTTGGGTCCCTTTTGAAGATAAAGGAAACTTCAAACCTGTGGTGTCACTGGCCAGATTTGTTTCAGATGCCCCTTCCTGAGCAAACCACTGGCAGGAGGAGGGCTGAGGCTACCATGGAAGGCTGCATCCGTCAGAACCCACCCCTGGGTGTGGCCAGCTGGTCTTAGAACTCTCTGCTGGGCAAATGTTGGAGAGGCAACCAACAGCATCACCTGTACTCCTGTCTAAACTAGCTAGTAACATAAGGGAACTAGAGCAATACTTAAAAAGTAAGGATGGTGCAAATAATTGGTGCAAACATGTTTGTTGATTTATTTTCTTCCCTCCTTCTTCCCTTTTCTTTATGATTGGGCATTCTGAACAATTATACTGTTTTAGTTACCAAAATACTAACATTTGCAATTCCATCAACGTATGTTACCCTTTCATTTTATCATCTTAAAATATTTCTCCTTTAAGTTGCTCTCTCAGAACACGTGTCTGTCTCCCCTATACTTTCATCGTGTGGTTTAATAACACTAGCATAGACTCCTTTTTGCAAAGCTGTTTCTGTAGGCATTTGCTTTCACAACAGAGAATGAACAAGCAGAGCTCAGGGGTTATCTAGTCTCATTTCTGTTCTGGGAGCACATTACCAGTGTTTCACACATAGCAGGTGCTTAATGCAAGAATGTTCATTTGAAGAAAAGGCTGAATCTATGGCCATGTGCACATGTGGTCAGGAAGTAGTCTCTTTACTCTCTTTTGAATGAATTTAGCAGCCATGACACTGATTCCTTCTAGATGATCTCGTCAAAGCAATTTTCAGTTAGCTCACAACCTGTCTAAGGATTAAAAGCCAAAACATTAATAAAAGGCTCTGATTTTCTTTGGCCTAAGGGGAGATTATCTGCACTCAGCCCTTCCTAATGGTGGATCTGAATCAAATACACTGGCCAGAGTCCCAGCGTTTACAATAGACCCCTTCAGAGGCTGTAGCCTCCAGTTTTTGAAAAAGTTTTCCTTGAGATGGAAACAACTATTTTCTTTAGTTTGTGGGGGAGGGGTTGTTTACTTTTGCTACTTCTTTTTCCTCCTTTATTCTCATGCAGGGTGGCTGTTCTTGTACGCTTTGAATATTCAGTCCCCCAAGCAGGGCTCGTTAAGGAAGACTGTGCAGTCTTCATTTACCCTGGGATGTAGACCCCAGTGGCCCATGGAGGACTCCGTGGCAGGATTCAGGGCATCATCACACTTCAGTGGAAAAGATTTCCATGTCTCTTTGTTTTAGCTTCTTCTCTTTTCTTTAGAACTACCTGTGTAGTGGCTTGTAGAGACCTGACACATGAATGTCCTTTACAAGTGATAAATTGAAGGAATAATGGATTCATGATGGAGCCCTGGCAGGTCAGAATGGACTTCTGAAAGCATATATTCTCTTGTGGTCCTAAAAGTTTGCCAGTACTTGTTGGGTCTGAAATGTGGAAAAGAAAGTTATTCATCATGTAGCTTCCTTCTCTCCATGGCTGGCCACCCCCGTCACTTATCTTGGAGAGTAGGCAGAGTGGTTAGAAGAGGGAGAGGGACATGTGGTCCCTGCTACTCTAATACAATCTGCCCTGCTTGGAAACCATGCTACAAATAGTGCTGAGGTTCACAGGCTAACCCGGGAAATTCTTAATCCATAAGATGCCTAGAGTCACAAAGCAGTCCATATTATATAGAACTGTGTTTTGGAATGCTTTTGTGTAGAGTAATTTATTTGACTTTAGTAACACTGTTTGCTAATATTAATATCCCTATTTTACAGATGTGGAATATCTGTAGCTTACAGTATCTAGCACATCCAAAGTGCTCAGTACATGTTCATTGGATGAATAAATAATCAACTGATATAGTATGCTCAGTATCATACAGTATGGTGGTGAAGCTGGGCTATGAGGTCTTCTGAGTTTCAGGTTCAGCCCAGGGTTCTTTGCATCTCACTGTTTCTCAGGCTTGCCCATGGAAAGACTTCTATGTTGGAGGAGCATTAGTCAATCAGTTGTGTCTGGGAACACAGCTTGAATTTACCTAGTAAGAGAGTTCTTAAAGATTCTATGGTTTATCGATTTAAAAGAATATTTTTTTCCAGATAATTGTAGACTTGCTTGTTGGGAAAAAACATCACAAACAATGCAAATTTATATAAAGTAACCATAGGCTTAACTGCCTTTTACAGTTTCTGTGCATATCTGGGTTTTATTTTAAAGGTTCATGTAAATTTAGCCTTATACTCCATACTCTCATCTATGAGTTACATTTCAAATGACTCAACATCAGGTACGACTGATTCTAGGAAGACACCTTGTACCGTGGAGTCCCTGGTACATCGTGGCTTACTAGTAGGTGTAGGGAGCATCCTAGTTAGCAGTGGAGTCTTGCCACTGGTCCTACCTCTCAAGCCTGAGCCTGGTACTAACCATAGTGAGTAATACTGTTCTTACTGGGCAATACATGCTTGTGTGTGTATTACTCACTCAGTCATGTCCCAACTTGTGTGACCCTACAGACAGTAGCCCGCCAGGCTCCTCTGTCCATGGGATTCTCCAGGCCAGAATGCTGGAGTGGGTTGCCATTTCCTTCTCCAGGGGATCTTCCCAACCCAGGAATTGAACCCAGATCTCCTGCATTGCAGGCAGATTCTTTACTATTTGAGCCACCAGGGAAGCCCCATGCTTGGTACTCAACAAATGAGTATTTGGAGCCCTGGCTGGAGACTGTGTGCCTGTGAAGTTACTGTTGATCTCAGAGTAGGTTAATTTTAGTCTTAAGCTTTTTGTGAATCCCAGATTGCCTGAGCAAGCTATAAAATTCCTCCTTTTCCTCCCTGTGCCCCTCTGGCCACATCTGGAGGAATGTAGAATATGTTGGTGGTACCTTGGGTTAGCTGCCACAACACCACCTGCTCATGGCTGTAAGAGCAGTGGGCCACCATTTCAGGCAGTGATTCTCGATCAAGCTTCTCCTTCTGCTCCTTTCAATCAGTTTTGTTGGGTCCACCCTCATCTCTTATGACCACAACTACCCATAAAAGGCAGCAGGTAAAGGTCTTTACCAGGAGCACTGAGGGTTACACTTTGCGTTTGCAGTCACACTTGTGTGATCAGAGAAATGAGCTTCAGCCTCAGGTTAGGAGAGGGTGAAACAGCTGCTTCCTCCTTTCACCCTCACGTTGGTGTTACCCGCTTGGCCTGTGAGTCAGCTTCTGAGGATGGAACATGCATTTTCTCACCCTTCCTTTCCTCTCTCGAATCATCCCACAAATCTAGGTAAACCAAGATGAATGGCTCTGATTTCATCCAGGGAGGAAATCACTCTCATTTAGATTGTGAAAAGGCTGGAGGAAGGGAAACAAAGGATCAGTTCAGTGGGAAATAAACTGAGGAATGTCCCCTCATTCCTTACTCAAGAAGACAAGTATTGTACACAATGATGGAATTTTGGATAATCTTTCTGTTTATGTTCTTACACATTTCAGGAAACGGCCTATTTGTCTAGTCATTGCCTCCCTATTGTGTCAGGCCCATCACCCAGGCATGACTTAGATGATTAAAAGCAGTGCATATACTAGGGCAACAATAATACAGCTCTTCTAAAAATATACATGTGTCCACGATGGTGTCATTGCATTGGGAGCTGGGAAAATGAACTCTCCTCCCAAGAGAAATAAAAAGGAAGAACAATCAACGACGTGATTATTACTCACTTTCCCCTAGCTCCTCTTGTGCATTTTTAGGGTTTCTGGCAAATGTTTTCCTTCTGTGCACTGTCTTGGTACTTTTCATTAAGAAAAGCTGGTATTTGCTGAATTGTGGTCTTGTAATCAGGGGAGTATGATTTCCTCTGGTTTGTTTTATAAGAAACTGTTTGAAGTGGTGAGAGCTTGGCTTTAAATTAAGATATCACTGACAAGCATGAAAAAGTGTTTAATTAATGTAACGACCTTCTGCTAATAAGAGGAAATATGACCTGAGGTATGTTAGAAGAGGCTACTTTAGAATACAGTGAATTCCTCTAGACAAGCTGGCCCGGAAATACTGATCATCATCGTTGTGTGAGACACTGGGTTTATGTTAAGGATCTTATAATATTTAAGTCTGTAACTCACCTTGTGAAAGGCAGGTTTTTGTTTTTTTCTTTCTCATTGTACACATTTGGATACTGAGGCTTTGGTCAGTTCAGTGACTTGCCCAATGTCACAGAGCTTGAGTTCTGCACTAGATTCTGCCAGCTGTTCTCATTATACTACATAAAAGGGCAAGTGTTAATCTTAGTATTTGTGATAAAACTAAACGTATATAGGTGAGTCTTATATGATGTAACTTGAAGATTTATAGGATTCATGCTCCAAAATAGCATCTCTGTCAGTTCCAGGTCCTACTATTTGACTTTTATTCCTCTGAATTAAATGCTAACTCTTTAAAATACCTAGAGGAAAAACATATATTTAGACCCTGATGTTTTAAGGTTTGACGCTGAATGTTTTTCTAAGGCTAAACTGCATATGTCCCAAACCTAGAGAAAATAGTAGCTGCTAGTAGGCGGAGATAGGGCTGGTGGAAGTGGGATGGTAGTAGGCAAAGCCACCAATGAGAAGCAGGGGGGGAGGACCAGCCACCATGTCACTTTTCTTAACCATTGAAAGTCTCAGTAAATTGATAAAATAAAACGTGAAGGTAGTAGTTTTATAACTACCTGTCACAAATTGCCAGGAGCTCAGAGTCCAAACCTCAAGTGCACGTCTAAAATGCTGGCAGGAAGAGGGAGAGGTGAGGATGAATCACACTGGGGATTGGACTCAGCCTTTGTGAGGGGAGAGGGGAGAAGTGGCAGAGGGCTGAATTCAGCCTGTTTCCGAAAGCCCACTTCCAAAGTCCCCCTTATTGTTTCTGTCACCGACATCCTTCCAGTCATATTTAGGCCCAGAGTGTCCTTTATTTTTTATTTCTCCTGGTCTGTTGACCCTACTTTTTCCAACACACACACACACACACACACACACACACACACACACACACACACACACACACACACACACACACACACACACTTCCTTCTTTACTGTTGGAGTTTCAGGACTACTTGGGATCTTGCACAACTGATTGTGATGGCTTTCTTCAGATTTTCTAATAAATATTTAGCACTAAAGTGTCTGTAGGTGGCACTCTTAGCTCTGATCACGACTGTCCCAGCAGGAATTTAAGCTGGCTGTGAACAAAGTTCAGTTGGAAGGCTAATTTGCCCTAGGACAAGGGCTTCCTTGGTGGCTCAGCTGGAACTCTTAAGTATGGCTTAGTATCCTTTTGGCACCTAAAGATGGGGGAGGGGGGGTCTCATCAACCAGCCATATTCATTCAGTCTAAATCCCCCTACCCAATCTCATTCACCAGTATAGCCTCTTCACTCCCAGTTTCTCAGCCATGTTAGCAGTTGTGCGTTACTGTGGTCTCAGTTTAGGGCCTCCCCTATTCAGCTGCTCCCTCGTAGAAATCCTGAGTGTTACACTGCTGTGCAATGGGGTTGTGGCTTCCCAAGAAACTCCTGTAGCTAGGGCACAATCCGCTGGATACACCCTCCTCCTCGAGAGAGAAAGTTGAGTGAACACAATTGCTATGAACCCATACCCTGACACCACTGGTGACTTGGTGGTGTTTCTGACCAAACCTCGGGTAGCTCGCTACCTCCCCTCTCACAGCAAACAAGCAGACAGCAGCAGGATGCCTCAGACGGGAGGGGAACCCATCCATTCTTTCAGCTGCATTTGTGGTGCATATAGAAGCATGGAATGCTGTAAATGTTCTGACAAGGACTGAGGATGTTGATAGGTGCACACCTGGGAGCCACCTGTGGTACCAGTTAGAAGTAAGGCTCCCAATAGGGTGGGTCATTAAAGAAAGCCCAGGTGTTCTTTTCTTGCTTGAGTCTTAACCTCTGTCTGGGGAGAAAGCTTACTACATTCTGCCCAGACAAGACTGGCCCCACTGGTGAGAACAGGTTTATGCTTTGGTTTATCTAGTTGTTTATCCAGATTATCCAGCTGTTTTTTTCTTTAAACTAGGTATTTATAGGGGAACAATGACAATGGGTGTGGCTTAGACCCCCAGCTCTGCTTCTGTGGTCCTAGAAGGCCTGGAAATGGCTGTAACAGTTTATAAGCTGCCTGCAGCCCAGAGCCCAGTTCTGGAGGAAGTGATTGGAATGCTGAGCAAGATGAGGGATAGTAAGAGAGAGCTTTGTTCAATGTAGGAAAAAAATGGACATTGCTTCTCCATACCTTCTACTTTTCTGGTTTCTTTATTTCAGCTTAAGCTACCAGCATATCCCCAAGGCTAAAAATCTGAATTTCCTGTATCCTTTGTTACCCTTCATCTTTCATATCCAATCAGCAGCCATGTCTTGCCAGTTTTACTTGGTCCTGTATGTTTTACTTGAGTCTGCGCTTCCTATACATACACAAGCTCACACACACATACACACAGGCTCTACATCTTTTCATTCTCCATCATCACTGCTCTAACTCAGGCCTTAATTAAATGGCTTTCCCATCTCAAATATCTCTTTTTGAGAGATAAAAAGAGCCATTCACTACTCATGGCAGAGGCTGATGGTCCGATCAGTTTACTTAGCTCCCCATAAATCTTCAGTGGTTACTTACTGGATGGTTAATCCCAGACTCATTACGTAAGAACTGTTTGCTCTCTGAGGGAAGAACCATATTTAATTCATATGTTTTCTTTCAGGTGCTTAGGACCCCCAAGTGTTTACTGATTTGAATTGAAATGAATGGAATAAAAGGTCTGTGATGTAGCCTCCTAATCTGGTGGTTTAGCTTCACTCCTTGTAGCAGATACTGTCAGTGGCTCACCCCAGAGCATTGCTAGTGTCTCCAGTAGACCATTCTCTGTACACTTGGAAGGCGTCTTGCCTCAAGTACCTATGTCTCCTTGCCTAGGGCTTTCTCTAGCTGCAGGAGCCTGTGCTGGAAGTGCTGTGGAATTAACATCCCTGAAGCAGCAACCTTCAACCACTGATGGGTAAGAGTTGGTGGGTAATGACCCCAACTCCCTTGTCCTTCCTTTGGGAGGACAAATCTGAGCTGTATTCTATGCAGTCTTTCATTTGGTGTCTAGTGGGACCATGTTTCATTTGCCCACAGTGGCAACCATTAACTCACCCTTCATTGGCTTTCCCTTCTTGCCCTGCTGATTTCAATACTCCCTCTCTTCAGTTTCCTGGAATCACTCCAAAATAAGCTCTGTGAACCCAAATTCTTATCTCAGGTCTGAATTTACGGAAACTAAAGGGAATGGCAACCCACACCAGTATTCTTGCTTGGAGAATTCCATGGACAGAGGAGCTTGGTGGACTACAGTCCATGGGGTTGCAGAGTTGGAGATGACTGAGTGACTAACACAAGCTTCCCTACACAACTCTAGTCTCACACAGTGGGCTGCAAATTTGTCTGGATAAATCCTGTGCTTTTCCACCTCTGTCTCAGTTGTGCTCTCTGCCTGGAATATCCTCCTTTCTGTGGGTGAAAGTTCCATTTATTTTTTAAGACCTCAGAATTTATACTGCTCCTAATATATGAAATATATCCTCCCTTACATGATAATCTTTATGAATTTTCTTTATCTCTTCTACTGGAGCCTAAGCTCATTGAGGATATGTTGTCCTTATCTTTACATCCATCATAGTGCCTGACACTCATAGATGCTCAGTGAACGTATGTTGACGAATCCTCAAGTGGATGGTCAGGGATGAAAGTCTTTCAGTCTCCACATGTCTGATTCTTTACTGCCTGACGCACTAAAGCTAGAGCATTTCTAATGCCCAAGACTCCAGTGGATCACAATCTGATTTGTGGTTTAAGGATTCCACGCATTTACTGAGTGCTCCTGCTCTGCAGTTCTAAAGGCAGAACATCAGAGTATTGATTATTTTTTCAGGCTTGGAATCAAGTAATCACTATACTTGCTGTGTTGGCCACAGCCCCTTGTGTTATAGTGGAGCTGACCTGTAGCAAATGTATTTTTAGTGATCTCAGAGCAAATTACAACCTCGTCGTTCAGCTACAATTCATTCTTACCATCTTAAGTGAACTAGAGTGATTACTGGGGTACTCCAGAAGGAAAGCTAAGTAGGGTTAGATAGAAAAGGCTGATGGAATGTGTGTGACCTGCGTGTGTCATGACCCAAGCGGTCAGTCATCAAACATACTGACTTCCCTGCTGAGAACTCAGATCACTGAGATAACCCAAAGACTGGTTACCAAGATTGCTGGGCTGCAGCATCAGAGAAACTCTTGCTGGGAATAAATGCTTTATCTAGGGCCTTCCTTTCAGTCTGAGTTGCATTATTACAAAGGGATGACTAGAGGTCAGACCATGGGGTGAGCAGTCAGAACACAGCACCTGACTGTTGACAGGGTCCTAGATCCTTCAGGTTGGGAGTGGGAGATGAACTTTTTTCATTGACAACCCGTCTCCTGCTTTTGGTGTCTTTCATGTACGTGAAATGAGAGAGTTTGTATGTCTGTGTATGTGTGTGTTCAAGCTGGTGTATGACCCTAAAGCCTCTTGAAGACACAATAGAATTCTAATTTTCAAATTTCCTCAAGAGAAATAGCATGTCTGTAGTGACTTTTGTTCACATATCTACGTACCAGAGCCAAGAATAGACACAGTTTTATTTTTCCTTGATCATATTTACTATTTAAAAAAAATTGTTTTCACTCTTGCTCACATCTATATGCTTCTTGGGAAGTAAAAAATTGATTACCAGCAAGATGGAAGTTCCATTTCTTCCACCTATACCTGGACCATGTAACCATGAAGTAGCCTTTATTTAAGAATCATGGGCCTGTTCCCTTTTTCTTGAATATTTATGGTTTGTAAGATCCAGTTTTTGGATCGTGGTCTATGCAACCCCTTAGCTTTGTGTCTTTTTACCCCTAGCTTTGTTGAGATATAACTGACATATAACTTTGTGTAATCTTTAGACGAACAGTATGATGATTTGATATGTGTATGTAATGCAACACGATTACCACAGTGAGGTTCGTTACTACATCTGTTACTTCACATAGTTACAATTATTTTGTGGGAGAACTTTTAAATTTAGCAACTTTCAAGTATATAATGCAAGATTAAGTATGGTAATCATGCCGTACTTTAGATCCCTAGAATTTATTTATTTTATAATTCTGTACCCTTGACATACATCTCCCCATTTCCCCTAGACCCCAGGCATTGGTAACTACCGCTCTATTCTGTTTTTATGTGTTTGGCTTTTTTTAGATTCTACATATAAATGATATCATACAATATTTGTCTGTCTGTGTTTGACTTAACATAATGTCATTTCATCCACACTGTTGCAAATGACAATATTTCCTTCTTTCTCATGGCTGAAAAATAATCCATTGTATGTATATGCCACATTCTGTTTTTTAACTGAAGAATAGTTGACTTCCCGTATTATTTCAATCTTAGTTTCAGTATAATACCCCCTAGGTCCATCCATGTTATTGCAAATGGCAGAATTTCATTTTTTAGATGAGTAATATTCATGGGCCACATTTTCTTTATCCATTTATCTGTGGTGGGTGCTGAGGCTGTTTCCATGTTTTGGCTATTGTAACTAATTCTGTAGTGAATAGAAGGGTGAATGTATTTTTTTGAGATAGTGATTTTATTTTCTTTGGATATACACCCAGAAATGGAATTGCTGAGTCATACGGTAGCTCTAGTTTTCGTTTTTTGAGGAGCCTCTATACTGTTAGGGAACATTTCATGCAAAGATGAGCTTGATAAAGGACATAAATGGTATGGATCTAACAGAAGCATAAGATATTAAGAAGAGGTGGCAAGAATACACAGAAGAACTGTACAAAAAAGATCTTCATGACCCAGATAATCACAATGGTGTGATCACTCACCTAGAGCCAGACATCCTGGAATGTGAAGTCAAGTGGGCCTTAGAAAGCATCACTATGAACAAAGCTAGTGGAGGTGATGGAATTCCAGTTGAGCTATTTCAAATCCACAAAGATGATGCTGTGAAAGTGCTGCACTCGATATGCCAGCAAATCTGGAAAACTCAGTAGTGGCCACAGGACTGGAAAAGGTCAGTTTTCATTCCAATCCCAAAGAAAGGCAATGCCAAAGAATGTTCAAACTACTGCACAATTGCACTCATCTCAGACGCTAGTAAAGTAATGCTCAAAATTCTCCAAGCCAGGCTTCAGCAATACGTGAATGGTGAACTTCCAGATGTTCAAGCTGGATTTAGAAAAGGCAGAGGAACCAGAGATCAAATTGCCAACATCCGCTGGATCATTGAAAAACCAAGAGAGTTCCAGAAAAACATCTATTTCTGCTTTATTGACTATGCCAAAGCCTTTGACTGTGTGGATCATCATAAACTGTGGAAAATTCTGAAAGAGATGAGAATACCAGACCATCTGACCTGTCTCTTGAGAAACCTGTATGCAGGTCAGGAAGCAACAGTTAGAACTGGACATGGAACAACAGACTGGTTCCAAATAGGAAAAGGAGTATGTCAAGGCTGTATATTGCCACCCTGCTTATTTAACTTATATGCAGAGTATATCATGAGAAATGCTGGGCTGGAAGAAGCACAAGCGGGAATCAAGATTGCTGGAGAAATATCAATAACCTCAGATATGCAGATGACACCACCCTTATGGCAGAAAGTGAAGAAGAACTAAAGAGCCTCTTGATGAAAGTGAAAGAGAAGAGTGAAAAAGTTGGCTTAAAGCTCAACGTTCAGAAAACTAAGATCATGGCATCTGGTCCCATCCCTTCATGGCAAATAGATGGGGAAACAGTGGAAACAGTGTCAGACTTTATTGTTTTGGGCTCCAAAATCACTGCAGATGGTGATTGCAGCCATGAAATTAAAAGATGCTTACTCCTTGGAAGGAAGGTTATGACCAACCTAGATAGCATATTTAAAAGCAGAGGGATTACTTTGCCAACAAAGGTCCGTCTAGTCAAGGCTATGGTTTTTCCAGTGGTCATGTATGGATGTGAGAGTTGGATGGTGAAGAAAGCTGAGCACTGAAGAATTGATGCTTTTGAAGTGTGGTGTTGGAGAAGACTCTTGAGAGTCCCTTGGACTGCAAGGAGATCCTACCAGTCCATCCTAAAGGAGATCAATCCTGGGTGTTCATTGAAAGGACTGATGTTGAAACTGAAACTCCAGTACTTTGGCCACCTCATGTGAAGAGTTGATTCATTGGAAAAGACCCTGATGCTGGGTAGGATTGGGGGCAGGAGGAGAAGGGGACGACAGAGGATGAGATGGCTGGCTGGCATCACTCACTCGATGGACATGGGTTTGGGTAAACTCCGGAGTTGGTGATGGACAGTGAGGCCTGGCTTGCTGCGATTCATGGGGTTGCAAAGAGTCAGACATGACTGAGCGACTGAACTGAACTGATACTGTTTTCTGTAGCAGCTGTACCAATTTACATTTTCATTAACAGTGTACAAGGGTTTCCTTTTTACTGCATCCTCGCCAGCACTTTTGTTATCCCTTGTCTTTTTAATAATTGCCATTTTAATTGTTCTGAGGTGATATCTCACTGTGTTTTGACTTTCATTCCTCTGCTGTTTAGTGATATTGAGCCAGCCCCTTTCCATGTACTTGTTGGCCGTTTGAATATATTCTTTGGAAAAATGTCTTTTTAGGTCCTCTGCCTGCTTTTTTTGTTTGTTTGTTTTTCCCCAAACTTTAAACTTTTTATTTTGTATTGGGGTATAGCTGATTACTCTTGCCTGGAAAATCCCATGGACAGAGGACCCTGGTGGGCTACAGTCCACAGGGTCGCAAAGAGTCGGACACGACTGAGTCACTTCACTCTCTATAGCTGATTAACAATGTTGTGATAGTTTCAGGTGAACAGTAAAGGGACTCAGTCATACATGTACATGTATCCATTCGTCCCTCAAGCCCCCCTCCCATGCAAGCTGACATGTAACATTGAATAGAGTTCCATGTGCTATACAATAGGTCTTTCTTGGTTATTCATTTTAAATGTTGCAGTGTGTGCATGACCTTCCCAAAGTCCCTAACTATCCCTTCCCCCCAGCAACCATAAGTTCGTTTTCTAAGTATGTGAGTCTCTTTCCGTTTTCTAAGTATGATATTTCTTCTTCTCTGACTTATTTCACTCAGTATGACACTCTCTAGGTCCATCCATGTTGCTGCAAATGGCATTATTTAATTCTTTTTAATGGCTGGGTCCTCTGCCTGCTTTTTAATTGGATTATTTGTGGGGTTTCTTTTTCTGTTGAGTTGTATGATTTCTTTATGTTATCAACCCCTTATTAGATATATAACTTGCAAATACTTTTTCCCATTTGATAAGTTACCTTTTCATTTTGTTTATTTTTTTTTAAGCTATGCAGAAGCTTCTTAGTTTGATATCGTCCCTCTTACTTATTTTTGCTTTTGTTGCCAAATCTGAAAAATCATTGCCAAGACTGATGTCAGGGAGATTACTCTCTTTTTTCCTTATAGGAGGTTTCAGGTTTTACATTCAAGTCTCTATTTTCAGTTAATTTTTATGTACGGTATACAATAGTGGTCAAATTTCGTCCTTTTGCATGTGGCTCTCTAGTTTTCCTAATATCATTTATGAAACAGACTGTTCTTTTCCTATTGTATATCCTTGGCTCTTTTGTTGTAAATTAATTGACCATATGAGTGAGTTTATTTCTGAGTTCTTTATTCTATTCTATTGATCTGTGTGTCAATTTTTAATGTCAATACTATGCTGTTTTGGATTACTATAGCTTTGTAATATAGTTTGAGTTTAGGAAGCATGGTGCCTCCAGCTTTGTTTTTCTTTCTCAGCATTGCTTTGGCTGTTTGGGGTCTTTTGTGGTTCCATATAAATTTTAGCATTTTTTTTTCTGTTTTTGTAAAAAATCCTGTTGAAATCTTGATCAAGATTATGTTGAATCTGTAGGTTACTTTGGGTAGTATGGGCATTTTAACAATGTTAAATCTTCCAATCTATAAGCCCAAGATATTCTTCCAAATATTTGTTTCTTCAGTATCTTCATTAATATCTTATAGTTTTGAGTACACAGATCTTTTATCTCCTTGGTTAAATTTATTATTAAGTATTTCCTTGATTTTGATGCTGTTTAGATGGAGTTATTATTTTTTTTTTCCATAAAATTTGTTCCTAGCATATATGTTTTTTGGATATTGATTTTGTGTCTTGCACCTTTATAAAATTTGTTTTTAAGTTCTAACTTTTTTTTTTGGGGGGGTGAAACCTTTAGAATTTCCTACATATAATATCCTGTCACCTGCAAATAGAGGTAATTTTACTTTTTCCTTTGTGATTAAATGCCTTTAATTCTTTTTCTTGCTTAGTTGTTCTGGGTAGGATTTCCAGTACTATGTTGAATATGAATGTTGAGTGGGCACCCATGTCTTGTTCCTAATCCCAAGAAATGCTTTCAGCCTTTCACCATTAAATATGATGTTAGCTGAAGATTTGTTATGTAAGGCCTTTATTATGTTAACATATTTTTTCTGTACATAATTTGCTGAAAGTTTTTTTCACAATGGATGTTGAATTTTGTCAAATGCTTTTCCTGCATCTGTTAAGATAATCCTGTGATTTTTATCTTTGTTATATTAATGTGTTATGTCACTTATTTATTTTTGTATGTTGAACCACTTTTGCATTACAAGGGATGGATCCCACAGTTCATGGCATATGATCCTTTTAATGTGTTCTTGAATTTCGGTTATAAGTGTTGTTGAGAATTTTTGCACGTATATTCATCAGGGATATTGGTCTGTGGTTTTCATTTCTTGTAGTTCCCTTATCTGGCTATGGGATGAATAATGCCAGCCTCAGAAAATGAGTTTGGAAGTATCTTCTCCTTTTCAGCTGTTTGGAAGAATTTGAGAAGAACTGGCACTAATTCTTCTACTAATGTTTGGTGGAATTCACCAGTGAGAGCATCTGGTTCTGGCCTTTGTTTGTTATTGATGGCTAATTCAATCTCCTTACTTGTTATTGGTCTGTTCTTATTTTCTGTTTCTTTTGGATTCAATCCTATAGATTGCATGTTTCTAGGAATTACTCATTTCTTCTCAATTGTCCAATTTGTTAGCATATAGTAGTTAGCAGACTACTAACTTATAGTAGTCTCTTACAATTCTTTAAAATTATAAAGAATTTCAAATTCTTGTTTTAAAAGTTAAGTGTCCCTTTTCATCTAAAATTGTATTTATTTGGCTTTTGTTTTGTTTTATTTGTTTAGTATAGCTAATGGTTTGTCAATTTTGTTTATTTTTTCAAAGAACTAACTCTTGGTTTTGTTATCTTTATTGTTTTCTGATTCTCTATTTATGCTTTCATCTTTATTACTTTTCTTCTTCTGCTTGACACTTAGTGAATACTAGCTCTATTCTTAGTCTATATTGGCTTAAGGGAGACAAAACCTTAGTAACACATGACTATGTTCCAAAATCCTGGAAAATTTTGAGTCATTTGAGCATTAACCTTTTCTAAAAATTTCAAAGAAATAGCCTTATAGAATTAAATAATAAAATACCATGTTATAACCACAAGATGATGTTTTAGTGCCCAAAACTAGCAGAGGGTGAAATGTTGAAATTTGTAACAGGATTTTTTTCTTGGTTGAGACAAGAATCCAATGTATTTTTATTATTTAAAGTATTTATTTATTTTTGTGCTGGGTTTTCACTGCTGCACATGGGCTTTCTCTAGTTGCAGTGAATGGGGGCTACTCTTTGTTGCTATGCATGGGTTTCTCATTGCAGTAGCTTCTCTTGTTGCAGAGCACAGGCTCTAGGCACATGGGTTTCAGTAGTTGCAGTATGCAAGCTCAGTTGTGACTATCTGTCTCTAGAGTGCAGGCTCAGCAGTTGTGGGGCACATCCTTTAGTAGCATGTGGGATATTTCTGGACCAGGGGTTGAACCTGGTGTCCGTTGCACTGCCAGGCAAATTCTTATCCACTGGATCACTCCACTGGATCACCAGGAAAGTCCCCCAATGTTATTTTAAAAAAATGGCTAGTAGTAGAAAAAGGCTGCCATTCTGAAGATGGCAATTTTTCTGTTTCTCTAGAGGTGTAGATTTGGTTGCATCTTGGAGGGCAGGTTTCTTAGTCATTTTGAGAAAACACCAACAACTGAAACAGTGAAGACAGCCTTTTCCTAGACCTTGATTATGCAAAAAGTAAGTCAAAGATCGTTTTCAGATGTGAGGAGGCTCCAGGCCAGAGCTCTCAAACAGATGGACCACTCACATCAATATGTTTGATCCATTAATGTTTAAAAACGTGTTTACAACATACAAAACCTGGATGTCATATAAAACTCTTTTTCTTGAAGGTGAGAGCAGTCTGACCACATATCCCAGTGCCCTCACTGGAAACAGTGACCTTGGAGCTAGGTGGGGCCTACCCCATTTGGGGTGGAATGTTTTTAAGTTTGCACAATCATCACCCAGCCTGCTTCATTGGTTTGTGTTCTGTCTTGGCTTTGTAAGAATGTGAGTTTGAATTCTAGATCTAATAAGAAGCCATTAAATCATTTTGCATAATAATATGAAAGTTACAGATTACTTCTCCTGAAGCATAGCTCTGATGCCTCTGAAAACCCTTTGAGTATCTCCATTGCCAATCAGATAAGGCCCCAAACTCCATTTCATCAGGCCTTCAATGGGCTCCATGATCTGGATACAACTGCTTTTTTTTGTTTGTTTGCTTTTAATTTACTTTTTCCTTCCATTTGTCATTATTTATGATCCCTTCCTATGTATTTTCTCACATCTCTGACTTTACTCAGGATTTGTAGCACACATAACTACCATCATTGGATGCTGTGTTAGACATAAGAATTAGGGCTTGTCTTAGTCTGTTTAGGCTGCAGTAACATAGTATTACAGTCTGGGTAGTTTATAAATAACCAAAATTTATTTCTTACAGTTCTGGGATTTGGATGTTTAAGAACAGGGTCATGGTCAAGTGAGGGTCCTATTCTAGGTTGCAGACTTCTTACTGTGCCCTCACATGGCAGAAAGAGACAAGGGAGCTCTCTGGAGCTTCTTCTATGAGGTCAAACTAGTCCCCATCATGACCTCATCACCCTCCCAAACACCCTGCCTCTGAATGTTATCACATTGGGCACTGGGATTTTAGCATATGAATGTTAGCTGGACACAAACATTCAGACCACAGCAGGGTCACAAAGAATGAAATTGAAATCAAGAGGAGTGAGATCATTTGTCAAGGTCACACAGTGTAATGTAGTGGTGTAGAGTTTGGAGTTGGAAATGTCTAATACCACAGTTCACTCTGTTTCTAAGATGTCATGTTGCCTGCCTCTGCTCTCTGCTAGGAATATCTTTCCCTTTGCCCATTACATGCTTCCAAATCTATCAGCTTTCTAATTTACCAAGTTTTCCACTAAGCCTTGTTAATTTTCCCAACAATCACCTTGCCAACCCCGTGCCAATCACCACGTGTCTAAAACAGCCTCAGCTAAATAGTCTCTTCTTTTCCTAAATAGCCAGGAAAATTGGCATTTATCTTATGGTACTAATTACATTTGATCACGGGCTTCTTTAGTTTGTTTGTTAAGAACAATATTCCAGAGCTTTCTCAACCTCATGTCCATCAAATTGGTGATGCTATCCAACCATCACATCCTCTGTCGTCCCCTTCTCCTCCCACCTTCAATCTTTCCCAGCATTAGGGTCTTTTCCAATGAATCAGTTCTTTGGATCAGGTGGCCAAAATATTGGAGTTTCAGCTTCAGCATCAGTCCTTCCAATGAACACTCAGGACTGATTTCCTTTAGGATTGACTGGTTGGATTTTCTTGCTGTCCAAGGAATTCTCAAGAGTCTTCTCCAACACCACAGTTCAAAAGCATCAATTCTTCAGCACTCAGCTTTCTTTATTGTCCACCTCTCACATCCATACATGACTAATGGAAAAACCAAAGCTTTGGATGGATGGACCTTTGTTGGCAAAGTAATGTCTCTGCTTTTTAATGCTAACGCTGGGCTGGAAGAAACACAAGCTGGAATCAAGATTGCCGGGAGAAATATCAATAACCTCAGATATGCAGATGACACCAGCCTTATGGCAGAAAGTGAAGAAGAACTAAAGAGCCTCTTGATGAAAGTGAAAGAAGAGAGTGAAAAAGTTGGCTTAAAGCTCAACGTCCAGAAAACTAAGATCATGGCATCTGGTCCCATCACTTCATGGGAAATGGATGGGGAAACAGTGGAAACAGTGTCAGACTTTATTTTTGGGGGCTCTAAAATCACTGCTGATGGTGATTGCAGCCATGAAATTAAAAGACACTTACTCCTTGGAAGGAAGGTTATGACCAACCTAGATAGCATATTTAAAAGCAGAGACATTACTTTGTCGACAAAGGTCCATCTAGTCAAAGCTATGGTTTTTCCAGTAGTCATGTATGGATGTGAGAGTTGGACTGTGAAGAAAGCTAAGCGCCGCAGAATTGATGCTTTTGAAATGTGGTGTTGGAGAAGACTCTTGAGAGTCCCTTGGACTGCAAGGAGATCCAACCAGTTCATCCTAAAGGAGAGAAGTCCTGGGTGTTCATTGGAAGGACTGATGTTGAAGCTGCAACTCCAATACTTTGGCCACCTCGTGTGAAGAGTCGACTCATTGGAAAAGACCCTAATGCTGGGAAGGATTGGGGGTAGGAGGAGAAAGGGACGACAGTGGATGAGATGGTTGGATGGCATTACCGACTTGATGGACATGGTTTTGGGTAAACTCCGGGGGTTGGTGATGGACAGGGAGGCCTGGTGTGCTGTGATTCATGGGGTTGTAAAGAGTCGGACACGACTGAGCGACTGAACTGAACTGAACTGAACTAGGTTAGTCATAGCTTTTCTTCCAAGGAGCAAGCATTTTTTAATTTCATGGCTCCAGTCACCGTCTGCAGTAATTTGGGAGCCCAAGAAAATAAAGTCTGTCACTGTTTCCATTGTTTCCCCATCTATTTCCCATGAAGTGATGGGACCAGATGCCATGATCTTAGTTTTCTGAATGTTGAGCTTTAAGCCAACGTTTTCACTCTCTTCTTTCACTTTCATCAAGAGGCTCTTTAGTTCTTCTTTGCTTTATGTCATAAGGGTGGTATCATGTACATATCTGAGGTTATTGATAGTTCTCCCAGCAACCTTGATTCCAGCTTGTGCTTCATCCAGTCCAGCATTTCTCATGATGTACTCTGCATATAAGTTAAATAACAGCCTTGATATACTCCTTTCCCAATTTGAAACCAGTCTGTTGTTCCATGTCCTGTCCTAACTGTTGCTTCTTGACCTGCATACATACTTCTCAGGAGGCAGGTCAGGTGGTCTGGTATTCCCATCTCTCTCAGAATTTTCCAGTTTGTTGTGATCCATCCTCAAATATTTGGTGCTGTACCTCATAGGTTGTAGGGCTGCAGTATATGTTGGACTAAATACAGTCTCAAACATGGTTGTTACTCTCCTCTCTACCCCGGCTGATTTTGTGTGGTGTCCTTTTCAAATGTCACTTATGGTTAGCTTACAACCCAAAAGGAGCCTACTGGAAATGATAGCCTGTTCTTCTGGGTGATATCTACCACATCCCCAATCAGACAGACAGAGTTCACTCACTTTAAAGGAAGACAACTGCTTGTGGAATAGTCTGAGCTAATCACAGTGACTTAGAGTTGCTATATCATTTATTTCAAACAAGTTCTCTTTGCATCTTTTATAGCAACACTCCAGTGTTCCTTTCCCCAGGAATATAGGATGCCTGATCAGCCTTATCTCACTTCCAACCATGCAGACCATTGCTGACCCTTTGGATTTTCCAGTCAGAAATAGGTTTACTGTGTCCCCCAAGATGCAGGGTCCCTTTCCCTTGGGTAGGGACAGGCACCCTTCCACCTTTGCCCTTAACTGGTGGTGAAGTATAGGGTAGTTGGAATGAAAGCCCATCGACATTTATCTTTTAAAAAATATCCTTCTGTGTAATTTTTTTTTTTGAAGACTCTCTTATGAGGCTGGGATGCAACACTTCCTTCTCTTTCCCTCTCCCATGGGGAGAGAATGTGAGCCATACAGCATTGCTCTTGCCAAGTGAAAAAGTAATTTATCCAAGGTGTCTCTCTCTCCCATAGTTCTCATTTTAAAATCTTCATCCCAATCCTTTTATACACCCTAGATATGATGAAGCATTTAAGTTCAGTTCAGTCGCTCAGTCGTGTCCAACTCTTTGTGACCCCATGGACTGCAGCACACCAGGCCTCCCTGTCCATCACCAACTCCCGGAGCTTACTCAAAGTCATGTCCATCGAGTCGGTGATACCATCCAACCGTCTCATCCTCTGTTGTCCCCTTCTCCTGCCTTCGGTCTTTTCCAGTGAGTCAGTTTTTCATATCAGGTGGCCAAAGTATTAGAGTTTCAGCTTCAGCATCAGTCCTTCCAATGAATATTCATAACTGATTTCCTTTAGGATGGACTGGTTGGATGTCCTTGCAGTCAGATTCTGAAGCATTTCAGAATCATTAGATAAGTTTTTGTTCCTATCTGGTATAAGTCCTATGGCATCTTCTATGTATGTATGCCCTTATGTCAGACAGTTTGATATTGTCCAACAGATCTCAGATGCTCAACTCTTGTTTTGTTTTTGCCTTTCTTTTTAGATAATTTCAGTTGACCTGTATTCAAGTACACTGAGTCTTTCCTGTGCTGTGTTCTATCTCTGTATTTAGCCCTCAGAACAAGTTCTTCATTCCTGTGTCAGTGCTTTTTCATTTTTGTTTTTTCCATTTGATTCCTTTACATGATCTCCATCTCTCTGATGATATAACCAGTTTTTAGTACATTATTTCTTCACGTTTCTTCCTAGGTTCTTTTAAATAAAAATTGCATCCGTTTTAAAGTTCTTTCTTCATATTTCCGATCTAGTTTATTTGGAACCTCTGTTGACTATTGACTATTTCCTTCTTTTGACTGTTTTCTCCTCTAACCATGGGTCACATTTTTTCCCTTGTTTATATGCCTTATGATCTTTGGTTATATGCTGGATATTTTGTGCCGAAGAAGAAGCTGAATGAAATAAAATGCATGCATGCTAGTTTGTTTTAGTCATGTCCATCTCATTGAGACCTCCATGGACTGTAGCCTGCCAGGTTCCTCTGTCCGTGGGGATTCTCCAAGAAATAATACTGTAGTGGATTGCCATGCCCTTCTCCAGGGGATCTTCCTGAACCAGGGATCTAACCTACATCTCTTATGTCTCCCGTCCATGGGATTTTCCAGGCAAGAATACTGTATCCTGCCAGGCTTCTCTGTCCATGGGATTTTCCAGGGAAGAATACTGGAGTGGGTTGCCATTTTCTTCTCCTGGGGATGATCCTGACCCAGGGATCAAGCTCAGGTCTCCAGCATTGCAGGCAGACTCTTTACCCTCTGAGCCACCAGGGAATTCCCCTGTATTGGCAGGTGGGTTCTTTACCACTAGCGCCACATGAGAATAAAATAATATTTACTCAGAAAAGGGCATGTCGCTTCTCCTGTCAGATTTCTAGTATAGGCAGCTGAATCAATCTATTCTGTATGTGTGCAGGGTCTGGGCTTTGTTGTAGCTTTAGTTAAACTCAGTTTCTATTTCAGTGTTGAGTTCAGGGCTAGGACTTTCCCCTTATCGGATATTGAGGTCTTAGTGTCTGTCAGAATCTAGAGATTTCTCTGCTTTAGAAAACAGTCACTGAATTTATGAGCTGTGTTTTATTCTATGCTTTACTGCCTAGATGCCAGATTTTTGGGTCACCAGAGAATTCTCTTTGCTCTTCAGTCCCATTCCTGGCTTTCTCAACTCTAGGACATCTTTCTCTTTTTCCTGACCTATCCCTAGCATTAGGAGGACAGCATCAGTGTGCTAGGTGAAGGCCTGGATTGCTTCCTGAAACATCTTGAAGGATCTCTGTCAGCTTTCCTGCCTGTTTCTAGACTTCAGTAAGCCACTACTGTGGACTTGAGAAAGCCCCACACAACTCAAATAGGATTTATCTCAGCTCTACTTCTCTGTCCTCAGCTGTCTGTAAAACCTTCGCCTTCGAGAAAGCTGATAGAAGAGAGTTGATGGGTTGGTATGGACTCTCTATGAGTGAGGATTTTAACTTTTCATGTAGCTCACAAACAGCCATTAAACACTTGTTAAAACACAACTTGTGTCTCTCACTCCCATCTAAGATGGCTTCCTTTTCCTCCTGACTTTGTCAAAGGTGAAAGTAGCTATATGTCTTTTCTAGAAAAGACTATCACTTTCTGGAATTTAATTCATTTAACTTTACATGCCTGACACCCCCCTCCCCCTCACCTCCCCGCCGTTTTCACTTCTTTGGTGGGTTTTTAAAAGCTGTGCATTTGTCACTTCTCTGATTTGTTTTTGTTATAGTGAGAACTGCACTGTTTTCACTTTGTATGTTTTAATTGGAGGCCAAATGTGAATATTATTCTGGTCTATAACTGTATCATGATTTATTTAGCCATTCTTCAGGAACTGAGCATTTGGAAGTATTCTAATTTTTCATTATATTAAAAAACTTTGCAAAAAGCATCTCAGTTTATATATCATAGTCTCTGTTCTTAAATGTTTTCTTAGTATTGATTCCTATTAATGGTGACTGGAAGGTGAAAGAGGGGCACATCTGAAGTACTGGTAGTGTTTTGTTTCTTAATCTGTATGCTGGCTAACTAGTGTGTTTATTCTGTGAAAATTCCTTGCACTCTATGCTATGATTTTTTTCCTCTGTTAGACTTCAATAAAAATTTACATTACATGTTACTGGTTGAAATTTTTATGTACAATTGTGTTCCTTCTGAGAATTATCTATTAATATTTCATGAGTTGGTCATTTAGACTGTATCACTCAACTCTTCAATACTTCATTTTCCTCATCTATGAAATAGGACAGTAAATTTCATCACATACTTATGTGAATGAAATGAGGTAAAACACTTGAAAATAGTTTGACAACTTGGAAGTTGTGTACAAATGTAGGGAACATTTTTGTACTTAGCTGTACGTCAGTTTGATTCACATTCAATTCTGGGTAACATGGAATATTTGAGAAAGGATGAGTGTATATAGAGGGCACTAATCTGTGAATTTTGGGAAAATCCTTAATGAAATAGTATTGGCTCTTGGCACAATATTGCAGTCTTTGAAATTTGCATTTGTTATCTTTTCTATCCAGATTACTCTGCCTCTGCTCTTCCCATGTCTCCCTGCTCTTAATCTCGAGGCGAGAGGGGTCAGTTTGGGACAGTGGCTGCTCTGACTTTTGATTTTAAAGTGCCACCATTTTGTTTATCATGAGTTTGTTTGCTCCTTGGAAAATGATAGCTTCACTTGCCTCATTCATATTGGTTATTGGGTTAAAATGAGTATAAACAGCAAAAACCTGGTAAAAGGGGACATATAAAAGTTGGTTAACCTTTCCTATAGGTTGTTCATTTGTAAGAGAGCAGATTAGAATGAGTCAACTCAGGTGAAAATAGCAGGCAATACATTTGGCACACCTTAGACCTTCAGAACATGGAAATGGTCTTTTCTTTTTTCCAAGGATCAGGCTTGCTTTTGTGTCATTGGAACTATACCTCTTTAGCACTCTCTCCCTAACCTGTCTGTTCTAAAATGATCTCCTGCTGGTTAACTAACCACAGAGGAGGGGCCTGGCAGAGGGGGCTGGCAGTGCATCCTGGAGGGAAGGACCACATTCTCCAAGCTGGTCAAGTACTTTGGAGCACACTCGTCAGAATTTACAGTGCTGAGTTAAAGTGTTATTACTGCAAACTTGAGCAAAGTGTAGCCTAATCACACTTTATAAAGGAAAGGGGGAAAGAAGACTGCAATTCACTTCTAAAAAATCGATGGTGTTTTCCTTGAATGACACTCTTTCCTTGCCATGCCTTTTCTTGACTTTACCTTCCCAGGGGCTGCCAACAACCTTATCAAATGTTGGTATCTTTGCACTGGAAATGTATTTTAAATGTTCTCTAGGCCAGATTCCTGAACATCTTCTGTCTCTAGTAATGGAGATGTTATAGCCTCCATTTGGGAGCTTGACAATGCTAACTAACCTTCCAACACTGAAACCGCTTCTCAGAATCATAAACCAGAAGAATTAGAAAGAAACTCTAAGATGATTTAGTTCAGTGTCCTCATCCTCTGGATGCTGTACTCAAAGCTCAGAGAGGTTAGGTTACTGATCCGGTGCCTCTGAGTTAGTTAGGACCCACGGCTAGAACCCAGGCTCCAGTGCTCCTGATCTGGGGCATTTTCTGAGACTGGTTAAGTAAACCTTGTTCTTTGGTGGTGAGTATATTAGTCAGCTTGGGGTGTGCTAACAAATACCACAGACTGAGTAGTTAAAACAACAGAAATTTAGTTTCTCATGATTCTGAAGGCTAACAATCCATGATCAAGATACTGGCAAATTCAGTTTCTGGTGAGAGCTCTCTTCCAAGCTTGCACATAAACCCCTCCTCTGTGTCTCCCCACATGGCGTTTTCTGTGTGTGTGTGGAGAGAGTGAGAGAGCTTGCTCATGTCTGCTCCTTCTTCCAAAAGGACACTAATCTCATTGGATTGGGCTATCACTCTTATGGCTTTATTTAACCCTAATTACCTTTCAAAGGCTTCAGGGGGTCACAAAAAGTCAGACATGACTGAACAACTAAGCATTCACTCAGTAAATACTATCGTATTGGTGGTTAGAGCTTCAGCACACAAATGCAGTGGCATGATTCCATCCACAACAGTAATGAAAGGCCATTGTTTTTGTCAAAGTGAAAATCTATATGCTCCTGACTTCAGCTATGGGGTTGGCTGTTTAGAAGCCTTGGTGTGATGTGAAGGTGAGTCTGAAGAGGGCAATGAAAATATAACAGAGAGAGAGAAGAGGAAAAGACAGAAATGTACAGCAGATCTGACCAAGCAGAGCATTGGCCAGCTATGACCTGAATTCTGGCATCTTCTAGGTTCCCCTCATTCCCTTTGCTTCCTTCTAGTCCCACATCTTCTTACCTTACACTCTTAGAGAATAAGTCTGCCCAGAGAAAGCTTGTCAAGCCCCTTTCTCTAATTTCTTTTTTCTTGTTCTCTTATGAGTGTGCTTCCTTCTTGCCAAAGTTAACACCTCCACCTATGTTCTAGTTTTTACACTAATTTGTATTTCCAGTTCTTCTTTGGACTAGCAGTCTCCTTTTGTTTGCTCTGTCTTGTCAAATGTATGGTCCTTTTAATTCTCATTTCTTTGCAAGCTTGGAGCACAAGCTCCGAGTTACCAATGGGGGGCCCAAAAGTGGTCAAGTCATGATCACATGTCTTGAAGCATTCAGAGATGAGTGTGAAATATGTAAATGAAGATGCAGATGAGAGTGCTAGAAGTTGTAACAGTTCATAGGAAGTAGCATCAAACTTTTATAACCACCAAATTAACTTACCCTTTCATGCTACCATTTTCTTTCTGCTAAAAAGAAATCTCCTCAAAATGTCACCAGATGCCCTCCAAAAAATTAGTTTGGATTTTTCTATAAGATATTATGGAAAACCCTGAACAAGCCTTTTGGCTAATGCAGTACTTAACCTTCTCACTGCACACCAGTGCTTCAGCTCCAGCCTCACCTTGGAATGCTTGCTGATGGCTCCTGTCACTCTGGTCCTTCTGCCTCCCTGTCCTTTCAGGCACCTTCTCTAGTGCCTGGTCCATGTTTGTTCATGGGATGCAGATGCACCTGAGGTATGTGTTTGGCCCCTTCTCTTCTCCCTCTCCTCTTTCCTTGGCAAGCATGCGTAGATGCAGTTCTCACCTCTCTCCCAACTCTCAGACCTGAATTCTAATCTCTCACTGGGCATCTCCCTAAAATGCCTTAGAATTTTGAAATGGAACTTCTTATCTCTCTCCTCAACACCTTCCGACCAACTCCTACTTCTCTCTTCTCAGAGTTATTCTTCTCTCTTCTCTGAGTTATTTTAGCTTTGCTTTTATTTCCTTCTTATATCCAGTCCTTCAAAAAGTCCCTTAGTCTACCTCCTCAAGGTATCTTCCCCACCTCCTATAACCCAGACAAATTTAGGGCTTTAGTGCATTTTATCTGGTACAATATGTTAGTCACCTAACTGATCTCTTTTCACTCCAGGTCATTCTGAAAATAATTTTCAGATATGTCTTTTAAAAGTAATCTTCTGATTATTTGTTCCTTCTTGTTAAAAAAAAAATTCAATAACCCATAAGTGACTAACAAATTAATTAGCTCACCTTGATGGTCAAATCCCTTAATAGTGTGGACCAAACCTATCATTACAAGTTTTTCTTCCACTCCCATGGGTGTCTTTCTATGTATATTCTAGGCTACAGGAAAGCTCTCATACTCAACGCTTTGAACTTCCCTTCCTTTATACCTTTCTTCTTCTTTTATTTTATTCAGTCAACACATTTTATTAAATGTACACAAGCAAAACTAAACAGAACTAATGAGTCCATGTCACCAAATTGATAGAAATTTTGCTATGGATTTCAGATGTAATTTAAAGCTATGAGATAGAATAGTTATTCACTGATATGAAATCATGTTCTTTATATAAATTGATCCAATCAATGACTTGGAATCTCATTTTTATATAAATTGATCCAATTGCTTATGTGAAATCTGGTTTTGATAAAAACTCATCTTAAGATTTTTTTTTTACTTCATTAAATAGAAAAAGTTATCTTGGGATAACTTTATTTCAAAATGGAGAATAGGAGAAAGCAGCTATATTTAACACAATATATTTAATTGTGAGCATTTTTGTCAGTTTCTTTCTTAGTTATTAGGACAAGGAAAACTACTACAACAAAGGAATAAATACTCATATATATATATGTATATTCAAGTGCTCCCTGGGTACTGTGGCCTTTAGTTGAGAACTACTGATCCAGACAAATGTATTGTTTACTTCTCTGTTCTTAAATTTCTTGATCTCTCAATAGCATTTTTTATCATTCAGGAAGTTGTGTTTATTTTTTCTCTTACTATCTAACTCTAAATAATGGAACAACCAAGTATCCTATTCTGATACTTCTGGTTTTTTCCATCTAAACACGGTTCTTATTTGATTTCACTCTTATGCCTTTATTCTTGTTCTCTCCTCTACTGGGATTGCCCCACTTCCTACTTTTTCCTGTGAAATCCTGTTAAAGAGGTAACGTTTTGACTACCCAGCATCCACTCCCCCTATTGTATAGCAATAGGGAAGTATCAATAATAGAGGAGAGGTTGAATGAGTGGTAATTGGCTTAGGGACCACAGCTTAAGTGTCCAGAGTGAACACAGTGTGACCCACATGGGCTCAGTAAGAAAGGAAACAATAATAATTTTGAACTGTGAGTGGGGAAGAATTACTTACTTTCCAGTCTGTACAAAAAGAAGCTTGTAGCCCCAGTTGCTGCTAAAATCATCCTTTGGTCAGACTTAGAAAGAAACTGATAGTGAGGGGAGTGGAATAGAAATATTATTGTACAGAAGAGATTATGGGGTCACTAAGCCAATCCACTGAACAGCCTGCTTTACTTATGGATTTTTTTGACAGAATGAACAAACACATTTGTTTGTTGATGACCAAACAAAACACATTTGTTTGTTGATGAACAAACACATTTCTTAATAAAAATTATTCAAGCCAGTTTGTACAGGGTTTTCTGTTGCTTTCAATTAAAAATAATGTAATAATACACTTATCTAGTCTTCTAGTCTTAAATGCCTCTTTTTCTATGAAACATCTCGTCTACAACTAAACTGAGTGCTTTAATTTTGAAATCCATACTAGTATTTAGGGCTTTCCAGGTGACTCTAGTGGTAAAGAATCCACCTGCCAATGTAGGAGATGCAAGAGACAAGAGTTCAAGCCCTGGGTCAGGAAGATCCCCTGGAGGATGAACTGGAAGCCCACTCCAGTATTCTTGCCTGGAGAATTCCATGGACAGAGGAGCCTGACAGGCTATGGTCCATGGGGTCACATAGAGTCAGACACGACTGAGCGACTAACACACACATACTAGTATTTATATTTCTGTGAGATGGCATATATCTTATACTTATAACTGTAGCTCTGTAAGTTCTTGATTTATTCCTGGTAGTTAGGGAATGTGTTGTCCTTATTATTGTGTGCCCTGGGGTATCTACTATAATATGTAGTGAATGTTATTGAATGGAAGAGATTTTGGTGTAATAAAAGGATTCCTGTCATTCACTAGCTATGATCTTAGGAAAGTCACCCTAGTCACTTGAGGTCCCAGTCTCCTTGTATACGAATTGAAAGATTATCCTAAGTTATCTCCAAGGTCCAAGGGATTTTCATTTAGTAAGAATATGTAAGCAAAGACAAGAAAGAACAAGAGACTTTATTCCTTTTTCTTATTTTTCATCCAGACTAGACTATAGCTATACATTACATAAACACAGCCTCCCCCTTAAAATAACAATTTTGTCTTCAAGAAGAATTCTGCTGTTCTCTAAGAGCAACTGGCTCAAACAGCAGCCAGCTTTTAAAATAGTATTTTACTCTGCATGACACGAGGAAGATACTTCCTATAATGTGTCTTCACTATAAAGATTCATGTCCAGCTAAGGAGGCAGGTCATATGGCCATGTGGATTCAGCTCATGAGTTAATTAGACTCTACCTGGGATTAAGAAAGTGTTCTGCAAGAGAAGTACCAATGACTTTTTGTAAGGTCTCTGCAGATCTACCATGCGTGCATGTGTGCGTGCTAAGTTGCTTCAGTTGTGTCCGGCCCCGTGCAACCATATGGGCTTAGACTATAGCCTTCCAGGCTCCTCTGTCCATGGGATTCTCCAGGCAAGCATACTGGAGTGGGTTGCCATGCCCTCCTCCAAGGGATCTTCCCAACCCAGGAGTCGAATCTGCATGCCTTATGTCTCCTTCATTGGTAGATGGGATCTTTACTGCTAACACCACCTGGGAAGCCCTGAAGATCTATCATAAATCTTGGAAAATTTATATGTATGTGTGGGAGGGGTAGGAGTAGTATGCAATTGACTAGTTATGGATAACTTGCCACACTTTCCTCTTTTATGAAATAGGGATTTCCCCCTCCCCGCTTAAGGCTGTTGTGAGGAATACATGAGGTAATTTATATGGAGTGTTTAACACAATGTCTGGCTCTTTAAGTTGTGGTTATTATTATTATTATTATTATTTTTTTTTAGTGCTGTCACACTTTAAGTAAGCAGATAAATGGGAAGATTGAAATGGCATCCAGTGAGATTGAGAAAGCAAGAGCCAGTACTATGCCAGGAAGCCATCTAAACAGATAATCTAATTTGTACCTGTCTCAGAGAAAGAGAAAAAGAGACAGAATATTTTAAAAGTTTAGGATCCATTGTGGGGAACTGTGGCAGTCAAAAGGTTTTGTGTTTAGAAATGAACTGAAAATTCTGGCTCAGGCAGATGGGCAAGCCTGACAGACTTTATTTCAGGACAGACTGAAATAAAGCAGCTAACCAACCACTAAGGAGCTAAAGAAGAAGCTAAACTCATCCCTTGCATGAAGAAGAGGAATGTCAGTGAGCACACATGGCCCATTCTACCCTTTACAAAGCCCTTTTTTATTTCGGGTTCCACTCATTCTTGTGAGGTAGGTAGAGAAGGCATTCATACCTTCTCTTCGTGTGCTCAGTCGTGTTCGACTCTTTGTGATCCCATGGGCTGTAGCCCGCCAGGCTCCTCTGTCCATGGAATATTCAAGGCAAGAATACTGGAGTGGGCTGCCATTTCCTAGTCTCGGGGATCTTCCCTGACCCACATATTCTTCATTAGCAGGTGGATTCTTTACCATTGAGCTACTTGGGAAGAAGCCCCAATACTTTCCTTTTTCTACATAACAAAGGGGCTGTGTGAAGACAGGGGACTTGGTAATTCTCACTTGTTGATGAAATGTATTTGGTCATGAATGTCATCTTATGATTCATTGACAGAAGCTATTCTTCATTAGTTCTGGTTTCTAGGATTTGCCTGTTTTGAACAAAGAAGGAAGACCCAATTGTCGTCCTTTTCTTTCTTTTCCTTTCCTTGACTACCTTGAAGTTCCAGTTGAATTTATAACAGCTGTTAGGGATAGAGTGTGTGTGTAGGTGTGATTTAGAGACAAGATATGCTATTGCTTCCCGTAGATGCTAACCATATCCATGTGTTTCTTCTTGTTTTTTTCCTGAGAACGGAAACTCTTTTTTTCATGTCATGCTCTTTAAATCTTCAAGCAACAGCAAAACTGTGTTTTCCATTATTCTTTCCAGGAGCATCTGCAGTCCTTTTCAGGAGGAAGTGTTCATTTCCGAATCAGACACTTTCTTTCCATATGGAGGACTCTCCACTCTTTGTTGCTCTGTTGGACCCTCTTTAACCCCCTCACTGACTTCTCACTTAGTGAGATGGGGAAGGGCTGACTTACACAACTCGCAGCTTTAGATAGAGAAATTGGACATGCATTCCCTAGCCTTTGCTTCTTAGCAGTGAATGTCCCCTAAGAGGATGCCCTTCCTCTAAGCAACTGCCGTGTCAGGGGTCGGGGGATGTTTTTAGTAGACTTAATGGATGCATATGTGCTCAGTTATGTCTCTTTGCGACCCCATAGACTATAGCCTACCAGGCTCCTCTGTCCATGGGATTTTCCAGGCAAGAAGAGTGAAGTAGGGTAACCATTTCCTACTTCAGAGGATCTTCCCAACCCAGGAGTCAAACTGATGTCTCCCCTGTCTCCTGAACTGCAGGTGGATTCTTTACCACTCTGACACCTGCAAAGCCCTTTTAGTAGGTTTGGGTAGCCTTAAAGTACAGCCTGTTGCTTGAACATGAGTGACACAGGTACAACTGAAACCAATATTAGAATATATACAGGAGCATCTTTCCAAATACAGACCTTTTGGGCACTGGAAGCAGAACAGTATTTGCTGTTTGTAAAGCAAAAGTTTTCTGAGTTCTGTATGTGCTCTAGAATACTGGAGACCTGGCTTCAAACTGTCAGAGCCCAGTCTGAATAGATAGCACTAGACTGGCTGCCCCTATTTCTGAATTTAGGCCTGAGGAGGCTAATGTGAGAAGAGTACAGTTGGGTTCACGTCGTTCAGGCTCAAAAGCCACCATCATTTTGTCCCAAGTGGACTCTGGGTTAGTTAATTACAAATGAAGGGAAAATATTACCTGAGAGTTTGTTTTTTGGGCCTCAGAAACTCTTATTTAGGGTCAGATCAAAAAAAAAGAAAAGCTACCATGGTAAAATGCTAACAATTGACTGCTCACAGGAGAATGTAGATGCTTTGTCACTGGAAAGAGCCTACCCTCCATCCAATCCTGGAGTGCCAGAATCTGAGACTTCAAAGAGGAAATGGAAATTAGGATGCTTTAAATATACCAAATGAGAAAGAAAGCTTCCTCAAATAACATCACGTGACAGTAGTTGCTGCTTTTCAAAGAAAACTGCATTATTCTCTGAGGGAAAAGACAATGCATTTTTCCCTTAAGATATGGTTGAATATATAGTGCCAAATACATAGTGCCAAAATTTACCTTCTGATGAATTTAACATCCACATGCACTTGAGCTCATAGATCACATATTCTAGAGCCCAGGCATAGATTAACCCCCATCTTGACAAGAGTGAAACCAGCGAGGAGAGCATGGTGGGTAGGATGACAGGCTCTGGGGTGATGGGGGGAGGGGTGGGGCAGGAAGGTTTCCTAAGATGTGCATCTTATTGCTGCTCCAGACTAGCTGGCTGTATGACCTTGCACGTATTACTTAAGGGGCCTGACTTTTTTCTAAATGTGTTGGGATGATGCCAGTGCATGGCCTAACTAATTGAACTTTAAGAACTAATGTACAGTTAAGACTTAGCATTGGTCTAGAAGGCAATGGCACCCCGCTCCAGTACTCTTGCTTGGAAAATCCCATGGACGGAGGAGCCTGGTAGGCTGCAGTCCATGGGGTCGCGAAGAGTCGAACACGACTGAACGACTTCACTTTCACTTTTCACTTTCGTGCATTGGAGAAGGAAATGGCAACCCACTCCAGTATTCTTGCCTGGAGAATCCCAGGGACAGAGGAGCCTGGTGGGCTGCCGTCTATGGGGTCGCACAGAGTCGGACACGACTGAAGCAACTTAGCAGCAGTTAAACTTCAGAGAGTCCAGGATAAACTGCATCCATTCCAGTGAGAGACCATTGAGCTATTGCTGTTAGTGAACTCCTAAAATTCTACGCAGGCATTGAGAACTCCCGGACTCAACTCTCCTGAAGAGGAAATTGGGGCGAGTGAAGTTGAACTCCAGTTTCTTAGGACTTTTAACTTACAAGGGAAAGATAATATAACTAGAAACTTTAATTACTTGAGGCTTTAACTTAATTATGGAAATTTAATTTTTGGACTCTCAATACTCCTTAAGAATTTGACAATACAGGTTTGTATTAAAATTTGGGGCATATCATTCTTGGCATTTTAGTATTGTAGTATCCTATTCTATTATTGGAGTACTATGTTAATTGGACATGAGGAGCAGGAGGTGGTGAATATTCTGGATTCTAGAAAGACACATGCAGAGAGTGGGTGGGAAATAAACTCTCCAAATCAGGTACCTCCTACCTCTAAGAAGCATGCATGTGGTAGGCAAATTTTAGAGATGGTACAGGCCACATTTGGAAACGCTGTTCCAACTCATTTATCATGCGACTCATTAGGCTACTGGTTTTGAATGGGGCACAAAAAAAGTGAAGTCTCTGCAGTGGTGTCAGTTTTCAGTACACATTCAGGACAGCTGATTGGGCCATATGACCAGTGGATCCTACATTATTAGACGTATCTTTGACAAGGTCTCTGGCAAGCTTCAATAGGAGAATCATAGCACAGACCCCTGGAGCAAAGCCATGCCATCTGCAGCAGGAATGTGTGCATTGTTTGAGATGCAGTTTCTGGCATGCTCCTTAACCTCAGCCTCATGGAGGACATTTAATGATTATGTAATTGGAGCTACTCAGGATGAGTTGGATATTGTCAGACCTATTAAGTAATAAAGTCAAGAGAATACAGCAGTAACCCATTATACAATGGAGATTATATATTCAGGACATGAATGAGCTTGTCTAGAGGGCACAGCTGAGTGAACAGGTGGCCCCAGCTCTCATGTCACCTACCCGTATTGTACTGATGTCTCTTTTTGAGCTCATGCCTATGGCTTTAGAGAGTTCACAATGGCTGACTGGTGGAGGAAGAAAGTATCCAGACCTGAGTCAAAAATAGGTTGGTTTAGTATGGACTGTTGCTGCATGACAGCCACATTCAGAGGTGGCTGTGAGACAGTGGTGAGGGTCCATTCTCTCAGTGGACAGGGTACTGAGGCATATACTTGACCATCAAGTTGGTGGGCAGCAAGATAAATTCCTGGGAAATGGTCAGTGGGTTTGCAGCTTAGTCAGGAACCTGGAAAGAAAGAGATGGGAAGATGGAGAACAAACAGATGGAGAAGAGAGGCTTGTAGATAGTCCTGTGGGAGGGGGCACAAAGCATGCAGATCTTTGGGACTTACATCGATGCCCACTGGAGAGCATCCACCACAGAGGTGTCACTGAACAACCAGGTTGAAGAGGTAACTTGTCCTGTAGAGTCCAGCAAAGTACTTGCTTAGTGGACTCATGGCCATGGCAAGGATGGAGGCTCTGTGTAGGCCCAAAGGCATGAGCTCCTTTTTACTAAGGCTGATCCAGTAGCTACTATAGAATGTCCAAAAAGTGTCAACAGAAGAGAACAATGCTGAGCCCTCTTTATGGTACTATTTTTTGAGGAAATTAATTAGGCCCTTGCTGGCAAATTGATTACATTGCACCCCTTATACCTGGAGAGGACAGAGATTCATTTGCCTTGTGTTGGTATATATTCTAGAAATGAGTTTGTCTTCTGCTTTAGTCTGTTCAGGATGCTATTGTAGAATACCACAGATGGGTATCTTAAAAAGGAATTTATCACTCAGTTTTGGAGGCTGGAAGTTTGAGATTATGGCACTAGTATAGTGGAGTGAGGCCCCTCTTTCTGGTTCATAGCTGGTGACTGCTCACTTTGTCCTAATGTGGTAGAAGAAGCTGGTGAGCTCTATGGGATCTCTTTTATAAAAGTGTTAATCTTATTCATGAGGGTGCCATCCTTTTGACTTAAGTACTACCCATAGGCCCTCGGAGAAGGCAATGGCACCCCACTCCAGTACTCTTGCCTGGAAAATCCCATGGACGGAGGAGCCTGGTAGGCTACAGTCCATGGGGTCGCTAAGAGTCGGACACGACTGAGCGACTTCACTTTCACTTTTCCCTTTCATGCACTGGAGAAGGAAATGGCAACCCACTCCAGTATTCTTGCCTGGAGAATCCCAGGGACGGCGGAGCCTGGTGGGCTGCCGTCTATGGGGTTGCACAGAGTAGGACACGACTGAAGCGACTTAGCAGCAGCAGCAGTAGCAGCATAGGCCCCATTTACTAATACCATCACCTTTGGAGGTTAAGGGGCTTCCCTGATAGCTCAGTTGGTAAAGAATCTGCCTGCAATGCAGGAGACCCTGCTTCAGTTCCTGGGTTGGGAAGATCCCCTGGATACGGGATAGGCTACCCACTCCAGAATTCTTGGGCTTCCATTGTGGCTCAGCTGGTAAAAAATCCACCTGCAGTGCGGGAGACCTGGGTTCGATCACTGGGTTGGGAAGATCCCCTGGAGAAGGTAAAGGCTACCCTCTCCAGTATTCTGGCCTAGAGAATTCCATGGACTATATAGTCCATGGGGTCACAAACAGCTGGACACAACTGAGCGACTTTCAGTTGGGGGTTAAGATTTAAGCATATGAGTTTTGGGGGGACTCAGACAAAAGCACCTTCCCTGTCTAGAGTGGCTTGGTTGGCACATCTGACTGAAATCCCAGAGAGATCATGTGATTATTGTCTGATTTATTATTATAGGATCCTGCACCACTTTGTATTAAGCAACCCACTTTTCAAGGAAGAAGATGTGACAATGAGCACATGACCACCATGGTGTCCACTGGCCTTAAAATATTCTACTCCATTCAGGAGGTTCTACCTGGTAGAGTCTAAAGCACAGCTAAGAAGCCAGCTTGGCAATATTCCATAGTATTGGGCTATTATCTTTCATGATGTAATATGCATTTTGAACTGATGTCCACTCTAAGGTGTTGTGTCTTGATAACTAGAGGACGTGAGTCTGGAATACAAGATGTGGAAGTAGGAATGGTTACCTTATCATCACCCTCAGTGACCTGTTTGGGGAATTTGTGTTTTCCATCTCCACAAATTTAGTCTCAGCTGAACTAGAGATCCTGATTTCCAGAGGGAGTTGGTTGGGGGGAGGGGGTCACTTCTGTTGGGGAACACATTAATAGTTCGATGAATCCCAAGGCTATGATTGTAGCCTGGACATTGTGGGCTTCTCATGCATGTAGACAGTGGGGCAAGAAATGACTTAGATTATGTTATACACTACCATACTATGTTATACTATACCATACTGTACTATCTACGATAGGTAGCCCTGATTATCATGCAGAGATGAGATTTCTGCTGTGTAATGGGGGCGGGGAGGAGTATGTCTGGAATTCAGGCAAATCAGTGGGTTACCTCTAGGTGTATTCAAGCCCAGTGTTCAACATGAATTGGCAAGCAATTCTAGTAACAATAGTATTCCAAGAGTATTTTTTACCAGAAGCTTAGACTCTAGGGAATGAAAGCAATCTAGACCAACAAGGGTGAGGAGCAGGTACCATGGGTGATAGAGAGGACAGATGAAAAAATCATTTGTGGAAGTAAAGACTTTAGTTTCTCCCTCTGACCCTCCTGTTTTAGGTTTTGTTTCAGAAATTAGATGCAGGTGTTACCTAATGCTATGGTAGTAATCATTTTGCAGTATATGAATGTATCCAATCAACACATTATTCATCTTAAATGTACATGATGTTATATATCAATTATATCTCAATAAAAATAGAAAAAGAAACTCTGACCGCCTTGGAGAAGCAGTGACAGTTTGGAGTTCATTTAGAATGAGGCGTTGCAAAGGACAGAATGTAGCAGATGTTCTCCGTGCCCACTCATACTTGTTCAAACCACTAGCCTCCGCACATGTCTGCTTGAAGGCCTTCTCTGATGACTGGAGGCCACTCTGTGGTCTAAAGCTGGAATTTCTAGAGAATTATGTTTCTAAAAGCAGCTCTCAATTAAGCTTGGTGAGAGGTGATGTGTCCGTGTCCCACCTCCCTTACCTCACATATGGGCTAACTCTGAGATGTCTGTCCCACACTAGCTGGAGCTTGCCTGAAGGTGGGAAGTTCATTTACCCACAGTAGTAAACATGCACAATAATACATCCTGTACAGGCTGCTTCCCTGTTCTCCCCACCCACTCCTGTCTTACCCCCTAGTGTTTCCTGGGATCATCTCTCAAATAAACTTCTTGCTCATGAATCTTTGTCTTGTGGTCTGCTTCTAAGTGAACCCAAATTAAGACAATTATCTGAAATATATCACAGAATCAAATATAAAACAGTTTTTCCCCATTTTACAATCTATTTCGACTGTGATTTGTCTAAGTAAAGATACATGGTAACTGTGTTTAAGCATTTGACATGGACCTAAACAACAAAGAGATAAATATTTGTCTAGATCAGGGGTTGGCATGGTTTTTTTTTTTTTTCTAAAAATCCAGATGGTAAATATTTCAGGCTTATGGGCCATGTGTCAATACATTCAAGGTTACGTATAATTCTTTGTGTGCTATTAAACAAAATTTTTGTTCTTACTATCCTTTAAAAATGTAAAATCAATTCTTAGTTCATAAGTTATACAAAACAGGCCATCAGTCAGATTGGTTCCATAAGCTGTATAGTTTGTGAACCCCCCGCCTAGGCGGGAACGGGTAGAAATAAGGAGATGATGGTTTCACAACATAGCCTTGCCTCAAATGTGAGGATTTGAGTTTCAAAGAAGTGCTCATTCTTTGGTATTGATTTATATTTACACAGATAGCCAAAGGTCTTGGCTGAGGAACAAGAAGTGCCTAAAACTTGTAATGATCTGAATTTAAGTAAGACAAAAATGTATGGGTTGAATTTTCTCCCAAAACCACATGAAGGGAGAGAGTGCTTGGCACAGCTTTTACTTGGGATGGGGGAGGATTATTATTTTAACAAAAACATTTGTGAAATCATTCTGGAGACTTAACAAACCAAAGAGGTGATTGACTTTGCCCTTAGGAGTCATTCTGCACCTTAAGCCTACACTCCAAATATGTTGACATTTCAAAGTTGAATTTTGGCTTTTATAACCTTCACCGATGTGTTCCCAGCACTAAATATATTGAGGGAAGAAAATCCAAATGGGGTGATTTATTTGAGAAATTCCCACAATGGGGAAAGGTGTCTCTTGAAATGGTGGCCTGAGGGAAAGAGTATATTATGATATATTTAGTAAATGATGTTGAGGGAAATTACAGAAGAGTATATAAATTGGCAGTTGGAGAGGGAATAGAAAGAGAGAGAAATATTTTCCCTGGATGAGATTTATGAGCCAGAAAATAGTTTGGGAAAGAAAATTTTTCCTTTTGTTCCCTTAACTCTGATAGACTAACAGCCTTTGGAAAACTGAGGTAGAAGAGCTTTTGCATTATTTCTCACCATTTCTCCATAGTACATTGCCTGGCAATATATTTTTCTGTTTCCATTTCTTGCTCGTCACAAAAAATAATATGAATTTCTGAACTCTGTTGTTTGCAGACAAGCATAGTTTGAAATCACATTCATTCCTCTTAGAAAGTGATTAGATGTATTGGCTCTCATGGGAACAAGTTGAGTCTTGCATAGTCTAAGTGAAGAGATTGTGTTTCGGCTTAGGCGTCCTGGCTCTGTAGTAAGGGGAGTTATGACTCAATATCCTTTGATAGACCAGGCAGTCTGAAGCATCAGTCCTCTTGGATTCTGAATGTTTAACTGACTCTGTTCATCCATAGTAATAAGGGACTAGAAGAATATAATGGACAACATTTCTCAGAAAGTACAGAAATCTCTGAGTTTGATATGCCATCTTTCAGGTCTTACCTAAAAGTTATTGATAGCTAGCAAAATGGACAAGCTAAATGGCTGGCTCCTAACTGATTTTCTGGTAGAGACAATAGGATCCGAGAACAAGACAAAAAGGAATAAAAAGGGAGAGAGAGGGAGAACTGTCAAGAATATGAATTTCTTATTATTGGATTATCAACCTGTGGGCAAGTAAAAATTAGCTTCATGTGGTTGGGAAGGGAATTTCATGATTTCTAAATTTTCTTTTCTTCCTAATCTAAAGGCCTAGTTACATCATAGTACATTGGCACAAATCAAAGGTTTGGGGCTCTCTGAAATTTTGATAATTGCTACAGATCACTTTCTCACTAGGGGAGACCTATTTAATGTTAATATATCTCATATCTGTGAGTATCAAAATTTTTCAAGAACTATTTATGGAGAATCTTCTATGTGTGGCCTTGGACTGAGTGCTCTAACGGCGGGGGGGCAGGGCGGGGGGGAAGATGTATAGTGCTATGGTGGAGTTCACGGTCTTCCTGGGGAAAGACACTTCTATATTTCCAAGCCTTTAAAATGCTGTTCCTTTAGCCTGTGTCCTTCTAGCTGCCCGCCTGGAAAAAGCTTGCTTGTTCTTCCAGGTTGAACTCAAACGCCCCTGCCTGTTGGAAGCCATCATACTCCCCTGAGAAGTGAGTGTCCTCTCCTTTCTGTTCTCACAGTGCTGTGAGACCCTGGTTACAAGGAACAGTTACAATCTCTCACTTGTCCGTGTCCTCTGGACTGTAGGCACTCTGCAGGTGGAAACACTGTTGTTTGTACTCCAGCGCCTATCACAGAGCCTAAAAGCATGTGAGTTCAACAGCCTAGAAGCCTGATATAACTCACATCCATGTTTGGTTTTACCTGAGCAGTGTGGAGCTACTTAGTGCTTTAAATTGTTTTGAATGAACTACCAGTTCAACACAGAGTTCCAAATTTATGATATCATCTAACAGTTTGAAAGATACAGCAGCATTAGGCTTGTTCTCTTGTGTGGCTAGAGCTAAGAGGTGGTTATTCTATGTGAAAAGGATCAAGAGCTTTCTAGCTAGCCATAGTCCCCACTGCTCCCTGAGGTCAGTTTGTTGCAGAATGCTTCATTTATTTGCATTACCTGTCTGATCTCTGTAGATACTCAGGGTTACACCTCTGTTTCTCAGAACTGCACAGCACTAAACTTGGTGTTACTTCCTTCCCAAAGTCACCTGGTACTTAACTCCCCCATACAGGAAGTAATTTATATCTTTTGAACTCCTAATTCAGTGGTTCTTAAAGGGGAAAGAGAATGTGCATATCAGAATCACTTGGGGTACTCTTTCAAAATTATTTTTAAGAGTCAAGGTAGTTAGGAACATATTTTAAAAATCTTCCACATATAAATCTCTTACCCACTGTAAGAACCACTGAATCGGGTCCTTTGTCTATTCTCTTCATTTTAGTATCTCCTCTACTAGATGATAAGCCCATAGTGGGTAGGATCTCGGTTTACTTTATTTCTGTCCTGGAAAGTGTATTCAGCAGACACCCAATAAATACTTTTTGATTGACAATCTTAAGTACAGTAGAGAAGTTTAGAAAAAGGCGACCCTGAACTGGCAGGAGGTGATTGTGCATGGCATCATGGAGTATGGTGGTCTTGACTTTTATCAGAACAACATTAAACTTGTGGTTAATTCCCACTGAGGGGAAAGGACTCCCTGTAATGTTTTTATTTTATTATTTTTTGTCACACTGGGTCTTCATTGCCGTACATGGGCTTTCTCTAGCTGTGGCAAGCAGGGGTTACTCTTTAGTTGCAGCATGCAGGCTCAGTAGTTTGGGCACATAGGCTTGGTTGTCTCAAGGCATGTTAGATCTTTGAACCCTTGTTCCCTGCATTGGCAGGTGAACTCTTAACCACTGGACCACCAGGGAAGTCCTGGAATGTATTATACATACTCTTCTTGTCTATATCGTTCAGGACTAAGACCTTAAGCAGACACAGATAAGTGAAACTTGTTGGATTAATACACTTTAAACCACATGAATGTAGCAGTTTTTTAGTGAAATGTGTCTTGAGTTTCTATTAAATTCTGACTATTGTAAGAGAAAATGAAGTCTCCCTAATTACCACAAGAGGGAGATATATAAATAACAGGCTAGGCACTTGACTTGCTTCTGTTTGGTACTTAAGCTTGATGAGTTCCGCATTCTAGAGTCCTCCGAGAAAAGAGAGCAAGAGAGAGGTTTTTATGCTTTATATGATCCCCTTATTACAAGATACCAGCTATCTTTTCTGCTCCATAATTACTTCATTCTGCTCTAATGGATTTGACTTTCATAACCTGTTTGTAAATTTATTAGTATAGATGGGTCTACTTTATGAACAAGTCTGACTTGAAAGAATTCCAGCTTTGCTCAATAGATTCATTGTCAGTATACATTGGTTGTATATTTTTACCTTGGGCTGGGTAGAGGGGGTATCAAAGAACAAGATGATTTTTGTCATGTTGGACCTCTCAGTCTAGTGTCACACCTGCCACTAAAACACGAGGGGAATAGATTTAGTGACAGTGGTATAGGAAAAATGGTTAAAGGATTCAGAGAGAATAAAGAAATGACTTGAGATGGAAAATTTCAGAGCAGGTGATGTTTAAAATGGATCATGAAAAGTGAGTGGTATTTTCAGAGTCTGAAAATGAAGGTAAGGGCATTCCATGACTGTTGTAAGGAAATATAGAGAGACTCTAAAGTGTTTCATCTTCTAGGAGAAATGTAAGTTGCCATCATGGAGGAACTGAAGGATTCATGGAAGACATAATGGGGAGAATGATAGAGAAGACTAGAAAATTAGGTTGACGTATTTGGTGCATATGAGGAGTAGTTTTATTTAATTCTAACCTTGTTTTAGAGAGCCTTTCTCTACTTCACGTTCTGAAAACCTAAAACTCTGACTTCCTTTAATCTCTTGCAGTAAATAGACTCCATCAATCAAATATTCTCCCATGAGATTTAGAAAGCAGAAGTGAGGTAGAACCCATCTTTCTACTGCTTTTGGCCATATCTGTTTGCAAGCATGGTGGTAAAGATTTTGCATTTTCCCAATGTCTAGTCTCTAGCCCTTTGTAGACATTGAGAGGATGTGATGGTGGCAGTGATGTCCTGAGAGCTTACAACTATAGCAATATATTTGGAAGCCAACAGCTTGAGTGATACTCTCCTGACTTCCTATTCTTATTTGTGGTTGGAGCAGCAGTATCTTTGGTGGGCAAATTCTGTTGTATCTCTGGGATTCATTCCTGGAAACCCTGACCTGGAGCCCACTCCTTCAGCCCTTCTAACTAATTTGTAAACTCCTAATACTCTGGACTAAAACTCTCTGCTTAAAATAGGGGATTTTGTTTTTGTTTTCTGCAACTCCTATGTGGTTTTATCCTGAGAACAAGGGGGAATCATTGAAGAATTTTTAAGTAGAAGGATAGATATAGCCAGACTTGTGTTTCAGAAAGCTTAGCCTATTGAAAACATGGAGTGTGGGTTGACTGGGAGTAAAATTGGATATAGAATTATTAGGAGCTATTTGCATATCATCAGGATGGTCAAAGGCATGGGGCAAGATGGTGACAGCAGTTGGCCTCCAGGAAGGACCAGCTTCAGTGACTTTTCACATTAGACTATATGTATCGAAGGGCTCAAAGCTTGGGGATTAATATTCTATTTGTATTGTTTTGAAATTTTTAATTTTAACTTTGAACTTGGTTTCATCAGTTCAGTTCAGTCGCTCAGTCATGTCTGACTCTTTGCGACACCATGAATCGCAGCATGCCAGGCCTCCCCGTCCATCACCAACTGCTGGAGTCTACCCAAACCCATGTCCATTGAGTTGGTGATGCAATCCAGCCATCTCATCCTCTGTCGTCCCCTTCTCCTCCTGCTCCCAATCCTTCCCAGCATTAGGGTCTTTTCCAATGAGTCAACTCTTCACATGAGGTGGCCAAAGTATTGGAGTTTCAGCCTCAACATCAGTCCTTCCAATGAACACCCAAAACTGATCTCCATTAGGATGGACTGGTTGGATCTCCTTGCAGTCCCAGGGACTCTCAAGAGTCTTCTCTAACACCAGAGTTCAAAAGCATCAATTCTTCAGCACTCAGCTTTCTTCACCGTCCAACTCTCACATCCATACATGACTACTGGAAAACCATAGCCTTGACTAGACAGACCTTTGTTGTCAGAGTAATGTCTCTGCTTTTCAATATGCTATATTGGTTGGTCATAACCTTCCTTCCAAGGAGTAAGTGTCTTTTAATTTCATGGCTGCAATCACCATCAGCAGTGATTTTGGAGCCCAAAAAAATAAAGTCTGACACTGTTTGCACTGTTTCCCCATCTTTTTCCCATGAGGTGATGGGACCAGATGCCATGATCTTAGTTTTCTGGATGTTGAGCTTTAAGCCAACTTTTTCACTCTCCTCTTTCACTTTCATCAAGAGGCTCTTTAGTTTTTCTTCGCTTTCTGCCATAAGGGTGGTGTCATCTGCATATCTGAGGTTATTGATATTTCTCCCGGCAGTCTTGATACCAGCTTGTGCTTCCTCCAGCCCAGCATTTCTCATGATGTACTCTGCATATAAGTTAAATAAGCAGGGTGACAATATACAGCCTTGATGTACTCCTTTTCCTATTTGGAACCAGTCTGTTGTTCTGTGTCCAGTTCTAACTGTTGCTTCCTGACCTGCATACAGGTTTCTCAAGAGACAGGTCAGATGGTCTGGTATTCCCATCTCTTTAAGAATTTTCCACAGTTGTGATCCACTTGGTTTCATAAGTGAAGTCTAATGAGACAGTGGAGCATACATACTCCAGAGGGCTCAAAACCTTGGTCAGTGCTGGGTGTCCTTGCTTCCTTGGAATGGGTACTTGGCTGACTAATCTTCCTGCTTCCCAGTAACCCAGACTACTCATTCTGTGCTTTGCCATCATTTCCCAGCTGCTCTTGCTGCTCCCCATACCCACCTAGGCAAGGACCTAGACTCAAGGAGGGTGGGAGTCTGGTGTGTACAATTCTGTGGCAGTATGGTGGGAAGCTTAGTGGGGTGAGCCTCTTGGACACCTCCTATCCAGGTATAGAGTGTACCTTGGCATGGAAGATGCAATCCATCAGCCGTTATTCATCTGCATGGGTTGGAGAACTGGGCCTGTGGGATGGCGATATTGGTATCTTTGCCTCCAGCTCAAGGGCATTACAATGGCTGGTGGGAGGGGAACCCAGCAGTTGGTCGGGTGTGTACTGATTCACATGACAGGGGCCCCTGGCCCTGAATCTGGAAGGGTCTGCACACTCCCAGCCAGTGTCATTGTGCCTCAGGGGTGGTAACATTGTGTGACCAATAAATCCGACCATTACAGATCAGGAAAAAGACACTGAAGAAAGGGAAGAACTCTATATTTTACTACTTTTATTGTCACAGAACTGTGTGCCCACATTTTCATTTTGTCCTGGGTCCTACACATTGTGTAGCTGGCCCTGCCTCAAGGTAGAGCACTATGACAAAAATTAGATCTTAGGCATTGGAGAGACTAGTCACTTGCTTATAAGGATCTGCACCTTATTATGCTGAAAGAATTGTCTCCTCTCCAGGTTTCAGTTACCTGATGATAGGATATATTCTGTTACCAGAAAGAGTGTAAGAAAAGGAAAATAACTTGTTCTTTATTATCTGTGGACTGCGTGTAGAGAAGTGGTGGGGAGACAATATAGAAAGAATGTGACAGAGAGAGGAAGAGAGAAAGGTTGAACTCTAGTCAAAGTTGTAAAGGAGAAGCAAATGAGAGATTGATCAAGAGCATGGAGTAAAGTTTGCATCTGGCAAAGAGATGTGGATGCTTTTTCAGAGAAAGAAGGAATGGAAGTAATAACGACTGAAAATAAGTGTTTATAGTGGTGGGTGGGGTATATATCTTCTCTTTCTTTATTCTGGTTGCCTAAAAGTGAACAAGGAAGAAAATTGAAAAGTTTCAATGTGGGAAATGGGAAAAAAAAAAAAAACAAAACCTGGAGATGAATAAGAAAAGACTGGAAAGGATTATCTACTGTTTGTGAAAATTCTTTGATTTTTTAACAGAATTATTATACTGGATAAACAGCAAGGCCCTGCTGAAAACTCCTTGATTTTAAAGTGGAGACATCCTTGGCTTACTACAAAGAACTAGCTCGTTTAATGCATTTGAGATGATTTTGTTTCAAGTGATTCAATGTGACATCATTCCTTTGGCATATCTTTTGCTTAAAGTGAGGAATATTTTAATTTCAAGTTTCTTTTTGCATTTCACTTGGCTTCAGCAGATTCCTAGTTTGCACTCTTGGACCTCAGTTTTTCACTCTTAGCTTGTTCTTCTGTTTTCCTTGCTTGAATTTTCAGGGAATGCAGGCCACTGTATATATTGACATTTTTGGTTCATGGGGCCTGCCTGTTAAAAACAAGTTTCAAGGCAGATTTTAGTTGATGTAAGTGGAAAGAACCTTGCCTTGACTTGGCCGTGCCAAGAACCATGTGTTGAAACTTCCTTACTTGTCAACTGTAGTGTCGATCCTTACTGAGGCTCTATTTCTGAGTGGCACTTAAGATTATTTCTGCAACAAAATAGCCTGTAACGTGTTCTGGGAGGCTCTCTGGGTATTGCTCTGGAAAAGAGAAAACCTGTGCCTTTTGCAACCATTTAGTGCTTCTCCTGGATACACAGTCCTTTCGTTTTTGCCCTTCAAGAACAGAGAATCCGGTTAGGCAAAACATTTGTGTCAGCCCCCATGTTTCAACACAGGACTGCTTTTAGAGCATTAGGAAATTCATCAGTATTGTCTTAAAAAGCCAGTACTATATCAATATGATGGTAGAAATTAGTTTAGTTGTTTTTCTTTGTCCTGGAGGGGTGGTAAAGAAAATATCTTCATAGTCTGTGCCTCTGTATTAGTATTAGCATACCTTCGTAGACAATAGCATGATGTCTCCTTTTCTACCTTTTGTTTGCAAGCTTATCCCCCACCCCCCACCCTGTGGTTAATGTAGGGGGAGAGGATATATTGTACCAGGAAGACTGAATAAATGCTGAGTCTAAGGCAGAATTGAACAACTGAATTTTCTCAAAAGCAAGAACCAGGAGAGCTTTCTGGAGCCAGGAATGAACTAAAGGACAGATATCCTCTTCTTCGAGGAGTGTTCATTAGCAAGATTCAGCTCCTACTATTTTTTCTCTTTAATGACACACACATTTCAGATTACCAGAGGAGGGAATGTAATTGGCCTCAAACTGTGCATATATCCACCTCTCGGCCAGGCATGTGAGGCAGTTAATATTGACAGTTACACCGTCATTACATCCAGCAGAAGAGGGGATGTTCTCAACTGAAAATGAGCACCAACAATGGGTGAGGTGCATTTACATATATTACCTCATTTAATCCTTGCTATCCGCCCATACCTTAGGGGTGCATATTGTTATCATTAATTCGCAAACAAAGAAGCTAAAGCTTTGCTAAGTGAGTGAGCTGCCAATGATGGCCAAAATTAAGAAGAATAAAATGAGGATTCAAACCTGAGGTGAACTATTAACACAGTAGAAACTCATTTTCTCATCTGACTTACCATTAGTAGAAATAGATATGTATAGACATAGAGATGGTGATGGTGGTGGTAGTGATTATTTTAGGGCCAGTGTAAATGCTCTTTCCTCTTTTTAGTTTTGTTGGTTTATTGACAGGAGATTCTTATAGGGGTTTCCCTGCCCAAATGGCCTTTCTTCTTCTCAATCTTATGCATCTTTACTTTACATATCATTTTTCATAGGAGAGGTCCATAGAGCCTCACTCTAACTCCCTGTATATGTGACATAATTCTAGAAGAACCAAGTTTTAACTTTAGCAGTGATGTTAATACAGTCAGCTATATAAAAAACGGATAGATAGGAATGACAGCTGCTGGCCTGGCAGAAAAAGGGATCCAAGCAAACACCAGAACTCAAAAGATACAGTAAGAAGGAAAAATTAAGCCTAAGATGCATGTCATTTGTATCTCAGTAGTCCCAGAGGACTTTGCTGTATTAAACCACAGGACAATGACCACTGTTTCAAAAGAATATTAAATTATGCTGAATGTCCTCTATCTAGAATGCATGGAAGCACAATATTTATTTTCACCCAAAGTGGAGATACCATGTAGCTCCCTAGTGTTATGCTCTGAGCTGGGCTCCCATAAGGAAATTTTGGGCAGAGTCCTCCAATAAAGATGATCTTTCCATGAGTTGTGCCCATTTATCCTCTGTCATAGGAGATGAACATCAAGGACCAAGCCTATGATAATATACTGTGATTTCTGAAAACACACAATGGATTTTTTAGTGAAGAAAGTTCTCTGTGTGTGTGTGTGTGTGTGTGTGTGTATAAATACACATACATACACCATGAATTTACTTGAGTGGAACTGGAGATGAGATTTCAAACCTTATTTCCTACTATCTGAACTTCTTAACCCTCTATATATCCTTTTTAGTGGATCCTCCTATCTTTTAGTGTAAGCCCCAAGCACATACTTTGGTACTCTTTTCTGCATTCTTTCTAGACTATAAAGTTATTTGTGGGGTAAGACCACATTTTGACAATTTTTTTTTTCACCCCTTGCTTGCTTACTCTTTTCCCGCATATGTCCTTCCCTGACTACTACCATTGTAAGGCTTTTAAATGCTGTCAGTGAGCTTTGAGTAACAATATAAAGATGTTGTTGTCACACACTTGCCAATATTCTGTGAATATTTGAGTCTAATGCTGCAGAAGGATCAAGCACACTCTACCAAGGAAGGGATGGTGCTTTGGGATGTGATGAAACTAAGCAGGAGCTAAGTAGAAGGAAAGAAGAGAATGATGGCAGAAAATACTAGTCTCTGGGAAACAGAAAAGAAAATGGGCTGGGGGAAACTGAAAGGAACTATGGTAAAGGCAGAAGAGAAGGAATTGTAACCTAAAGCCTTCCTAGATGAAAACAAAACAAAGAGACTCAAGTTTAGTTAGAAAGGGAGGTTATTAGGCTAACAGCAATGATGACAGGAAAGTAAAATGAGTGCACGGTAAGTTAAAATCTTTGTGGCTATAGTGGTTAGAGTACACTAAACTGCTGTAACAAATAGACCTACACCTGAATTGGCCTGGACAGAGTAGAAACTCATTTCTTGCTTATGTAACAGTCCAAAGTGGATGCTTGGGTAAGCAAATAGCTCTCCTTCATCTGGCAATTTAGAGACTCATACTCCTTCCATTTATGACTCTCCCATCCCCTGAGACTTAGTCATGGTCTGCACCCACATGATGGAAATGGAAGAAAGCAAAGATGGACCACCTGCTCACATAGAAATCCCAGGCCAGAAGAGCCACACATGACTTCTCTTCACTTTCCACTGGGGACAACTGAGCCAGCTAGTTTCCATTTGTAAGGGAGGCAGGGGAAGGTTAGTTCAGGCAGGGGCTCGTATAAAGTCAAGGTACTATGGAGGAAGAGGAGAATAGGTATTCGTGGACAACTTGTGGTTTCTGCTATAGTGTCTCAGGGAATAGCCATAGGGCTTAACAGATCTGTTTTAGAATCCTTACCTGGTGAGAATGATCAATTGCATAGGCTCCGTACAAACCTCAGTTAATTTATCTCTAAAATGAAGATAATATTAGCACCTACTTTATAGGATTCTTATGAGGATTAAATGAGATAATTAGTATAAAACATTTAGCAAAGTGCATGGCAAACCATAAGCACTCAGTAAACGTTTACTGTTATTCTTCATAGCTATAGCACAAATAAGGGAAAACAACATTCATTCTGTACCTACTTTAGTTCCAAACTGATAATAGGCATTTTACATGTGTTTATTATATAATTCTAAAAGCAGTACCTTAAGGTAAGTATTATTTACTTGTTACAGATGAGTGATTTGAAACTCAGAGATGTAATGTAGCTAGGATATAGGAAAGCAGGATTTGAGCCTCGATTTTATTGTTCAGTTGCTAAGTCATGTCTGACTATTTGCAACCCCATGAACTTCAGCACACCAGACTTCCCTGTCCTTCAAGAGCTCACTGAGTTTGCTCAAACTCATGTCCATTGAGTCAGTGATGCCATCCAACCATCTCATCTTCTGTCGCCCCTTCACTTCTTGCCTTCTATCTTTCCCAGCATCAGGGACTTTTCCAGTGAGTCAGTTCTTTGCATCAAGTGGCCAAACTATTGGAGCTTCAGCATCAGTCCTTCCAGTGAATATTCAGAGTTGATTTCCTTTAGGATTGACTGGTTTGTTCTCCTTGAAGTCCAAGGGACTCTCAAGAGTTTTCTTAAGTACCACAGTTCAAAAGCATCAATTCTTTGGTGCTCAGCTTTCTTTATGGTCCAACTCTCACATCCAGCATAGGTTTATTAATTCCAAACCTGATATTATTTCCACTAAGTATGCATTGAGGGGGAAAACAAGTGGGGAGTGGGTGAAGTAGGTAACCAGAAGAAACAGCCAAATCTGGGACAAAAGAATGTAAATCATTTGAACTCAGAGGATTTAGAGACAAGGGACCTTCACCATCAGTCTCACCCTCTTTTAATCCCAACACATAGTTTAGAGGAGGGATCTTTAAACTGATAAGGGAGGAAAAGTATGTGCCTTAACAAGAGTTAAGACCTGTGCAAAACACATGTAAGAATTATATGTGTGTTTGTATTCTACCTTTAATATGTTCAATCTACTCTTTGAGACTCCCAGATACTGGTCAAATTTAGTGGTATGCTTGAAATCATTGCTTCCTGTTACTACCAGGAGTACTTCCAGAGAAGGGGCAGTAGAGGAGGAAATTTAGGACTCAAGTGCGTAGTCATTGAAGGGAAGCATTCCCCCAGGTATACCTGGAGGTAAATGGGTGGGTTCCATCCTCATATGTCAAACGTATACTCTCTCACTTCATCTTTAGTAATGGTAACTCAGGTCAGTGTTTTGGAATTCCTATATCTGTGAGGCCTTATACACCCCACCCCTTAAAATGTACAAGTCAAAACAAAATGGGGTATGTCCTTCATTGCAGGGGAGTAAGAGTTCCTGGACTCAGTTCCAGTGGTGGTGGTGTGTGTGTGTGTTTGTGTGTGTGTGTGGGTTTCCCCACACCAACCAGCAGTTCTTGGACACCAGCAGGATGTCTGAGAATTCACCTCAGTTTTGACAGTATCAACTCAGAGATAGAATCAGATTCCACAGGTAAAGGGTTCAGTCCCATAAGACCTCCTCCCACCTCAGATGCCAGTCACAGGTCTAGGTTGTTATCTGTACTTCTGACCAACTGACTATAAATGAGAGATTTATAAACCAGATTCCCTGCTCAGTTTCAGTTAATTTGCTAGAATGGCTCAAACAACTCAGGAGAACTCATTTCCTCACTAGATTACTAAGTTGTTATAAAGGCTGTCAAAGGAATTGAATCAACAGCAAGATGAAGAGATACATAGAGTAAGGTATTAAACATAGGAGCTCAGTCCTCATGGAGCATGGGACTTGGCACAGTGGCACGCAGAAGTGTTCTGTTTCTCCTTTGTGGAAGCTCTCCAGTAAAGGGCCAAAGAGCTGTTGTTTTCGGCTTCTATGGAGGCTTCATTATATAGTTATGACTGACTAAATCATTGGCCAGTGGCAATTGATTCAACCTCCAATCTCTCTCCTCTTCCTCCTCAATCAGGGGGTGAGACTGAAAGTTCCAGTCCTCTAATCACATGGCTGGTTCTTCTGCAACCAGCCCCCACTGTTAGGTGATCATAATGTCAACTCCCATGGAGTATTTTCAGGAACTGAAGACAAGAAACTGAATATTAATTTCATTGTTCTTACTGCTCAGGAAATTCCAAGGGTTGGGGAGCTGTGAGCCAGGAACTGCTTCCCTGGTGGCTCACCTGGTAAAGAATCCGCCTGCAACGCGGGAGACCTGGGTTCGATCCCTGGGTTGGGACAATCCCCTGGAGAAGGGAATAGACTATGGATCAAGACCAAATATATGTGAGGAAAACACATTTGGTCATCTGAATGACCAAACATGCAGATCTTTTTTTTGATAAATATACAGTTGGCCCTCCACATTCTTATGTTTTGCATTTGTGGGTACAGGAGGTTGTATTCTTTATACTTTGCCATTTTATATACGGAACTTGATCATCTGTGGATTTTGGTATGCTTGAGGCTCCTAGAACCATTCCTCTTGGATACTGAGGGGCAATGCTTTGTTTTTCCTATAAACCACAGTATTACACAGGGCATTGCTGAGACTATACTAGGCTAATTTGTATTATAGAAATTTGTCTTTTGAGGATATAGTATACAACATTTCTCAAATCTGTTTGACGACAGAACATTTTGCCATAGGGGCTGTTTTTCCAGGGAACACATGTTGGGAAGCCCTGCTCTGTTGCATTTCGTTAGCTGGTGCTCCGGAGTGATTTGAGTTTTGAGATCTTTGAAAAGAATTTGCTGTGTTCTTAGAAAAACATGTTTTCCAAAAGTTTGTGAGACTTATTTCCTAATTGTAACAGGGAAAATCCCTTTTTATCACTTCTCAAGCTGCCGTATATTGGAGACACTATTAGTTGGCTGTGCAGCAGTCATTTCTGCCTCTGTCTCCTTTGTTGACATATACCTTCTTTCAGGAAATGAATCATGAAGCGTTTAATCAAGTATCAACATCATCTTTCCTTGTATAATTGGTGATCTAGAGGTTGGATATGTGACTTTTCTGACCAATAAGGCAAATAGAAGTCTTCTGAGATTTCTGCAGAAATGTTTTTTCATTGAAAAGAAAGTTTATGAGGAACAAAAACCCACTTCTACCTGTCCCCTCCTCCTGCTTTGAACATTGTTAGGCAAGAATGTGCAGGTATTGTCGGACAGGTTGAAGTGTTCTGGAGAGTTGCAGAAATTGCATCTGTAGCTGATATGTTTGATCCAATCCTAGAATTATCCACTTGTGAGATTCCTGTCAAGTGAGATTATTGAGATCTGCATTGTTTAATTCACTTTTATCTTAGCATTCTCCTACCTGCAACAGAAATAATTCTAAGCAATACTTAAGACACACGTAGAGTCTATCTGTGTTTCAATAAAACCTTATTTACAAAAGTAGACAGTAGGGTGATTTTGGCCCATGGGTTTTAGTTTGATAACCTTTTTGCTAATCCACCAAACTTTATCTTTACTACTTTATATTCTCTGGCTGATATTTGACAGAAAGGTCCCCATTTTATAAATGAGGTATTTAAAGCTTAGAGAAGTTGACTTGTTCATGGTCATGTCACAGGCAAGTTGGGACCCTGCCCAATTCTGGTTAGTTTGCCCACCTGTGGTTGTCTCTAGCACATTGCCACTACACTGTCTTTGGGACCTTCTCTGCAAATCACAGACCCATGTTTGAGTCAGAAGTCCACTTTGGTATAGAAGAGGGGCCTAAACGGCTCCTTACAAAGACTGAAATTTCATTCAGATAATTGAAAATTGGAGGAACTAGGTCATTTCCCTCTTCCTCTGTCTAGGAATTTCATGCTGTTAATGGAGTTCTCAAGGCAAGAATACTTAAGTGGTTTGCCATTCCCTTCTCCAGTGGACCACATTTTGTCAGAACTCTCCACCATGACCTGTCCATCTTGGGTGGCCCTACACAGCATGATTCATAGTTTCATTGAGTTAGACAAGGCTGTGGTCCATGTGATCAGTTTGGTTAGTTTTCTATGATTGTGGTTTTCATTCTGTCTGCCCTCTGATGAAAAAGGATAAGAAGCTTATGGAAGCCTCCTAATGGGAGAGACTGACTGAGGGGGAAACTGGGTCTTGTTCTGATGGGCGGGGCCATGCTCAGTAAATCTTTAATCCAATTTTCTGTTGATGGGTGGGGCTGTGTTCCCTCCCTTTTGTTTGACCTGAGGCCAAACTATGATGGAGGTAATGAGGATAATGGTGGCCACCTTCAAAAGGTCCATGCATGCACTGTTGACTCAGTGCCCACGACCCTGCAGCAGGCCACCATTGACTCACACCTCTGCCAGAGACTCCTGGACATTCATGGGCAAGTCTGGGTCAGTCTCTTGTGGGGTCACTGCTCCTTTCTCCTAGGTCCTGGTGCACACAAGGTTCTGTTTGTGCCCTCCAAGAGTGTTTCCCCAGTCCTATGTAAGTTCTGGTGGCTCTGTGGTGGGGTTAAAGGTGACCTCCTCCAAGACACCTTATGCCATACCCAGGTCTGCAGCACCCAGAACCCCTGCCCCTGTGGCAGGCCACTGCTGACCTGTACCTTCACAGGAGACACTCAAACACAGTTCTGGTTCAGTCTCTGTGGGGTCTCTGGGTCCTGGTGTGCACTAGGTTTGTTTGAGCCCTCTGAGCATCTCTGATGGGTAAGGGGTTTGATTCTAAACATGATTTAATCCTTTCTACCATCTTGCTGGAGCTTCTCCTTTGCCCTTAGATGTGCGGTATCTTTTTTTTTGGTGGGATCCAACATTCTCCAGTTGACGGTTGTTCAGCAGTGAGTTGTAGTTTTGGAGTTCTTGCAGGAGAAGATGAGTATGTCCTTTGTGTGGTTCACAACAAACTGTGAAAAATTCTGAAAGAGATGGGAATACCAGACCATCTGACCTGCCTCCTAGGAAATCTGTATGCAGGTCAAGAAGCAACAGTTAGAACTGGACATGGAACAACAGACTGGTTCCAAATTGGGAAAGCAGTATGCCAAGGCTGTATATTGTCACCCTGCTTATTTAACTTATATGCAGAGTACATCATGTGAAATGCTGGGCTGGATGAAGCACAAGCTGGAATCAAGATTGCTGGGAGAAATATCAATAACCTCAGATATGCAGATGACACCACCCTTATGGCAGAAAGTGAAGAACTAAAGAACCTCTTGATGAAAGTGAAAGAGGAGAGTGAAAAAGTTGGCTTAAAGCTCAACATTCAGAAAACTAAGATCATGGCATCTGGTCCCATCACTTTATGACAATAGATGGGGAAACAATGGAAACAGTGTCAGACTTTATTTTCTTGGGCTCCAAAATCACTGCAGATGATGACTGCAGCCATGAAATTAAAAGACACTTGCTCCTTAGAAGAAAAGCAATGACTAACCTAGACAGCATATCAAAAAGCAGAGACATTGCTGACAAAGGTCCATCTAGTCAAAGCTATGATTTTTCCAGTAGTCATGTATGGATATCAGAGTTGGACTATAAAGAAAACTGATCTTCGAAGAATTGATGCTTTTGAATTGTGGTGTTGGAGAAGACCTTAAGAGTCCCTTGGACTGCAAGGAGATCCAACCAATCAATCCTAAAGGAAATCAGTCTTGAATATTCATTGGAAGGACTGATGCTGAAGCTGAAAGTCCAATACTTTGGCCACCTGAGGTGAAGAACTGACTCACTGGAAAAGACCTTGATGCTGGGAAATATTGATGGTGGGAGGAGAAGGGGACAACAGAGGATGAGATGGTTGGATGGCATCACCGACTCGATTGACATGAGTTTAAGTAAACTCCAGGAGTTGGTGATGGACAGGGAAGCCTGGTGTGCTGCAGTCCATGGAGTTGCAAAGAGTTGGACATGAATGAGTGACTGAATTGACCGTCTAGGAATTACTCTCTCAGTTTATTTCTAGGAATAAAAAGGTTGTCTTTTTTTTCTACCTTGAACCAGACTGACTAATATCTTTTTAGGTTTGTCAGATGCTGATATGGGGTCTCCCTTTGAGTCCCAGCCCAAGAAAACCAGCTGTGCTCTCATGCTAACAAGACAACATTTTTGTTGGATCATTTCTTCTCCAACCTGGGCCACCTATGAGCCCATTTCTATCAAAAATTCTGCTTTGCAACAGGCTAGCTCCTCTCCTACAAATTTGGAAAGGGCCTTGAAAGCCAACACTGTTTACCAATTTGTTCTTATAAGTGTCAGAGCTGTAATCAGGCGAGGTCAAGCAACAATTCTCACAGCTGTTATAAAACATTGCTAATTGCTCTACAGGCTTAATAGAAAAACATCATGCTGTAGCTTGGAAATAGTAATTATTGTGACTCAGGTTTCTTGGCCTAAGTTCCCTGGCTGCATATTCCCTTCCAGCCAAAGGGAAAAAATAAAAATAACCCAAACATCTCAACTTTATTAATAATAATAATGCAAAATCATAAAAGTGTCCCTAACATAAAAAGTCTTCCTGACTATTAAAATTGTGATCCTTTGTTAAGAAGGCAATGTAGATCTCACAAATGGAAACTCTAAAGATTTGGATTCTCTACCTCATGTTAAGAAATATTGATTGCAGCCCACAAGAAAGCTTTCATTTAACCACATTTTAAAAAGCTTTCATAAATATTGCAATAAAGTGAAATTCATTGCCAGTTAAACTCTAACTCCAGCATGAGCTTATTTATCATCCAGATGACTGAACTGCTGGCAAGAAGAAACAGAGGGACAGTGGGGGATTTATATAGCACATCTTGAAATATCTTCCTGTAAGTTAATAAAGGGCATGCTCCACATTCGGATCTGACGGCCAATAAACAATTTTCAGAAAAAGGAAGAGATGGTGGAAATAGGGTGCATTAGGAAATTCTATTTACCTGATAGTCAATTGTTGCCATTTTCAGCTTTTATTATAAACTTATTTTTTCCCTATTAAGCATGCTGCTGCTAAGTCGCTTCAGTCGTGTCCGACTCTGTGCGACCCCATAGACGGCAGCCCACCAGGCTCCGCCGTCCCTGGGATTCTCCAGGCAAGAATACTGGAGTGGGTTGCCATTTGCTTCTCCAGTGCACGAAAGGGAAAAGTGAAAGTGAAGTCGCTCAGTCGTGTCTGACTCTTAGCGACCCCATGGACTGTAGCCTACCAGGCTCCTCCGTCCATGGGATTTTCCAGGCAAGAGTACTGGAGTGGGGTGCCATTGCCTTCTCCGCTATTAAGCATAACTTGTCAGAAATCCTATACCAAAGGAATAAAATGTCAGGATGGTGTCCAAATCAGTATAGCATGTTCCTCGTAACAGATTCTTACTTCTAGAAACTCTAGATGATTTGTGACTGTATTCATGGCATTTGAAAGTAAAATTAGTCAAGTGAGATTTTTTAATGAAGAATCTTTGATAAGAAGAGCTATTTGAGTTAAGCCTGCTGACACATATACCTGATTTTTTTCTGACATGTTCTCATTCACAATGTGAAAAGTCCTGTCTAAACCTGTGCTTACATGTGCATCTTTGTATATGATACTGTTTTAATAGAGCTTATATCCCTGTAGTCATCAAAATAAAAGCACTTTAAAAAGAAAAGAGAGATACATTTATTGGCAAAGAACTAGATGGGATTCCCATTCCATTTGAAGCTACTTTAAACTTTAAAGGTGAAATTAAATATAAACCATGAGGAAAACAGGTTAGAGGGAAAAGAAAGGTAGAAACATATAAAAAAGAGAGAAATTGATATATAAAATCTGTCTCTTGTATGTTCATTTCCTAGAGGTCACATAGTTCATGTTGAGCGTCTTAGTTTCCCAAGCAAAAAAGGTCAGTAGTCACATGATTCTGGGCCCACAAAGTAAATATAAAGCAATTGTGTGGGAGAGACGTAAGTGTTTTGGTGCTGAGACAAAATGCTGAGAAATTTCTTCTATAAGTTCCTATAATGAGAAAACTGTGTAAAGTAATGAACTGTGTTCTTAAAGACATGACAGTAAGTGTAGTAAAATATCTCATATGCTCTTTTTCATAGTATCTCTCTGTCTAGGTCAGTGGCGAATTGTCATAGCACAATTCAACCAGAGCAGCCGTGATAGCAGAAGACTAAATCACTGGTCTGTACTGGAGACACTGTGGTCTCTCTTTGTTCCTGTCCTTTCCTGTTTCTGTCTGCCCCTACTAATTGGTGTCTCATTTCTCATACTTGTGCTTTAGGCTTGCCAAACAGCCTGTCCTGGAAAATACAAGTAGAAAACCCACTTCTCTTGTAGAGTTATGGTCATGTTGAGACCTAGTTTTAAAATATATATATATATATATATATATATATATATATATGTATATGAAATCATACATGTAGTGTGTGTAGGTGTGTGTGTGCATATTTGGAACTTTAGGAGGTCAGGACAAACAACTAGGATTCCTTTGTGTTAAGGACCTGGGAGTTTGTCCAGTACATTGTATATTTCTGGCTTACGCTTGTCATCCTGGTGTAGATATAACAGCTGTAGATGTAACAGCTCCCTTTCATGGTTAAAAGTACCTCAGTTTGGAAGCTAAGTAATATGGGTCACCTTACTTCTAAATACACTAGAATCAAAGGATGGAGGCTAATGATATTGTCAATTACTTTCCCTCAGGCCAATAGGCCAATTACTAGGAACATGGCAGAAATTTCATGACAGAGGAAATAGTCAACCTGCAGCATCAAAGATACCTTTGAATGAACTCAAAGAACTGTAGTCACTGGGCAACCAAATTACCTGTATCTTATCAGAGGTTAAGTCCCTTTCCACTTGGAACAGAAGAGCTCTGACTTTGATGGAGATAGGAGAACTTGGGTCCAGCAGCTGATTAGAAACTGCAACACTATTTAAAGCATCATCAACACAAGGGAACAGGATGGTATTGCAAGGTGGCTGGCATAGTGGCAATTTCATTTAGCACCTGAAAGCAATATCGTAAGGGACTTGAGCCATGGGGATATAATGAGATGATTAGGAGAGGAGAATCTTTTTCTTGAAACAATATACATCCTTAATTACTACTTAAGGTGACAACTATCGCTAGCGTCCCTGATGTGTGTGTGTATATATCTGTGTGCATATGTGTATGAGAGAGATTAAGCGTGAGATAGAAAATAACAATGGAAAGAGTAAACTGAGGATTGAAACAGTTTCAGAGTTTCAAACAGAGTTCGCTGATGATTAATTTGGAGATCCAGGAACAGAATCAAGAACATCTCTGTGACTGCAAACCAGAATAAAGGGGGAAGTAAGTGCTATAAATAGACTTGGCTTTAAAATCAGCTCAACAAACAATGGAACAAGGCTTAAAATGAAAGAATTTCACTATTTCATTTGGAATCCTGAGTTAAAATTCTATTTTTTCTAGTGTAAATTGACTGCTTTGTTCTTAACTAGAAAAAAGGAAACTAGAAGTGAAAATTGGAATGAAAGTCAACCGGTATAAATATAGGTCCTAAGGATGTGGACTACTCATATAGGAAGATGGCTTTGGTCTAGACAAGGACATGGATTTGTATCCCCTCCATAAGGACCAGAGCCTCAAAAAGCTACTTGGCAAAAATCTGGAGAAGTGGATATTTGCTGGGCTGTTTCTTTCCAGGAGCTTTAGTGTGTCAAAACAATCATCCAGGGGAAATCAAAATTCAAGGCTTCTAGCCTAAGTGAGCAAAATGTCTGAATTTATGTTGCTCATGTAACATAGGAACCCCAGGCAAGATATTAACATAAAAAATATGTCTTAAGAAAATAGATGACTTAGGGATCTAGGCAGAAGGAAGCAAGAGTGGTTCTGTGAGACAGAAAGTACAGGGTTCATAGAACTCCCAAAGTTCAACAATCTAGTGAAATTAAGCTCATAAGTAAAAAAAAAAAAAAAAAAAAGCATCAATCTGTTGAGTTCACAGATAGTAAGGTAAAGGAGATATAATACAGTAACAAAATGACAGAACAAATTAGAAAAGATTATATATTAACATAGAGAAGGCAATGGCACCCCACTCCAGTACTCTTGCCTGGAAAATCCCGTGGACGGAGGAGCCTGGTGTAGGCTATAGTCCATGGGGTCGCTAAGAGTCAGACACGACTGAGCGACTTCACTTTCACTTTTCCCTTTCATGCACTGGAGAAGGAAATGGCAACCCACTCCAGTATTCTTGCCTGGAGAATCCTAGGGACGGCGGAGCCTGGTGGGCTGCCGTCTATAGGGTCGCACAGAGTCGGACACGACTGAAGCGATGCAGCAGCAGCAGCATATATTAACATATTTAGAGCAGGTTAAAGAAATGAAAGAAAGAATAGAAACTATAATAAAAATGGATTTGCAGGATAACAGCAAATGGGTCAGAAAAAAAGTTTTGAAAGAAGCTAAATACATATTGTAGAAATAAAAATATAGTATTTGAAATTAAGAACTTGGTGAATGTGTTAAATAACAGATAGATATGACTGAAGAAAGATTGAGGGATTTGAGAGATCAATATGCGAAAATAATGTATAATACAGATCTCAGAGATAGGAGGGAGAGCATGACAAAAGTATTATGTGCATCTAATATGAGTTCTCATAGGATGAAATAGAATAAAGAAGCAGCAGCTTTCTAAAAGACGTTTTCCATATTTGGGGAAAAAAGAGATCGAATCATCTAATTTTCAGAGTACCCTAAGTCCTGAACAGGATAAATAAAAACCTAGACAAACTGTGGGAAACTAGAGAACATCAAATAACATCTTGAAATCAGAGGAAAACAGATTTCTCTAATACAAGAATCACAACGAGATTGGTATACTTCTCAATGGTGGCAATGGATGGCAGAACATAATGGGATAATACCTTCCAGGTTCCAAGGGAAACTGTACCTCATTTAGTAGAGAATAAAATAAAGACATTTTCAGAGAAAGAAGTAAGTTTACTAATCATTTACTTTGATAAGGAATTGCTAAAAGATATTCTTTGTATTTTATTTTATTTTTTTAAGTGAACCCAAAGGGAAAGGGGTAGGAAGCAAGAAGAAATTATAAACAAGACAACTGGAAATATGTGAATAAGTCTAAATAAGCATTCACTGTAAAGATAGAAATCTTATAAAAGACACTAATTTTAGGGGGTAGGATTGTTAAAAAACAAGTGGAAGTAAAACACTAAACAACAAGATGGAAAAAAAGAAGGGTGATTTGAATTAAAGCGTTTTTAGATATTTGTATTATTTAAGAGGGGAAAGAATGGTTAGTTTTAAATATTACTGAGTCAAATTGACAGGGGAAACAAATAATGGTAGCTCATAACAAAATAAAAATAGAAAATGTCTACTTTGATACCAACTGAGAGGGTAAGAAGCAATAGGAGGAATGGAAAGAGAAAAGAGAAAGTTAATAGAAAGCATAAAATAAGGTGAAGGAAATCAAAATACATTATAAATCAAAGCACAAATGGTATGGATTTCTATGTTAAAAGAAAATTTATTATATTATTCAATAACTGAACAAAAAATAGAAACCAAATCAGTAATAAGACATTATTCACAGGATCCAAGTTAATGACACTGAGAGACTGAAGCAAAAAGGATATAAAGATCTACCAGGGATGGCAAAGGCTCTTGATTACCTATCCAGCAGGCATTCTAGATGCCCTTCTTAGCCCTTTATTCTTGATGGCAGAGTCCTTATCTTACCCTAGAGGATGAAACTACAAGATTTCCAGGCAACTAGTTTCTTTTGAAACCAGCATAGCCCTGTGCAAGTCTCCTGGTTATTGTATATTTAACTCCTGACTAAATCATTTAGGACCCTCATCCATTCTCGCATTCTGAGACCTCCCTCCACCCCACCCACCCCCATTTTAAAAGATAAAGGTCAATGTTAATTATGTGATTTTATTATAGAAATTTAGCATCCGTTTTTTTAACTGTACCACTTGTTGCAGTTCATTATTGTCTTCATTAATATTCTGGTTGCATATACTTTCTATTAGGTAAAACTTCCAGGAAAGCTATTGTTTTCCTGATATAAAGGCCAGATTGATCAGGGAAAACTACTTCCTGTTTGGAACACAGATGCCTGTAAGTGGGGTCACTATTTTGCAGTTATGTGGATTAAAACCAAATGCTAAGGATAGTAGAAGAGGAAGCTAGAAGGAGCCAGGGTCCTTTTGAATTCCTCAAGCAGCAAAAGTAGCCTTGAGCTGTCTGCCTCTGGACTTGGAGACAAACAATAGAATTCCTATCTGGTCTAAGCCATCCTGGTTGAATTTCTCTTACATTCAATTGAATATAATTCTACACTGAGATTTTAAAATCCAACATCAAAGCTCTTTTAAGAATTAGAAATTTTTCTTTAAGAGAAGAACACACAATTTAGATCAGTGCTTTTCAAACATTAGGATGTGTTGGAATCATCTGGAAGACTTGTTAAGATAGAATGGTGGGTCACCCCCAGATTTCCTTTCTGTAAGCCTGTGGCAGGCCCAAGCATTTGCATCTCTAACATAATGTGCTGCTGATGCTGCTGGTCTAGGCAGCACCAAATTAGACCAACCAAAACCAGTGAATATCAGAGCTGGAGGAAGCATAAGCTTTTTTCCAGCCTGAACTCTTAGATATGTCAGATGATTTGCCCAAGGTTCCATGGCAAGTTAATGGCAGACTGTATCTTAAATTCTAAATTTCCTAATGCCTAGTCTAGGACCTTTCTGTGTCCACTGCTTTGCTGTTGAGTTAATTTATGGATTTGCTTGGCTCTCTTCTAAAATTATTATTTTTATTATTATATTTTAGAAGAGAGCAAGTGTATCTATTGGAGAAGAAATGGCAATCCACTACAGTATTCTTGCCTGGAGAATCCCATGGACAGAGGAGCCTGGCAGGCTACAGTCCATGGGGTCGCAAGAGTCGGACACGACTCAGCAACTAAACCACCACCACCACCAAATGTATACATAGTGTGTATATCTCTGTGTTTGTGCGTTTCTACCAAGAAATGATTTGAATTCAGTTTGAGCACATTTTGTTAACAAGGCAAACAAGTAACACAGTGACTCAGGATGAGTTTCAAATTCTTGTTTTGAAACTACCTAAGAAGAACAGTGTAGTCCTTCACTTTTCTTTATTTCCCTCCCTGTACATCTGAACTATGCTCATCCCTGCTCAGTGTCACCTTCTTGCAATCTTATGCTTCTAAAAGAGGAGGAGTATGAATATCTTAGACAAACTGATGTTCTTACTAAAGATCCCTGAGCAATCCAACCGTTTTCTTTCTAACCTGAATATCGCTGCACCTCCCAGCAGGCAAGAAGTCATTGCCTAAACCAGGGGTCAGCAGATTTTTTTCTGTTAAGGGCCAGATGGTAAATATTTTAGGTTTTGTGGGCCAGATTGTCTCTGTCACAGCTCCTCATTTCTGCTGTCGCAGTGTGAAGGTGGTTATAGACAATACATAAATAATGAGCATGGATGTGCTCCAATAAAACTTTATTTATGGACACTGAAATTTGAATTTCATATTTTCTCATGTCACAAAGCAGTATTCTTCTTTTAGTGGTTTTTAATCATTTAAAAATGTAAAAAGCATCCTGAGCTTGTACAACAATGGGCAGCAGGCTGAATTTGGCCCTCAGGCTATAGTTTGCTGACCACTAAATCCAAGCTCTTCCCTTCCCCATTCTTTCTCCAACAGCCTCTTCCTGACCCTAGTGGAGTCTGCAGGTCAAAGTTTGTTTCTTTTCTATCATTAAGATTCTATTGCTGGTAATTAACATGTAAGAAAAAAATCAACCTGATATACAAACTAAAACTACAGGCTGATGGCACATCAGTTTAGCAGAGGTAGGAGAGGTTATAATTGGTACTAACCAGGGACACTAAAAAAAAACAAAGCTATCTTATGTTGATGGGAATTGGTACTTTTCCAGAAGGTATTTCATTTGTTTGTATGCATCAAAGATCTTCAGATATTCATAGTCTTTTCCCCAGACTATTTCAGAAAAGAATCCATCCTAAGGAGGCAACCAGGGATAGGAACAAAAGATACTTATTTTCTGATGATTATAGATAGAGGAAAATATGTTTATTGAAGTGTTATAATTTATAATAAAAAATTTTTTTAAAAGCCTAAATGTCTAACCATAGGGAAATGGCTAAATAGATTTTAGTTTATCTGTGCAATACTATGAGTGATTATCTATGTGTGTAGTATTAAGGATAAGTTTTTTTCTGGTTTAGACTTTTCTGTCTTCAGGTTTCCCACAATAAGTATACATGACTTTTAAAATTGAGCAAGATTATAAGTAATTAACAAATAAAAGGAGATTGAAAAAATTTCATATAATAATCACAGTATTTTCTTTTCCTTTAGATCTTTTGCTTGGGTGTGATGGCATGATCTGAAGGCCTCCAATGTACCTTATTCCCTTTGGTATTTATGTGAACCTCCTGACTCTTTACAACTTCTTCGCCACCTTGCTGTCATTTCTCCCACCTTCACAACTGTGCTCTAGTAATTCCCCTTGGTTTATGGCTGAAGAACCTTTTTCCCACCAGTGGTACAATTCTTCCACTAGGAATAAAGTGCTCTTTAATTTTCAGTTTCTTGCAATGCTCCTAGTGTTTTCAGCTGTTTTAACATAGACTAGTTCTTTTACTTCCTAAAGTCTCTCTTTTTTTTTCCAATGAAGCCAAGTTCCCTGACACTCGAGTCAAAGAAAAATATAATTATATACAGGGTTCTGTACCCAAATGATCTCTTCCTCTGCAATCAAACATTCTCCTCCTACTAAACATGGGCTTCTCACTTCACTTGATCTGTAACACATGAAACCTACCCAAGCTGAAACTGTCCTGAGTTTGTGGGAGACTTTGCATCTCCTCTTTATTTGCCTTTATGTTTTATTATGTTTTCATGTATGTTCCCTAAAAGAGACCTGTTAGGTTTCCCTCAAGGGAATAATTGAATAACTGAGTTCTCAGAGACTTTATTTTTTAATTGAAGTCTAGTTGATTTACAGTGTTGTGTTAGTTTCAGATGTATAGCACAGTGATTCAGTTTTATCTATATCTGTATCTGAATCTACAGATATATATATATATATATGTATAGATACATAACTGAATCTAAATATATACACATATATATTCTTTTTCAGTTTCTTCTCCATTATAAGTTATTATAAAATATTGGATATAGTTCCCTGTGCTATATAGTAGGCCCTTATTGTTTATTTTGCATGACAGAAGCTTTAGTGTTTTCTAATAGTTTTTCCCATCAAGGCAAATATATAAAATAAATATAACTTTATAACACATTGGAAAAAAAATAGAGAAGGATGTTTGTGGCTGGAAATGCTTGGCTTAGAAGCTCTTGCTGCCCCAGACCATGCCCCAGCATCATGGTACACAATTGTAATCTATTTGAGACACAGAAGAATGCCATGGCATAGTGGGGAAATTCTGCTTTAAAGATCAGTGAGTCCATTCCACCCTCATTCCCTCTGCTTTACTGACTAAGAGATGAGACCCACTCCAGACCTCAGTGGTATCAGGAGGCCAAGCAAGACTTTGAGCCAATGATCTGGGAAAATGGAAGAGATGAAGCCAGGAAGCCTTCTACTTCTCTACCTGTACTCATTCATTTTAATCTCCTATTTAGAATTTTTAACACTTCTTTTTTTCTAAACAAATTTGCCTCATTATAAGGAGAGATCCAAGGTCCATTCAAAAAGTAAGTGGGGGAAAAGTATATCTAACCAAAGATTTGTTAAATCCTGTAATGTTCCTCATGGTGGTATTTTTCATAAGGTACAGCTTTTTTCTTTTTTCCTACAGATTTGTAGCAGAAACTAAAGATTTTTCTCAGTTGTAGTTCTTGAGTGTTTATACAAAATTCAAATGTTATACAAAATACTGAGATGAATTTCCTATAAGAAGAAAAAGTTGAGTGATCACCTAGTTAAGATTACCTGGCTCAGAGGGTTAGTTAAAAGAGACCAAGTGCCCTCTTCCTTAGTGCCTGACTAAAGTGCCTGCTCTCAGGGGCCTGAGGGAAGGTACTTGAGGTAGCTGAGATAAACCCAAATTACCTTTCTCAAATGGCTATGAACTTTTCCCCTTCATGCTTTGGAAGAGACAGAAAACAACGCTAAAGCTCTGACTCTCCTGTCTGGGAGATCCAGCCATTTAACGAGGGCTTTGGCTTTGGTGAGCATCACTTGAGTATTTTGAAGTACATTTCAGATTCCTCACCTTTAAAAATAGATGATAGGCAGGGGGGCAGGGGGGCAGGGGCGGGGGTGTGAGTCTCAGGCTTCAAGTGAATGAGATCATTCTGCAGCCTTTCCATTTCCCAAACTGCAGATGTCACAAGGTGAGAATGAATCCTCAACTTGTTCTGGTTTCCAAGTTACAATCCCTCTGCTTTCCCCCTCCTCTCCTGAGGGAATCTGTGAAGTCTGCAAAAACACTTGATAGCTGATCATTCTTACAGGCAGCAGACATACACATTACCCCACTGAAAGTCTCTTACCCAAGAGTTGAAAGCTCTTGTGCATAACAGGCTTAAGTACAAACATGTGTTTTTGCCATTCATCTCCCCACCCCCCCCTCTTTAAGGAAGCCATATGTGATCAAATTCTGGGAGGCAACGCAATCTACAGCAGGTGGGCTCTTTAATTGGCCTTCTTGGGGAGTAGCAGAAGTTGGTTTCAAAAGGTACTGACCTTATGGGCTTGGTTAGTAGGAGTTTGTGAAGTGGGTTGTAAAACCTAAACAGAGGACTGGGCTGCCTCTCAGATCCATAGGAGAACAGTGGAAACCAGTGTGAATATTTCAGGGGAATTGATACAGAGAATGTGTAGGGGTGGTGATGTTGAAGGCCATCAATATTTAGCTGCAAAAATACTCCTGTTTATCCCCACAGCAGTCCTATGTGTGGCCTCACAGGCTCTCTCTGGGCCTTCATTCATCTTTCTTCTGGAAGGCTGACAGTGACACAGGATGCCGAAGCTTGGGGAGTGTCTGCTAAGCCACCAAGGTTAATGGCAGAACCAGTACCTTCTTGCCCTCCTATCCTGGTTGTTCCTGTTTTGATCAGAAACAAAGTCATAAAAAGATAATGTCAGAGCTGTGTACACAGTAAATAAAAGTCATGATAAAAGCGATGGCTGATGAGTTTGATCAAAAGCAAACTATATAATTTAAGTGCAAAGTATCCATCTATGTAGCCCTACCCCATTGAAGTTAGCGGCATGATGAACAATTTGCTTTGTACTTTTGAGGAATCAGCTTATATGTGGTGAATGCTTTCAAGATGGGATTCCTAGAACTCATTAATCCAACTAGTATTTGTTGAGTGCCTGTCATATGGAAGGTGCCAGGAGCAAAACAGAGAAGCAGATTCGGGCCTTACTTTCAGCAGTTTATGATCTGGAAGAAGAAACATTTGTTAACAGGTCATCTAAATTCTCTCTGATAGTTTTTATGGGAGCACACAGGAAAAACATCAAAACCAGCCTAGGTTATGGTGGTCAATGGTGGTAAAGGGTGGTTAGGGAGGGCTTTTTTGAGGAGTAGCTAAACTGAAACACAAAGGATGGAGAAGGCTTATTTGACTAAAGAGAGGGGAGAAAGAATGTCCTAGTATTAAGAGCCTGTTCAAATGTCTAGGGTGGATGGAATAGAGGAAAATTCCTCCCGGGGCCTACAGAGAGTTCAGATATGTAAGGCAGAGGCAGTAAGGGGCAAAATTCATAAAAGACCTGCATGTCTTGTGGTTGGTTTCATTGTATTGAGAATGCAGACTACCTTTTTGGGATGGTTAGAATGTAGAGTCTTCCCTTTCAGTCTAGAATATTCCATTTGGGATTTACTGCATCGTGTTTCTATGTCATGTTTTTAAAGCTCTGTCTATTATCTTAGTGCAAGGAGATAGGCATTAATGGTTTGAGAAATGGAAAAGGAAAGGGAAGTGAAGTTGCTCATTCGTGTCCGACTCTTTGAAACCCCATGGACTGTAGCATACAAGGCTCCTCTGTCCGTGGGATTTTCCAGGCAAGGGTACTGAAGTGGGTTGCCATCTCCTTCTCCAGAGGATCTTCCCAACCTGGGGATTAAACCTGGGTCTCCCACATTGCAAGCAGATGCTTTACTACTGTCTGAGCCACCAGGGAAACCTAGGGACATCAGTTAACCACTTCTTCCAGAAAGAAAAATACGGGTCTGATGGAGATACCAGAAACAAAGATAGAATTAATAACTGCTTATTTCCATTGTACTGATACAGGTGGGGTTTCTCGGGATGAGACGCCAGAAAGTTTCAAATTTTTCATAAGCAGCTATTGCTAAGGATTTAGTTCAGCTCCCTTTTTATTATGTCATATTTTCAGATTACATGCTGATATTAATTTCTGGAGGAAAAGATTAAGGATAAATAATAAGCCTTCCAGATGGCTGTAACTGTAATTGGCATGAGTTTTATGTAAGTGAACCACACTTTTGTCATTTCTTTCTTCTGCCTTTGTTAGTACTTGAGGAATAATAATCATTATTGTTGGGAGATTTCCCAGATTCCACCTATAGTTTAACAACAATTCTTGATATTAGAATACAGTACAGATTACAATACAGTTCTGCAGGTGTTAGTGTTCTAATGCCTCCTATGTCCATGATTATGTCACTGCCATGTACCTGTGATTAGAGGGTGAGTCCTGGGTCTAGTTTCTCATAAAGTGTCCAGGCCATACTAACATATTTAAACATGCCTTAAATTTGAAACCAAGGTTAAGTGATTTTTATGTTCTTTCTAAAAGTTCTGTTCCTGAGTATGGCAAACTGTTGGTTTTCTCTGTTGTACCTTTAAGAAGCATCATATTCTATTAAATCGCCCTTATTTGCAAAACTTCTCATTTACAAAAAATGAGTAGAGAGGAAAAGAATGTTTTAAAATTTCTGGGATATGAAGTTATTCTTACCAACATCTTAGAATTTTCTACTATTTCCTACTAGGCCATGAATCTTGCAACCATCAAAAGAATTGGAAAAAAAAATGAATTGTGCTTTATTATTACCATATATGGGACATTTATTGAACCATGTTAGACATGTGAGAGAGATTATTTTAATCCTCACAATAAGCCTACAGGATAGGTTCTATATTTCCATTTTTAATGAAACACTTAGAGATGAAATAAATTGCTAGCATCTACACTGTAATCGACACATGTGATTTCGATGCCTCCATCCTTTCCACCATGCCATCCTCAAAGGTTTTCCATTCCAAGGTGACTTGCTTCAAATCACCCAGAACATCTGATCTACTAAAACTTACTGGAACCTCTGAACATCAGATTGGAAACTGCAGAACTAGAGCAAAAGGGAAATGTGAAATCACTCTATTAAAATGACAAATATTCCAGATGTAGCTAATTAGTATGATAACCTAGGCATAAAAGAGAATTGTAAAATTAGTGCCATCAGCCTTGCAATGCCATTAACCAGATTATAACTCTTCACATGATTTTCCCCCCACCATGAAATGCCTGATTTCAATTTGCTTTATCATATGGTGCAGTACATCAGTCCCACACACTACTGTGAATACTGTGGTTTTCACAGTGGGATGTTTTTTATCTCTGTAGATTGATAAATTGAAATAATTTCACCTAGGGTGATCCCTGTACCAAAAGGATACTGGCGATCTTGACTGCAGTTCTATGTTGTTTTCCTCTCATTTTCCCATGATTTTCTTTTCACTTCTGCTCTGAATCACCTACTCTAGAATATAAAGACCCAGGCAGATTAGGAAGACAGTCCTGCTTATCCTAAAAGCTTTCTCTGAGAGGTGTATTTCTGGGAGGGAACTGAGCTTGATTTTTGGATAGTGAAAGCAACAGACAGCAGGTTAGAGTTAAGAAGGAGTACTTGTGGACTAGCAGGTTTGGAAAAAATTGGGGGGAACAGAAGCACAAATTACAAATTATATCTACAAATTAGGCTAGAGACACTCTGTACATTCAATGGTAGCCATGAAACTAACACATGAAAGAGGAGCAAGCAGTCAGTTTCTGTGATGGCAGAGAAAATGTTTGGGGAAGGCGGCCGGTTTGATGTTTGCTCCAGTAAATTAGAGCACAACTGATATCAACTCTTTCTGCTGTTCTCGCTTAGTCTCTCAGCTGAACATTCCCCTCTTCTGGTTTGTACATACCTACCTGGAAGCCTGTTATCTCAATTGCATGTCTTCTGACAGGATTTTAAATTTGAACCAGAAAGCACATGGTGCTACAGGCGGAAGTTGCAGTTAACCCAGTTGGGCCTTGTGAAGTGTGTGTGGGAAGAAGAATCAACTTATATAACTTTATAATTTATGTAAAATACACTGTTGACCCATGATAGCCTGTGATGTTTACCATCACATTGCATGTTTTCTGACTTGACTTTGAGTTGAATATGGCTTATTACAGTTCAAAAGAACAGAATATGCATGGTGCCTTATACAAGAGGGGCTCTCAAATGAATGAAAGAATAAAGGAATAAATAAATTGATGCATGCCTGAATGCAATTAAGATATGCTAACATGAGTTGGCAAAAGATCTTGTCTTAATCATAAACTAGGGACACAACATGGTTTGCAGGGGAAAGACATTCATTGCTCACTAACTCATTCAGATCATTCATTCATGTATTTATTTTGCACATATGATTTATTATTTGAAAACCTATTTTGTGCTAAGTACTGTGGTATCTTCTGAATGTAGAGTGGAAAGAAAAACTGAGATGGTCCTTGCACTCAAGAATTTATATTCTAGTGGGAGACAAACAATATCAATCTGTAAACTGATAAAAGTGAAGGCAGTTTTCAGGATTTTTAAATGGATAATATTTGGATAATGCAGTTATTAGGAAAGGCCTGTTTGAAGAGACTTGAAGAAGTAGCCATGTCCAGAGCCACAGGTGGAGAGTTCCATAGAGGTGGATGGTCTGGACAGATGGTCCAAGGCAGAAGGGAGCTTGTGGTAATTCAGCATGGAAAGAACAGAGGAAGAGCAGAGTGGGCTCAGCTGGGGGAATGGGCGTGAGAGGAGGATGGACAGGGGAATGCATGCCCGATCACGCCATGTCATGGAGAGAGACCCCAGTTAACAACAAATTGTATTGTAAAAACTCATTTGTAAGTTCATTGCAGGGAACTTAGAAGACATTTACTTGTAGAAAGAACATTATGTGTGATTGTTAGCTTGGCAGCCTGCAAAAACCTACTCACCTGTAATATCTCTGCAGCCAAACCACCAAAGGTTAAGATTTCAGTAGGAAAAGACGTCATAAGATTTGTTCAGTGAGGCGACCCACTGTCTTTGTTCTTCTACAAGCTCTGGCACAGATTCCTCCATTGTTGTTCAGTCGCTCAATTGTGTCTGACTCTTTGCGACCCCATGGACTGCAGCACGCCAGGCTTCCCTGTCCTTCACCATCTCTGGGAGTTTGCTCAAATTCATGTGCATTGACCCTCCATGGTGACCCCAAATACAAGCTGACTGGTTTTCAGATCGATGTTCATCATGCTTATCCTGTTAAGGCTACCCATTTCCTATTCTACCAGTAGCAGGTTTTGTTTTTTTTTTTTCCTTTTTTTTTGTTTTGTCTTGAATTGTTAAGAATATATGTGAAATTTTACTAAATGTCTTTTCTGTAATTATTAAATTGTAATAGTGGAAACTTTTTGTTAAGAAAATACATGCAATTATTCAGTATTTATTCGTATTTAGTATTATAACATTGCATGGGACATATATTAAAAATTACTAATACTAAAAAAATTTCAGTGTTTATCTGAAATTCACATTTTAACAGGGCATCCTGTCTTGTACCTGGAAACCCTAGACAATCACATTCTTATTTGGAACATGAGATGCAGGACAGGAGGCCAGTGGGTCATTTTCACTTTCTCCTCGGCTAGCCTTCTCCCCAGGCTCAGTAACTGAACCACTGCTTTGTCCCTTATTTCTTACTGGCTCTTGATTCTTTTTTAAATTTTTATTTTACTTTTTGCCGCACCTGGCAGCCTGTGGGATCTTAGTTCCCTGACCAGGAATCGAACTCCTATACCTTCATTGGGAGCATGGAGTCTTTAACCACTGGACTGCCAGGAAAGCTCCTCTTGATTCTTTTACATAATGTTGTAATTCTTCGAAAGACTATGGTTGGCCCTTCCCTACCCGTGCCTAGGGACTGGAATCCTGTACCCAAGTAAAGTCCCTTAGGTGAGTCTCTGCCATTTGCTACCAAGCCTCCCTGATGCCTTCATATGGTGGAAACTTTTGGGGCCCAGTTCAACACAGAGGGAGGGAAGAACAGGTTCTGAGGGTAGAGGTATAAGTGGAATTCATCCCGTCTCTCTTCACCTGTGCAAACTTGTATTTAATGTCTCTAAGCTCTAGTGTTTTAAGTCAGTACCATGAAGTCATAACAAACAATTGACAGGATTGTTATTTGGGTTTTACATTATAGTTGTGCAGTTAATGTGAGAGAGGTTTTGCCTCTCATGATTAGTCAGTGGTTTACTGCTGGGCCCTTTATAGGGTTTGCCTATTGATCCTCTGGGCTTCTCTAATGGCTCAGTGGGTAAAGAATTCTCCTGCAATACAGGAGAAGTGAGTTTGATCCCTGGGTCAGAAATATCCCTTGAAGAAGGAAATGGTAACCCACTCCAATATTCTTGTCGGGGAAATCCCTTGGTGGGCTGCAATCAAAAGGGTTGTGAAGAGTTGGACAGGACTGAATGAGTAAACACATTGAACCTCTTCCTGGTGACTGATGCTGGGGATTCCCCAGCACCAATACACTGAGGGCTCTGTGAAGTTTGCTATGGGTCTGACTGTACTATTCTCAAGAATAAATATTTGTTAAATCAATGAATAGAATACCTTGCCCACTATTTATTGTGTTTCTGGTGTTTGGGTCCCAGCATTTAATTCCTGCCTCCCAGATATGGTCTCACTCAGCCCCTTAATATTGCAGGCTCATCGGAGAAGGCAGTGGCACCCCACTCCAGTACTCTTGCCTGGAAAATCCCATGGACGGAGGAGCCTGGTAGGCTTCAGTCTGTGGGGTCGCTAGGGGTCAGACACGACTGAGCGACTTCACTTTCACTTTTCACTTTCATGGATTAGAGAAGGAAATGGCAACCCACTCCAGTGTTCTTGCCTGGAGAATCCCAGGGATGGGGAAGCCTGATGGGCTGCTGTCTATGGGGTCGCACAGAGTCGGACACAACTGAAGCAACTTAGCAGCAGCAGCAGCATGGAGGTATCATAATCCCTTCCCTCCTCTGCTCATCCTTAGTGGCTAGAAAGAGTTGGTCTGGCTGGCCATCCCGCAATGGGAATTGCCCTCACTGCATTCCCAAGACTTTATTCTGATTCATCACAGGATGCCTGTTCCATTGCTAGACTTTGCTGACTCTTACCGGGGCACCATTTCAACTTCAATTAAGATCTATTAATATTTGCTTGGAAACGAGGTCTTGTGAGACCTTCCTTATTAATGCTTGGCTGAGAAGGCCCAGTAGGCACTGATGTTTGCCTCTTTGTGTCTGGTAGAGATGATAGAGGTCTTTTAATGTTCATGTCCATTGCTCTTCTAGCATAAATCTAGAATATGCTTTATGACCAGCTATACCCAACCTGTTTAATATCAGCTTTCTGTGGGAAATCATAGGTATTTAAAAATGCCTTGAACCTTTATTCTCAGCTCTGAGGTCCTTTTCCTTAAGTCCAAAATTCTCTGCTAACCAAGATAATTAGATATTAGTAGTTCTGGCTACGTGTTTGTCACCTTGGTGCTGTGTTCTGAAGTCGGGAGAGACTGGGGAATATAAGAGAGACAGCTTGAGCAGTTTATCTCACCTTGAAATATTTCCTAGCCTATTCCTCTTCCTTGAGAATTTCCCAGGGGGAATAGAGACTCACCACCTGTTTTTTAGCACCTCCCCCTCCATTTCCACTAACTCTTGTTTTAAAATAGGATAGTTAAGTCAAAGAAAAGGAAAAAAAAAAAAGCATTACATTACAACATTGTGTATTAGGTGTAGAAAAAGAAATTCCACAAATCCCTCTACAAAAATAATGACATTACGTCAAACTAAACTTGGCCTTTTATTTTTTAGTCAGAGAAGTAGGTAACTTTCCAATTAATGTTTAAAAGAGAATTAAAAGTTCCACCTCTAGGCAACTCTACCCAGAGATAGCTTCTAGCTAAGTGAAGCTGGTAATTTGCATGTAAAGACTTCTTTTAATTACTTCCTTCAACTTGCAGTTTTTACAAACTACCTACAACATAAACTGTTCAAGTATCCTATTGCAAAAGAATTCCTGTGCAACTAATTCTAGGGAAAGCAGTGCCCCAATCAAGAAAGAATTTTCCACATAAATGTTGACCCCCTGGAGGAGAGCACGGCAACCCAGTGTTCTTGTCTGGAGGATTCCATGGACAGACAAACCTGGAGGGCTACAGTCCATGGATTCGCAAAGAGTCGCACACGACTGAGCGACTAAGTACAACTCTCAAGTTACTTTCTTGTTTTTAAGCGTTTCTGAATCTCTTGGGTCCGTTTTTCTAGGATCTAATGAAGGGTTTTTCACCTAAAACAAAACTCCCTAAATATTGTTTGGATTGAATCAGAGCCCTTTACTTTTATTGGTGTCTAGCTTGATCATTGTTTGCTCAGTTGAAAGTCCTTCAGCCTTGGCACCATTCACATTTTGGATCAACTGATTCTTTGTTTCGGGGGACTGTCCTACACACTGGAGGATGATTAACAGTATCCCTGACCTCTGTCCACCTGATACCAGTTTCACTTCTTCAGTAGGACAACCAATTATGTCTTCAGGCATTGTCGGATGTTCCCTAGGGGACAAAATCACCTCTAGCTGAGAAACGCTGATTAGTTGGGTTTAAACTAAGCTGAATAGGAAGAATTACAAAGAAGAAAAGGGGAGAACGACTATCTCTTGATACTTACATTTGCTTTTTGTTTTTTGGAGTGCTTTCCTCTTTTCTGCTTAACTTGAATATCTCTGTTCTTAATATATCAGAGGTGAGTGCTTGGAGATAACTAGGATGTAGGGATGAGGAAAGTTAAAGTCAAAGGATGCTTCACTAAGGGACTTATAGAGTCTGGAATAGAGGTATAAAATGAAAATGTCCTCTTGACTTTCTCTGTCTTCCCCACAGCTTCTCCTGGAAACCCATGTTTAGAAGAGAATTTTATCTCTGTGCAACTAGTGTGAGAATAATAGGTATTAAGTGAGTGAATAGATGTGATAGTTCTATGGTCCTGGTTTTCTTGTCACATAGATTTATCAATTGATCTTCTAAATAATAGACATTCAGATGAGTTCAACATTACGCCTGTTTCACAGATGGGAATGAGAGACTCATTCCCAGATTTGGAAGATGAAATAACTTGCCCCAGGTCACCCATAGTTTACGTGGCAGAAACAGGTTTCACATGAAGACCTACAGATTATTAAAAAAGCCTGTTTTCCCCACTTCAACAAGTCCTTTACTGTGCTGATTTCGGTATCTGAAGCCACAGGGAAAGATCTCTGCTGTTTTGGAGACTTTGTATAAGATGGTTTTACAATAGCTGGATCTTATTTGAATATGCGAGGAGTTAATATATGCATATCCCTATGCCAGTCCTCCTCCAGTTTTGTAAAGTGGTTTTTAAATGCTAAGTCTTTGTGGTTATCTGGTAAGACTCTTCTGACCTACGTAATTAAGCTTTTTTTCTGCAGTCCAATATTGTTCATTTTCTGCATGTTAGCACCTTCTGCTTTTAGAATAAATAACACCTAATAAAGATAACTCCATAAAATTTGCATAGAGGATCTATGTTTGACTGAGAACATATGTTGGATGAGGTGTACCTGCTTACTACCCAAATGTTTAAACAAGGATAATAAAAGAAGCTGCTGTTATGTTACATTGCTGAAGCAAATGTTTATGACATTCATTTCAAATGGGGCATAATATAGCCTTGCAAATAAGGAAAGAGCATTTGCCAGCCATTTTTTTCTCTGCAGAATGATAATGAAATAATCATTCTCTTCTCTTTTCCTGCATATAATATTGAATAGAATTATAGAAGTTCAGTACTGCAAAAGGAATTAGAGATTTGGCTTCAAGTCTAGTTCAGTCACCTACAAGCTGTGCCACCTTGAAGCAGTCACTTAACTTTGTGAGCCTCCATTTTCACATCTTAAAATTGATAATATTAGATTTTTCATTAAACTGTTGGAATAAGTAACTGTGAGAATACAATTTATAATGAACTATGAACATCATTATATAATGATGAATGAACATTAAATATGTTCATTTATCTATAATGAGCATCAAATATACAAACCATTTTGTGCTTGCTGAATTTAATTTCATATAATTATTAATTAATTATAATATAATCAGTAATTACTTAAAGGTAAGAAAAAACTCTTGACTTCAAGGAATTCTTAGTGGAAGAGGGAGACATACAAACAAGTAATAGTAATGTAAGTCCTATAAGAGAGGGCAGCAGAAACAATACAGGAGAAAGAAACAATGCCTGATGTTGAAATACTTATAAAGAAGGAGGTATTTGAACTGAAAGATATTTAGTGTTTGTTTTGGACAGGCTAAGAAAGGAAGATGGTAACCCAAGAAAATGGCGAAAGTGAAAGCATAGGTGTTTGGGAATAGATGATATGTTTGGAGACTGAAATTTGTTTAGTGTCTATGGGTGAGAAGACTCCAAATGGAGATGGATAGAAGAGGAGACTTGTGTTTAGAAAGGTCACTTGAGTGGCAGCACGGTGAGTAAAATAAAACAGGGGAAATTGGCAAATGAGATGACCAGTGGGTTGCCAATTGTAATTTGTTGGACGTATATACCAGTATCAGGGTTTGTTGTGTAGGTAAAGAACTTTGGTAATTCTGAAAAAATGTTTTGTTGTGGATTATGTTTCTCTGACTACAAATACATCTGAAATTAGACAACATGTCTTAGATTCATAAGGCTTTAGTTAAAGAATAGAAGTTAAAGAGACAAAGGTATCAGAAGCTGAGTGTGGGGGTATTTAAAGGATATTCTAGGAAGAAGGAACCACATGAGTGGATCTTTGGTTGGTAATAACAAAACCACAAAATCAACAGCAGATCACAGAAAAAATAGGAAATGAGTTGGGGAGAAAGAAGCCTGGAGATGTCAGCAGCGCTCCGATTAGGTGTGGCCTTGAAAGTCCGAATGGAAGGGGAGCTAATTTAGAAAGGAGGAGGGTCATGTCTTCCTTTGAGGCAGAGCTCAAACTTCCCGGTCACCAAATGATGGCTATTCATTGAACTAAAGGCCTTAGAAATAACCACTAACTTGCCCAAGAAAAATCTCCTAATTTCTAAATATAATTTCAACAATCACTTTCCAGAGCATCACATGGCTGTGTAAAAATAGGTCAGATATCTTTGTGTGATTTCTCAGGAGTATTCATTTGGAGGTGATGTCATGGCCATCCTCTAGTCTCCTCCACCTCTTCCCTCCCCTAAGCCTGCACTCTCTGCAAGACAGAAGTCAGAGAACTTGAGCCGCCTCCAGACTGTCCCCTTCCTTCCTACCTTTCTTTGTGCTTTGCTGTTGCTATTTTCAAAGTGGTATGCGAGGGCAGGACAAAGTGTCAGTCTCCCCTTGGAACACATGCTGAAAGTGGAAAAAAAGATGCATTGTGACATTTTAGCTAAGAGACCTTTCTCAGGCTTTGGGAAAAGCCAGCTGAACAGGCACTCATTGTCGCACAACCGGAAAAAAAAAAAAAAAATTACAGCCCAAATGTCATCTCAAAGCTTGTTTGCTGCTAAATTTTCAGTGTACATTTGATTATTCTTCCTTTTCATTTTTAAGGACAAGGGGTCAGAGCTACTCCAGTTCTACCTTTCTTCTTATAAAAGTCTCCCCCTCTCTTCTCATAAAAGCCACCCACACAAAAGCAAGACTTGAGTAACTTTTTTCAAATTGGCAAGAGTACTTCACCTGAATGGGATGAATGCACTTATTCATATTTTTGAGAGAAATTGACCAAAATTGCCAAAGATATAAAACTACATTTTGGACATTTCAAATCTTTTGCTCTCAGTACTAACCTGTAGTGCTTTTTCCTTAATCTTCTTTTACTTTTTGTATCTTTTAAGGAAGCAAGATCATGTGAGTGGCAAGAACAAAAACTTTGGAAGCCCTTATATCTGTTTCTGCCTTGGCATCCTCCCTAGCTGCATGGCTTAGGTCAACGGCCACTAAGCCCTAGTCTCCGCATTTGTTAAATGAAGATAATAACAGTATTTGCCATATGGAATGATAGTGATGATTACATAAGATAATAGATCTAAAACATCTAGCCCGTTGCCGGCAAATGTTGTCATAATACATCCTGATTTAGCCCAGGGTGGCCACATACAGGTCAGGGGCTTCTAACAGAAAATGATTGACCAGGGCTGGATGGAGGCAGAGTGCTCTCCTTGCTCTTTGATACCAGTGTGGCCTGAGGAAGCACAGAGGGAGTGTCAGAACATTTCCTGCTTGAGTTCCAGGTGAAGATTTGGAGTACGGTAGGGATCTAGGCTAATATGGTCCCACATTCCAAGGGCTTATATTTCTGTGAATCTCATGTGGTAATGCCTTTGCTCCAAGGGCTGTAGGAAAAAAGCAGTGCAGAAGGTGAAGGCGTCACCTCTCAATTCTGGGGCTCTGAGCTTGACTCTCAGTTTGCCATTTCTGAGCTCTGTGCTGTGAGTGATGCAATTAACTCTTCATGCCCCAGCTACCTCACCTACCAAATGGCCAGCGATCTACCTAATAGCATTGTTGGTAGAGTTAAATGAGGTAATATTAGCTAACATTTTGTGAGGGCTGACCACGTGTTAGGCACTGGTCTAAGCTGTTGATGTGCACTAACTCATTCAGTTCAGGACAGCGGTATGAAATCTATGCTGTTAGTACCCTAATTCTACAGATGAAGTTTAGAAATATAAAGAAACCGAAGCTACCCAAGTTTATTCCAGTTTTGGGTGGAAGAGATTGTAACAGGTTCTTTGGCTTTGGAGCTGTGATCTTAAATATCTACTACACCATCTAGGCCAGTGATTCTCAAAATGTGGACCCTGGACCAGCAGCATCAGCATTGCCTGGGAACTTGATGGAAATGCAAATTCTCTACCCAACCCCAGACCTCCTGGATCAGAATCTCTGAGCACAGAGCCCAGTACTCTGCTTCAGGAACCCTCCAGAAGATTTGTAAATAGACTCAAGTCTGAGAACCACTGCTCTAGACCAGCTTTTGGCAAGATACAGTAGCCACCTGTTTTTGTCAATAAGATTTTATTGGAACATAGGCTCATTCATTTATATATTGTCTGTGCTGGCTTTTTTTGCTACATTGTCAGAGTTGAGTAGTTGGACCAGATACCATCTGGCCTGAAAATTCTGAACTATTCACTATCAGCCCTTAAAAAAAATCATGTGCAGATCCCTGGTCTAGGCAATACAGTGAAAGTACCATGCCAGCACAAACTATTAATAAGTGTGCAATAAGGGGCTATTATTATTAAGTACTTGGGAGACAAAACTTGGTGATTCATGGAGGCCCAGAGTGCTCCTCTGCCTTGGTGGAGGGTGGGCTAGATCAGTGCAGAACTGAACTACAATCAACTAATTTTTCCTTAGTTAGGATCCAAGGGCAATTCAGTAATTTGATCATGGTGATAGTTGTTTCTTACCAAAAGGGGGAAAAGGGAAGGAGGATCTTACTCTTGAGGCCATCACCCTGCTGTGTCTTCCTCCTATAATCCCCATGGCCTAGGGCTATCTCAGAGATGTGGACTTTGGAATTTGGAGACCCTGCCACCAGCCTCTCAGCCTTTTCTTCTACCTGATTCTCACTTGCAGCAGGGAGTGCACTTGAGTTCCAGAATCACTGGGACAGAAAGACGGATGGGTGAAGTATTACCTTTATTCCATATGTCCCTAAGTCCATGGTCTAGTTTGAGACTAAATGCAGGATGCTTTCCCACACCAACCCCCCGCCCCTTATCTTTATTTAACAAATATATATCACTCCTCTGTCAAATGCCAAAGATTTACACATGTCAGTCTTTTAGACTTTGAGTTAAGCAGTGTGTTATCCAGATGAAGAAGCCAAGGCTCAGAGAGGGTGTGTGACTTCTTAGGGTTACAGAATGTATGTGCTGTAGTTCCAGGACTCAAACTTCCATCTCCTGAGTCCTGGGCTCAGGCTTCATCTTGCTGTCAGTTCCTGTGACAGGAGCAAATTGACCCTGTAAGAACACCTGTGTGTTTCCCTTGAGGGCTTTTAGGGAAAAACCTTGCTGCCTCCTGAGGACATCAGTTATGCTGGCGGCATCCTTCTCTCTGCATAGGGAAATATATGGATCAGGTTCCTGGCAGGATACAGATGGCACACTTGAAAAGATTTTGATAAAGGGGCCAGGAGCAGCTCCATAGTTTATGGGCCCAGTGAAAGAAGAAAAAAAAATATCACCAGACCCCCAAAACACTAGCTGTATAGAAAGGGCTGCCTACTTTACCACGTGTTTCTCCCACTAGTCCCCTATATGGACACTTCTCAGCAGCCCTAAGGGAAGCCCTTAGAATCATTATGGCCTAACCAAAAGACCACTTTTTCTCACAAAAATGCATTTGAAATTTACATCACTAACCATAGATAATTGAGTGTTTTTTAATGGGAAGAAAAAACCCAACAACATTCTCCAGTCTTCAGTAAAAATAACGTAGAAAGATACACCCTTTCTTGTATCAAGGCTTTGGCAGAACTGCCGATACCCTGATCGTAGAGCTGAGGTTTACTTCTAGACAGTCTCTGGGCCTCCCCTCTTTCTCTGGAAGTGTGGAAAGAGATGAAGTGTTGGAACTGGGCTGCTCCAGGTTCTCTAGTTTTTTCTTTTGCTGCCTTGGATTGTGTACTTCTGGTCTTCAGTTTCCCCATCAGACAGGATGCCACTAAGCTTGCAGAATCACCACTGATTAAAATGGATGCTGTGTTTGCACATGTGCCATCTCCTCCCTCTGTCATCAAAGCATTCAGCTTTGTCAGCCTCCACATGGCACACAGGGGCTGAATGCCTATTTCCTAGGCACTGAATGTGAGCATCTCTGCATTCCTTTAGTGCCTTTCACAGGTTCTCAACAATGTTTTCCTGCTTGGCTGGTGGAAAGCCGTGGAAAGTGGTGTCTCTGAGAACAAAAGGCTGCCACAGGCACACGTGGCTATACACTGCAGCTTGGCTATCCCCTGCCTGGAGGTCTTGACTCTTGGCCCCTTGCTTAACCCTTGCTTCTGAGAGCAGGTCATTCACTGAGCTTCAAAGGAAGCATCAAGAAGACTTTCCTCCATGCTCAGAGCTGTGGTCTTCTTGGTTTCTCTGCTCCCATTGGGGATCTTCCCTAGCCATCCAGGAATACTAGTTAGCTAAGGGCTTGGCTGCCAACCCCTGGCTGGGGCCACTGGGCAGGGATGCAGACACCTGGCGGGCGGGTTTCAGAGAATGCATTGCAGCAGCTGGCCTGATTGTTCCAGGCCCATTATTCATTTTCCGTAATTGTTGACCTTTCTGTCTGCACTCTCCATGGAGAATTTCAAACCATTTTCCAGAGCACAGATGAATATCTGAAGCACACAATAGCACAGGAGACTGTCAGCATTGGCCTTATAATCCCTCTTGGCAGCAGATGGGGAGAGGGGAGAGGCCTATCTACGAGGGGAGCTCTGGCTCAAGTGAGGAGCTCCAGGAGTCAGGCAGGTTTGCGGGGTTAGACAAAGGAAGCCCATTCATGCTGCCACTTGGGGGTGTTGTCTGTGTATTTCTAAAATTCAGGACTGACCATGATATCCCCTTATGATCACATGTACGTAGTGCTTTCTAATTAGATTCTGACCCTCCTTTCCAGCCACATCTCTCTGTGCTTCACTTGCTAACCCACTTGCAAGCTGTAACGGACTCTTGGTGATTCCTCATAAAGGCTGTGCAGCTTCATGACAATGGGCCTTTGCACATTCCATGTGCTTCTCCTAGAATCTCCCTTCCTTGCCTGCTAAACTTCTTTACCAGCCCTCTTTGGCTGAATGAGTCTCTTCATCCTCTGTGTTCCCATAGCACCTTCCACTGTCGCTCATACTGTATGGTATTAGCTGTGCTCACACCTCTGCCTTGCGCTTCTTGTGAGCCAATGTCAGGACAATACTAATTTTTCTATTCCTGATGCCTGGTACTTAATAGGCACTCTGTAAATGCATTAAAAATGAATGAGAAAATGAATACCGAATGAAGTATTTTCTTAGGTGCTATGAACCTACATTTTACTTATTGGGATTTTTTTTTATGTTGTAAGCAAGATAAGCTCACAGTAATTAAAGCAAAAAATAAATTTATTGTTTCATGTCACTGAAAAATCTAGGGAATACTGGCTTTAAGAATGGCTTGATTCAGGGTTCAACCAGTGTGGCCAGCAGGTATTTGTCAACTCTGCCTCCTCTAGCTGTTTCCTTTATCCACAGCCTGAGTCCACTTACAGTGTTGAGGTGACTGGAGCATATACTCTCATCTATTAAGGCCAGAGAAAGAAAGGGAGTGTTTCTTTTCCCAGAAGCCCCAGCAAAGGTCTCATTGAATCTGATGGATTATGTGCTAATATCTGAACTAATCCCTGTGGTCAAGGAGTTGCGCTATGCAAATGGTCTCATCAATCAGGGGTTACCTTTGTCAGTCCCTTTCAGTACAACACTGGCAGAAAGTGGGAGAAGAGGTGAATTCCGCAAAGGAAAATTAAAGTAATATTACTAAATATGGATGCTGGCCAAACAAACAATCAGTTTTCACTCTATGTATCCAGTCCCGCGGGCTTCAATCCAGATAAAAAGGAAACAAACCAAAACTTTTCAAAAGGTTTAATGGCCATATGCGTTTTTTGTGTATTAAATTCAAACCTGAAAATGAAAAGTACAGTTAAATCCTAGGCTTTAGAGTTAAAATATCCTAATGAAGCTTCCATTTCATAAATCACACAGTTGGGTTTTTTATTGTTAAATAATACTTTTTATTACATTAGACATCAGATGTGTCATCCTTTCTTGTGGTCTAGGTGTATTTTCTCTTGCAGTAGTTCACAATCTTATGATTTGGGAAATCGTGGTAAGGTCCATGAGTAGAGAATTGCAAGTTTTTAGACACAGTTCTGTGCCTCAAATTGCTAACTGGGGTTTTCATCTTTTTTTCTTTTTCTATAGCAAATATCACCACTTGGGAGGGAAAATAATAGTAACATGAAGAAATTTTTATCTTTTTAGTAGTAATACGATAATTCCTTTCTGAGGAAAGCTGAGTCATGTCAAAAAGAAGTGTTGGGCAGTGGGCTCTGGGGTAGAGTCAAGTTCTAGTGGCACACAGGTCCCCAGCATCCAGAGGAAGGAAAGGACTTTATAAAATACTGGTAGGAGGGTGAGGGGTTGGGGAAGTCAGGCAGAGTTAGCAGAGAAAGAGGGAGACCTGATAAAGAGGAGAGAAGAATGTGTCCATTTGGGATTTTGTTTTTGTGTGGGTCTGAGTATAGAATTAGTGATGTGACATTCCTTCTCTCTCTCAGAAAATCCTTAATAAAATCAATACCATGCATACCATTTTTGTATACAAATTTTTAGGAGGAATTCCAAGAAGGGCTGATGACATCTTCAGAATTGATAGAAGACTTCTTCTATAGGCATATATGATGACAAAGAAGCTAAGTATGGTTAGCAGTCAAGAGAGTGTCCAGAGAAAATTTATGTATAAAGTTACAAAGAAGTATTAGTCAGGGCAGAGACTGTTTATCAAAAATTCAAGGCACCTAGGACCCCATCCCCTTACACAGAGTTCAACATCTGGACCATTTGTATAGAGTTCGTAGATCAGGAACAAAACCAAAAAAGGGGGCAAAAACTTAGAGCAAGTCTTCCCAAGGTGGACTGTTTTAATTTTACAAATCTTTATTTTATAAGCACAAAAAAGCAGTAGGACCTGGCCAATAAACATGAGAGGGATGGGGCACTGAGAGTATGGGGAGTCCTCTCTTCACCAATGATAACATCAAAGACTTCAGATAGGTTCCTTGTTCTCCTCCCAGTTCTTTCACTGTTTTCCAGAGGAAAGGTTGAAAAAATAAAATTCCTTTTATAGAAGCTGGCTCTGCCTTTATACCTCTTTAATCCTCAATGACCCAGGAACAATATTGTTTGCTGGTTAAAAACAAAAAGAAAGAAACGGATATCCTTGATAAGAGTTTTGAAATTCAAATTCAACTCAACTGGTTTGTTGAACCTTTTGGAGTATTTGGAAGATCTCTCCAGGTAATTGTGTGGTACGAATTGTTACATCATCTTTCCATCCACTTGCAATTCAATTCATCCACAGGTTTCGGAGAAGTCAATTTTGAACACAGAGTGCTGAAGACAGACATGTTACCCCATTCTCAATCCATTGGCAGCAGTGGGTTTTCACTTTCCCTGTGGAGGGAATGTACTGCCCAGGGGACAGAAAATACCACCCACAAGACAGTGAGTTTGGTCCTTCTTGGATTCTCTCTTCATTTGTTGCTTCATTTTCTTTCAATGTCTTCAAGATGTCCCCAGCTTTAGTCAGCTTTGCATAGAGCTCTGGGCTTAGAAAACGACTTTCCCTTGGCTGTCCCTGTAGGTGGGGGATGAAGACTGCTTCTATTTCTGGATTTGGGGACAGGTCTTAAATCTCACAGTCCAGTTAAAAGTCACTTCAAGAGAGAAGTACTCGAGCTGCCTTACTTGCGTTCACCATGAAGAGATTTCATTTCATTAAACTCTAGACTTGACTCTCTCTCAACAAGATTGGGGAAATGTTACCCCTGCACTATTCCTTGACTCCATTAATGCCACAAATTTTTGATTTATGGCAGCTGAGCTTTTGTGAACCTCCAGAGGGCCTTGCTGAGGAATGCCTGCTTCCTCTGAAATTAAGGGGTACAGACAAAGAGTTCGATGTGTGTTTGTGAGTGACAAATGGAAACCTCCATCAATCATTTGGACTGGGACTAGGGCTTATGGGCCAAGGGAAGCTGCTCTTTTAAAAGACCAAGGAAGTTTATATAATTTGGATCTCGTGTATATGTGTGTGTGTGTGTGTGTGTGTGTGTGTGTGTGTAAGCAAATCGTGTGGAGAATGTTGAATCCAAACTCTGAGATTGTGTGAGCTTTTTTAAAAAAGAGACTTTAGTTTTTAGAGTAGTTTTAGATTCACAGCAGAATTGAGAAGGCACAGAGCTTCCCTATTCATGCATGCATATACATAATATGTTTTAATATTACGTTTTTAAACACAATAGGTTTTAACTGATCCTGAATTCTAACTCTAGTTATCTCTCAGTTGGCCAAGAAAAATAAGAGAATAGTTGCAAGATATGGCATATGGTTCTGAGAACATTGGACCTGAGATTTCAAGGCAATGTATCCCCGAGGAACATGTCATTTAGGCTTCATAGAACTCAAGTTTTATTTTGGCCAAAGATCGTTCCTGGACTTAACATTTCTAAATTCCAGACAAATATCAGTCTTTAGGATTTTGGAATGAGAAATCAGAATTCCTAAGCATTTTCAGTTATGCCTGAAGTCATGTTAATCTTAAAATATACCTAATATTCCTAATATAGGAACTAAATAATATATTCCTAATAGAGGAACTAAAGAACCTCTTGATGGCATCCAGTCCCATCAGTTCATGGCAAATAGATGGGGAAACAATGGAAACAGTGACAAACTTTATTCTCTTGGGCTCCAAAATCCCTGCAGATGGTGACTGCAACCATGAAATTAAAAGACACTTGCTCCTTGGAAGAAAAGCTGTGACCAACCTAGACGGCATATTAAAAAGCAGTGAAAGTGAAGTCATTCAGTCATGTCCAACTCTCTGTGACCCCATGGACTATAGTCTACCAGGCTCCTCCGTCCATGGGATTTTCCAGGCAAGAATACTGGAGTGGGTTGCCATTTCCTTCTCCAAGGGATCTTCCCGACCCAGGGATCGAACCTGGGTCTCCCGCATTGTAGGCAGACGCTTTACCATCTGAGCCACCAGGGAAGTCCATATTAAAAAGCAGAGACATTACTTTGCTGGTAAAGGTCCATCTAGTCAAAGCGATGGTTTTTCCAGTAGTCATGTATGGATGTGAGAGTTGGACCATGAAGAAAGCTGAGCACCAAAGAATTGATGCTTTTGAACTGTGATGTTGGAGAAGACTCTTGAGAGTCCCTTGGACTGCAAGGAGCTCAAACTAGTCAATCCTAAAGGAAATCATCCCTGAATATTCATTGGAAGGACTGATGCTGAAGCTCCAGTACTTTGGCCACCTGATGTGAATAGCTGACTCATTGGAAAAGACCCTGATGCTGGGAAAGGTTGAAGGTGTGTGGAGAAGGGGATGACAGAGGATGAGATGGTTGGATGGCATCACCGACTCAATGGACATGAGTTTGAGCAAGTTCAGGGAGTTGCTGATGGACAGGGAAGCCTGGCGTGCTGGAGTTGGACATGACTGAGTGATTGCACTGAACTGAATATTCCTAATACTATTTACATGTTATTAAGAATAACAGATAGTTGTAAGTAAGAAATAATAGCACTTAACAGAAAATATAACTTATAATATATATTCAAACACTGGAAAATACCAGTGACGTAGCTAACGTGTACTGTTCATCATATGTAGTGTTCAAATAACAGTATTTGTGTCTCCTAGCAAGGTGAAGAGAGAATTGTCAACTAAGAACACATTTTTCTTTCAATATTTGTTATTTCTTTGAACACCACTTATAGGACTTGTATTAAGTATACTGCCCATATAAACGTATGAATATTTGTTTTCAAGCAAGTATAATTCATGTTTAATAAATATTAAGCATATTAAAATTTAGTTTCATGCCAAAAGCTAGACAGGGACACATGCATATGCTGACAACATGGTCAGTAGCTATAAGGGAGACCAACAGATTTGATCCTGATCATTTTTCTCCTGTGTAAATCTCTTCCAGTTTCTGGATATACCAATCTTGTCTTTATATTCCATGTGTCAGTTGATTCTTTGGAGCCAGTAATGTCTTCAAATTAATTGATAAGTTTTAATACTAATAGGAGAATTAGAATACTTGCTCCCATTTACCCAGTTTCTCAACTGATTTTTCTTGGGATTTGAGGTTCAGGGAATCATACATTTCCTAAGTAATTCTGAGGAAGGAGTTCTGCAGGGACTCATTGCCTGAGTTATATCTGCTTTCTGCATCATGCCTAGCAAAGCCTTGTACCGTCCTGTAACATGGCAACATGAATTCCTAAAAATCATGATGGTGTGCACAATCAGGCAAGAAAAACCACAGGGATTTTGTAGAAAATGGACTAGGGATATAATGCAAAAGCTTCATCAGTAACACGTAAAAACAAAGACAAGAATCACATAAAAATGGTGGCATAGTTTTATATACAGTTAAATAATAAAGATGTATGTGAATGTAACAACAGCTTTCACACTTCACCTTGAAGAATACCTGAGGTTTGCTTCTGGAATTAGGCTTTAGAGGAGTTGGAGCTTGTGAGTTACTGCAAAGTGGTGGAAGGAGTATGATCTGAACCGTAGTTCAGCTGGTTCCATCTGAACCACAGAATGGAAAGGTGTAGCATCAGGTGTGTACGAGTGGAGCTCATAGCACACATGGGGAACTGAGGAGTGAGCAGATGTTTGAGGCATGTGTCTTGTGTATTTCTGTGCTTGGTTCAGCAAGGAACTGTTTCTGCTTCACCTCATGTTACTCACATATAAACTCATACTTAAGCAAATGTGAAATTCTTGTTACGCTAAAATTGTTCCCAGTTAAGTCAATCACTCTGGAACAAATTCAGGTGTTCCAAACAAGCCCTTGAACAGGACTGACCATACACTGGAGTCAACTGAAGTTACTGAATAAAAGAATAATTTTTCTGGCTCTTTTCTGCTTATTCTCAAACTACACTTAGGGGTTGGTTAGGAAAAGCCACATCCGTTCAGTGGAGATACTCATCCCTTGGATGTTTAGCTGAGTCAGGCATGCACTGATGGTATGTCCTTGATTCTTTTCTTTCCCTTTCATCCTCAGTCGCAGGCATCAGAGATACTCCAGGGACCCAAGAGTGAAGGAGTATATGTAACTGATGATGATCCTACTCTTGGGGCATAATTTGAAGGGAATCAAAAGTTTCACTTAAGAACAGCGGTCCTGATGCCTCCTATAGTAGCTTGTGTGTGTGTTAGTTGCTTAGTCGTATCCGACTCTTTGCAACCCCACGGATGTAGCCCCCCCAGGTTTCTCCACCGTGGGGTTCTCCAGGCAAGAATATTGGAGTGGATTGCAATTCCCCCCTCCATCTATAGTAGCTCGAACGGGGAAACAGGTTGTCGTGTATTTTGCTAAAAGAGACACGAGACACTGGAACTGAGCACATCATTTCTTCACAAAGCATCTTACAGAAGTATTTACTGTGGTCTGCTAAACAGTGGAAAGAGACTTTAATGGTCAGTATTCCTTTCTATGTTTTCAAACTGGTCTCTCTCTCTATGTATATCTATCTATCTATCTATCTATCTATCTATTTATCTATCTATCTATCTATATGTATATGTATATATGTGTGTGTATATATATATATATAATCCATTATGAAAAATAATACATATCCATGAGAGAACATTTTATAGAAGTAGATAGAAGAGACAAACAAAATCACATCTGTCCCCTCTGGCAACACTTCATGCATTTCCTTACAGTCTAGAAACAGTAGGTTTTGGTGATAAAAGAAGAGAATAAAATGGAGCTGGCCGTGTAGCAACTTTCCTTGCTGGTTTCTCTAACATTGTCTTCATTCATGAATGTCGGAACTGAATGGAGGAAAGCTTGGGGCGTTGAAGCACATGGTAGCTTCAAAATGACTCCTTCAGTTCTCTTGGCTGATCTTTCTGGTAAAGCTTCACCACCCATGATGATCTAAACTTTCCAGCTAGCTATTGGCCTCAGCTGGCTTTGAACACATTATTGGCTTGGCAACTTAGCTCTTGGATTTACCTTCTCGGTTCTTGAATTGGGCATGTGCATTTTACTTGGCTAGTTGTTGAATTTCCCTTTCAGCTTTAGAAATGTGGTTTCTACAGACTGCATGGCTTGACTGCATGGCTTGTGGTCTTCATGTGCGTATGGACTTGGTTTGGGTTTGAGATCATACATTTGACTGGATGAAGTAGTCTGCACTATAACCGCCATTAATGAGCTACCTGATGACTTGACTAGACAGGCCCACACCCAGCCCCAGTGTGAGGGCCAAGGTTAGCTTAATGGGACCCCACTGTCAGGGAGAGCAGGTCTGCCTTGGCACTATAAAGAAAGGACCCTGGGAAGCATCAGAAAAACTTAAATAGTTTACTCAGGTAAGCACTGTAAGGCTGCTGATGGTCAATACTCCCAAAAGAAGACTTCTTAAGCTTCTGAGCTACATCTTAGCTTCTTGACTGGGGAAAGAAGGAGATATGGCTGAGTTTTTTTTTTTTTTTTTAATTGTGCTGCTTGATGACTCTTAAGAGGAATAACCTATTCTTCATTGACTGAACCACTGTGATTCCTTTGTTTGAATCTTACTGAGACCAGATCCTTGCTGGAGACTAGGCCCACTGAATACCTCTAAACATGGTGCAAATAAGCTAGAAGTTCTGCTGATACCTCTGCTGTCTCAATAGCTTTCTAGTCCCTGGGTAGTAGCTGCCACTCTCTCTCCATAATTATGCCCTTGTCTATCTGCCATATTTAGACTGTCAGCTTCAGAACCCAGGAAGTCATCCAAAGCTGAGATAAACTAAGCTTTGACAACTATGTAATACTCAATTAAAATGGAATGGTATCAAGTACACTTTATAATACAGGTTGGGTAGAAACAGTATAAGGTGCTTTGGTGAGTTAGCCACAGCAGCAGATAAAGATGATAGTAGTGAAGTATTTTACTTGTATAGGGCTATACAGATTATGAAATATGTTCACTTTCATGATTAAATGTCATATTTTTGAATGCACTGAGGAATAGTCAGAAAGTGATGGTAATATGTAGAGATGTTAGGTGACTTGCCAGAAGATGCAGTCAGAGGAATGGGAGCAAGGTTTCTGAGTAAGGTTCTCTGATTGCTAGTCCAGGCATCATTCTATTACTGTATAGTATAGACTATTCAATCAGCCCTTAATATAAGGTCAGAATTATAAACTGAAGATGAAGGCTATTTCTTTCTTTGGGTATACTCTGACATATTATGGGGAATCCCATGGGGCCCACGTGACTATTTATAAACTGTTTTATTCTTTCATTTTAAAAATTCCATTATACTTTCTCCTAAGACTCATAGAATTATAGATGTACAAGGAACTGTACAGGTACAACTTCAGTTCAGTCGCTCAGTCGTGTCCGACTCTTTGCGACCCCATGAATCACAACACGCCAGGCCTCCCTGTCCATCACCAACTCCGGAGTTTACCCAAACTCATGTCCATCGAGTCGGTTATTCCATCCAGCCATCTCATCCTCTGTCGTCCCCTTCTCCTCCTGCCGCCAGTCCTTCCCAGCATCAGGGTCTTTTCCAATGAGTCAACTCTTCTCATGAGGTAGCCAAAGTATTGGAGTTGCAGCTTCAACATCAGTCCTTCCAATGAACACCCAGGAATGATCTCCTTTAGGATGGACTGGTTGGATCTCCTTGCAGTCCAAGGGACTCTCAAGAGTCTTCTCCAGCACCACACTTCAAAAGCATCAATTCTTCGGCGCTCAGCTTTCTTCTCCATCCAACTCTCACATTCATACATGACTACTAGAAAAACCATAGCCTTGACTAGATGGACTTTTGTTGGCAAAGTAATGTCTCTGCTTTTTAATATGCTGTCTAGGTTGGTCATAACTTTCCTTCCAAGGAGTAAGCATCTTTTAATTTCATTGCTGCAGTCACCATCAGCAGTGATTTTGGAGCCCAAAACAATAAAGTCTGACACTGTTTCTACTGTTTCCCTATCTATTTCCCATGAAGTGATGGGACCAGATGCCATGATCTTAGTTTTCTGAATGTTGAGTTTTACGCCAAATTTTTCACTCTCCTCTTTCACTTTCATCAAGAGGCTCTTTAGTTCTTCGTCACTTTCTGCCATAAGGGTGGTGTCATCTGCATATCTGAGGTTATTGATATTTTTCCCAGCAATCTTGATTCCAGCTTGTGTTTCTGCCAGCCCAGCGTTTCTCATGATGTACTCTGCATATAAGTTAAATAAGCTCCGTGACAATATACAGCCTTGATGTACTCCTTTTCCATATTTGGAACCAGTCTGTTGTTCCATGTCCAGTTCTAACTGTTGCTTCCTGACCTGCATACAGATTTCTCAAGAGGCAGGTCAGGTGGTCTGGTATTCCCATCTCTTTCAGAATTTTCCACAGTTTATTGTGATCCACACAGTCAAAGGCTTTGGCATAGTCAATAAGGCAGAAATAGATGTTTTTCTGGAGCTCTCTTGCTTTTTTGATGATCCAGCAGATGTTGGAAATTTGATCTCTGGTTCCTCTGCCTTTTCTAAAACCAGCTTGAATATCTGGAAGATCACGGTTCACGTATTGCTGAAGCCTGGCTTGGAGAATTTTGAGCATTACTTTACTAGCGTGTGAGATGAGTGCAATTGTGCAGTAGTTTGAAGCATTCTTTGGCATTGCCTTTCTTTGGGATTGGAATGAAAACTGACCTTTTCCAGTCCTGTGGCCACTACTGAGTTTTCCAGATTTGCTGGCATATTGAGTGCAGCACTTTCACAGCATCATCTTTCAGGATTTGAAATAGCTCAACTGGAATTCCATCACCTCCACTAGCTTTGTTCATAGTGATGCTTTCTAAGGCCCACTTGACTTCACATTCCAGGATATCCAGCTCTAGGTGAGTGATCACACCATCGTGATTATCTGGGTCGTGAAGATCTTTTTTGTCCAGTTCTTCTGTGTATTCTTGCCACCTCTTCTTAATATCTTCTGCTTCTGTTAGGTCCATACCATTTCTGTCCTTTCTTGAGCCCATCTTTGCATAAAATGTTCCCTTGGTATCTCTAATTTTCTTGAAGAGACCTCTAGTCTTTCCCATTCTATTGTTTCCCTCTATTTCTTTGCATTGATCGCTGAGGAAGGCTTTCTTATCTCTCCTTGCTCTTCTTTGAAACTCTGCATTCAAATGAGAATATCTTTCCTTTTCTCCTTTGCTTTTCACTTCTCTTCTTTTCACAGCTATTTGTAATGCCTCCTCAGACAGCCGTTTTGCTTTTTTGCATTTCTTTTCCTTGGGGATAGTCTTGCTCCCTGTCTCCTGTACAATGTCACGAACCTCCATCCATAGTTCATCAGGCACTCTGTTAATCAGATCTAGTCCCTTAAATCTATTTCTTACTTCTACTGTATAATCATAAGGGATTTTATTTAGGCCATATCTGAATGGACTTGTGGTTTTCCCCACTTTCTTCAATTTAAGTCTGACTTTGGCAATAAGGAGTTCATGATCTGAGCCGCAGTCTGCTCCCGGTCTTGTTTTTGCTGACTGTGTAGAGCTTCTCCATCTTTGGCTGCAAAGAATATAATCAATCTGATTACGGTGCTGACCATCTAGTGATATCCATGTGTAGAGTCTTCTCTTATGTTGTTGGAAGAGGGTGTTTGCTGTGACCAGTGCATTCTCTTGGCAGAACTCTTTGCCCTGCTTCATTCTGTACTCCAAGGTCAAATTTGCGTGTTACTCCAGGTGTTTCTTGAGTTCCTACTTTTGCATTCCAGTAATGAAAAGGACATCTGTTTTGGGTGTTAGTTCTGGAAGGTCTTGTAGGTCTTCATAGAACCGTTCAACCTCACCTTCTTTAGCGTTACTGGTCTAGGCATGGACTTGGATTACCGTGATATTGAATGATTTGCCTTGGAAACGAACAGAGATCATTCTGTCGTTTTTGAGATTGCATCCAAGTACTGTATATCAGACTCTTTTGTTGACCATGATGGCTACTCAGTAGTAGATATAATGGTCATCTGAATTAAATTCACCCATTCCAGTCTGTCTTGGTTCACTGATTCCTAGAATGTCGACGTTCACTCGTGCTGTCTCCTGTTTGACCACTTTCAATTTGCCTTGATTCATGGAGCTAACATTCCAGGTTCCTATGTAATATTGCTCTTTACAGCATCAAATCTTGCTTCTATCACCAGTCCCATCCACAACTGGGTGTTGTTTTTGCTTTGGGTCCATCCCTTCCTTCTTTCTGTAGTTATTTCTCCAGTGATCTCTGGTAGCATATTGGGCACGTACCAACCTGGGGAGTTCATCTTTCAGTGTCCTATCTTTTTGCCTTTTCGTACTGTTCATGGAACAGCTGTGAAGAGATACCCCCCATCCAAGGTAAGAGAAAACCAAGTAAGACAGTAGGCACTGAGAGAGGGCATCAGAGGGCAGACAGACTGAAACCACAATCACAGACAACTAGCCAATCTGATTACATGGACCATAGCCTTGTCTAACTGAATGAAACTAAGCCATGTCGTGTGGGGCCACCTACGATGGAAGGGTCATGGTGGAGAGGTCTGACAGAATGTGGTCCACTGGAGAAGGAAATGGCAAACCACTTTAGTATTCTTGCCTTGATAACCCCATGAACAGTATGAAAAGGTACAACTTAATCATCCCATTTTATAGATGTAAAGATTGAGACTCATGAGACTTAAGCTGGCCTATAAGAGGAGGGCAGGTAATTTAACCCATTTTGTGAGTTTTGATCCAGCACTTTATCCTACTTTAGTCTATCTGAGGGACAACAAGCATCTTTACTGCCTTCAATTTTCATCTCCTACCATCTTCACCCCGTCCACATGGCAAGCGGAGTTAAAGTCTTAAAAAAAAGCCCTCAAGCTTCTTAAGGCTTTTTTCTGGATTAGTGCTCTACACAAGCCTAGATATTTGAATAAAATCCAAATCAATGGTTAGACAACATCCCTTTATGTATGTGCCATGGCCTCAGCCTGAGAATGAGGCTGTGGGTTAGCAGCACATAGAGTTGCATGGTGGAGCTGGCCAAAGCCTGAGCCTCCCAGAAAACCCAATCCTGGGTCTGTTTCTATAGTGCTAATGTAGTGCATAGACCTTTGAATTCTTTGGACTCATAAATTATGAAAGGAGGGAAAGATGAGGAGGCCTTGTCATCTTTATTACCCCCCCTTCATCTCCTTCAGACATCTCAGCAATTAAACTTTTATGAAACTTCAGAATCAGAAGAAAAACAACAATAAATATTATGTGCAACAACTGATACCATTCATTGAGCGTGTGTGCTGGCTGGCTTTCTGGTGTTATCTCACTTAATTCTCCTAAAAACCTCCTCAGGTGAGGAAACTGAAATTCAAGGGTAAGTGACCTGTTTAAGCTTCCTTCCTTGTGAGGGTCAATGTCTTAATTTGAGCTGAATGTCTGCTGCAACAAGCTCTGTATTCTTGCCACTATACAGGATTGTGCGTAGCCAGTGAAATCTGTGGTAGTGGACTGCCAGGTGCTGTGAGGATGCACCTACAGTAAAGGGCATGTTGAATGGGAAACTGGAGTAGAGCTGGGGGATTCAGTGCAGGGGGAGGAGAGCTTTAAACATTGTCACTCTCCTTCAGACTGAATTCTGCCTCATCAAAGATATCTGGCCTTTTCTCTTAGTCTATCCTGGTGACGTTTTATACAGGCAAGGGAACTTCCTCCAGGATCTATGAACTCAGGGTAGTATAGGCAGGTGTCATCACCCAGTTAACGAGGTTGGCTCCCCACCATTCATCCTTGTAGACTTTTTCAGGAAGGCAATTCTAGTTTATAATATTTTGATGATATCTTCGTAATTGTCTTTTTCATGTTATCAATTTGCCTCTTGCCCAGGAATGGGCTCTTCTCCATCTCTTGTTCTCAGTGAGCATGTCTTCAGTGTGAGCTGAGACAAGTCTCCTGCATTTGCACGTGCACACCCTTCATGGTGCCACTTTGATGGACTTTATTATCGAGCAGTGGCATGCAGAAAGGGCTCAGCCAAAATGCCTGCACCAAAAGGCAAAATGACCTGCTCTGGGTGGCACATGCATTACATCAATAAACGATGTTTGGAAACCTAAATTTTTTGACCAGGGAGGGTGAGGTAATAATGGTTCACTTGCTGTGTGACTTTGGGCAAATTTCTTAATTCTTATAAGTCCCAAATAATATGTGAATAATGCTGACCACTAACTTTAAAGAGCTGTTAAAAGAACTAAATGAGCAATACATGTAGAGCAGGTACTAGTCAGATTGATACATACTAGGTACAAAATGACTGGAAGCTCATATCCTTTGAATAACATCTTCCTAGCCCTTACCCCACCCCAGCTGCTAGCAATCACAGATATACTTTCTGATTTGATTTTTTAAGATTCCACCTATAAGTGAGATCATATAGTTTATTTGGTTCTCTGTTAACTTGTTTCACTTAGCATATCAATGTTGTTGCAAAAGGATTCCTGCCCCCGTTCTTTCTCATGGTTGAATAATATTCCTGTGTGTGTGTGTTGCCTCTGTTTTCATACCCTGACTTTGTGAATAATGCTACAGTACAACATGGGTTGCAGATAGCTCTTAGAGATAGTCATTTCATTTTTTTGGATATATATGCAGAGATAGACCTGCCGAATCATTTGTAGTTCTGCTTTCATGTTTTGAGAAACCTCCATACTGTTTTCCATAGGGATTATACTAATTTATGTTAACCACCAACGGTGTTTTACGATTTCTTTTTCTCTACATCCTCACCAACACTTAATATCTCTTGTTTTTTTGATAATAGCCATTCTAACATGTTTGAGATGATATTTTATTGTGGTTTCAATTTTCAATTCCTTTATGATTACTGGTGTTGAATACCTTTTCATGTATCTGTTGACATTTGTGTGTGTGTATTTGGAAAAATGCGTGTCTATGCTTTTTGTTCATTTTAAAATTGGATTGCATGCTTGTTTTTCCTGTTGAGTTGTATGAGTTGTCAACTACAGTTGATTTACAGTATTAGTTTCAGTGTACAACATAATGATCCAATGTTTTACATATTAGAATCCATTTAAAGTTATTATAAAATATTTGCTATATTTCCTGTGCTGGTCAACATGTTTTTATAGTTTATTTATTTTATATATGGTAGTTTTTATCTCTTATCCCCTGTCCCTATCTTGCCTCTCCCCCTTTCCTTTCCCCATCAGTAATGACTAGTTTGTTATCTATATCAATGTCTCTTTATGTTTTGTTATATTTTTTTGTTTTATTCTGTAGACTCCACATATAAGTGATAGCATATAGCATTTATCTTTCTCTAACTATTTCACTAAATGGCCTTCACTGTAGCTGAGAGCTGCACCAGAGCTAGAGGGCCTGGGAAGGTCAGAGGAAACCAGCCAGAGCCCTGGGACAGTTTCTGTCTGCTTCCTCTGTCTTGTTCCTGGAAGTAAACAAGCATGCACACACTTCATAAGCAGAGTCTTGGTTTCTTACAGCCCTCCTATAAGTCCCACTAGTTTTTAAACCAGCTAAGGGGACTCATCTCTCTGTTGTCATACCTCAGGGCTGGGGTGCCCAGTATGGGGCTCAAACTGCTTATTCCACAGCCAGGATCTTTGAGCCCATGGTAGCCCCCCTCTCACTTGCATCTTCTCTTGGCAGTATGGGCCCCAACCTGATGACTTCTGTTCCGTCCCCATCTGACTATGTGTGATCTTTCTTTATAGTCTTGGTTGAAGAATCCTTCTGCCAGTTTCCAGTTTGTTTCCCAATGAGAATTTCTCCACATGCAGGTATATTCTTGATGTTTTCTTAGAGGAAGATGAGCTCAGCATCCTCACTCCAGCATCTTGATCTCCTCTCTGTTTCTCTCCTCGGTGTCTTATAGTTTTCAGTGTAGTGATCTTTCACCTTTCTGGTTAAACTTATTCCTAAGTATTTTATTACCTTTGATGCAATTGATAATGGGATTGTTTTCTTTATTTCTCTTTTAGATAGTTCATTGTTAGTATGTAAAATAAACTTTTTAAATGTTGATTTTGTGTTCTGCAACTTCCCTGAATTCTTTTATTAGTTCAAACAGTATGGGGGTTGAATTTAGGTTTTTCTATGTATAGTATTATGTCATCTGCAAATAGAGACAGTTTACTTCTTTCTTTCTGATATCTGTATCTTTTATTTATTTATTTGCATAATTGCTGTGGCTGGGACTTTCAATACTCTGTTGAATAGTACTGCCAACCATGTACTTGATGCTGAAGGTACACTAATGGGACCTATAGACCCCGTAGAGGCTGTACTAATGTGATCACATGTTGTTTTCTCAATAAAGACTTGCATGTTTTGAACATACTAATGAACTTTTACCTTTATGTTACTTGAGTAGGGCCTTCCTTATGTTCTTGGAGTGATGATTCATCCCAAATAGAGGGATGTCCACTGATGTAAAAAGCAAATATATTCACTAGCTTTTCACCTTCTTATCAGCCTAGTGACCAGAAGATCATGCCTATCATTCAAAAGCAGCTCTTGTGCTTCAGATGTTTATAAAAGACCAGTGACCCAAGGGGAAAATATTTGAAAAGAAAAAGGCATTTGTCAAACTCTGCTTCCCCAGCTGGTCCTGTTGCTTTGTCCCAGTAACAGAACCCACTGCTACCCTGGTCTGGAAGTGCTTTGATGAGTTCAAATTTATTGACCATCCTGTCACCCAGGTCCATTTCAGATTTGGATATTGTTTATCTGAGGCTTGCCCTTGGGACCCCTGGAAGATGTGTGATACAGAATGTGGATTTCTCTTCTTTCTCTTCTTTTCATCCCCTGACCCTACCATCTCATTTGACTTCTATTGTGTCTTCTCTGTTATGATGAGAGCACAAATCTTCGAACCCGTGATACTACATCCCATTGGCAAGAAAACACAGGGGAAAGAAATCAAATTCAAATAGGGACAGAATTCATTCAACAAAAAATGATTGAATGCTTCTTATGTGCCAGGCTCATAGATGCTGGAATACAACTATGGACAAAATGATTTTACTGTTCTCATGAAGCTTGCATTGAGTGGAGGAGAGAGATGCTAAACAAATAAGTGTATAAAATATATTTCGGTGTTGGTTGCCCCTAAAGCAGACCCTGAAACAAGGGTTTGGGTGTAAGTAGTTTATTTAAGAGGTAACCTCATGCAGGGAATAGAGAAGTGAGGCAGAGAAGGGACGAAAGTGAATAAAGAGTGCACTAATGGTTGGGTTACCACTGTGAGCAACTGGGGCTGAATCCCACTGAGAAATTTCTGAAAGTCAGTGCTTAAAACTGCTCAGAGTGGTCCTCATGAAGGACACAATGTTGGAATATTTATCCACAAACTTCTGTCCCTCCTTGGTTCCTAGGTTGTTAACTTTTTAACATTTCTGGCCGGCCTTGCATGTAGGCTGAACGTGTTTTCATTGCTAGAGGAAAGCAATAAGGCCATTAGTCAGAGAGACAAAGGAAACCATAGGCTGTAAGAGAAGTATCTGTGGTTACCTCTGGGGAAGGCCAAAGATATGATCAAGGATGTAGACAGTGCAACATCAGCTCTGTTGTATCAGGTGAGAATAAATACTAATATAGAGTAGTAGTTAGGAGATAGAACTTCTGAACATAAGGTGGTCACCTCTCTGAGGAGGTGATATTGGAGTAAGGACCTGAAAGAAATGAGGGAGCCATGCATACATTTGGGGAAAGATCATTTCAGGCAAAGGGGACAGTGAATGCCAAAATCTTAAAGCAGGAGGGGGCTTGCACCTATTTGCAAAGTGAATCTAATAGGATTTGTTGGTGGATTGGATGTGGCATGTAGAAAAGTGGAGTCATGAATGATTCTAAGGATTTTGGTCAGAACACTGGTGAAATGGAACTGCTATCTATTGAGATTGTGAAAGGGAAGGAATATATGGGGGTATGATTTCAGACATGTTAAGTTTGTGATAACTTTTTTCCAGGTGAAAATGTTGAGCAACATAGTTGTGTATATTTGAAGTTCAAGGTAGAGATTAGTTCTGGACATACAGATTTGGGAGTCATCCCTGTGTAGATGGTATTTAGAGCTGCAGAACTGAATGGGATAATCTTAGGCATGATTATAGATAAAAAGAGAAGCTCTGGAGTATTTCAAGCTGTAAAGGTCAGGAAGATGAGGAGAAACCAACCAAGGGATCTGAAAATAGTGTGCCCAGGGACAGGTGAAGAAGGAATTTTGAAAGTAGCCAGTGATTGTGTTAAATGCATGGGGAGAGCTCTGCTGAGTGGGAGGTGAATGGTTTTGGTCTGGATTATGTAATGAAAGGAAGTGTAGGTTTCATGATATTAATGTAATTGAGGGTCACAAGGCATTCATGAAGGGCTTCGGAGCAAGGCTGAGATCAGAGAACATTTGAGGGAAGGGGGATGGTTCCTGAGAGACAACTGTAATGGGTTGCCCAGTAGTTCAGAAAAGAATAGAGTGAAAGTGAAAACTTCAAGGGGAGATTTTGCTTCAGTGATTTTTTTCTCTGTCATTGGACATGCTAATTGGTGCTCAGAAAGCTGCTATCTTAGTGTGGCAATCGAAATCCTCACTTAAGATTTCAATTTAAAAATTAAGAAATAAACCAAAACTGTTGACATTTTTGTATATGAGTACATTTAAACTGATAAAATGCTATACCTAAAATGGATACACTGGCTGGGTGACTTTGGGCAAATTGCTTAGCCTCTCTGAACCCAATCTTCTCTTCAATAAAATAGGAAGTAAAAATACATATGCCCTGGTTTGGATAGGCTGAATATGATGCCATGTGAAAGTGCTTAGCAAAGAGTCTGGAAAAGTATTGGGCAGAGAATATATACTTTATTATATTCTTCCTTCTGTTTCCTTTAAACTGCACCTTGCACTTTAAACTGCAGGGATCAAAAGACGTCATCTGTATGAAATCACTTTGAAAAGTACAGTATTCTGGACACCTGTAAGGCGTTACTATTGCGGTATTGTAAGCAAGGAAGACAAGCTAAGGTAGTACTCTACTCTTTCCAGGGGCAGTCTCCCCATTGAGGCTATCAGCAGAGCTGTACATCTAGCTTTCTGAGGATTCCTGGATCAGATCCTGCAGTGTTCCTGAGTGAGATGTGATCTGTGGCTGACCTCTTGTACCCTTCCTCCAGACACCCCCCTACCCCAGAGGAAAATTCTATTGAATAATAAATGACAATTGTCATCACTCTCCTGTTACTCCTTAGTATACAAGATGATGGAGTCCTTTATTTCCCTCTTTTTTTTTAATTTGTCCCTGTCCCCTGTCCCCTGTCCTTTTTTTCTCCTCTTGCCTTTTATTAGAATTGATGAGGAAAATATTGGTAAATGTTGGTTTTCCTCTCCAACCCTTTGGAATGCTAGTGTATCAGAAGGGAAGCCAAAGACAAAATTCTCGTTGTGACTTTATTATGCTTTCTCCTGTTGTCCTTAACTTTTCCCTCTTCCAAATTGTTATAATTAAGAGAGTGCCCATTAAATATTTCTCTTTGTCATATGAATTTTGTTTTGCATTGGAGCCAAGTTCTACACTCATGAATTCCCAGGCCAATGCCAGCAAAACGTCTGCACCTTTTCCCCCACAGCATCTGAACAGCAGAGGAAGGTCGCTTAGCGACAGTTTGGGAGGAAACCAGTGTAGCTTTCAGCCAGTGGCCTTCTATCCTTGAATGCCAATAAGGTGTTTTTTGTCAACTCAGGGACTTTGCTCTTTATGAAGTAGGGATTAAAAAATGTGCTGGCATCAAAGTGCCTCAGCTCAACAAATGATCAACAAATCTTAAACTAAAGTGATGTTGAATTGACCTGCACAGACCTGAGAAATGTCCCATGCTGGGGATCCTGGTGGGTCAAGATATCTGTCATCCTCATGCTGTGTTCTCATGCTGTGATTACACCTCTGGGTTGCTGTGGCCAAGCTCCATAATGAAAAGGAAATGATCCCATCAATCGCCCAGATGTTTGGCAGAGGGTAGACTAAACATCTGCTTGATTGACTGAATGGTTTTCTCTCAGGCCAGATGTTTGGTATCAACTAAGCACAGTGTGTGAGTAGACCCTTTAGAAGGTCATTCTCCTGAGGCCCTGCATCACTTCTAGTTTATAGGAAAGTCTTCTCTTATACTAATATAACTTTTGACTCCAAGATGGAAGCTTGTTTGCTTTGCTTACTGCATAATTTCTCTGCATTTTTATCAACCACCCATCAACAACTTTCCAGCTTTGTTTGATTCCCTCTTCTATAAGACATCTTTGGCAGAGATGCTAGCAGTGGTTATAGCAATACAAAAGTGTATCAGCATGAGCACAGCATTTAGGTATATTTTCGTGGCATAGAATATCTCACAGATTATCCCTATGTTGAATTTTCCTTAGAGGGAGAAGCTATCACTTATCAATTGGACATTCTGGAGTCTAGATATACTAGAGTAGGTCTTTTGTAAGCATGACAATGTCCTTTCTACTATCCTCTGTTTAGCCAGGCAACTCTCCTGTGCCTGAGAGAAATTCTGTTGGTAGGTTTGAGCGAAACATTTGGGGTCCAAAACAGTGCATAGCAGAGTTGGCAGTGTGCAGGAGTGGAAAGAGCACTGGATTAGGAGTCAGGATTTTAGCAGTAGAGCCAGTTCATTCATTGGGTCTCTAAGTGACCTTGGCATCAGTTCAACTTTGTAGGTGTCCATTTTCTGACCAGAAAAAATGGTGAAATACAACGGAGGTTTGTAGGGCTCTAGTAATTTGTTATTTGCTGAAACCCAGGAGGTGATGGATGAGATAAAATCAATGTCATGACACTGAGTTGGGATTGCTGCTTGAGGAAAATAAAATCCCATATAGGTAAGAAAAAGACCTTGCACAATGAGTTAGTGGTTCAGTTTACTTCCAAATGTTTCTAGGTTGGGCAGTGTAGTAAATGCGATTGTGTCATTAATATCCTGGAGTGAATTTGTTTAAAAAAGCTTCATTCTTACTGAAAAGCACAAGACAAATGTGGTTTGAGAGTGGACATAGGAAACATTCAAAAGGTTTCAGAGGGGAAAGGAGGTTCTTATGCACTGTCATGGGCCAAGGGAGGGGGCTGGTGACTGACACTGGTGAGGAGGGTTGAAAAGGACAGGAAGAAGATGTGGGAAGAGGATGGGGAGGTACAGAGGCCTACCTTGGCTAGTACCACTGTTTTTTAAGAATGACCCACTCCTCTCTTAAGTCCTACTGGGTGGATCATAGTCTCTCAGGGTCAGAGGGATCAAAGATCACTAACTATCTGGGCACTAATTAGATATCAAAATAGCTTAACTTAACCATTGCTTCATCTTTTGAAATTGAAGAGAACTGTGTATATTTCTGAGTAAATAGAATGTGTATTCTAAAAAGCCATGTTTCTAACGAGGAGGTTTTAGAGAAAATAAGTAATTTGTGGATTCTAGTTTGTGATGTTTCCAGATGAAATTTCTATGCTCCTTTGTTGTTGTGAAGTGTTTTGAAAGCATTTTAACATTTGTAAAATGCTCAACTAATCATTCAGAATGTGAGTTCCTATTAATTTTACTCATATCTAACAGAGCTATGGAAAAAAAAAAACAAAAACTAAACAAGCCTTTCTTTGGGTATACAAAAGTCAGATTGCAAGACTTTAACCTCTGTGGTCTAACATATGCTTAATAAAAAGCATACTGTAAGCATTGGCCATACTTTTGTTATTCAAAGCAAATTTGCTTGCCTGTTTTTTGTTGGAAGGTCTGAAGTTTTTTCTTCCATGGATCTGGAGTATTCTCCTCAATATTCTGCTCAGATTTTTCATCTCTCCTCATCCGTCCCTGATTCCTCTTATTGCCTCAAGAAATGGTAAGGGTCAGGAAAGAGGGGACATAGCTAGAGGAAAATTCCCATTCTTTAATTCAAACACCTTTTTTTTTTCCCTCTTGGAAATAATACCTCGACTGAAGACCCAAACCTTCAATGAGAGCTTTCACAAGTGAGTTTCATCAAGGCAGCCAATGACTGGAAAGGGTAGAGGGAGGATGTGCGTGTTCTTCTCCATACCATTACCCTTACATGTAAGATAAATGCTCGTCTATCTGGACCAAGTTAGGGGCAGTTGTGCCTGGAGTCTTAGGGCCAAGGTGACTTCTGGAAGGTCCCCTAGTCCTCTGGTTCCACAGCATTACCCAAAAACTTCTCAGACATATGTGACATAAAAGTCCATATGGTTTCGATTTCCTTTACTACATATCTGTTTTTGCTTTGTTTGTGCACAGACCTGTCTTAATCAAAATTCCTGCTCTTCTATGCCTCTTCTGCCACAGAACTAGGGGTGGGATGAGGTTAAAAAACAAAAAAAAACAAAAAGCACTGAAATGGAAGAGGGCTCCACCAGCTCATTCTGTATGATAAAATCCATTTCACTGTGGTCCTCATTTCATCAAGTAATGAAAGTCAACATTGGACATTAATGAGAGAAGGTTTCCAATTAGATTCAGCCTGACACTGGCCCTGCTTCTCAGTCACCTTCAATTGTCAGTGATAAAAAAAAGGGACAGTTCAATATGATATGGATCATTCACTCTGAATCTCCACCACTCATTTATGACAAGCACAACTAACAGAGCATGGGGAACTGCAGAGTTGTTTTTCATTATCCCAGCACACTGGCTTCCGACTACAGCTGTAATGATCTTCAGTGCTTTCCCATACAGCACATAGTTAATGAATAGTCTAAGATGTGATGGCAACCAGAATTCTGACTGAAAGGTCTCAGTAATCCTTTTGTTTGGGGAAGGATGTATGGGTTTCCAGAAGAAGAAAAGGAGAAAAAGGATTTAAAAAGAAAAAGTGTTTTGTTTTCATAAGAGATGTGGCTTCTGCAGGCAGATGGGATAGCATTACGGTAGTGTTTGCGGAGTAAGAACCTAGAGAAAGCCCTGGAGCTTTAACTCACAGAGAACCTTGAAGGTGACCACATACCCAAATCATATTGTCTAAAGCAATGAGATACTCTAGGGTTTAATGAAAACTAGTGCCAGAATTGAAATAATTCGAAATGGTAAGTAGAGCCTAACCACTAGGACTTCTGGGAAATAATGCTATTTAAAAATAGTTGTGCATCAATATTTCATGTGGTCCAGTCAGGGTCCCTTCATTGTGTAGGGATTTGGGGCCAGGAAACAGATCCCTAGGATCTGGAAATACAAAGACTAGTGTGGTTGATCCTCAGCCAACCAAGCAGTCTGGGGTTCATTCATTCATTCGTTTATTCGCTTAACAAGTATTATTGAACCATTCAGTTCAGTTCAGTCGCTCAGTCATATCTGACTCTTTGTGACCCCGTGAATCGCAGCACGCCAGGCCTCCCTGTCCATCACCAACTCCCAGCGTTTACTCAAACTCATGTCCATAGAGTCAGTGATGCCATCCAGCCATCTCATCTGCTGTCGTCCCCTTCTCCTCCTGCCCCCAATCCTTCCCAGCATCAGGATCCTTTCCAGTGAGTCAACTCTTTGCGTGAGGTGGCCAAAGTATTGGAGTTTCAGCTTCAACATCAGTCCTCCCAATGAACACCCAGGACTGATCTCTTTTAGGATGGACTGGTTGGATCTCCTTGCAGTCCAAGGGACTCTCACGAGTCTTCTCCAACACCACAGTTCAAAAGCATCAATTCTTCGGCGCTCAGCTTTCTTCACAGTCCAACTTTCACATCCATACATGACTACTGGAAAAACCATAGCCTTAACTAGGCGAACCTTTGTTGGCAAAGTAATCTCTCTGCTTTTTAATATGCTGTTTAGGTTGGTCATAACTTTCCTTCCAAGAAGTAAGCATCTTTTAATTTCATGGCTGCAATCACCATATGCAGTGATTTTGGAGCCCAAAATAATAAAAGTGTGACACTGTTTCCACTGTTTCCTCATCTATTTTACATAATGTGATGGGACCAGATGCCATGATCTTAGTTTTCTGAATGTTGAGCTTTAAGCCAACTTTTTCACTCTCCTCTTTCACTTTCATCAGGAGGCTTTTTAGTTCCTCTTCACTTTCTGCCATACCATTACTCTGCCAGATACAGTGCTTCATAGTTACAGATTGTTAGCATTATAGACACTGTCCCAGAGAATGGAAGAGCAAGCAGGCAGCCAGAGTCTAAGCTCTGTGCAAGGTAGATGGAAGCCTTTTTAGCTTAGCACATGCAGAGACTTCAGTAGACCTGACTACTTTTTTCTTTCCCCTTAGCAAGTGTATTATCAATGATCAGTTCTACTTTTTTTTTTTTTATTACCAGCTGCATTTCAATAGCAAAGCACACAGGTATTAGGATGCAGGGTACAGCAATAGCTGACCACAGAAGCAGGATCCAAAGGGTGCAGGTGATAAGAAATAAGATAAGGTAGGACCAGGCCAGGCAGGCATCTTAGATACTGGTGGGCATGGCAAAGCTATGAATTTGGCATCCAGGCTAACAATCTAGGCAATATATATAAAATATCAGCTGTGAGGAGATGATGATAGTGATGCAACCTTAGCCTTAGCCAGGGTGCTTCTTAGATGCTCTTTGTGATGCAAGAGCTAGTCTTCCTGGATTCTTCATGTGGGAGCACGTGAGTAGGTGGAGTTGAGTGAGCTTCCCTCCTGAAGCTGCTAGGTTTAATTATGCCAATTATTTAGGATGCAGTCTTATTTTTTAATTTTTTAAAGTAATTTTTATTGGAGTATAGTTGCTTTACAATATTGTTAGTTTCTACTGTACAGCACAGTGAATCAGCTATACATTTATCCCCTGTTTTTTGGCTTTCCTTCCCATTTAGGTCACTGCAGAGAATTGAGTTCCCTGTGCTATACAGTATGTTCTCATTAGCAATCTATTTTATACTTACTATCAATAGTGTATATATGTCAATCCCAACCTCTCAATTCTTCCCACCCTCTCAATTCTTCCCACCCTCCAGTTCTCCCTTGGTATCCATTTGTTTATTCTCTATGTCTATGTCTCTATTTCTGCTTTGCAAATAAGATAATTTGTACCATTTTTCTAGGTTCCACATATGTGTATTAATATGTGATATTTGTTTTTCTCCTTCTAACTTGAAGCAGTTTTATAAAATTAATTTGGATCTTCTCTTAATTGGTTGACAAACTCATCTCTAGTAGGGTCCTGCACTGAAGATAGGAGTTACAGTCAGTCAGAGAGCCCACTATTCTTACTACATACATCTCCAAAGCCTCAGCCTTCAAAATGAATGAAAGTCAAAGCAATGTCATGTGGTTCCAGAATTACAACGTGAGTGATGGAAATGACCTGTGAGAGTGTGTACACTAGCCCTTATGGATCCACAGAGCATAGCTTCTGGTGTCTTGGCTTAGATACTTTGGGTCCAATCAGATTTTAAATATTCCAAAGGGCAGACTCTACCTCTAATCTTGGAAGACATATCTAGAAAATAGTAAATTTCATTTTAAAGTATTTCTGTATGTTCAACCTTTGTTTTTTCTTTTCTTCATTGGATTCCATTAATCCAAAGGGTTGACTTTTATCTCCTTGCCTTTAAAATATCTTTGCTTCCTCTATAACATTTGTACCCTTCAAATATTTATAGACTTCCTTGTCTTTCCTCAGTCATTAGCCAAGTCATGCATATTTAGCACTTTTCATCTTCTAGACTCTTTTCATAGATCAGTGCCCACATTGCTGGCGTCACTTTAGCTCCTCCGCCTATTTGATCCGTGTCTTTGATTCATAGGTGTTCAAATCTGCACTCATTTATTCCATTGCAAGTGTCACTATTACTGTGAACATGTTAGTGAGAATCTTTCTTTCTCATCTAACATCAAAGCCAGCCCTGGACTCTTCCTGAAAAATTTCATAACTGACCTGTACTTACTTAATCATTCTATCCTTTCAAGACCATCTAGGAGGCAGCAATTTGGTGAAAAGATCTATGCACTAAGCTTTGGGTTCAAGTGCTTACTTTGCAACTAATTAACTGTATTCTCCTTGAGAGAAGTGTGAAGAGAAAGTCACATTTCCTCTCCAAACCTCAGTTTTCTAATGTGTAAAATAAAGGATTGAACTAGAAGTTTTTAAGGAGGAATCAAGTTCTGAGATTCTATAATGGTCCTTGATTCATGAATTAAATAACCTTGTAGAAAATACTCCTCTCTTTTAATTTTCTCTTCTGAAATGGCAATTCTAAATCTTCTATTGCTTACCTCACTAAGTCATTTTGAGAATCAAATTAAGTGATATATGTGAAAGTGCTTTTAAAGTTATAAAGTGTTAATCAAATAGAGGTTTTGTTATTATTATTGTTGGTCATTATTATTAATAGTGATAGTATTACTATTACTTCTACTTTCTCAAACTCAAACATTCTCTTGTCTCTTAGGCTAAAAGTCACTCTTCCTGTTAATAGTGGCTTTGCTCAGACCACCAATTCCTGGGATAAGATTATATGATACTAAACTTCCAGAAAAGTTTTGTGGCTTTTTTAGCTATTGTAGATGGCAAATATGTTTTTATTTTTATAACCTGTGTGTCTTGTGTGTTTTGTGATAAAGTTTATTTCACTTTATCTAATCACTGGTATTTTCGATTATTGCCTAGGAAAATATTGTGCATTTCCCTCCTAAATTAGATCTTAATACATCTTTGCCAGAGAATCTGCGTTATGTATTTGTCCTCAGTGGTGTTTCTACCACTTCCTAAAAATATCAGCTGAAAATTTCATCAGTGTGCTGTTTACTTCTTCTTTAAGATCACTAGTGGAATAAGAGTTGGGGTGGGGGGAAAGAACTCTGAAGGTTAAAAGGTCGAGAAATATAGTCTAAATGAGATAGCACTCAGTAGTGCCTTGTCAGTGCACTAAGCTGAGAAGCAGCTTGCTAGAATGGAAAAATAAACTAAGTAGGAATAAAACTCGGATTCTCTAACTCAAATCCCATAACCTTTCTTTGTTGACATGCCTCCCTCTTGTAGTTACAACTTGCCTACTTCTGTGACATTAAGCTGTAATTGTCTTTGGTAGGGTTTAAACTGTTCCAAGGATTTCTGCATCTGAAAACTAAGTTTCCTTGGGTCAACAATGTCTTAATCCAAAAGTAATAATAACAGACTGTTCAGCATGGAAAAACTGTGGAGAGAAGTTCTTTGGCTAGGTTTTCCCCAGTTCCACAAATAATGTTCACAAGACAATATCCATTATATCTACATGTACATAAGGCTGGCTTTGGCAGTGGTGCTTATTAAATGTAAGATTTCCCAGAGGTTACACTGCCTGAAATTATTAGTAACAATTATAATAAGAGTACTACACAACATTTATTGACATATTTTCTGCCTCAGCACTTGAGATTATCAAGTGTTGGATATATTTAGTAGATAAGAAAAGTATCTTACCCCCTTTAATATACAAGTCTCTAGTGAGAGCCCAGGCTTGAAAAATATAATAAAAACATTATTCTACTAAAAGACTAGAGCTTTGAGAAGGCGAGTCAGTGTAAACCTCACGTCTTGGAATCGGAGCTGGAGGTTCTGGTCTCTGCTCCTGTTTCTGACTCATTTACTCAGTTTTATTGGACAAACCAGCTCACTGCCATGAACTTCAGTTCTTTATGTGTAGAACGAAATAGCGAAGTTAGCCTGGACTGCATCCTAGAAATGTGATAAAAATTAGATGAAATTATTATGAAATGATCATTATTATTTCCAATTAGAAGGTTTTGAGCAAGTGAGTAACTTAGTATGCTGCCAGTTAAACAGGAAAAGAACCAAACAAAACATGTCTGATGCACTTTCGGACAATAAAGATAGGTGGATTTTTAATTCAAATAATCAAGAACTCAGCATTGAGGAAAATTTATTCAATAACTTATTAGGAAAATGAAGAACCCAAAATTAGCCCTTGTCTAAGATCAGCAACTAAATTCAAGTTATTTGATACAGTTTCAGTCTATGAATGCTTGAGTACATTCTAGGAAGTTTGACTCAGTGTGTGAGTGAATATAGGTGTTTAAATGATGGTTGGTAATGGTGGCACCCAGTTAGGCAAAGTAGCAATTGTGAATAAGTATTGCAGCTCATCAGATTTTGTTCAAATAGTATGTCCACTGTAAATATCCATATATGCTATTAAAAGTAATAAGTACATAATAAATTACATTTATTGATCACTTCATGTGCTCCATTTCAGGTGTTTTGTTGCAATAAATTATTTAATCCACACAATAATTCTATGGTTGAGTTCAGTTCAGTTGCTCAGTCGTGTCCGACTCTTTGCGACCCCATGGACTGCAGCATACCAGGCCTCCCTGTCCATCACCAACTCCCAGAGTTCACCCGAACTCATGTCCATCGAGTCAGTGATGTCATCCAACCATCTCATCCTCTGTCATCCCCTTCTTCTCCCACCTTCAATCTTTCCCAGCATCAGGGTCTTTTCAAATGAGTCAGCTCTTCGCATCAGGTGGCCAAAGTATTAGAATTTCAGCTTCAACATCAGTCCTTCCAATGAACACTCAGGACTGATCTCTTTAGGATGGGGGGTTGGATCTCCTTGCAGTCTGAGGGACTCTTAAGAGTCTTCTCCAATACCATAGTTGAAAAGTATCAATTCTTAAGTGCTCAGCTTTCTTTAAAGTACAACTCTCACATCCATATATGACTACTGGAAAAACCATAGCATTGAGTAGATGGACCTTTGCTGGCAAAGTAATATTGCTGCTATTTAATATGCTGTCTAGGCTGGTCATAACTTTCCTTCCAAGGAGTAAGCATCTTTTACTTTCATGGCTGCAATCACCATCTGCAGTGATTTTAGAGCCCCCCAAAATAAAGTCTGCCACCTTTTCCACTGTTTCCCCATCTGTTTGCCATGATGTGATGGGACCAGATGACATGATCTTAGTTTTCTGAATGTTGAGCTTTAAGCCAACTTTTTCACTCTCCTCTTTCACTTTCATCAAGAGGCTCTTTAGTTCTTCACTTTCTGCCATAAGGGTGGTGTCATCTGCATATCTGAGGTTATTGATATTTCTCCCAGCAATCTTGATTCCAGCTTGTGTTTCCTCCAGCCCAGCATTTCTCATGATGTACTCTGCATATAAGTTAAATAAGCAGGGTGACAATATACAACCTTGATGTACTCCTTTTCCTATTTGGAACCAGTCTGTTGTTCCATGTCCAGTTCTAACTGTTGCTTCCTGACCTGCATACAGATTTCTCAAGAGGCAGGTCAGGTGGTCTGGTATTCCCATCTCTTTCAGAATTTTCCACAGTTTATTGTGATCCACACAGTCAAAGGCTTTGGCATAGTCAATAAAGCAGAAATAGATGTTTTTCTGGAACTCTCTTGCTTTTTTAATGATCCAGTAGATGTTGGCAATTTGACCTCTGGTTCCTCTGCCTTTTCTAAAACCAGCTTGACCATCTTGAATTTCATGGTTCATGTATTGTTGAAGCCTGACTTGGAGAATTTTGAGCATTACTTTACTAGCGTGTGAGATGAGTGCAATTGTGTGGTAGTTTGAGCATTCTTTGGTATTGCCTTTCTTTTGGACTGGAATGAAAACTGACCTTTTCCAGTCCTGTGGCCACTACTGAGTTTTCCAGATTTGCTGGCATATTGACTGCAGCACTTTCACAGCATCATCTTTCAGGATTTGAAATAGCTCAACTGGAATTCCATCACCTCCACTAGCTTTGTTCGTAGTGATGCTTCTTAAGGCCCACTTGACTTCCCATTCCAGGATGCCCGCCTCTAGGTGAGTGATCACACCATCGTGATTATCTGGGTTGTGAAGATCTTTTTTGTACAGTTCTTCTGTGTATTCTTGCCACCTCTTCTTAATATCTTCTGCTTCTGTTAGGTCCATACCATTTCTGTCCTTTATCGAGCCCATCTTTGCATGAAATGTTCCCTTGGTATCTCTAATTTTCTTGAAGAGATCTCTAGTCTTTCCCATTCTATTGTTTTCCTCTGTTTCATTGCAGTGATCACTGAGGAAGGCTCTCTTATCTCTCCTTGCTATTCTTTGAAACTCTGCATTCAAATGAGAATATCTTTCCTTTTCTCCTTTGCTTTTCACTTCTCTTCTTTTCCCAGCTATTTGTAAGGTCTCCTCAGACAGCCATTTTGCTTTTTTGCACTTCTTTTCTTGGGGATGGTCTTGCTCCCAGTCTCCTGTACATTGTCATGAACCTCCATCCATAGTTCATCAGGCACTCTGTCTATCAGATCTAGTCCCTTAAGTCTATTTCTCACTTCCACTGTATAATTGTAAGGGATTTGATTTAGGTCATACCTGAATAGTCTAGTGGTTTTCCCCACTTTCTTCAATTTAAGTCTGACTTTGGCAATAAGGAATTCATGATCTGAGCCACAGTCCACTCCCGGTCTTGTTTTTGCTGACTGTATAGAGCTTCTCCATCTTTGGCTGCAAACAATATAATCAATCTGATTTCGGTGCTGACCATCTGTTGATGTCCATGTATAGAGTCTTCTCTTGTTCTGTTGGAAGAGGATATTTGCTATGGTCAGTGAGTTCTCTTGGCAAAACTCTATTAGCCTTTGCCCTGCTTCATTCTGTACTCCAAGGTCAAATTTGCCTATTACTCCAGGTGTTTCTTGACTTCCTACTTTTGTATTCCAGTCCCCTTTAGTGAAAAGGACATCTTTTTTGAGTGTTAGTTCTAAAAGGTCTTGTAGATCTTCATAGAACCATTCAACTTCAGCTTCTTCAGCATTGCTGGTCGGGGCATAGACTTGGATTACCGTGATATTGATTGCTTTGCCTTGTAAATGAACAGAGATTATTCTGTCATTTTGATTGCATCCAAGTGCTGCATTTCAGACTCGTTTGTTGACTGCGATGGCTACTCCATTCCTCCTCAGGGAGTCTTGCCCACAGTAGTAGATATAATGGTCATCTGAGGTAATTCACCCATTCCAGTCCATTTTAGTTCGCTGATTCCTGAAATGTTCATGTTCACTCGTGTCGTCTCCTGTTTGACCACTTCCAGTTTGCCTTGATTCGTGGACCTAACATTCCAGATTCCTATGCAGTATTGCTCTTTACAGCATAATCCTATAATCTGTCCTCTTTTATAACCACCTTGTTTTGAAAGAGAAAATTGAGGTACAGATAAGTTAAGGAACACACTCAAGGTATAATTTAAGGGCCCTGTCTAAGTAAAACTACAAAAATTATTACAAGATTGCTCAGTCTTCTCACTAGACCTTGGAAACTTAAACTTTATTAGATTCACAGTAAATTCTCTTTGCCTCTATTCTGTGTGCCATTTCATTGAGTTAAAGTTTTAGAGGAATGACAGTATTGACATCATTTACTTTGAATCCACAAACTTTTACCCGTGTAGATGGTTAATAACTGATATTGCATGTAGTAGTAGTTACCGTCTATTATTTCATGTCATAATTCAGAAAACTACTAATATCCAGTTAGTAGCAACTACCAGAAATTATCCCTTATTCCTAGAAGGAGGTAAAAACTGTGAGTGTTTTGTTTTGCTTCGTTTTGTTTAGATTGCAAAAGGTTTAAGTGGAAAGAAATGTGTAGAGAACGGCTAGTAAAGACCGCTCAACATTGGAATAAAAGAGAGAAGCCTCAAGAGGAAGAGCTGTAGGAGAACTATTTAAGACCATGGTCTTGGAATCTATCCATCTGGATTGTAGACTTGTAGAGCCAAATCTCACCAAGTTTTCTCATCTATAAAATGGTGATGATAAATGCTTACATTAAAGAGAAGTAGCAACTGAATGAGAATACTAAGTGAAGAACCCTTACCATAACATCTGGCAGATAAAAGTAAGAGGAGAAGTAGAAGTTAATAGTAATTGTTGCAGTTGACATGTCTTGTTCAAAATCATGCATATGTGCTGGCTAGGATCAAGATCTCTTGGTTTCTGATCAAAGGACCTTTTCCAATCCTCTACACCATCTCATCCCCCAAATCCAGGCATTTCTAGGAGACAGGAGTGGGAAATGGGAACAAAATGTCTAGTCTTTGGTGAATAGCTAAGCATTTTAAGAGTGGGCTTATATAACTTAATGAAGTGTTACCATTACCTAGAAAGACTGTTGGTAGAAATTTGGTTCCCATATAGTCCTAGCACTTCTTGGGAACTAGAACTTATTGGTCCCAGACAGAGAAACTTCTTTCTATGGAAAATGTTATATTCAGGACCCTGAACTTCCCTCTGTTTTTCTTTTAGTCTCACTACTAAATGCACATGTCAGTAAAATGGAGTTAGAAAACTAACAGTAACACCTGGTTAGAAAAGTTATCAGTAAGTTCTTATAGAGTTTTAGCCCTGCAGATCTTTGGGTAAATCCCCACCATGCATTTGACTTTAAGCTGGGGACTTAGACATCAACCTTGTTATTTTCATTGATGGCATCTCTAAAAGGACTGAAACACATGATCTCTTGGACATTTTTCTCAGTGACCCAAACAGGTTACATTTAGTGATGGAACATTGACAGTTAACCTCTTTAAGCCTAATATTCTTCACCTTTAAATGGAAAATATTTTCTTACGTTTGAGGGACTTGTTCGCATTTAACCAGATAGAGTAGTATCTGACACATGAGAGGTTTAAATAAATGCTAATGTTTATTTTTCTTAGTTTGCCCTCTTACATAGCATTTAGAGTGAATAGATGCTTTTCAAAATATCAGTTTCTATAATGTTTATAATTTTTAAATATAAAATTAATTAAGTTTGAGGAATGTTTGAACAAAGTGGAACAGACTTCTTTGCTATAGGATTTCTCAGAGTATTTGTGCTTATATGTATTAGGAAATGTCAAGAAGGTAGGAAGTACAACATGCTAGGTTTCCCAAACTCAATTTCCAGGAAAAATCTACACACGAATTTGCCCATGTTTTGTAGGGCACAGTTTGGGAAATGCACCATCTTATCCAAAATAATCTTTAGTAACAGAGCATGAGCCCTGAAGTTGCAAATCATACCTCTGACTCTTCATGGAGATTCTTCGAAGTTAAGCAGCAACTTTGACAGGAGAAGTGGCTTATACAGAAATGATGGATGAGTCAGGAGGTTGTATTTAATGGTCACAAAAAGTTTCATTTTTGGAGAAATGGGGTTAATTTCATAGAAGGGTATTTCTTTATTCCCATTTCCTCGGTAAAAAATCCTGTGACAGGAAAGCTTTAATTGAACACCAGATTGGGGCTCCTTTTTCTAGTGTCCAGTGTTGTTACTAGGAAGAGACTTCCCAGCCAGGGCTGCATCTCCCAGCCACTTGCCTCTGTATGTGGCCGTGTGACCAGTTTTATCAATGAAATGAGGGCAGAAATGATGTGTACCATTCTAGGCCATAACTTTTAATCAGTGGGTGTACCTCCTTCAGGTTTTCTTTCTCTTTCCACTGGATGGATAAGAAGGTGCGATAGCCCCTGTAGCACAAAAGGGAAGCCAGGGTATCTGGACCAGCACCGAGAGGAGAGCTGTGTGCTAAGAAGCAAACTGGATTGAACACTACTGTGAGAAATAGAACTCTACTGTGAGAAGACACTGATATTGTAGAATGTACTTGTTATAGCAGCTGATATTCCTTAACTAACATGATCTCTTCCTCTTTTTCTTTTTTCCAGAAATATTTTCTCTCTTAAAAGAGTTCTGTTATTCATTAGCTGAGGGTTTAGTCCTGTGTGAGACAAGAGGTTATAGGAAGGGGAAATAGAGATGTTCAAGACATAACACTTTTTCTTGGAGAAGCCTACAGTCTAGTTAGAGAGACAGTGATCCAGAACACATATACATGAAAGGTAGGTCTCCCTGAGTTCCTGCAGCTTGTTCCAGTCTTTGAGGTTTTTGTGCTCTGCAGAGCAGCTTCTCGGAGAAATGACAACTTTGATTGACTGTGCTTGGGACAAGATGGATGTGGAACAAGTAATGTGCAGGCCAGGGTTTGCAATTCCTTCCAGATCTAGCCTGTTAGCCTGCCACCTGGTGCTGAAAAGCCTCCAGATAGCTGGTGGCTGCAGTGATGGTTTTTAGTTCTAGCTGAGTAATTCTATTTTTTTAAAAATGAATGAATGAATGAATGTTTCCAGCTTTATTGATGTATAATTGATGCAAAATTATAAGGTATTTAAAGTCTTTGTATATTGTTATGATTTGATATATGTATATACTGAGAAAGGATTCTCTCCCGTCAAGTTAATGAACACTTCCATCACCTCACATATTTACTTTTTTTTTTTTTGGTGATAACATTTAAGTTCTGTTCTCTTTATAAATTTCAATTATACAATACAATGTGATTAACTATACTTACCATGTTACAAGTTAGATCCCTAGCTAAGTAATTCTTACTTGTGGGTAAAGATTTCTGAGTTTCAACTAATAGACTTTGTTTTCTACTTGTTGGTTTCATGTATTCATTCTTTCAGCAAATCTGTGAGTATGTACACTATACCTAGGACAAGGAAAATTCTGGTCTTTCTCTCCTGGAGCTCACAGATTAAGATACTCCCACAATCTCAGCAAATGTAACAAAGGCTGTAATAAAGACAGAAGAACTCTGCTCCATGGGATCAAAGGAAAGAGTGATGAACTTAGCCAGAGGGAGGCAGGGAGGAAGCCCATAGAAAGTGTTACTGAGGAGCGTTCTAAAGCAGGAATAGAAATTTTTCAGAAAAGTTGGGGAGATGTGATTGGAAGTGTGCTCTAATGTGCAACATGAGGAAACTCAAGGAATTGAGAAGTGGTTGAATGCTGGAGAAAGCAAGAAGCTCTGTGTGGATGGTACTGAAAATATCTCCTGAACCTGTAACAGTGTCACAAAAGATGGTGCTCAGTAAATATTTGTGTAATGCATAAATAGCACAGAAAGGAGGTTGGTATTTATTATATAAAGGGCTGCTGCTAAGTCACTTCAGTCGTGTCTGACTCTGTGCGACCCCATAGACGGCAGCCCACCAGGCTCTCCCGTCCTTGGGATTCTCCAGGCAAGAACACTGGAGTGGGTTGCCATTTCCTTCTCCAATGCATGGAAGTGAAAAGTGAAAGTGAAGTCGCTCAGTCATGTCCGACTCTTAGCGACCCCATGGACTGCAGCCCACCAGGCTCTTCTGTCCATGGGATTTTCCAGGCAAGAGTACTGGAGTGGAGTGCCATTGCCTTCTCCCTGTAAAGGGCTAGATGCCATCAAAAGTTTTAAAGTAGATGACTCAGATGTAAAAAAAAAAGAACAGCAGAAGATGAATTTCTAAGAAGCATATTACTTGATTATGAGATAGTCCCTTGGAAAACTAAAGCTGCAATATAGATTTTCATTATGGGCAATAGAGATGAGGGGTTTATAATGCTGTGCCTTTGAAATCTTAACTATGACATTATTTGCTACTACCTTGCAATATCAGGAAAAAGAACAGGCCCTAAGGCAAGCATTGAAAAGCACAGAAAATAAGACTTGGTTGATGAGTTGCTTATTGAGAACATATGTGAATGGAAAATGGGATGTTGAAAACATTCCTACATAAACTGAAGGTTGTTTATCCTATAGTACAATCAATCCCTATTATGCTAGTATAAATAAAGCCTTCCTTCAGAGAATCAGAGATGCTATGAAATTTTGTTTGCATTCTCATCCACAGATGATACTAAAAAAAATAATGGCAGTGAAATCATTTGGAGGTTGCAGACAAGGATGGAAAACTTATTTGAATTCAAAACGAAAGCATCATTTTGAATTGGAAAGCAACTACGTATGCATATAGGTTAATGCATTTTCAAAGCAAGGAACTGAAAATGCCAAAATATTACTACCTCTTTACAGTTATGTTGAACCCAAAGAAGATGACTGTTATTTCCAGATGGCACTACTGCCCACAGCTATGTTAGTAGGAAGTATAAGGTCCCACTGGAAGCAATGAACTTCTCCTTCTACCAAGTTTAGCACAGTAGGGTCATGAAAAATATCCTGGGCCAGCTATTTTAACTAGCATGAAAACAGTCCAGTTTGATGATGTTTAAAAATTCACATAGCAGTTTAGCTAAGAAATAATCTCTTATCATCTCCATTTTCTTTCTTTTATGGGGTGTTTTGGCAGAACCCCTTCTGACCATAAATAAGCAGAGCTAGAGGGGAGATATTCTGAGGACCATTACCTGTGTTTTTCCCCCAGGAAAGAAGGTATAGAAGGAGCCCAGAAGTGCTCATTTGCATTTTACGTGCCAGCCTACAATAATCCCATCCAAGGTTCATCTTTTCCAATGCTCTCTGAATTTGTAGGGGAGTCTTTTCAGGGGCTGCCTGGACATAATTCTTATTCTAACGGGTGAGGAGAGTACAGCAGAAGAAAATTTTCACTGATATGGTCTACCATTACATTCACCAGTTTGTTTCTATTGGTAGGCTAAGAGAATATCTTTGGGGGTGTTGATTTCTGTGACCTGGTATACTGGATATATTGGATTGACCAAGAAAAGTTCATTTGGGTTTTTCCATATAGCTTATGGGAAACCCTAAATGAAGTTTTTGGCCAACTCAATGGTGTGCCTGCTCTTGCACTTTCTATCTTCTTTCTGTTCTGGGAGGTTGACAAACATGGATAATATCAGTAGGCTCCCCTCCCTGTGCTTGGCTAGATTCCTTCATCATGTCACAGCTCCTGTCACATGACTGTCTGTCTCCTGGTGTAGGTAAATGCTTAACTGCACTCACTCCGTCAGGCCTGGGGAAGTGATAATGCCTCATTGTTACTCTCCTTGTCATTTCCAGGTACCCTTCCTACATTTTTCCAATTCAAATATTTCATCTATTTTCTATCTAGTTTCTACTCTAGTTAATGTCAGTTTCACTCACAGTTGACTCAGCAGGTACCACCACAGGTAGTTGTTACTGTGTCAATGCACCAACTTCCCAACATTTTATAATTTGCCAGAGAGAAGAAATTATCTTGTGTACCTTTAATTGCAGGCCTCCCTGGTGGCTTGGACGGCAAAGAATCTGCCTGCAGTGAAGGAAACCTGGGTTCAATTCCTGGGTTGGGAAGATCCCCTGGAGAAGGGAATGGTGACCCACTCCAGTATTCTTGTGTGGAGAATTCCATGGACAAAGGAGGCTGGTGGGCTGTAGTCCATGGGATCACAAAGAGTTGTACACAATTGATGGTCTATCACTCACTCACTCACCTTTAATCCCACATAGCAACCTAGCATGGAGTGTGGTGTACAGTAGGTGCTCACTAAGTATTGGTTCAATGAATGACTTAACATGTTAATTGACAATTTTGAGTCTCAAATTTTCAGACTAACCAAGTAGAACAGGTGAATGAATGGATAAAGAAATTGTAGTGTATATATACACACACACTATGGAATGCTATTCAGCTGTGAAAAATAATTAAATCTTGCCATTTGTGACAACAGGGATGCACCTTGAGGGCATTATACTAAGTTAAATAAGTCAGAGATAGAAACATAAGTAGTGTATGATCTCTCTTTTATGTGGCATCTACAAAAACCCAAAAAACAAAAAATTAAGCTCATAGATGCACAGAACAGATTGGTTGTTGCTAGAAGTGAGGGTTCAGGGGTGGGAGAAATGGATGAACTGTTGTTCTTCTTATTTTGAATAGATTGAGCAGCAACACAAAAAAAAAGAAAAAAATGACTGGAATACCTCCAAAGATGCTAGAACATTTTTCAAGTGATTTAAAAATCCTCCAAACTTCAAAATTACGTAGATCAAGAGAACACATGTTGCAAATAATTTTTTCAAGTCATGTCTTAAGTTCTGTAATATTAGAAAGTTGGATGAGTTAGCAATTATTTTTATCTTAACTGCTTTTGCATGCTCTTATCAAAAGAGACTTTCTTATCTCTGGGTTTCAGGGCAGATCATTATGAGGAGAATACTTTTTCAAGAGTCAGGATAATTATAGTTACTGTTTTTTGAGTTCCTACTACTTTCCAGGCATTTTACAAGCATTATCTGACTTAATTTAATAATAATATATCTTGTCACCACTGGCCCCACTTATGAAATAAGAGCTACGTGTTAGAGAAAATAGGTATCAAATACATGTAGAGGAAGATCTAGTTTATATCAAGGAATTAAACTTGAAGTGCAGTGTGAATAGGGGGAAGGCATGATTCTAATGCTTGGTCAAGAGGAAGGGGAATGGCCTCCTCTGGGTAGAGGGGTGGTAGAGAGTAAAGGAGAGGAGTAGAGATTGCTGAGAGTAGTAGTGGAGACCTGTTTCCCACTTGCTGCAGTTTCCAAGTCAGTTCTGCATGTGACAGTCCTGTGAAGGCTGATACTGGTTTCTAGAGCAACAGTAGTTCTGCCTAACAGGTTATTACAAAACATGGTGGCATCACTGAAAGTTTGTACCCTTTGACTAACATTTACCCATTTCTTCCACCTCCTACTGTAGTTAATAATACTGTAGCATATACATGAAATTTGCTTAAAGAGTAGATCTTGTGTCTTCACCACACACGCATACACACATGTACAAAAATGGTAAAGCAAATAAAGAAAGTGGTTTTAAACCATGGTCCTTTAGAATTGCTCATATGTGAGCAATTGTATTGGGTTTTGTCTGATGTAGTTTGGGCTTAGCTAGGGGCTCCACTGACTACGGGTGTCCAGGTTGGTTGAAGGGGCTCAGCTTCAGTTGGCTGGTACAGCTCTGCCCCACATGGCTCTTCACATTCTTAGGACCTGTGTTCAAACTGGGGGATGTTCTCCTCATAGCAACACTGGAGGCATAGGGGGACAAGTGGAAACATACAAATCTTCTTAAGGTGTAGGCTTGGAACTGACACAGTCATTCCTCCTTCCTTGTATTGGCCCAAGCAATTCACATGTCTCAGCCAACATCAGGAGCTGGAGAAATATATACCTTTAGTAACACAAAACCGGAAAGTCAAGTGTCAAAGGACATGGATCCTGGGAGGAGTGAAGAATTGGGGGAAATAATGCAATCCACCACAGCTGAACTGTGGTTTGCAGTTTCCTGATTTCATATGCTAACTAGATTTTGGTTGGTTTGTATATCTGTTGTCTTATTTCTGTGGCATTAATTTTTCATGGCCTTGAGAGCAACAGTAAGGGTTTGTGTGGTCAAGTCCACAGTCAGGAAATGGCACACAGGAAGGGGCATGTCTGAGCCAATGCAGTCAGACCATCATGAGCCTTCACCTATGCACCATTTGCAAATTTAGCAAAAAGACATCTTCTGTTTTCCAACATTAGGCATTCTTGTCATTTTGGAGAACAGTGGTCTAACTAAATTTTTTTTGTTTGTGTATCATATAATTAGTGATATTGAAAACTATGTTATACCAAATCATGGAGTTATTTTGAGTCACTTTGGAATTGAAATATTCACACACGAACTCTGCAGAAAGCTGGTCACTTTAGATGTGGGGCATGGAGAAAGGCATTTTGAGAGGAAATCATATGTGAATAATCTTGAAACTAGAAATGAACTGGCTTAATATCACCTCTGTTGCATGTCTTGTACAAAGAAAGAGAAGCATTCTATACTGTTTTACAGCCATGAGATTTCTCTGGTCTCCATCCCTGCCTTTCCTGTTCATGGCAAGTTCACATGGGAGCTTGTGCTCATTAATACAATGTCCCCCACTGAGTCTCTTCTCCCAGGGTAACTTGCTCCCTGCCCATGAGGACTGCAGGTGTTATCAAAGTCTGAGAATCTAGATCTTGAGACTTTCCTAGGGAGCAGCAACTGACCTTTCCTACTTAATTTCTTCTTACCAGAAGTTTCCTGTTTTCAAGCCCTCCTATATTCAGTATATCATTTGCATACTAATATTTGCATGCTAGTTGTATGCATATATAATCTAAACTAATATGGGCATGTTTTCAATGATTACTTACAAATTTTTTTTTGACCTGTGATTGTTTATCCTGTTTACTGCCTCCCTCATTTTTTTTGAGATTTAAATAGATTTCATGGCAAATAGATGGGGAAACAGTGGAAACAGTGTCTGACTTTATTTTTCTGGGCTCCAAAATCACTGCACATGGTGACTGCAGCCATGAAATTAAAAGACACTTACTCCTTGGAAGCAAAGTTATGACCAACCTAGATAGCATATTAAAAAGCAGAGACATTACTTTCTCAACAAAGGTCCATCTAGTCAAGGCTATGGTTTTTCCAGTAGTCATGTATGGATATGAGAGTTGGACTATAAAGAAAGCTGAGCACTGAAGAATTGGTGCTTTTGAACTGTGGTGTTGGAGAAGACTCTTGAGAGTCCCTTGGACTGCAAGGAGATCCAACCAGTCCATCCTAAAGGAGATCAGTCCTGGATGTTCATTGGAAGGACTGATGCTGAAGCTGAAACTCCAATCCTTTGGCCACCTGATGTGAAGAGCTGACTCATTTCAAAGACCCTGATGCTGGGAAAGATTGAGGGCGGGAGGAGAAAGGAGAAGGGGAGGAGATGATTGGATGGCATCACTGACTCAATGGACATGAGTTTGGGTAAACTCTGGGGGTTGGTGATGGACAGGGAGGCCTGGTGTGCTGCTGTTCATCAGGTCTCAAAGAGTCGGACACGACTGAGCGACTGAACTGAACTGAACAGGTGTAGTAATGCTGATTTGTAAAACAGCATGGGAATTTCTGGCATATTTTTATGGGAACAATTGAACAAAATATTTGAAATTTTGACTTTATTTTAAAATCCAGGAAGAAGTCTGCAATGCCTTTTGTACAAAATGCTTGGCATTATTTTCTAATCAGCAGAGAGGCTCTGCACATTCCCTTGCCCATCCCAAGCCAATTATTTATGGCATTTTTCTAGCAGTGATAAAATAGAGCCAGGGCATAAAATGTCATAAAGAATACTGAAAAAGAATGAAAAGTAACCCTTAAATATTGCATATTGCCTATTCTTAGCAGCATTGAGTGATGTTGACCTTTGATAGGAATGTGTGTATGTATGCTCATTACTTCAAATAGACTATAAGTTCAACTTGCAAAGACTGATAACAAAATTATAACTGTCCAATAGAAATTATCTGAAATTCATGCAGCTAGATCAAAAGCCTCCCCCAGCTCCAAATGAGCAGTAACTGGAATGAATTACATTATGGAGCCTTCCCAACTGCAGCTTAAATCATTTAAGACTTGTTTGGTATGGCACCTGCTGCTCACTTATTTTTAGGAGAGAAAATGTACAGTCTTGAGCATAAGGGCCTGAAGGATTTTTATACCCAAGGAAAAGCCTAAATGTGCCAAAATTTTGGAAGCTGAATTTTTAGAAGGGCAGCTTAATTTGCTGCTCTTGCAGGAAGTTTAAGGGGCTGAGATCACAGTGAAAGAGCTCACAGCATCATGACCCCTCTGTATCCTTACTGTAGGAACTTTAGTGGGAGGCCATTGTGAAGACTGCTTCCAGTTTTTGATCACATGAGCCGCAGACTTCATTACATCAGGCAGAAGGATGAGCTTAAGAAATGAAGGATAGAAACTGGGATTCCAAATGTTTGCTTAGTTTTCAAGGGAGCTTTATTCCTCATGATGTTTCATGGTGAACTTTACATTTCAGAAATGAGAAACCCTGACCTAATTACTTTCTAAGCTCACTAGAACTGTCATACCTTATGTAACACTGATGCCTTTACAAAAATAAGGGTTAGAGGAGAGAGCTGATGCTGAATCTACATGTGAGAGGTTAAGAGAGAAATGAGGGCACACATCTGTGTCATCCATTTCAGCCCTGAGAGAGCTTTAGTACATACCTGTGATGTCTGGTAAGATCATTAATAGCCACATAAAACTTCTTAAGTGACTTAAAATTAAATGTAATTATAAAATATAATTAAATATAAAAACCTAAATGTAAGACTTTTCAGTCTTACATAATAAACTTACAATAAAACTCCTAGAAGAAAACATAGACAAAACACTTTGACATGAATTGTAGCATGTTTTTGGATCTGCCTCCTAAGGCAAAGGAAAGTAAAAATAAACGAATGGGACCTAGTTTAACTTAAAAGCTTTTGCATACCAAAGAAAACCAACTGAATGTTAGAAAATACTTAAAAATGATGTGACTTAATAAGGGGTTAATATACAAAATATATAAACAGCTTGTATAACTCAGTATCAAAAAACAACCTGATGAAAAAATGGGCAGAACATCTAAATAGACATTTTTCAAAGGAAGATGCATAGATGAGCAATAGGCACGTGGAAAGAGCTCAGCATTGTTAATCTTCAGAGAAATGCAGATTGAAACCACTATGAGGTATCACTCTACACCTGTCAGAATATCTGTCATCAAAAAGTCTACAAATTAATGTTGGTGAAGATGTGGAGAAAAGGGGGCCCTAGTATGCTGTTGATGGGAATGCAAGTTGCTGCAGCCACTGGAAAACAGTATGGAGGTTCCTCAAAAAACTAAAAATAGAACTACCATATAATCCAGCAATTCCACTCCTGGAAATATATTAGAAAAAAATAAAAGCACTAATAAAAAAGATATATGCATCTCAATGTTCCTAGAAGCATAATTTACAGGAGTCAAGATCTGGAAGCAATCTGAGTGTCCATCAGTATATAGATGGATAAAGAAATGTGGTTTATATATATAGAATGGAATATTACTCAGCCACAAAAATGAAATTATGCCATTTGCAACAGCATGGGTGGACCTGGAGGATGTTATACTTAGTGAAATAATTCAGAGAAAAACACTGTATGTTATCACTCCTATGTGGAATCTAAAACCTGAAACAAATGGAGGTAACAAAGCAGAAACCGACTCTCAGATACAGAGAGCAAACTAGTGATTTCCACTGGGATGATGGAAGGTGGGAGGAGCAAGATAGGGGGGTAGGGGACTAAGAAGTAAAAACTATTATGTATAAAATAAATAAGCTACAAGGATATCTTGTACAGCACAGATAGCCAATATTTTACAATAACTCTAAATGAAGTATGATCTATAAAAATATTGAATCATTTTGTTATACACATGAAACTAATATGTGTATAAATCAACTGTACTTCAACTGGAAGAAAGAAAAGTAAATATAATTAAGCATTCAATTCCTCAGTCACATAAACCACTAGGCATATATGGCCATTTACTGGACATTGAAGATTTTGGAATGTTTTCATCATCACAGAAAGTTCTTTAGGACAGCAGTGTTAGGCTTTTCCCCTATAAGAAAAAACTTACTCTTAAAAAAAAGTTTTGGGAAAAGTTTTTAAAAATTCTCAAATTAGAAAAAATGAATTAAAACCCATGTGTTTACATAATCTAATTTCTTTTAATTTAATTGATGTGTATTGAAGTTTTGTTTGAAGTTTTTGGTGCTTTCCTCTTACACATCAAGTGATATTCCTGTTGTCCTGCATCACTGATGTTTTATCCAAGTCTTCTGCACAATCTACTGTGTGAGCTGAGTTTATTCTTACTTCCTTCTTACACTGATGGTAACTCTACATAGAAAACCCTTTTCTTTTTTTCCCCACGTAGCTGAAACCCATCCTCCTTGGAAGGCCTCATTTATGTTCCATCTCCCTGTGAATACTCTTCAGAACACTACAACTCATCTAACTACTTTCTGTTCTGATAATTTGCTGCTTTTTTTTTTTTTTGTATTATACTTTCTTTCATGTGCTGATTTTCTTTTCGTAATTAGTATGTAATGTCTTTGAAAACTGGGACCCTGTCTTATATTTTGCTCATCAAGTATGACCTTTGCCATCATCCTGAACTCCATCAAATTTAGGAACCTTAACATAACTTTGTTTGTGCTCAAACTACCGCACAATTGCACTCATCTCACATGCTAGTAAAGTAATGCTCAAAATTCTCCATGCCAGGCTTCAGCAATACATGAACCATGAACTTCCAGATGTTCAAGCTGGTTTTAGAAAAGGCAGAGGAACCAGAGATCAAATTGCCAATATCCGCTGAATCATCGAAAAAGCAAGAGAGTTCCAGAAAAACATCTATTTCTGCTTTATTGACTATGCCAAAGCCTTTGACTGTGATCACAATAAACTGTGGAAAATTCTGAAAGAGATGGGAATACCAGACCATCTGACCTGTCTCTTGAGAAACCTATATGCAGATCAGACAGCAGCAGTTAGAACTGGACGTGGAACCACAGACTGTTTCCAAACAGGAAAAGGAGTACGTCAAGGCTATATATTGTCACGGAGCTTATTTAACTTATATGCAGAGTACATCATGAGAAATGCTGGGCTGGAAGAAGCACAAGCTGGAATCAAGATTGCCGGGAGAAATATCAATAACCTCAGATATGCGGATGACACCACCCTTATGGCAGAAAGTGAAGAAGAACTAAAGAGCCTCTTGATGAAAGTGAAAGAGGAGAGAGAAAAAGTTGGCTTAAAGCTCAACATTCAGAAAACTAAGATCATGGCATCTGGTCCCATCACTTCATGGGAAATAGATGGGGAAACAGTGGAAACAGTGTCTGACTTTATTTTGGGGGGCTCCAAAATCACTGCTGATGGTGATTGCAGCCATGAAATTCAAAGACACTTACTCCTTGGAAGGAAGGTTATGGCCAACCTAGATAGCATATTTAAAAGCAGAGACATTACTTTGCCAACAAAAGTCCGTCTAGTCAAGGCTATGGTTTTTCCACTGGTCATGTATGGATGTGAGAGTTGGACGGTGAAGAAAGCTGAGCGCCAAAGAATTGATGCTTTTGAACTGTGGTGTTGGAGAAGACTCTTGAGAGTCCCTTGGATTGCAAGGAGATCCAACCAGTCCATCCTAAAGGAGATCAGTCCTGGGTGTTCATTGGAAGGCCTGATGTTGAAGCTGAAACTTCAGTACTTTGGCCACCTCATGCAAAGAGTTGACTCATTGGAAAAGACCCTAATGCTGGGAAGGATTGGGGGCAGGAGGAGAAGGGGACGACAGAGGATGAGATGGTTGGATGGCATCACTGACTCGATGGACATGGGTTTGGGTAGACTCCGGGAGTTGGTGAGGACAGAGAGGCCTGGTGTGCTTCAATTCATGGGGTTGCAAAGAGTCAGACACGACTGAGCGACTGAACTGAACTGAACATAACTTTTAGTCTAGGAATATTCCAGTTTTGTCCACTGTCCCAATAATGTGGGCTTTTTAGCAGCAATTTTGTTTTTCTTTAAGATCCAGTTAAGAATTGTGTATTACACTTAGTTAGCATGGCTTTTGGACCTTCTTTGTTGTTCCGTCACCAAGTCATGTCTGACTGTTTGTGACCCTATGGACTGTAGCATGGCAGGCTTCCCTATCCTTCACTGTCTCCTGGAGTTTTCTCAAACTCATGTCCATTGGGCTTCCCAGGTTGTGCTAGTGGTAAAGAACCTGCCTGCCAGTGCAGGAGACATAAGAGATATGGATTCAGTCCCTGGGTTGGGAAGATTCCCCTGGAGAAGGGAATGGCAACACACTCCAGTATTCTTTCCCGGAGAATTCTGTTGACAGAGGAGCCTGGTGGGCAACAGTCCATAGGTTTGCAAAGAGTCCAACATGACATGACTGAAGTGACTTAGCATGCGCACATGTGGGTCCATTAAGTCAGTGATGCCATACAACCATCTAATTTTTAGTCACCCCCTTCTCCTCCTGCCCTTCTTTACTCTGGGACAGTTCCTCAGTCTTTCATTGTCTTTCATACCACTGGCATTTTTGATAAAAATACAGGCTTTTTATTACCTTAGCCTAATTGCCTAGTTTTTCCCACTGTATAGTTACTGTTTTTTTCCTTTTGTAGTCAAAAAGTAATTGTTGACGGGCTTTGTGGAAATGTAATATCCTTTTCACTGTCAAACTTTTCTGTTACCCAAATTTAGCACCTATTGAGGATTCTTGCCTGCATCAGTTTTTATAGTGCTGTTTGCAAAATGTTGATTTTCTAAATGCACCCTCCTTTACTCTATTTTCATATCAGTATTACATGAAATTTATTAGTCTGTGTTTGTTTACAGTATAAATTAATGGATTCTATTTTATTTAATAGTTTGTAACTTATTAGTTAGTTCAGTCGCTCGGTCATGTCCGACTCTTTGCGACCCATGAACCGCAGCACGCCAGGCCTCCCTGTCCATCACCAAGATTGAGGGCAGGAGGAGAAGGGGACAACAGAGGATAAGATGGTTGGATGGCATCACCGACTCAATGGACATGGTTTGGGTGGACTCCTGGGGGTTGTTAACTATTACCATCCTCTATTTCAATGATTACATTTCCTGAATTTGGTCAGTTGGCATTCCTTCAAGCTGATTCCTATGTCTTTGTGACATATCCACACTTCTTTTTTCAGTTCTTCTTTATTTTCGGGCTCAAAAATAGGATTCAGGATCATCTAATACTTTCTTGCCCCAGCCTTGGAATCAGCCATTTCTCCAAGGAGCTATGATTCCTTTTAGTGGAGAATGGTATTTAGAAACCGAGATCTGGGCAAAAATCTGCAATTTGAGCTGGGCTTTGTGGAGAAAGTTTATTTCTACTTAGTGTCCTGTCCTGGGATTGCTCAATTGAGAGATGTCCTGTCTTGAAATAAGGGATATATTGCCATTGTTCAAATATAATTTTTGTCTTTCAGTGTTTTTTCCTTTTAAATAGTTCTCTTCATATAAGTTTTGAACATTTCGTATTAACTTTACTTTTAAGCATTTCATCTTTTATTTATTTTTGCTGTTATAAACAGAATCTTATTTCTATTGTATCTTCTATTAGATTTTATTTGAGCATGAGAAAGCTTTTGGTTTTTGCATGTTAATTTTAAAGCTACCAGCTCGCTAAATATTTTTTAATTGTTTGAATTATTTTTAGCATTATTCTCTAGGCTTTTTCAGGTATACCATCATGTCATCTGCAAATAGAGATAGTTTTGTTGCCTTTCCAGCTCATATGCCATGAACTGTTCTCTGTTCTCTAATTGTGTTAGCTAATATCTCAAAGATATTGTTAAATGTAGTAGGTACAGTGGTCATCCTTGCCTTGATCTTAACTTGTGCCAGAACACTTCTAAAGTTTCTCCATTAGATAAGATACTAGCCATAGGATGAGGTATACATAGTTCATTACCACAATAAGGAACTATATGCCCATTCTTATAATCTCAAGTACTTTTATTAGGAATGGGTGTTCACTTTTGTTAAATGCTTTTTTTTCCAATATCTTCATAAGATTTTTCCTCTTTAAAGTATTAATATGATAAAGTATTTTAATGAATTTAATGCCCAATATTTGCATTCCTGGTATAAACTCTACTTAGTCATGGTTTTCATAATGTGCTATTGGGGTTTAGTTGCAAATATTTTTTAAAGAATTTTTGCATCAATGGTTGTTAGATATATTAGTCTGTTTTCTCTTTCTTGGTTTGTTTGTTAAGTCAGGTTTAATTAGAAATATCATAATACCTTATAAAATGGATTTGGAAGTTCTCTTGCATTTTATATTCTCTTGAACAATTTATGTAGCATGGGAACTATCTGGTAGAGGTCTGCTTGTGAAGCCACCTGGACTTGTGCTTTTTGGTTACATAGCTCCTTTATAACTTTTACCACTTATTCTACAGAAAATGGTCATTTAAATGTTCTATTTCTACTGGAATAAACTTTGGTAAATTAAATACAATTATAAAATTACCCATTTCATCATTTCCTAAACTTTTTTGGTGTATAGGGTGAAAATTGACCTCGTGATTTAAAACATTTCCTCTGTACTAATATTTATCCCTTGTTGTTTCTCGTTTTGCATCTTGGCATATTCTCCTCTGTTTAATAAATTATAATAAATTAGCTAGTAGTTTGTCTATTTTATTGATTCATTTTAGGGAATCAGGATTTTTGTATATTTATTTATGATTTGTTTTCTACCTCGTTAACTTTTTTTATCTTTATCATTTCTTTCCTTATACTTTTAGTTTTCTTCATTGTCCTTTTATTGCTTTTTGAATTGGAAATTTAATTTCCTTTTATTCTAAATATGTTCTCAAAGCTATGAGTTTTAGTCTCATCATTACTTCAAACATATCCCATCAATTCTGCTGATATGCAGTGTTTAATTCCCCTTTCAGTGTTCAGTGTCTTTTTATTTCCTGTTCCACTCAAAAATTGTTTGAGGACCTTTTTTTTTTCAGATGGAAGAGTGCTTTGAGATTTTGGTGATTATTGTAATTTTTTAGTTTTATTGCATTGTGATCCAAGAGTAATTTTGCAGTATCCTTGCTTTATTAAGTTTACCAACATTGTCTTCGTGAAGTAATACATTATTAACTATTATGAATGTTCCCTGTATACTTGAGAACTTATATTCCCTATTATTGGGGTGAGTTGTTAGGTATATATGCATAAGTTCTACACTATCCATAGCATTGGTTGTTTTCTTTAGGTCTTCTAAAACATTACATAAAAATTGTCCCCTTACATTGTTTGTACTGAAAATGATGTTAAAGTCTCCTATCATTACTGTGCTTTTGTTTGCTTCTTTTGCATCTCCTGTAGTCTTGACTTGAATTCTATTTGTCTAATATTAAGATTGCAACCTTGCCCTCTTTTTATTTCCATTAGCTTTGTCTATTTTTTCCTATCCGTTTATTTAAGCCTTTTTGAGTCACTATTTTAGGTGTGTCAAATGTATGATGCAGAGTTGACCTTTGTTTTTGAGTCATTTAAAAAAAAGTTTTCTTTTAATTGCCAAGTAAAGCCACATTACATTTGTTGATATGACTGATAAGTTTTGATCTCAACACTGTTATATTATTTTCTATAACACAGCCTGTGTGTATCCTTCATTCTTTTTTGAAAATTTCTTTTAGTATTTAGAAAAGTTTTTATTTTTGTTGTAGTGGTTAACTTTGTATTTATAGACAATCTCTTATAGTGCTCTTATTTTTTCTCAATTTTGTATGGTCTTGTTGCTAGTTTTAAATGATACCCTTTTACTTCCACTTATTTCCTATATAATGATCAATGATCTGATTTTAATTTTCTTTTTCTATTGTGTTAATTTGCATTTTTCTACTTTGTCAGAACACATAATATTCACCTAATATTTCCCATCTATCCTATTACCTTTCAGTCTTAAATCTTTAATTAAATATATCAAACTCTTACTCTCAGCACTTTGTTAAATTTCCCTAGTCATGTCTTGATTGAAAGGAGCTTCTTCTCTGGTAAATCCTTCAGGAAATGGTTCTAAAAAGACCTCAAATAAAATCAAATATACCACATATTAAGAATTACTTGGAGAAAAATAATAGCACAAATTTCAAATTACCTATTGAACCCAAGTCTCCTGCATTGAAGGCAGATTCTTTACTGAATTTTTTGATATTTAAAATTATCTTTCTGTTGCTTTGATACTGGAAAGATTACTTAGCTGAATAGAAAATCTTTGGCTCCTACTTGTTTCCCTTGAGTTTCTTACTGCTAATTCTTATTTTTCTTTGTGTGTTTCTCTTGAGAAATTTGATGTCCATGTGAATTTGTTACCCATATAATAACTAGTTCTTTTTGCCTCAAAGTCCTGAGAAATTTTTGTCTTTAAAGTCTCCTTCTATGTTAGACTCTATCTCAAAACTGATCATTTCACACCAATTTTCCAAGGTACACAGTGGATACTTTCAATATGTAGATTTTCTTTTTGTCTTATCTCTGGAAACATTTCTCAGATACTTATATAGTATTTCTTCTAGTTACTGCAGTTGTACCTATATTGGATTTTCTTTTCCTTCTTTCTCAACAGTTTTCCTTCTGACCCTTTTTACTTTTTTCTTTTTTCCTTTCTGTTCTTTTTAGTTGTTTCCTTGCCTTTGTTCATTGTCCCTGGTAATTATTTAGATACCTTGTAATTTTTTTTTGAGACTTTTTTCTTTCTTTTATTTTTTTCTGGAGTTCATTGCATGTCTTTATTATTTTTCACTTTTATTCTCAAATTCTTGAATTCCTAATTTTGAATAGTTTTATATCTCCAAATGATTATTTGAGGAAGTTTAATAAATTTGGAGCATTGATTTACACTTTTTATCTCTTGATTATCTTTCTTGAGGGAGCTAATCATCAGCTGAAATGTTTTAAGTCTCATTTTTTGTTTTCTATTTCTCATGGCTTTATGTCAAGTTAGCCTGAAAAGTTTATTGTTGTTGTTCATTTGTTTTGGTTTTGTCTTTTCTATTCTAAGATCTTTCAGACTTCATCACTGAAGTGTACCCACTTATGCCAGAATATTGAAGTATAATTTCCTTAGTGAATAATCTTTCTGTTGATGAAGGTGATGGAGGAGGGATTGATATGCATTGTGTTTCTCTTTCTTTTACTCCTCTCTCTCTCTCTCTTTCCTGTAGGTTCCTTAACTTTTTTCCATCTTATATCTTTGTTACTTTAATGCCACATCAACAAAGTTTCACTCCTTCTTCATTTATTATCTTCCCCCAAAATACTTTGCAGAGACATCAGTGGAATCTCTGGTTTCACTCATTTTCAAGCCTCTTTTCTATTGGTGTTACCATAAACTACTAAGCCCCAGACCTGTGTTCAGTATTTTAGCATTCAGTATACAGTCTCTCCCTGGGAGTTTTTATCTGGCTTTTATGTAAGTCTTATATATTCCTCTTGTCTTTTCCCTGGAGACTCCTCAGGCAACAAATGCCTCACTTTAGGAACCTACAAGCTTGTGATAGTGAAAGCTGCAGTTGGAATTTGATGATTGTTTTTCTACTACTAATGGGGGTTTCCCTTGTAGCTCAGCTAGTAAAGAATCTGCCTTCAATGCAGGAGACTTGGGTTCAATAGGTAATTTGAAATTTGTGCTATTATTTTTCTCCAAGTAATTCTTAATATGTGGTATATTTGATTTTATTTGAGGTCTTTATTGAGCTTAAGACTTTTTGGACAGTGTGTAGGAAGCTGCCTTTATGTTAGGGTCAACCAGACCTCTCCATAACTCAAGTTTTTTTTTTTTTCTTTTGATGATCTGTATTTTAGTTTTTCCTTTTTGTCTCAGTTCCCCAGTATCTGTTTCTGCATCTCAAGCTTAGAATTCCCATGGCTTCTGCCTTGATCACCATTTTGTATTTTCCTCATATTATTAGTCCATGGAAACACATTGGTCGTTTCTTTTAGACTGGTTATAAATTTATCAAAAGATTCCTGATTGTTTAGAGTAGAAGATGTATCACACCATGAATTTACTGCATCAATTTCACCTGATAGCTCTTTACTTGGTATATAGGACAGAATCAGGAAAAAATAAAAACAGATTATGTTTGGCGAAATGTCTCTTTAGATCTTCTGCCCATTTTTTTTATTGGGTTGTTTGTTTTCCTGATATTGAGCTTCATGAACTGCTTGTATATTTTGGCAGTTAGTCCTTTGTCAATTGCTTCACTGACAATTATTTTCTCCCATTCTGAGAGTAGTCTTTTTATCTTGTTTATGGTTTCCTTTGCTATTCAAAAGCTTTTAGGTTTAATTAGGTCACATTTGTTTATTTTTGTTTTTATTTCCATTCCTCTAGGAGGTGGATCATAAAGGATCTTGCTGCAATTTATGTCAAAAAGTGTTCTGCCTATTTTTTCTCCCCCTTTAAGGGTTTTATAGTTTCTGGTCTTACATTTAAGTCTAATCAATTTTGAGTTTGTTTTTGTATATGGTATTGGGAAGTGTTCTAATTTTATTCTTTTACATGTAGTTGACCAGTCTCCCCAGCACTATTATTGAAGAGACTATCTTTTCCCTATTGTATATTTTTGCCTCCTTTGTCAAAGATAAGGTGCCCATAGGTGTGTGGGTTTATCTTTGGGCTTTCTTCCTTGTCTCATTGGTTTACATTTTTGTGTTTGTGCCAGTACCATACTCTCTTCATGACTATAGCATTGTAGTATAGTCTGAAGTCAAAAAGGCTTATTCCTCCAGATCCATTTTTCTTTTAAGATTGCTTTGGCTATTCGGACTCTTTTGGGCTTCCATAAAAATTGTGAAGGTTTTTGTTCTGTGAAAAATGCCATTGGTAATTTGATAGGGATTGCACTGAATCTGTAGATTGCTTTGGGTAGTATAGTCATTTTCACAATATTGGGTCTTCCAATCCAAGAACATGGTATATCTCTCCACCTGTTTGTGTTGTCTTTGATTTCTTTCATCAGTGACTTACAGTTTTCTGTATACAGGTCTTTTGTCTTCATAGATAAGTTTATTCTTAGGTGTTTTATTCTTTTTGTTTCAATGGTAAATGGGATTGATTCCTTAATTTCTCTTTCTGGCTTTTCATTGTTAGTCCATAGGAATGCAAGGGATTTTTGTGTATTGATTTTGTATCCTGTGATTTTAGTAAGTTTGCTGATTAGCTGTAGTAATTTTCTGATGTCTCTAGGTTTTTCTATGTATAATGTCATGTCATGTGCAAACAGTGAGAATTTTGCTTCTTGTTTTCTAATCTGGATTCCTTATATATCTTTTTCTTCTCTTATTGCCATGGCTAGGACTTCCAAACCTATGTTGAATAATAGTGGTAAGAGTTAGTACCCTTGTCTTGTTCCTGATGTTAGAGGAAATACTTTCAGTTTTTCATCACTAAGTATATTATTTGCTGTGGGTTTGTTGTATATGTCCAGTAGAGGACCTAAACAGACATTTTGCCAAAGGAGACATACAGATGGCCAATAAACACTTGAAAAAATGTTCAACAATGCTAATTTTTAAAGAAATGCAAACTACAATGAAGTATCATCTCACACTGGTCAGAATGGCCATCATCAAAAACACTACAAACAATAAATGATGGAGAGAATGTTGAGAAAAGGGAACCATCTTGCGCTGTCAGTGAAAATGTAAGTTGATAAGAGCCATTATGGAGAACAGTATGGAGATTTCTCAAAAAAAAAAAAAAAAACACAAAAACCTAGGAATAAAACTGCCATAATGACACACAATCCTACGACTGGGCATATACCCTGAGAAAACCACAATTCAAAAAGACACATGTACCCCAATATTCATTGTAGCACTATTTGTAGTAACTAAGATATGGAAACAATGTAGATGTCCATCGACAGATGAATGGATAAAGAAGTTGTGGTACATATGTACAATGGAATATTACTCAGCCATGGAAAGAAATGATTTTAAGTCAGTTGTAGTGAGGTGGATGAACCTCACGCCTGTTATATAGAGTGAAGTAAGTCAGAAAAACAAATATCGTATATTAATGTGTATATACGGAATCTAGAAAAATGGTACTGATGAACCTATCGGCAGGGTAGCAGTAGAGCTGCAGACTTAGAGGACAGCCTGTGGACACAGTGTGGGACAGAGAGGGTGGAATGCATCGAGAGAGTAACTTTGAAACATATGCATTACCATAAGTAAAATAGATATCCAGTGGGAATTTGCTGTATGACCCTGGGAGCTCAAACTGGTGCTCTGTGGCAACCTAGAGGGGAGAGATATGGTGGGAAATGAGAGGGAGGTTCCAGAGGGAGAGGACATATGTATATCTATGGCTGATGTATGGCAGAAACCAATGCAACATTGCAAAGCAATTATCCTCCAGTTAAAAATAAAATTTAAAAGATTATATACTCAAATTAGGTAACTTGAAAATTTATTAAAGAATTACTTCTATGTGCATAATTGGAGTATAGAGAATGTCAAGCAATAATGCAGAGTGTAGCAAAGCACAAGGACTGGTGCAGTACCTCGACTAGTAACAGACAGGAATACGTACCACCTTTAAGTCTGAAAAGGCAAGGAGAAGAGAAAGGCTGTCAAATCCTAAATAAAGAGAGCAGAGTGGAAAGGGTTGCCTCATAGGATCTGGGGCTTTTCGTTGAGGGCATAGCTAGTCAAGGTGAACTTGTTTTCAAAAGACTAGAAGAATGACTAGACTAAATTCACTCTCTCCCTTCAGTCTCTTGCTGGGGTTCCCTTTAATCCAACCCAAAAGGGAACCAAAGGAAAGAGAGCCTGTTGTTGGTGTAGTCCATATATTTAGCTTCTCCACATAAGAGAAGACTGAATTATGGACAGTATATTTAGAGGAGTGTGGTTAATAAAGATTTTCAGGTATGACTGCAATACTATCTTCTGTCTTGCGTGTTCTTCTAGATTACTACCATACCCATACTGTTATACTCAAGAGCTAGAGTCAGGTCATATCTCCTTAGGTGAGCCTTTATGACTGTCTGAACTAATAAGGTGAGATGGAAGTGAGGTTATGTGACTCTCAAGGTCAAGTTATAAAAGCAAATACAACTTCTCGCTGGCTCGCTGTATTTGGACGCTCACCCTTGGAACTTGGTCGCTCTGCTTTGAGGAGGCTCTAGCCATGTGGAGGGATCCATGGAAGAGGAACTGAGGTTTCTGGCCCTGAACCCTGGTTGAGCAACCAGATAACTGTTGGGACCAATTGTCAGTCTTCATGAATGAGCCATCTTGCTGGAAAATCCTTTACACCTTGGTTGAACCACCCCAGTTTACACCACATGGAGTAAGAGGCAAGTGTGTCCCATTAAACTCTGTCCCAATTGCAGGTTTGTGATCATAATAAATAACTGTTCTTGTTTTAAGTCCCTAAGTTTTAGGGTCATTTGCTACCCAAAACAAGGGGCGAGTGGACACTATCCAGCATACCTGGCTGATGTGAAAGTATCCTTCATATTTTAGCTCAAATCTCATATCCTAAGAGATTGTGCTCCTGATGGAAGAAACTTCTAAGGACTGAGATGTTTCCTTACCTCCCCTCTAGCACTCTGTACTAGTCTGTCATGGAATTCAACCTATTGTATTTTAATTACCAATTTACTCCCCCTTGTACTAGATTACATGCTCCATGAGGGCTGATATGATGGCTTGATTATCATTTTACCTCCAGTGCCTACTGCTGATGCTGAAGCATAGTACAAGTTTAATATATTTTGGTTAAATAAATGGATATGGATTTGGACCTTTTTTCCCCTAGCTTTAACTTTCTAAGAACTTTTATGGGTTGTCATTCATAGCCCCAGGGTTGCAGATTAAGAAGCAGTTGTGAGCAGCATCTCAGCATGAGGCTGCCATTTGAGCAGTTTCTCTCTATAATATACCAGCCTTTCAGAGTGCCTGGTGTGACACCACTATCATTTTTGCAGAACACTAATAAAAAATGATTTGATGTCGTTAAAAATGATTTCTCAAACGTGTTCTTAGGAGGAAAGGGAAATGGAGAGATGGTACAAGGAGATTTGGAAAAAAAATAATTGTCTTCCTTTTCTGAGGAAAGAAATGAGGATAAAGAACTCAGGAAAGAAGGGAGGGTAAATGGCAGGGGAAGTAAGATTTAGTAGCCCAGATGGGGGATTTTAGAATCAGAACTGAATTTAGATTCTGTCTCAGCACTTTTTGGGCTGCTGGATAAGTGAACCTCAGTGTCCTCCTTTGAAATGAACATAGTAGTAGCCATTATACAGAGTTGTAGAGGATTAAGAGACCCTATATAAAGGCTAACGCAACACATGGTATATGGAACATGATTAACAAATGTTTTCTACATCATTCATATCCCTACAAGCACTGCTATCAGAGCTGTGGAACTAATTGAGAGAGAAGATGGGGGTTATATCTTCTGACCTCTGGAGTCTAGTTCCTATCCGATGGGTGACCGCTGATGCCAAATATTCAGTAATATATTTCTTTGCTTCATGTGTAAGTATAAGACAGTTGAACGCTATCATGATGTTACTTCATAGTCACTGCACTTGCTACTTTATAAGCAAATTCTCCCTTGGCTTAGAGGTAGTCAGAATGCAGATATACCTGAAGAAAGAGGGAGATGAACCATGGCTGGTTCACCATCATATCAGTGATTCATTTAGATGTTCTGAACAAAAAGTGTATTATTGAGTACCTAGAAGATACCAAGACAATTTATGACAAAGAGCAAATTTGCCAACCTGAGTATACCTTCAGAAATTTTTTGGGCACTTTTATATAAATGTGTTTTTTAGTTGCATAAGAAAAGAGGTGTAATTTTTGATTTCTGTGTTCAAATCTTGACTCACCACTCATTTCCAAAGGGACCTTAGGCTAGTTTTAATTTTCCAGAGCCCAAGTTTTCTCATTGGCAAGAAGGAGATAAGAATAACACTTACATTGTAGGATTGCTATGATAATTAATGAGAAAATGTATAAAATGCCTATTGCAAAGATAGTTCATCCTAGATACTTAGTGTCCACTTGTTAGACTAATTATTTTTTAGATCAAGGAAAAGCAAAATGTTGTGGGTAGGGGGCAGAGACAGGATGTTTGAAGGGAAAGAGTAGGAGATAAGTTTAGGGGATAGGTCTGGGGATAAATTTTCAAATGCCTTGGAGGGTCTGAAAGTTTGAATTTTAGTTAGTGGATATTAGATCAACTTAGATCAGATTAGATATTAGAAAAGAGGTTTCTAATTTAGAAAGAAAAATCTGATGGACGGGTGTTGGCTAGAAAGAAATGGCTATTAATTGAGAGACAGTGATTTGATGCAGTTAGTGTAGATACAGCAGAGTAAACAGTTCAGGATCCAAACTGCCTGAGTTTAAATCTTGGCTTTGCCATTTATGAGCTAGGGCCTGGACCAAGATATTTAACCTTTCGACATGTCATTCCTTATCTCTAAAATGGGGATAGTTTTAGTGCTTTCCTCACAGGGCTATAAAGCTTAAGGCGGTACCTGGCCATGATTAGCATTTTTTAAAAAGGTCCGTTTCACTGGGCCACAGACTGGGAAGGCAAGAAGAATGGAGGGTGGATCTGAGGTCCCATTTGGGAAACTGAGTACATGCTGGTGTCAGCAACTGACCTAGCAACACAAGAGGAGCAGTGAGTTTGAGGCTTTTCATGATAAGTCTGGAGTCTGGGAGAAGGTCTGGGATGAAGATATAATTTGGGACGTGCATTATGGAAAGTAACGGGAATGGATGAGTTTACCCAGTGAAATTAGGTAGAGGAGAAGAACACTGTGGAAACTTGGGGAACATTTATATCCTTAGGTGGGTTGAGTACTATGAGTTGAGCAAGGAGTGGGCTGAATGACTGACAAGAGGAGAACCAAGAGATCCCGGGGTGGTAGAAGCAAAAAGTAAGACAAAATTATCAGTCTAACTTGGGTGATCAGCAGGGTTAAAGGCCAAATGATTATATGACTGTGTCACCGTATGATTTACCTCCCCATGGGCCATGCCTTTAATGTTTCTGGTAATGGGGTCTGCCTTTTTGCCTCATGAATTTCCAGCTGCTTTGAATTTTCAGTCATCTAATGAGTCCCAGACATGTGCACACATCAACTGTGCAGCAGAAAGGAGAAAGACTCCCACATCCACCAGCCACGTGTACAGACACACACCACAAAGCCTAACCTGGGAAATGAATTAATATAGCCAGAGAGAACTTCCTGTCCTTAAGTAGAACACTAATGCTTTTCTGTAAGGTCATGAAAGTGGTGTTAATCAGTTTGCTTGTCCTGCTTTGCTGACCTCCCCACTCCCCACCAAACTACGGTGCCTCTCAGATGGCCTTGTTTTTGTATTTTGCCCGCATGGGGCATAGAAGTCATACTGAGATGTGGGCTCCATTAACTCAGTTCACAGGATTATCACATATATTCTTAAAGCCTGAAAGGCTGAATTGCAGAGTTGGCTGTACCTGACCGATGGGGTAAGTGAAGTCTTGGACACATCTGATGGGAAGGGTCAGCCTATTGTCATTGAGGCCATCTCTCTGCTTCTGGAAGGGACTGCATCTCTAATGTTACAAATAAAGAAATGTCTTAGGTTTCCAGAGAATAAGCACTGTTTGTTTCTATCCATGATAAAGAACAGTCTGCATTGAGCACCAACTGTACACTCATTTCTGAGTAGCTGAGGGTGCCACCACCTGTGTTCCTATCTCCCAAGTCACAATCAGTATCAGGAAAGCAGACCAATAACAAGCAGCACTGGAGAGAAAGAAAGAGTGCTTTGGGGGTTTAAGGAGGTAGGAAGAAATGTCAGGTACTTGTTTTTATTTTCAAAATGTTAATAAGATAAAAAGATTGAATTTGGAGAAGTGATGTACTATTGTCCCATGACATGTTTCAGGGTTGCTTTTTTTTTTTTTTCCTCTCTCTTTTTTTTTTAATTTATTTTAGTTGGGGGCTAATTACTTTACAATATTGTAGTAGTTTTTGCCATACGTTGACATGAATCAGCCATGGATTTACATGTGTTCCCCATCCTGAACCCTCCTCCCACCTCCCTCCCCATCCCATCCCTCTGGGTCATCCCAATGCCCCAGCCCTGAGCATTTGTCTCATGCATAGAACATGGAATGGTGTTCTGTTTCACAAATGACAATATACATGTTTCAATGCTATTGTCCCAGAATGTCCCACCCTCAACCTTCTCCCTCAGAGTCCATAAGACTGTTCTATGCATCTGTGTCTCTTATTCTGTCTCGCATATAGGGTTACCATTACCATCTTTCAAATTCCATATATATGCATTAGTATACTGTATTGGTGTTTTTCTTTCTAGCTTACTTCACTCTGTATAATGGGCTCCAGTTTCATCCATCTCAATAGAACCGATTCAAATGTATTTTTTTAATGGCTGAGTAATATTCCATTGTGTATATGTACCACAGCTTCCCTATCCATTCGTCTGCTGATGGACATCTAGGTTGCTTCCATGTCCTGGCTATTGTAAACAGTGCTGCGATGAACATTGGGGTACACGCGTCTCTTTCCATTCTGGTTTCCTCGGTGTGTATGCCCAGCAGTGGGATTGCTGGGTCTTATGGCAGTTCTATTCCCAGTTTTTTAAGGAATCTCCACACTGTTCTCCATAGTGGCTGTACTAGTTTGCATTCCCATCAGGGTTGCTTTTTGGGGTAAAACACTGGAAATTGGAATATGGAATGAGAAATAGTGTTGGCAAAGAGACTTTCTGTTAAGGTAAGTTAGGTCATTAGTTAATTAACTCAGCATATATTTATTACATGTGCACAATGAGGAAGGCACTCTGCTAGGTGCTGAGGATATAGCTGCTTCTTTTGAGAATGCAGGTGATGATCAGCATCTCCAGGGAGCACTGTTGTCCTTCAAAGTGAACTTGAAGGGGAAGGAGGCTGTCAAGAAAGGGTTACATCCACTTCTGCATTGTTCACATTTTTGCAGGACTCTTCTGAACCTTGACTGAGTGGCTTTTTGTTGATCCATCAAGCATTTTTCTCCTCTCACTTCCACCATTAGCAATGAAAACCAAAAGGGTGGGAATAAACTGTCCATACCACAAATCATTGGTAGAGATGTCTAATTAATGGATAGAAAAATGTGCAGTAGTTAAATGTTAATTAATTTCTTTTTTTTAAAAAGCAATATATTCGTTTTATGCTATTTATGAGGTTGTCTAGTAAACAGATTCGTATTACTTTGGTTCAACCATTGAATTTCCCGAAGTCACTTATCCTTAATGTTCATTAATTTCCACCAGCTCTAGAGACTAAATTCTTGCTGAACATTACCACAAAGTGCAGCTCCAAAGCAAGGAGCATGTCTGCTTCATGTTCTAAAAAATGCCCATAAGGAAGGAGAAGTGCTTGAGGGAGCCCCAAAGACAGGCTTTGGTGATGCTGATGGTAATGATAGGGTAATGGAGAATGGTGATGGTGATGGCAGTGTTGGGTCTATTCCCTGCTTTGATGCCAACTGAAGATGAGAACTGTGGTGTGAGTAACTTTTCAGGTGTATTAAAAAGATTGTGTGTGTGCGTTTACCAGGGGCACAAAGGAAGATGCTTGCAGGGGAGAGTTTGTTAGATAATCTAGCTTAGAAGGGCAGCTGAGGAGTGAATGGACCAAATGGACTTACCCATTTGCCAGAAAAATTAAGTAAACCCTCAGCCAGTGTAAGGGAAAAACTTGAAGCCAACCTGGTCTAAGTACAAATCCAAGGTCAGTTCTGTCAGTCTGAGTGGTCACGTAAATGCCAAGTCTCCCTTTTCTCATGTGTAAGTAGAATACGGATCCATACGGTTCTCTAGGTCTTGACTGTTGCGAAGATTCAGTTGGGTAAGGTAGCAAAGCTTCCATGTGGTTTCTAATGCATGAGTTGCAAAAAAACAAAAATTTTATCTTTCTCATATTCCCCATAATCATCAGTTTGCTCACTTGCATCAAATATAGTAATGTATGTGAGAACACTTTGTAAAGTAGAAAGTGTGATAGACTTGCAAAGATGAATTATATTCTGGTGAAATATAGGCTGTTAGGGATGAGCAGGTCCTTTGGAAAATCCTTATAAATCTCTGGGCTTTCTCAAGATTCTGTGACTTTGAGCTCAAATTCAGCATCAGTGTCCTTCAGGGAAGAGTTACAGCCATCCCTTTGAACAGTGGATTGTAGTCAATTGGGGAGAGAAAGCAAGAGATGGGGGCATTACAGAGTAGCTGCCAAGAATCCATGAAGCTTTACAAAGTTCATCTGTTTAACGTTTGTCACAAATAGCAAAGAGAGCTGAGCCTCAGCTCTGAAGAGAGCCAGTGGGAGATGGTCACTTCCAGGCCCATGTGATGCTCTGAGAATGGTTATGAATTGATCACTTCTCTTAATGGCTCAAGAGTGTCAATGGCTCAGTGCCCAAAGCTCCCACAAGCTCCCAACCACCTTGTCCACTTTTCCCCTCCAGGGAGCTGGATCTCTGCAGCTCCCTCTGCAATGAAAGGCTCTTCCGTGTGACGTCAGGAAGATCTGTCTGCACCTTGGCTTCATAGCAGTCCCATCATCATGCAGATAACTCGCTTTGCTCCTGCCAAACTTCTTTATTGAAAAATCGAATTATCTTGTCTTTATTTTAAATTTTAAAACAGGCAAATTAATTTTATTAGTTAAACCTCTCTGGGGGAAGAAAGAGCTTTTTACCTAAGATGCCATGACATCATCTCCTCTGTCACCTTTTAAAAGCCCTGTGTCTGTAAAAGCCCAAGCTTCTTGGCAGTCTGTACTTGGGCAGACACAGCTTTAAAAAGAGGGAGAGAGGGAAAAAAAGTCATAAAGTGAACTGACTTTTGGAAATTCAGTGACATGACTACAAAGAATCAAATAAAGCCTGAGCTGGAACAGCTGCTCTAGCCTTGAGTCCGAGCTCCGGGGACAGCCAGCTCCCAGCACGTCACACACTGTGACAGATGCCAAATGTAGCAGGAGCATTAGCAGTTATTAGAATGGGGACAAGGTTTGAAATGGCACTGGGGCCAGTGTTCTAAGGAATAACTGTTACTCTCTTTCATGCAAGCAGGAGGGAAGTTGGAAGCATCTCAGCTTAGAAGGGATTAGTGCGTTTCTTTCATTGATTCCACAAATAGTCTGTTCTCTCATTATTATTCTGGGACCCTTAGGACTTGAGAAGTTCGATCAGTACACTTCTCTCCCTGGTATCCACTGCTAAGGCTGCTGTCTTGTGTTGCCACCTTCCTGTAGTCTTCTGATTGCTTGGCTGACTTGGTTGCATTCCGTGAGACAAACTTTGAGATGGGAGATTTGTATGTAAGACGACTACTGAGGAGTGCTTTGGCGTCACCGCCTGTGAGAAGTGAGTGTTGCAGTACTGGGCAGAAGAAGTTCAGTCATGATGTCATTGCAACAAGGTCTCTGCTGATGCCATAGGGAGCGTCAGAGCACAGATAGCACACCAGAGCCACCCCGAATGGAAGCTTTCGTAGCAGCATGGATCAGTTATCTGATGTCAGCTATCCCCAAGGAGGAATGGCTTCCAAATAGCAACTTCCTTTAGTCAAGGGCTACTACCAGCAAAGGTTTTAACTATTGAGTTGTCAGCAGCCAACACTTGCTCCTATAACTGGTAGAATACACTTTAGTCCTGAAGGGGGTACCTGATATACACACAACAGCATCCACTGCACTGATCTCTATCTACTCCCAATACCCCCCATCCCCTGTTCTTTATACCCTACTCCAAATTATCTTTCCAAAATACAATTGGATATACCTCTCCCCTGCTTATAAATTAACTAGTGACTTACTGCATCAAAGTAAAGGGCCAAGTCCTTCTATGGCCTACTAAAGCTTGAATTAGTTCCACTCTACCTAGATTCCCAGCCTCATCCATTTCTCACAGTCCACCCTTCTGGCACGGGGCCACTGTACATCTTTTTCTTTTTCTCAGAAATACTCTTCTCCCTTCTGCCTTGATATCAGACTGTTTTTCTTTTTTTCTGTCCAGTGTTTCACCCACCATTCATAATTTTGGGAACTCTCGGCATGTGGGTCAATAAAAGAAGAGCCACTTTCTTTTTGGACATCTGACCTAAACTCGTACATCCGGGTGTTCCCATCCTACACTTTGAATCTGGAGTTAGTGACAAAAAGACGAAAGACAGTGAAGTTCAGTTGCTGGCCTCAGTGGCAGCATCAGTGAGCAGGAGTAGCTACAGATCCAAAAGTTTCTGCCATCAGCTTCCCTTGATGTTCTGAGCTTATTCCTTCAGTCTTCCTGTTAATTCAATGAGTTGTTACCCAACACCTTCTTATACATTCTTCATTTCATGTACTTTTGCTTCATTACTCCCATTCGTGATACCCACTCATGAGTTACTTCCTTAGGGAAGCCTTTCATGGCACTCCTTCCCGATGTGGGTCAATTTCCCATCATATCACTGGTCCTTTTCATCCAGAACACTTACATACCTCTAATTAAACATTCATGAAAGTGATTATTTGGTTAATGTCTGTCTTCCCAATTAAAGTTTGAACTTTCTGAGAGCGAGTATGTATCTGTTTTTGCTCATGATTTTTTTTTTCCTGCAGCTCTAGTAGAGGGTCTAAAACTAAATATATAAGCACATGTTTTTGAATAAACAAAAATATGATGAAGGCCAGTGTCAGGAATTGATCATCTATAACTTTTTAGAAAGTAAGATAGATATGGACTTTGAGGGAGGGTGGTACAGGAAGTTTTCCCAAAGGACTGAGAAAATGCCATTATTGTAATGCACTGTCTTCTTGCTTTTATCAATAATGTCCTGTGTTTCTTTTCTTCTTGTTGCCCATTAGTAAACTGTCTTTTTTTTTCCCCACAACTAAATTTTTTATTGAAGTATAGTGAATTTATAATCTTGTATTAGTTTAGAGTGTAGAGCAAAGTGATTCAGTTTTACATACATATGTATATATGATTTTCAGAAATTTTTCCATTATAGATTTTTAAAAAATTATTTATTTTTAATTTAAGGATAATTGCTTTACAATATTGTGTTGGTTTCTGCCATACATCAACATGAATCAGCCATAAGTATACATATGTCCCCCCCTTCTTGAACTTCCCTCCACCTCCCACCCCATCCCACCCCTCTAGGCTGTCACAGAGCACTGGTTTGAGCTCCCTGAGTCATACAGCAATTTCCCACTGGCTATCTATTTTACATATGATAATGTATATGTTTACATGCTACTTGGTTTTTCCCACCCTCTCCTTCCCTAACCCATGTCCACAAGTCTGTTCTCTATGTCTGCATCTCCATTGCTACCCTGCAAATGGGTTCATCAGTACTATCTTTCTAGATTCTATATATGTGTGCTAATATGTATTTGTTTTTCTCTTTCCATCTTGCTTCACTGTGTATAATAGGCACTGGGTTCATCTACCTCATTAGAACTGATCCAAACACATGCCTTTTAGTGGCTAAGTAATATTCTATTGCATATATGTACCAAAACTTCTTTATCCATCCGTCAATTACATCATTAAGACAGTTTACTACATGAAAGTGAACTGTCTTAATGATGTAATTGATCAGCCCTCTTGCATTCAGATCCTTACCACACTTGAGGAAGGCTGAAAATTCCAGCTTTACCTCTCTTGAATCTGTTTTTTCCCTCCACTGTTTAACACAGTTTTGTTTCCTTCTCATCATTAACTGAACCTTTTAAAGAATTACTGATGAAATCAATAGATATTTGATACGTGGAGTCAGATTCCCTTGCGAAGCCTCTGTCAGGTGGCTCCCACCACCCTTCAGTAGAAAGAGTATCAAATGAGAGAGGCTCCCAATCCTTCCCTTTTTGGGTCTCTGCCAAGCCTCACATATCAATGTATGGGTCCAACTTTAATGTCCTTTCATTTGACCCTTGCCAGGAAGTTTGGTTTTTGGTTGACCTTGGAAGAACTCTCGGGGCAGAGTGGATGGCTGCTATAATGATAGTTGCCTAGGACCACACAGCCACCAGCATGTTTGTGGGGAGGATGAAGAGGGTTGAGTTTCACAATCTGGAGGGCTTTTCAGATAGCATGGCCTGGATTTAGCCCACATCAGAGCACATGGGATTCCAGTGTGTTCTCTCTGCACAAAGCTCCATGTCATCTCTACATGTTTAAAGCAAAATTGAAGTAAGAATTTACTACCTTCCTCCGTCAACTTCTCACCTCTCCCCAGGACCAGGATACTATAATGCCAACTAGAACCAGTCCCTATTATAGCATCAAATCAGTAGGATGTTCACCCAAAAGGAAAGGTAAGGTATTCCTTAAGAAATCAGCTGTCTTACCAGAAACCAAATGTCAAAGGGAAGGGAAAATAAGGACATATTTAATGGGCTTCACAGCTGTGTTGGCAGCTTAACACATATGAAGTTGCTGGATTCTCATACTATCCTTGACAGATAGGTAGAAATGTCTCTGCTTTCCTTGTGGCTCAGATGGTAAAGAATCTGCCTGCCATGCAGGATACCTGGGTTCAGGCCCTGGATTGAGAAGATCCCCTGGAGAAGGGAATGGTTACCCACTCCAGTATTCGTGCCTGAAGAATCCCATGGACAGAGGAGCCTGGCAGGCTACAGTCCACGGAGTTTCAAAGAGTTGGACACTAACACTTTCACTTTTACTTTCACAGATAAAATATTGAGGTTTATAAGGGGTAGGTGACTAGCCCACATCACACAACATTAAACTGACAGAGCAATGATTAAAATAGAGGACTGACTGATTCAAAGTTTTGGCTTTTCTCACTCTTCCAAAGTGTCATGCCAAAAGGGCACTGTGGGAGACAATTCCTATACCTGGTAAGACTTCCTACTGGTGGATACTGCTATTTAGACACAGCCCTGGTCCCTCTTTATAGATGTTGCTTGGCACTTATCTGGCTAGTACTCCTGTACCGTGTGTATCTTCAGGTGTCTGTATTCAGAATTATTTTCTTGGTATCTTATTTTTGATTCAGATAATGTCTTAGTTGGACAGGATGGTACTATGAAAACTGAAGAGGGAGTACTAAAAGTTGTAACATCTAGAATTTGGATCCAAGATTTGCCTTTTACTACTTGTGTGATGATGAGTGAGTTACTTTAATGCTCTAAGTTGGGTCATTAAAATGGAAATTCTCTTACCTTTGTGGCAGGATTAACTCTTTAGTAGCAAATATGATGCTTCCTTATTTTCTTTAAATCAATTTAAATCTGACTCTGAGTTCTTCCTGTTAGCTTATGAAAAATTTGTTCTCCAATAGCATAGGGGCTTCCTCTGCTAGAATTGTGCTTGACATATGTGTGAGAGACATATATGGTATGTGCACAACAAGGGATGAGGTTGGAGCTTTGAGTGAGTATCTCTAAATCAACCATTTATTGGTAAAACAACCAGTATGTTCTATTCTGTGACACATGTCGGGGTGAGAATGGAAAAGAGACTCTGTCACTCCAGTAAGACTGAGAAGACAGATAATGTTACAAGATAGAGTGATTAATATTGTTACAGGGGAAGAATGTGTGGGAAACCTAGTCTGGTTGTCAGGCAGAGTGGTTCATTAATTCTGCTGTGTGTGTGTGTGTGTGTGTGTGTGTGTGTGTATGCATGTCCAGTCGTGTTCAACCCTTTGTGATCCCACTAACTGTGGCCCACCATGCTCCTCTGTGCATAAATTTTTCCAGGCAAGAATACTGGAGTGGGTTGCCATTTTCTACTCCAGGGAATCTTCCTAACCCAGGAATTGAACCTGCTTCTCTTGTGTCCCCTGCATTGGCTGGTGAATTCTTGACTGCTAGTGCCACCTGGGAAGCCCAATTCTGGCCTAGACAGCACGAAAGGAGAGTGACGTGAAATGTGGCTGGGGCATTGGGAGGGGCCAGATAGTTGAAAATTTAGGTTCAGATCCAGAAAGGGTAGATGACTTGCTGACAATCACAACATTAAAGTATCAGCAATAATTGAAACTAAAGCTTGACCGATTCATTTGTTTGTCTCAGTCTTGTAGTCAAGGTTCACAAAGTCTTCCCCCAGAGGGTTTATACAACAGCTTTATCTAAAGGGAAAAATTGTAAAGCAGGAGAGAAAAGAGGCAACTGAGATTTACGGTATGATTCACATATTTATTTGTTTCTTGAACACTTACATGTGTCACACACATGTTGCTGCAGCCATAACCTCACTTCAGCACCAGAGTAGCCCATTATCATGCTCGATTTATGTAATAGAAAATTAAGGAGTAGTGAGGTCAAATAATTGCTCAAGATGACACAGGCCATAAATGATAGAACCAGGGTTTAAATCTAGGTATTCTTTATTCCAGAGCCCTTACTTTTACCTTAGAATTTCTGACTAGTTAATTGGGTAAGTTGCCTCTTAGCAGAGAGCAGTTATCTTGAAGTTGTACATAGAGTTAACATGTTTTGATAGTGAGAGGAAACTAGTTTTGGAAGGTTACACTGAAAGCAAAGAATGAATGCTTCCAAAGGAGCAACTATGATTTGGTGTGTATGGGGGTATATGTGCTCATCACACATGCACCAGGATGGAGTCCATGCCAAAGGGGCTTTGATATTTGCAGGACAATTTGATCCTGTTGAAAGTATCCACAAGACATTTGGTTCTTGTAAAATGTCCCTGATACTTGGTTATGTTTGGTCCTGTCCAAAACATCCATGAAAGCATTCAGTCCACACCAAAAGGTCCTTAATACTTGGTCTTGTCCAAAACCATTTGGCATAGACTCCTGGTAGCTCAGGTAGTAAAGAATCTACATGCACCGTTGAAGACCCTGGGTTTGATCCCTGGGTTGGGGAGATCCCCTAGAAAAGAGCATGGCAATCCACTTCAGTATTCTTGCCAGAGAATTCCATGGACTGAGGATCCTGGCAGGCTGCAGTCCATAGAGTCACAAAGAGTCAGACACAACTGAGAGGCTAACACACACACAAATATGCCTGTGGACATTTTGAGCAGAAACAAACTTCGAGAAGCTTTTGGTTTGGACCAGCTGTCTCATGCACTAAATGTCTTATAGACATTTTGGACAGGACTGAATATCAAGGACTTTTTGCCATGGGCCAAATGTCCTGCAAGGAAGGTGGGTGATATAGGAGGTTGAGATTATATACCAGAGTTTTCCAAACTGTGTTCCACAAAGAGTTCTAGTCTGACACATGTTAAGAGATGTTTTTTGAAAGAGAATTTCTGCAGTCAAATTAATCAAGGAAACATTGGAAAACAGAGTTAAATTTCTTAACTCCAGGACTTCTCAGTTTCTTCAGTATGATATGTAAAATATGACCCTTCAAGAGGGAATTACTATTTTTTAAAGATGATTGGTACCATTATCTATTATTTTTTTCCTTAAATATTTATTGAGTAATACCATATATAACATAGGTTAGAGAATGCTGTTGTAAACGATCTTTATGATTTTTATGATTTTGCATTGGTGAAGCTGATTATGGAATTTAGTATAATTCTGTGAATTCAGTTCAGTTCAGTTGCTCAGTTGTGTCTGACTCTTCGCGACCCCATGGACCACAGCATGCCAGGCCTACCTGTCCATCACCAACTCCTGGAGTTTACTCAAACTCATCTCCACTGGGTCGGTGATGCCATCCAACTATCTCATCCACTGTCATCCCTTTCTCCTCCTGCCCTCAATCTTTCCCAGCATCAAGGTCTTTTCAAATGAATCAGCTCTTCACATCAGGTGGCCAAAGTATTGGAGTTTCAGCTTCAACGTCAGTCCTTCCAATGAACACTCAGGACTGATCTCTTTTAGGATGGACTGGTTGGATCTCCTTGCAGTCCAAGGGGCTCTCAAGAGTCTTCTCCAACACCACAGTTCAAAAGTATCAATTCTTCAGCTCTCAGTTTTCTTTATAGTCCAACTCTCACATCCATATCACATGACTACTGGAAAAACCATAGTCTTGACTAGACAGACCTTTGTTGACAAAGTAATGTCTCTGCTTTTTAATATGCTGTCTAGGTTGGTCATAACTTTCCTTCAGCTTTTGATAAATACTCCATGGAAGTTTGCTTTCTTTGAGATACAAGGATTATTTTTTATTGACTTGTTTGCTTTAAAAAAAAAGGATCTTATTATTGTCTTGGGCCAGTTTGAACCTAAGAGAAAACCTTTGCCCCTCCAGATACATCTGAACAGCTGTGAATTATACTGTGATTTAATAATACTTCCAATATTTCATTATAATGTATCTGTAGAACTGGATGAGTTTGGCACAGAAGGGTTCCAAATTAGGCTTTAAATCCAGAAGCCTAAACTTCTTTCCTGGTATAAAATCTTTTGTATCAAAAAGACTTATCCATGTTTCAGAGATGAACAGAATGAGAAGTGGAGTGAAAATCTGGCTTTAGGAGTTAGTAACAGTAGAGAATGCAAATGCAAACAGAAGAGAAGAGGAAAGAGTTTACTGAATTGTAATTTCCTTTTAAAATCTGTTTGGAGAGGACTTTGCTTTTACCACAGTGTTCATCCATTAAACTTTTTCTTTTTAGCAGTAAGCATTGATTTGTGAAAATAATGGCTCCTGCTGGAAGATGAGAATTTCATTACAAAAAAAAAACAGCAAAATTTTCTAGTGTATGATATCTTTAAAAATAATCTAAAAGAAGAAATTGCTAACTGATTTTGTCAGTTTTCACTGTGGTTTTTTTTTTTTTTTTTTAATTCTTGGAGTGTTTCCACTGATAGAAACAATTTCAATGCTTATAGTTTGGCAGAGAAATGACTTTTTTTTTTTTTGGTCCCCAATAATTATTTTCTTTAATAGTTTTCATCAAAAACAAAAATTTGTTCTGCAACATGAAAACTTGCTAGGGTTTGAGTGTTTAACTAAACACTAAAATTATTCTTAAGAATGATGCCAAATGATAATAATCCTTATAGAATTATGAACCAGAAGACCTAAGCTTCAGTAAAGTGGAGCAGAGTAAACTTGGTTTCACAATTTAAGGTGGGGGGACAAGCATGGCCATAGATACTTGTTCTCAGTGATGCAAGTGGATACAATGAGAAGGAGGAGGTGGGGGGGATCTTTAAAAAATGCATGGTTCTTATAAGTTACATGCGGAAAGTACCATTTAGTTTATACTGCCTCACTTTAACAGCAATTTTGTGACAAAGTTTGCCATAATTCCCATTTTATAGGTGGGGAAACTGAAGCTCAGAGATATTAATTGACTTGTTCACTTGTTCATGGATTGAACATAAAGCTAAACGCTTAAACTAGGCTGTATTAGTCAGAGTTCTCCAGAGAAACAGAGCCAATGTATTTATATATTCAAAACTCACAGTGACCTAAGACATATATATGTATACACACACACAGATTATGTGGCTGGATTGGCATATGTCAGTATGAAGGCTGACAAGTCCCGAGGTCTGCTCTCAGTAAACTGTTCATCCAAGGGAACTAAAGCATGGTTCCTGTCTGAGTCTGAAGACCTGAGAACCAGGAGAGCTGATGATGTAAGTTCCAGTCTGAAAGCCAGCAGGTTTGGCAGACTCAAGAAGAGCTGATGTGTATTTCCGTGTGAATTGGAGGGCTGGAAAAGAACCTCAGCTCTGCAATCAGGTAGCAGAAGTTCCCTTTTATTCAGCCTTTTTGTTCTTCCTGTTCAGGTCTTCAATGGATTGGCTGAAGCCCACACACAGTAGGGAGGGCAATCTGCTTTACTCAGTCTGCCTCTTCAAATGTTAATCTGATCCAGGAATGCCCTCACAGACACACCCAGGATAATGTTTGAATAAATATCTGGATACTCATGGCCCAATCAAGCTGACATAAAATTAACCATCACATGGGTCTTCTGGGTCTAAATCCTGTGCCATGCTTGCATAATAATAATATTAAGCCCCCTTCCCATATCTGTTTCTGAAGCTGTCACCCATGCTCTTGTTTGTTTATATTACTGTAAGGTTTTTACCCAATGTCATTCAATATTCATCTCACAATATTAGAGCTAAATAGGATGCAACTGGGGGAAATTTTTGCCCGCAGAGGGACACATGGCTATGTCAAACAATTTCAGTCATCACAGCTGCATTAGAGGAGAGTGGTGGAGAGGTTAGACTTCTGGCATCTACTGGGTAGAGGCCAGAGATGCTACTAAAGATACTGCAAGGATAGTCTACAGGATAGCCGCCCCACCCAATAAAAAAATTACCCAAATGTCCCAAATATAAATTGTGTCAAGGTTCAGAAACTGTAACAGTGTAAAGAGTTCTTAGATTCCATGGTGAGTTTGGGGAGATATGTACACACCATGAAAATATATGCAAAAAATCTATACATGCATTATGTACCCCCCCCTTTTTTTTTCTGGAGAAGGTTCATGGCTGTTATCAGACTGACAAGAGATCCAGACTCTCAGTGGTGGATGTGGCAGGTTGGCACAAGCTTCTTTTATCCTGTTTTCCTGTAGTGTAGAGCTTGAGTGGCTTAGAGCTATATTTTCCAAACTCACCCATAGCTAGAGTGTTGGGTATAACTTCAGTTCTTCCAGGTTTGTGACAGGAAGGAATGAGGCAGGGGTCATATTCCTGCTGCTTTGGTTTTCTAAAGGCAGGTGTGCTGGTAGTTGTGTTAGGTTTTTCTGCATTTTTTTCCTCGGGATCAACCCAGAGCTTCACGGGTGGTAAGAGACAACATAATGACAGTGGCAGTGAGGACAGTGGTTTTCTGATCTTGTATCGCCATTAGAAGAGTATGTTCTTGAAGTCCACAGGTTCAGAAGCCACCTTCTTATTTCCCATCTTTTCAAAGGCAGCAAAAATATCCACTCCTCTGATGGACCATTTTTTGAATATTTTTCTAGGAGTCATTTCTGGAGGCCTAGCCTAGAACTTGTTCCTCCATACTATTGAACATTTTGAAAGCACCTACTTCCTTGAGCTAAATCCTATTCTACTTAAAATATTGAGGCAGTTATCAGTTCCTTGCAGTTGAACCCTACTGACACATCTCCAAAAGATTTAGGACCATTAATTTGCTGGACTTCTGCTCTGATGGACAGTTGATTATCTTTCCACTGTAAAGTTCTCATGTACCTCAATGGCAAGGTCTCCTTAATATCTGTGTCAGGGCACTGTTAGAAAAATGTTTCTCCTGGTGCACAAGTAAGCTTGTTATTGTGGAGAATAAGCAAAGACTGTAGTTCGATATAAAACAGTTCTTCACTGGTATAGAACTGTTGCTGTGCATGTAAGAAATATTGAAAGGTTAACACTGGAAAAGGCCTTAGAGATCATCTAGTCCAGTTATTCTCAAACAAAATGGAAATTTGTGGGAAATGTTGGGTTGTTCCAATGACTGGGGAGTGCTACTGGCGTTTAGTGCCCAGAGGCCATGTGTAGTCAACTTCCTACCATGTGTGGGACAAACCTACACCATAGACAATTGTTCCTTGCCTGCCTGTGGCCAAAGCATTCTTTCTGGAGAATACCAGTTCAGTCTCCTTGCTTTATCAAAGAAGCAAGTAGAGCACAGGACAATGAAGTGATTTTCCTAAGGCCACAGAACTCGTAGCACTAAGACTGAAACCTAGGCCTCCTGACTCCCAGGAGAGGGGTCTTCCCCCATCACAATAGGAGAGGCTGTCTGTTGTTGCCAGTTGACCAAAGGAGCCAAGAAGTAGGCCTGGAAATGGAATTAAGACCAGAAGGGGTTGAAAGGTCTACCAGACCTATGCTATTCAGTCAACATGCTCCTCAATAGCCACATTTTTGTTCTGGCTATTTTTATATGGGCAGAGTCAGTCTTGACTGCTCATTACTCATGCTGTACTAATTGCTAAATGTTTTGTATATTGACTGAGAGTCTTGCTGAAGAAAACATGTGAATGGAGAGATGCTGGCTTGACATTTGTTTTCAGCATGGTGTCTCCATCTTGAGATGTTTATTCCTTAATGCGAACAGAGAATTTAAAATCCTTCCTCATTATATTGAATTGCTAAGCAGTACTAGTCTACTTGCTATCATGTCTTAAAAGGACACCTCGCTTGCTGTAGCTTTTGTCTCTGCCATGATATTTTCCTTTCTGGGGTGTTCTAGATTAAACTAGAAAGTTTTGCAAATGTTTCTGAGGCTCTCAAGTTGTCCCCAGGATTCCTAGTGCATGACTAATTGTGCAGGGATCAGTGATTAGTTCTTACTTTGGAAAAGATATTTCTCGGCTGAACAGAAAACAGATTTAATGAGTAGGTTGCTTTGTTGCAATGTACAATTCAGTCATAATCACCGTTCTCTAAGAATCAGGCTTCTGAATCTTTTTGAATTTCATTATAAGCTTGCTATTTACTCATATGGAAATTTTTAAAATGTAGGTATTAGAAATAAGATAACTAATTAAGCTAGAAATTCAGACATATTAAGTTAAATCTTGATTTTGCCCTTATACCTGTGGTCAATAATTATCCATATCTCCTATAACAGTGAAGTGCTTTTTGGCAGAAGTGATGTCTTACTGCTTTTTCCACCTGCACAAAGTAGGCATTCATTTGTTTGTTCCTGTTAGAAACAAATATTTATGAAGCACCTACAATCTGTCAGGCACTAATAGGTAACGGGGGTTTATCTAAGGTTGTGTTCCCCAGCCAATATGTCAGTATGTCTGGAGGTACTGTAATTTTATGATTCGTGGTTTACAATGGCCTAGGTTTTTTTTAATTCTACTTCCCATTTTGTCTGTGAATCTAGAGGTGAAACTGACAGTGATCTAGAGGAGTTCGTGTGTACTTGGTCATGTCTAACTCTTTGAAACCCCATGGACTGTAGCCCGCCAGGCTCCTCTGTCCATGGAATTTTCTGGGCAAGAATACTGAAGTGGGTTGTCATTTCCTACTCCAGGGGTTCTTCCTGACCCAGGGATCAAACACGTGTCTATTGCGTCTTCCGCATTGGCAGGTAGATTCTTTACCACTGAGTCATCTGGGAAGCCCCAATCTAGAGGAGACGGGTCTCTCAAATGGTGAAGAAAACCAAACAGTCCTTACCTTTAGGGAGCTTTTACTCTGATATCATTGTCTGTTGAACTGGAGTAAGCTATCTTATCAGAGTATCACTAGGGTTTTGAGGAAAAAAATAAAGAATTCAGCACAATGACCAACTCAAGTGAGTACACTAAAATAATTCATATTGTGTTAGTTATAGTTGTTAGGTGAGTTTTTCATAACTGTTTTCCAACTGTCTTTCTTTCCCAATAATGTGAGTACCAGCCAGACTCTGTTCCAAATCACTCAGTGTCACCTCCTCACTCTTGTACAAAATGAGACACAAAACATATGATTGGTATCTATTGCAAGATACCAATCATAAAATTACAGTACCCCTCAACAGTTTGACGCCTTGACTGGGGAACATAGTTTTTAGATAAAGTAGCTCAAATTTTTGTGTTAGTTTTTACATTCAGTGAAATGCATGTCACCTCCTCCTGCTCTGGAGCTGGGAGGATTGATGGGGGCCTAGATTACAAGCTTATTCAGCATGTAGGATGTAGTCTTTCTCACACTATGATGACAAGCTGCTGTCCCAACAATTATGCCACAGAAGCAGAACAGCAGATAAGAAGATGCTGACTTAATGTTCCATTTAAAATTTGATATGAGTGAGGGTGGGAAGAGTGCATGTACATCTAATGGAAAAAAATATTAATAATAAAAGACTGAAGAACAACCAAGAATTAGAATTGATGAGAAAAATAATGAAGATGCTTAGAAAACATTTGAAGTGAAAAGTCGAGTATGATGTTGGCAGTTGAATAGAGTGTGGTATAATCGTGACAACAAAAGTTTACAGTGAAGAAAGGTGACAGTGTTTGAGAAAAGTTAGGCCTGGGCTCTGACTGGCCTGGTGACTTCTGGAATTGTTCAGTCTCTCTGGGTTCCAGTTTTTTCATCAGTCTAATACCAGTGCTTGCTCTGAGCCCCAGAAATTGTTCTGAAGGCTAGTGAGAACAATGAAAAAAAAGGAAAGGGCTTCATTATAGAATTATAATATAGCTGAATTATATGCCTCCCAAATGCACATGTTGAAGTTGTAACTCCCAATACCACAAATTATAACTTTTTGGAGATAGGACCTTTAAACAGGTAAGTTAAATTGAGGTCATTAGGGTGGCCCTAATCCAATATGACTCGTATCCTTATAAAAAGAGGACATTAGGACACAGATACACACTTAGGAAAGACCATGTAACGTAAAGATAGAGGGAGAAGATAGCCATCTACAAGGCAGGGAGGGAAGCCTCAAAAGAAACCAACCCTGCCAACACCTTACATTCAGACTAGTAGCTTCCTAGTCTGCGAGAAAATAAACATCTGTTTAATCCACACAGTTTGTGGTACCTTGTATGGCAATGTAAGCAAATGAATGCAGTCTTTGACACAGTAAAGGCACTGACTGTTCTGTTTTTGTAGTTTGCCATTGCTGTGGACTAAATATTTGTGTCCCTCCAAAATTAATTTGCCTAAGCCCTAATGTGATGGTATTTGGAAGTAGGGTCTTTTGGAAGTAATTAGGCCTTGAAGGTGGAGCCTCCGTAATAAGATTAGCATCCTTATCAGAAGAGAAAGAGAGGCTGGGCACTGTCTCTGTCTGTACCTTTTGTGAGGTGAGAAACCTAGGAGGAGGAGGGGCGGGATTTTGGATAACTGATGAGTGAAGTTTGATTTATGCTGAGTATAACATGTGCTCTTATTCCTACATTGATTTTAGTACCTCTTTAAAGCTATAGTCATTTTATGTATCTTTATTCAGTTCAAAAAATCCACTAAATCTTTTGGATCTTATTCTCTTGAGTGCTCTTAGATCTCTGCAAACAAACAGCCCTCGACTTGAGGATACTTCATAGTCTGTGCTCCACATTGTTCAAGAAGGAATGAGTTGGAGAGGCAAACAGGCAGAAAAGAGAAAAAAAGCATCTGGAAAGAGATTGGAACGGCACAAATACGTGGCCCCAAACATGCTTCATTTTAATTTACAAGAGAAAGCATGAGGCCACATGTTTCAAGGTTAATGTGTTTAAACATGATTTTTGCTAAAAAATACATTCTTAGAGAGGAAGAGAAGAGGATCCCTGATTCTATAGCTCTCTTCTTATTCATAGCCTTTGTGTTTCTTTTGGTGGAGTCTTTTCCATATGAATTGACAGACATCTGTCCAGAGGACTTCCCCTGGGGGAGTCGGTGCTTTCCAGGTCCTTGTTCTTGTAAGAATGACAGAACTCGAGGCATGTTCACCACATTCTCGCATCAGTTCGGTGAGGCCTGTTCCATATACCATGGGAGGGAGGATGGTTAAAGGCAGCCACCAGTCCTGTGCTGGGTCTTCCTAGGAGACCTCCGACTTAGGGAGGGTAAGTGGGTGAGGGTGGCTACCTTGTTAACAAGGAACAGTCTACTGCTTTCTTGTTTGTTTAAGTCTTTTGGTGCCAATTAGTGATTACTACTTAGTCAGCTGACATATTTGATAGCAGCTCCTGAGAAGAACCAGAACTGGCTTGGATTTGGAAAGATATTTTCATGCTCCTTCCAAGCCGACACTGTGGATCAGGAGCTCATGAGCATGCATAAGCCATGGGGGGTGGGGGTGCCCTTTATTGCAGATAGGATTTTATCACTTGGATTGATTGGTATATGAAAAAAGGAGCTCTTCAGAATCCTCCCAGAACAGAAGGCCTGGCCTACCCCCTCCTCCTGGCCGCTCCTTCATCCCCAGCTGTTGTCATTGGATTGTTAATTTCTGTGCCTGTTTGTGGCTCCAGCACCAAGACTGCCCTTTTTGATTTTGGCTTGTTTTTTTTGAAGCTGACTGGAGCTTTTGAAGCCAGTCAGCCTTTGGGGAGCTCAGTGGCTCCGCTGTGAGATACAAGGAATGTACCAGAGAGAAATGAGCAGGATTTTATAATGTGTCTTTTCTTTTGCCTGTCGTTTCTTCTAAACAAATGGCATCACATCTTGTCTGATCTTTCTGGGGCAGAGAGAGGGCAGGGGACTGTTATAAAGGGTGCAAAAAGCAGAGAAACCTGCACCCCCAGGAGAACAAGTCTCTCCAGCACACCCACCCCTCTCCTGTCCCCTTCCCACTCAACCTTTGGCCAGAAAGAGCCACTTGTGCGCTGAGGGCTAGAGGAGGCTTTCAAGAGAGGAAGAGGAGGTGTTTCCCAGGCTCCTGTTTTCTGTTTTGGGCCATTAACGGTGTTAACTGAATAAACGAACCACCAGGCCCAGCTGTTTTATTCCAAATACTTGCTGATCCACACAGTTTCTACAGAACTCCACAGTTGTTCTGGGCTCGTAAAGGACATTTGAATAGATTGTTCTAATTCTGACTGGCACTGGAGTGTGGGATTCTGACCTCCCTGGAAACGACATTTTTCCAAGGGGAGAGATGGTAAATAGGATGTTCCCCTCCTCTTCCCTCCCCTTTATGGCCGATGCTAGCTGGGTTGAATTGTTTAGAGACCCGTTTCATACTCCATCTTCCTTTCGGAGAGGCTGCAACATTACAACTCAGTTACCATATGGCAATATTTAGAAGTGATCTGAATAAGTGAAAGCAAACAAGCGCACAAAGCACACACACTCGTATAATTTCTAGCTAAAAAGCTAATCGATTGAAAATGTAACTCTAAATTGGTGACTTCTCCTTGCCACCCAGGGCCGACATGAGGTCAGTAGATCATCACACATTTCTTGGTACCGTTAAAATTTCTCCTAATGCAATTTGGAATAAATATGTGATATTAAAGGTATCATCTTTATAGCATCTCAATCCAGAGCACACTGAGGGCTTAAAGTGCTCTAGTAGGGTGAAAGTTCTTTGCTCAAGTTGTGAAAACCTAACTCCCTTCTGCGGTGATTCTCAATTTTCCTTTTTCCTATTAGGACCACAAAACCACTAGAATTTGCTTCCTTCCAGAGTGCTGCTTTAGCACATATGGAGGACCTGTGGGTCTTGGATGCAAGCCCTTGTGAGAGGGTAGCCTGGCCCAAGTAGCCTGCGCCTTTCCAACTAGACATGACTCTTTTCAGACAGTTCAGATCATCTAACACTGCGTCTGTGTTGCCTTGAATGAAGTGTGTGAGCCAAGATGGTAGTTAGGGTGACTACAAAGTGGCTCTGTCTCAGGGCTTTGGGTGGGGAGTACCATGGTTATAGCCTGGTAGGATTCCTTTTTTTACTCTTAAAGGTTACTTTTGGAAATGGCCCACCAATTTGTGATTTCAGAGTTAAAAAGTATTGAGGCTTAAAAGCTGTTATTCTAAGTACACTGTGTACATCAACATCTCTATTGTTTATGGTAGTGCTACCTCATCATGGGCTTTCCAGGTGGCACAGATGGTAAAGAATCTGCCTTCAGTGTGGGAGACCTGGGTTTGATCCCTGTGTTGGGAAGATCCCCTGGAGAAAGAAATAGCAACCTACTCCAGTATTCTTGCCTGGAGAATTCCGTGGACAATACAGTCCATGGGGGTGGGTCTCAAATAGTCAGACGGGACTGAGCAACTAACACTTTCACTTTCACCTCATCACAAGTAGAGTTCTAGGTCTTCTGAGCTCTTATTAAAAGGAGTAATAACTGTAGTTAGAAGACATTTCAATCTTTGGAAAATGAATCACTACTGTAATTGAGAAACCTGTATGCAGGTCAGGAAGCAACAGTTAGAACTGGACATGGAACAACAGACTGGTTCCAAATAGGAAAAGGAATACGCCAAGGCTGTGTATTGTTGCCCTGCTTATTTATTCAACTTATATGCAGAGTACATCATGAGAAACGCTGGGCTGGTGGAAGCACAAGCTAGAATCAAGATTGCTGGGAAAAATATCAATAACCTCAGATATGCAGATGACACCACCCTTATGGCAGAAAGTGAAGAAGAACTAAAGAGCCTCTTGATGAAAGTGAAAGGGGAGAGTGAAAAAGTTGGCTTAAAGCTCAACATTCAGAAAACTAAGATCATGGCATCTGGTCCCATCACTTCATGGGAAATAGATGGGGAAACAGTGGAAACAGTGGCTGACTTTATTTTTCTGGGCTCCAAAATCACTGCCGATGGTGATTACAGCCGTGAAATTGAAAGACGCTTACTCCTTGGAAGGAAAGTTATGATCAACCTAGACAGCATATTAAAAAGCAGAGACATTACTTTGTCAACAAAGGTCCGTCTAGTCAAGGCTATGGTTTTTCCAGTGGTCATGTATGGATGTAAGAGTTGGACTCTAAAGAAAGCTGAGCACCTAAGAATTGATGCTTTTGAACTGTGATGTTGGAGAAGACTCTTGAGAGTCCCTTGGACTGCAAGGAGATACAACCAGTCCATCCTAAAGGAGATCAGTCCTGGGTGTTCATTGGAAGGATTGATGTTGAAGCTGAAACTCCAGTACTTTGGCCACCTCATGTGAAGAGCTGACTCATCTGAAAAGACCCTGATACTGGGAAAGATTGAGGGCAGCTGGAGAAGGGGATGACAGAGGATGAGATGGTTGGATGGCATCACCGACTCAATGGACATGGGTTTGGGTGGACTCCAGGAGTTGGTGATGGACAGGGAGGCCTGGCATGCTGTGATTCATGGGGTCACAAAGAGTCAGACACGACTGAGCAACTGAACTGAACTGAATGTAATCATTAAAGAGAAAGTGAGATTCTTGTTCTACAGTCTGCCCCATCTGTTCTCTGAATGGATTTTTTGGGGGGTAACAGGGAGGAGGAGCATTATTTGTCCCCTCCTAATGACTGTCACATAATCTGTTGAGACTAACATATGTTATTGGTTCTTGTTCTTGAACTATTTGCTTTTCCTAAACAGAAACAGAATCAGGGTAAAGCAAGAAGAGGCATCTAGGGCACAGAATTTAAGGAGAGACTCTTAGGGTCATGCAAGTACCAGCCCTGCTACTAAACATGAGAATCCACTTTCCAGGAGCAACCCAGAACATCTCTACCCTGGACCTTGGACAGAGTAAATTCTTTAATTGTCTGCCTTCTGCTCTTTCACAAAGCCCTGCTAAGAGAAAAAATATTTATGAAGCATCATTCAAAGGATCACCTCTTCCTCTAGATAGGAAGATTCTATTCTTGGATCAGGTTATTCTCAGAACAATACACAATTGAACTCTTTTTACCTTAGCTGCTTTCAGAATTATAGCTTATTTAATTTTCTTTTAATGGCATTCCCTTAGCTTTTATCCAAAAATAGCATTTTTAAAAAGCCAAATCATACCCATAACTTTATCTGTTGAAGAAGACTTGTTCAGAGTGTTTCCTCTAGAATATTCAATGCTTCCTAAATTAATTCTTTTACAATTTCATACTAGGAAAATGTTACCTCCCTTGAGGAATAGTTATGACTCACCTTGTCATGGTTAATTTTATGTGTCAACTTGACTGGGCCATGGGGTGCCCAGCTACTTGGTTAAACATTGTTCTAGGTGTGTCTGTGAGGGTCTTTCTGGATGAAGTTAACATTTCAGTTGGTTGACAGTAAAGCAGATTGTCCTCCCCTGGGTGGGTGGGTCTCATTCAGTCTCTTGAAGTCTTAATAGAACAAAGGGCTGAGCAAGAGAGAATTCACTCTCTGCCTGATGGTCTTTGAGCTGGGATGTCAGTCTCTCCTGCCTTTGTACTCAGGCTGCAACTTACACCGTTGGCTTTCCTGGTTCTCATGCTGTTGGACTGTAGGTTGTGGGACTTCTCAGTCTTCATAATCACATGACCCAGTTCATTTTAATAAATATCTTTTTCTCTATATGTCTCTTTTGCTCTATATGTCTTAGTGCTTCTGTTTCTTTGGAGAAACCTGACTAATGCACATCTTTTCTGAAAATTAAGCTTATGTACTTGTCTACATCCTATTTTTACTTTGGTTTTCAGGCTTCTCAGCTTCCAGTTTGAAGCATATCTCTAACATGTATGTTAACTATTACAATTTGTCTTACTCTTTTTGGGCCTGCAATGTAGGAGACCCCGGTTTGATTCCTGGGTCAAGAAGATCCCCTGGAGAAGGGATAGGCTATCTACTCCAGTATTTGTGGGCTTCCCTGGTGGCTCAGACAGTAAAGAATCCGCCTGCAATGTAGGAGACCTGGGTTCGATCCCTGGGTTGGGAAGATTCCCCTGGAGGAGGGGATGGCAACCCACTCCTGTATTCTTGCTCAGTGAATTCCCATAAACAGAGGAGCCTGGCAGGCTACAGTCCATGGGGTTGCAAAGAGCCAGACATGACTGAGCGACTAAGCACAGCACACATACATAATGAACATACAATAAACTGCATGGCTTATAGACAACAAACATTTATTTCTCACAGTTCTAGAGGTCTGGAAAGTCCAATATTAAGGCACCAGAAGTTTCAGTATCTAATATTCAGGTTCAGAGTCCAAAATTCAGAAGCTGTCTTTTTATTGTAACCTCCCATGGCTGAAGGACAAGAGAGTTCTCTGGAACCTCTTTGATAAGGGTGCTTATCTCTTTCATGAGGGCTCTAACCTCATGACCAAATCACCCCCCAAAATCATCTCCTAATATCATCGCTTTGAGTATTAGGGTTTCAATGTAATTTTGAGGGGGATACAAGCATTCAGTCATTGTAGTCTGCCTTGGAATTGACTTTCTACTTTTATCCATACTTCTTTAAGCCCGAATTGTCTAGTTTGTATCTTTAAATAAAAATATTTAACTTTTATTGAATGCTCGCCAGGTGACCAGTATATTCTAAGCACTTGCTGAAGATTACTCCATTTAACCCTTCAAACAACCCTACCAGGTTATTATCCCTGTTGTAATAAGAAGAAATTGAGGCCTGGAGTAATTCAGTAATTTGTCCAAGGTCAAGTAATGATAGAGCCAGTTTGTATTCAGACAACCTTATTCTGAAATCAGTATTTTTATTCAGTATCTATGTGACATTTGTTTGAATGCATTATAATATAACCATTATTTTTCCTATGTCTTTATATAAACCATTTCAGATATTTTGAGAGAGATATGCATATATGTATTTAATTTAATTTTCTTCTATTTCAAATTTATATTAAGATTTGAATTACAAGGCTATTTAATTCCTTAATATCTCTCTGCTATATGCTTTTCTAGTTGAACTTTTTATCTTGAACAAATTCAAGCTTACAGAGGAGTTTGCAAGAACAATACAGTGAATCCTTGGATACTTTTCACATAGATTCTTCAGTTGTTTAGATTTTTGGAATATGTTTTTGCTTTAGTGCTTTTATTTATATCTATTTTTATGATTACTACTTTTCTTATAATTTTCTGAACTGTTTGAAATTAAGTTATAGCCATCTTGACCTTTTACCACTGACTATATCAACATGGATATTTGAAGAACAAAGATATGTTATTATATGATTATCAAGTTCAGGGAGTTTAAAACTGATAATTATTCAGGTTTCACCAGTTATCCCAAATATACTTTATAGTATTTGTTTCTTTTTTCCTTTTTTTCCCATCTCTTCTGTCTACAGTTTTTCCTCTTATTTCCTTCTTTTTTCCCTTTCCAACTTCCTTCATTCTCCTCCCTCCCACTTTCTCTCACTCTCTATCTCTGTCTGTCTCTTTACTATCCAGGATCTAGTCTAGGACTATACATTTAGTTGGCATGCCTTGCTATGTGCTTTGAACATTCTGAGTTTTAAGTTTTGTCACTCAGTCATGTCTGACTCTTTGCGACTCCATGGACTGTAGTCTGCCAGGCTCCTCTGTCCATGGGGATCCTCCAGGCAAGAATACTAGAATCGGTTGCCATTTCCTCCTCCAGGGTATCTTCCAAACCCAGGAATCAAACCCGGGTCTCCTGCATTGGCAAAGTCTTTACCCTCTAAGCCACCAAGGAAGCCCTCAAATATTTACTTTCTCTCCCCACCAAGCCAGTTATCCTCCAATCTTTCCTTCCTAGAGAAGATCTACTTTTCCTACCTGTTTCTTAAAGGAGCTGTGTTCTGTTACTTGCAGACATTTAGAGACCATCAGAGACAACATGCATCAAAAATTCAAACTTAGTTTTTTTCTTTACTTCTGCATTGGAAAACTTTCTAAACTCCATTATAGATCAAATTTGATTACTTTTTCCCCAAAAGCTATGTAAGATCAACAAAGCCAAAAGCAGAGGAGTACAATTTGAAGACCAAGTATGCTGCTTAGTAGGAGTGTTTCAGGGTACATGTTTCTGCGACTGAATACATGTAACACTTCTTAATAAAAGGAATCATCAAATCAGTACATCTTGGTATCAGATGTAATTGTATTTGAGACAACATTATCTTCTAATTTTGAAGCAGTTAGGAAAGAAGAAAAAAAGATTATAAAAGTGAAAAACAAGGCCATTTCAGTAAACTAGAACACATACTCAAAACTCATTCAAAGCATTGTTTATGTTTAAACTCTTGAATTATGATGGGCACAATGCAAGGAACAGAGAAGCAATTTTCCATACATGTCCCTCGTAAGGAACAGCATTTTCAATTCATATAAAATTATTTGATGCCAAAATTATATTTTCTATTGCTTTACAATGCAATTTAGGTAGTTTTTAACTTTAAAAATTCATTTATATTAGTTAGTTAAGTATTTTAACACTCTAATTTTAAGGCTTGGTTCTCTCCACCCCCAATCTTCATGTCAAATATTTAATGATCTATAAATATTTAGAAAGTCCTAATGTAGCATACTATTAAAAGCAAACCTATAAGGGAGTCTGGTAGTATTTGAATAATCTCTCTTACTTATTTCTTTGTAAATTTGGATATATAAATATTAAATTTTTGTAAAGGGAGTTTTGGCCTCACCCATCATCTTATTACATTTTTCCACCCCTCTTACAATCTGGTAGGGAGTACAAATTCTGTTACTCACTGGGTAGGTTACTGGGCAGAAAGTGTTGACTGAGTACTGGCAGATTAATAGGAAGAGGAAGGTCTTTTTTAAAAGTAGTATCAGGGAATTTTATATAGTAATGAATAATCCTTGGAAGGAAAGTTATGACCAACCTAGGTAGCATATTAAAAAGCAGAGACATTACTTTGCCAACAAAGGTCCGTATAGTCAAGGCTATGGTTTTTCCAGTAGTCATGTATGGATGTGAGAGTTGGACTGTGAAGAAAGCTGAGCACCGAAAAATTGATGCTTTTGAACTGTGGTGTTGGAGAAGACTCTTGAGAGTCCCTTGGACTGCAAGGAGATCCAGTCAGTCCATCCTAAAGGAGATCAGTCCTGAGTGTTCATTGGAAGGACTGATGTTGAAGCCGAAACTCCAATACTTTGGCTACCTTATGCGAAGAGTTGACTCATTGGAAAAGACCCTGATGCTGGGAAGGATGAAGTGTAAGTAATTTTTTTTAAAGATACATGAGAAAATAAAATCATCAATATGTAATACGTAATGATCACTTGCATTTCCTCAAAATAATCAAAGCAAAACTCAAAAAACCATTGCATGCATGGTAATTAAGCAATAGAAGTAGATTTTATCACTTGCCTACTGTGCTCTGGACTTTAGTTAGGTTAAAATTGTTAGTAAATAGCTTGGTTATTTTATCATATGCTTCTTTGTTATTGAAATGGAAAAATCTAGGTAAATGAGAGTTTCATTTAGTTGTATTAAGATAAAATGAGAATTACTTTACTTAATCAGAGTAGCAAATACCTATGGTAATATATCAAATAGTACATGACAGCTTATAATAAACATCAACCATCCTTCGTTCTATTTCGAGCCAGATTCCACAAGGAAAACTGAAAAAAACTTTATAAAGCCATTACTTAAATACAGAAATATGAACTTATTTTGAGTTAAATAGATATGGTCTTTCTAGGAAGATTAATATGCAAAGATAATGTGATGTTGGCATGATTCTGTACACTTGTTTCAAACTACAGTGGGTACCTAGGAATGAAATCATAGACATGTTAAAAATTCTCTTTAAATTGTGTACAAGATGCTTAAGTTTTTGGAAATCCTTTCTTATAAGTGATTCAACCAGTAAAGAAGGGGTAGGAAAGAGGGAGAAAGAAGGAGAAAGAGTGACAGGAAAGTAAAAGGACAGCAAGTGATGGAGAAATGGACAGAGAAGACCTTGGTGTTGATCTTCAGACTTCACTGTCTAGGACCTCTGGTCAGTCTATTCCTTACCATGACTCTAAAGGCCACCAAAACCTGAGCGGGGTGGGGAGGACAACTTGAAAATGAAAAACTATCAAATTCTACAACTCAATCCCTTGCTTTGAAAAGAAATTCATCAGAAGAGCCTCTGATGATTATCTGGTTTACTGATGAGATCATGGGATAGTAGGCATTGCATGGCCTGGATAACTTGAATGTCTGCCTTTCTTACTAGTTATAGTTGCCTTGTGACTTCAGTTTTTCCCATTCACCACCTGTGGGCCAGCTTATCCTAGATAGATTGCATAGTCATGATTTGTGGATAAAATCACATTTGTGAATATGCAAAACTGCCTGTGAAGCCTTCTAGTAAACTTTCTGGGAAAGAGTGTTGGTGGAACGCCCAGAGGACAGCCTCCATTTCTTTCAAATCCCTAAACACACGTTTTTTACAGTTCATAGCTTGAGCAATGTCTATAGCATAGGGAAGGAAGAGGCCCACATCTTCCCAGTTCTTACTTACATAAGAGTTGGTTTCTACTAGCCTAATATATGTCGTGTTCACTCCTGTCTGACTCTCCTAGGGCATATGTCTTAAAGCTCTGGGTTGTCTTACTCGTTTATTCTCTACAGCTTATATTCAAGCTGTAGAATGAAGGTAATTAATTAGAAATGGCATTTGTATCAACTCTGCAGTGATCATTTGCACACTAAGAAATCTTCTTGCTCCAGACTCTTGAGAACCTGTTAGAACTCTCCTTCCACACGATCTCATATGTGCATTCCAGGATTCCCCCGTGAATTTCCCATATCCACTCGAGCTGACTAAACCTAAGATGGTTAACTTCTTAGTACTTACCTGCCCAGGTTCTGTTGTGTCTTTGCCTTGAGAACCTCTCTCCATAGCTTGATATTGGGATATTTTGGCATCTTCTCTTAGGTGGTGCTTTTTTCTTTACTTCTTCTTTTTGTTTTTTAAATTGAAGTATAGTTGATTTACAGTGCTGTCTTAATTACTGCTGTACAGCAAAGTGATTCAGTGATAGTATGTATATATATATATATATATATATATATATATACATACACACACATTCTTTTTTGAAAATGTTCTTTTCCATTATGATTTCTCACAGGATGTTCGATATAGTTCTCTGTACTGTACTAACCGCAACCTCCCACTCTTTCCCCCGATCCCCCACCCACTTAGGAACCACCAGTTTGTTCTTTGTGTGTCTGTATCTGTTTTCTAGATAGGTTCATTTGTGTCATAGTTTAGATTCCATATGTAAGTTTTATGGTGTTTGTCTTTTTCTTTCTGATTTACTTTACTTAGTATGATAATGTCTGTTTGCGTCCATGTTGCTGCAAATGGCACCATTTTGTTCCTTTTTATGGTTGGGTAGTATTCTATTGTGTATTCTATTCAAAAAACTAAGATCATGTCATCCGGTCCCATCACTTCATGGCAAAAAGATGGAGAAAAAATGGAAACAGCGACAGACTTTATTTTCTTGGGCTCCAAAATCACTGTGAACAGTGACTGCAGCCATGAAATTAAAAGAAACTTGTTCCTTGGAAGAAAAGCTTTGACAACCCTAGGCACTGTATTAAAAAGCAGAGACATTACTTTGCCCATGAAGGTCCATCTAATCAAAGCTATGGTTTTCCAGTAGTCATGTATGGATGTGAGAGTTGGACTATAAAGAAAGCTGAGTGCTGAAGAATTGATGCTTTTGAACTGTGGTGTTGGAGAAAACTCTTGAGAGTCCCTTGAACTGCAAGGAGATCAAACCAGTCAACCCTAAAGGAGATCAGTCCTGAATATTCGTTAGAAGGACTGATACTGAAGCTGAAACTCTAATACTTTGGCCACCTGATGAGAAGAGCTGACTCATTGGAAAAGACCCTGATGCTGGGAAAGATTGAAGGTGGGAGGAGAAGGGGACGACAGAGGATGAGATGGTTGGATGGCATCACTAACTCGATGGACATGAGTTTGAGTAGGCTCTGGGAGTTGGTGATGGACGGGGAAGCCTGGCGTGCTGCAGTCCATGGGGTCACAGAGTTGGACACGACTGAGCAACTGAACTGAACTGATGAAAGAAATCAAAGATGACATAAACAGATGGAGATGTATTCCATGTTCCTGGGTAGGAAGAATCAATATTGTGAAAATGACTATACTATCAAATGCAATCTACAGATTTAATGCGATCCTTATCAAATTACCAATGGCATTTTTCGCAGACCTAGAACAAAAATTTCACAATTCATATGGAAACCCCAAAACCCCCAAATAGCCAAAACAGTCTTGAGAAAGAAGAATGGAGCTGGAGGAATCAACCTTCCTGACTTCAGATTATACTACAAAGCTACAGTCATCAAGATAGTATGGTACTGGCATAAAAACAGAAATATAGACCAATGGCACAAGATAGAAAGCTGAGAGATAAACTTATGCACCTATGGGTACCTTATTTTTGATAAAGGAGGCAAGAATATACAATGGGGCAAAGACAGCCTCTTCAATAAGTGGTGCTGGGAAAACTGGACAGCTACATGTAAAAGAATGAAATTAGAACACTTCCTAACACCATAAACAAAGATAAACTCAAAATGGATTAAAGACCTAAATGTAAGACCAGAAACTATAAAACTCTTAGAGGAAAACACAGAACACTCGATGACATAAATCAAAGCAAGATCCCCTATGGCCCACCTTCTAGAGTAATGGAAATAAAAATAAAAGTAAACAAGTGGGACCTGATTAAACTTAAAAGCTTTTGCACAGCAAAGGAAACTATAAGCAAGGTGAAGAGACAACTCTCAGAATGGGAGAAAATAATAGCAAATGAAATAACTGACAAAAGATTAATTTCAAAATATACAATTAGCTCATACAACTCAATACAAGAAAAACAAACAACCCTATCAAAAAATGGGAGATAGACCTAAACAGACATTTCTCCAAAGAAGACATACAGATGGCTAACAAACACATGAAAAGATGCTCAACATTGCTCATTATTAGAGAAATGCAAATAAAAACTACAATGAAGTATCACCTCACACCAGTCAGAATGGCCATCATCAAAAAGTCTACAAGCAATAAATGCTGGAGAGGGTGTGGAGAAAAGGGAATGCCCTTGCACTGTTGGTGGGAATGTAAATTGATACAGCCACTATGGAAGACAGTATGGAGATTCCTCAAAAAACTAGGGATAAAACCACCATACAACCCAGCAATCCCACTCCTAGGCATATACCCTGAGGAAACCAAAATTGAAAGAGACACATGTATCCCATTGTTCACTGTAGCACTATTTACAATAGCTAGAACATGGAAGCAATCTAGATGTCCATCAACAGATGAATGGATAAAGAAGTTGTGCATATACACAATGGAATATTACTCAGCCATAAAAAGGAACACATTTGAGTCAGTTCTAATGAGGTGGGTGAACCTAGAACTTATTATACAGAGTGAAGTGAGTCAGAAAGAGAAATATAAATATTGTGTTCTAACACATATATTCAGTCCTAAATATTCATTGGAAGGACTGATACTGAAGCTGAAATTCTAGTACTTTGGCCACCTGATGTGAAGAACTGACTCATTTGAAAAGGCCCTGATGCTGGGAAAGATTGAATGTGGGAAGAGAAGGGGATGACAGAGGATGAGATATTGGATGGCATCACCAACTGAGTGTACTCAGGGAGTTGGTGATGGACGGGGAGGCCTGGCATGCTGCAGTCCATGGGGTTGCAAAGAGTTGGACCTGACTGAGTAACTGAACTGAACGCATACATACAGAATTTAAAAAAAAAATGGTACTGAAGAATATATTATAGGGCAACAGTGGAGAAACATAGAGAATAGACTTATGGACATGGGGAGAGAGGAGGAGAGGGTGAGATGTATGGAGAGTAACATGGAAACTTACATTACCATATGTAAAATAGATAGCTAACTGGAATTTGCTGTATGGCTCAGGAAACTCAAACAGGGGCTCTGTATAACCTAGAGGGGTGGGATGGGGACGGAAGTGGGAGGGAGTTTCAAAAGGGAGGGGATAAATGTATGCCTATGGCTGATTCATTTTGAGATTTGACAGAAAACAGCAAAATTCTGTAAGGCAATTATCCTTCAATAAAAAATAAATTAATAAAAAAAGATAAATAATACTTGCCTTTAGTATCTATGAAAAAGTAAAACATAGCAGTTAATTTAAATCTAAACATTTATTAACATAGAAAACTCTTTTAAAATGCAAAACACGATCAACAGCAATAAGAAAAATGTGACTGTTGACTCTCCCCATGGGTTTCATTGCCCACTAATAATTTTTGACTCTCAATTTGAAATAAACTGATCTTAAATATATGGTGAAGCATCTCCTTTTCACTCAGGCATTGCCATTTCCCTTTGGTTATCTTTTTACTTGATATTCAAGCACAAAGAACCTTTATACTTCTGGAGTAAGGCCTGTTTTTCTATGCATTCACTATGTTGTCTCAAACCATACAACTAACGTGAATGATCTATACCTGTAAATGCAAATTAGAATGACCTTGACATACTTACTTAAAAAGGTCAGAATTATTTCTCACCATGTACCTTGGGAAAAAGCTTTATTTCTCAGGCATGCCTCTAGCAGTGCAGTCCTATTGAAACCATGAATGTTCAGAAGCATCATGGAACCTATAAATACAAATAGCATATGCTTTTTTGGTCCTGTAAGTTCACCTAGGCATATAGTTTTGCTTTTGACTTAGCTGAGTAAGAGACCAACTAAAAGAAAATGTGCATTGTAAAGGGCTCTCTAAGCTTGTAGAATGAGATCTAGTCTTAAATCTGTGAAAGATAACAACAATCTTAGTGTCATCTATCACTGGTAATATTGCTCAATGCCCTGGCCAATGCAGTACCAGGACCTTTCCATTTTTATCTCTTATCTCTTCCTCACACTCGGGGTAACATGCTTAAAATTTCCTTTTTTGCCAGTGCATACACATCTTTACAACAATCTCAGCTTTGTATAATTTACTCTGCCAGAAAGCAATGGGAGGGAAGTCAGAACTCTTGAGTTTCCTTTGGAACAGTTTCTCTGTGTTCCCTGCCCTCTTTCAAGTTACTTTCCTGAAGTAAGATGGATTCACTCATTCATTTATCAAATGTGTACCCAAAACATTTCTGTTTCCAACTACTCTGACAAATGAGACAGGTAAGATTCTTGCTCTCAGGAGTGGCTGAGCAGACAATTGGGCTTCCCTGGTGGCTCAGACGGTAAAGAATCTGCCTTCAATGTGGGAGACCTGGGTTGGATCCCTGGTTGAGCAGACAGTTAGCAGGTATTAACAGTGAAATGTGATTCTTATCATCGCAGGGGACACAGCGAGTCACAGGCAGGGCATGGACATAGTCCAGGTGTGAGAGAAGGGACCCTTGGAGGAATGACTTTTTAGCTGGAGACCCTGAAGAATAGTATATAAAGTGCCTGCAAGGATTAGATTGTTCTAAGTAAGGAGATGATGTCTTAGAAATGTCAGAGGTGAGAGACTCTGGCCCTGTGTGAGCTTTTCAGGGAACCAACAGCAACCAGGAGGTCTGGCGCAAAGGAGACTTGGAGACCGAGGCAAAGCACATTTTGCTCGGCTTTCAAGAAGCCAGGTTGAGAACACTTAGATGTCTTTATGGCCAACAAGAATGGAAATCCACTGCAGTGCTTTAAGTGAGGGAGTGACAGAGCCGTGTTTATGTTTTGGAAAGATCATTTTAGCCTCAGTGTGGGGAATGACTTGGTCAGGATTTAGTGTTTGATTGCATTGAGGGTGAGGAAAAGGGAAGAAGCAACAATAGCTTGCCTTGTTAAGTCAATAAAGTTATGAACAATTAAATTGCCTTCTTCGGCCTGGGAAGGGACTAAGTGTACATACCCTGGGGAAGAGCTGATCAGTTAGAAGGTTTTTTTTTTCCTTCCATGTCGTTCTTTCTACCCTCAAACAAATCATTATATTCTTGACTCTTAAATTATTCTTCTTGTCTGCAAATGCTCTGCCTTGGACCAAAATATCTAAACAAACTCTATTCCAGGGGAGCACTTGCCTGCAGTAATTAGGGCAGCGTGTTTCACTCAGTGGGACTGTCAAAACCTGGCTGTTAATTAGGCCTCAGGTAGAACTCCACCCCCATCCCAGGCCCACCTCCTCCTCCTCTTCTTAGAAACTTAAGACACTTAGCAGGTGGAGCCTAATTTATCCTCCCAGGATTACTGGGAGGCAAGTCAGTGTGGGCCTGTCTGCATCTGCATCTGTGTTTTCCTGTTGAGGACACGGAAGTGCAGGGTGGTCAAGCAGTGCTTGCTCTGTTATCCAGTCAGGCGGCCAGTTCTTTTCTAGAACTTGGAAGAGAACCAAGAAGCATAATGTCCTGCTCTTTGTTTAATAAGAGTGGTGATTTTCACCCTGGGAACTGTCCCCAGATTCAGCACAGGAGTCCAAGGGGTACACAGGGCCCAAGGGGAAAGCTGAGTGGGAGGATGCAGGGCTTCTCATTCCCCTAAATTCCCTTTTAATATTCTGCCTATTATAAGAAATTGTACATGTGAAACTAAAACAGAGTGGTTACTTTAGAGATTTCCCAAGGTGAATCCACTTTGACTTATAAAGAGCAGGCATTAAAACCAACCCAGTTTTCTTAACTGCTTGTCTAGTTCTTTTTGTGTGTGTGTGTGTGTGCATCGTGTTTCAGACTGTATTAGACATGCCTTGACCTAGTTGCCTTACCCAAGGATTGACTGACTCTGGGAATTTCATGCTAGGTTGGGCAGAAGGGTAAATCCTAACTTGTAAGGAAGCATGTGACAGTGAGAGTGGGAGTGTCAGGAAAAAAAAAAAAAGAGATGTGAAAGGCATCCTTCAACACGCGCTCATCATACTGGTGGTACCTTAGCATCTGTGTTAGTCAGGACTCTCCAGAGAAATAGAAGCAATAGGAGATAGATAGATAATAAGCAATTGGTTCATGTGGTTATGAAGGCTTTTCAGGTCCAATTTGCAGGTGGGCAAGCAGGCTGGAGACCCAAGAAGAGAGCCAGTGTACAAGTTCAAGGGCCATCAGGCAGGAAAAGCCAGTGTTGCAGATGAAGTCCAATGGCAGTCTTGTCGTGAATTCTCTCTTACTTAAGGGTTGGTGGATGGTAGTCTTTTTTCTTTTCAGGCCTTCAACTAATTGGATGAGTTGGATGAAGCCCATCCACATTACAGAGGACACTATGCTTTACTTTACCAATTGAAGTGTTAATCTCATCTCAAAGTATCCTCATAGGAACACCCAGAACAATGCTTCTGAGAACTCCATGGCCAAGTCAGGTTGACATAAAATGAAGCATTGCAACATCCTTCAGCACAGTGATATTTTGAATATCCTTCAACTTGCACCTAACACATAGGTAGTATCTTGAGTATCCTTCAACTCATGCTTAATGCTCAGTATCTTGAACATTCTTCAGTTTGGAAACAACACACAGATAGTATCTTGAATTTGCTTCCCACATAGGATTGACCAGGAATGTCAGTTACTCATTTGCATCTGAATTTTAAAAAGCATATATATTTAAAAAGTGAAGATGGTCACAAGATAAAAACTTCGAGTTATAAGATAAATGAGTAATGGGGATGTGATATACAGCTTGGTCACAATAGTTAGCAATACCATATCGTATGATTGAAAGTTGCTAAAAGAGTAGATATTAAAAGTTCTCATCATAAAAATAAAATTCGTAATTATGTGAAAAGTGAGATAGAAGTTAATTTGCTTTCATTGATTGACATTGTTGTTTATTTAACTGCTTGTTAGGATCCAAACACTTGAGAGCAGGGATTATGTCTTCTTGTCATATACACATTGTGCATGCTGAATAACTAGTGACCTGAGCTGGCTTGACCATAAGGTTCTTTGCCAAGAAGGATGCTACTTCGAGATTTCAGTCATTGGCCTCCCTAACATGTTTCACTCACTTGGAACTTGCTGAAAAATTATCCGTTGGGCTTTAAATTGCATGCTTGATTTCATCCAAAAGGTGAGTTTTTTGGTTGAATGTTGAGAGAAAGATCTGTTCAGCTGTTTCTGACACTTGGGCAGCTGAAGAAGAAAAAGAAGAAGCCGACTGTCAGTTTTATGCCATAAAAATCATTAAAGATTATTTTTGCACATGAATAACTCCAACGTAGAGTAAATTTAAAATTTGAAACTTTCCATGCATCTGCATCTCACAGGGGAAGAAGTGGGGTCATTTTGGAAATTTTTTTTATTAATTGCATATCCATAGCAGCTTCAAGTGACCAAAAAATTGCTTTGTACATGCAGAGCCTAGATTTAAGGAACTGTTTCCATGATTCTGTTTGGTAAATATATAACAGCTCTATTCAATACTTACTGTATGGTTTTTTGTATATTTGATTATAAATTTGTTTGAGGTTAGGGATACTATATCATGTGTCAACAAGAAGGAGTTGAAGGCTTTTTGCTCTTGTTTTTACTGCTTTCTAAACCCATGTTCTTTATTTCTTGTGCTCAGGGAAGGTTAAGCTTTATTTTTACTTAGTAAATCTCAGCCCTGAGCCCTCTTTGTTTTTGGTTCCTTGTTCTTCTGGGGTCCAGTCTTGCTACACTCCATCCCCTTGTTTACATATATCATACTACCTGCCTTTAACACTAGACTATAAGCTTTCTTTCTAGGTCAGACATAGTGTTTCATTTGCCTTTGCTTGAGTGTCTAACTGCAGCTCTGCTGTAATTAGGCTCTCACTGGATAAATGGATGATCGAAAGCAGGTATCTATACAGGCTGGTAGTAGGACCTCTGATATGGAAAAGCTCTGGATCTCTAGTCTGGTCTGCTGCCACCAAGCTGATTCTGCTTTCTGCTTGTCATTGGAACAGAATGTATTATAAGTGCTCATTAAGGCTTTTTTTTTTTTCACTTCTGTACTCATTTTCTAAATACAAACTATTCTCATGATTCTTACCCCTCCTCTATTAAGAATCTTCCTTACTCATGGTACACACATTTTTGTCACACTTGACCTTTTTAGTTTATATTATTAAAATAATAAAGCCATTTGAGTTTTCCAAATATGTAATATTGTAATGCTGAGCATGCTTTAAAAGCTATTCGCCCCTCATCTTTGTTACTTCAAGAAGCAGATATGTCCCCCAGAGTGGGGACAGGATATGTCATTCAATCACCTGTGTCCCTGCCCATGTGTTCCTGCCCATGAGAATGAAGGCTTTTAACATCATCAGAAATAGTAACTACACAGGAAGCTCGCTTTTGAGTTCTGTTCTCATGTTTAATTATCCTTGCAGTAAGGAAGCTCTGATCTTAATCCCTGTGGTTGCATATCCTCTAATATTGCGTTTTGAGAACAGCTGTTCACCATCCCTTGTCCTAACTGTCGATGTAGATAAAGAAAGTTAATGAGTTTGCTGCTTGGTCTTCTTTCTTTCTAGATTAAAAGACCCCTAGCCCCTTAAACTTTGTGCCCATGGGACTGATTCATAATACTCTTTAATTAACTTTAGTTGATACTGTCTATGTTTTTCAATCTTTCTCCATTTTTATGGTGTTTTCTTTAAACATTGCCCTAAAACATCTCACCAAAGCTCAGTGACATGGAGAAACATCTTAGTTTTCTCTCTAGAGTGGAAAAGTTAGAACTCAGGGATGGAATGACTGCCTGAAGCCTCATAAGAACTTGTGGAAGTGGGTGGAGTCAAGGAACTCACTGATAAGTGAAGGGAACTCTTGGAATCAAGAAAAAGGGATTTGACTCTGTCACCTCCCCACTGTGTCACTTATCTGTCATTTGAGAAGTGGAAATAATGATACCACATATTCTGCCTCTTTCTTAGAGATGTTATCAAGTTCATAAGTGACCGTAAGAGATAATGGGAAATTGTAAAACTCTATACAGAGGGTTGTTGGAACCTGAGGGAAAGAGTGCAATGTCTTCAGAATGTAAACAACGTTCAAGGTGCATGAAGGAGAATTTAAGTAAAGCAAATGAGATTGGTGATTTGTTGCAGTAAATCCTTGGTAGAGATTATTTGAGTATATTAAATCCAGTCAAGATGATCAGGTGGAAGATTAGGAAAAACATATTTACTAAGTTCCTCTGTGTCTACTGTCTGGTTAAATTAATGTATTATTTTAAAATTTTTATGTGCAAAAGAGATAGTGGTAGTCTTTTTCTCTCTCACAAAAGGGAGTCTTCATGCTCAGAAATATTAAATGGTTTGCCCAAGACAGTACAGCCATTGGAGGCAAAAGCTTGGACAAGGACCCTCTGTCTCCTTATCTTCTCAGGTCTACTTTTGTTTCCTTCAAGAGTTTGAAGTATAATGAACATGAATCTATGAACATCGCTGAGACTGCAATTTCAGTTCAGTTCAGTTCAGTTCAGTCACTCAGTCGTGTCTGACTCTTTGTGACCCCATGGACTGCAGCACGCCAGGCCTCCCTGTCCGTCACCAACTCCCAGAGTTTACTCAAACTCATGTCCGTTGAGTCAGTGATGCCATCCAACCATCTCATCCTCTGTCATCCCCTTCTCCTCCTGCCTTCAATCTTTCCCAGCATCAGGGTCTTTTCGAATGAGTCAGCTCTTCGCATCAGGTGGCCAAAGTATTGGAGTTTCAGCTTCAACATCAATCCTTCCAATGAATATTCAGGACTGATTTCCCCCAGGATGGACTGGTTGGATCTCCTTGCAGTCCAAGGGACTCTCAGGAGTCTTCTCCAACACCACAGTTCAAAAACATCAATTCTTTGGCACTCAACTTTCTTTATATTCCAACTCTCACATCCATACATGACTACTGGAAAAGCCATAGCTTTGACTTGATGGACCTTTTTTGGCTAAGTAATGTCTCTGTTTTTTAATATGCTGTCTAGGTTGGTCATAACTTTCCTTCCAAGGAGTAAGTGTCTTTTAATTTCATGGCTGCAGTCACCATCTGCAGTGATAAAGTTAACAGAAACATCTCTCTCTTTACATAGCAATACTTGGGCAGACTGTCTTATACATCAGACTCTTGAAGATTGAACTATTATGTGTCAATACCTCAGAGCCAGTATCCTCACAAACAGATTTTCAGATTTGCAAAGTCAAGAACTAACTGTAAACCGTGGTGACCTCAGTCAGATTCTAATGCCTCTTGAAGGCTACTAGACTGGTGGTCAGTCCTCCACCTGTGACATCTGCCTATTCTCTTTACTTGCAACTACCACAGTGATACTACATTTGTCTCTAAGTATACTTTTGCTAAAATTATAGAATTTTAGATTTTAACCCTATTACTCGCATTCTAGTTAGCCTAATAAGTTAAGGGACTATCATCCAATTAGTGACAGAAATTAGATTTGCACCCAGGTCTCTTGTGTTCCATTTGAGCTTCCTCCTCTTTTTCCCACAGTATCTGTTTCTTATAATCTACCTTCCTTTGGGGGTTTGTTTTGGCAAGGGGGGTTTTCCTATAGAAAATACTTTGTCTCCATCATCTATGCCTTATTCTAGTCTTTAAATTGTGGGTAATAATGCTTACTTTCTATGGATGCCATGAGAATGAAATGACAGAAGAAAAACACAGGGAACCTTGCTTAGGAAGTAGCAGATGTTAAATGAACACTATTTTCCATTCAGTTCTTTACTCAAGGTATATTCTCAGACATTTCTATAATGAACTTGGTTTCATTACTCTTCTCCACTAGAGTGGAAGCCAGTGGTCTCCATCTTTGTCTGTAATTGGAATCTCCTGGGGAACTTTAAAAGCTACTGATGCTGGGGTGGGCCTCATTCCCAGAGGTTCTGATTTAATTTCTCTGGTGGCAGAGATAGTCCTTGAGTATTAGTACTTAAAATCTCTCCAGATAATTCGAATGTGCAGCCAAAGGCTGAGGAACAGGCCTCACCAACAAAGTATTGTAAGGGCTGTGTTTTTGTTTTACTCATCTTTGCAACCCTAGGGTCAGTGGAGTATCTCAGTGTGGGCACTGAGATTTGGGTTACTTGGCCCAAATAACCCAAATAATAAATGGCCATATATTTCTCATTCCCTCCTTTGTTAATTCATTCAAATAATTCCATCTTATTCCAGCTTGTTTGTCCCTCTGATTTAGTCTAAGGTATTTTATAGTTCACCAAATCATTCTTTCTGGAATGATATGTTCCTGGAATACACCATTTTCTTCCTTTTAGTGTTTGTTTGTTTGTTTCTAATCTCAGGCTGTCAGGAAATTTGGAGATTCAGTATTTATCAATTGAAATTAATGAACTCATGGAAGATAGAGAAGGAGAAATATCGTATGACATCCCTTATGTATGGAATCTAAAAAGCAATGATACAAATGAACTTTTTTACAAAACAAAAAGAGACTCGCAGACTTAAAGAACAAACGTATGCTTGTCAGGGGGAAGGATGGGGGAAGGGATAGTTAGGAAGTTTCGGATGGACAGGTATACATTGCTGTATTTAAAATAGATAACCAACAAGGGCCTACTGTATAGTGTAGGAAACTCTGCTCAATGTTATGTGGCAGACTGGATGGAAGGGGAGTTTGGGGGTGAATGTATATGAATGGCTGTGTCTCTTTGCTGGTCACCTGAAACTGTCACAACATTGTTAATTGGCTATACCCCAATACAAAATAAAAAGTGAAAGAATCAGCACATAAAGTCTTTTGCCCAGGCGTAAAAAAGAAATTAATAAATTCATGCATTCATCCGTAGTGGCAATAAGCATTTACTGAGCCTCTGCAATATGTTGTGCTGGGCAAATGAGATACAAATGAATAAGATGAAAACTGTTTTCAGAAAGTAGCAAGTCTATTGGTAAAATGAACATGTTGACAAATCATTGTACTATCACCTGGTAAGGGCTTTGAGAGAGGTATCACCCTCTCAATTGCCCATCAACAGCTGTGGTTTTTTCCATATCTCTGGTTTAGTTTTTCTCCAGTTTGTGTGTGTGTGTGTGTATAAACATAATATATGGTATGTATATATTATATGTATGTGCATACACACACACATATAGTATCACTTTGAATCTGGATGGAGTCATTTATGGAAGTAGTTGAAGACAGACATACAAACCAATAAATTAGTGAAATGGCTAAGAAGTCATTCTGGTGCACAGCCTGATGCTCTCCAGATAAAACCCTAGAAGACTATCTGTCTTTGTTCCTATCACAGGAGCATTTTACCATGACATTTTAATAGCATTGATTATTTATAGCAAAGATTTATTTCTATTCTCAGTCCTTTTCCATTAACACATGAAGTATTTTTAAATTATGCAAACTTTCAGAAGTCTCTTTCCTAATCAGGGGGAAAATTCTTGGCAATTGGGAAGATTAAACTTCTTTCCTTATCTTCTGACTGAATTATACCATCCACCTGCTTTCCTGGAGGGCCCCTTGGGATACTTTAATTTTGAATGACAAGGCTGGAGGATGGGCTCTGTTTAGTCAATGAAAATAAAATATTATACTCTGGGGGAGAAATAATAGAAAAATGTTATTCTAAGCTTTTTTTAGACATCATCCATTCAATAGGTAATTGGCCAGTATGACTCATTTTAAGCTCAAAGCTAAGTTAAAAGCACTTAGTATATGAGATTGATTAGTCAGTCATCTTGCAAGCCTCTTTCAGAATGGGATAAAACAAAAGAGTTTTTTTTGAAGGGGTCAGAAGAATATGAAGTATGAGTTGTGGTTAGATAAAGGTATCCCAGAGGAGACTGTGGAACATAAGAGCCCTGGAAATGTATGTCAGTCTGTCTACATAGAAGTTATAGTGGGGTGAGGAGGGTGATACTGAGAGATAGATCAAGAAAATGAGCCTCCTCTATATCATTTCTAGCTTGTCTGGGGCAGGATTTCTCAGCCTCTGTACTTGGACACTTTGGACTGGGTAGTTATGTGTTCTGTGGAGCTGACTGTCAAAGGATGTTTATCAGCATCCTTGGCCTGTGCTCATTAGATGCTAATAGCACCTCTTTCTTTGTTGTGAGAACCTAGAACATCTTCAGACTTTGCCTGGTTGAGAATCACTGGTCTTAGGCAAGCCCAGGGTGACTGAAGGCCACTAATTTTTAAAATCCTTCTTTTAAAAAAAAAATTCTGTAATGGAACCTCAATCTACAGTCTGCTAAATAGTAAAGTCAATAATGGGAGGAACCCTGTGTATATTATCCACTGTTTACTAAGTGTGCAGTTAAGACTAAATTGTGAATGAACACCATCAGCAAATGAGTTAGGTATGGGAAGATTTGTTGTTGTTCAGTCGCTCAGTCGTGTCTGACTCTTTGCGACCCCATGGACTGCAGCATGCCAGGCTTCCCTATCCTTCACCATCTCCTAGAGCTTGCTCAAGCTTATGTTCATTGAGTTGGTGATGCCATCCAACCACCTTGTCCTCTGTCATCCCCTTTTCCTCCTGCCTTCAATCTTTCCCAGCATCGGGGTCTTTTCTTCCAAAGAGTCAGCTCTTTGCATCAGGCGGCCAAAGTATTTTAGCTTCAGCTTCAGCATCAGACCTTCCAATGAATATTCAGAGTTGATTTCCTTTAGGATTGACTGGTTTGATCTCCTTGCTGTCCAAAAGACTCTCAAGAATCTTCTCCAACACCACAGTTCAAAGGCATCAAGTATTCGATGCTCAACCTTCTTTACGGTCCAACTCTCACATCCATACATGACTACTGGAAAAACTATGGCTTTGACTATGTGAACTGTTATTGGCAAAGTAATGTCTTTGCTTTTTAATATGCTGTCTAGGTTTGTCATAGCTTTTTTTCCCCAAGGAACAAGCATCTTTTAATTTCATGGCTGAGGTCACTATCTGCAGTGATTTTGGAACCCAAGAAAATATAGACTGTCACTCTTTCCATTGTTTCCCCATCTATTTGCCATGAAGTGATGAGAATGGATGCCATGATCTTTGTTTTTTGAATGTTGAGTTTTAAGCCAACTTTTTCATTTTGTTTTTGCAGAAACTACCAGTTTTCTAAGGACTAAGGAGGTGGGAGCACAGATTCTCAGCTCACATATTCTGTGTTTGGTTTTATTTGTTAATTTATGCACATATATACTAATGAGCCTTCCCATGTGGCACTGGTGGTAAAGAATCTGCCTGCCAATGTAGGAGACATAAGAGATGCGGGTTTGATCCCTGGGTCTGGAAGGTCCCTTGGAGGAGGGCATGACAACCCACTCCAGTATTCTTGCCTGGAGAATCCCATGGACAGAGAAGCCTGGTGGGCTACAGTCTATGGGATCATAAAGAGTTGGACGTGACTAAGTGTCTGAGCAGATATACTAAAAAATATATTTATTTAATACTTGAGTTCCTGGTACTGTATGTTCTTGGGATACATTAATGAGGAGAACAACCACTTCTTAGCTGTGTAACCTTGAACAAATTATTAAGAATCTCAATGTTTCTTATATATAAGAAGAGAATAATAATAATATGTGCTTACTCCACTATTAAATAACAAAATGTAATGCATGTGAGGTGCTTAGTATAATACCTGCATAGAATAACAGAAACAACAATAATTACTATAAAACTGATAATGACAATGATTTAATAGTAATTGTAACACTCACCAGCTTAACCTTTCAGAAGAGGAAACTGAGTTCAAGAATGTGTACAAACCTCAATGCCCAGAGCTCAGAGACAAAAGTGGGGCCACCTGCCTCTCCACACTCTTTTTCATCATTGAGAGGAGGTTTTAAGTATTACAGATATTAATAAAATGATGGAAACTTCTGAAAATTCATTCTTTTAAAGAAAAAATTATAATTGTCAGAAGCTGAACAAAGATTACCCATTTACCATAGATAGTTGAACAAAAGATACATCTTAGTGTTTCATTTGTAAGCACCATAGTCCAGATGATTATCTGGGTAGGGTTAAGAGGATAAAAGCATGAAAGAAAAATGAAAAAAAAAAAAACCCACACAGCAGGAGCTTTCTTCAAAGGGGCCTTTAATTCACAGGTTTTTGAACTCTTCTCTCCAACAAATTATAAGGCAGAAATTTCACATGAGGGTGAAGAGAGAGCATGCCAAAGCAGTAATGGCTTTAAGAAAGACATCTTAATGGACTCTACACACGCTATTTGAAATTTCTATAAGACTCAAAACAGAAGAATAAAATATAAAAATACCTGAAAAGTATGTTGGAGACAACCACTTAAATTTATGCATTGGCTTCAATTAAAATGTCCTTTGGTTTGACTCCGTGCTTCTGTAGGCAAGTCAAGAGGACACTCAGAAGCACTACCATCTACTTGAGACCATCAAGACTAATCATGTTAAATCTTTATCCTTGTTTATTTCTGTCACCACAGGCAGCTCAGGACTCTCTGGTAAGTGTTCTTCCCTGTTTGGTTCCATATATCCATCACTTGTACCCTCCCCTGCCACATACATGTTTAATAATCTCTCTACTTGCTTTATTGTTCTCTTTAGAACTCATCAGCATCCACCTTATTATACAGATTGTCTACTTTTTTGTTTTGTTTCCTTCAACACTAAGGAAACTCTTAGTTTCATGAGGTTAGAGATGTATGTGTATTTTGTTCAGGGCCATATCTCCATCACATAGAACAATGCCAGGCATATGGTAAGCATTCAGTAGCTTTTTGGTAAATTAAAAAAAATGAACCTGATAAATATGTTTGGATAGTGTGCCAGGGATTGTGCTGGAAAGGCACTGGGGGGTGGAATTAAGGATGGATCAAATAGAATCTCTGCCTTCTCAGCACACATAGTATAGGAGGAGAGAAAATTATCACTCAAAGTGGAGTCAAACAAGTGTCTTAAGGAGTGTGGTGAAGACTTCCAATGCTCACCTCTGTCTTATTCTCCTCTCCTTTCAAATTTATAGAATCATAATCTCTCATACCCTTTGCCATTAGGGGGGACCATGTGCCTTTTGTTCTGACCATTGAATGGTTGTAAGCAGAAGTGATGTGCATCACCTCAGGATTTAACAAATCAGTGCAAGATTCTCTATCATTCTCTTTTGGCATGTTCCAAAAGTGCAGCTTGAGAATGGAGAATCTTGTATCAGCTTAGACTGAAAAAGTGCTCAATGAAGGTTGGATGCCCTAGAGAGTCTCTGAGCTGATCCAAAAAAAATACTGGTAAGACAAATGTCAGAGAGCATACTGCCTATGTTCCCCTTACCCAAGGAGTTTTATGGTTTCAAGTCTTATACTTAAACCTTTAATTTTGAGTTTACTTTCATATATGGTGTAGGAAAATGGTCCAGTTCATTTCTTTTGCATGTAGGTATCCACGTCTCACCACTTATTAAAGAGACTGTCTTTTGCCTGTTACACATCCTTGCCTCTTTTGTCATAGATTAATTGACCATATAAGCATGGGTTTGTTTCTGGGTTCTCTATTCCATTCCATTGATTTATGTGTCTGTTTTGATCACTATAACTTTGTAATATAGTTTAAAATCAGGGAGTAATTCTCAAGGATGCTTAGGCTATTTGGAATCTTTTTTAATTCTATATGCATTTTAGGATTATTTGTTCTAGTTCTGTGAGTAATTGTGTTTGTATTTTGATAGGAATTGCATTGAATCTATAGTTTGCTTTAGGTAGCATGGACAGTTTGACAATATTAATTTTTCCAGTTTGTAAACACAGATACATTTCCATTTGTTTGCATTGTCTTCAGTTTCTGTCATCACTGTCACATGGTTTTCAGAGTATAGGTCTTTTACCTCCTTTGTTAAATTTATTCCTAGGTATTTTTTGATGCATTTGTAAATGAGATCGTTTTCTTTATTTTTCCTTTTGATGGATCATTATTAGTGTCTAGGAGAGAACATTTAGAAATGGAACACCATCCATGGTTTGAAAAACTGTGAGACACCTTTGTGAGTTTCTATAAGGAGGAGAGGCTTTGTTTCCTTTTATTAGTGTGTTCTGTACTACCTTCTTTCTGACTTCAGAATGTCCAAACTCCAGGGGCAGCTGGAGGAAAGATAGAAGAGATGGTACCTTTCATGATAGCAGTCCACCCAGAAGAGCATAAATTGACAAATGTTTCCTGAGTGTCTGTTCTATACCCACCACTAGGTTTGGCATAAATACAGATGCCAAAGGAATAGAAAACAGTATCTGCTCTGGAGGTGACTCTGTACTTTACTGTAAATAAGTGCTCAATACATACTGTATTAGCTGCAGGATTTGTAAAAATTTAAAGGAAAGGGAGATCTTTGAAGTCTGGAGGAATTTAGGAAGGGTTCCTGGAGGTGAAGATTTGATCCTGACCTTGAAAAAGGGCAGATTTAATACAGCTAGTAAGATTGAACTTACTATTGAGCTTACTATGCACTGAACACAATGTGAAGATTTATATAGCCCATTGCATTCATCCTGCATATAGTATCTCCACTTTATAAGTAAGGAAATTGAGTCATGGAGATGTTAAATAATTTGGATTCAAGCTCTATGGCAAAGTCTCTTCCTTGTCAAAGCAGATGTTCTTAATCATGAGGCTATCATGTTGAGGTGAAAGGACGAGGAACAGGTCTTTTGAAAGGAAGAATGTGTTGGAATGAACCTCACTTGTACTGTGCTCACACCCAGAAGAGCCTTGACTTTATTGATTTTCCAGTATAAATTTCAGGTCCTTTATCCTTTTGGTTGTGGAAGAGGAATTAGGTGAACTGATCTTTAAATAGTGCCTTAAGCAATGGAGCTGCTGAGCTACCAGCTTTGCTGAGTAAGCCAAGCTACCTATTCCTATTTCTCAAGTATGAAAATCCATCTCAACTCTTTACTCACATAGATGTATAAGGAAAGTGAGGGTTGGGTGGAACTGGTCCTAATTCATCAAGACAGCTGATGAGTCAGAATCCTTGGACTATGATGAGGATTATTCATCTATGGCCTTTTGATCACATTAGAACTAGAGCCACACAATTTTACCTGTGATGAATGAGTGAGCGTTGTGGTATCTAGGTCCTTGCTAGAATCATATGGCATGCTTGAAGGGTTAACTGGAGATAATTTATTAAAGAAACTGTTTGTAGAGCTGAGGGTGGGGTAAGGGAACCAACTGCAGATGGTGAGGGCTCAGAGATGAGCAACATCAAAAAGCCATTGCCACTTCTAGACATGAAGGGTCAAATAGAGGGAACAATGTTACCGGAACTGATAAGAGCTAACCCTGTGTGAAGTAGAAAGAATAATGGCCCCCCATCGATGGTGTGGCCTAATCCCTGGAGCCTGTAAATACGTTACTTGTATGGCAAAAGGGACTTTGCAGATATATTTAAGATTGAGGACCATGAGATGGGAACATTATTCTGAATTATCCTGATGGGCCCAATTTAATCCCATGAGTTCTTAAAGGCAGAGAACCTCTCCCCTGCTCATGGTCAGAGAGAGATGTGATGAAGGAAGAAGCATCTGAGAGATGCAATATTGATGGCTTTGAAGTTAGAAGAAAAGGGGACCACTAGCAAAAGAAAATGGGCAGCCCCAAGAAGCTGAAAACAGATTGGAAATGGATTCTCCGTTTCCATAGGGCCTCCAGTGTGGAAGCAGCCTTGCCAATGCCTTGATTTTAGCCCATCCACCCTTGCTGGATGTCTGACCTACAGAACAGTAAGATGATACATTTGTGGTGTTGTAAGCCACCAAGTTCCTGGTAATTTGTGGTAGCAGCCATAAGAAACTGATATACCATGCAAAAGAGACTGCTTGACAGGAGCTATGGGCTTAGATAGAGGATTGCAACTACTGCCCAACTGTATTCCAATAAGTTAGGGGGGAGATAAATACTGGCCTCTCTCTCTTCCTTCCCTCTGGGATCCCTCCAGTGTCTCCCCTTGGTGAATCCATTAGCTGAAATCTGCAGGGCAGAACAGCCTGGATGATGCCTTTCCTAGTGTTTAATCTTCTAAACACAGAGCACAGAGCAGGGCAGCACAAGGTGGGGATTGGATCTACAGGGGCAAATGGAAAAGAACCAGCGTGGACGTTAAACTTTAGGGTGGAGGTTTCAAATGGTTGGATACTTGACTTGATTTCACTCATTACCATAAAGAGGAGGACCTGGCAGGAAGCATTGCTGAGGAACTGCTTTCAGACAAGCGGTTGGATTAGCTCCATATATTTCATCTTTACAGCTGGAGAACAGATATGTAAATGTGTTTCATTCAGCCCAATCAATCAATCAATCAGTAAAGTCAGTCATCATTCAACAAATCTGCTTGAAAGACTTGCTCTTTACTGGAACAAGGAGCAAGTTGGGGTGGGGTGGGGAACGATATAGGAAAATATCCACCTTTGCTCTGGAGGAGTTTAAAATATGCGAAGTGGAGGTGGAGCTGAGATGGAGAGGCAGACAGAGCCATCCATAATTCATGCATCAGGGCTGTATGCATGCATGTGTCTGTGAAGGGAGAGGACATGGGGTGGAGATCAAGGATAGTGGAGGTGGGGAGGAAATGTTCACAGACAAGGTGGTACTTAAGCTGGACTTTGAAATATCAGTAGAATATTTCAGTATGAAAAAGGATAAAGAGCCCCGAAAGCAGAGAGAATGGCATGAGAAGAGGGAGAAGCCAAAGGCTTGACATTCAGGCAACAGCAAGAGATTCCGTTTTGCCAGAAATGTGTGAAAAAAGTCATTGCTTCCATAATATAGACATTTTTATCTCTTAAAGTGAATTCTTGTCTTATACCGCAACATACCCTGCTCTGCCCATTTTAATGGAATTTTGTATATCAAAATAAAATGTGAAACAAAAATACTGAAAGAATCACAAGCTCTGAATTCCCTGAAGGTAAACACGTTGGATGACTTTCTTTACCTCAGTTGATTCTTGACCTCTTTCTGTACCCTCCTTGTCTCTTGCAACTTAAACACACATGTGTGTGCACACGAATTCACACACACACACACACACACACACACAGAAGAAGCTTATCTCTGAAAGTTCCCTTATGCTTGCAGGAAGATGACCAGTGTCTCTCCCCTCACCTCTGAGGAATCACTGTGCCATCCAGCCATTTGGCTGACTCACCATATACATGATTTCATTACTCAGACCCTAGCCACTGCCTCAAACAAACATGCTTTGTCTTACTTAAGAAAAGTAACACTTCTATTTAAAAAAAAAAATGGAATAACTTTCTTCCTCAAAATCTGTCATCAGAGCACCTGGTCAGGGCTTCCTTGACATAGGTCCAGTTACATCCTTTATCTCGTGTGATGGAACCTTCACCCTAGTGCAAGTAAGGTAGGCAATGCGTGAAGAGATATGGCTGCTGTTATGCAATTACTTTTGACTGCCTTTAGTAATGTACATAGCAACTTTGTGGTAATAGCACACTTATTTTCCAAGAACCTCAATAGCTAAACAAGCATGGGGAAGTAATATTGAATCCAGAGAAAGCTACTGCCAAGGATTCAAGAAACTCTGAGCTCTGGAGAAAGTGAGTTTCAGCTCTGTGGACTCAGTTTATCATCTATAAAATAAGAGATTGGATAAAGCACTTCAGAAAGGCAGTTAGGAGAGTAGCTGTTCAGTCCCTAAGTTGTTCGTGTTCATTTCTTTGCAACCCCATAACTGCAGCATGCCAGGCTTCCCTGTTCTTCACTATCTCCCGGAGTTTGCTCAGGCTCATGTCCGTTGAGTCAGTGATGCTATCTAACCATCTCATCCTCTGCCACCCTCTTCTCCTTTTGCCTTCAGTCTTTCCCAGCATCAGGGTCTTTTCAAGTGAGTCAATTCTTCACATCAGGTGGCCAAACTATTGGCACTTCAGTTTCATCATTAAGTGTGGAGGTTAAAAACACCAATATGACTCAAACCCAGTCTGCTACCTGTTAGCTGTGTGGGTATGACACATCAGTTCACTGAGTTTCATCTATAGAAGGATAAAAATAGTACCTAACTTACAGGGCTATGAGGAGGGATAAATTGAAGGATACAGTGAAATGGTTGGCATTGTGGGTGTGTGTGCCTGCCTGTCTGTTTTACAAGTAGACAAAATGAGGAGGCAAAGAAAGGATGAGACACTGTGGGGCAGTGACATAGCCCTTTGCAGTCACATAGGACTAGCTTTGAGTTGGGAAATTTAATGCTGTCTCTTGGAAGAAGGCACTGGGTCTAAGGTGCCACAGATCTGTGAGATGGGCTTTATCTAGTTATTTCTAGTAAAGAGTTTTAACATGTAGGAAAGGAAGCAAACCTAAACCCAAAAATGGTGATGAAAAATTACTTCCAAGAGAGAATCAATGGAGTATCAAATAATAGTGTTCACACACCCCAGTAGCAAATGCTTGCTGCATGCAGAAATGAAGTAATTTCCGGTTGGACCTGAACACTTGTTACCACTGGCTTGGCTTTACCTTTTATTAATTTTGGAATCAGTGGTGGATGAGGCAGCCTGTCATCCTTTCCTAACCTCTTCTCATTGGAATTGGAGAATTAGATCAGCTTAACCAACCTCTTATCAAGAAGCTGTGAAATGACCACAAACAGAACACTAGTGAAGAGAGATTTATTCTGGATTAAGTACTGCAGATTCATACCTCCTTGGAATTATAGGGAATGATTCATAGTTCTGGCTGTGGAATTCTCAGAAGATTAGAGGGTGGGGATTATTGTTGTTCAGTTGTTAAGTCATATCCAACTGTTTGTGACCCCACGGACTGTAGCACACTAGGCTTCGCTTCACTATCTCCTGGAGTTTGCTCAAATTCGTTGAGTTGGTAATGTTGTCTAACCATCTCATGCTCTGCCGCCCTCTTCTCCTTTTGCCTTCAATCTTTCCCAGAATCAGGGTGCTTTCCAATGAGTTGGCTCTTTGCATTAGGTGGCCAAAGTATTGGAGCTTCAGCTTCAGCATCAGTCCTTCCAATGAATTTCCTTTAGGACTGGTCCAAATAATCAAAGCTATGGTTTTTCCAGTAGTCATGTATAGATGTGAGAATTGCACCATAAAGAAAGCTAAGTACCAAAGAACTGATGCTTTCAAATTATGGTGCTGGAGAAGACTCTTCAGAGTCCCTTGGACAGCAAGGAAATCAAACTGGTCAGTCCAAGAGGGAGGGAATAAGACGGCACAACTCAGCCATCTGCTTGCTATGTTTCTCAGAGTATAGTCGTAGATCATGTGGGTCCACAACTTGCTCGTTAAAGAGCAGGGTAAGTCAGAGTGACCACGAAGTCAGAAAGAGATTGAGGCTACAGTGAAATGTTTGTTCCATGTGGACAGAGCCTTGCCAAAACAAAAACAAACAGCAAAACCCCTTAAAACTCTAAATTGGGAAAGAGATATCTCCATTCCTTGTTTCCTATTCAGCTCTCTTATGTCTAGAAATGCTTTAAATATTTCCCTCTATTCCTGAACTCTAAGACAATCACAACATTAGATGTTCATCTCTTTCATGTGTGTGGAAGGTGGTTCTTTGTTCAAGGAATGCACAGGATTACATTAGTATGTATTTAGAGCACTGAGTTTTATCATTATCATCATTATTATCATGGTCTTCCTGTCTGTTCAGAGTTTAATGTTTATTGAAACCACTGTCAGTATCTTAAAAGTCCTTGCCGTTAGCCCAAAATTACAAAAAGACTTCCTCTACTTGGCAGTGAGTGGTAATTATCTTCACATGTATGGAGGTGGCCCAATACATGGTTGGGCTATCACACAAGAAAAATAATATCTCAGTTTATGTTTGTTGGTTCAGTTTTTGCAATGCTGAACTCCTCTGTGGCTTTATTTCTATATGTAGTGGAATTTGTCATGAGGCCTGCCTGTAACCATATATCATCTTTCAGCTCACTCAAGTCATTCTGACAAATGTTTGTATTATTGCCTCACTTTCTCCTGATCCTCGAGCTGATCAGGACCTCCATCCAATGTTTCAGCACATTCCTGTGTTACCACTGTGATGTAGTGTTCTTGGAAGACTCTCCAGTTCCTGACTTCTCAGGACCTTGGATACTTTCCAAGGAATGTACCTTTGGAGAGAGTCCTATCAGTCCTGAGTTAGGACTTTCTTGTCTCTACCACCTTGCATGTCTAATTCCTTCTGACTCTGGCCCAGATGAGGTTTACTGCCCACATATGTCTAAATAAATCCAAGATTACTTTTGAATAGCACTTTACACGTTTCAGAACACTTTCTATGAGAACTTTGATACCTAATTGTTTTACCAGTTTTTACTTAAGACAGGGAATGGGCTGGAGAATTAATGTTTTCTAACTTGAAGTTGTATCCTTGAGACCAACTGTGAAGCTATTTACCCTGGTTGTCTTCAATAATAGCAAAGATGCCGGGCAGACGTAGTTTTGGATATGATTGTAGCCAACAGGGTAAACTAGTCTTTTCAAAGCACATATGGTCTGATTTTCATGTATATCTTGAGGAACCACTTTTTTTTTTTTTAATTTCAAAAGAAAACCAATCTGGTGTACTTATACATCTGCATTTCTGAGTGATAGTATAAGCAGATACTTCACTTAGTGTATCGGGATCTAATAACCATCCCCACCCCACAAATGTCTCTCTTGTTTGTTCTTGTATGCCTTAGAGAGTTAGTGTGGTTACTCGCTAAATCAGTACCATAACTGCTAAAAATCCTCCTGTCTCTCTCATACTGGGAAAAAGCTCTTGTGTTATTATTGCTTATAATATTTCAATAAAAAAACAAGTCTGTGAACAAACATGAAGATTTTGCATCTTGGAGCTTCGACATCATAAATCTACAGTGTTGCCCCATTGCAACTCCAGGGGTTCTCGAAGTTTAAATTTACTATTCATTCAGAAATCACACTGTAAGCACTCACTGCATTACCCAGGCTTCTGGGTTGTTCTGCTTGTTGGACATGGCTGGATACAACAGACTTCTGAATTAGATGTAAGATCAACTGCAAGTCCTTAGGGCATATCTTGCTGTGACTGCTCATGCTCTCAGGACCATTCTCTCTGGAGTTCTTCAACTCATAGGTTTTGACACTAGAGGAAAACCTAAGAACATCACTAACCCTAGAGGTATTCTAGAAGTCTCAGACAGGTTAAGAAAGATTATACAGCTGACTAGTGGCCAAGTCAGGACTGGAGAGATCAAATATTTTAATTTTATCCTGATGTTTCCACAGCCACATGTAACCTTTTACATGTTCTTCCAGGTAATAACATAGCAGCAGTCCTGTGTCATTTGTAACTGAAAAGATAAACTCAAGACAAGTAATTTTCTGTTGGTGTTTATGGCAAAAGGCAGTTGTTAATGTGTTGCTAAAGAGCCTGGCATTCATTTTAAACCTTTTCTGATGCTCAAGTTAGATTTAGAACCTTTGCCAAAATAAAGCATCCCGTTCTTGAAAGAAACCTCTATCTCTGCTACATTCATCTCTTTGCTGTCCACGGCTATTCCACGTCTTCTGGAACATATTTATATAAGATCAGCAGTTCACTGGGACCTAATGAGAAAGCAGAAATCACTATTCCAATACCTTTTCTACCTGTAAAACTCAATTCTCTAATTATAAGAAATTGTTGTCGTTGTTTAGTCACCCAGTCATGTTTCATGTCCGGCTTTTTGTGGCCCCTTGGACTGCAGCACGCCAGGCCTCCCTGTCCCTCACCATTTCCCAAAGTTTGCGCAAGATAATGTCCATTGCATTGGTGATGCCATTCAGCCATCATCTCATCCTCTGACAACCTCTTCTCCTTCTGCCCTCAATATTTCCCAGAATCAGGGACTTTTCTAATGAGTTGGCTATTTGCATCAGATGACTGAAATACTGGAGCTTCAACTTCAGCATCAGTCCTTCTAATGAGTATTTAGGGTTGATTTCCCTTAAGATTAACTGGTTTGATCTCTAGCACCACAGTTTGAAGGCATCAATTCTTCAGTGTTCCGCCTTTATGGTCCAGCTCTCACAACAATATGTGACCACTGGGAAGTCTATAGCCTTGACTATATGGGCCTTTGTCGGTAGAGTAATGTCTCTGCTTTTCAACACGATGTCTAGGTTTGTCATAGCTTTCCTGCCAAGAAGCAATTGTCTTCTGATTTCATGGCTACAGTCACCATCTGCAGTGATTTTAGAACCAAGAAAGAGGAAATTTGGCACTACTTCCACCTTTTCTCCTTCTATTTACCATGAAGTAATGGGGCTGGATGCCATGATCTTAGTTTTTTTTTTTTTTAATATTTAGTGTTAAGCTGGTTCTTTCTCCTCCTTCACCTTCTTAAAGAGGCTCTTTAGCTCATCTTTGCTTTCTGCCATTAGAGTGGTATCATCTGCATATCTGAGGTTGTTGATGTTTCACCTGCCTATCTTGATTCCAGCTTGTAACTCATCCAGCCTGGCTTTTCTCATGATGTGCTCAGCATATAGGTTAAATAAACAGGTTGACAGCAGACAGCCCTGTCATACTCCTTTCTCAATCTTGAACCATTCCATACAGGGTTTTAATTATTGCTTCTTGGCCTACATACAGGTTTCTCAGGAGACAGGTAAGGTGGTCTGGTATTCCCATCTTTTTAAGAGCTTTCCACAGTTTATTATGATCCACACAGTCAAAGGCTTTAGTGTAGTCTATTAAACCGAGATAGATATGTTTCTGGAATCCCCTTGCTTTCTCTATTTCTTATTTTCCTTAGTGAATTAAGTAAATGTAAATTTGCTTCAATATTCCATTTCTGCAACACTAAAGATTTTGGATTGCTCGTAAATTTTCAGAACCAGACCAACTACTCCTCTTGAGGATTTTAGGAATTAGATCAGTTGATTTATGCACACTGGGCACCGCTTTTACTCCACAGAGGTTTCTCTCCCAAGGGCTGACTGAAGATAAGCTAATCTGATTTTTCCCCTTCACAGTCTGGAATTGGTACATAGAGGCTCTGGTCACTCTCTTCTGGGATTTGGAGCTGGGAGTTGAGCCTGGGCTGGGATGACCATTTTCTGTCAAGTGTACACAAAAAAGAAAAATCTTGTTGACAGAGAGAAAAAATAAATGTAATGCAAAAAGCAGAGATAAAGCAGAGATTAGGATCGTGTGGTCTGAAAGAAATGGTGGCAGTAACTAGGGGTCCTGACCCCCCATTCCTGGTTCAGTAACCACATAAGGTACATCTTTCCTTGCTCGTAAATCCCCACTGAGACTTAATTTAGTGTGGGCAGCATTCTGTTCTTGGAAAAACTAAAACCAACTGAGTTTAAGACAAGGGCAGTTCCTCTCTTGTTCCCAAATAGCGAACATGGTGACAAAAGGACATGAAAACAATGTGACTGGTCTCACTTTAAATTTACACCCACAAACCTTAAGTGAGGCTTCAGTACTGCCAAGCATGCAACAGTGTTTCCCTGAATCAATTTATATTTCACTCTCCAAGACAACTGTTTCGTTATTTCTTCTCTTTCTTCAAACTTTCAACACTGCCTCCCCTTGTCACTCCCCTCTAATGACCCTGATTTTTATTTTACTAGGAAAATAGAATCAGAAAGGAATGGTTTTCTTCTCATAGACAATAAATCCACTACTCTACTTGTATTTGTGCTCATGAGCTTCCCCTCCTGTAAAGTGGACCAACTGCCCATATACCTAATAAGGCAACCCCTCTTCATCTGTACTGGGTTCCATTTTTCTTTGCTAATTAAAGCACTTTGCCCATTCAGTTATTCCCCACACGTTACCTTCTCTTACATCATTAATTTTTGCTTCTGTACTTAATTAACATCCAAAGATATCATGAGTTCTCATCTTAATAAATACTTACACCCATAAATGAACATCATCTTTGATTTAGAAATCTTCACTACCACTCCATTTATCTATGACTTTTTAACAGCAAAACATCCTTGCAAAAATTGTTAACCTCCTATCTATGTTTTTTTTTTCTCTCTTTGCACCATGCCATTCAGGCTTTTATAACCACCATCAACATCTCACTCCCTTTAAGATCCACAGTGATCTCCGTGTTCTCAAGTCCTATGGACAATTTTCAAACTTCATTTTATTTAACTTTTCGTCCATATTTGGCAGAATTGATGGCTCCTTCTTTCTTAAGGCACTTTCAGCATGTGGGGTCCAATAAACCACTTTCTCCTGGTTTTCCTATCTTCTTTCTGACTGCTCCTTCTCAGCCTTGTCTGCTGGCTCCCCTTCCTTCCTCTTCTATACCATGTTTCATTCATCTTGTATCAGTATTGGTATGCCAGGTTGTTTTACTGTCAACTTGGTTAAACTAAGAACTACATTTCCCAGAATCCCCTTTCCTCTGCCTTCAGATTGGAACTGCTCAAAAGAGGAACTTGAATGGGATTTGAGAAATGGAACTAAAGCAGAGTCTTTACTTTCTGAAGAATTTCAGGGCCAAATATGGTGATGAAAAGACAAAGAAGTGCCTGGCAGGTTCCTACTTGTGTTTCTTTTCTTTGACTCCAAGTCAGGTTTCTGTCTCCTGATTTCTGGTCCTGTTGACCAGCAATGGTCCCAGTCACATGACCATATGCTTGGTTATAGATGGACAGAAGTGGTAGATATGTAGACGTATCAGCTGCTGTGTTCCTCATGAAGGGGTCCTCATTTGGGGTTCCACTTTAGTGGCTGGATGAGCCTAGCTTATCAAATTTCCTTGAAAGTTCCATCTTGTTCACTTGGGTTGGTGCTTTGAGAACACTGGTTAGTAACTTCTTCAGGTCCTCCATTCCCTCTCCTAGATCTTTACTGCTCCAGCTCCTCCAACAATTGTGTAAGGGCTAATTCCTATTAACAAATCTCTTGTCCTATATCATTCCTATTTGAATACTGAGATAAATACTGCTATTGCCAGAAGTGGTTCTAGGCAAATAGAACATTAAGGATAGCAATATGGTATGGTATTAGGATTCTGATATGAATAGATTTAAAGGGATTGATTACCTTGTTGTCAGTGGCAAATGGGGCATTTTTAGACTATGCCAAGCAATAGCTATTATCCTAATTATGAAATGTATAATTGAAATAGACATATAAGCAACTGGCACAACCTCCATAGTGGTTCCCTAATCTGTGGAGTGAGACCTTTTATCACAGGAATGGCAAGATGGAAACCTCCAGAACTTCTTCACTAAATCAGTAACCCAATAAAAAATCAATACTGAATTTTATTTTGGTAGGGTTAGAGAGATTTGTTTCACCAACAAGGACTTGAAAAATTCAAGAGTGGTGATTCCTACCACGTCCTCATTTAATATGCCTGTATGGACTGTGCAAATGACAGATCTTGGAGAATGACAGTGGTTTATCATAAACTTAATCAAGTGGAAGGGAACTCCATTTGTAACCTGTGACAGATATAGTTTCTTTACTGGAATAATCAATACATCCCCTGGAATCCATATGCAGCTAGTAACCTGGTGAATACCTTTGAGTAGAGAAGAAGCTTGCTTTTAGATGGTAGTTAGCAATACACTGCTCTATCTCAGGACTGTTCATCCCCTTTTCATAACTTTTTTCTCAGAGACCTCTCTGCTTTCCCCTTCCAAATGACATCATGCTGGTTTACCATGTAGACCCGTTGAGTAGGAAGTAGTTACTTCCCTAGAAATATGTGCCAGAGTATTCAAAATATTTCTCACAAAAATGTGGGAGATGCCAATTTAGTCAAGCATTTAGGTCTCCAATGGCCTAGGGTATATCAAGATACCTGCTATGAGAGAGATCATAGATATTCATCTAGTACCATGGGTTTCAGATATAGCATAGGATTTATTGGATGAAAAACTTAAAATCAGAGAAGTAGTAGAATACATACAATTCCTCATGTTTTTATTGCTCTTTTGCACAGGCTGAACATAGATGCCCTGTCGGCACCATGATCAAAAGTCCCGCAGAGACTTGCTTTAGCCAAAAAGCTGCTAAGTGTTAAGTGAGAGTTACTCAGTCATGTTCAACTCTTTATGACCCCAGAGACTATAGCTCACCAGGCTCCTCTGTCCATGGAATTCTCCAGGCAAGAATATTGGAGTGGGTTGCCATTCCCTTCTTCAGGGGATCTTCCTGACCTAGGGATGGAACCCAAGTCTCCTGCATAGCAGGCAGATTCTTTACTGTCTGAGCCAGATGTACAAAAAAAGAACCCCTGCTTACTCACTCTGTTATGTAAGTTAGCCTAAGATAGGCAGTGTCTGGTTTCTTGCAGTAAGAAGAAGTAAAATGGGAGAACTCTGGGTCCAGGAACATGCTAGGGAAGAGGCATACTGGAGACCTAGGTCTGAATACTGAGGGCTCAGGGAACAGCCTTGCCTGCTGCATGGAATGTTGAAATTAGCCAAAGGCTTTATCTCTGTATGCTGGCTAAGCCAGCTCTCTGCTAAGTGTCCAAAAATGGGGAGATGAGCCCCCAAGGCCATCTGGATTTGTCTCTACTCAATATCCCTTCCAAGGAAAGGGTATCGTTGCTGCATCTGTCTGCTCTTGTAGTTCTAAAGCAGTGTATCCGATTGTTCATTTTCCCTAGGAAAAATGGCCAATCCCTTGGCTCTGTACTGATTCATAGGTAGTGGCTGATGGGTTGATTGGATAGTCAGAGACTTGGAAACAACACAATTCAGTAATTGTGTCAAGCAGTCCAGAAATAGTACATAGATAGAACACTTCAGAATGGGCACAAAGTGTAAATGTATTTGTGTTCTGTGTGGTTATTTACGAAAGACCTCCTCCAGCAGAGGTCAGTATTAATATCGAAATGGACAAGATGATTCATGCTACAGATGTTAGTCAGCCCTTTTACCCAGCCATTCCAGCCATTGCCTAGTAGGTGAGGGTGGCCTTGTGGCAGTAATAGAGGTTTTACATGGAATCAGCAGCATGGACTTTGCTCACAAAGATCACTTTGGCTTCATTCATTACTGAGTGCCAAACCCACTAGCATAGAAACCAACACTGAGTCCATAATGTGTCACCACCCTTACAGGACATCAGCCAACCACTTGGTGGAAGGTTGATTACATTGGGCTACTTCCATCATGGAAGGAATAGCATTTTGTTCTCAGTGGCATAGACTCATATCCTGGATATGACTTTATCTTCCCTGCCTCTGATGATTCTGCCAAAATCATCAACCATAGATTTCCAAAATGCTTTATTGAGTGTTAAAATTTTCCACTCAATATTACTTTTACCATGGAAATTATTCAATATCAAATTCATTAGCATTGTTATAGTCCTCATAATCCTGAAGCAATTCATCTGAGAGGTCCTTTTGAGGCTCAGTTGTGACTCCAAATGTGTAGCACTATTTTGAAGGGTTAGTGTAAAATTCTTTAGGATGAATATATGCTCTGAATGAGTGACCCATAGGAATGGTTCTTCTCTGTTACCTCTAGTGATTCACTGGCAGAAATTGTCCCTACAATTTTCTGCAGTGATGATTTAGAGTTCTTTTTTCTCCCTTTCATTTCATTTTATTGGGTTTGCAAACAAGCAATATAATATTGACCCTAGGTTTTGTATTCTTTTATGAGGTGTCACTTAGATGTGACCATAGGAGGTAAAAGAGAACAGTCTCGGGAAAGAAAAAACAATTTATCTTCACAAGCCCCAGGAGGTAATGGTGGTCAGGAAACAGGTGATAGGAGCTGAGGGAAAGCGTTAGGTCAGAGCCTTTTGGGGGGTTTCCATTGGAAAGGCAAGACAGGGCAGGGTAGACAGCTTAGAAATGGCTAGTTTGAATAATATTGTGGGGCTTTGGGCTATTTGTGGTTCCTGGTTGCCTGGTCCCCATTGCTCAGATGATTAAAATAGAAGAGGATTGCCTGAGATGGGAGAAGGCAATAGCAACCCACTCCAGTACTCTTGCCTGGAAAATCCCATGGACGGAGGAGCCTAGTGGGCTGCTGTCTGTGGGGTCGCACAGAGTTGGACACGACTGAAGTGACTTAGCAGCAGCCGCAGCCTGAGATGAGGATGGGGTATAGGACACGCTGGGCCAGATGATCATCTGTGTCAATACTGAAATCACTTGGGATTGTGATACAACTGTCCTAATGAGTGGTGGTAAACTAGGACCTGAAGGACTGAAGAATGGCTTTTTTGAGGATTAGTATATGAGAGAAACAAGCAGAGGTGCTATAATTTGATTTAGCGTTCTTAGTGAACAGTGGAAGACTATTTTTATCAGAGGGCACAAGATGTTTCACTAAGCTAGAAGTTGAGAGACTGTTACCTGGACTCCTCATCCCACTGAACCAACAGGCAAAGGAAAGAATCATTGTATTGGAAGGGTGATTGGTACTGTCAGTGGGAAAATTGGGCTTCTCTAACACAGTAAGGGCGGTGAGAGTATATCTGGACAGCAGGAGGTCCTCTGGGTACCTCCTCCATGTCTTATGTTAAAATTAATGGAATATTACAACAATCCAATAGAAGCAAAACTGCCAACAGGGCAGACCTTTAAGGAACAGTTGTTTGAGTCACCCTGCCATCAGACAGGTAACCATGACCAGCCAAGGTACTTGCTGAGGACGAAGAGAATACAGATGGATAATGGAAGAAAGAAGTTATAAATCTCAGTTATGATGGCCTGATAAGTTACAGAAATACTCTTGTACTTCTAAGTATTTGTTCCTTACTTTGAGGTGAATATGTGTTGTGTGTATGTATGTATGTGTGTGTGTGAAATGCCATTTGTTTTCTTTGTTTTTTCTATTCCTCTTTCCTTTCCAATATAAAATGTTAATAGTGTTTAATGTTTAGATATCAAAAGAAGAGTGTGGCTCAGAAAAGAAATGAACATCCAAAAATGGATAAAGAAACAGAAAACTTATGCATCCTCTTCTGGGGAGGATTATGTTGTGCATTATTAGTTATATCAAGGATAATTGTATCATTTTAGGTAGAAACAGGAGAAGGCAATGGCACCCCACTCCAGTACTCTTGCCTGGAAAATCCCATGGATGGAGGAGCCTGGTAGGCTGCAGTCCATGGGGTTGCGAAGAGTCGGACATGACTGAGCGACTTTGCTTTCACTTTTCACTTTCATGCATTGGAGAAGGAAATGGCAACCCACTCCAGTGTTCTTGCCTGGAGAATCCCAGGGACGGCAGAGCCTGGTGGGCTGACGTCTCTGGGGTCACACAGAGTCGGACACTTCTGAAGCAACTTAGAAGCAGCAGCAGCAGGTGGAAACATCATTTTGCTGTTGCCTCTATTTGGAAATTAAATATGGTTAAAAGAAGTATATGTGGACAACAAGCTGACAGGTATGAATATGGACTAATTTAGATTGCTTGATCTTAGCAGTATATTTTCAAGAATCTCCTTTCCTGACTGGTTCCAAGTTATAGTTGGCCAAAATAGGAGCTTGTGTGAGATTTAGAGGGTGGAAAAACATGCACAGAGACACCCAGTTTGTCCTCATTCTCTCCTGCTCTGCATCCAACTCTTCTTTCCAACAGTGAGGCCTCTTACCCAAGCATCTCCACCAGATGTTTGGCTGTGGACACACAGAAATAGTAGCTGCACAAAGATCACAGCTCTTACAAACTTCTGTTGCTGGTTGTGCTTGGTTTTTCAGATTTCCTCAGGTGCCCCAACTAGTCTACCTGTACCAGCACTTCAGGGGGACTGGTTAGTGACTTATAAGTCTGCAAGGCCCCCTTCCAGGCCTTTTCTTTCCCCACTACTTCCATAATTTTATTAGATCTCATAAATTCCTCAGCCCACAGGGAGCACAGTGCTTTGCCTCTCTCTTTGAACCCTAACTGCTACAGAGCCTACAGAACATCTGGCATGTAGTAGATGTTTGATGAAGGTTAAGTAAGTTTGTGAATTTGTGTCTGTGTATATGGTACGGGTAGGTAAGTTGCTGAAGACTCCATATTAGAGATAAATGCTATTCTAATTTGCTCTAATGTGCATTTAGTATGGGTAAAATTGAGAATTTATAGCCCTATGTATTGAGAAATGGAGTTTGGAAAAGTTCTTGGACCTATGACCGTGGACCTATGGTGCTAGGGGAGAGTAGTTAAATATTGTGTCCTCAAACTTGTTCTGTCTCAAACATCCAGATTACTCTCGATTTCTAGGATTTTGTTGAATTCAAGAATATAGAAGTTAATAATTTGTGACATAAAATCAGAAAGGCATTGGATATTTGAATGATGCATTTGACAAAGTAATAGTAACAGTAATAAAAACAACCAAAACCCAAAAGACAGTAGAAACAAACACAAAATTCCTAGTCTTTGAATGTGTATACTTTCTGCAACAAAGCAAAATGAATTTTAAAACATTTTTATTGAAACTTCAGAGAATACTCAAAAATTCCTGGTGAGCAGGATATAAGAAATTAACAGTATTAATTAGAATATATTGGCTGTTATAGATATTATATCTAGTTAGTGGACATCTTTTAGTCATTTTATATCAAAAAATAAAAATATTTAAAAAGTCTCTCACAAATATATACACAGTGTCAGTCCTCTTGTTCAAGTCTTTCCCCATAAGATTTTTTAAGTTTTTACAACAATGATAGTAATTGGTTACTATTGGTTCCACCATTCATTTTTATTCATTAAGGTAAAAAATTCCCTCTCCTTTGACTTGTCCTGCTAAAGTGACAGATTCTAGAGTGGTACATTTTCCTTGTAAGCATTTTTTTAACCTTCAAAACAAGTGAAAAAGGTGGAAATTACATTTCCTGTTTTAGTGTTCAGGGAATTGAAGATCAGAGAGATTATTTAAATGATGTATTCAAGGTCACCCAATGAAGTCATGAGTTTAACCCTGACCTTCCACTGTCTTGCTTCTGTTGAATTTTTGTACCATTGCTTCCCTGACCCCACGAATGGTTGTACATTCAGTTTTTATACCTATTGCCAAATTTCCCTCCAGAAATTGCACCAGGGTACGTATATTCCTACCAGAGTAGGAAAGTCTCATTTTCTCCAATCTTCATCATTACCAGCTAGATTTTCCAATTTTTTTTTGCGAATAGGAGGTGATTATAAAGATTCTTACTGGGGTAGGCGGTGAAAATAATCTGATATCTCAGGTATTTTAAAATGGTAAATGTCAAGCATTTGTATTTGAGTGTGTCAGTCAGTTCAGTTCAGTTCAGTCATTCACTCATGTCTGACTCTTTGTGATCCCATGGAATACAGCATGCCAGGCTTCCCTGTCCATCACCAACTACCGGAGCTTGCTCAAACCCATGTCCATAGAGTCAGTGACACCATCCAACCTTCTCATCCTCTGTGGTCCCCTTCTCCTCCCGCCTTCAATCTTTGCCAGTATCAGGGTCTTTTCCAAGGAGTCACTTCTTCGCATCAGGTAGCCAAAGGATTGGAGTTTCAGCTTCAGCATCAATCCTTCCAATGAGTATTCAGGACTGATTTCCTTTAGAATGGACTAGTTGGATCACCATGCAGCCCAAGGGATTCTCAAGAGTCTTCTCCAACACCACAATTCAAAAGCATCAATTCTTCGGCTCTCAGCTTTCTATATAGTCCAACTATCACATCCATACATGACCACTGGAAAAACCAGAGCTTTGACTAGATGGACATTTGTGAGCAAAGTAATGTCTCTGCTTTTTAATATGTTATCTAAGTTGGTCATAGCTTTTCTTCCAAGGAGCAGGCATCTTTTAATTTCATGGCTGCAGTCACCATCTACAGTACTTTAGGAACCCAAGAAAAGAAAGTCTGTCACTGTTTCCCATCTATTTGCCATGAGGGGATGGGACCAGATGCCATGATCTTAGTTTTCTGCATGTTGAGTTTTAAGCCAACTTTTTCATTCTCCTCTTTCACTTTCATCAAGAGGCTCTTTAGTTCTTTTTCTCTTCCTGCCATAAGGGTGATGTCATCTGCATATCTGAGGTTATTGATAGTTCTCCCAGAAATCTTGATTCCAGGTTGTGCTTCATCCAGCCTGGCATTTCACATGATGTACTCTGCATATAAGTTAAATAAGCGTTGTGACAATATAAAGCCTTGACATACTCCTTTCAGATTTGGATCAGTCTGCTGTTCCATGTCCAGTTCTAACTGTTGCTTTTTGACCTGCATACAGATTTCTTAGGAGGCAGGTAAGGTGGTCTGGTAGAGATTTTCCACAGTTTGTTGTGATCCACACAGTCAAAGGCTTTGGCATAGTCAATAAAGCAGAAATAGATGTTTTTCTGGAACTCTCTTGCTTTTTCTATGATCCAACAGAGGATGGCAATTTGATCTCTGATTCCTCTGCCTTTTCTAAATCCAGCTTGAACATCTGGAATTTCATAGTTCACATACTGTTGAAGCCTGGCTTGGAGTATTTTGAGTATTACTTTGCTAGCGTCTGAGATTAGTGCAATTGTGTGGTAGTTTAAACATTCTTTGGCGTTGCCTTTCTTTGGAATTGGAATGAAAACTGACCTTTTTCAGTCCTGTGGCCGCCGCTGAGTTTTCCAAATTTGCTGGTATATTGAGTGCAGCACTTTCACGGCGTCATCTTTCAGGATTTGAAATAGCTCAACTGGAATTCCACCACCTCCTCCAGCTTTGTTCGTAGTGATGCTTCCTAAGGCCTACTTGACTTCCCATTCCAGGATGTCTGTCTCTAGGTGAGTGATCACACCATTGTGATTATCTGGGTCATGAAGATCTTTTTTGCATAGTTCTTAAGAATAGCAAGGAGAGATAAGAAAGCCTTCCTCAGTGATCAATGCAAAGAAATAGAGGAAAGCAATAGAATGGGAAAGACTAGAGATCTCTTCAAGAAAATTAGAGATACCAAGGGACCATTTCATGCAAAGATGGACTCAATAAAGGACAGAAATGGTATGGGCCTAACAGAAGCAGAAGATATTAAGAAGAGGTGGCAAGAAGACACAGAATAACTGTACAAAAAACATCTTCATGACCCAGATAATCACAATGGTGTGATCACTCACCTAGAGCCAGACATCCTGGAATGGGAAGTCAAGTGAGCCTTAGGAAGCATCACTACGAACAAAGCTAGTGGAGGTGATGGAATTCCAGTTGAGCTATTTCAAATGCTCGAAGATGACGCTGTGAAAGTGCTGCACTCAATATGCCAGCAAATCTGGAAAACTCAGCAGTGGCCACAGGACTGGAAAAGGTCAGTTTTTGTTCCAATCCCAAAGAAAGGCAATGCCAAAGAAGGCTCAAACTATCACACAATTGCACTCATCTCACATGCTAGTAAAGTAATGCTCAAAATCCTCCAAGCCAGGTTTCAGCAATATGTGAACCGTCAACTTTCAGATGTTCAAGCTGGTTTTAGAAAAGGCAGAGGAACCAGAGATCAAATTGCCAACATCCACTGGATCATCAAAAAAGCAAGAGAGTTCCAGAAAAACATCTATTTCTGCTTTATTGACTATGCCAAAGCCTTTGACTATGTGGATCACCATAAACTGTGGAAAATTCTGAAAGAGATGGGCATACCAACCACCTGACCTGCCCCTTGAGAAACCTGTATGTAGGTCAGAAAGCAACAGCTAGAACTGGACATGGAACAACAGACTGGTTCCAAATAGGAAAAGGAGTACGTCAAGGCTGTATATTGTCACCCTGCTTATTCAAGTTACATGCAGAGTACATCATGAGAAACACTGGGCTGGAGGAAGCACAAGCTGGAATCAAGATTTCTGGGAGAACTATCAATAACCTCAGATATGCAGATGACACCACCCTTATGGCAGAAAGTGAAGAAGAACTAAAGAGCCTCTTGATGAAAGTAAAAGAGGAGAGTGAAAAAGTTGGCTTAAAGCTCAACATTCAGAAAACTAAGATCATGGCATCCGGTCCCATCACTTCATGGCACATAGATAGGCAAACAGTGGAAACAGTGTCAGACTATTTTTCTGGGCTCCAAAATCACTGCAGATGGTGATTGCAGCCATGTAATTAAAAGACGCTTACTCCTTGGAAGGAAAGTTATGACCAACCTAGACAGCATATTAAAAAGCAGCGATATTACTTTGCCAACAAATGTCCATCTAGTCAAGGCTATGGCTTTTCCAGTGGTCATGTATGGATGTGAGAGTTGGATTCTAAAGAAAGCTGAGTGCCGAAGAATTGATGCTTTTGAACTGTGGTGTTGGAGAAGACTCTTGAGAGTCCCTTGGCCTGCAAGGAGAACCAACCAGTCCATCCTAAAGGAGATCAATCCTGGGTGTTCATTGGAAGGACTGATGCTGAAGCTGGAACTCCAATACTTTGGCCACTTGATGCGAAGAGCTGACTCATTTGAAAAGACCCTGATGCTGGGAAAGATTGCCAGCAGCTGGAGAAGGGGACGACAGAGGATGAGCTGGTTGGATGGCATCATCGACTTGATGGACATGGGTTGGGTGGGCTGCAGGAGCTGGTAATGGATAGGGAGGCCTGACATGTTTTGGTTCATGGGGTCACAACGAGTCGGACACGACTGAGCGACTGAACTGAACTCTGTGTATTCTTGCCACCTCATCTTAATATCTTCTGCTTCTGTTAGGTCCATACCATTTCTGTCCTTTACTGTGCCCAACTTTGCATGAAATGTTCCCTTGGAATCTCTAATTTTCTGGAAAAGATCTCTAGTCTTTCCACTCTATTGTTTTCCTCTATTTCGTTGCAGTGATCACTGAGGTAAGCTTTCTTATCTCTCCTTGCTGTTCTTTGGATCTCTGCATTCAAATGGATATATCTTTCCTTTTTTCCTTTGCCTTTAACTTCTCTTCTTTTCTCAGTTATTTGTAAGGCCTCCTCAGCAGCCACTTTCCCTTTTTCCATTTCTTTTTCTTGTGGATCGTCTTGATCACTGCCTATTGTACAATGTCACAAACCTCTGTCCATAGTGCTTCAGGCACACTGGCTATCAGATCTAATCTCTTGAATCTATTTGTCACTTCTACTGTATAATCGTAAGGGATTTGATTTAGGTCATACCTGAATGGTCCAGTGGTTTTCCCTACTTTCTTCAGTTTATGTCGTAATTTGGCAATAAGGATTTCATGATCTGAGGCACAGTCAACTTCCGGTCTTGTTTTTGCTGACTGTATAGAGCTTCTTCATCTTTGGCTGCAAAGAATATAATCAATCTGAATTTTGTATTGACCATCTGGTGATGTCCATGTGTAGAGTCTTCTCTTGTGTTGTTGCAAGAGGGTGTTTGCTATGACCAGTGTGTTCTCTTGGCAGAATTCTGTTCGCCTTTGTCCTGCTTCATTTTGTACTCCAAGGCCAAATTTGGCTGTTACTACAGGTATCTCTTACCTTCCTACTTTTGTACTCTAGTCCCCTATAATAAAGAGTACTTCTTTTTTGGGTGTTAGTTCTAGAAAGTCTTGTATGTCTTCATAGAACCATTCAACTTCGGCTTCTTCAGCTTTCCTGGGTGGCTCATGGATTACTATGATATTGAATGGTTTGCCTAGGAAACAAACAGAGATCATTCTGTCATTTTTGAGATTGTATCCAAGTATTGCATTTCAGATTTTTTTTTTTTAACTATGATGGGTACTCCATTTCTTCTAAGGGATTCTTGCCCACAGTAGTAGATGTAATCTGAGTTAAATATACCCATTCCAGTCCATTTTAGTTCACTGATTCCTAAAATGTCGATGTTCACTCTTGCCATCTCCTGTTTGACCACTTCCAATTTGCCTTGATTGATGGACCTAATGTTCCAGATCCCTATGCAATATTGTTCTTTACAGCACCGGACTTTACTTCCATCTCCAGTCACATCTACAACTAGGTGGTGTTTTTGCTTTGGCTCTGTCTCTTCATTCTTTCTGGAGTTATTTCTCCACTGATCTCCCTTAGCACATTGGGTACCTACCGACCTGGGGAGTTCATCTTTCAGTGTCCTATCTTTTTGCTTTTTCATGCTGTTCATTGGGATCTCAAGGCAAGAATACTGAAGTGGTTTGCCATTCCCTTCTCTAGTGGACCACGTCTTGTCAGAAGTCTCCACCATGGCTCATGCATCTTGGGTGGCCCTAAAGGGCATGGCTCATAGTTTCATTGAGTTATACAAGGTACGGTCCTTGTGATCAGATTTCGTTAGTTTTCTGTGATTGTGGTTTTCAGTCTGTCTGCCCTCTGATGGAGAAGGATAAGAAGCTTATGGAAGCTTCCTGATAGGAGAGAGTTACTGAGGGGAAAACTGGGTCTTGTTATGATTGGTGGGGCTGTGCTCAGTAAATCTTTAATCCAATTTTCTGTTGATGGGTGGGGCTGTGTTCCCTCCCTGTTCTTTGACCTGAGGCCAAACTATGGTGGAGGTAATGAAGAAAATCTATGGTGGAGGTAATGAAGAAAATGGTGGCCTCCTTCAAAAGGTCTCATGCACCCACTGCCACTCTCAGTGCCCCTGACCCTGCAGCAGGCCACCATCGACCCATGCGTCCGCCGGAGACTCCTGGACACTCCCAGGCAAGTTGGAGTTAGTCTCTTGTGGTGTCACTGCTCCTTTCTCCTGGGTCCTGGTGCATACAAGTTTCTTTAAATAAGCCTCAGTGGACTTCTACATAATTGCCTTTAATTGTGTCAATGCTTAGAATCAACTGAGTGTTAGGTCTTGTGTGCTGGAATTGGCTTCTAGGTATCAGACAGAGTTGCAAGCTACTGGTTAACTGAGGCTCTCAGCAAACAATGAGACCTGAGGCTCCTCACTGAGGGGGCTCAGCAATTTTCTAATCCTATCTTCATAGCCTAAGCTTGGTTTTGCCACCAAGCTCATCAGACAGTTGGCCCTGCACTGTAATTCCTGTTGACTCAGAGAAAGATACACTTCTGAAGGACTGTGTTCACTGGAAATGAGTGTGGAATCCACACTCTTTTCCAGGCATAAGGAGGTTCTAGCTGTTTCCTGGAGCTGCTCGTCCATGGAATCTAGTCCTAAGATGTTCTAAAGACCTTTCAGTTTCCCATGGTTTTCTCCACCTTCTCCATTCCAGCACTGCCAGTCAGTGCAAAGAGCATGTGAATCTCACTTTCCTCTTCTTACAGTACATGGTAGTGGTGGTTTAGTCACTAAGTTGTGTCCGACTCGTGCAACCCCATGGACTGAGCCCGCCATGCTCCTCTGTCCATAGAATTCTCCAGGCAAGAATACTGGAGTGGGTTGTACATACTTTTCTTTTTTCTTATCTGCTATAATTTCTGGCCTTCCAGGAAATAAATTTTGATACTCTCTCTACCTTCCTGGTAGAGAGAAAGAGGGAATTCTAGAGTCTGGAGCTTGCTTTAGTTAGGATTCTTCCAAATGCAGATCATAAATAAGAACCTGGGTTCAAGTAGTTTGTTTGGTTAATCATTCAAGTTAGCATAAGACAGAGAATGAGGAAAGTGACCCAGGGAAGGGAGAGAAGATGTAAAGGATGCATTGATTTGTGGGGCTACTGCTGTGAATAATTGAAACTCAGTCCACCTAGAGAACTCTTGAGAAACCATGTTGAATGTGGTTCATAATTGAAGGGTAGAAAAACTGGGGTTTATCCACCCCTAATTGTTAGAAATCGCCTCTTGGTACATTGGATCCTTGGCTGCTGATGGGTACACATTTCAAAAGTGATGACTCATTGATCACAAAACCAAATGACTTGGTCTGTATTCACTACTATATATTCTCCATCCATGGATTCCAAGAAATCATTTTATCCTTCTAGCCTACTTTTCTGTATAAGTTTGAAGGCATGTGTGTGTGTGTGTGTATCTTCCTGATACTAACAGCTGCTGAGGGAGTGGAGGCAGTGTGCTGAGAGGGAGTCATATGAGGCTGGCTTAGTTGGCACTGTGCCACTGGGGCAATTCTACTGCAGCCGGAGACCTACTATATGTCAGATTGAAATCAAACTTCCTATTGCTGAAAATCACAGTGCCTGTGATCTCAGCACCACCAGATAAGCTGCCAGAAAATAACATCTTATATATTCATTTAACAGGAGGCGGGGGTGTTGATAGAACTGTCTGGCTTTGAAAATTCCTACAAGAAGGCAGAGCCGGCAAAACTTTAGTAGAAGCACCAGAGAGACAGAAGCTTAAAGTATGGCAGAGACAAAGGATGTGGGAATCTTTGAAATGTGTTCTCTTTTAAGAACATTAGACAAGCACACGGCAGAGACTGCATACCCCTTAATTATTTCCTGGCCTCTGTGCTCACAAACAAGCACCATTTCCAGCATGAGAAAAGGGAAAAGAATGATTATAAGAAAGCACAAAAATGTTCTAGAAATTATCCTGGCTGCCACTTGCCTTGGGTCGACTTCCCTGGTGCCTCAGACAGTAAAGCGTCTACCTACAATGTGGGAGACCCGGGTTCAGTCTCTGGGTCAGGAAGATCTCCTGGAGAAGGATATGGCAACCCACTCCAGTATTCTTGCCTGGAAAATCTCGTGAATGGAGGAGCCTGGTAGGCTACAGTCCATGGGGTTGCAAAGAGTTGGACATGACTAAGCCACTTGCCTTAAGCACTGGAATGATGCTGAATCTGGGGATACAACCTGAATGATGTGCAGGCTTGCCCTTTAGAAGCTGTGAGAGTACTAGTCATAGTAATATTCCATCTGTAAGTCTCAACCCTTGTGGTTTCTCTCTGTATTCCCCGTGCCTACCCCCAAGGCCTGGTCCCATCATTTCCTACATGAGTCACTGAAAAACCTTCCAGGGTCCTCTTTATTTTCTCACACTGCATACTGCTCTAATATTTTCTCTTCCCAGCAGAATATTTATCACATCATGCCACTGCTCAAGAAGCGGCAGAAATTTCCCTGTTGCCTATAGAACGGAACCTGAAGAGGTTCTCTAGTTCCTCACAAGGATGGTCTTCCAGTGGCCCGCTTGACTGGTTCACCTCATTTAATCAGACAGGTCACAGTGCTATTTTTGACACATCATGCACTAAGTCTGGGACCAAGCCATATATTTATTTAATGTTTTTCATTACTAGGTATTTAGCTATGTGGCTGTGGTCACATCTCTCATTCATCCTGGATGTAAGTTTACTCATCTAGATGAACTCTTGATTCCTTTTAAGTGCAAAAAAGTCTTTGCTTTTAGACATTAGCTGATTTCCTCTTCTGGGTATGATAAACTAAAACCCCATGAGATAACTTCTCTGGGCAGAAAATAAGTATACAATTTGGTCACAATACGAAAAAGCACATACCTGATGGTATTGGAGAGTGAACAGAGGCAGACAGACTCAGCTGAAGAGTGTACACTTGGGAGGGTAAGAGATAGTTCACTAAAGAAGTAAGTTCTTATATCTGTGCTTTTTGACTAGAGCTCAGTGCAACCCTCGCAGAGCATAGAGCCAGTGGAGTACAAGTGGGAAAACCACCATCTTTCTGGCTTGGAAAATAAAAATGAAGCTAGGAAACTTAATGCTGAAGAGAATGGGGAGATCACATAAGGAAAAAAGTCAATGAAAACACTTCTAAGTTCTGTCTACGAATTTCTGACCCTTGAACCACATGTCTGTGGAACAGAATAAGAGTTTCAGCCAAAGATAAACAAACAAACAAACAAACAAAAAAACTGATACCAGAGCTGCCACCCTGAAGGTACTGAAGAGGAAACTTAAGCAGACAAGTTCTTGTTGGGGAATTGATCCTAACTTGGGGGAGGGGCAGATGGAACTGTACAAGTAGGTCCCCATATCTGCAGCTCTTAAACTGAGTTTAAATGCATGCTATGCATATAAAAGACTATAGAGAATCCACAAAATATTAATGTGTATACACATACCTATTTCATGGATTGAAAGGCTCAATATTTAAAGATAGTGATTTCCCCAAATTATCCTAGATATTCAATACAATTTCAAGAGGTTTTAGAAATAAGATATTAGCAAGCTGATTTTAAAATTTTATGGAACTCTAAGTGACTAAAATATAGCTTTACATTTTTTTTGAAAGGAACAAAATTGGAGAATTTACACAGATGGGTTTCAAAATATACTAAAAAGCTACAGTAATCAAAACATTGTGGTATTAGTAAGAATTGACATATAGATTGATGAATAGTATAGAGTCTAAAAATAGGTGTATACTGAGATGATCAATTGATTTTTTAAAAATATGGTTATTTATTTGGCTGCAGCAGGTCTTGTGTGTGGCATGTTGGATCTAGTTCCCTGACCAGGGATCAAACTCAGGCCCCTGCACTGGGAGGATGGAGTCTTAGCCCCTGGACCACCAGGGAAGTCCTTATCAATTGATTTTCAAAGTAATGTAGTCAGTTGAGTAATTAGGCATGTTAACTAGGGTAGGTGAGGCTGTAGTAGCAAATGAATTGCCAACTTTTTAAGTGGCTTAAACAATAAGACGGAGAAGGCAATGGCAGCCCACTCCAGTACTCTTGCCTGGAGAATTCCATGGACAGAGGAGCCTGGTAGGCTGCAGACCATGGGGGTCGCCAAGAGTCAGACACGACTGAGCGACTTCACTTTCACTTTTCACTTTCATGCATTGGAGAAGGAAATGGCAACCCACTCCAGTGTTCTTTCCTGGAGAATCCCAGGGACAGGGGGAGCCTCGTGGGCTTCTGTCTATGGGGTCGCACAGAGTCGGACATGAATGAAATGACTTAGCAGCAGTAGCAGCAGCAAGCAATAAGAATTCTATTTTTGGTTCAAGAAATATGTTTATATTGGTAGGTCAGCTCTCCTCCATGAAGAAATTTAGTGACCCAGTCTATGGGTACCAACATTTTCAGTATGTGGCTTCTAAGACCATTCTGAGTCTCACTATAGACATCGTAAGTCGTATCACTGAGACATGGATGTAATGAGGTGGTAAATGTGAAAGGTTTTTAAGGGACCAGATATAGATGTTTTTACTGGCCAGACCTAGATCTCAGTTACATGGTCATACTCAGCTCCAGTGGAGGCTGGGATATGTATTAATGTTTAGATGTATGTGTAGGAAGAATAGAAAGTACTCTTTGGTGAGGAGCTAATAATCTCTGTCACGGTATGGGAGGATATGTAATTTAAGTGGACAGATAAAAATATAATAAGAAGTAAATGATAAATAACAACCACATCAACAAATGCAAAAGTTGTCATTCTATATGTGCCAATGTAATTTTAGAGGCATGCTACCAGGTAAGATGATATTAACTTAGTGAAGATAAGAAAGGTGGAATACAGTATTACACAATGAATCTGTATCTAATGCCACATTGTTTTGGTTTTCCTTTTAGATCCTAAATCTAGAGAATGTATGTCATATAGAGCAGTCATGAGTAGTGTAATGGTAACTGATTATCAAAATGTAATTATGGTGCCTTCATTAGATTTGTCAGGCAAAGTGTTATGTGGACATCAGATATATCCTGAATAGAAGCTGTCTTAGATTCTTGTTTGTGAAGAGCCTTGTATCACCATTTCCCCATGTATATGAATGCATCTTACACTGTTTCTAACCTATGGTAGTCCCTCAGGTAGTGCTTGTGAATGAATGAATCAAAAGAGCATTTGCTGTTGGTATTCTTGGTTTTCCCCAGATGAGTAAACTGGGAAATTACTTTGTGTATATGAGAATATAGGTTTTGTTTTTCTGCTTCTACTTGTTAGAGGATGCAGAAAAAATTATGGAAAACTCTAAAATACTATGAAAAGAAATACAAGACAAAATAAATCCTGGAGGCCTGGTAATAATTAATGATGTCATGTATCTTCTGAGTGTGTGCATGATGGCCAAGTGAAAAAGGCCAGATAAATTCCAGGTTATGTCAGGGGAAGTATGAGATCATAAATTCTTGTTGTAAAATTATATCACCAATTTTTAAGTGAAAAATAATTTTTAAGAAACAACTACAGAATATCTTCTAATGCCTTACTGCTATTCAAATCTTAAGTATAATACTTGAAAGAAATCTTAGACAAACTGCAAAAATCTAAGGGAACACTGTCTGAGTTTGAGTTTTATAAACATAAATGGTTGAGATAAAACTACCACTTTCCTAAAATATTCATAGAGCTATAGATGTAAAGAGGATATTACGGGAGTGGGCTCTGACCCAAATATGGGGAGTTCAAGAAAAAATAGTCATTCACCAAATATTTCCTTTGTGTCAGGATATTTGCTAGCTGCCTTCATATGCATTTACACAAGAATCCTCAAAACACCCATACAAATTAGATATTACCTCCCATTGAAAAAATGAAAACACTTAGGCTCAGACAGGGTTCAATAATTTGATTGCTGAGATTTTATTTCAGATTTGCCTGTTTCCAAATTCCAGTTTCTCTCATCAAAATCTCAGTGTAATTAAACAGTAGGTTATGTGTCTCTACCTTCCTATGGAGAAAATATTAGGACAAATCTTTCCTTCCTGTTAGGCTCAGTTCAATTCAGTCGCTCAGTTGTTTCCAACTGTTTGCAACCCATGGACTACGGCACGCCAGGCTTCCCTGTCCATCACCAGCTCCTGGAGTTTGCTCATACTCATGTCCATCTAGTCGGTGATGCCATCCAACCATCTTATCCTGTTATCCTCTTCTCCTCCTGCCTTCAGTCTTACCCAGCATCAGAGTCTTTTCCAGTGACTCAGTTCTTTGCATCAGGTGGCCAGAGTTTTGGAGCTTCAGCTTCAGCATCAGTCCTTCTAATGAACATTAAGGACTGATTTTCTTTAGGATTGACTGGTTTGATCTCCTGGAAGTCCAAGATCCAACTTAAACTGTTTCCCTCTTCCTGCCTAGCTTTTCTTTAACCTTTCCTTTGTTAGTCCTCACTTCTTTTGCATGGGCTTTGCCTCCATGAAAATGGACAGGAATTGACTGTAATGTAAGCTGTCCACGTTAGATGTGGTAGGAACTCTTCAGATGCCAAAGTCTCCACTATTACTTTGGACACTACGACTGAGTGCTTCTGATCCTTTATTATCATTCTTGCACCATTGCTTTTCTCATAAAAGAGTTCAGAGGCATCTGCCATATTTATTGTTCTCATGTTTCTACCAAAAGTGGGAAATTAAATACAGATTGAGGAAGCCATGCAAGCTCCACTCAGCTGACCTTGCTCATTTATGTTATCTGCCTGTCTTGAGACATTTGAGTTTGTGATTCCTGGGATAGAAACATTCCATGAGCCTTTCAAGGTGACAGCCAGCCCATCTGATGAATTCATCTCTTTTGTATGAAGAGAGGTTTAGAACCTACATGTTTTAGCAGCATTTCTCCTTTTTCTCTATATTCCCTGATTGTTTTCTAAATTAATAGTGTCCAATTACTGGACTGTCTAGGCCAACTATCACATCTGGAAAACTGGTTAAAATCTACATCCCCTATGCCCTAGCTCTCAAGATTCTGATTCAGGGTTTGGAAATCTGTTTTTTTAGCAAGTTCCCTGGGTGAATCCAATGCACTACTATGTTCAGTAACCACTGACATAGAAAACAACTCTACAGGGAGCAATACTTTAGGACACGTGTCAGGCTGGTGCAGAGCGTTTGAGGGGAGGCAGAACGTCTCAGTACTTATATGAGTTGCAGTTATAGACTGTTGAATAAGCCTGAATGATCAGTTTTATGTCACAGACACCATTGTCAGATTATCCTGTCTCCACCCCCTGCCCCTACCCCTTCCCCTACCCCAGCAGTTTACATCCCAGGCCAGTTAGGACTCTGTTTCTACAAACTCTAAAAAAAAGCAGATTCTGGAGATTTTGAAAAGAAGCATAGCTCTTCAAAACACTCACCTTACAGATAGGGACTTAGGTCTTATGAATATAAAATTTTCTCTCTTTTGCTCTCTTTGCTATAATAAGCAGACTACAAATATAGAGGCCATTAGATAGTGGACAATCTCATATCCTTACATAATTTCCAAAGTTGTTACTTTTTATGTACCATCCTTGGTTGGAATTCATTTGGTGTTGAATTTTAGATATGGAGGTTCATTGTATATGTACTCTAAATTAGAGATATTAACTTCTTAGTTTAACTAAAACTATAATTAAGGTATTTAAAATGCTTAGGGTTAATTATATACGCTTAAGATTTTCACATCCCCCTTGTTAATGTATTACATATAGCTAAAAATATGGAATACACATTTGAACTCTTAATACACAGCTGGACCCAGAGGAAGTAATAAAAAATAAATTGTACTTGTTACCAGGGGAAGGGTTGGTTTGAAAAGGTGAAGCATTAGGTGTTAATTTCTACCCTGAGTACATGGTTGACTGATGGTTGATATGCAGGACATCTGCGTGAGTAAAGATTTTGAACACAATTTGGTTGGTTTGCAGTGGTGGTGGTTTAGTTGCTCAGTCATGTCTGACTCTTTGTGATACCATAGACTGTAGTCCATCAGGCTTCTCTGTCCTTGGGATTTCCCAGGCAACACTGGAGTGGGTTGCCATTTCCCTCTCCAGGGGGTCTTCCTGACACAGGGATCAAACCCTGGTCTCCTGCATTGCAGGTAGATTCTTTATCATCATCCGAGCCACCAGGGAAGCCCAGTTTGGGGTAGTCATGGTTCTGGTATCGTCTTGTTCTCTAGAACCAGTGGTACCAGGAGTTATCTTGGAGGATAAAAGTCACAACAGTCTAAAGGAATAGGGTTTTTTTTTTACTTTCAAATGTGCTCCATTCCATTTTTGTCTAAAGTGTAGCCTCCTTTCATCTTTTGGGGAGAAATGCACTGAATTGAAGAGAAAGAAAGCCACATCAGATCTTGGTCAGATTCCCTCAAGAAGCATTCATTCAGAGCTTACCTTCAGGTTCAGAGTTGAGGCTTTCCTGGCTTTTGTTCTGTAGTGTTGTTGCACTTGTGTTTCATTTTATAAACAAAATGGTGTACAACAGAGTGCATTTATCACACAAGAAAGGCAAGTTGCAGAGCCATGGAAGTGAATTTCATTAAACTGAAAAGCTTTCTCTGTATTATGATTTTTACTACTGGTTTATAGTAACTCATCAACCTAAAATAATTGGAGAGTCAAAATTCACCTATTAAATGGCTTTACTTAATTCATTATCTACCCCCCCCATCATCAGTTCTTTGCCCTAGTATCTGATACATTTTTTGATGATCGTGGTTGACTATATAACCAAATTTCTTAAAAGTTTTCTTCACTAGTAAACATTTAAGGAATTCTGTTTTAGTAGCTTCCAGAATGCACCTGAAGTGGATGTTAATATGAAGTCTGATGACTACATGGTGCAGCAACGGTCTGGGAAATAGAAGGAAAGTTATCCCAGGGTCATATCCTGGCCAAAGATAACAATGTGCTTAGCTCATACAGAGAGTTATATTAAGCTGTCATCCTTTGATGGGTTTCACAGGATTCAACATGGATGGGTTTGCAGTGTGCAGATGTGCATGGCTTCAGACTGGAATGTTGTCTGTTTGTGCTAGGGGTATTTACTGACTCAGTCCGAGACCTAGAAGTGTTGACAGGGAGCTCGGGTGAAGTATAGTGTAAAAGACCACTGGGAAGTTTTCTGTCACCATAGCCAAGTGATTTCATCTACAATAGATCATAACCATCCTTCAGATGAGTACAAGCAGGGAGGTTGTTTTCTCTGGCCTGTCTCTTTCTATGCTGCTGTTTTTGGTGCATGTTTGGGTATGTGTACACACACATGTGTGTATATTGAGCAGACAGACATATGTCTTGATACCAACAGTCATATAGAAAGTCATGTCTTGTTAACTCTAAAACTTTATCCTTTGGCATTTACACTTGGATGTGCAGATAGAAGGCTTAGTCTTGTCAAAACAGTGTTATGTGTCTAAATGAGGGAATATGTTAAATTAGAATCCTCAGGCATTGTGACATTCATCATCACCCTGATGCTGTACATTCATGTACGTTCACACACATACACGCACATGCACACACACACACAGACACACAAATACAGGCGCTCACTAGTGGTGGTTGAGAAAGTACCAAGTTTCCTCAGCAAAGGGGAGTTTCCTGACTCATTTCCAAACAGAAGCTTATTTTCTACCTCAAATTAAATGGCCAGTGTTTCACTTAAAGCATTAAGGCCTCCAAAGTCAATAATTCCTCTAACTCATCACTTTACCCTTCACTTAACATAAGTCACTGTTTCCTCTTCTAGCCATTACTTAGAAATACATGTTCTATCCTCATTTTTTTTCATCCATTAGTTCACCCTATCAGGATTTTGGCATAGAGTCAGACATAGATGTATAAATAATACCGTACAATTCCACTGAGCACAACCAACATTTCCCAAGTGTGTATTTTGTGCCAACTTTTGTGCTAAGCACTCTGGGCAGTGTAAGAGTGAAGATTCATGGGCCAGAGTTTATTTTCCTAAGGAGTCTCCAGAGATACTTTAAACTCATAGTCAGATGATCAGTAGTATTTACTGGGCATCTGTGGGGTATAGGAACTGGCTCGTTGCAGCTGTGAAGTGTGTATTTCAAATGCCTTCTCTAACTTAACTGGATACTCACAAGACCTTTCTATTTCAAGTAGACACAAGCATGTGGTGACATGACTGAGGGGGTTGAGAGAGGCCGAATCAAAGCACCTGTTTCACCATTGCATGTGAATGGAGAGAGATAAAGAACATAGCCTTGCTCATCATAGAGGCAATTCATCCACTTAGTCATTGTCAGCCACCAGCCAAGTCCTTGTGTTATATTTAGGTTCTCCATGGTAGTGACAATATGGGCTTCCCTGGTAGCTCAAGTTGTAAGGAATCATCCTCCAGTTCAGGAGATCCAGGTTTAATCCCTGGGTCAGGAAGGTCCCCTGGAGAAGGGAAAGGCAGCACACTCCAGTATTCTTGCCTGGAGAATTCCATGGACAGAGGAGCCTGGTGGGCTGCAGCCAGTGGGGTCACAAAGAGTTGGACACGACTGAGAGATTAACACTTTTACTTTTCACAGTGACAACATGTTTGCATTTATTTGCTCAGGCTAGCTGGCCTGGGCCCCTTCATGGCAAAGAAGAGCTACTTTTGAGATATCTTGGTAACAGAAAGGGTGTTAGAATGAGGGAGTTCAAGTCAAGGACCAGGTTTCATACATGTCATTTGCTGAGTAATTAAGCCACAGTCACTTGGAACACAGCAGAGACACCTAAAAGATATCTCAAACTAGGATGATATGAGTGTAATAGCATAATGTGAGATACTGATTGAGATCTTTTCCTTCCTTAGAGAATAGTGAGGAGTGCGAAAATTCCAGTAGGAGTGGTACCCTGTAGAGAGCAGAGCCATTAAATCCTCCATGCCTGAGTTTTTGAAAAATGCCTGGTTCTTCTGTGAGACTCCCACTCAATTCCTGACATGAACAGAATTAAACTTGTTTGATGATCTGTGACAACTGGAGTGATAACTGGGGACTGAAAGAGTCAGGGAAATGGAAATGGTGTTCATGAGGAGAAGCAAAGGGAAGAAACACACAACTTGCCCCGTTCCCTCCATCAAATGGAATTGGAGGTTGGTGAGCAAGCGAAAGTATTCACAGAGTTTGTGGGCATCTGTGTAAAGGGAAACTGTCACTTACTCCCCAATTGACTGAGACATAAGACACCAGTGATGCTAATGTGTCCTGATGCTACTGGAGTAGGGCAAAGAGCACCATGCAGAGGTGGATTACCGATTAGGCCAGGCAGGGTTGTCATGGCCCACTTGTTGAGTGTTTGGTTTCTGAGAGGTATGGAAAATAGATCTCACCACATAAGCCCTCAGACTGGGGTAAAATAGGGAAGAATGGGGGGGAAAGACCTTCTTGGTGGGGATCACTGTGGCAGGGGACAGAGAGAAAGGCATGGTCATGCTGCTGTCTGGAGGTGAGCTTAAGCAAGCAAAATATCTCAAGAGATTATTAATATGGAGACTAGCTGTATGGGATTGAGTCCCCTGTCAAAGAGTTTGGAGGCTTGTAGGTGCCACTTTATAAACTACATATAACAAACTAGATCAGCAGTGATGACCAACAGAAAGGGAAAGACATTTGCTTGTCTAATCTATGGCTACTCTAGTGTATTAGATTCTAATTATTGCTATAATAAATTACAAGAAACTTTTAAGAGAACATAGGTTTATTCTCCTACAGTTCCAAAGGTCAGAAGTCCAAAACGAGTCTTAAGGACCTAAAGTCATGGTGTCAATAGAGTTGGCTTCTTCTGGAAGCTTTAGGAAAAAATTCTACTTCTTACCACTTTCAGTGTCTAGAGTCTGGCATTCCTAGGCTCATGGCTCCATCACTCCAATCTATGATGCCATCACATGACCGTCTACTGAACCTGAAGTCTCCTGCATGCTTCTTATAAGGGCATTCGTGATTATATTGAGACCACTCAGAGCATCCAGGAAAATCTCCCCACTTAAGATCCTTAACTCAAAATTATTATGTTGAAATTCTAACTTCCAGTACCTCACATTATGTCTGTATTTGGCAATATGACTTTTAAACAGGTCATTAAGTTAAATTAAATACTAGCAGATATGAAAGGAGAAATGGACAACAGCACGGCAATAGTAAGGGTTATATTCATCAATGGATAGATCATTCAGACAGAAAATTTATGAGGAAATGCTGGACTTGACCAGTAGACTTAATGTACACATACGGAACATTCCACACAACATCAGCACAGTGCACATGCTTCTCAAGCTTGCATGAAACATTCTCCAGGATAGATCATATCACAAAACAAGCCTTAACAAGTGTAAGAAGACTGAAATCATATCATGTATCTTTTCCAACCCCAATGGTATAAAAATAGGAATCAATAATAGGAAAACTGGGAAGTTCACAAATGTGTAGAAAAGATGACATAGGTATCACGTGAACAATTATATGCTAATTCACTGGATAACCTAGACTCGATGGATAAATTATTAATACTAGAAACATACAACCTACTAAGACTAAATCATGAATAAATAAAAAAATGTGAACAGATTATAGTGGTTGTTTACGTACTGGTGGAGAAGGAAATGGCAACCCACTCCAGTACTCTAGCCTGGAAAATCCCATGGACGGAGGAGCCTGGTAGGCTACAGTCCATGGGGTCGCAAAGAGTCAGACACAACTGAGCGACTTCACTTTCTTGGGTACTGGGGTGGTGATTGTGAGGAGGAGCAGAATGAAGGAATTAGAACAGAAAAGACTTTTGGGAAAGATGGATATATTCAGTATTATTATGGACTAGATGTTTGTGTCTCCCTAACCCAATTTTGGTGGTATTTGGGCCTTTGGAAAGTGATTAGGTTTAGATTAGGTAATGAGTGTGAGTCCTCATGATGGAATTAATACCTTTATGTGAAGGAGATATCTCTCCTTCTCTCTTTCTGTGCACAAAGAGATTTCATGAGCACACAGTGAGATGATGGCCATCTGCAAGCCAAGAAGAGAGCTACCAAGATTTGAATCTGCCAGAACCTTCATCTTGGACTTCCTAGCCTCAAGAACTATGAGAAGTAATGTCTATTATTTAAGGTACTCAGTCTATAATTTTTGGTTATAGTAGCTCAGGCAGGCAGAGATCCTCACCTTGACTGTACTGATGATTTTACAGGCTTTTAAACCTTTATAAAGCTGTTTAAAAATAACATTTTCCATATTCTTACTGCTCAGGCATTTAAAGATTTCAAAATTCTATCATGAGGTTACTACCAAAGACATTTAGTACTTGCAGGTTACACGTTGAGAGAGGGATGTAGAAAAGGCACAGGAAATAGATCAGAAGAATGTTATCCAGTGTGAAATGTAGTTGTTATACAAGCAGATTCTCTGATTTATATTGTGATCTGACTAAGCAGCCTGAGTTATTGGCTTCTGGTCCTTTACACTGAAATCTGGTGTTTTTTTAGAAATTTCTCTTAATGAAGAAAAGAGATAACACAGCTTTGAATCACTGATGTGAAGTGTACCCTTCAGCCTCTTGAAATGGAACCCAAGAAAGAACTAAACATGAAAAATGACATGACAGAAATGGAGGAAAATAACCTGAGAGTAGAAAAGGGGGTTCAGTGCCCTACCTCAAGCCCATTTCTTAATTCACCCTCCTCAGGAAAAAGAGTAGATTATCTTATCTTAAAGACTGCCAGCCTTTTATGTTTCCTAATGCAGAGTGAAAGTGAAAGTCGCTCAGTCATGTCCGACTCTTTGCAACCCCATGGACTATACAGTCCATGGGATTCTCCAGGCCAGAATACTGGAGTGGGTAGCCTTTCCCTTCTCCAGGGGATCTTCCCAACCCAAGGATCAAACCCCGGTCTCCCACATTGCAGGGGGATTCTTTGCTGGCTGAGCCACGAGGGAAGCCTTCTTAATGCAGAGGGACACAGCAAAGTAAGTGGAAAGGGCCTGGCCTGGAAGTCCCACATCTCCAGGTGTCCTTGACTAAGTTACTTGGCCTGAATTATTACTTAGTGCATATAGGAAGAGGTTGCACTGGATGATTTCCCCTGCAATTATCTGTTTTAATTATCAATAATCCAACAGTAGAATAAGTTAGAAGCTTGAAGATGTAAGAAGCCTATACCTGGTGTTTGAAACCTTCATTAGTAAATATTCAACATAGCCTTGCTGTCCTGCTCACTTTAGCCCAGTTTCTCGAGACTGCTTATGCTGCACTATGCTCATGTTATTTAAATTTTCAAATGCTGGCCAACTTTCAGAACAATAGCATTGGATTTGTTTTATATCCAATGTATTTAATGAGCCTTCTCCACTCTAATCATTATAAGTTACAATAGGACAAAATTAAAATGATTCTCATGTTGGAGGAGTTGTTTATCCATTGTGGGAGAGAACAGATTATTCCAGTCGCCTCTGAATATCTGAAAATTTTTCCTAGCAAAATAAAGGACATTCCCAGAAGCGTGAACGGCCCTAGTTTGAGAATACACTAAATTGCAAAGCTGAGGAGGTAAATCTGAAGACTGCTGTTTTCAGAGGGAGAGCCTTGGTTCTTTTTTGGCCCCCCCCATAAGAATGCTTCACCTTGAGAGCTCTCACAAAGTTTTCCAGCATTCCTATACCCAGTAGTTTCAAGGAAAATGTTAAAGCTTGGAAAGACTCCAAATAAGTGAATGAATAAAGCTCAGTAAGATTCCAAGTAAGTGAATGAGTCGAATTCTTGAAAAGCACTTAATTTATTTTTTTAAGTGGAATAGGTTATCCCAAATAGGATGAGAGGTGAGTGAAATAGGTTACCCCCCTCACATTTTCTTAGTGAAATGGGTTATCCAGTCCATGCTTGGCAAGTATGTGTTGATGGAAATGAGACATCCACCCTGCCCCTCACACTTTACTCTTGCAGCCTAGCTCCAATGAAGAGGAGAAGAATCCTTCCAGAGCCCTTGCCCATAGACAGGCTGCTTGCCTGATGCAAGAGGCGTTTAATAATGCAGCACTGCTGAGAGTGACTGTCCCCCTGACACAATGCTGGCCTTTCCATCTGGATATCATCAGGCTTAGCCTATTGTTTATACACCAAACCTTCTGAAATCTGTTGTTATAAATGACCCTGCTCTTTTGATGCTATTCATCATTTCTATAAATGGAACAACTCTTCCTCTTAAGGTAGCTATTTCCTTCCTGTTCTCACTTAGAAAGTGAGATGGACAGTTTCTAATAACTACATCTATGTGGTGTGGTAGTATGCCATTAAGAGACTCAGATTTCAAAATTAGATGAGATGAGACTTATTCAAAGAGTTCATTTGCCATTAAGAACGTCACTTCTAGACAGCCTGACAAACACAGGTGTGACAGCACTAGCTGTTAACAGTAGCCGAAGGGTATGGAAAAATATAGATGACATCACAATTCTCAACTTTGTCTCCCAGGGAGAGGTTCATCCGGCAAATGTGTGTGTGTGTGTGTCTGTGTGCGCGCGCGCACATGTGTGAGTGTGTACTTTTGTGTGGGAAGAACTGATTCAGCAGTCTGTGTAAATGAGAGTGGTCTCTCATTTATCCATCATTAAGTTGTATTTATCTACTCATTAAAGTATCTCGACTTGTTTGAAGTGGTGCCTTTCACTGTGATGTGTATATAGCTAAGTAGTCTAGCAAAAGACCTTCTGACTTCAGAACCGTTGGTTGCACAGTTCTAGAGACCATAGTTGCATTGTATTTTGAGTGAATTATGTCTCCTGCGGTTGTGTTGTAGCTCTGGCTATCTTGATTTCTGCAGCCAGTTTGATGCTGTTTTTCAAAAACAGGCCTTCTTATAGAATGCCCTGATTAAGGCCTTCTGTGTCTTCTAGAAGTTCCTCCAATGTCTGCCTCACTATCTAGGTTTTTAGCTATCACTGTGCCCCAGCAGGGATCAATTCTTCCCCATTGTCTGCTATTATGTTTTTTCTTTTGTTTCCTGAACCAGTATCTCGGTCTACCCACTCTGCTTCCTAATAGCATCTGGGTTTGTTCTTTGATAATGCTGAAGTGGGAAAGGAACTTTGCGATTCAGTTCCAGCTGTGCCCATTACTGCTGTGAAATCATGAACTCTCTGCTCTCAGTTTCTCTGTACAATGGAAGTAATAACATCCATCGGATTAAGAGATTAGGTAGGATGCTGTGGTTGCTCTGCAAATTGTCAACTCGGCTAAACTAATTTCCCTAGGTTTTCCTTCCTTGTATGTTTCTGGATAGGATGGACTACAACAAGAGAGATTCTTGAGTGAGTTTTAGAGGGTGAAAGGGAAGTAGTAGTATAATCAAAACTGTTTTATGGCTCAGAGATACTGTTGCTTATCTGCAGGCTCCCCTCACTGACCAGGTCTGTAACTGCTCCCCCTATTCCTGACTCTTTCTGCAGTTTCTCAAGATTCTTGATCCAGGTTTACCTCTGGGTTGAAGGACTCAAGCTTCTGGACGATATCATATCATCAAGATCAGAGGCAAGAGCAACTGGCAAGTTTCAGTGATTATCATGGGCTCTAGCCTGTGCTTGTGCCTTCTGGCTTGTCCATGCTCTGCTTCACCTTACATTTATCTTCTTCTGCCTGCTGTGTTCCTTGTGGACTTGAATTTCAACACCAGATCTGAAGACAGCCACCTTATAGGGACTGCTTAATCAGCTCCCACAGTTACATAACTTGAATTTCTGTAACAAATTATTTTTAAGCAAGCACACACTCAGAGTTATGTCTTTTAGTGGTTTAAATGATTGAACCTTAGCTGATACAGATTTGATAGATAAACTGTAAGTGCAAAGATTATGAAAGGTACTCAATAATAGATAAATGAATGGATAGATGGATGGATGGATGACACAGACTTACTGGCCTACATGAGGATGGTAAATATGAGAAACTTAAACTTACTGAGCACCTACTATATGCGAGAAACTATGTTATGTTTCTGAAGAGACAGTTGTATAAAAGTCAAACTGAGTCCTTTTATTCATGACAGTTGCAGTTCAGTAGCATTATTTAATTTTGTTAACTTTGTTGACAGCTTGCCTGGATTCCTGATGACAATATGTAAAGACCACATGGCACATAGATAATGTTTAGGTTATTAAAGAAGGCAGATAAGATATCTACACCTTCTTTTTTTCCCCCTATACCTTGGCATCATATCTGGTATATAGTATATATTCAGTAAATGTTTAATGAATGAAGGAAATCTAGAGAAGACCTAGTTTCACAGGCACCAAAGGAGACTGGACATCTGTTTCTTTAGGAGATATTGGGTGCTAGTAAGGAGCACACAGGGCCTTCCCAGTGGCTCAGTGGTAGAGAATCTCCCTGTAATACAGGAGATATGAGTTCCATCCCTGAGCTTGCTCTTGGAAGGAAAGCTATGACAAATATAGATAGTGTATTAAAAGGAAGAGACATCACTTTGCTGACAAAGGTTCAGGTATAGTCAAAGCTATGATTTTTCCAGTAGACATGTATGGATGTGAGACCTGGACCATAAAGAAGGCTGAGCTCGAAGGATTGATACTTTTGAAATGTGGTGCTGGAGAAGACTCTTGGGAGTCGCTTGGATAGCAAGGAGATCAAACCATTCAATCCTACAGGAAGTAGACTCTGAATAATCACTGGAAGAACTGATGCTGAGCCAAAGCTCCCAATATTTTGGCCATCTGATGGGAAGAGTCAACTCTTTGGAAAAGACCCTGATGCTGGGAAACATTGAGTGCAGGAAAAGAGGGACAACAGAGGATGAGATGGTTGGATGGCATCACCAAATCAATGGACATGAGTTTGAGCAAGCTCTGGGAGATGGTGAAGGACAGGGAAGCCTGGTGTGCTGCAGTCTATGAGGTCACAGAGTTGGACACAACTTAGTGACTGAACAACAACAACAAAGGAGCACATACTGGCCACACTGACCAGAGTTTCTGTTCCTCTCATTAATTCCTCCCATAAGGAACATTCCAACCAAATAGGAAACTCGAGGGGTGAGTCTGGCTCAAGGGTCTGGCTCTTTTTTGCTGACATAATCTTTTAGCAGATAGGCCATTTCCCTGGCATAAGCTGGTTTGTGGTCTTGGGCTCTTCAGAATCGCCATCTCTTTAGAGTATGATATTGACTTAGCCATGATTTTTCTAATACATTGTATGTATTTGATGTATAGGATATCTAGAGAAAAATACACACTGTAAGGGAGGCTCTGGTAAGGTTGCTGCTTATCAGGGATTATGCTAAAAGTAGATAGCAAAACTATGGCATGGATAGCAATAGTCAAAATAGGTGTCCAGAGTCCTGGAGGTCCCCTCCTTGTCTTGTTTTAATCCTTTCAGTTCTGGGTTCCAGGAAGATTCAAGAAGTCCTGGGAAATAGTTGGTTGAAGATTTAGGTTGGTTCTGGAGAACAGCCAGGGGCTCAAAATTGAAGCATGTTAATATCAGTGACTGATAGAGATGAACTAATGCACAGCAGCTCAGTATCAACTCAATGCTCACTTGGTTTTCCCTACTCCAGGCATGCAATTCTTGCTGCTGCCAAAGTAGTTTCATAAAGTCTATATTTATAACAGTAACCCAATGATTTTATAAATTTGGGCTTTACAAAGCCATCCATAGATTTGTTGAGAATCACTGACCCTACATTTTGCAGTACTATAAATTAAGTGTATTACAGTTTTTAGTTTAATGTAGGTAACATCATGAAAGTAGTCTATATTTTGGTCTAAATTTCTTCTCTATAAGTTTGAATTTTGTTGATACTTTTCTGGTACACACCAGTGTGCTCTAAGATGTCGTATTCTAATTCTCATCTGTCTTTCAGTCTCTGTCTCACACAAACACACACACCCCTCACCTTCCACCTCTTGTGAATTGGAATTATTCAGTTTACAGCTCCTGATGGAAGCAGTTTGGTGCCTTACTTGTGCGGTGGCATCCTACATGTGCTTGGCTTACTAGTAGTGAGCCACAGAGGCAAGGGAACCTTCCTGCAGGCTCCTAGAGCTCTTCTGCGTATCTCCCTCCCATCCTGTTCTCTGCTCCTCAAATTCCAGCCCCCTCAGCCTTCACCACCTCTGATCTCTTCTCACCTCAGTGAGATGGTTGTGCTCTGCCTGGTGAGCCCCCACTACGCCACACCTTCACAGTGCCTCCAGGCAGGAAGCCAGGGACTGTCATGGGTTTGCAGTTCGTTTTCGCTCAGAGATCACAGTCCTAGCCTGTGGGTTGTGGAATGTCTGAAAACTTTCATTTCCTTTATCTTGCTCAGTTTTCCAGTTGTTTTGGTGTGGTGGAGAGTCAAGTTCAGTACTAGTAACACAATGAGGCAAACCCAGAAGGTCTGCCTTCTTCTTTGAGGAGTAAGGACATGATGCTCAATTTCTCTTCTTTTTCTGGGTGCTCTCCCTGTGGGAGTGTGCACATCCTTCTCAACATGCTCTGGCAAAGGATGTTTTGGAGGAAAGAATCACTTCCTAATTAAACTCCAAATTGAAAACCATTCCCCTACTTTGAGAAGAAACATGGATGCTATGACATGCCCAACTTACTGTGGGTAAATATCACCGGACACTCCCTCTTACTAGCCCAGAGCATATGGGTGCTCATTCTTTAACATTTTCATGTCCAGTGTCCTATAAGCTTCACATCTCCATATGTGCCCTTAGAACATAGGACTCAACACAGAAAGCCTTCTATCTAAAGAGACATGACCCTGGAGGCCTCTTAGCCTTGCTCTGGAGAGGACTGTAGGAATAACATTCAGTTCGGTTCAGTTGCTCAGCTGTGTTCGACTCTTTGTGACTCCATTGATTGCAGCACTCCAGGCTTCCCTGTCCATCACCAACTCCCAGAGCTTACTCAAACTCATGTCCGTCGAGTTGGTGATGCCATCCAACCATCTCATCCTCTGTCATCCCCTTCTCCTCCAGCCTTCAATCTTTCCCAGCATCAGGGTCTTTTCCAATGAGTCGGTTCTTCACATCAGGTGGCCAAAGTATTGGAGTTTCAGCTTCAGCATCAGTCCTTCCAATGAATATTCATGACTGGTTTCCTTTAGGATTGACTGGTTTGATCTCCTTTCTATCCAAGAGACTCTCAAGAGTCTTCTCCAACACTACAGTTCAAAAGCATCAATTCTTCAGTGCTCAGCTTTCTTTGTGGTCCAACTCTCACATCCATACGTGACTACTGGAAAAACCATAGCTTTGACTAGATGGACCTTTGTCAGCAAAGTAATGTCTCTGCTTTTTAATATAATGTCTAGGTTGATCATACCTTTTCTGCCAAGGAACAAGCATCTTTTAATTTCATGGCCACAGTCACCATCTGCAGTGATTTTGGAGCCCCCCCCCCCCCCCCCAAATACAGTCTGTCACTGTTTCCACTGTTTTCCCATCTATTTGCCATGAAGTGATGGGACCGGATGCCATGATCTTAGGAATAACATTAATGATTCCTACTTGTGTATCACCTCACAGCTTGTATAGACTTTCACATCATTATTTCACTGAATCCTTGCAAGCTGTCTGTGAGGTAAACAAGGCAAGTAACATTTTCCAAGTTTCTCAGAAGGGAACTAAGGACTCCAAAATTCTTCTTCAGGTGGCTTCAACAGCTTTATCATGAGTCCTTTTGGGACCATTTGTCATGCATGCAGCTTAAACGCTAAGTGTGTGCTGTGATTGGAATTGTATTACTTTATATAATTTAACAATATCGCTGCTTCAGTTGTCTTAATTTTTAAAGAAGTAGCCTAAGTTAATTAAAATGTGTTGCAATTGTGTTTGTTCTTTGCAGTTCAGTTAATCACGCCTGTGGGGAGTTAAGCTTTCACCCCGTGAGGTCATACATCAAGCACCATCACTGCTGCTGCTGCTAAGTCACTTCAGTCGTGTCTGACTCTGTGCGACCCCATAGACGGCAGCCCACGAGGCTCCTCTGTCCCTGGGATTCTCCAGGCAAGAATACTGGAATGGATTGCCATTTCCTTCTCCATCCAGCACTACTAGGTATTGGATAAATAAATTGTCAGTATAGTCTCTTGATGGAAATAATTCCAGTATGCCAGCCTTAAAAATTTGTTTGTTATAGTACCTGATCAGAATGGCCAACATAGCCGTAGATATAGAATAATGAGATGGATCTTTTAGGAGACTGTGGGTACAGTGATGTGATAGATAACATTGGACTCCCTATCCAGGATTCACACCTTTTCTTTCTAAATTATTCCCTAATTTACTAATTTAAAAGAGTAATTTTCTAGGAAAGACATTTAGTCAACTAATCAGTCAGTCAATTAATTCAAAATTTTCTGAGTACCCACTGCATGCCAAGCTCCATGCCCCATCCTGCAAATGCAAACGGAAAAAGCAGATCTTAGAGAAGACAGTAAGTTCATACCTAACTGTAGCAGATTTTGGCAGGTAGTGAGGAGAGAAAGCCTCATTCTGTGATCCTGTAGTGAGAGAGCTTTTACCATTTAGAGGTGATGAGGCTGGAAATTGTGTCCAGTGGGAATTATCTGAAGGTTCTCTAAGAAGGGAATTGTCCCTGGAGTCTGTGAACAGAGAAGTAGTCTTCCTGCACATTCCAAAGCAAAAGGAGAGCTCTGAGTGCCCTCGGTGGCTGGGAGAGAGTGCTGGCTGGAAAAGAAGACATCAAGATGAAGAATCAGTCCCTGCAGATGGCAGAGAAATGGGTCAATAGCAGAAGATAAAGATCCTTCTGTGTGAATGGAAGATGCTGGTTTAATAATAACACTGATAATAATAACATTACTATTAGCTACCAATGATGGCATACCTAATATGGGCCACATATTGTATCAGTTACACCCAAGTACACAAAAGTTAGCTGTCATTATCCAGTTTTACAAATAGTAAAACTGAAAAGCTCTTGAAGATTAAGTTATTTTCCCTGGGTTATACACCTAGTGAATATCTATGTGACCCAAAGTCTCTATATTGACCCTCAACTAGTAATATTAAATAATATTGAGTGACTGTGTGCCTGCTCAATGATATTTTAGTTGAGGCTGAGTATTTTAGGCTTGATGATGTCTCCTTTTCTTTATTAAAAATGTATTTAGATGCACTGAGATCAGCATGCTTAGAAGTGAGCAGTTAGTGTCAATCTGCAGAGCTGTCTAGAATAGAGGTTGCTTCCTCTTTCTGAGTGAGGGGCTTTTACCAAAAAAGTAGGCAATTCCCATAGAGCAACTCTGGCTGTTTGTATCAAGAGCATTAATATAGAAGAATTAAGTGAATGAATATTAGTTAGCAATAAAGTGGAATAAATGGAAGAGGCAAGGGGAAGGAGATGCTAGTGGGAGAAAAGAAGAGCTATTAGGCTATTTATGTCTTTTCTGTGGCCTTCCTCTTGCTGTCTGGCTAGACCTGGTCCTGAATAAGTAGCTTCAAGCACTGGTTGGTATCTTGCCTTGCTCAGTAAATTTGTTCAATGGGCAAGGGAAAATGATTATTTCTCACTGCACTGTTGTTAGAAATTGAAGTCCCCATATAACAGAAGCAATTTTTCGGTTCTGTTGAGCTGCAGTTTTCTACCTTGTGAAAAAATAAAGACTGTGCAAAATATATACTCTGACAATTTCAAGCTTTAAACCTTCAAAGAAAATTCAGGGTTTGTTTGTTTGTTTGTTTGTTTGTTTTGGTCTATTTAAGGAGCTATGAGTATATGTGTGTGTGTGTATAAATATATATATATATATTTATGCAAACACATACATAAACATATTAAATAAAATTAGAGGAAAATTAGGGAAATGGGAAATTAGACTAATTTGCTACTTCCTTTATTCTATCTTAGGGGATACGCACACATGAAAACTCACAGCTTTTGTTCAGTTCAGGACAATGAAAGGAGGCTGGTTCACTTTGCTTTACAGAAAGAATAGAAACAAATAAAAGGGTCTTTAGACCCTTATCATTCTTCCTTGCCTGCAGCTCTCTCCCAGACATTACCTTATTCAATCCTGGCATAGCAATAATGCATTGGACGATGTCAAGCCTCAGGGGCTCAGGGAGGTACAAAACCAGTTTGGGCCTTGTATTCTCCATTTAAGTTAAGGTTACAGTTTGTCCAGAGGCTGATTTTTATTTAGGCCTCAGGCCTCCAGGCCTGTACTCATTTGTGTGGCACATTATAGCAATTCCATTCAAGCAGACTCTCACCAGAGGGATTTCATTCTTGTAAAAGTCTAAGTTCGTATAGGGATGGTAGCCTAGGAACAAATGGCCAAGGAAGGAACTGATGTCCACTGGGCCCAAGGGTGAGTTCTAATTTATTCTCTTAATTCTCACCATCTCAAAACAAACATTTAACATTAGGGGATATGGCAATAAGTTAAACATGCTCCCCACCTTCAAAGACATTATAGCCTAAGGGGAGAGGGACCTGCAGAAGAGCAGTTTATTAATAGATACCATAAAATGGTGGCCATAATATGGAAATGGGCAAAATTCAGTAAAGTACATATGGAAGGAGCCATCCACCAATGTCTTTTGCCCAAACCCTAGACATTCATTTCTAGAAGTAAATTCTTTCCCTCCCTATTTTAAAAAAGCCCTCACCTCACACCTAGATACCTGCTATCATTCCCTTTCTGAAAACCAGGCATTTCATGGGGCGGGCACACCATCGAGAGTGTGCAAGGTGTTTGTGTAATCCTGTGAATTCACTGTGCTTATTTACATCTGAGCTCTTTGGCTCTTTCCCCTTCTTTTGTTTCTCTCCTGTATTCCCTGACTCTAAAACCTTCATTTCTGTTCAAAATATGTCAAGTTTTCAACTACTGAGACTTGGAAGTGAAGGGAAGTCATCCCAGAGAGGGGGGAAAAGTTTCATCTGTGAAAGTTGAATCTGCACAAGACAAATCTGTTAAGCAGAGGGTCATTAGCTGAGCAGTCCTTAGGCAGGTGGGCCTGGGTGTGTGGATGACAGAAGCAGGCCTGCTGTGTGAATGAATGTGATGGGGCAAAGGTTCACCACTTGTAAATTGTGAGCCCCTATCTGAGAGAGGATGCATGAAGACAGAAGTATACTAGTAGGTTGAAATATGTATGTATATATGTATATATTTCCCTCTCTTGGGCCTTATCAAAAAGACTGTATATTTTAAAAGTTTTAACTTTTTCCCAATCCAAAGTGGGGCTGTATCTAAGTTAATGGTGCCCAGGGAAAGATGTATGGCTGATCCCTTTCTGAAAGTGCTCTCCGGAGACTTTCCTCAAAAAGTCCCACTTGACGACAGAGCAAGAAACAAATCTGCTGATATTGTTCAAACAATAGGAAACATATTTTATTTACAACATTACTAATAAATCCTTCCTACTACATTTTAAGTTCTCCCTCTTAAAGTAGACATTATGAAATCTCATAAAAGGGGTGTATACATGGCATTGCTGAACATGCCTCTCTAGGGGGCATATCTCAGCTGCACAGCTGGGGAAAGGTGCAGCCTAAATGAACCTGGAGGATTCTCTCCTCAATATGAGCCACCATGGCTTTTCTATTTCCTACATCCTTTTAGATTTCTTTGTTTAAAGAAACCCATTTCCTAACAAGCACAGAGCAAATACCCCCATGAATACATTAGTTTCTTCTTTTCTTATAAACTTTTTCTGTCTTCCTCTGACCCTCTGATGCTTCTTTTCCTTCTCAATTTTTTTTTTATTTTTTCCAGCTCTTTTTTTTACATCCTTTCAACCAGTTTTCTCATTTCTCTTTTCTTTTCTTCTTTCTTTCTTCACCCCCTTCTAGGCATTTATTGAGGGAGGAAGAGATTTACTCTTTAAAGGCTAAATAGGATGGCTATCATTTTCAAGAATATATCAATCTAATATCAGAGAATGTTAGTCCTTTCTGCTTTTTCAGTCTTTAAAAAAATACTGGTCATGGGTTTAGGGTGATTCTGATAGTGATTGCAGCTTGCTTTTGTGTCTATTTTTCTTACTGTTCACAAAGTCTTCTTTCACTTAGGTTTTATGTACTGTAGGACTGCCAGAGACAGTACTCAATGTGCTGATTACATGGGTCTTCCAAATTTGAGGTCACTAATATTTCTTAGGCTGTGACACCTGAAAGACAGATGATTGGTGACACAATTCAATTCCATAAGCATTTATTCACTGGCTCCTGTGTGCCAGGTACCATATATCCAAAGATGAAGAAGCTGCAGCCTTGGCTTTCTTAGAGGTTCCCAGTTCAATGCAGAATACTAAGTGATAAACTATTGGTGTCATCATTGGAATGTGAAGGATTGCTTATTATTACTATTATCATTATATATTTTTGATTGAAAATGAATGTTATGGAAGATTAAGGCCTTAGAGAATGAGCAGGAGTTTTATGTATTGTGATTGGAAGGGATGTATATGGAATAACCTAATCAAAGGAACAAGTGAAATGTGAACTATTATTGACCATATCAATAGTGGTTTCACCAACTCTCAGGAATCCTCTACCACCTTGATCTTGTTCTGCGCCCATTATCAACACTGGGGAATTTCCACCATCTGCTTTTTCATATTTTGCTTTTAGCCAACTGATAATTTCCACTGAATCCATGTTGGTTCAATGCACTCCTTTTTAATTCAAAAGAAAAATAAGCCCCAGAGTCTCAGAAGGCAATTTCAACATGCTAGAGTGTTGGAGTGATATTGTACCAGCGGGTAAGGTTTGTGAGGGAAGCAGAGATCAAGGAATCAAGGACTATATCAACAGATGGGGGAGAATAAGTGACTTCCATTCATCTGGTTTCATGGAAAGTGCTGGGAATAGTGTGTATTCACAACCATGCATGTAGTATGCTCATGTATTAGGTTGAACCATGTGAAATGCTAGTATCATATGATAATCAGAATGGAACTTCCAGGGCCTCCTCAATTTCTTAGCCATTAAAAAATTAAAGGCTTTAGGAATCTTTAATACATTTTACACAATCCATTTTAAATAACTGATGAAACTCAAAAGATTTTTCTAATGCAATATGGGAAACATTTTTTTCACATAAGGATATTTCCGTGCACAGCAAATGGGGTGTAAATTATCAAGTTTTTTGTCTTGTTTTGGATCTATATCACAGCAAACTATTCAAAACTCTTTCAAAAAAGTTTTAGGAAATTCTGAAAATAGACTCTTTAGGAATTTTGTTTTTAGATCCAGCTGGAAATACTAGGAAATCAGCCTAATGTGAAATATTCCATCTTTTGGTTGAATACATTTGCTCTGTTCAGATTCAAATTACAATTATTAAGTACTTGAGCACTTTCTAACTTACTAGCGCATGTGCTAGGTTCATTTATTATTATTTATACATTATTTTCTTTAATAACAACTCCATATGTGACCTTACACTTATTTAGGTACTATTTTCTCATTCTACAGATGAGGAAACAGCTTGAGAGAAGATAGGTGACTTGGTCACATGGAACAGATGAAGAATGGGGCCAAGTATCGGAGCCAGGCATTGGACCCAGGTCTCTTAACTGTAAGTCTTGTGTTCTTTCTGCTGTTCCATGATCTTTATGTCTAAACTTCTAAAGGAAAATAAAAAATTACATCTAGGGTGAGATGCCTGTGAAAAGAGGAATGAGATATTTATTATTGAATTACGCTCATACATTTCTATCCTTTATTATGTAGAAATGTAACTATATTTATGCACTATATTATATATCTTATATGTCATAGTGTTGAACAAGAGGGCCATGCTATTTAGACAAGTAGTGAGAAAATTTTCGGAATATCCTAGACTATAGGAAGAGGGCTGTAAGGGAATGGCATGATTACAGAAGAAGAGATGTATGTAATGCACGGAGCATGTTGACTTGATCTCTGTGACTATTAGTTTGGGAACATAAAAGAGATGTGTCTGTGTGTGTGTATCTCTGTGTATGTGTGCATGCATGCGTGTACTTCTGTCCTGTGAATTTTAACGTGTAATTTAATATTACCTAAAAGTACAATTTATCTGAAATGTCTTATGTATTTCCTATTACAAAATTTGAACTTGTTTAAAACTTATAAAATAGACTATGATCATCTTACTGAAGGATTTTTTAGTTTACACAGGTACCATCACAGAGTAAATATTGTGTGATTTATATCTGACTTTTAGAGATGCATCCATTATGTAAAGCAACTTACACTTGTCCATATACAGTCTGGTTTATGCAGGTCCGTATAATTTCTGGAGAGTGTGGACCTTCTTTATTATTTATATTTCTACTGTGATGCTTGATGTTTTATGGATAATGATCCCTTTGAGAATCTGATGAAGTAATGAAGCTTGTTCTAAGAATAGATACATGCATAAAAGCCAACAATCTTGCATTTCATGCCAGGGATTTGTGAACTTCTTGGCACCAATCCCTGGACCTCCAAGTTAGGAACAACTTGGCACTAAGCCTGCTACATAGTAGGTTTCATAGATACTTCTCTTATGCTCCTCAACCCATCACTATGAGATGTGAGTATGAGTGAATGCATCACTCCATAGCTCAATCCCATCTCCTAATCCACTCCAACTCTAGTCCATCCAAACTCTTCACAATGACTGAAGGGAAAGGAAGGGGACATAATACCTGTGGATAAGTAGTCAGTCATTCCTTTTAATGATACCATTTGGCATATCTACTCTGGCTTGGAAATTTTTGAATTAGACATAAATAATAAATCTTCTAGTTTTTTAATCACCATATGACGTAAAATAAGTGCCTTCTGTCCCTGAGCTTCACTGAGTCATTGAGACCCATTTGTGGAGACTGGATGAGGTGAAGTTCAAATATGAACTTGGGAAGAAAAACAGGTGAAATCCTCAAATGCATGAATTATGTTAAAAAACAGTGATTTTACATTTTGATGTAGTTGTTGTGGCTCTAAAGTTAGGCATGAGAAGAATGGTGGTGGTGAAATGCCAGTGTATTGGATGCTGCCAAGAATATTTTGGGGATCAATGACTTGCAGAGTTGTGATCGTTGCAAAGTTTGCCTTCAGGCTCAAGATTTGAATTGGTATCATGGAAAAGCTTTATTTGTAAATAGACAGACTCAGGCCATTTCTAGTTTGTGTTGCATGGGATCAAATTAATGAACAGGGATTTTTTGGTAGTAGCATACAAATCTTTGTAACAGACATTACTATTTTCCATTAATATACTATTTTCCTTTCCTTCTGGACACAAGGTAAAATTGTACTTTCCACCCTACCTCCCTGAAATTAATTGAGGCCATTTGATTCTCTTTGGCCAGTGAAATATAAGTTAAATGAAATTTAACACCTATGAATCTACACCTCCCCTTCCATCTACCTCACTGACCTATGGAGTTCCAGATAGTGGTGCCTCCATCATGTTTGATCCCTGAGTGAAGATAACATGGAGCAGAGGGCACTTACCAACCTACAGTGGTTGCATAGCTGAAACAAGAAAAACACTTTTGTTGTTACCAGCCACTGACGTTTGTGGTTATTTGTCATAGCAGCACAGCCTAGTCTGTTATGCCTGCGATTATACAACTTCTGTTTAAACAATGTAAACAGATTAAAGAGCTAGTGGGTAGATAGTACAATGTAAAAGGGAAAATTAGTAGTTTCTTGTTTTTAATAGTGGGTGTGTTCCTCATAGGAGCATCTCAGACAGTTGTTCTGGGATTCTTGGCTATTCCACAAAGCAAATACGTGCGTGCAAACATATCAATAGCAATGAAAACTTAGAGAATTCACAATGGCTGTGCTGGCCCAGTGGCCCAGGCAAATAAACACTATTTGCTTCCTTTCCCCTTTTGTTTTCTCTGAGAGCTAGAGAGTACTTGAGTCATTCAGCTTCCTCCACTGGGAGAGTGGTGACAATGATCTTGTTGTTCTCTAGAGGCTCCATGTCATGGTTAAGTCACTTGAAACTGTTTAATAATCTGTGCAGGTCTTGTTGGGTCACAAAGTCCCAAAGCCTCTTCCTCACACATTATCTTCCACCACTCTCATTTTTTTGCCCATGAACAGAAGAGTCTCTCAGGATCCTTTAAAGTGTATCCATCACAGGCTTGACTACAATGGGGAAGAGGTAGGAGAAAATACTTTCACCATTAGCAGGCACAAGCTGAATGAATCTCAATAAGTGACAGGCATAGGTGATGAAGAGCTCATTCTTAGATTCCAGCAATTCACCAGTGTCACTTTTTAATTTGGCGGAAGATGATATATAGGTAGAGAGGCAAATGTTGTCATGAGAAGCACAGTGGGTTTGGAATAAATGATCTTGTCTCAAACATGCTCTCTACCATTTCCCAGCTTTGCGGTTGTAAATACCTGCTTAAGCTAATTCCGTATTCTTTACCAACACCAGTGGGTGTGGTGATACCTGCCTTCCATGATGACTCTAAAAATGTATTTCACAAAATAGGCTTTCAGGGACTTTCCTGGCAGTCCAATGGGTAAGACTTCCTTCTCCCCCTGCAGGGGGTATGGGTTCAATCCCTGGTTGGGGAACTGAGATCCCATGTGCTGGTGTAGCCAAAAAATGTGGGGAAGCTTTCATTCAACACTACTTTCATGTTCTTTGTTTTCATATTTAGTAAATAGTACTGTAATCCAGGTGTCCAGACATCTACAGTCCTCAAGAGTCCTGTTTTCCTTTAATACCCAGTCAGTAATAATCTGAAGTTCTGTCCCAACCAAATCCAAGAAGTCCAGTGTTTTCCTTCATTCCACTCTTAGGTTTTCTGAGAATATCTGAGGGATGTGTACATATTTCACAAATGTATCCTAGCTGTTCTTGTCACTTTAGCCAGTTATCTGGCACCAGACTCGCTCTGATTCTCTGCAAGTCCCCCTTGCTGTTGTGTGACTGTCTCCTCTAAGCTCTAGCTCTTCATCCCTACATTGCTTTTTCTTAAAATTTGACCCAGGTTTGTCTCTTTATTGCCTCAGCACAACAAAAACCAGGCTCTGAGAGATTATCTTGAAGGCTTAGGGACAATAGAAAAAGATTTCAACTTGATGAGGGGTTAAGTAGAGGAGGCAGAATTTATATGCCCATTATGTAATGATCCCCAGATTCGGTGCTTTCCAAATGGTCTCCGTAGCAAATGAACAGAATTCCCTGTTAAACACGATCCTAGTGAATTAGAATCTCTGAGAGTGACTGCATAGGAGTGTATATTTTAATAAACTTGTGAAATGTTTCTCTGTCGGGACATTGGAATGGAATTGTTTGGGAACTTGTGCCCCAGTGCCATGTTGCAAGAAGAAGTTTACCTCAAACTCGAAAGAATGATTTGATCATATTTCCCTGACCTGGGGTTTGTGCCTTCAACTTTTCCAGGACCAGACTAAAAAAACCAAAATGAACAATAACAACAGTAGCAGCAACAACAAACTTTAAAAAGAGCTTTCCCTTGGGGAAAACTTTGTTTTTTGCAGTTCCCACACCATCTCTCTTCTTCGTTGCTCACGGAACGATTATGTACCTAACTTCTGGTGATGAATTAGAACTTGTCCGAGTCACTTTTGATTATCCTGTCTCCTCTTTTATAGCCTTCCTTCTATCTAAGGGGTAGTCATATGATCCAATTCTTGGCAGTAAAATGCAGCAAGAAACTTGAGGGGAACAATCTCTGGGAAAACTTTCACTTTTCTATCTTAAATATAGATGTAATTATTAGATAATTGATTCTGTGACAGTCAACTTCTGATCATGAAGGAAATGAAGAGAAAAGTACAGAAACATTGTCCATTCCTAGACCAAAGTCAATGCCTGCTTTACCCCCAGTCTTCTTTTGATGGGAGAAAGACCCTCAGTCTTTCTTAGGCCACTGTACCTGTTTCTTTGTTCTGGCTACTAAAAACATTTCCAGTCTCAGGCTCTCCTCCCCATAAAGGTCATATTATTTCAGTGGTAACCACAACGATGATAGGCTTTTACGCTACATGACCTATTTAGATCTTCATTATTGGAAATATCTCCATTTCAAAAGAGAATCTTGGCTTTGTCAAAAATCTCATTGTTTTTTATCCTCTTCAAATTAATGAAGACGCTTTTCCTTAAAATTTGCTCTGACAGTGGTTTGTCCTGTACTAGGAAAAAGCTTGGAAATAAGGTTTTTCTATTCTATCTCATCTCCCCACATTCCTCATTTTCACGGTTTCAGAAACTAACACACTTTATACTAATATGTAGTATGCAAAAATCTTTTTTATAATTTCCAAATATTCTTTATCATATAAATGCACAAACATGCTCATATTCATACATACACATATACATATGTAAATTCATATTTTCTCTCCTTTAAAATGGTATGAAAGAAATATGTATACATTAATTATAGATACATTTAAAAATGCAGACTAGTATATAAATAGTAAACACTAGTAAAAATAGTATGCAAATAGTACAGATAGTATATAAATAGTATACAAATAGCACGCTAGTATGCTATTCACCTGGTGGCTCAGCCGGTTAAGTGTCTGCCTACAATGCAGGAGACTGGGGTTCAACTCCTGGGTTGGGAAGATCTCCTGGAGAAGGAAATTGCAACCCACTCCAGTATTCTGGCCTGGAAAATCCCATGGACAGAGGAGCCTGGTAGACTACAGTCCATGGGGTCACAAAGAGTCGGACATGACTGAGCAACTTCACTTTCACTTTCACTTTCATGCTATTCACCAGCATTATCCAGAGTCTCCTACAAAGCGTTTCCATATCTTGAGAAAATATTTGCAAACCATATATCAGATAAGGGGTTTTAATATACAAAATATAAAAAGAATTCATGCAGCTCAATAGCAACAAACAAACAACCTGATTGCAAAATGAGAAGAGAAATTCAATAGACATTTTTTCAAAGAATACGCACAACTGGCCAACAGGTATATTGAAAGGTGCTCAATATCCTGGTCATCAGCAAAAGGCAAATCAAAACCACAGTGAGATATCACCTCACACCTGTCAGAATGGCTGTCATCAGTAAGACAAGAAATAACAAGTGCTGGTAGGAACATGGAGAAAAAGGAACCTTGGTACACAGTTGGTAGGAATGTAAATTGGCACAGTCATTATGGAAAACAGTACAGGGTTTCCTCAAAAAATAAAATACAGAACTATCATATGGTCCAGCAATCCCTATTCAGGATATATTCCTAAAGGAGATAAAATCAGTACCTCAAAGAGGTACTGCACCCCCATGTTGACACAGCATTATTCACAATAGCTGAAATGTGAAAACAATCTGGGTGTCTGTTGATGAATGAACAGATAAAGAAAATACTATCTATATGTATATATATAGTCTAGAGATCTGTCTATATATGAATATTCACTTCACTTCAGTCAGTCACTTCTGTTCGACTCTTTGTGACATCATGGACTGCAACACACCAGGCTTCATTGTCCATCACCAACTCATGGAGCTTGCCCAAATTCATGTCCACAAAGTCAGTGATGCCATCCAACCATCTCATCCTCTGTCATTCCCTTCTCCTCCTGCCTTCAGTCTTTTCCAGCATCAGGGTCTTTTCCAAGGAGTCAATTCTTCCCATCAGGTGGCCAAAGTATTGGAGTTTCAACTTCAGCTTCAGTCCTTCCAATGAATATTCAGGACTGATTTCCTTTAGGAGTCACTGGTTTGATCTCCTTGCAGTCCAAGGGGCCTGCAAGAGTCTTCTCTAACACCACAGTTGAAAAGCATCAATTCTTTGGCTCTCAGCTTTCTTTATAGTCCAACTCTCACATCCATACATGACTACTGGAAAACCCATAGCTTTGAATAGACGGACCTTTGTTAGCAAAGTAATGACTCTGCTTTTTAATATGCTATCTAGGTTGGTTATAGCTTTTCTTCCAAGAAGCAAGCATCTTTTCATTTCATGGCTGCAGTCACTATCTGCAGTGATTTTGGAGCTCCCCAAAATAAAGTCATCCACTGTTTCCGTTGTTTCCCCATCTATTTGCCATGAAGTGATGGGACTTGATGCCATGATCTTAGTTTTCTGAATGTTGAGTATTAAACCAACATTTTCACTCTCCTTCACTCTCATCAAGAGACTCTTTAGTTCTTCACTTTGAGCCATAAGGGTGGTGTCATCTGTGTATCTGAGGTTATTGATATTTCTCCCAGAAATCTTGATTCCAGATTGTGCTTCATCCAGCCCTGCATTTTGCATGATGTACTCTGCGTATAAGTTCAATAAGCAGGGTAACAATATACAGCCTTGACGTACTCCTTTCCAGATTTGGAATCAATCTGTTGTTCCATGTCTAGTTCTAACTGTTGCTTCTTGAACTGCATACAGATTTCACAGGAGGCAGGTAAGATGGTCTGGTAGTCCTATCTCTGTAAGGATTTTCCGCAGTTTGTTGTGATCTACACAATCAAAGGCTTTGGCATAGTCAGTAAAGCAGAAGTAGATGTTTTTCTGGAACTCTCTTGCTTTTTGATGATCCAATGGTTGCTGGCAATTTGATCTCTGATTCCTCTGCCTTTTCTAAATCCAGTTTGAACATCTGGAAGTTCACAGTTCACATACTATTGAAGCCTGGCTTGGAGAATTTTGAGTATTTCTTTGCTAGCGTATGAGATGAGTGCAATTGTGCAGTAGTTTGACCATTCTTTGGCATTGCCTTTCTTTGGGGTTGAAATGAAAACTGACCTTTTCCAGTCCTGTGGTCACTGCAGAGTTTTCCAAATTTGCTGACATATTGAGTGCAGCACTTTCACAGCATCATCTTTTAGGATTTGAAATAGCTCAACTGGAATTCCATAAACTCTACCAGCTTTGATCATAGTGATGCTTCCTAAGGTCTACTTGACTTCACATTCTAGGATGTCTGGCTCTAGGTGAGTGATCACACCATCGTGATTATCTGGGTCATGAAGATCTTTTTTGTACAGTTCTTCTGTGTATTCTTGCCACCCCTTCTTAATATCTTTTGCTTCTGTTAGGTCCATACCATTTCTGTCCTTTATTGCACCCATCTTTGCATGAAATTTTCCCTTGTTATCTCTAATTTTCTTGAAGAGATCTCTAGTCTTTCCCATTCTATTGTTTTCCTCTACTTCTTTGCACTGATCACTGAGGAAGGCTTTCTTATGTCTCCTTGCTATTCTTTGGAACTCTGCATTCAGATGGGTATATCTTTCCATTTCTCCTTTGCCTTTCACTTCTCTTCTTTTCTCAGCTATTTGTAAGGCTTCCTCAGACAACCATTTTGCCTTTTTCTATTTCTTTTGCTTGTGGATGATCTTGATCACTGCCTCCTGAACAGTGTCATGAACCTCTGTCCATAGTTCTTCAGGCACTCTATCAGATATAATCCCTTGAATCTATTTGTCACTTCCACTGTATAATCATAAGGAATTTGAATTAGTTCATACCTGAATCATGTAGTGCGTTCCCCTAGTTTCTTCAATTTAAGTCTGAATTTGGCAATAAGGATTTCATGATCTGAGGCACAGTCAGCTCCCGGTCTTGTTTTTGCTGACCATATAGAGCTTCTCCATCTTTGGCTTCAAAGAATATAATCAGTCTGATTTTTCTGTTGACCATCTGTTGATGTCCATGTGTACAGTCTTCTCTTGTGTTGTTGGAAGAGGGTGTTTGCTATGCCCAGTGCATTCTCTTGGAAAACTCTGTCATCCTTTTCCCTGCTTCATTTTGTACTCCAAGGCCAAATTTGCCTGTTTTTCCGGGTGTCTCTTGCCTTCCTACTTTTTCATTCCAGTCCCCTATAATGAGGAGGACATCTTTTTGGGGGTGTTAGTTCTAGAAGGTCTTGTAGGTCTTCATAGAACCATTCAACCTCAACTTCTTCATCATTAGTGGTTGGGGCATAGACTTGGATTACTGTGGTATTGAAGGGCTTGCCTTGGAAATGAACAGAGATCATTCTGTTGTTTTTGAGATGTACCGAAGAACTGCATTTTGGACTCTCTTGTTGACTATGATGTCTACTCCATTTCTTCTAAGAGATTCTTGCCCACAGTAGTAGATATAATGGTCATCTGAGTTAAATGCGACCATTCCAGTCCATTTTAGTTCACTGATTCCTAAAATGTTGATGTTCTTTCTTGCCATCTCCTGTTTGTCCACTTCCAGTTTACTTTGATTCATGGACCTAACATTTCAGATTCCTATGCAATATTGTTCTTTACAGCATTGGACTTTACTTCCATCACCAGTCACATCCACAACTGGGCGCTGTTTTGCTTTGGCTCTGTCTCTTCATTCTTTCTGGAATTATTTCTCCACTCTTCTCTGGTAGCATATTGGGCACCTACTGACCTGGGGAGTTCATCTTGCAGTGTCATATCCTTTTTGTATGACACTGTATTTTCATACTGTTCATGAGGTTCTCAAGGCAAGAATACTGAAGTGATTTGACATTCCCTTCTCCAGTGGATCACATTTTGTCAGAACTCTCCACCATGACCCATCCGTCTCAGGTGGCCCTACACATCATGGCTCATAGTGTCACTAAGTTAGAAAAGGCTGTGGTCCGTGTGATCAGTTAGATTCGTTTTCTGTGATTGTGGTTTTCATTCAGTCTGCCCTCTGATGGAGAAGGATAAGAGGCTTATGAAAGCTTCCTGATGAGAGAGACTGAGGGGAAAACTGGGTCTTGTTCTGATGGGCGGGACCATGGTCAGTCTGTTCAGTTCAGTCACTCATTCCTGTCCGACTCTTTGTGACCCGCTGGATCACAGCACGCCAGGCCTCCCTGTCCATCACCAACTCCTGGAGTTTACCCAAACTCATGTCCATCGAGTCGGTGATGCCATCCAGCCATCTCATCCTCTGTCATCCCCTTCTCCTCCTGCCCCCAATCCTTCCCAGCATCAGGGTCTTTTCCAATGAGTCAGCTCTTTGCATCCGGTGGCCAAAGTACTGGAGTTTCAGCTTCAACATCAGTCCTTCCAATGAACACCCAGGACTGATCTCCTTTAGGAAGGACTGGTTGGCTCTCCTTGCAGTCCAAGGGACTCTCAAGAGTCTTCTCTAACACCATAGTTCAAGAGCATCAACTCTTCGGCGCTCAGCTTTCTTCACCGTCCAACTCTCACATCCATATATGACTACTGGAAAATCCACAGTCTTGACTAGATGGACCTTTGTTGACAAAGTAATGTCTCTGCTTTTTAATATGCTATCTAGATGGGTCATAACTTTCCTTCCAAGGAGTAAACGTCTTTTCGTTTCATGGCTGCAATCACAATCTGCAGTGACTTTGGAGACCAAAAAAATAAAGTCTGACATTGTTTCCACTGTTTTCCCATCTATTTCCCATGGGCCATGCTCAGAAAATCTTTAATCCAATTTTCTGTTGATGGGTGGGGCTGTTGTTTGACCTGAGGGCAAACTGTGGTGGAGGTAATGAAGATAATGGCAGCCTTCTTCAGAAGGTCCCATGCACCCACTGCCACACTCAGTGCCCCCGACCCTGCAGCAGGCCATAGCCAACCCACACTTCCACCAGTGACTCCTGGACACTCACTGGCAAGTCTGAGTCAGTCTCTTGTTGGGTCACTGCTCCTTTCTCCTGGGTCCTGGTGTGCTCAGAGTTTTGCTTATGCCCTCCAAGCTTCTGTTTCTCTAGTCCTGTGTAATTTCTGGGGGCTCTGTGATGGGGTTAATGGTGACTTCCTCCAAGAAGGCTTATGCCACACCCAGGTCTCCTGCACTCAGAGCTCCTGCCCCTGCATCAGGCCACTGATGACCTGTATCTTTGCAGGAGACACTCAAACATTCAAAGGCAGGTCTGGTTCAGTCTCGGTGGGGTCTCGTGGTACACACAAGGTTTTGTTTGAGTCCTCTGAGTGTCTCTGGCAGGTGTGGGGTTTGATTCTAAACTCAATTTTGAATATTATTCAGCCTTAAAAAGAAAGAAATTCTGCCTTTTTCAAGGATAAATGGATTAACTTGTTAGTCATTATGCTATGTAAAATAAGTCAGATACCTAAAGAAAAAAACTTCAATCTCATTTATATGTGGAACCTAAAATAAGTCAGCTACATAGAAACAGAGAATAGAATGGTGGTTACCAGGTATGGGAAAAGGGTGGACAGTTATGGGGAATGGAGAGGTGTTGGTCAGAGCATACAAAGTTGCATTTTTGTAGGATGAATAGTTCTAGAGATTCATTGTATAGCATGATGACTATAGTTAATAATACTGCAGTGAATACCGAAAATTTGCTAAGAGAGTAGATTTCAGAATATCCTATTACACACAAAATGATAACTATTTGAGGAGAAGATATGTTAGTTGGCTTGACTGTAATAATCATCTCACTGAATATATATGTAATCATTATATTTCCTTTATAACTGACGGTTGGATCTCCTTGCTGTCTAAGGGACTCTCAACAGTCTTCTCCAGTACCACAATTCAAAAGCATCAATTCTATGGTGCTCAGCCTTCTTTATGGTTCAACTATCATATCCATACATGCCTACTGGAAAAACCATATGTCGAACTAGACAGACCTTTGTTGGCAAAGTGATGTCTCTGCTTTTTAATATGCTGTCTAAGTTTGTCATAGTTTTCTTTCCAAGGAGCTAGCGTCTTTTTATTTCATGGCTAGAGTCACCATCCACAGTGATTTTGGAGCCCAAGAAAATAACATCTGCCACTGCTTTCACTTTTTCCCTGTCCATTTACCATGAAGTGATGGGACCAGATACCATGATCTTAGTTTTCTGAATGTTGAGTTTTAAGCCAGCTTTTTCACTCTACTCTTTCACCCTCACCAAGAGTCTGTTAAGTTCCTCTTCACTTTCTGCCATAAGGGTGGTATCATCTGCATATCTGAGGTTGTTGATATTTCTCCTGACAATGTTGATTTCAGATTGTGATTCATCCAGCCCCACATTTCAGTTGATGTACTCTTCATAAAAGTTAAATAAGCAGAGTGACAATATATAGCCCTGATGTATTCCTTTTCTACTTTTGCACCAGTCCGTTGTTCCATGTCTGGTTCTAACTATTTGAACAATTCTGGGTTGTTACAGGTTTCTCACGAGACAGATAAGGTGGTCTAGTATCCCCATCTTTTAAGAATTTTCACACTTTGTTGTGATCCACATAGTCAAAGGGTTTCATATAGTCAGTGATGCAGTACTAGAGGGTTCTGAAAACACATGTTAAAAACTCTTTTCTGAGTTGGCCACACATTTTTATTTATTTGGAGTCTGAAGGAGTCTTAAAATTCATTTAGTTTAAACCATCATTTAGCAGAGAAGATGAAATCAAATGATTGTGTCCTTCTTAAGATCACAGAATTAATTATTGGCAAATAACAGACTAAAAGTCAACTCTTCTAATGTCTAGTCCAGTGATATCCACATATCCTTCTATTACTTCCCTAAATTCAGAATTGTGTGAAATTCAAATGTTAAACAGTAGAAAAAGGAATGGCAGGTTGCTAAGAATTTAATTTAGAAAGTCATCCTGGTTTCTCTTCACTTTTATTAATGCATTTATTTTTTACTTAGTTGGGTAACATATATTCAGACTTCATCATTTAATGTTAGTGACTATAATATTATAACCTAAAACACTGCCATTGAATTTCATCTGTAGTGAAGATATTTGATAACACTAGAAATTTAAGTTTCTACTTTGCAATATAACCTCCTGTTGTGATTTGCTCTGATCTTACTAGCAATGACATGGCTTTCTTTGCTTGTCTCAAAACCTTTTTCCCTCGCAGTTCTTTAATGATTAAAAAGATTTTCAGATTAAATTTGCAAGCCCTCAATCAATTCCTGGCAAGTGGTGCTCACTTATTGAGTGGTCCCTCAGTGGTACCATGGTACATCAACAGATACTAGATTGTTACTTCGTCAAGACCCTGGTGCCAAGATTTATTTTAGAAATTTGACTTGAAATCTTTTGTTTCACAGATATTCCTTTTGGAAAAAAAAGGAAAGGATTAAATATACCTTTATTATATTTTATTTTTTATAGTGAAGATTTCTTAGAATGGATAATATGATATAGCAAGAGAACAAATGAAGGGGGAAAATATGATACATAAGAGTATGGAGTAAAAAAATGGCTCAGTGAGCAAATGATAGGAAATTCAGAAATAATCTCTTATCCTAAAGCACAGAGAACATTTGCAACCACATGTGGGTCCATTCATATGGTGTCTTCTTCTTTTTTGAGTGTATGGGTCCATCTGTAAATGATTCTCAAAGCTGGTTCAAAACATGACCAAGCTTTAGAGGGTCCTTTGTTCTACTCTGGTATTTTTTCACCAGACTCTGGGATTCCTTCACCTATCCATTTCCATACACTCACTGATTCCCAGATATTCACATGTACAAATTCTTTCCACATATTGGAAAGCAGATTTAAGTCACTTTGGAAGGCCAGTCACCCCAGTTTTAGAGCTAGTTGTTTCCTGAAAACCAATTAGAAGGACAAAACTATTGAAAGTCATTGCCTCGCTATAGGTCATGTATAATCCACAAAGAAACCAATTCATCCTGGAAAATATTATATAGAATCACTGCTGTGTGCTAAACTGCAACGAAAGAAACACAGACAAATCAGAACAATCAAGAAATTGGATGAAACTTAAAGAAGTTTATGATCTAAAGAAGAAAAGAGAGATGGGGAATAGTGTTTAGTGATATCTTCTATGTTTTGGACCCTGAGCCATCTCATTGTTTTAATTGCACAGAAGCTTTTAGAACAGTGTTCAGGTCCTAGGACAATGCCTAGCAGAGTATTAGACCTTTCAAATGTTTACCAAATGAAAGAGTAAATGTGTAATCCTATGAAGAATGGAAAATTCCGAGGAGCCACATTATCTGTTTGAGGTTAGGTCGAATTTACTTGCATGAAAACAGCAATGGATCACCATTTACTGAGCATTTTGTGTGTACCCAGACTATTAGTGTAGAGGTTTGATCAACATGGCAGCCAAGTGCATGCACTTTGTAGTTAAGCAGACACAGGTTTATATTTTTGCTCTACTACAGTTACCAACATAGCACTGTAAGACCAGGTGGCCTCATATTGCCAAGCTACAGTTTCTTCATAAAATACAGATGCGTGTACCTCTATTTCAGGCATTTTTAAGAGACTGAATGAAAATATGTAAAGTGCTTGGCATAGTGCTTGGCACAGAGTAGGAAATGAGACACAACTAAGATTGGAACCCAGCTCTGGTAGAATGAATAATGTTCCTGCAAAGATGTCCATGTCTTAATCCCCAGAACTTGTGAATGGTGACAGGGACTTTGCAGATATGATTAAATTAAGGCTCTTCAGATAGAGAGGTTATCTTGGATTATCTGTGTAGACCAAGGTAATGACATGGGCCTATAGAAGAGAGAGATAAGAACATCTGAATCATGGAAGGAGATATGACAATGGAAGCAGAGGTCAAAGTAATGCAGCCACTGGTAAAGAATTCAGGCATCAACTGGAAGCTGGAAAAAACAAAGAACTAATTCTTGCTTGAAACATGCCAGAAGGAAGCAGCCCTGCCCATACATTGGTTTTAGCTCAGTGAGACCCATTTTGTACTTTTGACCTTCAGAATAAATCTGCATGGCTTTAAGTTTGTGGTAATTTGTTATCACAGCCACAGAGAACAAACACATCAACCCATGCTTTTACCTCTATGCTTTGCTGCCTTTTGCAAATACAGAATTAAATAAGAAAGAAATCTCACATTGGCAGCCTAGAATTGGTTTTCTTTTGAATCTCTTTTCTCTTAACCTGCTTGCTCTTTCTTCTCTCATGGCCAGACAATCTGACAGGCCTGTTTCCTCTGTCTGATTGCTTCCTCTGTGGCCACTGACTTGGGAATTACATGGAAAGAGCGACAGAAAAAGCAGAGGGGAGCAGCAAAGGGATCATTGGCAGAAATAAGGTTTTTTGTGAGAAAAGGCAGATCCTCTGTATCTGTGGGTTGTCTTTCTAAGCTAGAAAACATGGGCTTCCCTTGAGAAGGCTTACTTTCTCCACCCTTCCCCAACATGCATCTTCATGCCTCTTCCTGTCACTCCCAGACACAAACTCAGAGCATTTTTGAGAAGCTGGACAACTCCTCTAATGGTGGCCCACATTCAAACTCCAAATCCCCTGCACAGCTTTTTCCATTGTCTTCCTTAGAAGATGCCTTTACTGAAAATGATTATTGTAGTGACTATGTCGGGCCATCTCTAATCTTTATTTAAAGACAGGTTGTTCACTTATTCATGTATTAATTCAAGAAGTTTATTTGGAGGACTTTGCATGGGTCAAATACTCTCCTAAGGAACACAGTGGTGAATGATCAGATCAGAGAAAATTCCTTTCCTCATGCATTTAGATTCCAGAGGGAGAAGCAGACCAACACAAGTAAACACACTTAAAATGTGTATCAAAAGAATTGCAGATTGTGTTAAACATTTACTAAGGAAATGAACCAAGGGCTGAGATAGCTAATAAGGTACATGGGAGTGGGGCAGGGGAATAGGGTTACTTACATGGGGTTCGTTAAGGGAAAGCCCCAGACATTTTAGCTGAGACCACCTGAAAGGATGGGTAGGAGGAGCCTTGTAAAGGAGAGGGTCTGGAGAGCATTCCAGGAAAAGGGAACAGAATGCTCAGAGACTTAAGGCAGGTTCAGTTCAGTTCAGTCGCTTGGTCGTGTCCGACTCTTTGCGACGCTGTGGACTGCAGCACTCCAGGCCTCACTGTCCATCATCAACTCCCAGAGCCCACCCAAACTCATGTCCATCGAGTCAGTGATGCCATCCAGCCATCTCATCCTCTGTCGTCCGCTTCTCATCCTGCCCCTAATCCTTCCCAGCATCAGGGTCTTTTCAAATGAGTCAGCTCTTCGCATCAGGTGGCCAAAGTACTGGAGTTTCAGCTTCAACATCAGTCCTTCCAATGAACACCCAGGACTGATCTCCTTTAGGAAGGACTGGTTGGCTCTCCTTGCAGTCCAAGGGACTCTCAAGAGTCTTCTCCAACACCACAGTTCAAAATTTCCAGGAATTGAAAGAAAACAGTGCCATTAGAATATGAGGTGTGTTTGGAGCCTTTGCATGTTTAGCTCATGGAGAGTCTTATAGGCAAGAGAAAGAAATTTGATTTGATTTTGTGTGTAGTAGAAAGCAATTCGAAATTTTAAAGAGGCAGTGACATAAGCTGGTGTATGTTTAAATCTGCCATATGGTTATTTGGAGAATGGATCTGAGAGGAGAAAGGCTGGAAATGGGGAGACTGGTTTACAGGCTTTGCCATCCCTCAAGTGAGAGCTGAGGAAGGCCTGAACTAAGGTGGTAGAAGTCAACTATATTCAGAAATATAGTAGAAAGATTCTATGAATACATCTAACATGGTAGAGGGTTCCTGGTTTGAGTACTTGGGTAGAAGGGCTGCCATTCTAGTTGAGATGGAAAAAAGATAGAAGTGAAGAAGAAATAATCTTGACAAAGGGAGTGGGAGATACGTTTTGTGCATTAAAGTTTCAGATGTCTGGTAATTATCTAAGTGGAGCTGTCAGGTTGAAAGTTGGATGCATATGTAAACCTGGAGTTCAAGGGACAGGTCTGGGCCAGAGAGGGAAATGTGGAAATCATTAGCAAACTATGGCACTTAAAGCCAAATGTCTTGTGATACAACTGGAGAATATGTATACAGCAAGAAGACAGTCAAGATGAAGCCCTGGGGAACTGCCACATTGAGATGTCAGCTAGAAGAGGAGTAGGAGCCAGGGGAACAGAAGGAGAGTGGTCAGTGAGAGAGAAGAACAATCAGGTGTACAGCGTCGACTGCAGTTGAGAGAGCAGAGTGCCTGCACAGGAGGGAGAAGGCATCTCTGTTTCTTGATGCTGAGGGCTTGAGTATAACAAAGACAGAGAGTGTTTGTTTGTTTTTTTTTTTTAATAAGTTAAAAATAAAACTTGATACACAGTATTTCCTTTTCTATTTCATTCCATACTACCTTTTAAACTTGTGTATACATTCAGATTTGGGAGACCGTTTATGATATATTAGATTCTTTATCTATATCTTCCCATATCTGGGGAGTGTTTTTTGGATTAGCCAACATGGAAATCACTGATAACCTTGACCAGATGAAGGTATGCCTAGGTCACCAGGTAGATTGTAGTGGGTTAATGAGTTAATGTGTCAATAATATGAGGAAGTGCAGACAGCATTTGTGTGTACAAAACTTTCCAAGAAATTTGGTCATGATAAGGGGCAGATAAATGGGGCAGAAGCTGACAGGAACTATGTGGACAGTGAAGGTGTTTGGGTGTGCAAGATGGAGATGCTAAAACGTGTCTGTGCACTGAGGAGAAAGAGCAAGTGGATGGAGAGACAGTGAATGTACGAGAGAGAGTGGGTAATAGAAGAGTCAAGTTCTTGAGAAAACAGAAAAGGATGTGAGCTTGACCTTCACTGGCAGATGCAGTAAGGAGGCAAGGGATGTGCAGATGTCAGTGATAGAAAGAAGATACTTTCCCTCCCAATGCTACTATTCTTCACTGAATTTTGAAAAGTCATCAGCTAGTGTTAGTGGGAGGTTTGAGGAAGAGGAGAAAACATGAAATGCTTGTCTCGTTTAAATTAGATAACTAGCTTCCCTTAAGCTGACTTCATGCTTACTAAGCAGCCTTATTGTTGTAATTGGGCTTCCTGTGGGATTTTCCAACAGAAGGAAGATGTGCGGGACAGAGGCTCCAAGTGTCAGTCTAGAGGAAGTTAGAATTCTCCCAATAAAATGTCTCTTGTGAGTTTGTCTCTGTGAGCCAACTTATGTGGGTCAACTCAGGGAGGCAGAGAAGTCCAGATCAGAAGTGCAATGTGATATGTGACAGCTTTAACAACTTTGTATATGGCTCTCCTGGCAAAAGGCTTGATTTATTCTATTAAACTTCAGTAGGGAGTATATGATTTACCTGCATTAGTTGCTGTTGAGTCACTAAGTCGTGTGCGACTCTGCAACCCCATGGACTGTAGCACACCAGGCTTCCCTGTCCTTCACTATCTCCTGGTGTTTGTTCAAATTCATGTCCATTGAGTTGGTGAAGCTGTCTAACCATCTCATCCTCTGTTACCCCTTCTCCTCCTGCCCTCAGTATTTCCCAGCATCAGAGTCTTTTCCAGTCAGTTGGCTCTTCACATCAGGTAGCCAAAGTATTGGAGCTTCAGCATCAGTCCTTGCAATGAATATCCATGACTGATTTCCTTTAGGATTGACTGATTTGATCTCTTTGCAGTCCAAGGGACTCTCAATAGTCTTCTCCAGGACTGCAGTTTGAAAGCATCTATTCTTCAGTGCTCAGCTTTCTTTAGGGTCCAACTCTCACACTCATACATCACTCCTGGAAACACCATAGCTTTGACTGTATGGACCTTTTGTCGGCAAAGTGATGTCTCTGCTTTTCAATATGCTGCCTAGGTTTGTCATAGCTTTTCTTTCAAGGAGAAAATGTCTTTTAATTTCATGTCTGCAGTCACAGTCTGCAGTGATTTTGGAGCCCAGTAAAATAAAATTTGCCACTGTTTCCACTTTTCATCCATCTATTTGCATTAGAGAGCCAAGTAATAAGGATCTTTCGTTCAGGCTCACAACAGACTATGCATTCTATCTCTTAAACAATAAATCTAGAGAATCATTGGTTGTAATCATTAATAGTTTCATAGAAACAGCATTTTATACCTCCAAATGCTCCCACTGTATCTTATAATGAAAAGTTTTCTGCTCTTCCTTACCTGTATAAATAACACAAGTAAGCAATTAATGGGGAGAAATAAGGAAGCTCTGAGATTAGCCTGAAAATTAAAGAGGCTTCATGCCATTATCAGGTACATTATGTAGCTACGTTTCCCTTGAAGATTTACAAAATGTTCATCTAATGTGTTCATAATTGTTGGAAAAATAGAGAAGGGATGAAAGAGTTGGTAGTATATCAGAATATTTAAGTGGTAAAAACCCTGGGAATCCCAAGTACTGGTTGTCCCTGCTCCCATCATCAAGAAGATTTTGGTTTCAAAACATTCAGGGAAATGATATACCTGTGGTATTTTTTTAACAGAGTAGATAATGACCATCCAGAGAAAGAGACTACAGGTTTCTTTCGTAGATGGGATTCTTTTAATACTCCCTTTGGGGGCTTCTCAATAGATCATTATGATAATCACTCTTTTTGTGTTGTATATTTTCCTCTCAAAAATCCAGAAAAAAATGAGTGTGGGTTCTGGACAAACAAAGCTGTAGAATAATTCTTGTACATAACAGCTGGGAGTGTGTGTGGGGGGAGGGGTTTGGCGAGAGAGAGAGAGGAGGAGGGCATAAAAATGTTTGTTGCTGTAGAGTGTTCCTTACAAAACAGAACTCAACAGAAACATTAGACAGAAAAACAGGACAGAATATTTATTCCAAAAATATTTATTGAGCATCTAAAGAACAGGGCACTGCACTGGGTGGTGCACATACACTAGCACACGAAATAGACTTCATAAAAGCCTGCTGTCAGGGAGACTTGCATTCTGATGGATGGCACCTGACTCCTCCCTTTCCCAGAAATTTTCAGTACATTGCTATGAGACCCAAGGAAGTGGAAGGCTTTTTGCTTTCTTGGATCAAACACAACCTGACTGGGTACTTTGTCTTTCTAGTTGATTTAAATGAAATAAGAAGTGACTTTCAGGTTTATCGTGGTAATAAAACTTGAGGCCGGTGAGAAGGGGATGATGATATTATTTGCTATAGAAAAGGAAGCATGTCTGTAGATTAGATCTATCAAGGTAGCATGCAGGTAACTAGAAAGCAGCCACCAAATATGATTGAATCCTTCCCTCAGTAGTGATAACACTATCTTCTGTTCTATTGAAACTTGCATTTCATTTTCTGAGGAAACAAGGATTCCCTCTTTCACTGCCAGACAAACTCTGAAACACACATGGGCACTGACTCTCTGTTCTGTGTCTCTGTCACACATACACACCCACAACCACACCCACACCTCCAAGCCAGTCGCATCAATGATTCATCTCAAAACTGCCTATCTAGAAACAAACCCATTTTTCTTCCTTTTACCAATCATCCTAAATTTCTTCTTGAAGTAAAACCAGAAAGTGCACCACAGTAGTTTTCCTGGTTGCTAGAAATCCCATCACTGTATTTTCATACCAGGATTCTCAAGCAGCCAGCCTTACTCCTGAAGCAGCACAGGGACCATCTTCCTACTTTTATCTTTGTTCACATGTGAAGGAATCACATTAGGCAACACGCGGGGTGTAGTACATCCACACTTGTCTCCTTGGCATGGTTTATAGATTCTGCGTCAACACTCAAGATCCTCGATGATAACGAAGAAGGTAATTAGTCTATAATTAGAAGTTAATCACAAATCTATAAGAGAACTTTCAGCATATTGACAAAGATGTTTCTTTAAGTGACATTTCTATGCATAGTTAATTTATTGCTGATCTCAAATTGGGTCACTGGAAATGTATTCTTCTGATCTCTAGTAATTTCTCATCCAGACACACTTTTTAAAAAAATTCAGATTACATCTCTCGGTGCCCCTGTGCAGTTGAGTTTTACTGCAGTGGGAGAAAAGACAAACCATCCAGATACAGTTAACGCATTTGCTTAAAAAAAATGACCACGCTATAACTGATGCACTGCCGGAGTCTACTTTGTGAGTGACAGGACAGGACACACTCAATCCCTTTGTTCTCAACATCACTCATTATCAGAGAAATGAAGATCAAAACTACAATGAGGTACCACCTCATGCCAGTCAGAATGGCTGCTATCAAAAAGTCTACAAACAATAAATGCTGGAGAGGTTGAGGAGAAAAGGGAACCCTCTTACTCTATTTTGGGAATGCATACTAGTACAGCCACTATAGAGAACAGTGTGGAGATTCCCTAAAAAACTGGAAATAGAACTGCCATACTACCCAGCAATCCCACTGCTGGGCATACACACTGAGGAAACCAGAATTGAAAGAGACACGTGTACCCCAAGTTCATTGCAGCACTGTTTACAATAGCTTGGACATGGAAGCAACCTAGATGCCCATCGGCAGATGAATGGATAAGAAAGTTGTGGTACATATACACAATGGAATATTACTCAGCTATTAAAAAGAATGCATTTGAATCAGTTCTAATGAGGTGGATGAAACTGGAGCTTATTATACAGAGTGAAGTAAATCAGAAAGAAAAACACCAGTACAGTATATTAACGCATGTATATATGGAATTTAGAAAGATGGTAATGATGACCCTATGTGTGAGACAGCAAAAGAGATACAGATGTAAAGAACAGACTTTTGGACTCTGTGGGAGAAGGTGAGGGTGTGATGATTTGAGAGAATAGCATTGAAACATGTATATTACCATATGTGAAATAGATCACCAGTCCAGGTTTGATGCATGAGACAGGGTGCTCAGGGCTGGTGCACTGGGACAGGTACCCTGAGGGATGGGATGGGGAGGGAGGTAGGAGGGGGTTCAGGATGGGGAACACATGTACACCCATGGCTGATTCATGTCAATGTATGGCAAAAACCACTACAATATTGTAAAGTAATTAGCCTCCAATTAAAATAAATGAATTAAGTTTTTTAAAAAGGCACTCCCTCACCCTCCCCTCAATTCTCTACGAAAGGCAGTGAACCAGAACAGCTCAGATTTCACTGTACATATGTAAATGTGATATTAACATTACAAGATTAATAATGAGGAAAAAAACAGGAAGCAGTCCAGACTTTTTTGCTCAGTATATGCATATAAATAAATACTTTATAATATGTCTATCTGTGAAACTGCACTAAGGCTTGACACATGGAAATCTAATGGAATTTTAATAGAAAAGAACATGAGGATCAGTATGGAATGATACTGGTACTATACTCACTAATACCAAATGCATTAGTTACAGTTAACACTGTTACCATTACTGGCTAAACAGGGGTGTCACACCTCTAATAATTTGCTGAGGAGGTTTCAGAGACTTTCCATCAAGTAGGAATAAAAAGCAAAATGCTTCTTGAGGTTCCAACTAGAGAGAAAGATAATGATGTTGGAATTGTGAGTTAAGCTTGAAGCAATGTTCATTTCCTGTATTATGTTTCAACTTAAGTAACACAGCCATGGGCAAGCGTGTTAAGAGGATCTTACTCTGCAGTCTTGAAATGGTTGAAGAAGGGTCATCCACATAGCTGAACTGTGGATGTCAGTTCCAGCTCCATCCTCCCATACATTGCCTGCCCCTCCCTGCTATTAGTGGAAAGCCATATGGACACTATATCATGGTTCTCATGTTGCTAAACAGACAGGTTCAGGAAAAATCTTGCCCCACCCCTGGGCTGATGCTTTTGGACTTTACAGAAGTGCTGGTGCTAATGTTCTGCAGTCCTGCTCCTGCGTCTGCATCCCATGCTATGTCCCCATGGGAAAGCTGAGCTGTTTCTCTGATTCTTCCATGCCACAGGAAACTGAAATTTTTGGCATTTTATGATACTTGTATTTACCCGTTTTAAGTATGAGAAAGTTGAAAGGCTCAGAAATTTTAGTAATCTATAACAATAAGGAAATGACAAAGCTAGAAGTCAAATGTAGGCTGACTTCAACATTCACATACTAACCACACTCCCTCATATTTCTCCCTGTGTTCCTGAAACTGGGGCCTATATCACTGGTTCCCAGGCCTGACTGCACATGAGAAGCACCAGCAGGCTTATGACATATGCAGATTCCTGAACAGTCTTCTTCCCTCTGTTATTTGAGTAAATAGATCTGGGGTAGAGCCCTGGAATCTAATGTATTTTTAAGTTCCTGTCAAGAATTCTGAAGGATACCCAGGTTCAGGGTGTTGAACACAAAATTGAGATTCATTCTTGGTTTGTTTCAACAAATAACTTTTGAATGCTGACTATCTACCAGGTACTGTTCTAGATGCTTAAGACAAGTTCCTGTGTTTGTGAAATTTACTCTCTAGTTGGAAGAGCCAGAGAATGAGAAAAAAACCGATATGTATCGATATATGTATTCTATCAAGTAGTGATAAATGCTACATAGAAAAGGATAGCATTTATTGTTGTTGCTAAATTGTGTCTAGCTCTTTTGCCACCCCATGGACAGTAGCCCGCCAGGCTTCCTTGTCCATGGGATTTCCCAGGCAAAAGTACTGGAGTGGGTTGCCATTTCCTTCTCCAGGGGATCTTCCCGACCCAGGGCTTGAACCTGTGTCTCCTGAATTGCAGGTAGATTCTTTACTACATAGCCTCCAGGGAGGCTGAGTAATATTCCACTGAGCATATGTACCACATCTTAAGTCATAAAACGGAACAGAATTGGGTCATTTGTAGAGACTTGGATGGACCTAGAGACTCTCATGCAGACTGAAATAAGTTAGAAAGAGAAAAACAAATATTGTATATTAATGCATGTATGTGGGAACTAGAAAAATGGTACAGATGGACCTATTTGCAGGGCAGGAATAGAGACACAGATGTAGAGAACAGATGTGTGGACGTGGCATGGGGGAAGGGTGGTGGGATGAGCTGGGAGATTGGGATTGACACACACTGCCATGTGTAAAATAGATAGCTATTTGGAACTGGCTGTATAGCACTGGGAGCCCAACTCCGTGCTCTGTGGTGACCTAGATGGGTCACTTCATTGTACAGCAGGAACTAACACAATATTATAAAGCAGCTATACCCCAATAAGAAAAGAAAAACATAGCATAGAATCTTCAGGAGATAGTAACATTGTGACTGATTATAAAAATGAGCACAACTATAGGGAAAATGATAAGAGATGAATCTGGAGAGGTTGGAAGAAGTCGACAGATTCCAAATAGGTTGATACTAAAGATAATTCTGGAAGAATATGAGGATGGTCTAACGTTTTTTTCTCCAGCTGTTGTGGTGACTATAAAATGACGATACAATCTGTCCTTGTTGGGGAAGTAGGCTTCTTCGCATGTGGAATTCTAGACCCCACAGTCTCCTCTCTGCCTTTTCAGGGAGGAAGAGAGAATTAGCTCAGCACAACTGATGAATAACTACCCTCTGGAATCAAAGATAAAATTCACTTTGCAACCAAAGATCCTGAGGGTGTTTTCAATGCCACTTGATTCTAAGCACTACTGAGAATCCTTTAGGTCTCCAACACAGCAGTGAATGAATCTCAACAGAGAGGCTCACAAATAGATCTTGGGAGATGCTCCTTCTACCTCATAGCAGACCTGGAGCCCATGCACACCCAGTCAGCATTTTCTGTAAGCCAGGACCCTCCAAGTACAAGTTCACTGTTTCCCCAAGGCATCTCCTGGGGAGTATCAGTAGTAAGCCTGATGCTTTGAAACTCAGTTTCTCCAAGATCTTTGGCGACTGAAGTCACCACATATTTCTGAAGAATTTTGCAAAGTATGTTTCCTCAAATTATTTCAGGTTGAGACTAGGGGCAGATTATTTTAGTCTACATTTACTCAAGGCTGTGGCCGGTATATACGCAACTTCTCTGAGGTCCTCTCTGAACTTAGGGGAAGGATCAGGAAAAGGTGAGCCTCTCAGAGAGAGAGGAACACATGTGATGAAGAGCATGGGTCACACACAGAAGTGCCTTACTCTCAGATTTCTAGCTGTTTTGCTGAGAAGACTCACAGACTAGGATGGCTAACATGTTGTCCCCAGGACTAAATTTGAATTTCATAAGGAGTTACCCTAAGTAGTAATACTGCTTTCTGCCAGCTGGAAATGGCAATGGTGTGGTAACTAAAGGGTAGTAGTCTTCATGGGAACTGGAAAAGAGGACAATGGGGAGGAAGGATAAGGCTGTTTCCGATCCTGTCCAAAAAAGAGCACTTTGTCCACCTAGCACAAGCATCCATCTAACCTTCACCCGAAAACGGGTGTGTCTGGCCTTCAAATCTTAAGGTTTAAAATCATTGAGCTCCCTTGACTCTGAGCCAAGCACACGACAGTCCCAGAAGATTTGGGCATTCATGGAAAGGAGAATACACTGAGTGGTAGCCTGGTTATTCTGAGCTTCTTGAAAGTTTGATTTTTTAAATGACTAAATTCATAATTTCTCAGTATAAATTAATCGTGTATTATTTGATGAGAATGAGACAGTCCCAAGAGCCTGAAAATGTCTGACTGGTAAAACTGGACTTCTGTACCACAAAGGAAATGATCCTGTCTGAGGGCAGCTGGTCTATCTCTTTAACGTCATTCATCCAAATTTTACCTGGATCATTAGGTATGACCTACTCCAAGGCAGTTTTAGATTCAATTTTATATAATTGTGTATAATTATATATAATAATTATGTATTTGCATAATAGTGTATGTAGTATATATACATATGTATATATATTGATAGTGATTATATGTTCATAATAGTAACCTGAAGAAAAAATAACTCTGACTTCAGAGTCTTAAAGGGACTTTGATATAGTCAGGGTAAAAGCTACACACATACATACACACACATATTCCAATACATACATATAAGGTGTATATACTATTGATACATACATGCTGAGTGACTCAAACATTATAGTAAAATTACACAGTGGAAAATTTGGTGTTGCGATCCAGTTCTCTGGTCGTCTAGCTAAATATCCTTTCTATTATCTCTAACATATTATTATGATCACACGATTCACTTTTATTTAGTCTGCTAGGTAAACAGACTTGCCCAGAGACATGTATGCCACTTTATTACTCTTAGTAATGTAATCTGGAAGTCAGCTGCAATACAGATTCTATATACCAAACAAGAAAGATTAATAGAGACACTTGAAAAAAAGAAAATAACCACTTTTATTTTTATCTTTATTTCAATCTTATTTTCTATTTTTCAGTTGATTTTACCACCATTTTTTCCTTTAATAAGGTCACTTGCCAATTTTATCTTTTAGACAAGTTGTGTGTACTATTTGTTTTTTTTTTTAAAGTTCTCTCAAATGTTTATTACCTTTTAGTGCAGAATTATTTAGCCCCAGATTCTTTTGTTTGTGAATATAAGCACTTGGGTTATTTTAATGATTTGTCTCTCATCAGTTTATTTGGATTTATGTCAGCAGCATCTCTTTCCCAATTAAACTAAGTCACCCCAAGGTTTCCAAAACCATAAGATCAAGCTTATTGATGACTTCAATTCTTAAGAGCCAATCTTCTCTTACTGAATGCAAAGCCTCAGCCTAGTAACAAGGTCTTATTACAAAGGAAAAGCATAAAATGGTCATTATAATGAATATTGCTGTGATAAATTATTATAATCCCTGAGAGAATTGCAGGAATTTGTTTGGAGTTCTGCCATCAGTAACCTGCTTTAGATAAGCAACTGATTTAAATGGGACCAAAGTATCCAGTACATAGAAGATACAGTGAGTTGTCCCAAAGAAAATATGAAATATGAATGGAAATATGAATGTGCCTTGAGTGATCAAATCAATACTCAGTGAATAAGGACAGAGATACAGGAAATCATCTTGAAGATTTAGAGATGATATAGAGCGATTCCCAGGTTAGAGAGAATATTCTTATTGATTAGCACACTTGAACCATTTGAATACTGTTAGTATTACTAACACACTTGAACCATGGCTGAGCCTAAGCAAAAGGATTGTTTAACCATAAAAATGTAAGAAAGGGAATTTTCAAAGCCAGCAGTGCCCAGAAAGAAGGGAGTGTGTGAATTGTACATCAGATTTGATAGATAGTATCCTGAAAAGCTCTCAAATCCCCATTGGCATAGAATTCTACCAATCTTCTTATCTTTTAAAATGGAGATTAAGAGTGCCGTGGCCCAGGTACTTAAGCAACAACCAGTGCAAGAGGGACCCTTTAACACTCTTCTCTGTCCTCCTGAAAGCAGGATATAAATCTTTCCCTATGAAAGGTACACTCCCTGCACCTGGAGTTAGGACACCCTTATCACCAGAGATCAGAGACTTGGAGCTGAGAAGTCTGTATAAACAAACCTCATTTCTTCTTTAACTTTCTACCCCAAGCTCAAACTCTGTTTAGATTCTTCATTTATTAAGCATCCAAAGCCTAAGTTTCTTTATCTCGTCAATTCCTCACAAATTTATTGTTTCTTTGTCTAAAAACTGTAAAAGCTGACTGCTTTGGCAAGTTCCTGGGTCCATTTCTATGAGACCTCTGTGTACATGAATTGAGATTTGCTTCTTTTCTCTCTCCTTAATCTGTCTTGTTTTCATTTTATTGTTAGCCCAGCCACAAGAATTCAAGAGTAGTTGAGGGGGAAAATTTCCCCTCCCAACAACAGTATCGACTTCACAACATTGTAATAAAGTTCATATGAAATCCTGTATTAAAATTAGAATGATCTGAATAATGTAAGTTCATTCTCTAAGTCTGCCTTTCCCATAAGTCAGTTGAGCGCCTCTGTTGAGATTTTTACCATTGTAATATACACCTCTCCTATTACTTACTTGAAAATAGTTTCTTCCAGTTTTACTGAGATATAATCAGCATACATCACTGTGTAAGTTTGAAGTGTACAGCATGATTATTTGACTTATACATATCATGAAATGATTACCACAGTAAGTTAACATCCATCATCTCATATATTTATAAAGTATAAGAAAAAGAAAAAAAAATTTTCTGTGTGATGAGAACTCTTAGGATTTAATTTATTAACTTTTATATGTAACATGTAGGGGGCTTGTATATATTTATTATCTTGTAGATTACATCCCTGGTACTAATTTACCTTTGTTGTTGTTGTTCAGTTGCTTAGTCTTGTCCAACTCTTTGTGACTCCATGGTCTGCAGCATGCCAGGCTTCCCTGTCCTTCACTGTCTCCCAGTTTGCTCAAAGTCATGTCCACTGAGTCAGTGATGCCATCCAAACATCTCATCCTCTGTTGCCCTCTTCTCTTGCTGCCCTCAATCTTTCCTAATGTCAAGGTCTTTTCCAGTGAGTTGACTCTTCTCATCAGGTGGCCAGAGTATTAGAGCTTCAGCTTCAGCATCAGTCCTTCCAATGAATATTCAGGGTTGATTTCCTTTAGTAGTGACTGGTTTGATCTCCCTGCTGTCCAAGAGAATCTCAAAAGTCTTCTCCAGGACCACAGTTTGAAAGCATCAATTTTTGGCACCCTGCCTTCTTTATGATCCAACTCTCCTATCCATACATGACTACTGGAAAAACCCTAGCTTTGACTATATGGACCTTTGTCAGCAAAGTGATATCTCTGCTTTTTAATACACTGTCTAGGTTTGTCATAGCTTTTCTTCTAAGAAGCAAGCGTCTTTTAATTTCAAGCAATTTGTACATTTGACTACCTTCATCCAGTTCCCTGTCCTCCCACATCCAACCTCTGCTAACCACAAATCTGATCTCTCCGAGTTTGGTTGGTTGGTTGCATGATTTTTGGAAGTATAATTGACCTATGACACTGGTGCCCAACATAGTGATTTGATATTTCTGTACATTACAAAATAATCACCATGATAAGTTCTAGTTACCATCTGTTTCTATACAAAGATATTGCATTATTATTGAATAAGTACTAGGAATGTAATGAAGGGAAAAATATCATCCAGCAGCTTATTAGAAATGTAGAACCTCAGGGTTTTTTTAGTTGATGAACTCTTCTTAAGTTTACTCTTTTATTATAGTTCTTTGTTTACCAAGCAACCTCAACTGGTGAGTTAGTGGGAAGTAATATACCAGTAAATCATGCTACCTTCATGACAGAATATATACATTCCTATACATTAATGAAGCTGACATCCAAATTTTTGTAGTAATCTCTGGGAACCTAGTTAATATCCATGTAGAGACTTAGATATACTCTAGGTTTGTTATCAAATCATATTTTTGAGCCTACAAGACTTCAAGTCTCGCTGTGGACCATGGTAAATAAACCAGGAAAATTCCATCTGGTGAAACCTGTTCTAAAGAGATGACAGCCAACCTCTTCTTGTTCCACCCTGACCACAAATGTTCTTTTCTCATAAATAGGAACACCAAATCTACCTGGTTCTGAGATATGCCACCTGAAAATGGTAAATAATTTATCAGTTCTGAGTTTCACGTAGAAGTATTAGCCGCCTTAAATTTTCAGTGCCTTGGCAACCCTAAAGTCTTCTGAGGCTTTGACTCACCAAGGGAGAATCAGACCATCTAAAATACTCATCCCAGTCATCTCACTTTAGGCCTCTTAAAACAATGGGTCTTCATTGATTCCTGCCTCATAAGCTAGCTTCCTCTATTAAGGTTTTGGGGACTGGCAGATCTGAGAAGTCCATTTGGGCTGAACCTGTGATAATCAGACACTAAGGGATATAAATTTTGGTAGGAAAAAAACTTTGAAGTCAAGAATAAGAGAACCAGAGAACCCAGGAACCAGGAAGGAATCTAGAAATCAGCCAAACTAACCCCTTGGGGAACTGAGACCCAGAGAAATGAAAATATTGGCTAAGGTCATTGAGAGGGTAATTAAGTAACAGAGGTGGAATTACAATTAAGTCCAGTGACAGATTCACTGCAGTGTATTCTTCATCACATAAGTACATTGAACTGATTGCTGTTCAAGAAAGCGGAGGAGGTGATAGAGAAACGAGGCAAGAAGGAAAAAAAGAGGATACGATTTCTGAACTTGGTTTTCCCTGAAAAAAACCTTCAGAGGTTGCTCTCGCTTTGATACAGATAATGTATTCCTCTAGCAGTATTCTAGCTTCTCTTTTCCTTTCTCTGCTGCATATGGTTCAGCTGAAGGCTCTGGGACTTTTCTCCCATAACAGTGGAACTATTTCCTAATCGCTATTCTGCATTCCTTTTCCATTTATCAAATAGTTCCACTGTGCATTGTCTGCCTCTCGCTGAACTCTTTATCAGCATTCAGCCTTTCTTTCCACCTACTGCACTATCCCATTGTTTCTTATGGCCTGTGGGCAGTCACCTATTCTCCCACCCCATAGCGTCTCAGTCCCTGGTAGAATGTGACAGGGGATTTGGAAGAGAGGAGGGCACATAAATGAGAAACAATCCCTCTAAATTTCACATCAAAATTGGAATTTTCTATGGGATTTATGTATTATATAGGAATAAAGAGTTCATTCTTTTTGCTTATTGTTCCTAACATGATCTAAAATCAGAATGTTTTTGCAAGGCTTAGATACATAAATTGTTAAAAAAAACAACAACTAATGCCCAATTTCCACTGGGTACAGACTATCTTAAATTCATTTCCATTTAAGGGATTAAAAGGCAAAAAAGAAAAATGAAATCCTTTAAAGAAATTTGTCTTCCTTATCCTAGCAGATTTAATGCTCTGGGTTCTTTTTCTAAATGTTAGAGTCTTCAGTGTAATTCAGGAAATCCTGGACCTATTACATTTAGCTTTTCTAACCTCACATGACTCCCATTAGGGCTTTGTGGCCCAAATGAAGTAGATGAAGCCAACCCTCAGAATGAGTTCTGTTCTATAAAACTCTTAATTTATACTTCATCAGCCAGAAATAGATGATTTAACTTTTTCCACAATGACAGATCTTTTGGGTTTTGAGGAAAAAGATGCAATCACTGTGTTATCGCTTATAAGACCCATCAACATCCCAGTGGTTAGTGTTGCCCAGTAAATGAGTGGGAGAACCACAGGGGGCATGTAGGACCTGGGGTCATTCTGAACATGAGCCTGCAGGAGAGATCAAATGGCACTGTATAGAATTTAAAGAATGGCTGTGGAAAATAAATATAGAGAAGAAAATGCAAAAAAAGAGAAGACTGAAAATTGAATAAAATTAAATAAATCAATATTTTGCCCAAAAAGATGAAACTAGATATATTTGAGGTCTGAAACATCAATGTAGAGAGTACAGATCCTCATTTGATGAAACATGTTACATGTCTGCTCAGTGTAAGGCTCTATGTTGAATCTGTGGGGGAAATAGATGAGTAAGACAAGGTTCATGCCAGGGAGTTGTATGCATTTTAGTGTTTTTAAATTTAGAAGTGTATTGGTAACATAAATATTGATAGAACATGGCACACATCTTAAGAGGGCGTAGATAAAGCATTAGAATATTTCAGAAGAACAGTGCTAAGTGAAAGCGTCAGGAAGGGAATAGTGAATAAAGTTGTATTTCAGTGGATGAGTACAATCAGACATACATATATTGGATAAAGGGGCATATGATATAGAAGAACTATAGCAGACAAATACACATCAGTGTATTAGTTAAGGTAAAGTTTGCTGGTATAGCAGATACATCAGAAAATTTTTAGAGAACAGAAGTTTCAGAAAGCTTCTTTTCATAAAGATTTTTAAACTTTTGTTTTCATGAAGTCCAAAAGGAGCCTTCCTATTCATTGGGTGACTATCTGCAAAGTAGTGATTGAAGGACTAGGTTCTGTCTGTCTTTTGGCATCACCAACTTTAACACCTCCAAGGTCGCTATGCTCATCTTCATTAAGTTGGTAAAATGAGAAAGAGAATGGAAGGAAATGCCTGGGAGATTTATGTGGGGCAGGTCTGGAAGAGGAACATCACTTCGGCTAGCATTCTATTCACTGGAACTTAGTCATATGGCTACACTTGACTATGAGGGATGTTGGAAAATGTAGTGTAGTAAGAATGGGTTTCATGAATGAATAATGACTCTATCTTTTCCACAGGTAGGGAAGTCTAAATGGAGATATAATTCAATTTGGTTGAAACAGAGGATAGGATATGAGAAATAAAGTGATATAAAAGTAAAGAAATGGGTAGAGAACATTTTCATTTTTGATTGAATGTTTCTTTTATTCATTCAGTAAAATTTATTTAGCACCCACTATTTGCCAGATACCATACTAGATGTTGAGGATTTAATAAGGAATGTGTCTAGTGGAGAAGACAGTTATAAGAGTAAATATTATAAGCACTGTAATAGAAGTATGTGTGAAATGCCATTAAAACACAAAAGAGAGGCAGTAACATGGCTGGAGGAATCTAGGGCTGAAGCTCAATCAGAAAGTCTTTTTATGTAAGGAAAGTGGGCACTGGAGGTGTGAAGGGACTGTTCCTGGTAGAGGAAGCATCATATGCAAATGCACGGGTACATGGAAAGGCATGGTGTGGTCACAGAGTCATGGGGAATATCAAACTTCTCACAGGATTCTAGATTATTAGAAACTGGACCAATGATGCAAGTCTGAAAAATATAAATTCAGGGAAAAAAGGAAAGAACAGAAAATGCTGTATTTCACAGTGGATAATAAATTTACAAACTTTTTTCCTTAAGAGGAAGGAAAATCTTTTTTCGTTAAGAGGCTGGTGATGTATACACTTAACCAGTAGGTTAAAGAGATAAATTTGCGGTTGATATATTCACAGTATAGGAAGGGTTTACAGGTTTATCTGATCCCTTGCAATTAATGGTTTGCTCAGAATATGTTATTCGGAGTTGCTGTCCAGGACATGGGCTCTGAAGTCAGACAGACTTGGATTTGAATTGTAGATGCAGCCCTTGATAGTTGTGTGGCCTTGGGAAATTTTTTCTGAGTCTTAGTTTTCCTTGTCTGTAAAATTGGGACATTGATATTATATACTCCAGTGTAACAGACTTTATTGGTCATAGTTCAGTGGCTTTAAGACCATTGGTTATCTCATGGTTCTGAGAGTTGACAATTTGGGTTGGGCTCAACTAAACAGTTTTTCTGCTGGCCCCACCTGGACTCATGCATGTGGCTGTATTCAGCTGGAGGATTGGTTGAGGTCTATGGTGGCCATGTCTGGTGATTTGTCTGGTGGCCATTTGGTGCTGGTTGTTGGTTGTTGGTTGAGGTTATGGGAATGGATGTATACATGTACCCAGTAGACTAATTTGGGCTTATTCATATAGTGGCAATCTTAAGATTACCAGAAGCATCAAGATAGGGCAAGCTACAATGCTTAGAATCTTTGCAAGACTCTGTTTATGTTATGTTATTATCCCACCAACTAATATAAGTCCTATTAGTCAAGCCCAGAGTCACATAACAGTTGAGTATCCAAAGCCATGGATACAAGAAGATAAAAACAACCTATATGTGAGACAGAATAAGAGACACAGATGCATAGAACAGTCTTATGGACTCTGAGGGAGAAGGTGAGGGTGGGACGTTCTGAGAGAATAGCATTGAAACATGTATATTATCATATGTGAAACAGAACACCATTCCAGGTTCGATGCATGAGACAAATGCTCAGGGCTGGGGCAATGGGATGACCCAGAGGGATGGGATGGGGAGGGAGGTGGGAAGCGGGTTCAGGATGGGGAACACATGTAAACCCATGGCTGATTCATGTCAGTGTATGGCAAAAACCACTACAATATTGTAAAGTAATTAGCCCCAACTAAAATAAATAAATTTATTAAAAAAAAACAAAAACAAAAACAAATTGGGACTGCAACAGTCTACCACATCCAATCATGGCATTGCTGTATAGATTAAATAATATTATGTTTATCAAATTTATGGATGTAGTGAATATTTAATAAATGGGAATGATAAAGATAATGATTATGCATGGATCACTGCCAATGTGGCATATCTAATTGCCATTTACAGTTGAGGAAAATGTCTAATGGGAGATAGGAGATCTGCATACTGGTCTAGTTTTGCTGTTATGTGATCTAATGTAGAGATGTGAGACCAGAGGGACTGGGAGTGGTTAAGCTACAATAGTTGACAAATGGATAACATTTCTTTGTTAATTGCTGCTTCTGCTCCTGCTGCTAAGTCACTTCAGTCGTGTCCGACTCTGTGCGACCCCACAGATGGCAGCCCACCAGGCTCTTCTGTCCCTGGGATTCTCCAGGCAAGAATATTGCTACTCCACTGCAATTCTTCCACCACAACTCCTACTTCATATCACATCCCACCCTACTATACTGTCCCCCAACGCCCTCCCCTTGCCCAGCTCACCACAACCACCCTTTTCTGCCCACCACTTCCACCACGGTACACATGACTTACTATAGAACCTCTCACTCCATGTCAGATTTCTTGGGTACTTTTTCTTTCTGAATCTATAACTGTATTTATTAGAATGCTTACAGTTTTTTGTAACTAAATTATGAAGTGAAATGACTTAAACACCGAGAAATTATTACCTCATGTAACAGCTATGCAGAAAGCAGTTACTGAGTTGATTGATTGATTCAAAGGCTGGATAAATGGTGTCAGTGCTCAAAGATGGCTTCTCGGAGATCCTCTTTGGTTTCCACTCACTATTATTGCAAGATGGCATCTATAATTTCCTAGCATCTGCTCTACAAGAAAATAGCTAAAGAAAAGAGAGAAGGAGCATTTCCCACTCCCCGCTTCTGGCCCTCACTCCCCTTTATTTGTCAAAGAGGTAAGCTTCTCTCAGAACCTCCTCCCTTGTTTCTCATTGCCTAGAATGTGACCACATCTCCAAACCAATCAGAGGCAAAGGGGAATAAGATTTCCATTATCATGATTAGATCAGATTCATTATGGTTTATGTCCTAAAATTCAAAAGGGACCCATGTTTCCTGGATATACTGTTGCAGAATGCATTGCCCAAGGATAATTATTTTTTTTAACTTTTTTTATATTGGGGTATAGTTGATTAATAAACAATGTTGTGATAGTTTCAGGTGAACAGCGAAGGGACTCAGTTATTTTTTAAAGGTTAATCATGACTCTTATAAGGATATGAAATTAACAGCTGTCAAAGATTTAATTTAACTAATTAATTAAGGAGAGAACTATAAAAGAAGTTATAGACAGTTCCAGAGAATCCGAAAACCAGGACAAGTATGTAAGATCTCATGATGTCTGAAATGCATTTATTTAATCAGTTCAAAACTGTCTTCCTGCACTAGAGAGGAAGAAAGTCAATTGACCCTCCATGGAACAGAATTTATTTGCATATCTAAAGACAAGAAATACTTGTTTTACACCAGTTTTATACAAGTTAACTTCTGTCTCTACACAGCTGTAGGAAACAATGGAAAGCACAAATAATGTAAAGTCAGATACCTTTGAAAGAGTGAGTTCCAATCAATACCCAGTTTTCAGCTGAAGACATTTTCTAGTCTTTTGGTCCACTTAAAGACCTTTCAATTTTTTCTTATAATATGCCCCAAATCATGATTCATTAGCAAAGAATAAAAAGGAAATGACTGTTGGGTGGACAACCAACAGTATCTGCCAATCACATTGCTGAGAAGTAGCCAGAAAACTAAATGTATCATAATTTGCAGTGAGACTTTCACACTGCTTTACAGGGATTACTTTGGAAGTGAATGGTAAGCCAGGAGATACTGGTTGAGGCTGAGAAGGCATGGCCACTTGTCCTGAGCCTCAGCCTGAGCTTATAGTGGGGATGGGACAGCAGCTCATATCTTCCCTCCTGAAGAGTCGCTAAAATCATGTGTTAAGTAAGAGCTGTGACCAGAGGCACTTCTGTAATGAAGGATGAGACTATGAATGATTCCTTTATGGAAGCTGCAGATTTTAATTTTTCTAATGAACATGACCATTTTCTGTTCCCATTCTACCCCCTCCCTTGGTTCTTTCTGCATTTAGTGTAAATTAAATTTCAAGGGAATTGTACCAGTAATCACATACAATTCATTTCAGTCTGTTGACAGGCAATTTTTCTGTAGTACCCTGCTGGGGATTTGATAGTAAGAGGGGGTGGTGTGAAAATGTGATATCTGGTATTCTTACAGCCTTTGTCCCCAATCTGGTGTTTATGAGCTTCTTTTTTCCTCTTATACAATTCAGGATACTATATTTTTGTACCTTAATTAGTTTCAAATTTAATAAACCAAATGTTTTATATATTTTTTAAAGTTCCAAACCACAAAGTATGCTTGCTGGTACTGTTAGTGGCTCAGTAAGTCTGTCATGAGAAAGAAATCTAGTCAGGATTTTGCTAAATGCTTCACTTCACATGTATACATTTTGCATATATAGTTCTGATTTTGTCTGTGAGTAATCCTCTGGAGAAGGAAATAGCAACCCATGCCAGTATACTTGCATGAGAAATCCCATGGACAGAGGAGCCTGGTGGGCTACCGTCTATGGGGTTGCAAAAGAGTGGTACATGACTTAGCAGCTAAATAGCAACAATTGCTCCTTGAGAAGGAATTGCTCACATTTTAGAGAAATAACATTTTTTACATGGTTCTGTTATAACTACATACATGTTCATTGGCCATTTCCATGACAGAGTTCAATTCTACCTGTGAAAACACTGCTTTCTCTTGGCTGCTGGCTCTTAAATTTTAATGCCCATCATAATCACATGGCAGGGGCAACTTGTTACAACACAGATGGCTGTTCCCCACACCAGAGTTTCTGATTCAGTAGAACTGAATGAACCTAAGAATTAGCATTTCTGACAAGTTCCCTGGTGGTGCTGATGCCGCTGGCCTGGGGAAAATCATTTAAGAACCCGTGCTCTAGGCCATGTACCTTCAGGTTAGAAAAGATTCTCAGTCTAGGAGACAGCCACAATCTACATGTGACAGAAAAGGGAAGATATTTTGTTAATACAGGGAAGAATTTTTCACCCTTCAGAGGAGCCTATTTGCACTTCCATTATCTTCATCCAGTGAAAAATTGATATGAATAATTCAACATGGGAGGCCATTAAAAAAGTCATCATATTGGAATCAGTCTAGAACTTCCAATTAACTGATGATGCAGAACATAGAGAGGAGGAAGAGTCAGAAATGAAGACCAGCAGATCCATAAACCTGAGTACTAGTCTTAGCATGGGCTTCCCTGGTGACTCAGATGGTAAATGATCCACCTGCAATGTGGGAGACCTGGGTTCAATCCCTGAGTTGGGAAGATCTCCTGGAGAAGGGCGTGGCAACCCACCCCAGTATTCTTGCCTGGAGACTCCCCATGGACAGAGAAGCCTGGAGGGCTGCAGTCCACGGGATTGCAAAAAGTTAGGCGTGACTGAGCAACTAAGCACACAGTCTTAGTGTACCCTGGCTGTACCACTTAGGCCAACCAGTGACTGTCTCTATAAATTTCATTAGTAGACAAATATTGTGGACTGTTGATTGCTAAGTTCCTTTCTAGCCCTATTCTTCCATGAATCTGATCCTAACCAGATGTCCAAAGAGTTCCCAAGCTTTATCTGCTGGTGTGGACATCTTGAGCCAAGACATGTAGCAGGAGAGGGGGCAGCATCTGCCTCTGAGCCCACAGCAGCAGTTTTGCCAACTCTGATGTCAGAGAGTAAAGTTCAGTGGAATTTCAAGGAATTCAAGACTATGTGACCCAGGTAAAATCGGTCTGATGAGCAGGATATAAAACTTCCTCTTCAGTAGAGCTGTCAGGGGGTTACTACTGACCTCAAGCTGCCTGACTCTGTTGTCTGCCTTTTTACAAGTGTGTCCTCAGCATTTTTTTCAGCACTAAAGTTCCTCAATTAAGGGAAAAGTGCCATCTCTACCTTTTCACTGGAAACTCTGGGGATCTTTCTATGAAGTGTTTTGGGTAACTGCAAGCATCTGAAAGGTTGCAAGAGAAACAACAGGTTGCTTTCTGTTTCACCTCAGAGTCTTAGAGTTTAATATTTGCAAGCTTAACAGGCAAGTAGATAGTAGAATGTTGCTGTGTGCAAGCAGTTTGCACTGTTGGTACTAAGGAAAAGTCTATTCTTTGTGACTGGACTATAGCCTACTAGTGCCCATGGGATTTTCCAGCAAATGGATTGCCATTTCCTTCTCCAGTCATCCCAACCCAGGGATGAACCTGGGTCTCCCACATATTTACCATCTGAGCCACCAGGGAAGTCCAAAAGTACTGAATGAATTTTTTCTATAGAAGCTTCAGTGAAAATGGGATTGTTTCATGGCTTGCAAAATTAATATCTGAATTTCTAAGTCTTGATAAACTTTCAGTGGATTCCAAAAGTAACTATGCCATAATACATAAATAAGTAAATGGTTTCCCCCTGATCTTGATTCTATGAGTCATACAAATTTTTATTCCTCTTTATAGTTTAATTATTATAATAAAGCAGTAACAATAATAATCATAATAGCTAACTTCAATTAGACACTGAGACCCAAACTCTGTGCAAGCATTTTTGTTGTTGTTATTTAATACTTGTAGCAATCTGAGAAGTAGTTACTATAATTATCCTCAGAAAGACTGTGTAGCTTACTCAAGGGCATCTAGCTGGTGATGGGTGGAGGCAGACTTTTTGCCAAGGAATTCTGACCGTAGTGCTCTGCTTCTCATCACTGCCCTGTATCAGAAGCACGGATGATAAGTGAACCTTTGGAGAAATAGCTTGTGGTAGATTGAATAATGGCCTCCAAACATTTCTATGTCTTCCTGCTTGAAACTTGTGAATAAATGACCTCACATGGAAAAGGGGACTTTATGGTTGTGATCAAATGAAGGACCTTGAGATGAGGAAATTATCCTGGATTATCCAGGTGGTTGCAATCACAAAGCTCCTTATAAGAAAGTAAACAAGGGGGCCAGAGTAAGACAATGCAATGTGGTGACAGAAGCAGAGGTCAGAGTGGTGCGGGGCCATAAGGGAAGGAATGTAGGCAGCCCCTAAAACCTGGAAATGGCAGGGAGACTCCCCTAAAGTCTCCAGAAGAAACGTACTTCTGTTGACCCATTTGGGACTTCTGACCTCCAGAACTGTTAGATAATAAATCTGTGTTGTTTAACGCCACCAAGTAGTTATTATTACAGATATTTTTTTTTTTTTTGTAGTTTGTTAGAGTAGCTGAAGGAAACTGATACCCAGTCGATATAACCTGATGATGGTCACACTCTGCCCTTGGTGGGAAGATGCTAATACAAGGCCCCACATCTGCTATAATGACTTCACAGACCTTACTCTGCAGAGAAGCACCCTGTTGGTTTTGAGGCTTTCTGGTTTGCCTGCTGCTTTATTTATCAGTACCTAAATACATGCCATTTCAGAAAGTGGGTGCCATTCCCCAACACATTCACAGCAATCGAAATAGCAAAACAGACTGAAAATTGCCATAATAGCGCCTTATTCTTGTCCTCACATTGGCTTATAAAATGACATGCTCACAAGATTTGTAAAAATCTCTGTTTCTCTTTGCTTCCCCCCCACCTTCCTTCTAGATCTTTCCTTTCTCTCTCTGCTAAGAAATTAAGCCCCTTAGCGGGTTTTCCATTCATGGAAATATATTGTGAGCTTTGTTTTTCTTACTTTTTAAGTGAGCATATTTTTTCCCCTTTAATTATTTTTATGACATGTGTTGGGTTAGCAACAAAAGGGAACTTTGAAATGACAAACATAAACATGAGAAATGCAGAGTCTAAATTAATTTCCCCTCTGATTCAGAGGAAAACATGCTTGGTCCCTATTTGAGTTTATCAAAATTATGCAGTAGGGGAAGTAGAATTGTTTTAAACATTCAAAAGAAGAGAAGGAAACTAATGTCTTTTAGACACTTGCTGTATGTTTAATGCTTTATGTGGGCTAGCATGTATATGTCTTACAACTTGCAAATGCTAGGCATTTCCTCTATTTTTTTTGGAAAAGAGTACATGACTGTACAAGGTCTCCTTTCATCATGGGCTACCACCAGATAGCTTTCGGAGAACTTGCTGGCACCTGGGAGCTGGTGAGGGTCCTGCTTCTTGTGTTGCTGCTATTTCCCTATATGGAAGTTGTCTGCCCTCAGAGCCGTTGCTTCACATCTAAGTCTCCCCTTGTCCTCTAAGTTGTGGAAGGTGCTCCTGCTCATTGATTCAGAGTTTTGCCTGTGCTTTTCCCTCTCATGAATATGTCTTGGTTGATGGAGATGGAATGTTTGGCAGACAAGGCCCTTGTGATATTACCCTGGCAGACCTGGTCCATCCATATCATGTTTCATCCCCAAATATGATGGTTTCTCACCCAGTGGTGAAACAAAATTGTTATCCTTAGCATCTCTTGGCATTAGTTTCAAATGTTGGGGCCCATTACAAATATACCTGGTAAAGATAACTCTATTGTTATAATGATATCTGATATTGACATATATATATATATATATATATATATATATATATATATATATATATATATATATATATATAGGGTTGGCCAGTAAGTTTGTTTGGGTTTTTCCCTAAGATGTAACAGAAAAACCTGAACAGACTTTTTGGCCAATCTGATATAAAGAGACAGAGTGTAACTTCAGATAAGCAAGTATAGGGAGATAGAAACAGAATACTGGGATACAGAAAAGTCATAAAAGGGGAACATAAAAAAGAAAAAGAAAACCATGATTTCATGTTAGTCAAAGCTAGATAAGTTAAAACTAAGCATATTTGGAGACTTGCCGAACAGTCTCCTGAAAAGGGTGGGATCTCATTCTCCCATTGCGCTTTGCAGGTATAGACTTCATTTGTTGACTAAAACTGAAATGGAATCCTGCTGAAGACAAGAGAAAGAACATTTGATGGACAGCAGACTGTCTCAGTACAGTTGCTCTTCTCCTTTTTTCCTATCACCTCCCCCTGATTCACTTTCTGTCCTACTTGGAGCTCCTCCAGCCTGAACCTTTGGACCACAGCCTCCAGACTTCTATGACTTCATCTTTTCATTGTGTTCTGCCAATGAAAGGCACTTGCGGGAGATTTTAGGATGGAGGAAAAGAAGAGTTAGGGAATTTCTTGCTTGCTTGCTTCCTGTTAAATGTTATAGGTCTGGTGATGTCTATACTCTTCAGTTACTATTGGGTTGTTGTTGTTTAGTCACTAAGTTGTGTCTGACTCTTTTGTGACCCCATGAAATGTAGCCTGCCAGGCTCCTCTGCCTACAGGATTTCCCAGGCAAGAGTACTGAAGTGGGTTGCTCTTTCCTACTTCAGGGGATCTTCCCAACCCAGGGATCGAACCCACATCTTCTGCATCTCATGCGTTGGTAGGTGGATTCTTTACCACCGTGCCACCTGGGAAGCCCTAGATATTGGCCCCTTCTCCATAAATCTGTCACTCACTGGGCTTCACTGTCTCTTTCTTTTGCCCCTTTATATGCACAAGTAGTCATGACTTTCCACTATTGCTAAGCTTTGGTGCCTCAGCCTCCCTAGTTGGTCACCTAAAGCTGCCCGCTTTTAATGCAAATAGTCCCTTCATTAAAATCTCTTCAACTCAACCATCTGTGTATGAATTCTGTTTCCTGCTGACACCTCAACTGAGGCACAATTCCCTTTTCAGAACCTTCTGAATAGAGAATTTTCCTGCAAAAAATGATTATTTAGTTTCTCTGTTTTGTCCCAGTATCAGAGCTAGCCATGTTTTTAAATCTCAAGTTCCTTTGTTTGCTTGTTTTCTTTTGTAAATGGAGAAATGACGCTGCCTGTTCCTTAGGAAAAAATAAGGAAAAGTAATACCTCTTTAAAAGTGACATGGGTTTTGTTCCCCTGGAGGGCCTAATCAGTGCCTCCCTGGAAATAATTTCCATTTTTCATACAGGACCCTGCTGTATGCACTCTTACCTTAGTGCCACATCTCTCGGGAAGAGGTTTCTTTGTCTTATAACATCAGGGTGACAGTGGGACCCCATCATGCTGTTTCTAGGCCCTACAGTGTCACTGTTATGGCTGCACAAAACCTATGTCCCTAAATGTCCCAGGTATTTTTAGAAAATTTAACATAGCCATCTGTAATAAAATGTTATAAGGAGTTGGAGTCTTACCTCCACCAGGCAAAAGCCTGATTAAAAAGATCTTGTGCTGGCCCTGAAGGTCAGTATTTATGGCACTGTATTATTTATAAATAATGTGAGAATTATTATAGTAATAAAAGTTGGCATTCCAAAGAATGGGCATATTAGGGATGGCTAAATTATGGTGACATTGAGATCATGGGTCACATCTGAAGCTTTCTTTCAAAGCTGTGGAAAATTACCACCAACTTGACTGCAAAGCTACAGGAAAGTCTTGAAAGGCATAAAAAACAGTGGGAAAGTCCTACTCACTGGAGGAATAAGGAAGGCTAGGTTGATCCGAGAGGCTGGGAGTTTCTTACCAAGAAACAAGTGATTCAGCAGCCTTTCTCAGTCTCAGGACTGGCAACATTTCTACCTAACTCTATTCTTTCTGAATCTGAGTAGAGTCCTGACCCAGTCAGAATTCTAGAATCTCAGATAGAGATACACAGCTGAAGGAACCCCTGTAGGAGGATGAGATCGGGTGCTGTGTGTTTCATCCTTCCCAAAGAGAAAATGCTAGCTTAATCACAAATCACAAATTGGACCTTAGCTTAAAAACCTCTCCTCTTCTTCTGTAAAAGATTGGGCAGATCCGTGGTACCCTGTTCATACCACTGCGTGGCCAAGGCTCAGACACTTTGAAAAGTTTAAAGAACACTTGGGGGAAAGTCTCTTACTTCTTGAAGGAAAGTTCTAGAACTACATAATGGTTGGAACACTCTTTGGAACTCTCTCTATGGAGACAGGGTCTACTTGATAGCTGCAGAACACAATTTTATCACAAGATCTATGAGTTTTTAAAAAGTAACACTTGGGCCATCCTGGTGCACCAGCCCTGTATCATGCGTCGAACCTGGACTGGTGATTCGTTTCACATATGATAATTTATATGCTAACATAGATAATAAACTAATTTAAAAAAGAAAAAAAAAAGTAACACTCATTAAGAAAGATTGTCCTTTATGATGTTCCTACTTCACCCCTTTGCTGATTTAAATGCCTTAAACCCAAAGATCAATTTTCATTCAAAAATGGAGTTTACAGGTGTTTATTTCCCTAGGAATCAAGTCAATTTTCAAAGTTCAACTATGCTTCTGACTGATTCTGAAACTTCTGAGATGGGAAGGAGCCCAGAAAAGGCTTTTCAAAACCAGTCTTCTAATCATACTGTTTCTGGCTATGGGCAAGAGATTGCTTTAGTCAAGAAAAATCATTCTTGTGGCATCTGTAATCTACCAGTAGGGTCTCTCTCTGCTGGATAATCTCTTTGCCCAAAAAGCATCAGAGATGCAAGCAAATTTCTGAGCAGTTGAGGGGAAGCAAAATAAACCTCCAGTCTTTTGATAGATCGCCATTTCCCTATTTTGTTTTTCTTGTGCTTTGGCATTATGAATGTTTATTTTCTTTTCTTGGGGTTCATTTCACACAGTGTAAAATTTCTGTAAATATTTTCTCTTTCTTTAGGGAAAATTCATTCTTCTTACAGGTCTGGTAAAGTTCTTAAGCAACCTTTAAACTACTAATTATGTGGAGATTATGCTGGGGAGGAGGTAGATTCAATTCAAGGATGATTACCATGTAATCTGGAGAGCATAAATAATAATGTACTTAGTGCAGAAGAGTTTACAAAATGTGCAGCCATTTCTTGGCTCTGTGTGCCTGGGGAAAGAATAAGAAACTAAATGTTCGTGATTTATAATTCCTTCATCTCTGTTGGGAGTTGTCTTATATATATTTCTAATCTTTTCCTCATGGGGATAAAAATAATCTTCAGCATTGCATCTTTCTTCTTCTCTTGAATTTCTGTATTCTTGAGGTCAGGTCAGGCTGCTCAGCCCTGGAATTTGAGGACAGCATTGTGAGGAAGCAGAAGCAGAGTCTCTAGATTTGCTTGGCTGGAGGGAAAGCTGTAACCTGTATTTTTATAAACTGTATTCTATATTATTTTCATGTTCTTCTGTACATTTTTTTTTTTTTTTGCACTGTGGAGATTCAGAAAGCTCTGGTTTCTTAGATTCAGGATTTAAGGTTTCATTGTTTTCAAATTCATTGTGCACACTCCGGTGGTTTCAAATCCCTCCGCTCAAATTAATAGTGGATTGAGATACTAAGGAAAGGTGTTTAAAAACTAGCAGTTAATTGAGACTTCTCTCATTATGGAATGTGAAGAATTCCAAGGTATTGCAAAGAGAAAACTGACAAGTCTATCAAGTACTGATACATTTTTATGGATTTTCCAATGTCAAGAAATCTAAATAGTCTATCTCATCTCGCTAAAATAGAGAGGATATAATGCATAGTGTATTATTCTTAATTGTGGTGACATTTAACTGATCTTGAATGTATGGATTATTTCCCCAATTGCTTCATAATATTTATAAACCTGTACCTCAGTACTGTACGTATGTTCTTATGTATACAAAACTGACGCAAATCTCTGAAGACAAATTATAGTTCATTGTAATAATTCAGAAAATGTACCATCAGTCAGAATAGGCTAGGATATGTTGCAGCAACACATGATCTGAAAATATCAGCTGCTTCTGACAAACATACTCATCTTCATCCTTGTAGTCACCCTGGGATTTAAACAAATAGAGCAGTCTCTATATGAAACATTGCTTATGTCATAGTAGGGAAAATGAGAGACACTTAACCAAGTGTTGGCTCTTAGAGCTTCTGCTTCAAGGCGATAAGCATCACTTCTACATACATTTCATTGGTCAGCATAAGTCTTGTGCCTACTAACTGAAGGGAGAAAAAATAAAATACTGGGAAAATCGTAATGTAATCTTCCACAGGAGACTTAGGAGTTGGAAAAAAACATGCTGGGACATTATTGAACATGTATGTATCCTTCCAGTCCTAAGCCAGGCACTTAGCATCCATTTTTCACCACTTTTCTGTCTCTCCTAACCTTGGGTATGATTAAATTAATTGGTTAAGGAAAGCTGGTATGTATTTCATGTGATTAATGCCTTGGAAAACAATTGTGGTAGATTGCATTGATTTGTTTCATTTTACATGCTTGAAATTAGAGGCTTATGAAGCCTACATGCAAATTTATGCAAAGTGGGATGCAGATTCATATTGTGAGCCAGGAGTCCTGGCACTGCCCCCCCCCTCTAGAAAAAGAACTGCACCATTGAATATGCATGTGCTGCATATGGTACTGCTCTTTTCAAATAGCAGCTCAGAGCCAGCAGCCAAATAAATCCCAGTGACATCAACCAAGCAACAAACAAAAGTTTAAAGTCATTTAGTAACAAAAATTGAGCTCTGAAGTCTCAATATTTTCAGGGTCAACATTTTCAAGCAAAATTTAAGTTAGCAAATGCACTGTCCTTTGGCTTTCAAACTCTGTATGGGTAGGGGGCAGAGGCCTACAATACGAAAAAGGTATTGGCGGAACCCACTCTGGAATTTCATTCTCGTGATTACTTGCTTCTGGTGATCACTTGGCTGGCTGGATCAAATAAATCTTCATTGCCACGAGCCAGTGCCCATGTGTGCTGACATATTTCTCCCTCATTTGTACCCATCAGTGGGGGATTCTGATTCCAAGATTCAGACAGAGAGTGATTATTAAGATGGTCTCAAAGAGAAGAACAAATTTTGCACCTGAATGCTTGCAAGTCAGGCATAAGGGAAAATTAACAACTTGTAGGAATGCCAATTAGAATCAATATCTTGATTGGCCTGCAGGTGGTAGTCAGATGATTCACTGAACTCATTCTGCTCTTATGAGACCCCAATTTTACTTTGATACTAAGTACATGTAAAATATTTTGGTGAATGTTTATAAATAAACAGATATGGGGCACAGTCTCATGCAGATTCTTCTAATTTGATGCTAATAAATTCAGCATGTAGTTATTCCCTCATTTATCAAGTATCTTTTTGGTTATCCTACAAGAACTGGGCAGGGACCTGGAGGTATCAGAACAAATAATAGGCATTCCCTGCCCTTGGGGAGCACCAGCCCACCTCCTCAGCTCCTGGAGCTTTGTGTAGTGTCAGGGACACTGTCTCTGGATGGCTTTTCACAGTAAATGCATGTGAATCATGTTGAGAAATACACCACATGGGAGGAGGGAATAATGCCATCCTTTGATGTGATGGAACAGCCCTCCATTACAGCAACTGCTTTTATAAAATTCTAGTCAGGAAAATATTTCTCAGCCATGGCTTAGGTTCCAAACAACATTTCATACAACAAAATTTCAGTACAACAAATGCACTTCAAATGTCCCTTGGTTTGTCATAATGGGGTTTGCTCTATGAATTTTAAAAATACGCCCAGTGGTTTAGATATTTTACTTATAAAACTTTCCTAGAGCAAAGGGAAAAGGGAAATGCAGATACTGTGCTGGAATCATAAAGTGACCTAGGGTTTAAGGTACCTGTGTTTTCTTTATTTACCCTTGGGGTGTGGCCTTCAAAATTATTCACAATAATTGTCATGCCAGTAACGAATGTGTCAGGGTTCCCCGTGTATCAGTGCAAAAGAGTAGAGTCAAGTCTCCATATAGGTTGGGACACAGAATAAAGAAAGTGACAATCATCAAAAGATGGATAATAGAAATAATAGCAATCATTATAATGGCACTGGGTCATATTTATTAAATGTTTAAGTATGCAGTAAGCTCTGGGATAAAGGCATTTAATTATTTCATCAGCTCAGTGTTCCTGTTTTACAGATTAGGACACTGAGCTTCAGACAGTATGTTAAGGAGAAAGCCTGGTATTTGGTCTGATAGGACCCACAGCCTCTTCTTTCCCTTGGTGTTAAACCTCTGCTTAGGATAGCCTCCTTCCCTCAGCTGAGATAAGGAGGCTGTCAGAGCAGGTGTGTCCACATCATCTTACTCTTGGTGAAGGGCAGCCTGCAGAAGGCTGCTCACATCTGGCTTGTCAATGAGCACAGCTGATCCAATCCAAGGACCAAAGGAACTGCTTCTTTTATGCCTGTGACTAGAAAAAACCATGGAAGCAGGAGATTGGAAGGGACCTCTTTGTGGCTTCCCACCTCTTAGCTTGTTTCAAGTTTGTGGATACTATATAGAGTGGGTTAAATTTTCAGGTCCTAACTCTGGTACCTGTGACTGTGGCCTTATTTGGAAATAGAAACTCGGTTGATATGACTAACTAAGATGAGTTCATACTGGAGTAGAGTGAACTCTAAATCCAGTGGCGTGTTCCTAAGAGAAAGCAGATGGAGATCTGAACACAGCAGGGAAAAGGCCAGGAGGAAACAGAGGCGGGGGTTATTAACGATGCAAGTGACCAGCTACAGAACAGCAAGGATGGCTGACAACAACCAGAAATTAGGACAGAGGTGTGAAAGGATTCTCCTCTAGAACCTTCAGAGAAAGCAAGGCTCTATTAACACTGTGGTTTTGAACGTCTACCTTCAGAACTAGAATAGAATAAATTTCTGCTCTTTTAAGCCACCTGGTTTGTGGTACTTTTTTATGGCAGCCCCAAGAGTCTAAATACCATATCTCTTGTCTCTCCATTGAATCCTATGTTTTGTTATCATGGCTACCACCCAGCTTAGACCTTTGTCTCCATCAGTTGAACTCTTGCAATGGACTTTTGTCTTGTCGGGCCATAAAATATTCTTCCCTTGTACAGTACAAGTTTCCCAGTGCTGCCAGAATCATTTTTCAGAAGTCCAGTTCCAATTATGTTGCATCTCTGCTGTTTGAAGTTTTCAGTGATCCCCTAACATACAACACACACAGCCTGGGACCCAAAACTGTGTGCTAGCTTCCTTGGTCTTGAGTTACTGTAATGGCTCTTCTTATTGTCTCATTCTGTACTAGATTTTGAGCTCCTCAAGGTTGGGGTCTGCAATTAACTCATCTTTGGTTTCTCTGCAGGGCTTAACGTAGTGGAAAAGGCTCTGGGTCAGGAGGTTGGACGTGTGAGTTTTAGACTTGACTCTGCTATGAAGCAGTGCTGTGGCTTTGACCAATTGTATCACCTCTGTAGCTCTCTGTGAGCCACTCTGACTATACATGGCAACTATTACTATGGCTCAGAGCTCAAGCTTAGGAGCACAACATGCGTTGATGTAATTGAAATAAGAGCAAGTCTAGCCATGGTCAAAATATTGAGACAAACCAGAAGGCATGGGTTCATGGATGAAATGTCCACTTGACTAGTTGTTGTTTTGTTCAGAAACATTGCTTTAAGCTTAAACACTCTCATATAAGAGCCTTCCTAAAACAGAGACAGATTATTTGCTGAAGGCAAGTCTGCTTAATCTTTTCTATTGTCACTTTAAATCAGATGGGCTTTCTATTTTTAACAAGTCTTCATTTATTAAAACAAACTCCCAACATGTGATGTAAGGCATAAGATTTAGCAATAGATTTTAAGGCCACTTTTAAGACAGCTTGGGTAGTATTGAGATGTTTGAAGATCATAATTAAAATTAGACATTAAAAACAAAAAGATTTCTCAGCTCTTCAACCATCAAAACATTTGGCGTTCCTTTCTTTCCTGGGCCCCAAATAGCCATGTAATGATCGCTCTGTGTTTTATATGTAATTCTACAGCTAAGTACATCATTATTTAGACTCCACAGATTATATGGTAATCATGGATTTACTGTAAACCCAATTTAATTTCTACGGAATTACTGACTTTAAGGTTGCAAAACAATACTGTTTACAAGGCAGTGTAATAGCACTCAGAATGAATGCTGATTACAGCTAATAAAGAAAGGAATGCATAGCTCTCAGGACTAAGCCTAAATAGTTAAAGTGATCGATATGGTAATCAAGCATTTTTAAGAGAATACCTGTTGAATACCTACTGCAGTCTCCACAAAATAAAACTAAAAATATGGACAAAAAACAAAAGTCATTAAAAAATTCAAGAATAATTGCTATAGTGGGTCACTTCACATTTTTTTTTTTTTTTTTTTGCTTATTCTAACTAATAACTCTGATTCTGCATTTGGGATTTCAATTTTTAACTAATAACCAAAATGTTAAATTCTTGGATAGATTAGTATTAGATGCATCTCTTTGAAACCTAAATGGTGCGCAGTCAATTCATTGCACACTGAATTTGCTCCTGTTATACTTTTCCCTGTAACCAGTTAAATGTGTCTGAATTAGATGTACAGGTGGGGATTTGCATGGATAAATGAATACTCCCCAGTTCAACAAACTTTGAGGTGTAGTGGACAAGAGGAAGGACATTGTTTAAAGTTTTTTGTGCTTATTGATCATAATCTCTGGTGAATAAACTTTAATTGATGAACAGAGGTGAGAAGTAGCCTAAGGCGTGGGTTCAGGCTTTTGATAGGCCTAGCTAGAGGTGGGGTAGGAGGTGTAGGAGGAGCACGTATGCAAACACTGCAGTACAAACAGAACTTTAGCAGACTTTGGAGTAAACCAGATTGTAATTTAAAGAAATGAAGAAAGGTGGAAGTTTCCTAAAGAAAAAGGAGATGAGGAGATGCAATTCTATGATTTTGTTTTCCTTATCTTTTTCCTTATGATGGGAATTGTATTCAAAAAGTATCAAGCCATTGGGAAATGATGAAACTTTTTTGAATTTAGTAAGGATTGCCTGGGAAACCCCATGGATGGAGGAGCCTGGTAGGCTGCAGCCCATGGGGTCGCGAAGAGTCAGACACGACTGAGCGACTTCACTTTCACTTTTCACTTTCATGCACTGGAGGAGGAAATGGCAACCCACTCCAGTATTCTTGCCTGGAGAATCCCAGGGACAGAGGAGCCTGGTGGGCTGCCGTCTATGGGGTCGCACAGAGTTGGACACTACTGACGCGACTTAGCAGAAGCAGCAGCAGCAGCATATGATAGAAAGAAGTTGCAAAGAGGTCAGGGGTGAAGAGGAGGAGGATAAATCTCTTTTGGAAACAAGTTTTCCTTCAAACTTTTCCACTCATCAGGCTAAAAGTGTTAGTCACTCAGTCATGTCCATCTCATGGACTTTAGCTCACTAGGCTCCTCTGTCCATGGAATTCTCCAGAGCAAGAATACTGGAGTGGATTGACATTCACCTCTCCACGGGATCTTCCCTACTCAGGATCTAAACTGGGTCTCCTGCGTTGCTGATAGATTCTTTACCATCTGAGCCACCAGGGAAGCCCATCATCAGGCTAAAATGTCCCTAGCAATTCATGTCCACAATCCAATTGACTCCAGAGAGTGAATCAGTTCTAAACAAAAAGTTCCTTGAGGAGAAGCATTCTACGGTGTGTTATTTTTTCCATGCATTCACTCAACCAATATTTAATAAGCTCCTACTGCATGGGAAATGCTGTACTAGATGCTGGGGATTTAAAAATCAAAAGATAGATGTGATTTTTCCTTTCTTAAAGTCTTCAGCCTCATAGAGAAGGCCGATAACCAACAAGTTATGTCAAAAAATTGTGTATGTGTTGCTTTACTCATGATTCTTTTAGTTATAAGAGACAAAGACCAAATTCAAATTGGCTAAATCAAAGAGAATGAATGGCTCACAGATAAAAGCAACCCTGTACCTTGATCTCAGCCCAAAACAGGGGGTTCAGGATATCTATTCTGCCTTGATCTCCCTCTCTCCACTTTTCTTCTGTAATGGTTCTGTACTCAGGCAGACTTTCTCCTTGTGGTGACAAAGTGGCTGCCAGTAGCACTAGCCTTAGATTTATCTTCTTAGATAATTCTCTTACCCTCACAGAAATAATTTCTCTTCTACTGAAATTTCACAGAAATCTTGGGCTTAATTTGTGTTGTTCAAAATTGGGTCACTCACCCATTTCTGAACTGGTCATTGGAGTTAGTGCAATGCTCAGACCAAGAACCACCCTGAACCAGAGTGCGAGCAACTCCAGTCAAATGTCACAATGTGGACAAAGGAGGGATGTTTTCATAAGGTAAATTTGGATGAATTACTAGAAAAGGGTGGGAAAACTAGGCAGGTAGAAATGATGGGGATCCAGCCCAAATCTCATGATGCTGAAGTAACGGGTGTGCTCTTACCTCTTTCTTCATGCACACAGGAGGTGTATTTTCAATGCTGGTTATATCAAATCATTCTAAAAGGTACTTTTGAGCATTTTTTGTGATCTGTGATGTTAACTTTGTGTCAGCCTGGCTGTGCTGATGGATGTCCAGATAGTTGATAAAACATTATTCCTGGGTGTACCTATGAGGACATTTCTGGAAGAGATTAGTATCTGAATAAGAAGACTGAATAAATAAGATCACTGCCTCTTGGAGGAGGTTGTTGAGAAGACATGATGGCAGGTTGATCCAAGGGCTGGACCACACAATGGGGGGCTCCTTACCCCCTGCTCTGTCCTTAGAATGTGCATTCCCCTTTTCCTTCCTGAACACCAGAAGCTCCAAAGACCTAGCCTTGAGATGTATTCTTGAGACCATCTGGACTGTACATGTGACTGAACCCAGTTAAGGCCTCTATATAAATTTTTAAGATTCTGATGAACAAGTGCCAAGATCTACTTATCTCACAGTTGCCCAAGATAGCCTTGTATACAAGTTCCCTTGCTTTTTAAAACTGCCACCTATCACCCTGGAGTGGTCTTGCCTCTTCCTTCAGTCTTTCCTTGCTCTCCATGCATGGGGGCTGTTTGCAAACCATCACCCTCACCAATGTCGGTGGGCATCACCTAACCTATTGAAAGTGGAAGTACTGGTTGCTCAGTCATGTCTGACTCTTTGTGACCCCATGGATTGTAGTCTGCCAGGCTCCGCTGTCCTTGGGATTCTCCAGGCAAGAATACTGGAGTGGGTTGCCATTCATTTCTCCAGGGGATCTTCTTGAGCCAGGGATTGAGGGCCTGAATAAAACAAAAAGGCAAAGGACAGGTGAATTTGCTCCTCTGCTTAAGCTGGGCATCTAACTTATCCTGCCCTGGGACATTGGTTCTCTCTGCTCTTGGGCCTTTGAGTTTGGATCCAGACCATTGACCTCTGGTTCTCAGGCCTTTGGGTTTTGACTAGAACTACACTCCACTGGCTTTCCTGGGCCTCCATAATCACTTGAAGATATTAAGATATTAAGATAATCACTCCATAATAAATCTCTTTCTTTGTATCTATATGAATCCCCTTGGTTCTGTTTCTCTGCATAATTCTGGCTAACACATAGAATATGATTTGTGAGATACCAAAAAAAGAAAAGCCAAACAGATTTAGGCACAAAATATCAATATCACCTGCAGCAATCTAAGAAGTTCCAACTTGTGTGAAGTGATGCATTACAGTTTAAATCCTTGAGTGCAAGTAAGGCACGGAGACATTATGCTCTACTCTAATAATTAAAATTAGCAACCATTATTTGTCTAGTATATCATGTTTTAAAACCATTTTTGTGCCTAAAATCTCAGTTGATTTTAATGTGATCTCTGTCAGCTTATTGAGGGCTATATTTTCATGACCTGCCTTTTTTATACGAGACAACTGAGGCAGGAAGGGGGACACAAGTCCTCAGTGGAGCTGAATAGATTGAGGGGTGTGCAGTCCTGACTGTTAATGTTTCCTCTTGTTTCAAGAAGGATCTGCTCCCAAAGCCTCCCGGCAGGACATTCTTGGGATAGTCTGAAAGCATAGCCACAGTACCCTGTCACAAAAGGGTTCCTGTTTTTCTTTTAAAAGCTCATGTTAGCTTAAAAATACATGTTCATTTTCATTTTGAGTTCAGTCACTCAGTCGTGCCCAACTCTTTGTGACCCCATGAATCGCAGCACGCCAGGCCTCCCTGTCCATCACCAACTCCTGGAGTCCACCCAAACTAATGTCCACTGAGTCGGTGATGCCATCCAATCATCTCATTCTCTGTCATCCCCTTCTCCTCCTGCCTTCAATATTTCCCAGCATCAGGGTCTTTTCAAATGAGTCAGCTCTTTGAATCAGGTGGCCAAAGTATTGGAGTTTCAGCTTCAGCATCAGTCCTTCCAATGAGCACCCAGGACAGATCTCCTTTAGGATGGACTGGTTGGATCTTCTTGCAGTCCAAGGGACTCTCAAGAGTCTTTTCCAACACCACAGTTCAAAAACATCAATTCTTTGGTGCTCAGCTTTCTTTGTAGTTCAACTCTCACATCCATACATGACTACTGGAAAAACCATAGCCTTGACTAGATGGACCTTTGTTGATAAAGTAATGTCCCTGCTTTCTAATATGCTGTCTAGGTTGGTCATAACTTTCCTTCCAAGGAGTAAGCGTCTTTTAATTTCATGGCTTCAGTCACCATCTGCAGTGATTTTGGAGCCCAGAAAAATAAAGTCTGACACTGTTTCCACTGTTTCCCCATCTATTTCCCATGAAGTGATGGGATCAGATGCCATGATCTTAGTTTTCTGAATGTTGAGCTTTAAGCCAACTTTTTCACTCTCCTCTCTCACTTTCACCAAGAGGCTGTTCAGTTCTTCACTTTCTGCCATAAAGGTGGTGTCATCTGCATATCTGAGGTTATTGATGTTTCTCTTGGCAATCTTGATTCCAGCTTGTGTTTCTTCCAGCCCAGCATTTCTCATGATGTACTCTGCATATAAGTTAAACAAGCAGGGTGACAATATACAGCCTTGACGTACTCCTTTTCCTATTTGGAACCAGTCTGTGGTTCCATGTCCAGTTCTAACTGTTGCTTCCTGACCTGCATACAGGTTTCTCAAGAGACAGGTCAGGTGGTCTGGTATTCCCATCTCTTTCAGAATTTTCCACAGTTTATTGTGATCCACACAGTCAAAGGCTTTGGCATAGTCAATAAAGCAGAAATAGATGTTTGTCTGGAGCTCTCTTGCTTTTTTGATGATCCATCGGATGTTGGCAATTTGATCTCTGGTTCCTCTGCCTTTTCTAAAACCAGCTTGAACATCTGAAAGTTGATGGTTCACATATTGCTGAAGCCTGGCTTGGAGGATTTTGAGCATTACTTTACTAGCATGTGAGGTGAGTGCAATTGTGCAGTAGTTTGAGCATTCTTTGGCATTGCCTTTCTTTGGGATTGGAATGAAAACTGACGTTTTCCAGTCCTGTGGCCACTGCTGGTTTTTCCAGATTTGCTGGCATATCGAGTGCAGCACTTTCACAGCATCATCCTTCAGGATTTGAAATAGCTCAACTGGAATTCCATCACCTCCACCAGCTTTGTTCATAGAGATGCTTCCTAAGTCCCACTTGACTTAACATTCCAGAATGTCTGGTTCTAGGTGAGTGATTACACCATTGTGGTTATCTGGGTCATGAAGATCTTTTTTGTACAGTTCTTCTGTGTATTCCTGCCACCTCCTCTTAATATCTTCTGCTTCTGTTAGGTCCCTACCATTTCTGTCCTTTCTTGAGCCCATCTTTGCATGAAATGTTCCCTTGGTATCTCTAATTTTCTTGAAGAGATCTCTAGTCTTTCCCATTCTATTGTTTTCCTCTATTTCTTTGCACTGATCACTGAGGAAAGCTTTCTTGTCTCTCCTTGCTATTCTTTGGAACTCTGCATTCAATTGGGTATATCTTCCCTTTTCTCCTTTGCTTTTGGCTTCTCTTCTTTTCCCAGCTATTTGTAAGGCCTCCTCAGACAGCCGTTTTGCTTTTTTGCATTTCTTTTCCATGGGGATGGTCTTGATCCCTGTCTCCTGTACAATGTCAACGAACCTCCATCCATAGTTCATCAGACACTCTGTCTATCAGATCTAGTTCCTTAAATCTATTTCTCACTTCCACTGTATAATCATAAGGGATTTGATTTAGGTCATACCTGAATGGTCTAGTGATTTTCCCCACTTTCTTCAATTTAAGTCTGACTTTGGCAATAAGGAGTTCATGATCTGAGCCACAGTCAGCTCCTGGTCTTGTTTTTACTAACTAAAAAGCACATGTTTAGTTGCTTCCTATTCCGTGATGTATCTGTACTCCTTTTAATGCTGCAAGCTTTTTGCCTCTAACTCTGACCCTGGCTTATTTGTGCCTGAGTATCCCTAGTGCACTTTTTGCCATGAACTCACCCAGATTCACAAAACACAGGAGATGGTTGTAGGGGTGTTATGGTGACCTGTGATGCGATTTCTTGGCTGGGGGTGGAGCAGGAATTGTCATTTTCAAACTTGGGGAATGTGTCTAACAGAGAAACCGTTTTAGGTCACAAAGTAGCACCGCTTCCTTGTGAATGGCAGTGACAAGAGAAAAATTCAAGTCCCTTCTCATCCTCAAAAATCCTTGAAAAAGAAGCTCAAGCCCAGTGGGAAAATCTGTATTTAGCGAGTTTCTACTATTTTGCTCGGAACATCCATAGGCTTCTTTGTGTTGTTATCACGTTTGCTCCCTTTCACAAAGAGATAAATCGCACAGTATGTTCTACAGGTTTCAAGTTTTCTAAAAACAAACACAATTTCACAGCTTTCCAGAATACTTTATTGTTTGGCATCTTCCAGGACTTTGTATTCACTAAGTATCTTACAGTTTATTCCTTAATCATCACAGAATCCTTGAAGCAGTTTAGACTGATATATTGCTGGTTCTGCTTTATGGATGAAGCACCTAAAGGGAAATGATGTTCAAAGTTACACACAAGGACCAAAGTTAGAACCCATAAGTCTCAATTACAAGTATGTTCCATTGACTCTGGTTTCCTTCCTGCGTTTCAACCTTGGGTTTTTCCATAACCTCTTTAAGTTAGGTCAAAAGGACAAGTCTGTGTCTGATTCTACCTGACCTGTGTTCTGATATTGTCACTCAGCAGTCTTGTGACAAAAGATATGTCATAAAACTCAAACAAGCCTCAATTTTCTTACCTTTAAAAGGGGGGAAATTAAGCACGTGTTTCAAGCTGTGATTATCTGTAACAAATGATCATTGTTGGAATTAAAAGTCAACATAATTTCTCCCATTTTCTTATTCTTTCTTTTGATAGATCATAAACCCCTGAGGGCACAGACTTCCACTTACAAACTGCTTTATGACAGTGATTCTCAGCCTTAACTACACTCAAGCATCAGTTGGGCAGCCTTTTGAAATTATCCATTTCTTTTTTTTTTTTTTTTTTTTCACTCCAGATCAATTAAATAGGAATAAATAAGAGGTGGTTTCAAACATTATACTTTTAAAAATCTCCCCAGATGGATTCTACCATGCAGACTTCATATAAGGTGAATGTTGACTTACAGAGCTGATTTTGACTTCCCTCTATTTTATATACTAGTTTTAAAGTACTTATAAACTCTGGCATTTTATTAATATCTACAGTAAATTATTTTGCACCTGATTGATAGGATAGTCTAACATGTCAACTCAGTTGGAACCACTAATTCCTGGATAGGATAACTACTCCTGGATAGGGTTTGGGAAAGGGCGGGTGGGGAGAAGGAGTTGATGCAAATTTAAGCACCTGGATGCATGGGATGGAATTAATGGAGATGAGGAATGCAGCAAGAACATGATTTTGTAATGATGAAGCAGTGAACACCAGACATAATCTGCTAGGGACTTTGAACTATATTTAAGAATCAAGACCCTAAAATCTTCATAGTATAGATATGAATCAGCACATAGCCTGAGTCTCCTTTATTTATTTACGTCTATTCAGGAGAGTGCAGTAGTTAAGAGAGTAACTGGAGTCAGAGTCCCTGAGTTTGAATTCTGTCAATACTATTTCCTAGCTTTGTGACCCTGCACAATGACTTAACATTTCTGTGCCTCAATTTCTATATCTGTCAAATGGGGGAAATTATAATATCTATTTCCTAGGTTACTTGGAAGGAAAAAAATGAGCAAATTCTTTCCAAGTGCTTAGAACAGTTCCTGGCATATAATAAATAACTAGTTAGTGCTATAATTATTTATTTATTACAGAGATATTTAGTGTTGACTGTGCGCTAGGTGCTGTACAAACAGTGCTGAGCAAAACACATTTATTTCCACCCTCATAGAGTTTAGAGAGGAATGATGAGATCTAAAATAAGAAATACTGACAGTAGTCATGATTGATTCTGAAGAGGGAAAAATGGGAGTCTCTATTACCATACAAGGAGTTTTCTGATGAGTTAATGTGCTTAAATATATGCAAACAATTAATGTATATAAAGATGCATGTGTAGGGGGAGATAAGTCCACATCATAAAGGCAGATGTATAAAGAAAATAAGAAATACTGACAGTAGTCATGATTGATTCTGAAGAGGGAAAAATGGGAGTCTCTATTACCATACAAGGAGTTTTCTGATGAGTTAATGTGCTTAAATATATGCAAACAATTAATGTATATAAAGATGCATGTGTAGGGGGAGATAAGTCCACATCATAAAGGCAGATGTATAAAGAAAATAGTCAAGGAAGCTAAAGACCAAAATGAGGTGAGAACTGCAAAACTTGCAAAAACAACTAATGGGGACATTTTCAGAGCAAAACAGGTGACCAAGTAAAATAAAAAACAAATACCAAAACCAGAAAAAGATACCATAAGAAAACAAAAACAGACCAATATTCACAGTAAATAAAGATAGAAGAATCCTCAACAAAATATTAGGAAATTGAATCCAGCAATACATTAAAAAGATATTATACCCCATGATTAAGAAATGCAAGTATAGTTCACATAAAAAAAAAAAAAGATCTATCAATGTAATGTACTGTGAAGGGAAGAAACAAACCCAATCATCTCAATAGACATGGAGAAGCACTTGAAAAAATTCGGACCCTTCATGATAAAAATACTTAGCAAACTAAGAATGAAAAGTGATTTTCTTACCACGATAAAGAGTATCTATGAAAAATCCACAGTTGACCTCATACTCACCTCATACTCAGTGGTGAAAGACTGAAAAGTTTTCCCCAAGCTCAGAAATAACATCCTCCACTTGCTAGTTAACATTTGACTGGAAGTCCTAGCAAGGGCAGTAAGGCAGTAAAAAGAAATGAAAGACATTCAAATTAGGAAGGAGAAAGTAAAACTTTCTCTATTTCCAGATGAAATGATTCAATGTATGAAAATCCCAAAGAAGCCACAAAAAAACTACTAGAGCCAATAAATGAATTCAGCACAGTTCTAAGGTAGAATATCAACACACACAAAAACTTGGTTGTGCTTCTTTACACTATCAAGTAACAATTCAAAAAGGAAATTAAGAAAATAACTCCATTTATCATTGCATCCAAAATAATAAAATACCTAGAAATAAATTTAACCAAGAAAATGTAAAACTTACATGGTGAGAACTATAAAACATTACTGAAAGAAATTAAACAAGGCCTAATTATATGGAAAGACATCCCATGTTCATGGATTTAAAGACATACTATTTACTATTTAAAATGGCAATACTCTCCCAGACAATCTATAGATTCAGAGTAGTCCCTATCAAAATTCCAGTGCCCCCCTTTTTTTTTTTGCATAAAGGAGAAACCCAACTCTCATATTTATCTGGAATTACAAGGAGTTCCAAATAGCCAAAACAATACTGAACAAGAAAAAGTTTGAGGACTCATACTTCTCAATTTTAAAATTTACTGCAAAGCTGAAATAATATCGTACTGACATATGGTAGATATTTGGACTGATGGAATACAATTATGAGTTGAGAAATTAATTATCTATGGTCAATTTATTTTTGATATGGATGCTCAGTTCAGTTCAGTCACTCAGTCGTGTCTGACTGTTTGCAACCCCATGGACTGCAGCACACCAGGCCTCCCTGTCCATCACCAACTTCCGGAGTTTACACAAACTCATGTCCATTGAATCGGTGATGCCATCCAACCATCTCATCCTCTGTCGTCCCCTTCTCCTCCTCCCTTCAATCTTTCCCAGCATCAGGGTCTTTTCCAATGAGTCAGTTCTTTGCATCAGGTTATATGGGTGCTAAGAACATTCAATAGGGAGAAAATAGTCTCTTCAACAAACAGTCCAGGGACAATTGGATAAGCATATAATAAAGAGTATTAAGGCAGAGGAACCAGAGATCAAATTGCCAACATCTGCTGGATCATTGATAAAGCAAGAGAGTTCCAGAAAAACATCTATTTCTGCTTTATATTGACTATACCAAAGCTTTTGACTGTGTGGATCACCATAAACTGTGGAAAATTCTGAAAGAGATGGGAATACCAGACCACCTGACCTGTCTCTTGAGAAACCTGTATGCAGGTCAGGAAGCAACAGTTAGAATTGGACATGGAACCACAGACTGGTTCCAAATAGGAAAAGGAGTACATCAAGGCTGTATATTGTCACCCTGCTTATTTAACTTATATGCAGAGTACATCATGAGAAATGCTGGGCTGGAAGAATCATAAGCTGGAATCAAGATTGCCGAGAGAAACATTAATAACCTCAGATATGCAGATGACACCACCTTTATGGCAGAAAGTGAAGAAGAACTGAAGAGCCTCTTGATGAAAGTGAGAGAGGAGAGTGAAAAAGTTGGCTTAAAGCTCAACGTTCAGAAAACTAAGATCATGGCATCTGATCCCATCACTTCATGGGAAATAGATGGGGAAACAGTGGAAACAGTGTCAGACTTTATTTTTCTGGGCTCCAAAATCACTGCAGATGGTGACTGAAGCCATGAAATTAAAAGACGCTTACTCCTTGGAAGGAAAGTTTTGACCAACCTAGATAGCATATTAAAAAGCAGAGACGTTACTTTGCCAACAAAAGTCCATCTAGTCAAGGCTATGGTTTTTCCAGTAGGATGTGATTGGACTATGAAGAAAGCTGAACGCTGGAGAGTTGGAGAAGACTATGAAAGAATCCAACCAGCCTGGAATCGCTGGAGAATGATGTTGAAGCTGAAACTCCAATACTTTAGCCACCTGATGCGAAGAGCTGACTCAGTAGAAAAGATCCTGATCCTGGGAAAGATTGAGGGCAGGAGGAGAAGGGGACAACAGAGGATGAGATGGCTGGATGGCATCGCCAACTCGATGGACATGGATTTGGGTGGATTCAGGGAGTTGGTTATGGACAGGGAGGCCTGGTGTGCTGCGATTCATGGGGTCACAAAGAGTTGGACACAACTGGGTGACTGAACTGAACTGATAATAAAGAGTGGAATTCAAAGCCTACTTCATTCCATTTGCAAAAAATCAAATCAGCATGGATCAACAATATAAGCGCGAGAGAGGGAAGGACTGGATGGCCTGCTTGGCTATAGATAGAGCAAGTTAATAAGGAGTGGTTAACAGCCAGGTTTCTTCAATTGTAAAGTATAAGATGGATATTTTAAAAAGAGAAATGGATGTTCTTAAATTAGGTGGTGATTCCCAACAGAATTTCCCTGTAGATATTATATAGGTAGTTTATAAGAGGTGACATATAGAAATAAACATGGACCCACTAAGCAGAGTTAACAAGTCAAACCATGATTTACGTTTTGCAAGTAGTTTACCAGGCTAGAAAATTAGGGGAATGATATAGATCTGAGAAAGCTAAATTTATCAAGGCATTAAAAAAGACTTATCTTTCTAATAAAGTGGAAAAAATATTTGATGTGGGATAATAGTAGGGTTAACTGGTTTAATTGCTGGTAGAATAATTGTTAATTTAATTGTTTGTTAAATATTCAAGGAGTGTTAATTAATGAATCGACACCAAACTAAAGGGAGACCTCAGTGATCATGTTCTGGGGCTCTATTCTATTGCTTATTCCAATTCAACTTATAATTTAAGTCCTAAGAGTATAGGATTCTAGTAAAAGACCTCATTGCAAGAATAAAAAGAGTTTTTAGTTCAGATTATAAAAACTAATCAATGCAATTACAAGTGGGAAAGATTTACTCGATAGCCTTTCTTGTGAGCATGCTTTCATTCCTTACATGTTCCATGAGTATCCGCTGCTTGCCAGGCACTCTGCTAGCTGGTTAGTGTGTAAAAATGTGGTTTCTCTAGGAATCTGCAGCAAACTAACCACCACAGAGCCCTCCCTGAAATCTTAATGGTTTGTCTCTTGCCTAAGTCCCATAACAGTGCAGGTCAACAGAGACACTCTTTCAAGCAGGCTTTCAGGGAGCGGGTCTTCACCATCCCTAGGACCTCCAGTCTCCCTGCATCTGGCCAGCAAACAAGGGAGGAAAGAGCATGTGGAGGATCACGCCCCCTCCTGCCTTGCCCATATCACTCTCTGTCACTTCTGACTACTAAGGAACCTGGGAAGTAGAGTCTTGTTGTGTGCTTAGGAGGAAAAGCGAAAATCTGCTTGGGCAACAACTTGCCAGTCTCTACCACAGGGGAAAGACAGACACATAAAAAGACACATAAAACAACACAGTAAATAAAATTGGTGTGTATCTCTAGTACATTAGAGACACATACCAACTTTATCTACTGTGTTCTTTTATGTTGGTGTGTTTTCCCCCAGGGGATCTTCCTGACCCAGGGCTGGAGCCCACATCTCCTGCATTGGCAGGTGGGTTCTTTAACACCAGTGCCACCTGAGAAGCCCCGTTAGAGATATATAGAAGGTACTTAACACACACACACACCACACACACACACACACACACACACACACACACACCCCATATATGTACCAAAAAGCCACTGAAGCATCTTGGGCCAGAGTAATCAAAGAAGATATCCCTAAGGGGGATATCTTATGGATGCCAGTGGTGAATCCCTGAGGACAATTTTGAAATAACAGTTAGGGGTTAGCCAGACAAAGAGGAGAGGGCATTAAAAGAGAGAAACTGAGAAAATACAAACAAAGGAGAAGGACTGTGGAGGAACTCAGCCCAGGGGAACTGGCAGCCTGCCAGGGAGCTGACAGTGGCTCCCTTGGGTCTCCTGTAATTCTTGGCATTTGAAACAAATGGCTGCTTGAATAAGAAGGGGGCATACTCTTCTGTTCTACAATCCAGTTCACAGAGCTCCTTTTGGGGACAGCCACCAGAAAATGGTCCCTTTTAATGATGTGTCTTGTCTTGTAAAGGGTCGTGTAACTGCTCCCACAGTACTTCGCTGTGGGTGTCAGAGGCTGCTCTTCCACCAACCAAAGCCTGGAAGGCAGCTGGACACAAACCCACCATTATGTTCTGTTGAGAACAGGGTTTCAGTTTCCACTCCCCAAGGAGAGGGAGTAGAGGTGTGATCTCCGTTGAAAGCCATAGTATCTGTGAGAAAAGGACATCTCAAAGTGGGTGAATCTATACTTACTTCAGGTCCAGGATTTCTTATCTTTGGAGACCCTCAGACTGATGACAGAAACTGAGATGAGACTACCCACAAGCCCCGGGAGAACAAGCCAGGACCCGTGGAGCTCTGCCCAGTTAGAATGGCCTGGGCAGCTCTGTCCCAGGCCTAGGAGTCTTGCTGGGAAGCACAAAACTGAAAGCCGTTCCCCTATGCTCACACCCTCCGGCAAAAGGAGACCAAGGCTGGTGCTGTTTCCACACTAGGGTGGTCTCGCTAGCAAGCAGTACCACCGGGACAGTCTCCGCAGCTCTTGGTTTTGAGGTCATTTCTTGGTCTCCTGCTCTTAGTCACTCAGCTGTTTGCTGGATAGAAAGGAATTTTAAGAACAGATAGGAGCTAGCCAGCCTCAAATTGGATGCTTAGATGTTAATTTCCAAATCCCACTGGTTCCCAAATGGAAAACCAAGATCCTGGATGTCGAGGTGTATGCAGAACTTTTATGTCTTAAGGCCTGGAATGGTGATTCTTTGCTCTATATCAAATAAAATATAAATGGTATTTCTATACAGAATAGAGACCAGAAGATTAGATGCTTAAAACAAAAATTAAACATCACATGTGCAGACGTTATCAAGACCCATGGTCCCACTATTTGTTCCTGTGCCCCGACAAAGAGTAGAGAGTAGTGGAAAAGGCACATATCTCAATGTCAGGGTGATGTATGTTCAAATCCAGGTCTTTTAAACTGTATGACTTTGGACAGGTGGCTGAATTTCTCTCTGTTTTGATTTCCTGTCTATAAAATGGCAGTGAGAATACCTACCTCATTGTAGCACGAACTCTGAGTACTGATAAAACAGCTCTGCTTCAGGAATGGCATACCGTAATTCTCAATGAAAATTATTCTGCCCTTTTGTTCTCCTTGTAAACCTTCGATGTCCTCTGTTGCACCAGCTGTGAGAAACTCCCAAGTCTCTGTCTCTTGATGGCATCTCAGACTCAATAGATCCAAAAATGAGATTGTTTCCTTCACTTCTAAACCAGCTCTCCCTCTCAACATCCATCTGTAAATGGTATCACCATTGTCTCAGTTAATTAGACTCACTTTTATTCTCCCTCTTCACTCACCAAGATCTGTTCGATTTTCCTCTCTAGTGTCTGCAACAGTCTCATTACACCTTGTAAATCCATACTTTTAAAGTTATGGAAACATTACAAATGTCATAGGAGTCACTGAAGTGTTTAGAATAGAATCCTGACCTGGTGAAGTCAGTGTTTAAAGATTTTTTTTTTCCCCCAGTGCACTGCCTTTAGAGGTGTGACTGTGAACTGCTAAAGAGATGAAAATCAGATTGAAAGAGAGAATCAAACAGAAACAAAGCCAGGCAAATGGGAAAATGATAATAAGGAGATTTTCTGTTTTAGTGGAAGTTGAGGGTTTTGATGGGCTTCGGACTTGTCAATTCAATGGTTCTGAGATATCTTTCAGTAAAATTGCACCCTACCCTTTGCTCTGAGCCTTTTGCCTTCTGAGCTAAGGATCATTAATTTATTTTCATCTGCCACCCCATTTAATATTTGAGAATGCCAAAGTCCAGAGAAGTAATAGGACTTGTCCAAAGTTATCCAGCAGGTCAGTCAATGACACTTTATTTGTCCTGTGTGTCCTCTCTTCAGAGCTTTGCTCTCTGCAAGCCAATCTAAAATAAATCAAACGTCTTACACCTTAGTACTTTTTGAGTATAAATGCTGACCCACTAACATTAATGCCCAAATTTATATAACCTATTTCCCCACCTGAATAAATTGTAGGACCTTAGCTGACATCCCTCGGAAGATTCTACTGGTTATTTCTAAGAGAACCAAGGGAATAGTCAGCTTACATAAATGCAGGGACAGTTCCACTCATGTCTGTGTTAGATTGTGTCAAACTGCCTGCCAAGCATTTCAGAGAATCAAGGACCTTGTGCCACTTCTGAGTGATGCCTTTCCTCCTGCTGGTTCCCAGGACTCATAAATTCACTGCTGGTCTTCCCAAGCCTTTAGGGTGTGGTGGCTACACTGAAACCAACAGTGGAGTATGGATGGTGGGGAGAAATTCCCTTTTCCCAACTCAGTTTCAAATTAGCTTACCTAAGCCATGAAGCAATACTACTTGAGCCTGAGGTCTTACACATTTCCCAGGGGCTTTCAGTTTCTGGCCCTAGTTCCTCTTCCTTCTTTCCCAATTGAAATAACTAAGCAATCTACCAAATAAGCTAATGCCAGTTCCCTAGGAAGGACAGATACCGTATGTCTCTTCTGTTGATACCACTGCTCCTCCATGCTCTTCCCCCCCCCCCCCAAAAAAAAAAACCCAAAAATCTTTGCTCTTTTTTTCCAAATATGTACTTAGGCAGAGGGGTGTTCCCAAGTTGTACTTGATATGTGTTTGTGGTGTTAGCTCCAAATTGGACAGAATTCCTATTCATTCTGCAAAACTTCTATGTGAAAGCAAAGATGTGTATTTGTGGGCTAGTATTTGCCATTCTTTCTCAATACTTAGCCAAGTTCCTATACTATATATAGGAGAGGTTCAATGAAGACTTGCCTTTTAGAAAAGGTCTCCTGGTGGCACCAACCTTGCAAAGACATGTCATTATCTTTGGTATTCTGATTCCATAGAGACCAATCATGTATACAATAGCAAAACTGTGAGCCTACACTTTGACCAAGAGATCTATATTGGAGAAGGCCTGTTGGGATGGGAAATCATGTGTAGGAGGTGTTGTGTGATTTATAATAAGTATATATTTGGTCTTTGTCTTGTCCCCATTTCTGGCACAGAGTTCATAAGATCATTGGAATTTCCAGTGTTGAGAGTGATAAATGTGCCTTTTGTTATGTTGATGAAGTAACTTTTAGAGAGCACCTAAGCATGGGAGCCTGTGGTCCCTGTGTGGGTGTGTGCCAAGTCACTTCAGTTGTGTCTGAATCTTTGTGACCCTATGGACTGTATCCTGCCAGGCTTCTCTGTCCATTGGATTCTCCAGGCAGGAATACTGGAGTGGGTTACCATTTCCTCCTCCAGGGGATCTTTCCAACCCAGGGATCGAACATGTGTCTCTTATGTCTTCTGCCTTGGCAGCTGGGTTCTTTACCAGTAGCACCACTTGGGAAGCCCCAACCATATGATTAGAGGGTTGGAACTTTCTCTTCCTATGTCCTGACCTCTAGGAAGAGGAGAAAGGCTGGAGATGGAGTTCCATCAACCAATGGCCTGTGATTTAATCAACCATGCTTTTGGTTGCAAGTAGACTTGGAACTAGCATTCTGAATTGGAGAGGGTCCCTGGAACCTCCAATTTGTAGCTGGTCAGTCAGAAGCACAGGTAACAATCTGGGCTTGGAACTAACATCTGAAGTGTGTGTGTGTGTGTGTGTGTGTGTGTGTGTGTGTGTGTGTGTGTTGAGGGAGGGCAGTCCTGTGAGACTGAGCCCTTAAGCTGTGGGATCTGATGCTCTCTCTGGGTTGGTAACATCATAGCTGAGTTGAATTATAGGACACCCAGCTGGTGTGCCAAGAATTGCTTGTTGGTGTGGGGAACTCCTTCCCCCACATGGGTTAGAATTGGTGTCTGAGCAGTTTTAAGTTTGTACCCTTAATACTCAGCTCAGGCAGTACTTCCTCCAGGAAGCCTGCCCTGATCTTCCAATATAAATTAGGTGGCCTCCACAGCATTGCACTGCAGCCTTAACTTGTCTTCATCATAGTCCTTACAATTCTGTGCCATGATTTTTGCTTAATTACATATTATCTTCCTCTGAACTATGAGCCCTTGTGGGTGAGAAAAGAGTCTACTTGCCTTTGTCAATTCCGAGTCTGATATGAGACTTGCCACTTGAGGAATTTGATGGCTTTCCATTGCTATTATAAAAAATTAAAATTAAAACCCTCAATATGGATTATAAATTCCCTACCCTCTTTATCCTTGCCTGCTTCACCAACTTTATCTTTCTCTTCGCTCATTTTGCAAAACTCAAATATAGTGGCTTCTTTCAGTTCCCTTGATTATGCCCTGGTCATTCCAGCAAAAGGGAGTTTTCCCATTTTGGCCTCCATCATCAAAGATCTCAGCTCATATTGCAGTTTCCCAGGAAGACCTTATGGGACGCCCCTCATTCCAACCCAGACAACCACCATTGCTTCTGACCTCCCTTCATTCCTGGTCCAGATTAGGTTCCTTTGTTGCAAGAGCTCACAGGACCATGTTCTGTTCCCTCCAGTCACTCAGTTTGTGCTTCTGCATTCCACAGGTAGGCTTTAATGATAAGTTCTCCTCTCCCTCTGATCATTCAGTTTTAATTCCCCCAAAAGAGTATTCCCAGTACATATATTCCAAGTGATCAGCGCCGTGTCTAGGTGTATAGAATGTACCATGTTAGTACCATGCAGTGGAAGAAATGTTTGATGAATGAGTGAATGAATGAATTAGTAAATTCAGATGAAGTATATTAAGCCTATAAAGGCAGAAAGAGGAGTTAGAGATCAAAATACAGTGAATTTTATCCTATTATTTCACTAAATCCAGGTAACTGACCTTTTGATGAGCACCAAAAGCAAATTTGTTTAGTTATTACAGGTTCACCATGAAAACATTTATGAAATGTATTTTCTAGAATGAGAAAATAAAACTCAGGTTAATTTTTAAATTAACAGCATGACTAAGGGAAGGACCTAATATAGTTATTATCTATATATAAATGTATTCAAAAAGTGCACAGGTAGAATTAATAGTGTGTTCATGATTTGGCAAATGCTGCCTACGGATACACACAGATAATATGAAAGAACATTTAATTGGATATAATTTAACTACTAAGATACTTAAAGTAATGATACTTTTAAGAATAAAGTCACAGAGCAATCTGAGGAGCCAATTCAAAGAACATACAACTCAGTGGTTATATTGGCAGCACCAATGCTTATAATTAAAATAGAATACTAGTATTTTATAAAACAAAGACCCTTATTATCTGAAGGAAGCTCATAGTTTGGCAGAAAGAACAACATAAATTTCAGTGTCAGAAAAACCCAGGTTTGAATCCTGATTCCACTACTTGCTGGCTGTATGAATTTGAGCAAGACAGCTATACTGGCTTCTCTTCTTTTCTTTGAAATTTAGAAGCTCTCCCTCTGCTTCAAGGATTTTGCCTTTGTTCTTTCCCTGCCCTTATGCAAGGCTGGCTCCTTCTCATCTTTCAGATTTCAAACCATACGTTCTTTGCAAGGAGAGGCTGATTTTGGCCATGTTTCTTGGGCAGCTGATTCTGATGCACAGGTGTGTGTACAGAAAGTTGATTGGGAACACCCTTAGGCATAATACCTGGGAAGGGGTTGGGGGAAGCCGAATTGGACAGAGAGAGAAACTGAGCTGTGATGCAGTCATGGAAGAAGCCTCAGCCAATCCCACTGGGAGTTCTGGAGCTGGGAATGGCACTTCAGAATTGCACTGTATCGAGACAAAGAGGCTGGGTATCAGAACCCCCCTATCAATCAGGCATTGCATGTAGGCTGTTTCTGGGCAGGCATAGTGATGTGTGTGGGGCAGGTCCCTTCAGCTGAGGACAGTTCCTAGAAGGCCTCAGCTGTGAGCCTATCATGGCAAATGTTCCTGCAACTGAGGGGATTACAGAGGGCTCAGGTCCAGAAGGGAGGGTCAGAGCATTCAGTAAACAGGCCTTGCCTAACTATGCTGTATTGATTAGCTTACCACCCTTGCACACTGCTTTCTATCAACTACCCTGTCCACTTCATTTCTGTTTCATCATACATTTTAAAATGAATGTGTCCTTTTGTTCATTACTCACATTCTCCACATGGGTAAAGACATTATCTGTCATAGAACAATGTGTAGTTGACAGTCAGTTCTGGTTGAAAAAAATGAATGTGTGAATGCATGATGCAGGTTGATAACATAAACTCTACATCACTTGCTATGGCAGTCAGGGTGCCCCAAGTTTCTACATAGGGTGAGGAGTCATTTTATAAAGGAGGTAAGTCTGCAGTATTATGAAAGAGTAAAAGAACATTAAAACTCCATCCTCATTCTGCAAGTAGAAACAGAATGGGATCTCAAATTGTAATGTCAGATGCATTATAATTTTCAACCAACTTTTTCAAAGAAAAAAAATTTAAATGTTTTCCTCTAATTAGTAAAGAAATGGATGTTTATTGTGGAAAAGTGTAGGATGCAAGCTATAAATAAGAAAATAAGTTTTATCTATAGCCCAAACACAGAGAAATGATGGCCAATGTTAGCATATTCTAGTGTGTTCCTTCTCAAATTTTCTCTGTGTGTGTTTTCTATATAATTGAGATCATACTACTGCTTAGTTTTATATCTTGCATTTTTTCCCGTCAACATTATAAGTTTCTGAGGTCATTGAAATCCTTTGGGAACCGTCTTTTTAAAGGTCTATTCTTACAGTTGCAACATTATTATTTAACCATACCACCATGACTGGATAATTAGATTGTTTTCAATTTTTGTGTGATTATAAACAATTCCAAGTAAACCTTTTTTTAATAACAAGATTTATTAAAGATTATTCTTTTACATGCTCAGATGATCTAATTTGCTAATCACATGCCTCATTTGTCACTTAGATCAAATCATTCCTTTTCATTAAGGTCTTTTATCAGAAATAATAGAGTAGAACCAATCACTAAGCTAAAAATAAGAAATCCTGGGTTCTATCCCAGGTTGGAAACTTGATGAGCCTTGGGAAAGCAATATGCTTTTGACACTGAGCCTCAGTTTCTTCACTTGTAAAATGGAATGGTTGGGCCCAGTCATCTTTAAAATCCCTTTTAGCTCTAGTATCTTTTCCTATTATGACTGCTTCTTGCTTGTCTTCAAGAAGCAGCTTCATGGGCTCAATTTCAGGCCTCTTTAACATTTTGAATTACCTACAAATCTTCTCTGATTTCCTGTATTTCTGAATTAATTTCCTTCCTTTTATCCAATTTTGGCTATTCCTTAATCTTCTTTTCTAGGTTGTGCTTTTGTTCCATCTTTCACTGCCATCCATTAAGCTGAGATGAACCCTCTCTTCTTGATCTTTTACCTACTCAGTACATGATTTTACTTTAAATCCTTTCTCAACACTTAATTTTTATCCTGCTAATCCTTCTGCTGTTCAGTATTCACAAAGATTGCTCAGCCCTGTACTTTCTCTGTTCTGCAAAAATAAGTGAAAATAAAAAGTTGGGTAAAATAATGAAAGAAAGTAAAGTTAAACCCAGTAACATGATACAGCACACATCATGGGTTTTAGTATATTATCTATAACAATCTATATGTAGCGTGGGGCTTACTGGGGAGGGTGAAGGAAGTAGGCAGCATGTGCTAAAGGCTGGTTGTAAGGCCAAAGGATATTTCAGTCAGCAAGGTTAGTGAGGGGCCATATGCTGAATTACTCTTAATCTCATAATAAAAATGATAGTAATTAGTAATTGATGATATTTTAAGTTGCTTTTTATGTTATAGACATTACACTAAGCACATTGACATGCCATGTCTCCTTAAATCTTCAGAAACCCCATTGAGGTAGGGATTATTACCCCTGATCTGTCAATAGGGAAGCTGATGTATTGAAATAATTTTTTCCGTATTATAACAAATATTATAACAAGTATTATAACAAATTTATAAGCATTATATCAAATCCCTAGAAGGTGATCAGTGTAATGACAGGCATGGGTTATATAATGTGTCAGAATGTAGCAAATATTCTTAAATTGGGTTTGCCCCAAATTCAGAACCTGAGACAAGAACTTTACAGGTGATTCTTGAAATCAGAAGGGAAGGAGTGAGGAAAGAGAGAGAGGGAAGGAGGGCATGCCCTTGAGGCCACTGCTACAGGCTCCTGGGGAGTGGAATCTGCTTCAGTGCCTCCAGATCAACCCCTGGAATTGTGGAGATGGACATCCTCCCTTTTGTTATACTATGCTTTCTGCAAGTGGGGTTTCAGAAAAGTACTTTGGGAGCTGTTGATAGGCAAGGTATAACAAATTAAAAGAATGACTCAATCAAATAAATTTAAGAAACACTACAGGAAAATAGGAAAGGAAAAGAGAAGGACTCACTGCCTCCTCTATCCTTTTCCTTCACTCTCTCATTCGATCTTCCCCACAAGGATAAGAAATGCCCAGCATTTCCATTTTATAGGTAAGGACATGGGGGCTCAGAGAAATTATGTAACCAGGATAGGATACCCACACACAGGGCAAGAGTAGGTACTGGAACTGACCCCTGCCTGACCTGAGCATCCATCCTCTGTTCTGAATATCCCCTTGTCTATAGGAGTTAGTACCTGATGTTATTTTCCTATGGGGAAAGGTCACTCCCTGCTCACTTATAAGCTGTCAAGACACCTGTCTGCTCAGTCATAGAACTCATTCAGTTTGTTGAAGGTCTGCCCTGCTGGGCAGCTGTCTAGGTCCTACTGGAGCTGAGATGTGTTTGTCAACATTAAACCTATAGGCCAGTTTTTGTAAAAAAATAGTTTGTGGAACTTGTCCCAGATGTGTACTCTGCACACCAAACCTCTGCACTCCTGTTGTGCTGGTTGTCCGCATCTGTGGCTCCTCCCTTCTTTCTGGCATAGTCATCTGTCACATACTGCTTCCTACCAAATCAGTGTTTTCCAAAAACCCAAAGGGAAAGGAAGTTCTGAGTAAATAAGGGTAAAGTATGTCATATTTCTTTCAAACTAGCTTCCATGTGAAAATCTACCTGATTTACTTTCTTTCCTAAATGTAGAGAGGCATGGGTGTTTCACAGCTGCTACTCAGATGGTCCAGAAATACTATATGGGGCCATAATTTAAGTTTCTCCTTGACCAAAGTTTGAACTGTGTTCGCTGACCAGAAAACCCCAAATAAACTTGAATTTCACTCTCTTCTCTTCAGAGTAGCATAGGCCTCATAGAAAGATAGGCATGTTTTCAAATCCACCTCTGTCTTAGACCAGTTGTATAACTTTGGGCATGTTAATCAAGCTCTCTGCTCTGTCAGCATAAAATGGGGATACAGTAGTAATGGTCAGAATTACCTGATGGGGTTTCTTTCTGAATATGAAAGAAGCAATGTGTAAAGCATTTAGCAAATTTCCTGTCACCAACAGGCACTCAAATCTTAGCTTCCATTCTGTCCCCTCCAGCCCCTCTCCCCTTAGCCTAATAAAATTAGCAACAGACTGAGAAATGTGTGTGTTTGTAGACAATAACAATCAATGCTTCTAGATTTTTTCACAGTGTCATAGTTGTGACAGTGCAGTTAGCATGGCACTCCCAGATTAGGGAATGAAGCAAAAATCCAACTCAGACGCTCAGATACTGTTTGTTACTGGGAGAGAACTCTGTATCTTATTAAATACCAACTACTGTGCTATTCTCTCCAGAAAATGATTGGTTGAATTAGGTGTCCAGGGAGTTAGAATTGAATAGAGCCAGGAAAACAGCTGTGTCTCAATGGAGGCAGCAAGCTTCTAGCTCTTGCTGATTCATTTCTCTGGCATTTTTTACTTAAGAGAACCATCCATAATTCATGGCTGCAGGACTGTATAGAAGGCAAATCACCCAAACTGGGAGCATTACAAGCATTGCACATTGACTTTTCCAATTCTGGGAACTGCATGGTGAGCTACCTATGATTTTTCTAGCAGGAATATGAGAGAAAAAGAAATACAGTTACTGAAACAAAGAAATGTGAAAATGACTGATTTGCTTTCCTAGTAGTCTTTCACCATCCTTCCAGTAAGACTTAATTATGATTAATTAATTCTACAAGCATTTGTTAAACATCTACTGTGTGGCCAGGCACAAGGTGAAGTATTGGGTATTCAGAGGGGAGCTATATTGCCTTCATCCCTGCCCTTCATTGAGTTTGCAGCCTAGTGGATCCAATAAACATGTCTTCAAATAAATAAATATGTATTTTCAATTAGATGAAAGTGCTGTGAAGCTGGAACACAATGGAGACCTGATTAGAGGTGCCAGCAGCCATTAAATGGAGCCTACAACACGAGGAGGAGCCAGGCACGTAAAATGCTAAGATTTGCTAAGTGTGCACGACTCAGCACGCTGTCAGCTGTGCAAAGTCTCTGGGAGGGCAAAACTTGGCTTTCCCTGGAAGTTAAGAGGAAACCATGTGACTAAAGCAAAGCTAGCAAGGGACGATGGAATGAATGGGAAGCTGGAGATGGAATCAGGAGCTCATTGGCTATGCACAGAATGAGACTTTTATTATGAGGTTACTATGAAACCATTTAAAGGTTTGACTCAGGGGAATGGCATAATCAGATTTACAGTTTCAAAAGATCACCCTGGTGACTTGGTGGAAGAAACATTTGTGTAGAAAGAACACAAGATTTGTAGCCAGTTAGTGGGCTTATTGATTGGAGAAGGAAATGGCAACCCACTCCAGTATTCTTGCCTGGAGACTGCCAGGGACGGGGGAGCCTTGTGGGCTGCTGTCTATGGGGTCGCACAGAGTCGGACACGACTGAAGTGACTTAGCAGCAGCAGTGGGCTTATTGACATTCTAGTCATGGAATGATGGTATGGAGGGAAGGCAGGAAAGGGATGACAAGGCAGGTGGAGAGAGGTAGAACAGGAGATGCTCACTGGGGGTAAAATTGAGTTGGGTGGTTTGAGAATGACAAAGAGGAGAATCAAGGATAATTAAGTTTGGAATGGTTCAAGGGAATGGGAGTATGTTGGCACCATTTACCACCTTGGGAAAGACTACAGAAGTAGCAAAAGGATGTTCCAGACTTTCTCTGGGCCCCTTGGGAACTCTGTACCTATCTTTGTTAGGTATAAACCACACTATGCCTTGGTTTATTTTCTACCTAACTGCTTTCCCTGTCAGCTTGTTCATCCCATTGGGTAGGAAGCATAGGGTTGAGAGCATAGTGAGAGAACAGAGTCAGATCTGTGCACTATCAGTCATTCGCTGTGTGACCTTGAGCAGATTACTTAACCTCAGAGTCTAGGTTTCCTCCTTTGTCATTAGGCTCTAATAACACCTATCTCAAGGGTTGATAGATTAAATGAGAGAAATTATAAATGTGTCCAGTGCTTAGTATGAAATCAGTGCATGGTAACTATTGTTAGTTATCATTGGACTCTTTGATAGTCTTGGTTCATTATAGATATTATGTAAGTATTTATAGAATAAATGAATGAACAGGCTAGAACCCATTTAGGTGCTCACTGAAAAAATAAGTAAATCAGATCTGGATTATAATTTTAAGTCTATGATTAACCAACTAATTACTGTTGGTTTTAACTTCTCTGGGTTAAACTTAAACTCAGTTTCCTCATCTGTGAATTGAAGCAGAGATATATGAGGGAAGGGTAGTTGTATGTTAGACTACATATTTTCTTAAGCTTCTAAATTTAAACTTACCATAATATTCTTAGTTCTTTGTTTTAATATATCTATGTAATCATCTATTAAAGGGTGCCTAATAATTCATTAAATACTTATCTGCTTTCTCAGTTGATGCTTAAAATTATCACCTATCACTGAGGTAGTTGATAGACCAAATGACATGATTCTTGGCTAACAGATGGGAAAGTTTATGTGAAATAACATGTCTGTGGTCAGTACTTGAATTCAGACCTCATGACACAGACTATATAATCATTTTTCCACTGTGCCTCACTGCTTCTCAGACTAGGTAGTAGTCCTTATATGCAGACAGGAAGACTTCATTTCTAAGAATGATACTGTCTGAAAATAACTGTTTAAAAATGTTGGGTCATCCTAGGCTTAATATTCATTCTAGGAAAAAAATTCAAATTGAATTCAGAACTATGAGAAATCCAGTATACAAGTAAGACTTCCAGTATGCACTTACATAGATATTCTTGTCTGTATTACGTTGTCCAATGGAAATTTAATGTGAACCCCATATGTAATTTAAAATTTTCTATCAGCCACATTGAAAAGTTTAAAAGAAATAGATTAAATTAATTTTATTATCAAATTTTATTTAATTCCATACTTCTAAAATATTATCAATTCAATATGTAACCAATTTAAACATTTTATAATCTTTTATTTTTTCATTCGGAGTCTTCTAAATCTAAAAACCCAATGTGTGTACTTACAGCATGTTTTGATTCAGCCTGGCCATGTTTCAGATGCTCAGTAGTCACATGTGGCTCTTGGCTACTGTGCTGGACAGTACAGGTAATACAATTAGTATAATCACCCAGTCACCAGTTAGATCTTTAAATGGTTTCATGTAATCGTTACAATAAAGGCCACATTCTATACAGTGCCAACCAGTCCCTGCTTTTTTCTCCACCTTCCTGTTCCTGTCACTTTTCCTTGGTATTTCCCAGAGGACAAATACATAGATCATAGAATGCTGTCATGTAGAATGGCTTTGTTGTGTTGTGTGGTACATCAATTAATATGGCTATAGTATAAAAACACCAATCCAGCTAGTCAAACTTGGTATTTCACTTGAAATGAATGATACTAACTCATTTTATCTCAAGTTCAGTTACCTAAAAAAGATCTTAATTCAAGAAATCTTCAGAACATTAGAACCAGAACCCCATGTAGTAATTCTCAATATATGTAGCTCCCTGCAAAAAGGCCCATAAACATATGATTGTATATACATAGAAAACTTCTGAAAGAATTTCTAAGACATTGATCTCAATATTGACTTTGGAGAATAAGAGAAGTAAGATGGATTGGAAGAGAGAGTAATTTTTTTAATGTATGTTTTTTATAGTGTTTTAAGTTTTTATCAAAATTTCCAACAAAAATAAACATTTCTTTTTCAAACAAAATTATTACAATACAATAAAATTGCACTTTTAGGTAACTATCAAACGAAAAGATAACACACATCAGAGAGAAAGAAAATTCTATTGGTGTTTTGCTTTTTATTTTTTTCAGTAGGGCCCTTTCTTCAGCTGGAAATTTTAGAAATTGCAGTGGCATGTTATCCAAGGATATAATCAGTGTATACACCCAAGATGGGTTCAACCATATCACTTCAGCAGAGGAGACAGACGTAGTCGGTCGAAAAGTTCCTGTGAATTTGATGGGATTTGTAGCCCTACATCACCCATGGGCTCAGGCTGTCAAGCAACCAGAGAAAATCAATAAAGACTCCTTACTTGTGCTCAGAATTGCAGGACATGTTTGATGTGCTACCAGCCACCTGGCCTGAACCACATTCTGGCAGATTGTGATCATGTCATTGCACTGTTCTAGATCGATCAAATTCTTTCTTTTGGGAGGTAACATAGTTTGTGTAGTATTTATTTCTGAAAGCAAATAAGTCACTGAACACTAATTCTGAGAGTTACTCTTGTTAACAACTAGTGAAAGTTCCTATTTACTGTATTACCTTCTTGGAAAATGATGATAAGCCTCAACTTATTAATGACTCAGATAAGCCTTGTAATAAACCTTATGATGTTGTTTAATTCAGCATTTGCCAAGCTAGGGTGATCAGGCAACTTCTAGTTTCTTTGGGGAAATGCTTAACTGACACACCTGAGCACACTTTGGAACCCTCTGGTTTACTTATAAGTGGACCTTACTTATTGTTTATATGATCCTGGTCAAGTGACTTAGTTTTCTTATAAATTGGGGATAATACTATATGAGGACTAACTTAATTTATGGAGGAAGCGTCTTCATAATGGCCACACATAGAAGAGGCACACAGGAGCTCAACTAATACTGATTTATTCTTTTCTACTTTCCTGTCCTTCCCTGTTTCTCTGTTATTAGGTAAACTCTGCATATTTTTTCTGCTTTGGATAGACTGTTTGAAGAAATAAATACATATGTGCTTTGACAATCATCTTAGGAGGATATGTGTGTTCTTTCCTGTTGCCTATTGCAACTTTGGCATCCAGTGCAGTCAGGGAGAGCCATGTTAAAACTAACCTCAGCAAATAAAGTGTACTTCCTCTCATGCTGACTGTAGTTAAGATTAAGTCCAGCTAATCTTTATCTTTAAAAAACTCGCTGTGTTAAAATGAAAACCATTATATGCTCACTTTTAATCATTTCTCTAAGCTTATTATTTTAACTTCATGCTATTGAGCTAAATTTCTTCACCTTTATTAAATTATGGCTCCCTCCTTAATTAATACCAAAAAACAAATGTTAAAGTAGCAGTGATTTTAGGAATCTTAGAGTCAAATGACCATCTTTAATAGAAGAAAAAATAAGAATCATAGAAATGAAAAAAAATATTGCCAAGATTATACAACTAGCTATCAGCAGAGCTTATATCAAAATCCATTTCTTGAATACTCAGTTTGGAGTTATTCACCCTTCTCTCATCTACTTTCATTTTAGGACTGTGATAGAAGAGCTAAGGAAACATTACTTTAAACCATTATCTTCTATGAAATATTTGCTTTCTGAAGACAAGGCACCATGTTGCCTTGCTCTCTACACAGAACTAGGGTGCTTTGAGTCTCCCTGGAGTTTTCTCGTAAGAACAGTGGTACTTCAGTGCCTTTTTCTGTTTGTTATCTGTCCTGTTGATTCACTTTTATTTCAACTTCATGTTTTGTGTAGCTTGTATGGTTCTTTTCTGGCCAGCAGGGTTCTGTTTTCAACATTCTGGAAATAATAGAAATGCAGAACACATCTTAAGGGGATTGTGCTGGGGTTAGTAAAGGGAAGGGTGGGTTGTTATGGCAGAATTAACTGCAGCTGTTGAAAACACAGCTGAGTGGAGAGTATCAGGTCACAGACAGTGCACAAATGGCACACACATATACACATGCCCATAGACACGTTCTCATTGCAGTACAGGGTAGTGGTTGTCCTATGGCAGGTATTGTACATGCAGATGGTAACTGAGACATGTGGGTGTGTGTGGCCAGAGTAGAGAAAGGTGGAGACTAAGAGGATGGCAATGCTAAAGAATGTTCAAACTGCCTCACAATTGCACTCATCTCACATGTTAGCAAAGTAATACCCAAAATACTCCAAGCCAGGCCTCAACAGTACATGAACCGTGAACTTCCAGATGTTCAAGTTGGATTTAGAAAAGGCAGAGGAACCAGAGATCAAATTGCCAACATCCCCTGGATCATAGGAAAAGCAAGAGAGTTCCAGGAAAACATCTACTTCTGCTTTATTGACTATGTCAAAGCCTTTGACTGTGTGGATCACAATAAACTGTGGAAAATTCTGAAAGAGATGGGAATACCAGACCACCTGATCTGCCTCCTGAGAAATCAGTAAGCAGGTCAAAAAGCAACAGTTAGAACTGTACATGGAACAACAGACTGATTCCAGATTGGGAAAAGAATACGTCAAGGCTGGATATCGTCACCCTGCTTATTTAACTTATATGCAGAGTACATAATGCAAAATGCCAGGCTGGATGAAGCACAGGCTGGAAACAAGATCGCTGGGAGAAATATCAATAACCTCAGATATGCAGATGACACCACCCTTATGGCAGAAAGTGAAGAAGAACTAAAGAGCCTTTTGATGAAAGTGAAAGAGGAAAGTGAAAAAGTTGAATTAAAACTCAACATTCAGAAAACTAAGATCATAGCCTCTGTCCCATCACTTTATGGCAAATAGATGGGGGAACATTGGAAACAGAGACTTTATTTTGGGTGGCTCCAAAATCACTGCTGATGGTGACTGCAGCCATGAAATTAAAAGACGCATGCTCCTTGGAAGAAAAGCTATGACCAATCTAGACAGCATATTAAAAAGTAGAGACATTACTTTGCCAACAAAGGTCCATCTAGTCAAAGCTATGTTTTTTCCAGCGGTCATGTATGGATGTGAGAGTTGGACTATACAGAAAGCTGAGCGCTGAAGAATTGATGCTTTTGAACTGTGGTGTTGGAGAAGACTCTTGAGAGTCCCTTGGACTGCAAGGAGATCCAACCAGTCCATCCTAAAGGAAATCAGTCCTGAATATTCATTGGAAGGACTGATTGCTGAAGCTGAAACTCCAATATTTTGGCTGGCTGATGTGAAGAACTGACTCATTGGAAAAGACCCTGATGCTGGGAAAGATTAAAGGTGGGAGGAGAAGGGGACGATAGAGGATGAGAAGGTTAGATGGCATCACCGACTTGATGGACATGAGTTTGAGTAGGCTCCGAGAGTTGGTGATGGACGGGGAAGCCTGGCGTGCTGCAGTCCATGGGGTCACAAAGAGTCAATGACTGAGTGTCTGAACAGAACTAAAGAGGATGGCAGCTGGGTGCCAAATTTTTTGGTACCATCTGTTATGGGAAAGGTTTGGGAAGTACAATGACCAAAAGAGAAGCAGAGGATGGAGAGTAGACAAGGCAGTAGATACCCTTGAGCATAACTGCCTTTGTTATAAGTATCCATATGTACATTTTTTTCTCATCTATTGTGAGTCATTTTTCTTTCTGTCCTCTTTTTTAAAATCTGTAATTATTTATAAATTTAATATCTGGAATGTTTTTTGATCTAAACCTTACTGAGTATTATTATATGGTAGACATGTTATCTCTACCTCAGAACCTTGTAAAAGCTATAAAAGATATCAATAGTGTCCATATAACATCACAGAAAAGGAGACATTTACTCTGGGTATATTTTCTGTAAGGTTTTAACATACAAATGCCAATATTCAACTTTTTTAAACTATAAAAAGACAGCATCATATTGTTTTTCTTTTACTTGTCAATTAGTAGCAAAGAGACACACATGAAGAGGTTGCTGTGTGAGCAGTCATTTAAGATTGACTTTTGCTGTCTTCCTTCCAGAGTATGTGTGTACAGTAGGTAGCATGGAGCTTTGATATCTAACAGGCTTCAGTTTCAGCCCAGGTGTTTTCATTATTTTGTTTATGATCTTGAACTCATTTTATAGCTTCTCTAAACCTTAAATTTTTCCACTTATAAAATGAAGATTGAAACAGAAACAACTGCATTTGTTCTTTCTTAATATATTAACAGATCTCAGAACTTCAGTTCAGTCGCTCAGTCGTGTCTGACTCTTTGCGATACCGTGAATTGCAGCACGCCAGGCCTCTCTGCCCATCACCAACTCCCGGAGTCTACCCAAATCCATGTCCATCGAGTCAGTGATGCCATCCAACCATCTCATACTCTGTCGTCCCCTTCTCCTCCCGCCCCCAAACCTACCCAGCATTAGGGTCTTTTACAATGAGTCAACTCTTCGCATGAGGTGGCCAAAGTATTGGAGTTTCAGCTTCAACATCAGTCCTTCCAATGAACACCCAGGATTGATCTCCTTTAGGATGGATTGATTGGATCTCCTTGCAGTCCAAGGGACTCTCAAGAGTCTTCTCCAACAGCACAGTTCAAAAGCATCAATTCTTCGGCACTCAGCTTTCTTCACTGTCCAACTCTCACATCCATACATGACCACTGGAAAAACCATAGCCTTGACTAGACGGACTTTTGTTGGCAAAGTAATGTCTCTGCTTTTAAATATGCTATCTAGGTTGGCCATAACCTTCCTTCCAAGGAGTAAGCATCTTTTAATTTCATGGCTGCAATCACCATCCACAGTGATTTTGGAGCCCCCCAAAATAAGGTCTGACACTGTTTCCATTGTTTCCCCATCTATTTCCCATGAAGTGATGGGACCAGATGCCATGATCTTAGTTTTCTGAACGTTGAGCTTTAAGCCAACTTTTTCACTCTCCTCTTTCACTTTCATCAAGAGGCTCTTTAGTTCTTCTTCACTTTCTGCCATAAGGGTGGTGTCATCTGCATATCTGAGGTTATTGATATTTCTCCCGGCAATCTTGATTCCAGCTCGTGTTTCTTCCAGCCCAGCGTTTCTCATGATGTCCTCTGCATATAAGTTAAATAAGCAGGGTGACAATATACAGCCTTGACGTACTCCTTTTCCTATTTTGAACCAGTCTGTTGTTCCATGTCCAGTTCTAACTGTTGCTTCCTGACCCGCATACAGGTTTCTCAAGAGACAGGTCACGTGGTCTGGTATTCCCATCTCTTTCAGAATTTTCCACAGTTTATTGTGATCCACACAGTCAAGGGCTTTGGCATAGTCAATAAAGCAGAAATAGATGTTTTTCTGGAACTCTCTTGCTTTTTCAATGATCCAGCGGATATTGGCAATTTGATCTCTGGTTCTTCTTCCTTTTCTAAAACCAGCTTGAACATCTGGAAGTTCACGGTTCACGTATTACTGAAGCCTGGTGTAGAGAATTTTGAGCATTACTTTACTAGCGTGTGAGATGAGTGCAATTGTGCGGTAGTTTGAGCATTCTTTGGCATTACCTTTCTTTGGGATTGGAACGAAAACTGACCTTTTCCAGTCCTGCGGCCAGTGCTGAGTTTTCCAAATTTGCTGGCATATCGAGTGCAGCACTTTCAGAGCATCGTCTTTCAGGATTTGAAATAGCTCAACTGGAATTCCATCACCTCCACGAGCTTTGTTTGTAGTGATGCTTTCTAAGGTCCACTTGACTTCACATTCCAGGATGTCTGGCTCTAGGTGAGTGATCAAACCATCGTGATTATCTGGGTCGTGAATATCTTTTTTGTACAGTTCTTCTGTGTATTCCTGCCACTTCTTCTTAATATCTTCTGCTTCTGTTAGGTCCATATCATTTCTGTCCTTTATTGAGCCTATCTTTGCATGAAATGTTCCTTTGGTATCTCTAAGTTTCTTGAAGAGATCTCTAGTCTTTCCCAATCTGTTGTTTTCCTCTATTTGCACTGATCACTGAGGAAGGCTTTCTTATCTCTCCTTGCTATTCTTTGGAACTCTGCATTCAAATGGGAATATCTTTCCTTTTCTCCTTTGCTTTTCGCTTCTCTTCTCTTCCCAGCTATCTGTAAGGCTTCCTCAGACAGCCGTTTTGCTTTTTTGCATTTCTTTTCCGTGGGGATGGTCTTGATCCCTGTCTCCTGTACCATGTCACGAACCTCTGTCCATAGTTTATCACGCACTCTGTCTATCAGATCTAGTCCGTTAAATCTATTTGTCACTTCTACTGTATACTCATAAGGAATTTGATCTAGGTCATACCTGAATGGACTAATGGTTTCCCCCACTTTCTTCAATTTAAGTCTGAATTTGGCAATAAGCAGTTCATAATCTGAGCCAGTCTACTCCCGGTCTTGTTTTTGCTGACTGTATAGAGCTGCTCCATCTTTGGCTGCAAAGAATGTAATATGGGTTAAAAAACACAAACATTTATTATCTCATAATTTCTGTGGGGTGGGAATTCTGAAACTGCTTAGCTTGATGATTCTGGTTCAGGATCTCTCCTGAGGTTGTGTCAAGATGTTGGCTGGAGTTTGAACCATCTAAAGGTTAGACTGGGGCTAGAGAGTCTATTCACTTACATGGACAATGAGTTGGTGCTGGCTGTTAGCAGGAAGTCTCAGTTCTCTGCCATATAGACTTCTTTATAGGGCTGCTTAAGTGTCCTTACCACATGGCAGCTACCGCCCTCCAGACGGAGTAATTCAAGAGAGAGCAATATATTTTATGACATAGCCTTATAAGTCATGCATCATCTTTTCCGCAATATCCTATTGGTTATGTAGGTTAGCCCTGTTCAGTGTGAGAGCTACACAAGAGTGTGCCTTCCAGGAGACAAGACAGGCCATCTTGATGGCTCACTACCACACCAACTAAGCTGAAGTACAGAATTATTTAGCTTGGCACATATCAAGCACATTTTGAGCCCTAATTAAATGTTAACTATTCTTACTATTCTTAATTTGTTCCCTGCATGCATGTATGCTCAGTCGTGTCTGATTCTTTGTGACCCCATGGACTGTAGCCTGCTAGGCTCCTTTTTCCATGGGATGTTCCAGGCAAGAATACTGGAGTGGGTTGCCATTTCCTCCCCCAGGGGATCTTCCCAACCCAGCGATCGAACCCAAGGCTCCTGTGTCTCTTGAATTGCAGGTGGATTCTATACTGCTTGAGCCATCAAGGAAGCCCCCTTAATTTGCTGAAAGTAGTTTAAAAGTTAAGGCATAATTTCTGTTCAAAATTTGGAAATTGTTAAAATAAAGCACAGAGCAGAAATTTTAAATAAATAGAAAAACCCCATTTCTTACTTATTTCTATTTTTATCACCCAGAATAGTACATATAAATTAAAGCAGTGAGATTTGTCAAAATAAAATGAAACATCAGAATCCTTATAGTGCCTATTTTTTAAAAATTTTTGTTAACTTCAAACATTAGGTACTTTTCAGTATAATCTCACATTTAGTTTACATCATTCGTTTGAGATTATAAATAAACAAGAAAGAGATTAAGTTCAGTTCAATATGATAAATGTTCCTCAGTGTTCTGTAAGTTCATAAATTCCTTTTTATTCTGAATACAATAAATGTTTGGTTTAAAAGACATCTTTTGATTTTAAATGGCAGAAATCAATTAAGTCTATTTTGGGAGACCAGGGGGCATTAATGCTCACATAATTGTTAGTGGTGGAACAGTGTATGAAAATAGCCGGACCCGGGGGTTCAAATGATATCATCAGGTCATTTCCTAACTTGCTTATTTTCCACCTTGTGGTGGGCAACATGATTAGGAGCATCCCCATCACCACCACCTTTATAGCATCACAGTAAAAGAGAGAGAAGACCCTTCCTTCCTAGCACCCCTCCCAGCTTGAAGTCACATGCTCACTCTGAGCCAATCACTGTAGTTAGGGAGATGGGCATTCTGATTGGCCAACCTGGTTGATGCATGTATGTAAGATGACAGTGATAATGGTGTTGGTGAGGGCTAGTCATTGGGGTGAAATTAAGGGACACTGTAATTTTTATTTCCACCAGCTTAACAAAGGAACCAGAAGAAAATGGTTGTAAAGTATGTAGAAAAAGGAAAGTTATACCTACCATAGTTGATTATGAATAAGTAGAATTCATGACAGATATAGTCTATAAAATGAATTAAAAAGAAATTCCAGATAACTATATTTCCCAATTATATACAGGGATACCTTAGAGATATTGTGCGTTTGTTTCCACACCACCACAGTGAAGTGAATGCATGCGTGCTAAGTCGCTTCAGTTGAGCCATTCAAATTTTTTGGTTTCCCAGTGCATATAAAAGTTATATTTACACTATATTGTGCAGTCTATTAATTGTGCAATAGCATTATGTCTTAAAAGTGTACATACCATAAGTAAAAAATACTATATTGCTAAAAAGTGCTAACCATCAACTGAGCTTTCGTCGTCAAAATGTTTGCAGTAGTATCATCAAGGATCATAATCACAGATTGTTATAACACATATAATAATAATGAAAAGTTTGAAATTTTAGAAGAATTACCAAAATGTGACACAGAGACATGAAGTAAGCAAATGCTGTTGGAAAAATGGTGCTGATAGACTTCTTGACACAGAGTTGCCACAACTTTTCAATTTGTTAGAAATGCAAAATCTGTGAAGCATAATTAAACAATGAAGCACAATAAAAGAAAGTATGCTGCTGCTGCTGCTAAGTCACTTCAGTCGTGTCCGACTCTGTACGACCCCAGAGACGGCCGCCCACCAGGCTCCCCCGTCCCTGGGATTCTCCAGGCAAGAACATTGGAGTGGGTTGCCATTGCCTTCTCTGAAAAGAAAGTATACCTGTATATAATATTTTATCTTAGATTTTATAAAGGAAGAAAGTGGAGGGTATGCATATCTTATGGCTAAAAGATTAAAATTTATCTCCCTCATGAGGAAAAATTATTTCCTGCTCATTTTTAGAAAGGTGAGCCACACTAAAGTTAACTTTTTAATAATCCATGATTCTAATATATAACATCTTGAAGTGTAGAAAGCTGCACAGGAATCTTTTGAAGGTTGTACAGACCAATAGTTTTAAATTAGATTAAGAGAAATCGATTCAAGAACTATTTGTTGCTGAAGGATGTTGGAGATGCAAAGGAAAAGAATCCTCAATACCTCTGATCGCTCTGTCTTATCTGGAGGGGTCCTATATGAGCTTTTCTTTGAAGGGAAGGTTCTGTTACTAAGAAACTAGTTTAGAAAACTGGTGTCATGTAAAAGATAATTCTAGAGTTTTAGAATCTATATATATTTCTACATCCATGAGTCATTCAACAAACATTTGTTTAGTGTTCGCTATACACAATGGTGGACAAACAAGCAAAACACATTGCTCTTGTCTCTTAGAGCTAAGAATTTAATATACATTTGTTGCTGTTCTAGGGTTCTTACAAGCTCAGACCAGAAATGCTCCAAGTCTACTAACATTTGACAGATATTTAGCATGTTTCAGGGGCTTCTGTGGTGGCTCAGGCAGTAAAAATTCTGCCTGCAGTGTAGGAGACCTGTGTTGGATCCCTGAGTCAGGAAGATCCCCTGGAGAAGAGAATGTCTACCTACTCCAGTATTCTTGCTTGGAGAATTCCCTGAACAGAGGAGCTTGATGGGCTGCAGTGTATGGGGCTGCAAAGAGTCTGAAGTGACTAACACTTTCACTTTTCTTTTTTCACTAGCAAGTTTCTATTACATGCCAGGTAGTAGATAGAGCAGTGTTACAGGTGGGTGCTGGGAATGCAAAGATGAATAACAGTCTCCTCTCTCAGAAAATCACAGATCAATGCTTTGCTTCTTGGTCTCAAGGATGGTGGACTTTTGACCTCCTCTTACATTTTCATTTTCAGTGAAGGAGGAAATATGAAGTGAGTGTTATCTTCCATATTTCTCATTTCCCCTCCTCAACAACGAAATTCCTTCTGTAGGGTTTAAGGGACCTCTATGAAGAAAAATGACAGCAATACAATAGCTCTTGGGTGGCCAAATCACAATTCATGAACTATTTGTAGACCCCAAGAGGACTATTCAGTATCAACCTCATTCTTAACAGTGGAACAATATTTCAAATGCAGAGCCTTCTTGGAGGGAAAAACTACATGTTTTTATTTATAGCATCTATACTTTAATGCAAAATTCTTAGAATAGAGTTTCTGAAAGTGTGGATCACCTATGTTAGAATCACATGGGAAACTTGTTGAAAATGTAGATTTCTGTAGCCATCCTAGAACTTCCAAATGAGAATCAGCAGACTTTAGAGTTCAGCAGTTTAAACAAAGACTCTAAGTGGGCCATAGACACACTGAAGTTTCAGAAATAAGACTTTAAAAACTTAAGTTGCTGTATAACATACCAGATGGGTAGCCAATTGTACTCTGGAATGTATCCATTCATTGTTATAAGTATGCAGCTTTAATAAACTCTATTAAAACATCAGCAGCTCATCAATATACCATTAAATAAAGCCATCTTGGCCTGGTAGCTATTAAGGAGTTCCTCTCCACACATCAGTTTTCTATTCTAACCCAGATCAGTGACTGTTGGTTTGATAGTAGCAAACCCATGTTGTTCCTTGTCACAATGACCTAGGGATGCAATGACATTAACAACAGCGTATCCCTCTGGCTCTTCACCAAGTGATCCCATCCCTTCCTAGATTCCTCCTATGACATCTAGGAGGTCCATATGTGCTCTCATGTGGTCCCTTGATGGCATCATCTCCTTTCTTGCTTTAACATTTGCAATAATATTGCTCTGGCACTAACACTGTCGTGTCCAGCAGCTCTCCAGGATGCTGTGATTTTCTGCTCCCAACTTTTCCAAACCCAGTGGCTCAGTTTGGTCTGGCTTTCATAACTGCAGCTTCAACAGGCTACCCTGCCAGTGTGGAGTGCTTGCTTCCTAGCCCTGTGTTGCCTTCTGCAGCACAAAGGTAGAGTCAGTGGATCTACTTTTACTCTCAGTGTCTTTCCGGAGAGTGGAGTGGTGTGATTCTTAATTGGTTACATATTCCTATGAGTGGAAGTTGATCAGAAGTCATTTATGGTAGGATTTAGGAGGTCGGGTAGGGAGCTGATGACACTCCACTTGATCATATTTTTTTTTTACAAAGGTTCTTCAACTTCATATCAATTTTGTTAACCTCAATACCTTCCCTGGTAGGCTGAGTTTATTTTTGCCATAGGATGTTTTAATATTAACAGGATACTTTCATTTTAACAATGCCATCTAGGACTCAAGGCTTTCTGTCTTCTATAGATCATTGGCTTGTCCTCACACTGGTTCCCTCTGTGGTCACAGGATGGCTACAGTAGTGCCAGGCATCAACTCTAGACCCAATATTCAAAAAAAGAGCGTCCATCTCTTCCTGTATGTCTGTTTTAATACTGAGGAAACCTGTCTGAAAAAATTTGCAACAAGTTATCCCTTAATTTCATGGGCTGGAACTGGGTTGCATACTCACCCTTAAACCAGTCACAAGGGAAAACAGGTTGAACTGTTGGGTTTTTTTCCCTTAGAATATTCAGCATTTCCTCCCTGAAAGCTAGACACATGAATAAAGTTGGGATGTTCCTAGTTGAAAAAAAAGAGGTAGGTTTGAATAAAGAGTCTCTACAGAAAGATGATGAAAATCATTGGCTCTTGAAAACCAATGGAGCTGTTTATATCCTAGCCTCTGGCATGTTGATAACCCCTAGATGTTCACTCTGGAACCCCAGAATAGTCAGAAGAATATCTTAGATCTTGACTTACCATAATAGAAAAGTTTTTAATTTTTCACTAGTTATCTATGATGCAATTTCTCATTTTTTTCCTAAATCCCTCCTGCTTTGTCTGTTTTTGTGTTAAAAAAAAACCAAAAACAAAAACTAACTTGCAATGCTTTGAGGTAGATGTAAATATAATAAAGATTTAATAATGAAACAAAGGAATCCCCTGGCAGTCCAGTGGTTAGGATTCACTGCTCTCACTGCAAGGGGCTGGATTCGATCCCTGGGCAGGGAACTAGGATTCTGCAAGCAGCTTGATGCAGTATATATATATTTGTTGTTGTTCAATCGCTCAGTCATGTCCGACTCTTTGCAACCCCATGGACTGCAGCACAGCAGGCTTTCCTGTCCTTTAGTATCTCCTGGAGCTTGCTGAAACTCATGTCCATTGAGTCAGTGATTCCATCCAACCATCTCATCCTCTGTTGGCACCTTCTCCTCCTGCCTTCAATCTTTCCCAGCATCAGGGTCTTTTCCAATGAGTCAGTTCTTTGCATCAGATGGCCAAAGTATTGGAGCTTCAGTTTCAGCATCAGTCCTTACAGTGAGTATTCAAGACTGATTTCCTTTAAGATTGATTGGTTTGAACTCCTTGCAGTCCAAGGGACTCTCAAGAGCCTTCTCCAACACCAGACTTCTTCATGGTCCATCTCTCACATCCATACGTGACTACTGGAAAAACCATAGCTTTGACTACACAGACCTTTGTCAGCAAGATAATGTCTCTGCTTTTTAATATGCTGTCTAGGTTTGTCACAGCCTTTCTTTCAAGTAGTAAGTGTCTTTTAATTACATGGCTGCAGTCACCATCTGCAGTGATTTTGGAGCCCAAGAAAATAAAGTCTGTTATTCTATCCATTGTTTCCCCATCTATTTGCCATGAAATGATGGGACTGTATGCCATGACCTGGCATAGTTTTTTGAATGTTGAGTATTAAGCCAACTTTTTCACTTTCCTCTTTCACTTTCATCAAGAGGTTCTTTAGTTTGTCTTCACTTTCTGCCATAAGGTTGGAGTCATCTGCGTATCTGAGGTTATTGATAATTCTCCTTGCAGTCTTGATTTCAGCTTGTGCTTCATCCGGCCCGGCATTTCGCATGATGTACTCTGCATATACGTTAAATAGGCAGGGTAACAATATACAGCCTTGATGTACTCCTTTCCCAATTTGGAACCGGTTCATTGTTTCATTACTGGCTCTAACTGTCGCCTCTTGACCTGCATACAGATTTCTTAGGAGGCAGGTAACGTGGTCTGATATTCCCATCTCTTTAAGAATTTTCCATAGTTTTTTATTGTGATCCATACAGTCAAAGGTTTTAGTGTGATCAATGAAGCAGAAGTAGATATTTTTCTGGAAGTTTCTTTTTCGATGATCCAATGGATGTTGGCAATTTGATCTCTTGTTCCTCTGACTGTTCTAAATCCTACTTGAACATCTGGAAATTCTCAGTTCATGTACTGTTGAAGCCTGGCTTAGGGAATTTTGAGCATTACTTTGCTAGCATGTGAAATGAGTGCAGTTGTGTGATAGCTTCAACATTCTTTGGCATTGCCTTTCTTTGGGATTGGAATGAAAACTGACCATTTTCAGTGCTGTGGCCACTGCTGAGTTTTCCAAATTTTCTGGCATATTGAATACAGCACTTGTACAGCATCATCTTTTAGGATTTGAAATATCTCAGCTGGAATTCCATCACTTCGACTAGTTTTGTTCATAGTGGTGCTTCCTAAGGCCCACTTGACTTTACATTCCAAGATGCCTGGCTCTAGGTGAGTGATCCCAGCATTGTGATTATCTGGGTCATTAAGATCTTTTTTGTATAGTTCTTCTGTATATTCTTGCCACCTCTTCTTAATATCTTCTGCTTCTGTTAGGTGCATACCATTTCTGTGCCCATCTTTGCATGAAGTTTTCCCTTGGTATCTCTAATTTTATTGAAGATATCTCTAATATTTCCCATTCTACTGCTTTCCTCTATTTCTTTGCATTGTTCATTTGGGAAGGCTTTCTTATATCTCCTTGCTATTCTTGGAACTCTGCATTCAGATGGGTATGTCTTTCCTTTTGTCTTAACTTTTCACAAACACCCAATCACTTCAATGGCAGGAGTAACATGAGTCACTGACCACAGTTTCACTTCAAATGAAAACTGCCAAGGGGACGCACTTTGCTTCAATCCTAAAGTGGAGATGTGTTCAAAAAGTTAACAGAGGGAGGTAGAGAGGGAAGAAGGAAGGCAGGAATGAAATTAGAAGGGAGAGAATAAATCCTCCAAATCTCTCAAAGAACAATTGCAACTAGCCATTAAAGTTAATTGGAACAAAGTGTCAGAAACAGAACTTTGAAAATTTCATTGATGTTTACTCTAAAACCTACTTTCTCCAAAGCTTCTGTGTGTTGCATTATTTGGTTTTACTTCTAGGGCTTGTGCTCAAAGCAGCAGATGTGGGAGCAAAAATAAAATAAGAAGGACTTCAGTATTCTGGAGTAAATTGCTTTCCACTGCATTAGTGAGAGAGAACAGATTGTAACTAGGATAAGAGCAGTGTAAATAATTTTAAGTGTGCAATAGCACACAGCATCGATTTAAATGACCTGGTAACTCGGCACCATCCCAGGCAATTATTCCCTAAGCAGGATTTATGTCATGTGTTGTCAAAAAGCAGTCCAAACCTTGGACCCAGATACACATCTAGATATATGTTTAGAAGTTGCTCTTCTTAACTGGAAAAGACTTTTGGATTGCTTTGTTATTAAACGCAGGAAGACCATTTTCTCTTTCTTGTTCCTTAAATTTAATATGGAAATAGTCTGCCTTTCCCTGTCTTATAAATATTTTGAAGATACACATGCAGGTTTGATTTGAAAAATATCTGAAAGGATGACAGCATTTGTCACTATGAATGAAGGTTTTAAAGTCTTACACTTTTATTTCTAATGATATACTTCATCTACATCTAAAACTATTCCTGGGCTTTTAGGGAAACTGCAGAAGAAATTAAAATATTTCAGTACCCCCGCCCCAGTTGCATTTCTTTCTGGGAGGCAGCAGCAAGTCTTGGAATCACATAATGCACCACATGTTAATGTCATAGCCTCAGATTGTCTGGGTAAATGCCAAGGAGCACATCACAGTTAGTAATGAACCTTCCATTGACAACTCAGTCAGCCTTTGACTTCACATTTTATGGCTCCCCACTCTGCCTGACATTATATTTCAGGACTACAGTTGGAATGTTGAGCACAGCAGTTTGTACATTCTAATCTCAGGTGCTCAGAGGCGTTGGTGGATTTTTCTTTTCAGTTTGCAGCAAAATGCCTCATGAACCTGAGGTTTAAACTTGGCTATAATTTTGGCAACAGAGCTGCCAATCAAGAGCTGAAGTAACCCTTTCATTTGCTATCCTTTCCTCTCACTTATGACTTGCCAAAGCTGAGCCGGATCTCTAGGACTCAGGTGGTATTCTGAGTTAATGTACAGAATCTGTACGTGTAGAAGATATTATGTATAGGATATAGAATGCTGGGTTCTAAAGCTGGTCTCTGTAGCCTCTCCAACTGTTGTTGCTGCTGCTTGCTGTTACTTAACACCCCTACCTTTGTTTATCCATCTCATAAACAAGGCTCCTTCAAACTCTCTCCATCTTAGTTTGCTTATTGTGATGAGATAAATTTATTTCTCTCTCTCATTCTTCCTCCTTCATGGGAATCAAACACATTAAAATTAGGAAAGTAAAAGGAGGAGTTAGTAGTGCAGATTAAATGAGGAAAGAAACAGAAACTCGAGCTGTGCAAAGATAAGATTTACTTTGGCAGTATAAAACTATTTACTGTCTTACAGATCATTTGCTTGAAGCTTCCCAAGTACTGCTCCCTATGTACACCCTTGTGCACAAATGGTTGTTAACTTGGTCCAGAGACTTGAGAAAAAGAGGAAGGCCCTCAGGCACAAATGCAGAGGGATCAAATAGACCTTCCTTGGCCTTGCCAAAGAGGTCTGCTTTCCTAGTGATTCTGGGGGTAAAAGTTGGAGGCAATGTACAAGGAACAATTAGAACATCTATATTTTCTGTGAGTACTTGACTGCAAGTAAGGGTTTTAAAAATGAACTGTACTGTCCCTCTTATCCATCCAAAGAGCAATACTGGGGCTATTCTAAATTAACTCCAAGCTTCCTCATGTTGAATGGAAGCCCAAAAAGGTTTGCCACCATGAACGTTATGAAAGAGCTCTGTCTTTCTCTGTACCTTAAACATGCAGACTGATTTCTGCATGAAATTATTTCATTATTTCAGTCAATGCATTCAGTAAATGAAGCTCAGATAATGTATGATTTGTCAGCACCCATAGGATGTGTTGGAACAGGTCATCAAAATCAGATTGTTCATCTGACTATAATACACTGCATAGCACCTACAAATGAGGACCTCAAACAATAATTTGGGAATGTTCTTGCCTATATGGCTTCTTGTGTAAAGCTCTTTGGAGATAAGAAGATTGGCCCTAGGTCTCTGGATCTCACCAGGCTCTTGATTTGCTTAATTTAGCAAAATCAGATACTTTACACCCATTGCATTAGCCATACTCATTTGTTTTCCATAGACATATAAATTCTAGGGAATGAGAAGTTTAATCAGAAGGAAATTTGAGAGCAAATCCTTAAAAGTTGTGGTAGAGATGCTATTTGGTCCAGCTCATTGCTTCCTACGCTGCAGTTTTCTATCACAGTTGTTTTTCTGTGCATAACAAATCAAGATCATAAACCAAAAAATAAAGCAAGGAATCATGAGTTTTCAAAGCTAGTGGAGATTTTATAGATCATCCTATTGAAAGCTAAAGAAACAGGCCCAGAGACTGCATACTTCCATTCACTGACAATTTTTCATTTACCTTTTACTAAGTACCTGGCACTGATCTAGTTACTGTAAATACCAAGTTGTAAAGAAAACACTCTTAAGTTTCTGTCCTCATGGCATTTACATTCAATTGAGGAGTGAAGAAGTGTGGGTGTGGGTTTGAGCAGAAAGAATGTCAGAGAGTAATGGGTGCTAGGAACAGAAACAGATTTCAGGGAAGAAACCGAGCAGTAAGATTAGAAGTGGGAGCTCTTTTGGATCTGATGGAAAACACTGAGGCAGTTTGAACAAACACCTGATTGATGCAAGGGACAAGCTCCTTGACTGTTTTAGGGAAGGAGTTCCAGGCAGAGAGAACAGTAAGTGCAGAGAGGCTGTAATGTGTGTTTGAGAGAGAGTGAGAATGTGTCTGGAACTCTGTGAGCGAGAAGGATGTGTGAGATGAGATCACACGCTTCCAGGGTTCGGTTGTGTAAATAAAGCCTTGAACGCCAAGATAAGAAACTTAGCATCTATTCTAAGTGTGATAGGACAAGATCAGTGATGGTTGGGTTTCAGGAAAGAGGGTGACATGATCCCATTTACTTTTGAACTGAGCATACTGTCTGCTATGTGGACTAAAACAGTAGTGTGTACAAGACAGGAAGCAATAAAACCAGTTAGAGGATTGTAACAGTCCAGGGAACAGCTGGGCATGATTGAAATCAAGTGACAGGTAGTCCGATTTTAGGAATATTCTGAAGACAGAATTAATAGGATTTCCTGAGGGGTTGGGTACGTTGAAAAAATAAACAGGCATATGAAAAATTTACAAGTTAGCTTGAGCAAAAATCAATTTGAATTGGGCAACGCCAAACAGAAAGTGGTTAGGAGCACTCCTGGACAGAAGCCAGGGGGAAGATGTCCATGAAGCAAGCAGGGAGCAGAGAACACAAGTTACCTGATTGGCTATAGCATAAAGCCTAGTTGGCTGTTTATGGTCGGCTGTTTGTGTCTTTAGTGTTTTGATTTCATAACCTCGAGGCATTTACTGGTTTAGATTTTGATTTGCTAACTAGGTCGCCAAGATTGTAGAGCCACCTCAGTCTAATTAATGGCCTCTTTGTTTAATTAATGTAATGGGTATGGAGTGTAAAAGAAAGGGAAGTGTCAAAGATGATTTCTAGGCTTTTGATGAGAGCACCTGGGAGGATGGAGATGCCACTTTTTAAATGGGACAAAGAGATGAAGTAGATTTGGAATGGGGACAGAGAAATCAAGAGTCTCTTGATTATGATTTTGGATGGGTTAAATTCAAGACAAGTATTAGTCACCCAAACAGCAATGTCAGGAGGCCGTGGAATAGATGAGTCTGCAGGTCAGGGAGATTTGGGGTCTAGAGATATAAACTGTGACTGAGCATGGTGAAAATTTGAGAATCATGATCATTGGCTTATTTAAGATCCCCCTTGGCAGATCTGAGACCTGAAGCCTAAACTTCTGCCTTCTTCTTTGTTCCATATCTGACTGTATCTAGATGGCTTATTAAAACAGACTTGGCAGAAGTCAGCATGTTATTTGAGTATTGTTTTAATTTAATATATACATATATATATACACACACACCTTACATGTAATATTTTGTGTATATATAAATGTATTATACACATATAAAATGCATTCAAGGAAATAAAGGCTAAATTCAGTAAGAGAAAATCCTGGCTATATTAATAAAAGAGACCTTATAGTAATCTTTAAAACTTGGCAGTGTTTTCTGAACTGTAAAAGTGTGCATGTGTGCTCAGTTGCTCAGTAGTGTCCAACTCTCTGCAATCCCAGGGAATGCAACTCGCCAGGCTCCTCTGTCCATGGGATTGTCCCAAGGCAAGAATACTGGTTGCCATGTCCTCCTCCGGGATCAAACCAGAGTCTCTTGCATTGGCAGGTAGACATTTTACCACTGAGCCACCTGAGAAGCCCTGAACTATAAAAGAAAAGCCCTTAACTAGGCACAGTGTTGCATCTAAAGTTCAAACAGCGTATCAGCCAGAGTGCCTTAGCTAACTTGAACCCTGGGGGATAGTTGAGTTCTCGAGAACTCAATATTAACTGTTCTCAATTTCACATGTGGCTTTATAGAGTAAGCAAAATGTCACTAAAGTACACCTGGAATATATAGTGACTCATGAGCCCAGGTGGGATGTTCCATTTGACTCCAGTTGTTAGAGGAGAGTGGCTATGTGCCAAATAGCTGGGATGCTGAATAGGATCCTCCTGGAAAGAGCTCCTGTATTTCAAGTGGCAGATCAGAGGAAAAGGGAGAGGGATCATAGAACAGCATGTAAACTACTGTGGAGAAGGAAGGACTACACCTGATAGTATATCTTCTGATTCAAAGAATTCAGAGCTAAAAGTCTTATTTAACAAGATTGTCTACAGGCTCACCTAATTTTACTGTACTTCAGATACTCCATTATTTTATAAACTGAATTTTTGTGGCATCCCTGCAGCAAGCAAATCTATAGGCATTATTTTTCCAACAGTATTTGCTCACTTTTATCTCTCTGTCACATTTTGGTAATTCTGCAATATTTCAGACTTTTTCATGATTATATTTGTTATGCTGATCTGTGACTAGTGATCCTTGAAGTTACTATTGCAAAAAGATGACTATTTGCTGAAAGCTCAGATAATGGTTAGTAATTTTTAGCAATAAAGTATTATTTAATTATGGTATGTACATTTTTTGACATAATGCTATTGTACATTTAATGGACTACAGTATAGTATAAACATAACTTTTATGTACAGTGGCAAACCAAAAAATTCATATACTCTCTTTACTGCAGTGATCTGGAACCAAAGTCACAATATCTCTGAGGTATGCCTGTATTAGAAACCAAGTTTCAAGAAATCATGATAATTATTTGAGGATCACTATTACAATGGCATTTTTGAAGAGTTAAATTGTTGGCAAAGGAGAATGTCTAATGTTGCACAGAAATGGGATAATTTGGGAGATCCTGTTTTTAGGATGCATAATAGCACTACTAGATGGACAAATTCCTTTCCTGAGTTGCATTGCCTATTTTTTAAAATATTTTTATTTATTTATTTATTTATTTATTTTCAGCTGCATTGGGTCTTCCAGGCTTTACTCTAGTTGTGGCAAGCAGGGGCTACTTCTCTAGTTGTGCTGTATGGGCTTGTCATTGCAGTGGCTTCTCTTGTTGAAGTACAGGCTCTAGGGTGTGCAAGCCTCAATAGCTGTGGCATGTAGGCTCAGTAGTTGTGGTGTGCAGGCTTAATTGCTCCATGGCATGTTCGATCTTCCAGGAATAGGGATCAAACCCATGTCTCCTGCATTGGCAGGCGGTTTCTGAGTCACTAGGGAAGCCCTATGCACTATTTTTGAAAAATTACAACTGGAGGAAAGACTGAGGTAATACCGAGAGGGTAGTATATCTAGTTTCAAACACTTATACATAGTCATTTATTTTATTTGATCTACATGAAAAAGCTGTGAGATGAGCAAGACAGATAAGAACGTCCCTATTTTCCAGATGAGACAGCGACACAGTCACTAAGTGATGGAGAAAGCACTCAATGCAGGGGAATCATTTACCGCTCATAGCAAGCAAAAGCATGTCAGTCCCCCAACCAACTTGGTGAAATAAGCATCAAGCGTCCCAGGAAGCCGAAGGTGCTGTCAATTGCCCTCCTTCCCCTCAGTCATGGATATATTTAACCAGAGTAATAATAAAACAAACCGGCAGCTGGCACCCTCGTAGAGCCAGCTCTGGGGCCCCCTCAGAAGAAAACTTTTTTCTGGATAGATCTCATCATTTCTTTCTTATTTCTCATTTGCTGTTTATTTTTAGGTTTAGTTTAAAGGAAACATTTTAAAATTTTAAAAAATTGGGGTGAACTGAACCAGATTGCAAGCACAAACCTGCCTTGAGAAACATGCAAGTTTAAAAAACAATTTTTTTTAAATTTTGCCTTCTTGATATCTGCACGATGTGATCCCAAACACCCAATCCCTCAGACACTCTGTAGAAGGCTCTTCCCCACATCCAGACCCTGAGTCCTCAGTCACCTGGCAAGAGGAGTACAAACTCGTTATTTATACTGTTAAATATTTATACGCTTATACTATTAAAAACAGAATATGCTAATAAAAATAATAATGTTGTTGTTCATTCGTTAGGTCATATCTGATTCTTTCCAAATCCATGGACTGCAGCACCCCAGACTTCCCTGTCCTTCAATATCTCCCAGTTCCTCAAATTCCTGTCCTTTGGGTCGATGATGCCATGCAATTATCTTGTACTCTGTCACCCCCTTCTCCTCCTGTCCTCAATTTTCTCAACATCAAGGTCTTTTCCAGTGAGTTGGCTCTATGCATCAGGTGGCCAGAGTATTGGAGCTTCAGCTTCAGCATCAGACCTTCTAATGAAAATTCAGGGTTGATTTCCTTTAGGATTGACTGGTTTGATCTCTTTGCTGTCCAGGGGACTCTCAAGAGTCTTCTCTAGCACCACAGTTCAAAAGCATCAATTCTTCAGTGCTCAGCTTTCTTTATGGTCCAACTCTCATATCCATACATGACTACTGGAAAAACCATCTAGCTTTGAATAGATGGACCTCTGTAGGCACAGTGATGTCTCTGCTTATTGGCAATCATTTATTGACATCCTAGTACATCACAGTCACTAATACACAGTCCCCATGGAAGCTGGGGGATGTGACTATTCACATTTTAAAATCAGGAAGTAACTTACCTAGGGACAGACAGGTTTCAACTGGCTGGTGCTAAAACAAACCTTTCATCTGCATTGCCCTCATCCCCCTGAACCTCAGGCTTCCAAAGACAGGGTCACTGCACTTACATCTGAGGGAGACAGATTGAATTTCCACTGCTTTAAAGGCAGAAGCTAAATTGCTTCCTACCAGAATGACAGCTGGATTAGAACAGACACATCTCCTTGAATTCTTAGAGAGTCAGCAGGGAGGTGGATCCTGCAAAGGTTCCAAAGACCTGAGCTCACATGATCCATCTGCTTCTTACTGGTGGCTGCACTGACCCTCAACTCCCAAAACCGCCTCCTTTACTTCATCTGTAGAATAGGAACTCTGGGAGATGCACTGCCCATTCTCTTGCCTTGCTGTAGACCCAAGTGTGTAAATGAATGAAGGAAAGTGCTTGCCCATTGAAAAACTCCCTGCATGTGGGATTACATGTGGGAAACAATGGGGAACAATGGAAACAGTGAGAGACTTTATTTTGGGGGGCTCCAAAATCACTGCAGATGGTGACTGTAGCCATGAAATTAAAAGACGCTTGCTCCTTGAAAGAAAAGCTATGACCAACCTAGACAGCATATTAAGAAGCAGTGACATTATTTTGCCAACAAAGGTCCGTCTAGTCAAAGCTATGGTTTTTCCAATAGTCATGAATGGATGTGAGAGTTGGACTATAAAGAAATCTGAGCGCTGAAGAGTTGATGCTTTTGAACTGTTGTGCCAGAGAAGACTCTTGAGAGTCCCTTGGACTGTAAGGAGATCCAACCAGCCAATCGTAAAGGAAATCAGTCCTGAATATTCATTGGAAGGACTGATGGTGAAGCTGAAACTCCAATACTTTGGTCAGCTGATGTGAAGAACCAACTCATTGGAAAAGACCCTGATGCTGGGAAAGATTGAAGGTGGTAGGAGAAGGGGATGACAGAGGATGAGATGGTTGGATGGCATCACTGACACTCTGGACATGAGTTTGAGTAGGCTCCAGGAGTTGGTGATGGACAGGGAAGCCTGGCGTGCTGCAATCCATGGGTTTGCAAAGAGTCAAACACGACTGAGCAATTGAACTGAGCTGAACTGATGTGGGATTACTGTGATTTTTTTATTTTTCTCATTTAAAAAGGAATGTTTTGAGAATTTTTGGTATCTCTATAGTCAGCTACGGTAAAACCTGCTCAACGTGTTTACTTACCACTCCCTCCTAGTAACTATGTAGCAAAGGAAACTATAATCAATTTGTGAGGCAGAAGCCGCAGACAAAGGATCACGTTTTCAATAAATCATGGGGCGGGGCTGATTCTGCTGGTGCTGCCAACATGTGCCAAATGTGTCTCTCAGCTTGCTCTCTTGGTAACAGGTGTTCACACGGTGGCAAGGATGGAGAGCAGGCCTCCCCGCACTTTGCCTGTCTTTCACTTGTCAAGAGTTTTGACAGGCTTTTTGCAGTTCTCTGTCACAGAGCTCCAAGCATCACTGCACAGCACGCAGCTTAAAGCGGCCCTGAGTCAGGAACTCGGAGAATCCCCCCTTAGAGGTTCTGTATAATGTGGGCAGCCCTTCTTCTTGGCATGTGTCTGCTTCATTCATCCTCCTGGTGGGCAGCACACAGGTCCAAATTTGTTCCACTGGTGATGGGGCTTTGCTCTGGGAAGCATATCAGACTAGATTTCTGTGCCAGTTTAAGGAGATCTAAAATATCCCTTTTCCTTGCTCTCATGTATCCAGTCAATAACATTTCCTTATATCACAGTCACTTGTTAAAGTGTCTGTCTCTCCTAGTCGACTCTCAGCTTTCTTTGATCAGGGACCCTGCAGTATTCCTGGCATACCTAGCAGTGCCTGACATGTAACAGAGACTAATAAGTATGTATCAGACTGAATCTTAATACAGTGCATCCAAGGAACCTGAAAATGGTAATTCCCCTGAAGGAAATGAGCCAGATTTCTTCTAATTATCAAAACTGTTTTGGCGATAACTGCCAAAATCTACGGCTTTCACCAATACTGGCTCCTAGTCCCAGGCTTAATGGCTATTTCTATAGTTGGTCATTATAATGTTGAAATCACCAATTAGGTTTTATTGTGTCCATTCAGCTTCATATATAGGGTAGCCACTATTAAAAAATACATATTTGTAGTAGTTTTTGCCATACATCGACATGAATCAGCCATGGATTCACATGTGCTGCCCCTCCCAAACCCTCCTCCCACCTCCCTCCCCCTCCCATCCCTCAGTGTCATCCCAACGCTCCATCCCTGAGCATCCGTCCCATGCATAGAACATGGAATGGTGTTCTGCTTCACATATGACAATATACATGTTTCAATGTTATTGTCCCAGAACGTCCAACCCTCACCTTCTCCCTCAGAGTCCACAGGACTGTTCTATGCATCTGTGTCTCTTATTCTGTCTCACATATAGGGTTACCATTACCATCTTTCAAATTCCATATACATGCATTAGTAGCCCCCAACTAAAATAAAAAAAATAATAATAATAAAAAAATATATATAAAATTAAAAAAAAAAATACATATTTGTGTGTGTGTGTGTGTATGTCACTCAGTCATGTGTGACTCTTTCCAACCCCATGGACTGTAGCCTGCCAGGCTCCTCTGTCCATGGAATGCTCCAGGCAAGAATATTGGAGTGGGTTGCCATTTCATTTTCTAGGGGCTCTTTAAGATCCAGGGATCGAACCTGGTTATCCTGCAATGCAGGCGGATTCTTTACTGTCTGAGCCACCATAGAAGTCCATATATATATATATATATATATATATGTATATATATATATATATATTGTTTTGTACCTCTAGGTACAGGACAGAATGTGCATTTTTTATTGCTCTCCTTTGCCTACTCACTGATGGCATGTTTTCTTTTGCTAAAATTTGTTGTTATTCTAGACACAGTCTGCATAATATAACATGTTTAATTTAATTCACATCACTAAATTAGTATTATGCAGGGTGAAACTGAAGGAGGGATTTTCCTATTTGGGTTCTTGGGAAACAGAAAGGAACTACACATACACAGACATCACCATCACTGACAACCTCTATCCTTCCTTGACTTCCCATATTTCTATTGAACCCCTGGGTAGTTATACAGGCTAGGAGAGGGTAATCACATTTCATGCTTGGGTGTGAGCTGATCACAAGGGGGTCAGGAAGGACCTCTCCCCTCCCCGGTGGAACTGTTTGGTTGGCCAGGTGCACTAATTTGGGTGAAGAGTTAATCAATTCCTGTGAAGCATCAGGCATTTGCAGCTTCAAAAATCTAAGCAGTGAACTTGCAGGAGCAATGGTTTGGTCTTTCTGCAGCAGATTCACAGGATCACTGTACAGAGTGCTGCTGCAATTTTCTCTTGGTGTTGCACACCTTTATCTTTGTCCATTGGAATCAAAGAATACATCTCTTTCTTTATGCAAAGAGAGAACTTTAATGCTGAAAGGGAATTTATAAATTATCTAGTCTAATCTGAATTTACGGAGAGTAACGTTTATGTTCTAAAAGGTTAAGTCAGTTTTTCAAGAGCATAGTAGGAGCTGATGACAGAACTGAGCTTAGAACCTGAGTGTTCAGATGTTCCTTCCACTGCTTTACAGCTGAGATCTGTTCTGCACACATCAGTCAGGTTCAGCTACACTGGTGGTGGTTTATTCGCTAAGTTGTGTCCAACTCTTGGCAACCCCATGGACTATAGCCCGCCAGGCTCCTCTGTCCATGGGGTTTTCCAGGCAAGAATACTGAAGTTGGTTGCCATTTCCTTCTCAAGGGGATCTTCCCCACTCAGGTATTGAACCTGGGTCTTCTGCATTGCAGGCGGATTCTATACCAGCTGAGCTACCAAGGAAGCCCTGTCAACTACTCTGGTGATTCTTAAATGTAAACGTTCATTTGAATCACCCAGAGAGTGTATTAAATGGCTCCAACTCCAGAGTTCTTGAGTCAGTAGTAGGTCTGGCTTGGGGATAAGAATCTGCATTTCTAATGAGTTCTCAGGGAATGCTGATGCTGCTGGGCCAGGGATCATACTTGAGGTAAGAAGCACTGAAATACACTAAAGCTGTCAAATACAACAGATGTTTTTCTTTCCTTACTGATTTGTTCAGCCCTTTATTCACTTATTCATCAGATATTTATTGAACACCAACTGAGTGCCTGGCATGTTTGCTGCTGTGGTTGGGAATAGGAAACATGAAGGTTAAAAAAAGGCATAATCCTCTTCTTGAAGAGTTCACAATTGGTAGAAAGGGACAAATGCGTAAATAATTACTGAGCAGTATTTTAAGTACAGTGATAGAAGTCTGCCCAAAGTGTAACAGTTGCACAACTCGAAAAGTAATGACAACATAGGGACTTTTCAGGGAAGGCTTTACCAGAGAGGTGACATTTGGGCTGGGCTTTGAAAGACAAGCAGGATTTCTTCACAAAAGGAATATTATAGGCTGAAGGGATAGAACATGCAAAGGCATGGAGAATGACATTTTTAGGAAGAGCTGGCTAAAGTGACAGGAACATGGAAGGGAGGGGCTGTGGTACAAAATTTAGAGAGTGGAAATAAAATAAAAATGGAAAGTTATGGCGGGTGAAATAACGAAAGGCATTCCATACAATGCCATTCATTTTGTGTGTAGCAGAAATGCTGAAGGGTTTTAAGGGGAAACATTGTATGACTACACTAGCTATAGTGTGGAGGGCAGATGAGAAGGGTTTCCAGAAAGCAAGGAGAAATTAAAAATCTACTATGGTAATCTACATGAGAAATGATAATAGCTGATCCAAAACAATAGCAATGGAAGTGGATAGGAAAGAGCTGTAAAGAGTTAAAATAATCAGGACTTATGAAAAGAAGAGAAAAATGACAAAGATACTCATAAATAATGCCACAATCTTTAGCTTTGCTGATAGTTGGAAATGCTATTGATGGAGACAGAAAAAAGAAGAGCACAAGTAGGTGAGAGCTAAGTTCATTTGGGCAAGTTGGGACTTGCGTCTGTAGAAAGACAGGATGCTCTACTGTTCCTTGGAAAGAGTCTGAGGTTCAGGAGAATGGTCCAAGATCAGGAGAGAGATTGAGGTAAAGTTGGGCAAGAGATAAGAAGAATTTCTTGTCCTGGATTATCATAGAAATTGCTGTCAGAGTGACAAGTGATATAACCTCAATTATAAAGAAGAGGAAAAACAAGAGATTAATGATACATGTTAAACTAAAGGATAACAAGGAAAAAAATGGAAAATCAGAATTTAAAATTTCTAATTCCACTAACTGAACATTTTTAGAATGTATGCTAAGAAAAAGACTGTAGCAACATGCATTCTCTATTGGGAGACCTGGGTTCAATCCCTAGGTTGGGAAGATCCCCTGGAGAAGGGAACGTCTACCCACTCCAGTATTCTGGCCCAGAGAATTCCATGGACTGTATAGTCCATGGGGTTACAAAGAGTCGGACACAACTGAGCGACTTTCACTTTCTCTTAGCCAAGCTACTACTGGTTCATCACTTGAGGTGTTGGGGAAATTCTTACCTGCTCTGGGCCTCAACCATCTCATCTGTAAAACAGGATTGCTGAGAGAGGAATAAATGATCCCTGTAAAGTATTTAGCTTGCATAATGCTTGGCACATAAAAAGGGTGCTGTAATTTTTTTTTTAATAGATTTAACAGTGGAACAGTTTTACTAGAAAAGAAAATATAGATTATCAAAGGAAACCACCAATAAAAGAACAAGTGAAGACTGTAACTATAAAGACAAATGCTATTCAGATGGTCCCTTCTTGCTCTTCCTAAGTGCCCAGAATGGCGATGTCTGTTTGGTCCAGTGTGCCACCTACTTTTGTTCCTAAACTCAGGTTTCGTTGCTTGCTTCTCAGAAACCAGTAACTGAGGGGAAAGCGTCAGTAGAAAGGAAAGGTGCTTTATTCAAAAAAGCTGGCAATCTGGGGAGAAGGCAGACTCATGTCTGGAGACCAACTCTGAAGATTCTGTTCAGACATGGTAATTTTCAAAGGGAAAAAGGAGAAACAACCTCATTTAATTGTTAAGGTAGGAGGTCACATTCTTCATCATTTCTCCATTGTGTGCAGGCTTGCTGATTTCTCTTGACCTTCTTGGATGCTCTCTTGCCTGCTTGGTCAGCCTGCAAATTTGCTAAGGGGGAAAGCTGGGGATAGAGAGTTAGTCATTTTTTAACTACTTAATTTTTCATTCTTACTCCTTTTAATCCACGAAAGGATTCAACAGGTTAGGCAGGACATTTTGTATATTCAGTAGAGCAGAAGACAGGAGTTAGATTAAATGTTATCAACTGACATCATTTTTATAATTAACGTTTTGGAGAAGCAGAAATAGGCTAACAGGAAAGGGGCAAAAGAGCTGCTTACAGATCCCCACTTGTCAGACATCATTCTGAGACTAGAGGTGAAGGTCCATCTTCTGTAACTTCTTTATTTGTTGTTGTTGACATTGTTGTTCATTTGTTCAGTTGCTAAGTTGTGTTCTACTTTTTGTAACCCCATGGACTGCAACTTTATGCTGACATAGGGTGCTATATGTCATCCTATGTCAGAGTAGAAGATACGGACATGGTTTTGTAGCATCTGTTTGGTGACAGTTTTAGTTGCCTACTTACATTTGTGGGCAGAGCAAGCTACAATTATTCTAATTCTCACAAAGATATAGATTATTATGAACAAGAGTGTTAATACCATTTTTCATCAGACACTGAGTCTATGACTCTCTTGTCATTATCATTAACTGCTTGAGCCTGCTCTTTTGTGACTCTGGGAGGCTTCAACTTTTCTACAAATAAGAAGCAGGGGACATAGAGGGCCTTTGTTCTTGGGGGGAGGGGGCCATGGGGTTCTGCTCAGTTCCACTATGATTATGATACCACAAACACTTCTGATTCCTTGTATTCAAACTTCTGATTCCTTGTATTCATTGCCTATGCTGTGTAACAGATTATCACAAACTTGACAACTTAAAACAAATCAAATTTGTTATCTCATTTCACAGCATAACTAGATACTCTGCTTAGGGTCTCACTGGGCTGAAACCAAGGTTTGGCTGGGGTTGGAGTTCTTCGTTCTCACAGGGCCCTCTTCTAAGCTCATAGGTGGTTGGCAGGATTCATTTCCTTCCAGTTGCAGAAGTGAGAGAGGGCTTCATTTCCCTTTGAGATGTTAGTCATTCCTAGTCACGTGACCTCCACAGGAAATTCTCACTATGGATGTTTGTTTTCTTCCTATGGATGTTTGTTTTCTTCCAGCCTCCAACTCACTCCTCATGCCTTGACTCCCCCTCATGCTTTTAATCTGTTTTCTCAGGTCTCTGACCTCTGGACCAAGATATAATGGGCTCATGTGATTTATCGAATCTGGATAATCTCCTTATCTTCAGATCAAATTGATCTAGAACCTTAATTACATCTGCAAATTTCCTTCACAGCCATACCTAGAACGATGTTTGAATAACTAGAAGGTCTACGTATACCTAGGGGTTGGGAGCCTTGGGGGGGTCCATCTGAAGAATTCTGTCAACCACACTCCTGAAGTCTCTGCAAATTCAGTCACAGGACTGAGCAGTGCTTTTAGTGGCATTGTTGCATTTAACATTCGCCCTTCTGGCCAGTTCTCTACATTTACATTTGAATGACAAGTTGTTGAATAGCTCAAAGGCCAAGAGACTTGCATTTAGGACAGTGACAAATTTTTTTCCCCATGCTCTTAGGATACCTCTGAATGATGTGTAATTATAGGTCTCTCACCTCTCTTTGCCCCTGATACCTAAATAATCATTGGGTCAAGGCAAGGATTTATCTGTCATTTAAAAGAAAGAAAAAAAAAAAAAAGGAGCTTTCAACTCAAAACTGCTTACTATTCCTCACTTCAAGATTTGAGAAGTGTTGGTTTCATCAACGTCCTGGCAATAAATCAGCTGAGGCCAAGCCTGGTTTGAGGGGGTTCTTGAACATAAGCTTGCCCTGAACATATATTTAATTTTGGAGCAATATATTTCATGCTGTCAAATCAAGTGGCATCATACAAGAAGCCCCTAATTCAGACACAGTCAGGCTGAGAAATGAGTAATAAAAAAGGAGCAAGGGGCAAATGCTAGTTGAAGGTGGGAGTGAAGCACAAATCACAGCTGAAATGCTTAACCTCTAAGGCTGCCAGCAACAGCTGTCTCTGCAATGGCTTCTGTCAGGTGAAACTCCAGAACTTCTTAGGTTGATCTGCATTTGGCATACAGCAGTGCTGCAAGCAACAGCTGTCCATTAATTGACCTAGGAAAAAAAGAGACCCCTATTTCTGCCCCAATACACAAGATCCTGAAGATCAGTCTATATTCAGGTCCTTTAATATGTTCAGGCATGTTGTTAGCTGTTCACTGGTTTCTACCAGGCCCCTCTGTCCATGCATTTCCCAGGCAAGAATACAGATTGGGTTGCCAAAGAAAATCCAGGGATTGAATGTCTAGGGGCACTCAAAAGTAATCTTCATCCCTCTTTGTCCTGAGGAAAGAGAAGGTAATACAGGGACACTAAATGCACTTCCTACTTTGCAGAACTAAGGCAATGTCTGTTTCTCTCGGAAGATTCATCCCTAAAACAAACCATGGCCTCTAATTTAGCACTGACAGAAATGAAAGCAAATTTCAGAATACACTTCAAAAGAAAAACATAATGAAACAATTTTAACTACAAATGCTAACTAACCTATTTTGGGGAGGGCATGGAGGGAGATTATCCCTAACTGCCTTTAGACATGCAGAACAATACTTTGCTCACACCTAGTTAAGTGAGTCCAAGTTCAATTCAGTTGCTCAGTCATGTCCAACTTTGCAACCCTATTGACTGCAGCACTCCAGGCTTCCCTGTCCATCACCAACACCCAGAGCTTGTTCAAACTCATGTCCATCAAGTCGGTGATGCCATCAAACCATCTCCTCTGTCTTCCCCTTCTCCTCCTGCCTTCAATCTTTCCCAGCATCAGAGTCTTTTCCAATGAGTTGGTTCTTCACATCAGCCAGCCATATTGGACTTTCAGCTTCAACATCAGTCCTTCCAATGAATATTCAGGACTGATTTCCTTTAGGATTGACTGGTTGGATCTCCTTACAGTCCAAGGGACTCTCAAGAGTCTTCTCCAACACCACAGTTCAAAAGCATCAATTCTTCGGTGCTCAGCTTTCTTTACAGTCCAACTCTCACATCCATACATGACTACTGGAAAAACCATAGCTTTGACTAGACAGACGTTTGTTGGCAAAGTAATGTCTCTGCTTTTTCATATTTTGTCTAGGTTGGTCACAGCTTTTCTTCCAAGGAGCATCTTTTAATTTCATGGCAGTAGTCACCATCTGCAGTGATATTTGAGCCCCCCAAAATAAAGTCTGTCACTGTTTTCCATTGTTCCCCATCTATTTGCCATAAAGTGATGGGACCAGATGCCATGATCTTAATTTTCTGAATGTTGAGTTCTAAGTCAACTTTTTCACTCTCCTCTTTCACTTTCATCAAGAGGCTCTTTAGTTCTTCTTCACTTTTTGCCCTAAGGGTGATGTCATCTGCATATCTGAGGTTGGTATTTCTCCCGGCAATCTTGATTCCAGCTTATGCTTCATCCAGCCCAGCGTTTCTCACAATGTACTCTGCATATAAGTTAAATAAGCAGGGTGACAACATATAGCCTTGACATACTCCTTTCTCGATTTGGAATCAGTCTGCCAAACATAATTTGGCAGTATACTTTGAGCAAGTTTATTTGGAAAAAGCTTTCATTTGGTTAAAGATTCATACTGTATGAATTCTGAGAAACATGCTAAAATTATAATATATACATTTAAGAGTTATGTATCCAGGAAATCAAGCCAAGATGAGCAAATTGTAATTTGGTTTTAAAACTAAGAAAATGTTAGGACTGAAGCTTTCCTTCAACAGAATGGCTTACCTTTTAAAGCAGGTAGTAACTTGTCTTCATAGGTATTTTAGTGGATGATCATGTGTCATGGGGGGCTTCTCTGGTGACTCAGTGGTAAAGAATCTGCCTGCCAGTGCAGGAGAATGTGGGTTCAATCCCTGGTTTGGGAAGATCCCCTGGAGAAGGAAAAAGCAACCCGCTCCAGTATTGTTGCCTGGGAAATCCCATGGACAAAGAAGCCTGGTGGGCTACAGTCAGAGTTAGACATGGCATAGCGAATGAGCATGCACATGTGTCATGGGTCCTCAAGGAAGTCCCCTCTTTGGGGCCTCTCTGGTCTCTTCTAACTTAAAACTTCTGTATTCACTAACATCACATAACTGAATTTAATATTTCACTTAAATATTTTATGTTGAAAAACCTTCTCAGTTGGATAGATATATAATCACTCGTGCCATGAACTCTAGACAATGCAAGAAACTTACTGTCATTTGTGAGGCTTAATAGACTTGTACACTTATATACAATATCAAAAAAAATAGCCCTAAAGGTATCTACTTTTTCAACCCACCATCCAAAATGTAGACATTGCAATTGGCAGTTGAGTTGAAGAGTATTTGTCTGCTCTGAAAAAATAGCTACATACAACTTTAGAAACCATAGTATTGCAGAAAAAAATTTAAAAACCTAGTAGGAAGCAGACTTCTCTCAGGCATAAAGTGTCTAATTTTCAGTCTTTATCTCAAAAGCAACTCAGTTTCATCACAGAAGCTTTTCCAGTGCTTGTGAGAAAAGAACAAAATACACACACACACACACACACACACACACACACACAAAACTGCAAAAGATTTTGAATTTCTCACAAGTATTTTGGTACTTAAGCTTTTCCTTTTATGCTGATGTTTATGCTTATCCAGTTGTTTCATAAAGGTAATTCTTGCTTCCTGGGAACAATCCTAGTTCTGAAAGACAAGAAAAAGTCCAAATACTATTGCTGAATGACTCTGGGCATATCACTAGAACTCTGTTTTTTAATGTTCACTTACTACCAATGACATAACCTCCTCAGAGTAGCTGGTAAACTCTCAAAAGTTCATGGATCTGACAATGCTTTGGGAAGTATGAGCAGTATGCAAATACATGTTTTATGTACTTCTGTGTATTATATGATACCTATCTAGGATAGTAGGTGCTAACCCAATTACAGGAGAAGTGTGATAAAAAGAACTATTGAGAATAACTTTAGCTAACTTTCCCATTTGGTTTATTACTTCCTCTCTCTCTCTATATATTTACAATTATACCCTCCTTCCTCAAATAAGACACAGAACCTCTTCTCTTCTCTCAGGGATTTATTGGCCCCTGTGGAACCTGTGAAAGAAGGCCTTAAACAGTCATGGCCCATGAATGACAATCCATGTTTGTCTTTTCAGTCATGTAGTATCTGCAGGACTGAAGTCTGTCAATGTCCATGTTTCTGTCCAGAACATCTATAAGTGCCATGCTTGTTCTGTGTGTCATGGCGATGTGGAGAGACGACAAATTCACTGGTGGTACTTTCATCCAGTGCGGAAGGCCTTCCCTTTGGGGTCTGACAGGATGACCACACCCCAGCAAGCAATGCCTAGGGGGAAAATAAACAAAACCATACTTTATGTGCTATTAAAGTACCAAGTGCTTTGATATATGTCAATCCTAATCCTTGAAGATTTCTTATAGAAGAGTGAAGCTCAGGAAAGAAAAGTTGAGAGAAAAAATTCTGTTACTTTCCCTATGCAAAAAAGTAATTGATCTAAGCAATCTAGTTAACAAGATAAGAGATATGAAAAATTAAAATTCTATTCACTCAATCGGTCTAAAGAGCTAAAAGAATCACTACGTTTTACCAGAAGACATCTTGACTATCACTTAGTATCCTTACAAATAATAACTATGGGGTCATAATATGCAGAAGACCTCATATGTGGGCTTTGAACCCATGTCTAGAGTTTACCTTCAAAGCCAAAGGTCAAGTGCCCTCATTCAGGCTTTCTCCACAACCTAGAAAAGGTGACACATAAACCCGGGATCAAAGACTGGGTGTGTGTCACATCCTGGATGTCTGACCACAAACATATTTACTTCTGTGTGTCTGGGTTTGTTCAACAGGAAAATGGGACTACTATGCTCATACTTATTTCTAATAGCTCTCAATAGGATTAAAAAGATTGAGGCTAGAGCTCGAAAAAAAAAGTATCCCAACAACTACTTCTTCCCGCCCCTCGCGTCTTACTAGAAGGGATGCCTGCCACCAGGTGACCAACCCCGGTGCCTCGCCCCCCCTACCCCTGCCCCACCCCACGTGTGTGATCTCCTCCTCCCTCTCCCTCAGCCCAAGGGTGGTGCCCAGACTCTCACTGATGCCGAAGATCATCTGCGCAATAGTGCCAGGACCCGGGGGATATCCCAGCTTCATGGGCTTCCGCGCCATCCAGTACACATATCCGCCTGCCCCTATCAGCCCCGACCCGGAGAGCACGCGACAGCTCCAGCAGTTATTAAATAGAGGGGCTTGCGCTGGAGAGGCTGGCGCTCTGGGTGCAGTGACCTGTGCGGGCTCAGTGGTGGAGGTGGCCTCAGGAGGCGCAACGAATTTGACCGGCTCAAGGGGCTGCTTTATGCTGGACACTTGCTAAGCGATTATCTGCAGTATGACATTCAGTATTCTCAACCCAACATGGTTATTAGTTTCCCAATATATGACAAAGCTGTTCAGTAATATAGCCGTGGTTGACCCAGTGTCTGTGAGGAGATAGAATCAGATTTCTTAAATGCTACAAAATGTGAAGGGACAACATAGATATAAGACAATTATTCAAAACGGGTTTGAATAACCTCCATAAATACTTTAAATTTCTCTTCAGCATTTTTCATCCCATCTTTCCTTCAGGGAGGGTTGGGCACATATTTCTTGTACTGGATTGTTTGCAGAGGATTACTGTTAAGAAAAAAAGACATTCAGAGTTCAGAGGCTGTTTTTGATAGAAGAGATGGACAAAAGCAGGATTAACTTCAGGTTTGAATTTTTCTGATATACAGTGGCTTAAAAAATTAACATGATAAAAAAGAAAATTCACTATTCCTTTTTCTAAAACAAGATGTGATTTTGGGAAGGCTAGAAAAAAAGGCAAAAATAAAAATATTGTTAAATAGAAGAAAATAAAGTAGTGAGAATGCTACTTTGTGTGTGTGTGTGTGTTAGTTGCTCGGTCATGTGCAACTCTTTGTGACCCCATGGACTGTAGGCAGCCAGGCTCCTCTGTCCATGGAATTCTCCAGGTAAGAGTACTAGAGTGGATTGCCATTTCCCTCTTCAGAGGATCTTCCTGATCAAGGGAATGAACTCAGATCTCCTGCCTTGCAGGCAGATTCTTTACCCTCTGAGCCACCATGGACATAGAAAGACATAAAAACAGATAGATATTTAACACAAGGGAAGGGTCTTTGAAATTAAGTAGCAGATAACGTAGTATTCTCTTTCTCTCCCTGGGGTCACAAAGAAAATACTAGGTTATCTGCTACTTAATTTCAAAGACCCTCCCCTTTTGTTAAATATTTGTAGGTCTTTCTGTCTATCTATGTGTATGTGTTGAATAGTTGAAAGACAAAGGTTTCAGAAATTTGGGATCTGTACCTGGTTCTGTCACTATGAGTCAGGCATATGACATGGAAAACATTATTCTCTCCACCTTGTAGTTATCTCATGTTTGAGACTTGAAATAGGTGATATATAATTTCTTTCCTAACTTCAAAATTCTCTTATTTATTAGTAATCTCTCTTTAGTTAGCATAGTATTAAGTGCTGTACCAAATGAATTAACAGTAGTTTATTTAGAAATTCATAGTTTATGGCTGCTGCTTCTTGCTATGCCCCAATAAAATATTCTATAGTACATTTAAATTCTCCTTATATATGTGGAAAATCATTATTTAGCAATGGTTATCAAACATTTTGATTACAATCCTCTATGGATTAAAAAAGACTGAGCCCACAATAGAATTTATGTATGCCTGTTTATGATTTATAAGTTATATATTGATGTGTTACTTTATGGGCTTTCCTGGTGGCTCAGTGGTAAAGAATCTGCCTGCAAAGCAGGAGCTGGAAGAGCTGTGGGTTCGCTCCCTGGGTTGGGAAGATCCCCTGGAGGAGGACATGGCAGTCCAATCCAGTGTTCTTGCCTGGAGAATCCCCATGGACAGAGAAGCCTGAAGGCTGCAGTTCACAGGGTCTCACAAAGGCAGACATGACTGAAGTGACTTAGCACAGCATAGCACATGCTACTTTGTATACTGTGCATGCATGCTAAATTGCTTCAGTTGTGTCTGACTCTTTGCCACCCTGTGGACTGTAGCTTGCCAGGCTCCTCTGCCCATGGGATTCTCCAGGCAAGAATACTGGAGTGGGTTGCCGTGCCTTTCTCCAGGGGATCTGCCCAACCCAGGGTTCGAACCTGTGTTCCTGTAGTTCCTGCATTGCAGACAGATTCTTTATACCTGAGCCACCAGCCAGAGAAGCCCTTATATACTATAAAGTAGTACCTTAATATATAATTTATAAATCATAAATAGGTATACATAAATTCTGAGAAAAGAAGCCAAGTGAAAGGAAAGGAAGAAAGAGAAAATACACCAAAATGAATGGAGAGTTTCAGAGAACAGCAAGGAGAGATAAGAAAGGCTTCTTAAGTGAACAACGCAAAGAAATAGAGGAAAACAATAGAATGGGAATGACTAGAAATCCCTTCAAGAAAATTGGAGATATGAAGGGAACATTACATGCAAGGATGGGCACAATAAAGGACAGAATGGCAAGGGCCTAACAGAATCAGAAGAGATTAAGAAGTGCTAAGAATACCCAGAAGTGCTGTACAAAAAAGTCTTAATGACCCAGGTAATCACAGTGGTGTGGTCACTTACCTAGAGCCAGACATCCTGGAGTGTGAAGTCAAGTGGGGAAGCATGACTATAAACAAAGCTAATGGAGGTGATGTAATTTCAACTGAGCTATTTAAAATCCTAGAAGATGATGCTGTTAAAGTGCTGCATGCAGTAAGTCAGCATATTTGGAAAACTCAGCAATGGCTACAGGGTTGGAAATGGTTAGTTTTCATTCTAATCCCAAAGAAGGGCAATGCTAAAGAATGTTCAAACTACTTTTCAGTTGCACTCAGTTCACATGCTAGTACACTTATGCTCATTATCCTTCAAGGTAGGCTTCAACAGTTCATGAACTGAAAACATTGTTATGTCCAAGCTGGACTTATAAAAAGCAATGGAACCAGAGAGCAAATTGCCAACATTTGTTGGATCATAGAGAAAGCATAGGAATTCCAGAAAAACATCAACTTCTGCTTCACTGACTATGTTAAAGCCTTTGACTGTGTGGATCACAACACACTGTGGAAAATTCTCAAAGAGGTAGGAATACCAGACTGCCTTACCTGCCTCCAGAGAAATCTATATGCAGGTCAAGAAGCAACAGTTAGAACTAGACATGGAACAACCAACTGGTTCCAAATTGGGAAAGGAGTGCGCCAAGGCTGTATATTGTCACCCTGCTTTTTTAACTTATATGCAGAGTATATCATGCAAAATACCAGGCTGGATGAGTCATTAGCTGGAATCAAGATTTCCGGGAGTAATATCAACAACCTGAAATATGCAGATAACACCACCCTAATGGGAGAAAGCAAAGAGGAACTAGAGAGCCTTTTGGTGAAGGTGAAAGAGCAGAGTGAAAAAGCTGGCTTAAAACTCAACATGCAAAAAATGAAGATCATAGCATCTGGTTCTATCACTTAATGGCAAATGGAAGGGGAAAAAGTGGAAGCCATGACAGAGTGTATTTTCTTGGGCTCCAAAATTATGGTGACTGTAACCATGAAATTAAAAGATGCTTGTTCCTTGGAAGGAAAGCTATGGCAAACATAGACAGCTTATTAAAAAGAAGAGACATCACTTTGCTGACAAAGATCCATACATTCAAAATTATGATTTTTCCAGTTGTCATGTATGGATATGAGAGTTGTACAATAAGACTGAGTGCTGAAGAATTGATGCTTTCGAATTGTGATGCTGGAGGAGACTCTTGAGAGTCCATTGGACTGCAGGGAGATCAAACCAGTCAATCCTAAAGGATATCAACCTGAATATTCATTGGAAGGACTGACGCTGAAGCACGAATGCTTTGGCCACTTGGTGCAAAGGAGCCAACTCATTGGGAAAGACCCTGGTGCTGGGAAAGATTGAAGGCAAAAGAAGTGGACGACTGAGGATGCGATGATTAGATAGCCTCTCCAGCTCAGTGAACGTGGATTTGGGCAAACTCTGGGAGGTAGTAAAGCACAGGGAAGTGTGGCATGGTGCAGTCCATGGGGTCACATAGAGTCAGGCAAAACTTAGCGACAAACTTAATAGAAATGGTATTTTAATATTTTATCTTATCCCAATAGATGGCATTGTGCAGCTCTGTGGATATCATGGTTATTCAACATTTAACTCTACTAATTATATTTTATCTAAAAGCTTACTTCTTTAGTGTGCTTATCAAATAAGAATGTTGGAGAGGGCATCTTTAATTCTCCAAACAATATTATTAGAATGGCCTATTACAGATTTTGCAAATAACAAGCAAATTTTTATTAAAGAACCTTCTGAAAGATGTGTTTGCTCTCTTCTGGTTGCCTATGTCCTCTCCTACAGATTTCAAACATGCAGAAGGCATTAAAAAGTACTTACTATTAATAAAAAGTATCCTTAACACTTCACTTCACTCTCATCAACAAAGTCAGTCTCATCAGTTTTTGTGTGTCTCTTCAAAGATGTCTGTGTGTTCTTCTCCCCCACTTGTTTTGAAGATCATTCTCTTAACAGTCAGTGAGTAAAGGGCTTCTTCATTCTTTTGTTTGGCTTTATAGGATTCGATTGTATGAATGGAATGAATACTTATATGTTTACATTAATATACATTTAGGCTGCTTCTATTCTTTCACTATTACATATCAGTTCAGTTCAGTTCAGTTGCTAAGTGGTGTCTGACTCTTTGTGACCCCATGAACTGCAGCACGCCAGGCCTCCCTGTCCATCACCAACTCCTGGAGTTTACCCAAACTCATGTCCATTGAGTGTGTCATGCCATCCAACCATCTCATCCTCTGTCACCCCCTTCTCCTCCTGCCCTCAATCTTTCCCAGCATCAGGGTCTTTTCCACTGAGTCAGCTCTTTGCATCAGGTGGCCACAGTATTGGAGTTTCAGGTTCAACATCAGTTTTTCCAATGAACACCCAGGACTGATCTCCTTTAGGATGGACTGGTTGGCTCTCTTTGCAGTCCAAGGGACTCCCAAGAGTCTTCTCCAACACCACAGTTCAAAAGCATCAATTTTTCGGCACTCAGCTTTCTTTATAGTCTAACTCTCACATCCATACATGACCACTGGAAAAACCATAGCCTTGACTAGATGGACCTTTGTTGGCAAAGTAATGTCTCTGCTTTTTAATATGCTATCTAGGTTGGTCATAGCTGTCCTTCCAAGGAGCAAGTGTCTTTTAATTTCATGGCTGCAATCACCATCTGCAGTGATTTTGGAGCCCAAAAAATAAAGTCAGCCACTGTTTCCACTGTTTCCCCATCTATTTCCCATGAAGTGATGGGACTGGATGCCATGATCTTAGTTTTCTGAATGTTGAGCTTTAAGCCATCTTTTTCACTCTTCTCTTTCACTTTCATCAAGAGGCTCTTTAGTTCTTCTTCACTTTCTGGCATAAGGGTGGTGCCATCTGCATATCTGAGTTTATTGATATTTCTCCCAGCAATCTTGATTCCAGCTTGTGCTGCCTCCAGCCCAGGGTTTCTCATGTCGTACTCTGCATATAAGTTAAATAAGCAGGGGGACAATATACAGCCTTGACATACTCCTTTTCCTATTTGGAACCAGTCTGTTGTTCCATGTCCACTTCTAACTGTTGCTTCCTGACCTGCATACAGGTTTCTCAAGAGGCAGGTCAGGTGGTCTGGTATTCGCATCTCTTTCAGAATTTTCCACAGTTTATGGTGATGCACACGGTCAAAGGCTTTGGCATAGTCAATAAAGCAGAGATAGATGTTTTTCTGGAACTCTCTTGCTTTTTCGATGATCCAGCGGATTTTGGCAATTTGATCTCTGGTTCCTCTGCCTTTTCTAAAACCAGTTTAAACATCTGGAAGTTCATGGTTCATGTATTGCTGAAGCCTGGCTTGGAGAATTTTGAGCATTACTTTACTAGCGTGTAAGTTGAGTGCAATTGTGCGGTAGTTTGAGCATTCTTTGGCATTGCCTTTCTTTGGTTTTGGAATGAAAACTGACCTTTTCCAGTCCTGTGGCCACTGCTGAGTTTTCCAAATTTGCTGGCATATTGAGTGCAGCACTTTCACAGCATCATCTTTTAGGATTTGAAATAGCTCAACTGGAATTCCGTCATCTCCACTAGCTTTGTTCATAATGATGCTTCCTAAGACCCACTTGACTTCACACTCCAGGATGTCTGGCTCTAGGTGAGTGATCACACCATCATGATTATCTGGGTTGTGAAGATCTTTTTTGTACAGTTCTTCTGTGTATTCTTGCCTCCTCCTCTTAATATCTTCTGCTTCTATTAGGTCCATACAATTTCTGTCCTTTATTGAGCCCATCTTTGCATGACATACAGTGCCACAATAAATAGCTTTGTGCATACATCATATCACAAATATATACATCTTAGAATATACTTGAAAAGGGTACAGTATTTATATGCTTGATGAACATTAAGAAGTTATACTAGTTTGCACTCTCACCAACAAGTAAGAGAAAACCTGTTTCCCTACCCAATTTCCCCAAAGTAGTGAATTATTGAACTTCAGTCTCCACCAATCTGATAGGTGAAAATTGTTTAATTTTCTTTTTATGAGTGAACCTCTTTATGTATATTGAAGGACCATTCATATATCCTTTTTTGTGAACTGTCAATAGTTTTTGTCCATTTTTCTCATTGGATTGTATTTTTCTCATTGATTTCTAGAAACTCTTTATAATTAATGAGGTTAACCTTTTGTCTGATTTAAATTCACATATTTTTTCTCCCAGATTGATATTTGCCTTTTGAATTTGCTTGTTTACTTTGTACCATGTACATTTTTTAAACCTGTAATTGAGTTTATCATTTTTACTTTTATAGCTTCTGAATTCCTGTCAAATAGAAAGGCCTTCCATTTTCTATGGTTTCCCCTGGTATTTTGATCTTTTTTAAAAAAGTAATTAAAAATCTAAGACATTTGGAATTTATCCTATTTACTAGTTGTCAGGAATGAAACCAGATTTTCTTTTTTGTTTTCCTTTTCTTTTTTTCAGACCCATTTTTCTCAATACTGTTCATTAATAATCTACCTTTCCCCCACCTATTTGAAATGCCACCTTTTGTAAAATGCCGTATGTGAACTTCATAATCTGTTCTGTGATTTGTCTGTTTATCCATGTGCTAGTGTCACATTGTTGTAATTACTGAAGTTCTGTAATGGATTAATGCTTGGAGACTGGTCCCTCTCTATTACTCTTCTATTGCAGACTTCTCTTGGCTAGTTTTACTTGTTTATTTTCCCACATGAACTTTTGACTCAGCTTGATTATTCTGACAAAGTGATGCTGACATCTTTATTAGACTAGTGTGAAAATTGTAGCTTAATTTAGAGAGAAATGATATTTATATGATGTTGAGTCACCCTGTCTAAGGACAAGGAATGATTTTTCTTTTGTTCATATCTTATTTTGTGTTCCTCTGTATCATTTTAAAGTCTTTTTCATAATGCTGCTGCTGCTGCTGAGTCGCTTCAGTCGTGTCCGACTCTGTGCGACCCCATAGATGGCAACCCACCAGGCTCCGCCATCCCTAGGATTCTAGAGGCAAGAATACTGGAGTGGGTTGCCATTTCCTTCTCCAGTGCATGAAAGGGAAAAGGGAAAGTGAAGTCACTCAGTCGTGTCCGACTCTTAGCGACCCCATGGACTTCAGCCTACCAGGCTCCTCCATCCATGGGACTCTCCAGGCAAGAGTACTGGAGTGGGGTGCCATTGCCCTCTCCTTTTCATAATGATCACACCCATATTCTGAGATATTTAATGTTTTGTGGTGTTTTTGAAAATAAAGGATTTTTCCTTTTGTTGTGTTTTCTAACTGGCTGTTGTTTGACTGTAAGAAGGCTATTAATTTCCATGTATCCTAATATTGAAATAACAGTGACTTCTGTTGAAGCTTTGAAATGTGGTTGCTAGTTGTGTGTGTGTGTGTGTGTAATCCTTGTTGATTTTAGAGATCACTTTTATACCCACTTCATAAAAATAATTCAGAAACTTTCTTTTTATGTACTCTAAAAGAAATAAAATGCCATTGGAATTATCTTCTGTTTAAAAGTTCTGTTAGCATTTTCCTGTGAATTGTCTAATCCAGGCACCTTATTATTTTGGGGGGTGGGGAGTGGAGGGGGAGATTCTTTGATTTTGTTTTCTTTTTTGTATTTTGAAAATTGTTAGAATTTCTCCTGTAAATAGTTTTGATAAATAAACTTGCTTCTGGCATATTATCTACTTCATCCCAATTTTCAAGTTTATTTGCATTGAGAAGAGTAGTCCCTTACAATTCCTTTAATTTTTTTAATAAGTTTTTTGTAGCCTGTAAATACTATATTTTATATAAAAGCAAAAAAAGATCTTTGCAGATGTGATTAATTAAGGTTCTTGAAATGGAGTGATTATGCTTGGGTTATCTGGGTAGGTCCTAAATGCAATCACACGTGTCGTTATAAGTAATATGAAGAGGGAGATTACACAATGGAAGAGAAGGAAGTATGACCACAGAAACAGAGACTGGAGTGATAAAACCACAAGTCAAGGAATGCTGGCAGCCCCCAGAAACTAGCTGTAAGAAGCAAGAGACAAGTTTCCCTTAGAGCTCTTAAGGAAGCAAACCCTACCAATACCTTGATTACAGTCCAGTGATAACTGATTTCAGGCTCTGATCTTGACACTGTAAGAGAATAACTTTCTGTTGTCCTAAGCCACTAAGTTCAGTATAGCAGCCACAGGAAACTAATGAATACATTCAATAAAACCTTTGATCCAAAGTCTGCACTCTGAAGAACCTAGGTTAAGGCAGCAAAGTATAACCACTTGGGATAGTACTTTCTTTTCTTAAGGTTCTTGTATTACTCTACTATTTTCTGATATTGAATATCAGAGAATTCTGAGACCAGGGCAGTTTATTCTCTGTTGTAAGTAACTAAATGTTTTTGTCTAGATGCCCAAATGGTTTTCATTTTTCTTTTCCTTTTTCACCTTCCTTTCTTCCTTTCCTTCTTAAAGTTGTTGAAGTCCAATAACATCTTATAAATAACATATTTATAACATAAATAACATATTTATCTTTGTGGACTATTCTAGCTTAGTTTTCCAGGTGTTAACCATATATATATATATATATATGTACACATATATATATATATCCTTATATTTATTCCAAGAATATTTATCTGAATTACATTTTTAAAGCACAATTATTTTATTGTTTTCTTATAATCAAACATTGCATTACTTCCATTATACGTCATTAAAAACAAAGGGATAATTCATTGGATATTTTGAAATAATGCACTATACAACAAAGAAGTTAAATTTACAAAATAACTTGATTAATTATGTAAACTGATAATTAAGAAAAGAGCAAAACTAATCATTTATGTTTTTCCTCATAAATAGAAATCTAGAGGATTCTTTTAGTTGTAATGTTTTCTTTATGTTGAAGTTGCATAGGGTGTGGTACATATAGTTTCATCTAGAAGGGTATACAATTTATACACCTCATATTAATAAAATTTATTTAAAAAATTTAATACAAAGAGCCCTAGGCTTTCATATTAAAATTTGCTGTTGAACTAGTTTTTATAGCATAGATTACTACATAAAACATTTTTATACATCTGTAACCTTGAAAACAGAAATTTAAGTGTTTCTTGGACTAGAACTCTCAGTAGCCATTTGGATTATAATAAGAAAAATTGAACCTCTCCGTTTACTGTCTACCAAATCTTGAAATCTTTAGCTTGAGTCAAAAAGTCAAATTTGCTACATATTTCAGTTTCCTAAGTCTTGGGTCTGCCTTTTCTCCTGAAGTCCTGACAGTTTATGCACTTTTAGGGAATATCCCTGGCACGGTGGCTTTCTGTGTGTTGTTGTTCTTGTTGTTATTAATGTATGTGAGCTGTATTATTTCTCCTCTTTTCCTCCTCTATCATACTCTTCTACTTTACTTCATTGAAGTTCACTCAGAACATTCTGAAGAATATTCCTCTAAGAGAAGAAATTTTAGAGGTGGAAAATTAGAGTAAGACTGAGTATTGGTATGTCCTTGGCTTTCCCTATGTTTGCCACCAAATTCTGCCAGATTGGTGATGTTGAAGTTTTAAATGTGATGACAAGCTCCATAACTCTGATTTGTTTTTAAAAGAAAATCAACATCTACCTATGACTCCTTTTTTATTAGAACTTTTTGAAGACTCTCCTTTTCAGCTTTTCATTGTTTATTTTCTTTCATTTTTTTCATTCTTAGCCTCAGAAACTCCACATGCCTCCTTGGTTTTTATTTTTTCCACATCCCTTTTTAGAAATATAGTTTTGGTTGTATACTCATTTATAGGTTTTTATAATCTTTTTGAGCTTTGCTCCTTATGCACAGCTCTGCTAGCTTGTTCTGTTGCTGATTTAAAAAAAAATAGATCCCACAGACATAGAGCTCCCCTAAATTTATGCAGGTATGTCTCTGTGGTGGGCCTCTGTTTCCAGAAAAGAAAAGGACCTGCACTTTTAACTTCTATAGCAGAGGGTTGGAGATACCCGAAGATGAGGAGCAACATTCTTGTCCATATTCTGCTGGACTTCATACCTTCAAATACTTTTCTTTTTCCACCTCTCCAGAATGAGCAATAACTGCTTGCAGTGCAACAATCCATTTGCAGTTCCAGTGATGAATGGACATGGTCAGTGACCATGTCAGCCCATAGATTCAGAAAGATATATGTCTGCCTTTTTGTGACAAGAAATAGCCTCTCCCCATTTCCTTGCAGCTAACAGTCTGTTCTTTTACTTTGTTGATGAGTATATTTGAGGTACTCTGCATTACTTCTACAGACCTTGGGATGGGCAATGGCAGAGAGCTATGGCTGCAGCATTAGCACATGGAGGAGAACAGCTGTGCACTGTGAGCTGCTGTAATCCCTCACCTGTGCTCTGGGGGCCTGGAGTGGGCTCAGCAGGCCTTCTTGCTGTGCATGCTGCATGCTCAGTTTTAAGCGACTCTTCCAGACCCAGGGATTGAACCCAAGCCTTTTGCATCTCGTGCACTGGCAGGTGGATTCTTTACCCTTGTGCCACCTAGGAAGACCCCTTCCTCATGCTATACTGTTGTCAAAATGGATCTGCCTTTTAAATATTTGTTCTGTTTTTTTCTTTTTTTCTTTAAAAATCCCAATTATATACCATGTTGTATCTCTTTTCATTTTCTTACAAATATTTTTCATTCACTTTATTAGTCATTTTAGGGTTTCTCCTTAATATGTTTATAACAGAGTCTGTTCTCCCTTTTATTCCTCTACTTTATCCTTCAAAATTTGATGGTTTTATTTTTTCTCCCACTGGTTTTCTTGAGCTCTGACAACTTAAATTTTATCTTCTCCTTCTGTTTAGTTAGCTTGTAAGTTCTTATATTTGTGTTTTGAGCTCTTCCTTCATTGAATCACTTGGTTCTTAAGTTTTTAAAATTTAAGGAGAGAGATTTTGTCATAATTTTAACATGCTCCATGACAGAATTCTTTGGATGTTATTATGAATCTAACATTTATTTTTTTTCTCATACCTTACAATCCTTTCCGTTTTCCTTACCATATATTTGAATATCTTGATTTTGTTCCCTTGTTTATTAAGTATCTCTGAAAAAGTGAGTTTTATCAGCCATTAGGAGCAAGTTTACATTAGCACAGAGCCAGAATTAATTCTAGGCCAGTTGGAATTATTAGGGAGTTTTATGTAATTTTAGCCTGCTTTTCTCCTCAATGAATGGAATAGGCAGCTATGATTTTTTGTTTGTTTATTTGCTTGTTTTGCTTTGTTTTATTTTTAATCAAGTCTTTTATTCTTCTCTACTGCCTAGAGACAGTGCCTTTGGTGGAATTCCCTGTTCAACGCTACCTTCTTTACTTCAAGGGACAAACTAGTTCTAGGGAACTAAGGGTTAGGTTTTGCATCTCAAGGTGTGCCCTTATCCTTGAAAATTATGCTTTTCTGACTCATTCTGGTACCTGAAGCTATAATTCCCTCACTGTGATGTCTCTTCTTTCCAATACACCCTGTATGATGACCACTGCTTTAGTGACTGTGTGTGTGCTTATTGCAATGGAGCCTCATCAGCCTTGGTCCTTGGTCATTATAATCAGCAGAATGTACCTCTTGATTTGTTTTGTATATGTAGATTAAGAGAGAAATTAAAATATATATATATATATTATATCTCTGAGGTTTGAGGTTGTTTGTTACTGCAGCATCACTTGGCCTATTTTGACTAACATACTCAGTTCACAACTGTTACCCTAGAGGGCAATTGGAAATAATAAGAGGTACTTTTGGTTGTCATAATGGCGGTATCCAGGGGCCAGGGATACTTAATCTCTAGTAATGCTTACAAGAGCATTATGCAATAATGATTGCTTTGCTGAAATGTCAGCGGTTCCCCCACTGAAAAAATGCAGTAAATGGCTTGAGAAGTATGGATAAAGTGCCTTCCTAAAATGAGTGCCTATTATTAAAACCTGTATAAATTTGCCATTTAGGGAGGTCTTTTATTTTAAGTAATTCAGATAATTTCAAGTTTATATATCTATATACTTATTATTTCCTAAATATAATACCCATGAGTGGACTGTTAGAATTTATTAAATTTGTATCATTCCCATATTGTTGTTAATATCTGGTAAATATCTGTGGATTTCATTAGAGTGAAATATCTTTATGAGTCCATGTTTGACAAAGTGCTTTTCATGTTATGAGTGCACATTAGTAAAATGTGGGTTCCCCTTTTGTTTTCTGTAGTTTGAACTGACAAGAGACTTGGAAAATAAACAATTGAAAAAGACATTCCCTAAAGGTAGCCATCAAGTGTAATAAGACTCAAGTCAAATGGCCCAGCTGTCACTGTAAAATACAGCCTATTGACTTCCTTCTCACTAGGGAAAAGCACTGCTTGCCACTTACCACAGACAGCATGGAGAGAAAGTATCACCCTACGAACGGCAGGAGGGCATGTCCCTTGTGTAGCTGAGAGAAAGGCACAAAACAAATCTGGTTACATACGTCCCTAGTAGGTAACCACACATTTTTATAAGGGGTGAGGGTGGGTTGCATAATTGTTGTATTTTACTGTCAGAATTAACAGCTCCACAGTTAAAATATAACTGGATGACCAGCAACATTTTTTAAAATAAATATATATTAAAAAGTAAAAAAGATCATTAAAGATCAGCTAGGTGCAAACTCCTAGTGGTGAGAAGTAAAGGGGGCAGCTTACACAAAGATGAGCAGAATAGAGCCTGCCTTTTTGGCATCTGGAGTCTTATCTGGAAGCTAAGCATTTTTGTTATTCAGTGCTCATTTGTGTCTGACTCTTTGCAACCCAATGGACTGCAGCATGCCAGGCTTCCCTGTCCTTCACTATTTCCCAGAGTTTGCTCAATCTCATGTCCATTGAATAGTGATGCAATCCAACCATCTCAACTCTGTTGCCCTCTTCCCCTCCTGCCCTCATTCTTTCTCAGCATCAGGGTCTTTTCCAGTGAGTCAGATCTTTGTATCAGGTGGTCAAAGTATTAGAGCTTCAGCATCAGTCCTTCCAATGAATATTCAGCATTGAGTTCCTTTAGGATTGAATGGTTTGATTTCTTTGCAGTCCAAGGGACTCTCAAGAATCTTCTCCAGCATCACAGTTGGAAAACTACAGTTCTTTGGCACTCAGCCTTCTTTATGGTCCAACTCTCACATCTGTACACGACTACTGGAAAAACCATAGCTTTGACTAGACGGACCTTTGTTGGTAAAGTAATGTCTCTGCTTTTTAATATGCTGTGTAGGTTTGTCATAGCTTTTCTTCTAAGAAGCAAGTGTCTTTCAATTTCATGGCTGCAGTCACCATCTGCAGTGATTTTTGGAGCCCAAGAAAATAAAGCCTATCACTGTTTCCATTTTTTCCCCCATCTTTTTTCTCTGAAGTGATGGGACCAGATGCTCTGATCTTAGCTTTTTGAATGTTGAGTTTTAAGCCAGCTTTTTCACTCTTCTCTTTCACCTTCATCAAGAGGCTCTTTAGTTTCTCTTTGCTTTCTGCCATTAGGGTGGTATCATCTGCATATCTGAGTTTATTGATATTTCTCCCAGCAATCTTGATTCTCACTTGAGCTTCATCCCGCCCTGCATTTCACCTAATGTATTCTGCATATAAGTTAAATAAGCAAGGTGACAATATACATCCTTGACATACTCTTTTCCCAATTTGGAACCAGTCCATTGTTCCATGTCTGGTTCCAGCTGTTGCTTCTTGACCTGCATACAGATTTATCAGGAAGCAGGTGAGGTGGTCTGGCTATTCCCATCTCTCTAAGAATTTTCCACAGTTTCTTGTGATACACACAGTCCAACGTTTTAGCGTAATCAATGAAGCAGAAATAGATGTTTTTCTGGAATTCCTTTGCTTTCTCTGTAATCCAATGAATGTTGGCAATTTGATCTCTGGTTCCTCTGTCTTTTCTAAATCCAGCTTGTACATCTGAAAGTTCTTGAGGTTCACGTACTGTTGAAGCCTAGCTTGAAGGTTATTTTGAGAATTACCTTGCTAGTATGTGAAATTAATGCAATTATATGGTAGTTTGAACATTCTTTGGCATTGCCCTTCTTTGAAATTGGAATGAAAACTGACCTTTTCCAGTCCTATGGCCACTGCAGAGTTTTCCAAATTTGCTGATATATTGAGTGTAGCACTTTGACAGCATCATCTTTTAGGATTTGAAATAGCTCAGCTGAAATTCTATCATCTCCACTAGCTTTGTTGATAGTAATGCTTCCTAAGGCCCATGACTTCACACTCCAGAATGTCTAGCTTTAATAATGTTTATCATTAAGATCTTTTTTGTACAGTTCTTCTGTGTATTCTTTCCACCTCTTCTTAATTTATTCTGCTTCTGTTAGGTCCTTACTGTTTCTGTCCTTTGTCATGTCCATTCTTGCATGAAATGTTCCCTTGGTATCTCCAATTTTCTTGAAGAGATCTCTATATATGTATAAACAAATATAATATCAATAAGCTGTGATAAATGTTATAACAGAGGTAGTAAGAAAATTTAGTGAGAAGTTAGGAAGAAAGATTTTAATTGAAAGGAGGCATATGAGTTAAATCTAGGAGGAAAAATGTTTGAAGCTGAACCTTAAAAGAAGCCTACTGTGTGTACTGCTGAATAATATGTAAATATCACTGACCTCATTGTCTTAGGGTTTGGTTAAGAGATGTAATAACTAACATCAGTAACACGTTTTGCAGTTAAGTAGTGCTATTACAGATATTATTCTTATGGGTATATTAATATTAAAAAAAGATTTATACAATTAGAACCTGAAATATAGGCTTTTAAATGATTTAACATAGAGTATTCTAAAAATGATTACAATAATTTACCACTGAGTCCACAGTTTATGATTCCATGTGAGTGTGTGTGTATGTGTGTGTGTGTAAAGTATGTTCATGTCTTAGAAAAAGGCAGCTAGTATGCACTGTAGATGCCCACATTACTTCAGTCTACCAATACTGACTCCTTGCAGTACCTCATTCAACCAGAATAAAAAATGAAAACGTCATTCAAACTGATGTTTGAGTAAATTCTATTCTTATAAGCACATCCCCTCTTATAGCTTGGTACTAATGCTTGCATTCATCGAATTCAAGGAGTTGTATGTGAACTATTAAGCACAGACAACATGGGTTGTATGTGTCTGTGTTTCCTTTGGTCTGGATACTGGTATTGATTAGATGAGGAATAAATAGTGTGGCCTTTCTTCAGGAAGTAACACTTCATAATGTCTTAAATCTTCTTAACTTAGAAGTGTCTGATGTATATACACAGCTGAGGGGGAAACACTGTTAAATTACATGTCAGTGAGCCCAGACCTTGAGAGCTGTGAGCAAAAAATGATTTAATTATTTCAGTTCTTCCCATAACACTTATTCACTTCAACAGGATGCCAGTCTACTCCCTTACTCCTTATTACTGTCATGAGAAAGGAACTCATATTGATCCCTCTTGTAATCTTTTTTAGGCCTGGTGGGTGTTGCATGGTTGAACATCTGGGAATGCTGTTCTTTGCTGTCCAGTGAATCAGCAGAAGAGGGGATGCGCCCCAGGTGTCCTGCAGCAACTGCATCTCAAGGTTTGCTGACACTAATCCACACGGCACTGTACTGTCAAGTTAGATGGCTCTGGGTTTGCTGTTGATGTGAAACACACATAGCCCAAGGGAGATAACTTCTTGTGATAACAATGAAGTTTTCTTGGAATTTTAATTTATTCCAGAATTTCCTTCCAGAGAGCATATCCTGGTAGTTTACTGTGGTTAGTATGAAGAGTGAAGTGGCAGAAGAGAAAGAGGATGAGGTGATAATAGAAATGAAAACATCTGTGCTATTTTCCAGATTGTACACCATCTAATTTAATATAACAGTACAGTGACAAAACTATTATTATCCCCATTTTACAGATAAGGAAATTGAGGTCTGGTAGGGTTAAGTAGTTTGTCATTGTTGTTTAGTTGCTAAGTTGTGCCCAATTCTTTGCATCCCATGGACTATAGCCTCCCAAGCTCCTCTGTCCATGGTATTTCCCAGGCAGGAATACTGGAGTGGGTTGCCATTTCCTTCTCTAGTCATGACCTAGGGATCGGACCCACATCTCCTGCAGTGGCAGGTGAATTATTTACCACTAAACCACCAGGGAAGCCCCTAAATAGTTTGGCTCAAGGTAAGTTGCTATTAGGTGATAAAGATGAAAAAAGTACTAATTGGCCAGACAGTCTGGATATGCTCTACTGAATTAGTGGATTCAATCCTCATAACAACCTGTCTGGCAGAGACCAACACTGGTCCCATTTTTTTTAAACAAGAATAAGAATCCAATACTAGATTCATTTAGTATAAGTGACTAGACTTGAATCTAGGTCTTCAGACTCCAGAACCCAGTCTGCACTGTGGTGCAGTCATGTGGTATCTTCTGACTGGAAGTTGATATTTCTCTCCACATACCATGCTGAGAATGCATCCATCTTTAGAGCATTTTGCACACTGCCTCACACTTTAAAAAAAAATTGTAATTAAAAGCTACTATAAATGTGTGACTAGCAAGGCTATATTTGCCTATTACTTTTATTATAAAGATTTCTGAAGATTTTACAACTGTCATCAGAATCATCAAATGCTGCATCCCACTAAGCTTTTATCTGCATAAGGCGTATTTTCAGGTTGTGGCTGGAAAGACTGAAATTCCATGACAAATGTTACTTTTCTAAATTGATGCGGTGTCAGTGGCAAGTCAGCCTGACAATCCACAGCAGCAAGGAAAGTTCTCATTGGCTTGATTAGATGCTACTCTTTACTGGCCATAAGTCCTTTGAGCTCACAATGTCATTTAAAAAATGTCTTGAAGTTTTCCAAGTTTTTTCAGTGCATTCTTCTGTTTGTGCCTCACAACAACATCCTTGGATGACAACAGTTATTCTTGTTTTACAAATAAGGAAACTGAGAGCTAGAGTCAGAGGTTAAGATTCAATTCACACAGTGAGGAAATGGAGGAACCAAAGTCCAGAGCAGCTTCCTTGACTCAAAGGTTAATGCTTTTCTCACTAGTCATTGCCACCTCACATTTTTGTTTAGATTTCTGTCTCCTTATATTCGTTATGAGCCACCAGAATCTGAAAATACAAATGTAATAAAGTGTCACAGTGGGTGGCTTTATAAAATGCGTGAACCAAAAAGGAAATTTGATGGGCCTAACAGTGAGATCTTAAAAAGTGCTCTCAGCAAACATTCATCCAACACCAATTTATTTAGTCCCTACTTTGCCCATGACATCATGTTAAATTATGTGAGCTATATAAAGAAGCAGGGGCTAGGTGTATATGTGTTGTGTTTAGTTGTTCAGTTGTGTCCTACTCTTTGTGACCCTTTGGACTGTAGACCTCCAGGCTCCTCAAAAAGCCTTCAACTCAACACATTTTTAGATGTACAACAGTTTATAGGAATCATGTCATGGTAATTGTATACATGTCTTATTTCACCAGTAGAACTAAAATCAAATTGATGATGGTACCTGGGTCTTATTTATCTTTAAATTTCACATAATGCCTGGTTCAGTATCATTCCTGCTGAATAAATGAATGAATGAATAACAGTGTAGAGTCAGGACCCCTCCTGTCTAGGAGCTTGTGACCTATGTGGAAAGAAATGAAACTAAATTAAGTAAAGGACAAGACTGATATATGACCATAGGGTAGAGAGATGAGAAGCATGATTTCTCATTGAGATGATCAGGGAAAGCTTCACGGAAGAGGCACTTGTTGAATAAGAGGTAAATAATAAGGACTTGTGCTATCCTTTTTTAGAGCAATATTTGATAGACTAGCTTAGTGAAGACAATAAGTGGGAGATTTAAATCTTCTAGCACCCTATAGGGAGAAGGCAATGGCACCCTACTCCAGTACTCTTGCCTGGAAAATCCCATGGGCGGAGGAGCTTGGTAGGCTGCAGTCCATGGGGTTGCGAAGAGTCAGACACAACTGAATGACTTCACTTTCACTTTTAACTTTCATGCATTGGAGAAGGAAATGGACACCCACTCCAGTGTTCTTGCCTGGAGAATCCCAGGGATGGGGGAGCCTGGTGGGCTTCCATCTATGGGGTCGCACAGAGTCGGACACAACTGAAGTGACTTAGCAGCAGCACCCTATAGATAGGCAGAGTGGACCTATAAAACATTTTTGTTGAGTGAATGATGATTAAATCTTTCCAACAAAAATTTTAATGTATTAGCTTTTAAAAATGAAATGCTGTTGAGATGTCTTGGTGTTACTTGAAGTCAGTTAGATAAAAAAAAAAAAATGTCAAAACACTGTGATCAAGGATCTTGCCATCTTCAGTTTAGCCCTTCTAGAAATCACGAAAATACCTTACAGAGTGCTTTACTCTTACAGAGATTTAATAAACCTATACAATTCAGAAAAATATTTTAGATGTATAATCAAAGAATGAAACAGATATCTTTGAGAGGTTGTCTCATTTCCTTGAGAAGGAGAATGCCAAGCCAAAACTCTTTAGTTATATCCTCATTCCTACTAACCCCATATAATTTTAACATCTTTTGGCAGCCTGGTAATAAAAACTAGGATATGAAAATTCCTGCTTAATTCTGAGTCTAGGTTACACTCTAGTCTCCACATTGATCATTTGGCTTTATTTCATTTCACAGAAAATCATTTGCAGTGCCTCCTAGGTTACTCTCAGAGCTAGGACTTTTACACCAGCAATAAAAAGAAGCATCATTTACCATAAGGCATTTTTTCCATTTGATGGCAATGACTCATGGTGCTTTTCTTTTACTCAGAAGTAAAATAATAATGCTTCTATTTGAAATGTAAGGGGTTTTTTTATGTTTTCTAAATTTTGCCCAGAGTTGTAATGATCAAAAGAATAAATAAGACCTTAAAGCATTAATTATGGAGATGGGATTTCAGTTCGTTTTTATTACAACAGTAATAAACACATTTAGTTGACCTTCCAAATACTGTGCTTTTATCTGAATCCTTTTAAAACATTTTGAAGAACAGTGTAAAGAAAAATGTCAACAATGTTAATATTGCTAGTATAAATTATTTAATGTTTTTGGTAATCGCATTTCATGCCCTATATAAATTCCCATGAGGAGAAGCCCCATTTGAACTTTTATTGTTCTGTCGCTCACTCATGTCCACCTCTTTGCAACCACATGGACTGCAGCACCCCAGCTTCCCTGTCCTTCATCATCTCCTGGAGTTTGCTTAAACTCATGTCCATTGAGTCGGTGATGCCACCCAACCATCTCATCCTCTGTTATCCCCTTCTCCTCCTGCCATCAATCTTTCCCAACATCAGGATCTTTTCCAGTGAGTTAGCTCTTTGTATCAGGTGGCCAAAGTATTAGAGCTTCAGCTTCAACATCAGTCCTTCCAATGAATATTCAGGTTTGATTTTCTGTAGGATTGACTGGTTTGTTCTCCTTGCAGTCCAAGGAACTCTCAAGAGTCTTCTCCAGCACCACAGTTAGAAGGCATCAGTTCCTCGATGCTCAGCCTTTTTTATTGTCCACGTCTCACATCCGTACATGACTATTAGAAAAACCATAGCTTTAACTAGATGGACCTTTGTTGGTAAAGTAATGTCTCTGTTTTTTAATATGCTGTCTGGGTTTGTCTTTGCTTTTCTTCCAAGGAGCAAGTGTCTTTTAATTTCATGGCTGCAGTCACCATCTGCAGTGATTTTAGAGCCCAAGAAAATAAAGTCTCTCACTGTTTCCATTGTTTCTCCATCTATTTGCCATGATGTGATGGGACTGGATGCCAGATCTTCATTTTTTGAATGTTGAGTTTTAAGCCAGCTTTTTCTCTCTCCTATTTCACTTTCTTCAAGAGGCTCTTTAGTTCTTCACTTTCTGCCATTAGGATGGTATCATCTGAATTATCTGAGTTTACTGATATTTCTCCTTGCAGTCTTGATTCCAGGTTGTGCCTCATTCAGCCTGGCATTTCACATGATGTACTCTGAATATAAGTTAAATAAGCAGAGTGACAATATACAGCCTTGGCGTACTCCTTTCCCAATTTGGAACCAGTCCGTTGTTCCATGTCTGGTTCTAACTGTTGCTTCTTGACCTGCATACAGGTTTCTCAGGTGGAAAGTAAGGTGGTCTGGAATTGCCGTCTCTTTAAGAATTTTCTACAGTTTGTTGTGGTCTACACAGTCAAAGGCTTTAACATAGTCAATGAAGCAGAAGTAGATATTTTTCTGGAATTCTCTTCCTTTTTATGTGATCCAACAGATGTTGGCAATTTGATCTCTGGTTCCTCTGCCTTTTCTAAATCTAGCTTGTACATCTGGAAGTTCTTGGTTCACATACTGAACTGGATGACTACATATGTTTAGTAAAGTCCTAATAATTTGAAATTTTGACTTACGAAATCATGATGAACGCTTTTCAAAAAATAGCTTTCTAAATTAATTATCTAGGACTGAGGTGAATCATGTCTCTTGAAAATGTATATTATACATTTTTGGAAACTTTGTATATATGGTAGTGTTTGAAAATTTCTATGTGATGAAGTATAAGCCTTTTATATTTTACTCAGAACTTTGTAAAGTTCAGAGATTTGAATTGTCACCCATCTTCTCTTAGAACTCTATGTCACAGTTCTGTATATTTATAGTAATTATGACTATATAAGTACTTTGGTTTGAAATTTTAAAAAGTAAAAGAGAATGTTGGAATAGTTGAAATTAAACATATATCATAAGCAATAGGAAAAAAAAGACTTTAAAAAACATCAAAAAATAATCTAGAGGAAAAAAAGATATTCATTCATGGATGGAAGCCCCAAATTGAATATATTTCAAAAAATGTGAAGTTCCTTCTGCAAGGCAAAGGTTTTTAGACCTTGGTATTTAGGGGATCTCTTTGGGAGCCAGTTAAAAGCAGAATTTCTGGGCCCCATTCCCAAAAGAGGCCACATCTTTTAAATATCTAAAACAGCAGAGGGGTACCTGAGGAAAGGGTAAGATAGATTAAAAGAGATGGAAAAACCTTTTAATAATGATGGCTATGGCCCTTATTGTAATTGTGGTGATGGCTTTCAGGTGTGTATATAAGTCAAAACATCAAATTGTACATTTTAATTAGGTACTGTTTAGCACATGTTAGTTATACAGTAGTTGCATGTTAGTTATATTGTGAATCTGGGGCTTCACAAGTGGTGCTAGTTGTAAAGAATCTGCCTGCTGATGCAGGAGACACAGAGATGTGGGTTTGATCTCTGGGTTGACAAGATCCCCTGGAGTAGAAAACGGCAACCTGCTCCTGTATCCTTTTCTGGAGAATTCCATGGACAGAGGAGTGTAGTGGGCTTCAGCCCATGGGGCCACAAAGAGTCAGACATGACTGAGCAACTAAGCATTGCCACTGCACTGCAGTTATGAGAACTATAGAGTCTTGTCTTTGACTTCTAGGCCTCTCTGGTGACTGTCGTCACATGGAAGTTATAGCCTCTTTCACACTGCCCAAGTTGTTTGGATTTTAATGACAAAGGTATGCAATAATGGTAGGGATCAAAGTCAGCAATCTTACAGGACTTCTATTGTGAGGTTTCTAAGCAGGAGACCATATATGAGTGAGGAAAACAGCTGATTCTTAGGCTTTATAAAAATTCTGTGGATTGGCTAGCAATTACATGATCTAAAAAACCTCAGGGTAGGAGAAAATTGACCTTACCAAGAAAGATGCTGGCATGGAGCCACTTGAATATTAAAAGGTTTGTAACTCAACTGGACAGTGGAAAGTACACTTACTGAAGACATCAGTTCAGTCGCTCAGTCATGTCTGACTCTTTGCTACCCCATGGACTGCAGCACTCCAGTCTTCCCTGTCCATCACCAATTCCCAGGGCTTGCTTAAACTCATGTCCATTGAGTCAGTGATGCCATCCAACCATCTCATCCTTTGTTGTCTCCTTCTCCTGCCTTCAGTCTTTTCCAGCATCAAAGTCTTTGCCAATAACTCAGTTCTTTGCATCAGGTGGCCAAAGTTTTGGAGCTTCAGCATTAATCCTTCCAATGAATGAATATTCAGGATTGAATTCCTTTATGATTGACTGGTTTGATTTCCTTGCAGTCCAAGGGATTCTCAAGAGCCTGCTCCAGTACCACAGTTCAAAAGCATCAATTCTTCGATGCTCAGGTTTCTTTATGGTCCAATTCTCACGTCCATACATGACTACTGGAAAAACCATAGCTTTGGATATATGGATCTTTGTCAGAAAACTAATGACTGAAGACATACATGGAGGAAAGTTTCAATAATTTCTTAGTCTTGCTTCTTTATACAGATAAAGAAGTGGAGTCAGTATTGATTGGGAATTTTACCTGAAGTCACAAACACAATGTAATTGAACTAAGGGGGAAAAAAAAAAACTCAGTTTTTCAGTTCTCAGTTGTATACTTTTTGAATTAACTCTTACAAAATGCAGGTTTTTTTTCCCCCTTTTTGACTCTGAAGAAATGAACTTCAAACTGGACATAGCAGAACAAGCACAGTTAAGGAATATTTGAAATTTAAGCAAGATCAAATGTGGGAGAGCACTTAGCTTGCTATAAACTAGTATATTTTTTCAGTCATAAAATTATACATTAAGATCGTGAAAGATCTTGCAAATGTAAATGCTGAATCATAGTTTGAGGGTAAGGCTTAATGAACAACAGTTATTTTAAAAAGGGATATTGGAAAAAAATAAGCTTCTGTAAAAGCTAACAGATCTGCTCTGTTATCCATGCTATCTCCCATTTATAAATGGACAATATTTAGTTAGGTGGCTGTTTCAATTCTCAAATAAATCTAATCATAATCCAAATTTCCTAGGATAAGTAAGTGTTGTAGGATCAGTCTAAAGAAGATCATAGTAGGTTCTTTTAAGAACATGAGCGATAACTGAAAGAGGTGAGCTGAAGCCTGGAGTAAAAAACATTGGTTGTGAATAATTTAATACGCATCTTCATATACAAAGGCTATAAAAGAGCTGTACTTATTCTCCCTCAGGCTGTACTTTAGGAAACAGGTTTAAACTCTGAATAAAATTGGCAGGGAGAGGAATATTGCTAGCCATTGGAATATGTAGATATGTTTCTAAAAAGATACCTTCTTACTTATATAAGATTCTAGCTCGGGTTCTACATCTTCCAGGAAGATATTTTCTCTGACTTCCATAGACCACATTTATTTGATCTTTCTCTGAACTTCTGTTGTCCTGAGAGTCAGTAGGTCAATATCATGCAGGTTATCTCATAATTAATTCAGTTTTACTTGTGTCAACCAAATTAGATATTAGATCAATCAAGTTAGATATTATAGGAGATGCATATATGAAAAGATAATTGGATTATCATCTTCAGGTCATCTGGAGAAGGCTTCATTCTTCTGGAAGTTTAGTTAGAGTTTATGAGGAAGAGAAGAATCTTCAATTAGAATTTCAGGACTCTACATAGAAGGCCAGAAAGTAAGCCATGGTTAGACTATCAGTTCAATTCAGTTCAGTCGCTCAGTCGTGTCCGATTCTTTGCGACCCCATGAATCTCAGCATGCCAGGCCTCCCTGTCCATCACCAACTCCTGGAGTCCACCCAAACCCGTGTCCATCAAGTCAGTGATGCCACGCAACCATCTCATCCTCTGTCATCCCCTTCTCCTCCTGCACCCAATCCTTCCCAGCATCAGGGTCTTTTCCAATGAGTCAACTCTTCACATGAGGTGGCCAAAGTATTGGAGTTTCAGCTTCAACATCAGTCCTTCCAATGAACATCTAGGACGGATCTCCTTTAGGATGGACTGGTTGGGTCTTCTTGTAGTCCAAGGGACTCTCAAGAGTCCTCCAACAGCACAGTTCAAAAGCATAAATTCAGCGGCTCTCAGCTTTCTTCACTGTCCAACTCTCACATCCATACATGACCACTGGAAAAACCATAGCCTTGACCAGACGGACTTTTGTTGGCAAAGTAATGTCTCTGCTTTTAAATATGCTATCTAGGTTGGTCATAACCTTCCTTCCAAGGAGTAAGCGTCTTTTAATTTCATGGCTGCAATCACCATCAGCAGTGATTTTGGAGCCCCCAAAAATAAAGTCTGACACTGTTTCCACTGTTTCCCCATCTATTTCCCATGAAGTGATGGGACCAGATGCCATGATCTTAGTTTTCCGAACGTTGAGCTTTAAGCCAACTTTTTCACTCTCCTCTTTCACTTTCGTCAAGAGGCTCTTTAGTTCTTCTTCACCTTCTGCCATAAGGGTGGTGTCATCTGCATATCTGAGGTTACTGATATTTCTCCCGGCATTCTTGATTCCAGCTTGTGTTTCTTCCAGCCCAGAATTTCTCATGATGTACTCTGCATATAAGTTAAATAAGCAGGGTGACAATATACAGCCTTGACGTACTCCTTTTCCTATTTGGAACCAGTCTGTTGTTCCATGTCCAGTTCTAACTGTTGCTTCCTGACCTGCATACAGGTTTCTCAAGAGGCAGGTCAGATGGTCTGGTATCCCTATCTCTTTCAGAATTTCCCACAGTTTATTGTGATCCACACAGTCGAAGGCTTTGGTATAGTCAATAAAGCAGAAATAGATGTTTTTCTGGAACTCTCTTGCTTTTTTGATAATCCCGCAGATATTGGCAATTTGATCTCTGGTTCCTCTGCCTTTTCTAAAACCAGCTTGAACATCTGGAAGTTCACAGTTCACGTATTGCTGAAGCCTGGCTTGGAGGATTTTGAGCATTACTTTACTAGTGTGTGAGATGAGTGCAATTGTGCGGTAGTTTGAGCATTCTTTGGCATTGCCTTTCTTAGGGACTGGAATGAAAACTGACCTTTTCCAGTCCTGTGGCCACTGCTGAGTTTTCCAAATTTGCTGGCATATTGAGTGCAGCACTTTCACAGCATCATCTTTCAGGATTTGAAATAGCTCAACTGGAATTCCATTACCTCCACTAGCTTTGTTCATAGTGATGCTTTCTAAGGCCCACTTGACTTCACATTCCAGGATGTCTGCCTCTAGGTGAGTGATCACACCATCGTGATTGTCTGGGTCATGAAGATCTTTTTTGTACAGTTCTTCTGTGTATTCTTGCCACCTCTTCTTAATATCTTCTGCTTCTGTTAGGTCCATTTCTGTCCTTTATCGAGCCTATCTTTGCATGAAATGTTCCCTTGATATCTCTAGTTTTCTTGAAGAGATCTCTAGTCTTTCCCATTCTGTTGTTTTCCTCTATTTCTTTGCACTGATCGCTGAGGAAGGCTTTCTTATCTCTCCTTGCTATTCTTTGGAACTCTGCATTCAGATGGGAATATCTTTCCTTTTCTCCTTTGCTTTTTGCTTCTCTTCCCTTCCCAGCTATCTGTAAGGCCTCCTTAGACAGCCATTTTACTTTTTTCATTTCTTTTCCATGGGGATTGTCTTGATCCCTGTCTCCTGTACAATGTCACAAAACCTCTGTCCATAGTTCATCAGGCACTCTGTCTATCAGATCTAGTTCCTTAAATCTATTTGTCACTTCTACTGTATACTCATAAGGGATTTGCTCTAGGTCATACCTGAATGGGTTAGTGTTTTTCCCTACTTTCTTCAATTTAAGTCTGAATTTGGCAATAAGCTGTTCATGATCTGAGCCACAGTCTGCTCCTGGTCTTGTTTTTGCTGAATGTATAGAGCTTCTCCATCTTTGGCTGCAAAGAATATAATCAATCTGATTTCGGTGTTGACCATCTGGTGATGTCCACGTGTAGAGTCTTCTCTTGTGTTGTTGGAAGAGGGTGTTTGCTATGACCAGTGTGTTCTCTTGGCAAAACTCTATTAGCCTTTGCCCTGATTCATTCTGTACTCCAAGATACTCAAGAGAGGCCAAATATTCATCAGCTGATGAAAGAATAAACAAATAAAATGTGGTCTATCCATACAATGGAATATTATTCAGCCATAAAAAGTAATGAAGTACTGATACTTGCTACAACGTGGATGAACTTTAAAAACCTAACACTAAGTAATGTAACACATTCACAAAAGATCATATATTATCAGTATATGACTCCATTTATATTAAATGTCCAGAATAGACAAATGTGTAGAGGTGTAAAGTAGGTTAGTGCTTGTGTTTAGGGTTAGTGGGAGGAAGAAGAATGTGGAGATTAGTGGGGGTAATAGCTAAAGAGTTGTTCAGTCACCAAGTCATGTCCGACTCTTTGTGACCCCATGAACTGCAGCATGGCAGGATTCCCTGTCCCTTACCATCTCCTGGAGTTTGCTCAAACTCATGTCCATTGTGTCGGTGATGCCATCCAACCATCTCATCCTCTGTCATCTCTTTCTTTTCCTGCCTTCTTTTCCAGCATCAGGGTCTTTTCCAATGAGTCAGCTCTTTGCATCAGGTGGCCAAAGTATTGGAGCTTCAGCTTCAGCATCAGTCCTTCCAATGAATATTTAGGACTGATTTCCTTTATGATTGACTGGTTTGATCTCCTTGCTGTCCAAGGGACTCTCAAGAGTCTTCTCCAAAAATCAGAAGTATCAGTTTTTTGGCATTCAATCTTATGGTCCAACTCTCACATCCATACATGGCTACTGGGAAAACTATAGCTTTGACTATATGAAACTTTGTTGGCAAAGTGATGTCTGCTTTTTAATACGCTGTCTAGGTTTGTCATAGCTTTTCTTCCAAGTAGCAAATGTCTTTTTAATTTCATGGCTGCAGTCACCGTTCACAGTGATTTTGGAGCCGAAGAAAATAAAGTCTTTCACTGTTTCCATGTTTTCCCTTCTATTTGCCATGAAGTGATGGGAACAAATGCCATGATCTTAGTTTTTTTTAATACTGAGTGTTAAGCCAAGATTTTCACTCTCCTTTTTCACCGTCATCAAAGGCTCTTTAATTCTTCTTCACTTTCTGCCATTAGGGTGGTGATGGAAATGTTCTAAAACTGATTGTGGTGATAGTTGCAGAAATCTGTGAATATACCGAAAACACTGTATACTTTAAGAGGGTGGATTTTATGATATGTGAATTAAATCTCAGTAATTGCCAAAGAATTGATGCTTTTGAACTATGGTGTTGGAGAAGACTGTTGAGAGTCCCTTGGACTGCAAGGAGAACAAACCAGTCAATCCTAAAGGAAATCAACCCTCAATATTCATTGGAAAGACTGATGCTGAAGCTGAAACTCCAATACTTTGGCCATCTGATGTGAAGAGCTGACTGACTCATGGGATAAGTCCCTGATGCTGGGAAATATTGAAGGCAGGAGGAGAAGGGGACGACAGAGGATGAGATAGTTGGATGGCATCACCGACTCGATGGACATGAGTTTGAGCAAGCTCCAGGAGTTGGTGATGGACAGGGATGCCTGGCGTGCTGAATTCCATGGGGTTGCAAAGAATCAGATATGACTGAGTGACTGAACTGAATGCTGTTATCCAAAACAAGCAAGCAGAAAAAGAACTCACATAACGCTATAAATTCTAATCTGAGTTGTAATTATCAATATGCACCAGCAATATATTTTATCTTTAATTTTTTCCCTACCTCTGTATGCTGAGAATATCTAAAAGTAATGACCATCCAACAACAAAGACTGCTTTTCTGATATCCAAATTATGGGCTTTATCACTTACATTAAAACAAACGTGTTTTGTTTTGGAGACATGGCTCATTTTAGATATGGGACAAAAAGAAATGTACAAAGTGAGCCTGAAATATTCTATAGTATTGGAAAGAAAGGTAACAAAACTTTTGGGTCATATCAAAGAACCTCAGAAGGCAACCTGAATAAGCTTCTACTGGTCAAAGATGAAATAATTTGATCATTAATTAAGACAAAAACTATGGTGGATACATCAAATATGCTTAGTTTCATGGGTTTATAATGGTATTAAAAACAACTCATTGATGACATTTTTTGAAATCTTCAAAAGAGAAAGAATCAAGTATTTGTCCTCATTTTTATATAATTGTACTTCAGTAACCAAGTAATTAGTGAAGGAACATTTCCCTTATAAAAGGATTCTAGCTAATAAATGGAGAAGAAATGACAAATGTCACTATTTTCCCACCCCTCCAATAGAGTAACAGGTCTAAGAAATAATCATCAGTAGTTGATAACATCTAAAAGAAAGACAACATGTATAACTTATCTTGGTAGAAGTATGCAATATTATCCACAAGATATCTTCCCAGAAAAAAAAAAATTCTGAATCTGATCAAGCGTCTTGATTTCCCTACAATTTATAGGAAATATAGGAGACAAAGGAACTCAATAAATGACATCACTGGTATGCAGTTAGCATGATATAGTTTAGAAAACTCTGCATGATAAAGGATCAAGTATCTTTAACGAGAACAAATGCAAGAAATAAAAGCAGAAGGTTTTAAAAGACATACCAGTTATCTCAATGTCTGGACCTTCTCAATCTTGATTTAATGATTCATCTGTTTTTAAAATTTATATGACAGTCAAGTATATGTGAACATGGTCTGGATGTTTGATGATCTTAAGTAATAATTTATTACATGTGATTATATTTTCTTCTTTCTAGAAGGAGTCTCCTGTTTTAGAGATACATGCCAAAATATCTCTGTGATATGATATGTGGGATTTACTTAAAAATAATTGAGGGAGGAGTGGGTAAAGTATAGTAGAACAAGCTTGTCATGGATTAATATGTTGTTGAAATTATAATAGGTGGTGAAATGGGCACATTTTGTTTATAGTATTGTTGCCACAACTTGTGGTCATGTTTGAAACTTCAGTAATAAAAATTTAAAATAAAATTTGCAAAAATAAATAATGAATGTTTTTAGTTCCCATGCTTAGATGTAATTTGAGGACAAGAAAATAAAGAAACAATCTTTAGCAGCTCTTATGCTTATCTGATAGATCCATCATTATATTTCAGTTCTACTGGGCAATGGGTTTAAATCACTAAGCTCAACTCAGCCTAACCAAGGATATAGCCAAGCTAATGTATTAGTAATTCAGAGTCACAACTGTTTGTGTTTATTTGCTTGAAATATTCAATTCATTTCCCATGGGTGATAAGGATTTTGCTTGTAGGTAACAGCAGGCAGTGGATGTTTCAGCATCAGTGAAATTCTATTTAAAAAATTAACTGGAAAGGGGAAAGACTGACTGACTTCATTAAAAACCAAATAAAGGAAAATGAGAATACAGATTTAGTGGAATATGAAAGAGTAGGAAAAAAAGAAGAAATGCTCTATTATCAGTTGTAAAAGAACAGAGGCTGACTAAGAAATAAGGCAGAGTTTTCATGGATGTAAAAAAAGCCTATGTATTTAGGAAATGAATAAACTTATCTGATGTTTAGGTAGCAGTTTTATAGAAGTATAATTTAAAAGATTGATATTGATTTATTTCTCCAAGTCCAGGTAATGTTTTGTGATTATGTTATTGGCTTTTAGTATTTTGATTATATTGAATTATTTTTAAGTAAGAAAATACTGCTTTTATTATTGATGTAATACCATTAATTGATGTTTTGAAAACTCAGAAATCTCAAGTACTTATGTCTTAAGATATACCATAGATGATCATTTTCAAATCAACAGAATCTGTTAAAACTCTTCAGAATGTGTTCTTTCCTTGTTTAAAACATTTCCTGGTTGTAGTCTCATGGTTGTTACTCCCATTCCTAGGCTGTTAATGGGGCTTAGCATCTTTTGTCATACCTGCTAGTCATGAGTATTTCATCAGAGTCACTTTGGGCTTCTCTCTGCTTTATTTATGTGGCAGGCAGAATTCTGAGATTGTTCCTAAGATTCCTATAGTTCATGCCTTGAATAATCCACTCCCCTTGAGTGTGGGTGGAAATTGTGACTATGATGGAGCAGTAGCTCCCTTCATTAAGTTAAATGACACAACAAAGGTGATGGTCACTCACATGATTACCTTATGTCACATATATTACTGTCACAGCAGACAGGAGGGAGATGCTTCTGTTGGCTTTGAAATGAGCTGCCATACTGTGATATGGCCATATGAGGTATTACCATATGTTACTGTAACCCAAGGGCAGCCTCTGGGAGCTAAGAGTCAACAGCTAGCAAGAAAATCGTGGTCTATGTCCTACAAAAACAAGGAAGTGAATCCTTCCAACAGTGTGAATGAACTACACCTTGATTTCAGCCTTGTGAGACAGTGAGCAAGGAGCCCAGGCCCAGCTATGCTCTGCCTAGATTTCTAACCTAAAGAGTTATGAGGTAATAAATGGGTATTGTTTTAAATCACTAAGTTTGTGGTAATTTTACAGCAATAAAAATGAGTACAGTTAATTCATGTCCTCTTAGAATGAGGGTTATGTGGTGGGGATGATGGAACATCACGGGACGTGGAGAATGGTGTGGTTATTAGGTTACATGGGTGCAGGAAGAAAAGAGGAAGGAGGTTCATAGGCCCAATTCCAGTTGTTCCCTAGAGCCCAACTTCCTACATTTGCTCATGAGTAGATTCCTTCCACTGTAGCTCTCTTATTTTTCCTCCAGGAAAAATTTGAGGCTGACCATTTTGTAAAGATTCTTGAAGAATCTTCTTGTAAATTGGGAGACCCAAGTTTGATCCCTAGGTTGGAAAGATCCCCTGGAGGAGGAAATAGCAACTCACCCCAGTATTCTTGCCTGGGAAATCCCATGGATAGCGAACATGGTGGGCTACAGTCCGTGGGGTTGCAAAGAGTTGGACATGACTGAGTGACTAACACTTTCACTTTTCATTTCTTGTGTGCATGTGCATGCATGCTCAGTCACTTTAGTAGCCCGCCAGGCTCTTCTGCCTGTGAGGATTCTCCAGGCAAGAATACTAGATGGGTTGCAATGCTTTCCTTCAGGGGATCTGCCCAACACAGGATTGAACCTGAGTCTCTTATATATCCTTACTGTAAGTAATTTAACCATACCCTTCTACTCTCTGTGGTGCTGGACCCTAGTTCTCATTCTGAAGGCTTTGCTTTTAACTACAAAGTAAAGTGTGATTGATAATTACCCACTTGGTTGAATAATCTTTGTCTGATAAATATTTTGTGTGTATCTGTATGTTTCCATATTACCACAAATATGATTTGGATATCACATTATAGGAAATAAATAAAAATCTAGTGTTGTCTTTTTGGTTTCAATGTTGTAATCACTAGAGACATCTACTGATACATCTTCTTACTATAAGAGAATAAAAGAGCTTGTTTTATTTCAATTAATTTATTTAATGAAAAAGTATTTAGTACTTACTGCAGCATGTCAGACACAATGGACAGACATTAAAATGAATAAGAATTTAGTATCTGCTTAGGACAGTAACTAGCAACAAGAAAGAATGTAACTGCATTGGCCCTCAGTTTCAATTTCACTATGTATCAACTTGAGCGCTGACATATCTCCAACCTCTCTGGCTTCAGGTTCTTGTATCAAGTTATAGGGATGGTAGATGATCAAAGTGTCTGTCTAAAATGTGGTAGTGATGAGTCATCAGGGACATCAGCAGGAAACCTAGACTGAATTAAGATGCAACTCTAATAGACCTTCATGGGGGGTAGAACTGAAACTGCAATATTGAATTTTATTAACAGTTGATGAATTATAAATTAAAATAATGTTTTTATGCCTATCATATTGTAAAAAAATTTAAAAAAGTTGTTTATATCCAGTGTTGGAGAATATTTTGGGAAATAAGTACTCTCAAATACAATGAGGAAGAGGGCGATTTGACAGTGTCTATCAAAATTTTACCTGTGTATACCCTTTGACTCAACAATTCCACTTCTGGGAATGCATCCTATAAAAATACTTAAACACTTATTTCCAAGGATATTTATTGCAGTGTTGGTTATAATACCTCCCAAACTGGAAAGAATATGAATGTCCATCAGTATGAAATTGGCTAAATATAGTATACTAACATAGTAGAGTATTGTTGTTGTTCAGTCTGTAGGTCGTGTCCAGCTCTTTGTGACGCCATGGACAGTGGCATCCCAGGCTTTGCTCTCCTTCACCATTTTCTGGAACTTGCTCAAACTCATGTGCATTGAGTTGGTGATGCCATCCAACCATCTCGTCCTCTGTCATCCCCTTCTCCTGCCTTCAATCTTTCCCAGCATCGAGGTCTTTTCTAATGAGTCAGTTCATCACATCAGGTGGCCAAAGTATTGGAGTTTCAGCTTCAACATCAGTCTTTCCAATGAATATTGAGGGTTGATTTCCTTTAGGATTGAGTGCTTTGATCTCCTTTCAGTCCAAGCGACTCCCAAGAGTCTTCTCCAACACCACAGTTCAAAATCATCAATTCTTTGGTGCTCAGCCTTCTTTATGGTCCAACTCTCACATCCATACGTGACTACTGGAAAAACCACAGCATGACTATATGGACCTTGGTCAGCTAAGTAATGTCTCTGCTTTTTAAAATGCTGTCTAGATTTGTCATAATTTTCTTTCATGGAGCAAGCGTCTTTTAATTTTATGGCTGCAGTCACCATCTGCAGTGGTTTTGGAGCCCAAGAAAATAAAGTCTCTCCCTGTTTCCATTGTTACCCATCTATTTGCCATGAAGTGATGGGAACAGATGCCATGATCTTCGTTTTTTGAATGTTGAGTTTTAAGCCAGCTTTATCATTCTTATCTTTCACCTTCATCAAGAGGCTCTTTAGTTCCTCTTTGCTTTCTGCGCTAAGGGTGGTATCATCTGCATACCTGAGGTTATTGATATTTCTCCCCGCAATCTTGATTCCAGCTTGTGCTTCATCCAGCCTGGCATTTCACATGATGTAGTCTGCATATAAGTTAAATAAGTAGGGTGACAATATACAGCCTTGGCGTATCCCTTTCCCAATTTGGAACCAGTCTGTTATTCTATGTCCGGTTCTAACTGTTGATTGTTGACATGCATACAGATTTCTCAGGAGGTAGGTAAGGTGGTCTGATATTCCCATCTCTTGAAGAATTTTCCACAGTTTTTTGTGATCCACACAGTTAAAGGTTTTAGCATACTCAATGAAGCAGAAGTGGATGGTTTTCTGGAATTCTCTTGCTTTTTCTATGATCCAACGAATGTTGGCAATTTGATCTTTGGTTCCTCTGACTTTTCAAAATCCAGCTTGAACATTCTGGAATTCTAGTTTAGAGAATTTTGAGCATTGCTTTGCTAGCATATGAAATGGGTGCAACTGTGTGGTAGTTTGAACATTGTTTGGCCTCGCCCTTCTTTGGTATTGGAATAAAAACTGACCTTTTCCAGTCCTCTGGCCACTGCTGAGTTTTCCAAATTTGCTGACATATTGAGAGCAGCACTTTCATAGCATCATCTTTTAGAATTTGAAATAGGTCAGCTGGAATTCCATCATCTCCACTAGCTTTATTCGTAGTGATGCTTTCTAAGGCCCACTTAACCTTGCACTGCAAGATGTCTGGCTCTAGGTGAGTGATCATACCATAATGGTTATCTGGGTCATGAAGATCTTTTTTGTATAATTCTTCTGTGTATTCTTGCCACTTTTTCTTAATATCTTCAGCTTCTGTTAGTTCCATACCATTTCTGTCTTTTATTGTTCCCACGTTTGCATGAAATGTTCCCTTGGTATCTCTAATTTTCTTGAAGAGATCCCTAGTCTTTCCCATTCTATAATTTTCCTCTATTTCTTTGCTTTGTTCATTTAGAAAGGCTTTCTTATCACAGTGTTGTCAAAAAGAACTACGTGTATCTATATGTTTTGACGTGAAAATGTGTCTATGACATATTGTTTATTGAAGAAAGCAAATTGTAGAGTTTATGATTCCATTTATCCATTATCCATTTATATAAAGAAATTATGTATATGGCGCCCCACTCCAGTACTCTCGCCTGGAAAATCCCATGGACGGCGAAGTCTGGTAGGCTGCAGTCCATGGGGTCGCTAAGAGTCGGGCACAACTGAGTGACTTCACTTTCACTTTTCACTTTCATGAATTGGAGAAGGAAATGGCAAGCCACTCCAGTGTTCTTTCCTGGAGAATCCCAGGGATGGGGGAGCCTAGTGGGCTGCCGTCTGTGGGGTCGCACAGAGACGGACACGACTGAAGTGACTTAGTAGTAGTAGTAGTAATAGTAATATATATATATTTGCTGCATATGCAATGTATAATATATATGTAAATTTATATAATATACCATATTCATATTTATATGCAAGTGGGTATATGTTGGAGAAGGAAATGGCAACTCACTCCACTATTCTTGCCTGGGAAATCCCAGAGATGGAGGAGCCTGGTGGGCTACAAACCATGAGGTTGCAGAGTTGGACATGACTGAGTGACTGAGCATGCATGCACTGGTAGCTGTTATACACAGAAGAGTCTAGAGTAATACACACTAAATTACTAACACTATTAACCTTCAAGAAGTAGAGTAAGATTAGGAGGGTTGGCTTCCACTTTTATATCTATAATGTTTGAAAAATTTCCAAGAAATATATACTATTTTACTACAAAAATTCCTTTGTTGTTGTTTAGTTGCTGAGTGATGTTCGACTCTTTTGCAACCCCATGGACTGTAGCCTGCTGAACTCCTCTGCTCCGTGGGATTCCCCTGGTAAGAATACTGGAGTGGGTTGCCATTTCCTTCTCCAAGGGATCTTCCTGATCCAGGGATAGAACCTGTATCTCCTGCATTGGCTGGCAGATTCTTCACCACTGAGCGACTTGGGAAACCCAAAAGATCCTTAGGCAAGTTTTTAATATATACACAAGAATATAAACATGAAACTATGAACTTTCTTGTAGGGGAGATCAGACTAGAGCTTAGACCCTTTACAAACACGAATGAAAATTTATAGCCGAGTAAGGGCTAGGGTACTAGGATGGCATCTGTACTAGCCGTAAGGCCACTATGAAGAGAGCCACTTATGTTTAAGAAGCCTGAAAAATGTTTGGAGTAATATCACTGGAAAGGGGAAAAGATTCAACACACTAAGGTTGGGAGCAGGAAAAGGTCTACGGTGGACTATTCCTAAGATTCAAGTGCAGACAGCTGAGGAGAGAGTTAAACGTCTTGAGGGGGGTTGATGCTTTACTGAACTCAGATGTAAGGATAGTTGTTATCTCCTGTTACAGTAGGTGCCCTTGATCTCAACTTCTGCCCTAGAAAGCAAAGGTGGCTTCAGAGATCAGCAAATCCCAGCTCCTGAATCAAAAATTGTCTCAAATCAAACTTATTCATGAAATTTGTAAAGATGTGGCCCTGTGGGGCATGTTTGTGAGAAAGCAAGTGGCAGTTTGTCTGGCTAGATTGAAGCATGAAATGGAACCAGTTTACATCTATTCCCAGTTGTTTGTATTTATTGGAAAGAATCCTGGACCCAGAGTCAGAAAATCTGGCTGGGCTTCTAGCCTTGTGCAGTTAATGACTAATTCTATGGCCTTGGGTAAGTTATTTAATTTCTCTGATGCCAATGTCCTCATTAGTAAAACAGGACTTTTAATAATACATATTTTATTAAATAAGCTACTAAATAGTAAAGTGTTCGGCATAGTGCCTGACACATCATAAGTCTCACAAAATGGTAACTAGTGTTAATTTTTGAATATTCACCGTGTAACAAGTTGTATGGAAACCCTTTTATATTATTTTATTTAACCACCACAAAACCCTTAAGATTGACACTGTGTATTTGACGCTTTATAGATAAGGAAACTGAAGTTAGTTAAACTAAAGTGACTTGCCGCAAACTAGTAAATGACTGAGTTGAAAGTCAAACACTGGCCTTTAGCTATTAGAGTGTACCGTTTGTTCCTTTTTTTCCTTTCATATGAGAAAGCAGCGTCTCAAATTATTTTAAATCACAGAGTGTTATCAGTGAGGGGCAAGAAACAGAAGAAGCAATAAAAGTAAATTAATAGGTCTTAAAATATGGTAATGTGGGTAAAGCTGTTTAATTATAATTATGATCTTCAAAGGTAGAAATAAAGACAGTGTCTTTCATTAGTCCTTATCAATATCTATTACAAAGTTTTGGGCAACTTTGATTTCATTTTAGCCAAATTTATTTACATTTCCAGAAATCTGTCTTATACATACAGTTTCTTATAACTAAAGGATATTGTAGAATCTGCAAAATGTTATACCCTTTGCTTTTTCTTGGGAATTGAGAGTAAGAGGATTGGGGAAGCAGTTTCAAATATATTTCTTCGCTTTGGTGGAAAATGAGTTTTTGAATTGTGCCAAATACTATAGTTATGATCAAACTATGCTTATATAGAGGAAATTTTTATTTCCCTTAAAAAAAAAGATATTGAGGAAAGAAAGTGTTCCTATTTCACTCTAACTATAAATCTCTTCCCACGGAGATTTGTTCTCACCTAATACACCCTTTTAGGAAATGACACCGGGGGGGCTTCCCTCGTAGCTCAGTTGATAAAGAATCTGCCTGCAATGCAGGAGACCCAGGTTCAATTCTTGGTTTGGGAATAGCCCCTGGAGAAGGAAATGGCAACCCACTCCACTATTCTTGCCTGGAGAATCCTGTGGACAGAGGAGCCCATCAGGCTATAGTACGTGGGGTGTCAGGCTATAGTAAGTGGGGTTGCAAGAATGGAGACAACTTATGACTAAACCACCACCACTGTATATAATTTGTGGGAACACTGGGAACCACCATTGCTTCCTTGCTCCTCTGTCATTCAGATCTACCCATTAGTGGAGTAAGGGGGGGAAAAAGAGGAGAGAAAAAAAGAAGAGAATCAAGAGGTCAGAGAAGGTAAAGAAATGAGTTTGTTCTTCCTGGGAAAATTATGGAGGGATCACAATTAGTCTTGAAAACTATGGTACTGTTACCTTCTGTATGCTGGGACACTGGAATCTCAGAAAAGATGCTTTATTCCTGGTAAGAACATTTTACTCGCAGACTCTGTTTTTCCTAGAATATAGGCAAAGACATTTGGAGAAATACTCAATTACAGGAGAACTTTTTGCTGTGGTTTTCCAACAAGCAGAATCACTGCACTAGCCTCTTTGTGCCTCTCAGTTATAGATCATTCTTATATTTTTGCCACCACCAGATGAAATTGTGGGTACTTGATGCTAACAGTTGTCATGATGGCTGAATCTATGGTTTGACAAAAATATCTTACAATTTCATACATAAGTATGAACCAGATGGAGAGTTTACTATGCCAAGAAGATAGATAATATCTGGAGAACTCCAGATATTGGAGTTGGCTGTTTCAAATCCCCTAGCTTGATTCGTTTGTTAAGCATCTATTTTATACTAATAGTTGAAGTTGAAAAAATGACTAAAGCATGGACCTTTGTCTTAGGAACATAAAGTGCCATAAGAAAAAGACATTCATTTGAATATTGACTTTCAATCATGTCATAATAGGATTTGTATAAACATCAGAGGTACATAGACAAAGGGGAGAAAACAAAGTGTTCTTGGGACTAAGTTGATACTGAGTAGTAGACAAAACTACAGAGAAGTGATTGTTCAGACTGTAAAGATCTGTAGTTTCACACTACTGGCAGCCTAACAAGTCAGCCTACTGTAGTTTCAAGGATGCAAGCAGGAAATGCAAGATTCCTGTCTTAGAGACAAAGAACTTTATTATTCGTGGCACTGGAAGGAGCATGAGCTTCAGGTTGGCATCGGTTCCCTTTTTTGCCCACCTCTCACAAAGGTGAGGCAGAAGTTCCAGAAATGCAGCACGTGCAATGAATTTGTGTGATAACTGAGGAACCTCAAGATTTTATTGTTGTTCAGTCACTCAGTTGTGTCTGACTCTTTGTGACCCCACCGACAGCAGCATGCCAGGCCTCCCTGTCCCTCATCATCTCCCAAAGTTTGCCCAAGTTCATGTCCATCGCATTGGTGATGCCATCCAGCCATCTTATCCTCTGAAGCCTTGTTCTCCTTCTGCCCTCAATCCTTCTCAGCATCAGGTACTTTTCCAATGAATCAGCTGTTGGCATCAAATGCCAAAATACTGGAGTTTCAGCTTGAGCATCAGTCCTTCCAAGGAGTATTCAGGGTTGATTTCCCTTAAGATTAGCCCCCAAGATTAGGAAACCTAAATCTTTCACAGCAGGCTGCAAATAGACCCACCCAACCTCTGTCCCAGGAGAGATGTTACCTCTCTTAATACGGGACAGTAAACAAACCTGCCATTTCCTCCACAAGGAGGAACTCTCTATCTTTCAAGGTTCTTTGCTGTTTGAAGATAGTCTGGAACAAAAGCTCCCTTTGTGTGCAAAAATGTGTGAAATTATGAGAGATCCATGGAGACTTGTCTCCTAACAATATCCACCCCTTGTTTCTACCCCATCTTGGCCTCTGAGGAATTTTCCAATGTGTACATATACTCAATCTGAGAAGAGCTACTTGTTGACTAATGTTTCTCTTGCCTCTTAAAGTAGGGTCATAGCCTTAGAGAGGATCTTGGGAAAAGAAAGAGCAAGACTATATACCGTCCTGGTAAGAGACAGTGGAAGTAAATCATGGCTGTGATGACATCTGGAGAACCTGGGGTGGAGAGAAGTCCATCGTGTGGTGTAGTGCCTGGCCTATTGCTCTAGATGCATATATAAAATATGGAGGTGGAGGTTCGATTGTTTATTTCACCTGAGTTGTCCTAGGATTGCACATCTGCTGCACTTCCTTTTGTCTGTTGGAGTTTTTCCAATGACAAATGGCCAGACGTCAAACTTTCTGTCACTTATCTGCCAACACCAGCCCTCCTTTCTCAGTGAGATGACAAGGCTGCTGCTGCTGTTGCTGCTGCTGTGTCACTGATAGGTATTTTGCCAGCCATGGGTAAGGTTGTATGACAGTGTGGTGAGCCCAAGCTAATCATTCCTTCCAGTCCTGAATGCTAACTGCCTAGCACGTGTCATTCACAAGCAGAAAGTGATGAGCTGTCTAGTAAAAATCACCAGGTTCTGAATTCTCTTTCATCTTAAAAAATTAAAAAAAAAACAAATTCAGATATCCAACATGGTTCTTAAGCTCTTTAATACTTACTTAGATATTTTTTAAACACTGTTATTTACCAAACTCTTTTGTTTCCTTGCTCCAGCTTGCCCTCTCTTATCCTTCCTTTTATTTTTCTCTTTGTATTCTCAAACCTGCAGAAGTTCACGAGTTACCTTCAGAAAGTGGCAGATACCCTTCTGAAATAAAGAGCCACTATGCCTGTCTTCACATTCCAAGTGGCAGACAGCCTCAGATTTCCTTTGCAGGCACCACTATCTGTCTGCTTTGGTACATGGTAGCAGATGTTCGAAATATAATGAATAAAAAAGCCTGTAGAAATCAAATTGTACTTGTGAAACAAAATGACAATAAAAACAATTCCCCAATCTTTCAAATGTCAGGCAGCTCAGTTACAGTTTTCTAGTTGGTGCTCACAACCAGCTCTGCCTTGATTGCAATTCCTTTTGGCTCTGGCCAAATAACACCTTCTATATAGAAAATGGCTTAATTATAATAACATTACCTGACACTACCCCCAATAAAATACAAAAGCAGGATGAAAAGATTTGCAAGATACAAGCTAAAGTGAAGTAAATGGCTGTTTGTTGGTGATAGGTGGGTCACAGGCTGTACTTTTTTGGCCTCTTGTCAAAATTCACAATTTTTATGAATGCACATATACATCATTACTATTAACTACTCTCACATTAAAAGAAAAAGATCTCTTTTCACACTCTACCCAGTATTAGTGAGTGAGTGATAGTTGCTCAGTCATGCCTGACTCTTTGCAACCGAATATTAAAGCCATCATATTTAGAGTAGTGCGAAGGTAGTGTATCATTGCAATTCCCTTTCACAATGGCTGCATACACAGGTTGGAAATCTGGTATGCTGTGGTTTGAATTCCAGTTCTTCTATTCAGGGGCTTAATGTGAACTTGGAACAGTTGTTTAACCTCTCTAAGCCTTGATTACATCATATGTAATGTGGAAGTAAAAATAGCAATATCATTGTATAGTTGTGAAGAGTAAGTGAAATAAATCATGTGTAGTATGAGAGAGAAGACTGCTAGCTGACTACCAAAACTCATTCTCCCTTTTTTTAGGCCCAATACTAGACTTTGTTTTCTGTCTTCTCTTGTGATTAGGTCTGGTCTTATGACTAAATTCTTTCCAATGGAATATAAACAGAAGTAATATGTGCCACTTCCGGGTCTAGGCCTTAGGGCATTGTGCCTGTTGTACTGTTGTGCCTGTTGTCTCCATGTTCTCTTTCTTCTTTCTTCCAGGTAGAACCAGGACATAGTGATATGTTTGTGTTTTGTCCATGAAGATGGAAAGATCCTAGACTCTAGATACTGGTAAGATACCATATCTTATTATTACTTTTTTTTTATCCCTGGATCCCTTATTGGTTTTTGGAGCAGGTACCTACCCTGGACATCTTGTTTGAGCTATTGCATTTTTGAATATCCTTGATAGAGCACTATAGTTGTTAGCCTAACTAGGTATATAGTCTGTGTCGACTAAAAATATAGCCACAACCTGAAAGTAAAGGGTTATTTTATTTGATGGAATTGTTTAGGACTCCAAGCCTGGGAGTACAGCATCTCAGTAACTCTGAGAAAACTGCTCCACGGAGGCAGGGGAGAAGTCAAGCTATATACACGTTTGCAACAAAGGGAGCAGGCAGTCTGAACATTGAAGGTCAGGTATCAAGTTAGGGAATTTATCATTCTATGTATGGGAAGATGCAAGCCTCTGAGCTCACTGAATTCATTCCTTTCATATGCATCTCAGCTATCTGGGTCCAATCCTGTTTTCTTGTTGACCTTGCTTCTTGCATTCCCCCAGCTCCTCAGCTATCACCATGGGGGGTGGCAGCATCCCCTGAATCACAGTTTTGGGAACCCTCATTCACATTTGGAGGCCAGAAATCACTGATGGTTGTGATGTTTCTTATTTATTTATATGGCAGGAGAAATTTTCATTTCACGTCTGAGATCCAGCTAGTTATAGCTGCTCAAAAGCCAGAGGTATTTTATCAGTTCCCTTACCAGACTGTTGTTTCTTTTTTTTTTTTTTTAAAAATTTATTTATTTTAGTTGGGGGCCAATTACTTTACAATATTGTAGTGGTTTTCGCCACACATTGACCCATGGCTGATTCATGTCAATGTGAGACTGTTGTTTCTTTAAAGGAAGTGTTCGTGTTTAAATGTTCTTTGCATCCTCTTCAGTGTTTAGCACAGGGCCCTGTGCATAGCAAATTTGTTACAGTTCTTTATTGAATAAATGCAGCTCCTGAGATTGAATCATAGTTCATAATATTCAGAGTTTAAAATCCTAGTTGTCATGAATTCTTTTACTTTTCCCTTCATGTCTGACCTTTGTGGTTTTCCTACTTCAAATACAGGCTATTTAAAGGCTGGAATTAATAATTTTTTATGATTCAGTTGTGGTAAACATGAGGTTGTGCTTGACAGCAGGATGTGCCATGATCTGACATGATAAATCCTTCTTTAAAATTTAATAAACCTTTAAGGAAACTAGTAATTCCTTCTTCTAGATGAACAGCTTATATTATAGGTTACAATGACTATGGTTTGCTGGAGAAATTAAGCAGGTAGTAAAAATGCTCAGGAAAGTTGCCATGAATTTAAAAGTAATCACTCGTAATTTAGAGTTCATCATCCTTGAGCACTATTTCATGAGCTTGGTTTAGGTCATTATTAAGAATGTGCTTCTTCTTGCATTAGAAACTAGATAAAAAAGAGATGGTGGTTTATGACTGCTATCTAGTTGATGAGATATTAAAAGTTCATATCGTAGCAGGAACTCAAGGGGAAATGTCTGAGAGAAACATGTCCTTTCTAGGTATTTCCATAGTGTGGCTTCTGGTCTGGATTGTAAATTGGCATGAAACTGTTACCATTTTTTTATAACCACTTTATGTGCCTATATGTGCTTAAGATGCAATTAACATGGATGATCTTGGTGAACTGGTAGTTAATTGATTTTCAAACTTCAAATCACATAGGCCATGGATGACCCAATAGTAGGGAACTAGTTGGTTTCTACTTTCCTGAGGCAGATATCATCCTCTTCCCTGGCTACTAGTCTTAGAAAAGTTTACTTTAGCAGCCATTTGAGTCTAAATTTCAATTTTGACACTTTCTAATATGTGTCCTTGGTAAAGTTACATAGGCTTTTTGAAACTTAGCTTCTCAAAACACTAAAATAAAGATAATAATAGTTATTACCTCCTAGTGTTATTGTGAAGACTAAATGAGATAATGTATGTAAAACTTAATAGCAATGCCTGGAACTTAGAAATTACTCAAAAGGGTTAACACATTTTACTTGTTCAGAGCAGTGGTTCAGACCAGGATCAACATCAGCTAGGAACTTATTAGAAATGCAGATTCCTGTAGCTCAACCTAGACATACTAAATCAGAAATTCTGAGAGTAAAGCCCAGCAATATGTATTTTAACAAGCCCTCAAAGTAATTCTGATGTGCTCTAAAGTTTAAGAACCACTTCCTTGTGCAAATAGTTTAACATTCCTGGATTTCCATTTTCTGTTGCTCAGAAGCTATCCCCTTCTTTTCAAAAGAACATCCTAGTTTTCCACTGTGGAAGTCACTTCTTCCCTATTCTCAGTCTTCATGGTTAAATGAGACTGATCTTTCTCTCAGTTTTAGGGTGGGATCTTTTCTAGCATTAAGCCAATTGGTGTATCCCATCCTCCAGACCACAGTTTTTACCTCAGGTATGAACATGTGAGCTGATTCAGGTCAATCAAGTCAGTCTAGGAGTTTGACTGGAGTTTGAAAAGACAGAAGCTTTCCACCATTGGAGTTTTGAGGAGGAGGATGTAAACCTGGAGTTAATAGAGGAAAAGCATAAGCTCTCATAGAATAGGGCCAAAACAGAGAACTTCAGAGCCAAAAGATGGTAATTCTTGATGACATGGATAAAATCCTTATCCCAGCCATGCCTGGAGTCTTCCGCTGGACTTTTCATACACACAAAAATTAGACCTCTTTCCACTTGTTACCATTTCTTGAACATGCATTCTTCTTAAAAGGAACAGATTATATGTGATTTGTAATGAGTTTGATTATAAACTATTTCATGAACTTTTTATAAAGAGTAGACTAAATCAAATCAGTGTATGTAAAACTATTGTGTAAGTCTGGGTCATCTGAGAAAAAGACAGTAAAATAGTGTTATATATGTAAGAGGTTTATTAGAGGAATGACTGTAAGGGAAAGTAAGTAAGGAGAGAAGCGTAGCTGGGAAAGACCTCAGAACATAGTGCAGGCATGACCCTTGTGGAGGAGAGAGAGAAGGACAGAGGAATGGGTGGAACACTCTTAGACTGTAGCATAGTTCTACAAAAGCCATTGAGCCAAAGTCCCTCACCAGAGGAGTTCCCATCTCTCCAGAAATGGACCCATCTCAGTAACCAGCCTTAATCATTGTTGTTAGTTAAGAGCAGCTCATGGGAACCATGACCTCCATAAGAAAGTAGTGGTGGATTTCACAGTGCAGCAGCTGAGGCCTAGCTCAGTCATTCTCCTCAAAGACAAAGATCTGAAAAACATCTTCATGATCATGACAAATGCCTTGGGCAGTATCTATAACTAGTAGTGCTTCACTAGCTTGTGACTCTTCCACCTAACCTATTCTTCTGAAAGAAAAGAACAAACATCCTTAAACCTCTTGCATACCTCTTCTGTTCTTTGTTCTAAGTATGAGTGCATCCTGGGTCTCTTTGAGCAGTCTCGTGTTCTAAATACTGTAGACTAAAAAAACAGAGCAAACTCTACTGGCCCAGTGGGGCAAAATGCCACTCAGATGATGCCTTTAATGCATAACTGCCAGGCATACTGATTTTGTCAATATTATACTTGGTTTAAAATCAGCATAGCTTAGCTGAGAACATAGGGCACTCCATCTCTCTTTTATTCTAATAGAGTATTATTTACAAACACCCTAACCCTAGTTTACTTTCCTCTAATTCTGGAGTTAATAGTTGTACATCAAGTTGAATGACTTTTAGGGGTAGAAAATACAGTTACAAATTCTTGGAAATCCACATGCAGCAAGATTCATCAGTCCATTTTTGTTCTTCCCTTTGGTTGAAGAGTTAGGATTAGTAGCATCCAGGTGAATCGTAAATATCTGATTTTTTTTAAACTCCATTAAATTTCTGAAGTTACATTAAGTGCTAAATGTGTAAGTGTATTAATGTGTAAGGGAGGGCTTCCTCCAGTGACCCATCCTCAGTGACAAGCATATATCCCATAGCACATGTTCAGTTTTCAGTTCTCTGAGCCTTGGTTTTGAAACCTCTCTTTAAAAACTCTTGACAGTTGTAACAGTTTGGAAGTGAGGCAATCCAGTTACCTTTTCTTGATTTTCTTTATAATCTTACTCATTTTTTTAGAATTTCTGAAAGACTCATTCAGTCTCACTTTGTCGATACTCAGATGCTCCAGTCATGTTATAAATGACCCAACTCTGGCTGTGGTGAATGATAAAAGTTCCTGCACAATGAACTGGGATTGACAGAATTGAATCAGGATACAGTTTTAAAGTTCCTGGGCAGATACAGTTTTTGCTTTTTTCTTACTATTGAAATTTTTGTTGTCTATCAAGGAGGATCATGTAAAAATTATTAAAGAGATTTCCAGCAAAATCTACTCTGAAGCTGGCACAGAGTGCTTACTTTTGGCTTTTCCTAGGTAGTATAAGTAGTAAAAAGGAGTGGTTTAAGAGCATGAACCTGGAGCTAATGCACCTCACTTTGAATTTTTGCTAACTATTAACGACTTTAAGAACCTCTTTGTGTCCCAGTTTCAGCATCTGAAAACTGAGAATAATAGCAATACCTATGCCAAAGAAATGTTGTGAGGATTAAATGAATGAATACATGTAAAGTTCTTAGAGTGTACCACATAGTCAGTGCTCATTAGCGTTAGCTATTACTATTATTCATTTCTAGAAACTGGGACATTTTGAATAGAACATTCAAGGATTTTTAACCATTTTAAAAACAGTGAATTCTTTCTTCAAATTAAAAATTTTATGGTAAACTCAACAAATGATAGGTAAACATGATGCTTCTCCAGTTAGTGCAGGAGATGGTGAGCTCAGAGCCATACCCACTCAGCTCTCTGTGTGATTTCATGAGATTCAAGGGCACGAAGAGCACAGCTTGAAAACTGCTGAGCTAGAATTGTTCAGATCCTACTTTCTAGGGGGGGCTGTATTATTATCTATTTGTCTGGGTTCACTTTGGTTCCAGGGATGGGACCTACAATACCTGGGAGAGTTTTAATGGACATTTATGGATAGATCTAGGACACAATGAGACTCATTTGACACATGGCTATGCCCACATTCATGTTGTACTTGTGTGGCACAAATAATCACAAACTGCATAGACTTGTTCCAAAACACAGTAGGAAGTTGGTACAGGAAAGAGACCTATATTTGTGTAAAGACACAACACACACACACACACACACATATACATATACAAGCTTATTAATAAGACTCTCATGTAGACAGTACAGGCTTAGAATAGGTTTTGGAGTGTCTTTGTGAAATATTTCCCCAATTCATTCAGTCAAGAAATACTGAGAGCCTACTATGTGCCCTTTACTATTTTGGATACAGGTCTTATAGGAGTAAACCTAACATAAAAATCTCTGCCCTCATGGAGCTCACCTTATGGGATTATTGCAGTACATCTGTATCTTCTCAACCCCTTAAATTGAGCAATTCTAGACTTGGGGAAGTTTCCTCCAGGTGTGGTTTAGATATTGATAGACTAGATAGACTCATAGACTAGTGCGTTGGAATGAATCTTCAGAATATTATATCAAAATCCTTTATTTTACAAATGGAGACATAAAGGCAGAAAGAATTTAAATGCTTTGCCCAAAGTTCACACTGAGGTGGTATACACCAAAACCCAGATCACCTCTTCAACATTTGTACCATAGCACAATCAGCACCCTTTATCCAGCCTCATCCCTGTCTCCCACAGCAGGTCTGCTAACCTGTCCTTATTTCCTTTTCTCATGGGTGGGTCTCAGAATCAGGTTCAGAATTCCTTGATGACAAAATATGGAATACTTAGATTAATCAAAACTTGGATATTACCCAGTTTTCACTTTCTCACAGGCTGATTTTCAGTCTCTCAAACTTTTATATCAACACTTATCTCATGGCCATTCATTCTCCTTTAAAACCAGGCTTTTTTTTACAATCTTTTCAGCCTAGCTTGAGTGCCATTTCAGTTTATTTGTCCAGTAACTAGCATGTACTTCCTGTAGCCCATCTGCTATATTTTGGCTGATACATTAACTTGTTCACTTACCACTTCCATGAACACATACATATCTAATACATACTCCCTAAATACAGTTCATGTTTTATAAAATCTGTGCTTTGCCAACAAAATATCAAGATGTCAACTTTGGATTTGTTATTTATTCATAAAATATTAATAAAAACCAAGAACTTTGTTAGGCACAGAGAATGCAAAGATGAAGAGGATTATTCTTTGCTCCCAAAAAATTCAGAGTCTAATAAGAAGAGACAAATAAATACATATTTATAATCTAATGTAATAAATGCTAAAGGAGCTACTGGAACACAAAGGAAAGAGAAACTAAAAATACAAGCAGGAAGATCTTCGTAGAGGAGGAGTCACTGACTGTGACTCAAGAGACTCAGTGGGATTGTCTAGGCAGAGGGGACAGGAGCAGGGAGACATTTCACTTAGAATAGTATGTATATTCACATATGTGTGCAAAATGGCATGGCATACTTGAGAAGCTGTGAATCATTTGGAGTTTTTTTTTAATTTAAGAACCTTGAACCCCAAGGTAGTTAAAATGAAGACTGTAGATAAGACCTAATGGAGTTCACCAAAGATTTGGACTTTATTCCAGACAATGGGAAAGCTCAGAAGAAGTTCAAGCCAGTGAATGATGTATTTAGATCTGGAAATGGTGGTAAAATTGACAGGCATTCAAGTGTGGAGCAGTAAAGGGACTAGATCCATTGGGAAGCTATTGAATTAGAGTGAAGAGTATGTGTTAGACATAAGAGAGTAAAGGTTGTTAACTGACCACCATAGAATTCAAAGTTGTAATTCATATTCCTTGTGCAGTGGAAACTCATATTTGAAAAAAGAAATCAAATTAGATGCCATATGATCAGATTTCACATAAAAATCTGGATTTCCATAATTTTTTTTTTAAATTAAAGAAGTATGCAGGCAGTTGGCTAGAGTCAGTTACAGCTGCTCCCTATAGAGCAGGCCTGCGTTTCTAGTCACCACAGTCTCCAGGTATCCCTCTTATACCTGTAATATTGGAATGTAGTGTCAGTAGCCACAACCATTGAATATGTATGTCATTTGAGGATACTCTGCCAACAGAGCCTCTCCTGAACTTTGAGTCAGTTGCCATTCTCATTGGAATTCATGTTCTAGTGGATTTGGGGCACGGATTTCTCTGTTGAAAGCCATAGCATTTCCCTGGGATCTCCTGATTTCATAGGCATCTTTGAATTCAGTCTTCTTAACTGTAGCTTGATTCTAGTTCTAGAGTCATTTGGGGTGAATGTCAGGGGCCTTTCCTTAACAAATAAATTACTAGGGATTCTTGCTGTGTAGCAAATTAAATAATAGAAAGGTGTTTGCAATAGTAGATCAGTCACAGATCTAGATGCCATGAAGGATACCAAAGATACAAGACTGATTACTAGCCTTCTCAGAAATTAACAGTCTAATTATTAATAGAAACTATCTCCAACCTACTAGCTGAAGTTGCCTCTTGTTCATAAGTCCTGCCTCTCTGGTTACATACTTGATAAATGCTTTCTAACCAGTGGCATACCATTTAGTGCATTGGAACTCCTACCTTCTCTATGGCACCCAAGGCCTGAAAAAAATTTCTACAGCTTTCAAGGGAATGGAATCTCTCAGCAGAGAACATCATCTAAACTGGATCAGGGCAGTCTTCACACCTGGACCCTGACTGTTCGCTGCAGGATACCAGGGCATTTGTTGTAAATGAGGGAATTCCTTTTAGCCTTTGGGAAGTTTGAGCAGGAAGCAGTCAGTATGTCCCTGTGAGCAAGATCAGAATTGCTAATTTTTTTTTAATTGTTATTTATTCTCCTTCTAAATTATAGCTTTAGAAGATAGTACAACAGAGTTATTAGTGCCTTGTTTTTCTTAATGTTCTGCAAATTTATACATCTTCTGAGACTACAAACACTCTCACTAGCAATAAGAATAAATTATGGCAATAAACATAGTATACAGTGACCTAATAGGAAAAATGATAATCCCTTTAAATGTCACATGATAGCATTTAATTTACATTTAAAAGGCAGTTAGTGTGAGTAATTATAAGTTAATTAAATATTGATTATTCTAATAGCTCTAGTGTGACTTAGGATCTATGCAATGTAGAATAAATCTGGCTGATTTGAAATAAACTTAAAATGACATTGGTAACTACTGTGTAATTACATTTTATGGTTATTAAATGTAACAACAAGCTGAATATTTATGATGAACAAATCAAATACTATGGTAAAACATCAACATTGGTTTCTCAGTACCTACTCTTATTATATAAGCACTTATACTTGTCTAAGTTTGTTTGTTTGTTTAACTATCTCTTTATGCTCAGTTGTCTTTGCAGAACAATGTAGTATTGATATTTACAAGAGAAACCCCATGTATCCTGTGTACCTTTTGCATTGTGCCTGTTGATATTGGTCTCAAATGCTAGGTCAGTATCAATAAATAAAATGTGCCTACCAGATTTACTTCACTGAAAGAGAACACTTTTAACATTAAAATGTTAGATCGAAATTATGCATTTAAACTTCCCACTACTCCCCAAAGGACTTCCCTGGTGGCTCAGTGGTAAAGAATCTGCCTGCTGATGCAGGAGACCCCAGTTCAATCCCTGGGTCAGGAATATCCCCTGGAGAAGGAAATGGCAACCCACTCCAGTATTCTTGCCTGGGAAATCCCATGGACAGAGGACCATGGTTGGCTACATAGTCCATGAGGTCACAGAAGAGTTGGACATGACTTAGCGACTAAATAGCAAACAACATGACTCCCCAGTACAATCTCAACAACTCTCTCTTTTATGTCTTCCTATCAAAATCTTTTAAGATTATTAGTCTAATCTTGGCTCTGTAAATTGCTGTCTACATTTGTACAAATCACTTAATCTTTCTGAATTTCAGATTCTTAATCTGTAAATTGGGAGAGGGGATGCAGGGCAAGGGTGAGGAGATGCATGAAACATCTGTAAGTTCACTTTTCAGTTCTGAGCTTTTTTTCTCCTTTGATTCTATGTTGAATCCCATTCTGATGCGAAGAGCTGACTCATTTGAAAAGACCTTGATGCTGGGAAAGATTGAAAGTGGGAGGAGAAGGGGCCAACAGAGGATAAGATGGTTGGATGGCATCACCAACTCAATGGACATGAGTTTGAGTAAGCTCCGGGAGTTGGTGATGGACAGGGAGATCTGGCGTGCTGCAGTCCATAGGGTCGCAAAGAGTCAGACACGACTGACCGACTGAACTGAACTGAATCCCATATCCTACATGATGCCTTCCCCAGTTCTACTCTCACACTCTAACTTCACTTCTCAACTCTTAAAGCACTTGTAGCACTTACTACATAGTTATTGAAATACAAATTTTCTCATATCATTCTTTTTTACTTTGTGAAGTTTCATGTTATAATAGCTCTCTGAATGGACTGTAAGCTTCTCTAGGGCAGGAACCCCTATTTAGGCTTCTTGATGTGCCTTTCGCCTATGTCAAAGAATCTAGCATAATCATTTGATCAAGAGAAAATACTAGCTATATATGTTTTATAAGTTATTGATTGAGAAAAAGAATTAATGGTTCTACTGTACCAAGGTACACATGAGCTGAAACAACCCATTATTTATCTAAATGCAGATCAGATATTACCTCCTCTATATGACTGTAATTTGTTCATCTTTTCCTTCCCAGCTCCTAGCACATAGCCAGTGTTCAATAAAGGTTGGTTCAAAGAAGGAAAGAATGAATGAATGAACATCCTCTTCTTTCAGAGCTTTTATTAGCCACTAAGTTTATTGAAAATAGTTTTACATTTTATTCTGTGCACCAACAAATCACCTTTCAAATCTGAGCTTTTTATCTGGGCATGTAAATACTCCCTTTCAAAGTACATTAATCTTTATAAGCTTTTATTATTATTATTATGCTGTGAATTCCAGTTCTTTGCTTTCTCTCAGCAGAGTCTCTGCCCTTGTCTAATCATATCTGCAAGTAAGCAAATGTTGGCAAAAACTCATAAAATCTTATTAATCCCTTTGGGCAAATGATGTCAAACTCAGTGGCCACTATTGCCATTTATAACTATGAATCACAAATTTGCATTGCCTCTGGACACCATAAATAGCTTGTCTTATAAAATGTGAATAAAAACCATGCTTCCATTTCATAAGAAGGGTCAACATGAATAATCAACTCAAAATAAGCCTTTAAAAGCATTTTGATGTTCAAGTTTGCTTATCAACGCTCACCTCCTAAAATTAACATGTAATTTTTACTTATTTAATTCCATTTCAGAGGTTTTGGTTGCTTGTAAAAATCATACTGTGTAGCAAGGAAAGCTAAAATGGCTTCTCTGAAGAATAGGCAATCAGTTATGATTTTTGACTGAGAGCAACAAAGACTGTGTTTAAAAGGAGGGAATTTATTGTCTGGACATGGAGGATTCACAGGGACTCTGGAATGCTGAGGAATGAGGCTTGAAGATAGGTGGGAACCAAAGAGTCAGGAACCCTACAGCTATCTCAATAATCTGAACTGTTGCCATTGCTAAAAAGAATGGACTTAAAATATTCCCCTAATACTTGAGCCACCATGCAAGAGTTCTCCATCTTTTTCAGTTTCTTTTGTATAAGAAAGCTTCCTAGAATTATACTGCCTGCAAAATTACATGCAGTGGGGAAAGGATGATATCCCAATAGTAAATCAGGAAGCTATTTTAAAAGGAAATGCATATTCAATGGCTTTAAAGTGACGACTATCCACCATGGTTAGTACATAATAATATAGGCTTATGTTCACTTAGTATATTGTTCATTCATTCAGTTAACTAATATGATGCATGTCTACTGTATCTAACTACTAAGCAGACAGCTTGGCCCCTGACCTTGAGGAGGATACCATATAGCACCTAAGAGAAACCTATAAAGAAATATGCACAGTACAGTCTAATTAGGGTCATAATGAATTGCAGATAAAGTGATATGGAAAGTCACTGAACAGAAGCTATGAAAGGCTGTGAAGAGAAGAAAAGAGTATTTACTATGGAACCATTGAAGGTGGGTTTGATTATCTGCCCTGGTATCGAACAACTCTTTAACTTAGGAAAAAAATCACTTATTATCTCCAACACTCAGTGACCTTATTTGTAAAATGAGAAGGATAAATAGTTCCTATAAGATTGGAAGAAGTAAATGAGATTGCATATATTTAAGCATTTAGCACTTAGCAGGTATTTGATAAGTGATTGTTGATTGATTCATTCATAACAAGGAATGTTGCTGGCTTCAGTTGCACCAAGAAGGAGATACTGGAAACGGATCTTGAGGAGCAATGAGTATCCAAAAGGATATATATATACACACACACACACATATATATATATGTATATTTATAAATTGAATTTTTGCTTCATGAGCTGACAGATGAAACTACTGTTTAATCATAACTAGTCATAATTATGTCACAAGTAGTCATATAACATGAACCAAGGCAACTGAGAAGAATAAAAATTAGTATGAGAAAAGAAATAGATTTTGAAAAAATGGGTAGAAATCCTTCCAGGCAGAGGGAAAGGACATTTTGAGCACATGCAAAGATGAAGTGATATAGGGCATGGGGATCTCTGGAGAGGTGGTGAGAAGGTCAGCAAAGATGGGCTGTGAAGATTTAGGGCAGTGTCAGGTAAAGAGAAGAGAGTGATGGAGATAGTTGATAGAAGGTGTAGTGCAATGTGAAAAGTTTGGATTATACCAGTTATCAATGCTTTTCAAAATGTGATCCCTATGATTCTTGCATTAAAACCAACAGGATTACTTCTTAGAATTACAGCTCCTGAGGTCCCAACCCAGACTTGTTAAATCAGAATCTCTGAGAGCAGGTTGTGAAGAAACTACAGTTTTTACAATCTACCTGGGGGATTTTAAAACACCTTATAGTGTCAGAACACCTGTTAATAGAAAGCCAAGGGAAATGTTTAAGTGGGTAATCATGAGAAAAGGAGAGATTAAGACTCCATACACTGTGTCACTGTGTTTCTTTTTCTTTAGGAATTTGGAGTATATTTTATTCAATATATCCGTCCATGTAGGATTTTGATATTGCTGAGTTAAACTTAACACATATGAGACAGATTCACTACTGGGATATACCAAATAATGGTATTCCCTTTTTATAGCCGAGAATCAGACTAGACTATGAATGATTCTGTGGCAAATAAAATAGAGCAAAATGGCTGATAATAAAAATGAACACTTTCTAAAAGCATTTAACACTCAAGGAGATGGAGCAGGGAGAAGATGTATGCTTTTGAAATAGGGAGAGGGGTGGGAGAAAAGGAAAAAAGGAAACAGCATAAATTTTCAGAGTTATGGTAAATGTCACAGAAAATTCAACAGTTTTCTTTGCAGAATTTAGAAAATGAGTGCGCATAATTCCAACTGGGTGATATCACAGGGAATTTGAAAAGTACCCTGAGGCAATTCAGGGAGCTGCTTTTATATTCAAGCTGAATGAAAGAAACCATCCATATTTCAACTAGGCATGCATACACACACGTGCACACACCCAATGACTGCATGCAAATGTACACCACAAAAGCACTTAATCACAAAAATATACTCTTAGGCTGAAGGTGCAGCAGGTAGGATTACCTTGTGGATACCCTCTACTCATCTACCCAGTCCCCAAAGTCAGGACTCAGATTTTAAGCCAAAATGATCAACCAGCTGCAATTCAACCTCAGACATTTTGGGGGGGAGTTGAAAAGATAAACGATGTCAGTTCCTTGTTTTTCTGACTTAAAGCCTTATAGTTACATAAGCACAGACTTCTGTGGTGTTTAGATGTCTATTTGCAGAGAACTGCATTGAGGCACAGCCTGTAATTTCTGGCAGCCTTGTGAACAAACAACACGTTAGAGGCTGAACTCCTCTGAACCAGTTCCTTGCTTTCCTTCACTTGCTAAATGCAAATCAGTAAGGAAAGGAAAGGAAACTGGTAACATGTCTAAGAGACTACGGAGGGTCGTGTTCGGTAAACTAAAGGGAAAAAAAAAGCAAACTGCCCTTCATCTGGGAAGCAAGTTCAACACATAATAGCATGAAGAAAAGGGGTAATATTTCTGAAGCAGAAAGACAAACATGTACTTTCATGTCCATGGAAATTTGGGCAATAGAAGTGAGGGATGTCAGTAAAGAACCCAAACTGGAGCTCTAAAGGGTTATTGTTGGTTGGGTTCATTCATTCATCCATCCATTCAACTAAGATTTATTTAACTATTACTATTATCATGCTCTGTGCAAGGTGGTAGGGATGCAAAAATAAATATGAAATAGTGCCTTTCATCAAGGTGCACACATTTCTATGGGAGAGATAGATGTGGAAAAAAATATTTATAAAATAGTGTGTATAAATGTAACTATAAGCACACAAATAGTGGTTAAGGGCCTTAAAAATAAAAAAGAAACAAAGTACTTCAAACCACATGTGTATGTAAAAGAAAAGAAAGAGCAAAGAAAGTCCATAAGAATGCTTGAGGGGAAATTATTAATAGTATGATGTTCTGGCTAGCTTTTATGAAGTATCTGGACCTTTCTTGATATATTACCACTTACATAACATTGATTTGATCATGTTGCATTCAGTTAGAACATGAGTTCTGAAGATAAAACAATGTTACAGTAATATAGCTAGAATGATACGTGTTCTGGCTGCTGCTCTCAGGATGAAGTGGAGAAAGATGAAAGCAAAATGTGTGGTCAGGACCTTCATCTCTCTGAGTCAGAAAGTTTTATTTATTTATTTATTTTTTATTTTTATTTTTTTAATTTTAATTAATTTATTTATTTTTTTATTTTAGTTGGGGGCTAATTACTTTACAATATTGTAGTAGTTTTTGCCATACATCGACATGAATCAGCCATGGATTCACATGTGCTCCCCCTCCCAAACCCTCCTCCCACCTCCCTCCCCCTCCCATCCCTCAGTGTCATCCCAACGCTCCATCCCTGAGCATCCGTCCCATGCATAGAACATGGAATGGTGTTCTGCTTCACATATGACAATATACATGTTTCAATGTTATTGTCCCAGAACGTCCAACCCTCACCTTCTCCCTCAGAGTCCACAGGACTGTTCTATGCATCTGTGTCTCTTATTCTGTCTCACATATAGGGTTACCATTACCATCTTTCAAATTCCATATACATGGATTAGTATACTGTATTGGTGCTTTTCTTTCTGGCTCACTTCACTCTGTATAATGGGCTCCAGTTTCATCCATCTCAATAGAACGGATTCAAATGTATTCTTTTTAATGGCTGAGTAATATTCCATTGTGTATATGTACCACAGCTTCCTTATCCATTCGTCTACCGATGGACATCTAGGTTGCTTCCATGTCCTGGCTATTGTAAACAGTGCTGCGATGAACATCGGGGTACACGCGTCTCTTTCAATTCTGGTTTCCTCGGTGTATATGCCTAGCAGTGGGATTGCTGGGTCATATGGCAGTTCTATTCCCAGTTTTTTAAGGAATCTCCACACTGTTCTCCATAGTGGCTGTACTAGTTTGCATTCCCACCAACAGTGTAAGAGGGTTCCCTTTTCTCCACACCCTCTCCAGCATTTATTGCTTGTAGACTTTTGGATAGCGGCCATTCTGACTGGTGTGTAATGGTACCTCATTGTGGTTTTGATTTGCATTTCTCTAATAATGAGTGATGTTGAGCATCTTTTCATGTGTTTGTTAGCCATCTGTATGTCTTCTTTGGAGAAATGTCTGTTTAGTTCTTTGGCCCATTTTTTGATTGGGTCGTTTATTTTTCTGGAATTCAGCTGCAGGAGTTGCTTGTATATTTTTGAGATTAATTGTTTGTCTGTTGCTTCGTTTGCTATTATTTTCTCCCATTCTGAAGGCTGTCTTTTCACCTTGCTTATAGTTTCCTTTGTTGTGCAAAAGCTTTTAATTTTGCTTAGGTCCCATTTGTTTATTTTTGCTTTTATTTCCAATATTCTGGGGGGTGGGTCATGGAGGATCCTGCTGTGATTTATGTCGGAGAGTGTTTTGCCTATGTTTTCCTCTAGGAGTTTTATAGTTTCTGGTCTTGCATTTAGATCTTTAATCCATTTTGAGTTTATTTTTGTGTATGGTGTTAGGAAGTGTTCTAGTTTCATTCTTTTACAAGTGGTTGACCAGTTTTCCCAGCACCACTTGTTAAAGAGATTGTCTTTTCTCCATTGTATACTCTTGCCTCCTTTGTCGAAGATAAGGTGCCCATAGGTGCGTGGGTTTATCTCTGGGCTTTCTATTTTGTTCCATTGATCTATATTTCTATCCTTGTGCCAGTACCACACTGTCTTGATGACTGTGGCTTTGTAGTAGAGCTTGAAGTCAGGCAGGTTGATTCCTCCAGTTCCATTCTTCTTTCTCAAGATTGCTTTGGCTATTCGAGGTTTCTTATACTTCCATACAAATTGTGAAATGATTTGTTCTAGTTCTGTGAAAAATATCATTGGTAGTTTGATAGGGATTGCATTGAATCTGTAGATTGCTTTGGGTAGTATACTCATTTTCACTATATTAATTCTTCCAATCCATGAACACGGTATATTTCTCCATCTGTTTGTGTCCTCTTTGATTTCTTTCATCAGTGTTTTATAGTTTTCTATATATAAGTCTTTTGTTTCTTTAGGTAGAAATATTCCTAAGTATTTTATTCCTTTTGTTGCAATGATGAATGGTATTGTTTCCTTAATTTCTCTTTCTGTTTTCTCATTATTGGTGTATAGGAATGCAAGGGATTTCTGTGTGTTAATTTTGTATCCTGCAACATTACTATATTCATTGATTAGAAAGTTTTAGAAACTGAAATCATTTGCTTAATTGGAGTAAGTTCATGATTATATCCTCTCTTCTCACAGTCCAAGAAATGAAAAATTGTGGAGTAGAATCAGCTCAAATTAAGCCTTAAGCTTTGGAATATATGATTTCTTTGTTTTGTTTTACTCATTCAGAGAACAGTAGATGAGCGGAAGGAACTGGCATTTATTGAACATCTACTTTGCATATGGTTCTATGTCTAGGGCTTAATATAATTTACCTTATATATTAGCTCTGTGAAGGAGGATCATGGAAATGACAGTATTTCATAGAGATTCCTGGATTCAAATCTCAGTTCCTCAACTTATAAGTTGTATGATCCTGGTCGAGGTACTTAACCTCTCCGGACCTCAGGTTTTTCATCTGAAAGATGTTTGTAGTAAAAGAACCTTTCTCAGTAGTTGTTATGACCATTAAATTATTTAATATAAGTAAAATACTTGGAGTAATACCTGACTCAAAATAAACACCAACAAATGTTAGCTACTCTTCCCACTTTTAGTACTGTATAATATTCTGTTTAGTTGATCCTCTGGGGAAAAAGCTCCCTCAATTATTTTAAAAATTAGCATACTAAAAACATAAGGAATACAATTAGATAAAATGTAGTGACAATGAGTTTACAGTAAGCATCTTGATTAATGGTGAAATGTGAAAAGCTTTTTCTCTGAGCCCAGGAAACAGAAAAGAAAGCCTTTTACCATCACATTATCCAAAAATGTACTTGAAATTCTAGTCTGGACGTTAAGGCAAGAAGAAAAGAAAGGTATAAGGACAAAAAGGAAAAAGTAAACTATAACTATTCATAAGTAATGTGATGATATATATATAAAAAATCCAAAAGAGTTATTGGAAAAGAGTTAGTGGATTTATCAAGGTTGCCAAACACATGATCAATATACAAGATGAGATTTGCCAAAGCTTAGAAGTATACTGTAAAATCTCCTTTTAACTTTTCTCTCTTTTATTAACTCTTTCATTTACCCATATAAGAAATATTTTTAAGAACCCATTATCTGTCAGAGCCCTCCTACCTTACTGCAGAGTCTTAGCTTTCTGGAAAATCCTTAGTTTCCCAGATGTTCAGCAAAGTATTGCCAATAACATGCCTAGTCCAAAATCCTATAAAGTTAGGAGTGGCTTGGGCAGATTCTGGAGATCCTAGAAGCCTTGGCCACATAGAGTGTCTCTCATCTAGAGTCTCTGAGGGATTATGGGGGGTTTGCACATGAGAGCAGAGAAGCAGGCAAACATCTTCAGGATGAGTTAGCACAGTACTCAGAGGAGAAGCTTTTCTGCCCAACTTGCTTAGGAAGTACTTCCTTAACGATGTTGTTTTTTTTTTTTTTTAATTTATTTTTTATTAAAGTATATTTGATTTACCATGTTGTATTAGCTCATTAGTTTCTGGTGTATAGCAAAGTGATTCAGATATATGTATACATATATACACACACATATATATGTTCTCTTTCATATTCTTTTCCATTATGGTTTAGTATAGAATAGTTCCCTGTGATATACAGCAGGTAGGATCTTGTTTATCCATTCTATGTATGATAGTTTGCATCTGCTAATCCCAAACTCTCCATCCATCCCTCTCCTATCTCACCCACCTTGGGAACTGCGAGTCTTTTTTCTATGTCTGTGAGTCTGTGTCATAAATAAGTTCATTTGCGTCATATTTTAGATTCCATCTACAACTGGATATCATACTGTATTTGTCTTTTTCTTTGCAATATATGTAATCTCTAGGTTCTAGTATGGTAATCTCTAGGTTCCTCCACATTCCCGCAAATTGCATTATTTCATTCTTTTTGATGGCTGATTACTATTTTATTGTTTCATGTTGTCTTTTTAACTGTGGGTGGCAACCTGTAAGTGGGTCAAAAAAATAACCATATAGCATATATATGTGTGTTACATATATATCTATCTATATCTATCTATATATATGTACATATTTTCTGCATTTTTGAGCTTTTAAAAATATTTTACTTAAAAATACCAAGGTATTTGTTTTTAGGCATGTAACATTGGTACCTTGTGCCATTTTTAAAAGAAGAATCCAGATCTTGTGGGCTCTCAGCTGTCTGAACACCTTCAATTTTAGGTGTCCTACTGGGAGACAGAACCAAGTTTAGGGAGATAATACCAGAAAAAAAACAGGGAGGATAAATATGCTATTAATGAAAGCAGCCAAGCATAGGAATGTTGTCTCAAGAAACATCAGTGAAACTTGGGAAGATGCCTTGTCATGCCCTTGTCACTGTGTTGTGCAGTTCCACACAAAACAAAGACCTGCTTTCTCAGTGTTTATGAAAGGGGCTAGTTCTCTCAGAAGGAACGTGGAGGAGAACTGATTAATAGGGTACAGTTGTCCTCTCTAGTGAAGTCTTGAATACTACTTTTGTTTCTGGGACCTGTGATGTCCCATCCATGTTAACATCGTCAAACCAACATCAAAATGGGGATATAAACGTGTACTTGAATGCCTTTTACAAACCCAAAACTTTAAATTCCTTGATCTCATTTAATCTATACACTGATCCTGTACAGAATATTCTCCTTATTTACAAATGTGTAGCTGATAGCTCAAGGTCACTGGGTTAATAGGCGATACATGCAAGAGTTACTCTAGGACTAGCTCCACAGTGCCACCGGAGGACACTTTCCTCTCTACATCTTACTTCCTGTCTAACTGCAGTTAGAGCATCCAGTTCACTTTCTTTTGATATCGTTTATTTATATTCTTACTTTGATGCAGACTTGCAAAATTTTCTTTTTCTGTATATTTGGTTGTGATCTTATCATGGGACTGATAGTCCCAAAGTTTCTTACAGAACCACAAACTGTGGCCTTCAGTCTCAAGTGATTTCTGGCTTTGTACTATTTCCTCAGACACTGCTTTCTGATAAAGCAAGTGCTCACTCTGGATTGAGACTCTTTCCCAGAGCAGGCTATTTTATAGCCATCTAGCAGGATATCAATAAGATATTGAAAGGATACTTGTGTTTTTAAGACCTAAGGAGTAGGAGCTGAAATGCTTGTCCATTAGGAAATGGAGCTGCCGGTCTGCAGCATGAAATGGAATCTCAAAGGCACTATTGCTAGAAGGTGCTTCAATACTAGAGAGGTAATTGTTGCAGTATTGATTTTCCTGGATCTCCTGCTATAGCAAGCAGTCATCTTAATCTGCAAGAGCTCAAGTAAATGCTTAACATCCTATTGATGTTGAGTGTCCATTTCTTGCTTTGGGATCTTGAGGCATTGTTTCCCACAGTGCATGAGATTGTTGTAAAGATTTCATTTCAAAGTGTTCCAATGTGCCTTGTCATAAATAAATAAATTTAACAGTGTAAACATCAGGCCCTCCCATGTTACCACCAGTTTAATAATCACCTCAGTCAGTCAGTTACTTATTAACCCCAGCATCTGCTTCCTTTATCCTTCCCTTCACCAGGGCAATGGCCCCTAGGTACCCTGCCATTTTCTTAGAAAAGATGTCCAAGGCAGGACTTGTCTGAAAGTGTGGAGGCTGGGGAAATTATGTGGTGGAGAGCCTGAGAAAAGAATGCCTTTCTTCTATCCTCTGATAAGAGACATTTGCAGGTGATGGAGCAGGGATGTGTGGGAGCTGACTTCCTTCTCAAGTGACAGGGATTCTGTTTCTCTACAACTGTGGTGTGGCTATGGTTTGACTGTCCAAGAAACTCACTCTAGTCCTTTCAGCTCTTTCTTCCAGAGTAAATCACTAGAGCAGGATTTGTGTTTCTTAATTTAATTTCTTGGTAGGAGAAATCTGATTAACTCAGCTCAGCCTAGCAACAGGTTACCCTTGGGTCAGGAGCTTACCTTGATCTAATTACCTATGGATAAATTACCTGTGGATAAATTAGGATCCCATGGGCAGAAGTTCTCTTAGTAGGGCAAACTCCAACAGTGAGGAATAAAAGCCTACAAAGGGGCACGTAAATTGTCAATATTAATTTTATCTGATAGAAATAATTTAAAAATTATATACTTATGTATACATATGGTTGCTAAGTCATGTCTAACTCTTTTGCGACCCCATGGACTCTAGCCCACCAGGCTTCTCTATCTGTGGGGTTTCCCAGACAAGAATACTGGAAATAGGTTGCTATCTCCTTCTCCAGGGAATCTTCTCAATCCAGGGATCTAACCCAGGCCTCCTGCATTGGCAGGCAGATTCTTTACCACTGAGCCACCAGAGAAGCCCCAGTTTAAAAATTACAAATTTCATTTATTAGGCTTCCAGTGATTTATTTGTTATGAAAAAAGTGTTGTGGAGAAGGAAATGGCAACCCATTCCAATATTCTTGCCTGGAAAATCCCATGGACAGAGAAGCCTGGTGGGCTACAGTTCATGGGTTCGCAAAGATTTGGACACGACTGAGCGACTTCAATTTCACTTTCACTTTCATGTATTTTGTGAGTACCAAACTGATAGACAAAAGTGAAAACACTATTTTGACAAACTGAATTGCTAAAGTACTTATATTTGGGATGTATTTGGTTGCTAGGGATTGATTTGTTACTTTGCTTTCTATATTGAAAATACATGCTATTTCATAGAAAAAAAAAAAGAAAAAAGTGTTGGCTATCCTGTATAGTATGTTACCCAGAGAAAACAGCCCTTTTAGATTTTATTTTACTGATTTGCATTCACAGCAAGAGATGTGATAAGTTCTAGGAAATGTAGTAAAGGCGTGTTGTTAAGAACATTGTGCACTATATCATGTAGTGTTCTTAATAAGAATGTAGGGACAAAATCTTTTTAATGGTCTAAAGTCCAGAAAAGAAAACTATATTTCTTTGAGTAACTTTGTTGACTTTGCAATATGGACATTTTGACTGATAAATCATTGTGTTTTTCTTAGTATCTTAGGATGTGTGTTCTTGTTTGTTTATCTTCCCTGTGGCTTCTTTTATAGTCCACCCAAATCCTTGTTTTTCATGTGTGGTCTCTTCTCTTGCTGACTCAGTTGGTTTCCGCCATCTCTCCAACACTTCCAGTTCCAAAGACACTCTAGAAGCCTTACTCCATCCTCAGGGAAGAGACAGCTCTAAAATAGTTCAAAGTCAAAATGCAGTTCATAGCTTAACTAAATTATACTAACATAGTGAAGGAGAAAGGTAGAGAGATTTTAGTGAAAGAACTAACCAAATTAAAGACAAAAAAACAAGCTGAGAGACATCACTTATATGTCTTCATTTCCATTTTTTTCTGTCTACTAAGAAATTGGTGTGGTGAGCCAAGGACTGGAAGTGCCTTTTGCTTGGGAGGAACTCTGTGTCTGAAGGCCCAGTAGGAACCTGAAAAGGGCCCAGAGAAAAGGAAGCTCAAATCAGCTTATTAGGTTGATCTCTAGACTCATCTTTAAAAGTAGTCAGGTGAAAATACAAATATGTGCAGCCTGAATGGGAAACTGTGAGATTTTTGAGGTTCCTTAAAAAGTTAAAACTAGAACTGCCCTCTGGTTTAGCAATTTCCCTAGATAGCATATTTAAAAGCAGAGACATTACTTTGCCAACAAAGGTCTGTCTAGTGAAGGCTATGGTTTTTCCAGTGGTCAGGTCCATACCTGTGAGAGTTGGACGGTGAAGAAAGCTGAGCACCAAAGAATTGATGCTTTTGAACTGTGGTGTTGGAGAAGACTCTTGAGAGTCCCTTGGACTGTAAGGAGATCTAACCAGACCATCCTAAAGGAGATCAGTCCTGGGTGTTCATTGGAAGGACTGATGTTGAAGCTGAAACTCCAATACTTTGGCCACCTCATGCGAAGAGTTGACTCACTGGAAAAGACCCTAATGCTGGGAAGGATTGGGGGCAGGAGGAGAAGGGGACGACAGAGGATGAAATGGTTGGATGGCATCACCGACTCGATGCACATGGGTTTGGGTAAACTCCGGGAGTTGGTGATGGACAGGGAGGCCTGGCGTGCTGTGATTCATCGGGTTGCAAAAAGTCGGACACGACTGAGTGACTGAATTGAACTTTTGGGTATATATCCAAAGGAAATTAAATCACTGTGTCAAAAAGATACCTGTACTCCCATGTTCATTTTAGCATTATTTACAGTAGCCAACACATGGAAGTAACCTAAATGTTGATCAGTAGATGAATGGAAAACAATAATGTGACATATATACACAACAAAATATTACTCAGTCATAAAAAAGAAAAAAATTGCTATTTGTGACAACATGGGTAGACCTTGAGGGTATTATGTTTAGTGAAATAAGACAGTGAAAGACAAATTCTGTATGATCTGACTTATATGTGGAATCTAAAAAGTAAACAAATGTGTAGAACAGACACAGACTCGTGGTTGCCGGGGTGGGAGTTTGCCAGAAGTGGAAGAAATCAGTGAAAGTGGTCAAAAAGCAAAAACTTCCAGTTAGAAGATAAATACATTCTGGGGATGTAATGTACAGCATGGGAACTGTCGCTCAAAATTCTGCATTGCGTATTTGAAAGTTACTAAGAGTAGATCTTAAAAGTTCTTATCACAAGGAAACACAGTTTCTATCTGAGGTGATTGATGTTAATTAGGCTTATGGTGGTAATAATTTCACAATATAGATACATATCAAATCTTTATGTTGTATACCTTGAGCTAATACAGTGTTACATGTCAACTCTATCTCAGTAATATTGAAAAATAAATTAAAGGAGTTGGAGGGGTTACTCAGTACCCATGGTAGCTCTAGCTTAGCTCAGCAGGTCGACTGGGGCAAAGCTCTACTAGTGAAAAGAGTCTGTGGTTTTGGAGTGTGCCTTATGCCTCTGTTTTTCAGGCCATAATGAATATACTAGCAACTGGAACAGAGATTTGGATTCTTGTCACTGAGAAGATGAGTAACAGTAACAATTTCTTCATCAGTTTATTTAAACCTGTTACATTGTATTTATGTTTGAAAACTGCCTCAAATCCCTTTGTGAGTCAAACAGGATATGTGTGCATGAGTGAAATAACATAACTATTTAAAAATGCAGGGAGAGTAAGCAATGTTCCCAATGATACCGTTATTTTCCCACTCAGTGATCTATCACAATGCCTCAGGTTCCACCATTAGAAAAACTTCTTTGAGATAAGTCAGTTTCTCCAAAAGTCAGGATCACAATGGACACGTTCTCCCATCTACACACTGGTAATTTACAATTTTACCTCAAATACTTTGTAAACTGAAAACCCTTTACAATGTAAAAAATTGTATTATTAAGAGTTTTTAGTTTCCATAATTTGGATTAAAATCTGCATTCAATTCAGCTCAGTTGCTCAGGCATGTCCAACTCTTTGGGACCCCATGAACTGCAGTACGCCAGGCCTCCCAGTCCATCCCCAACTCCCGGAGTTTACTCAGACTCATGTCCATTGAGTTGGTGATGCCATCCAACCATCTCATCCTCTGTCATCCCCTTCTCCTCCTGCTTTCAATCTTTCCCAGCATCAGGGTCTTTTCAAGTGAGTCAGTTCTTTGCATCAGGTGGCCAGATTTCATTAGATTATTGATATCTGGGAAATCAAAAGGAAGGACCCTGGCACAATGAGATAGAGAACAGATAGATCATAACAGCATGGAAGATCATGATCAAGGGAAAGCGTAAGAATGACTCAGAGCTGCTGCTGTTCATCCTTCCCTGCATAGGGCAAATCTTGAGAGAGAAATCTTCCAGGGGGGAGACTAGCTCTGCCCCAAGGGGCTAAGTAAATACTACAGTGATTACTTGGTTTAAATCCTGGCCCTACCAACTACTAGTTGTCATTATCTTGAACAAGTGACAACTTTTCTGTGTTGTTTTTCCATCGATGAAATGAGGACAGTAGAATAATCTTCATAATGAAGCTATGAGGACTGAATGAGTTGATATTGGAAAAGTGTTTTGCACAGTGCCTGGCATATAATAATCACTTGTTGTTCAGTAGCTCAGTTGTGTCTGACTCTCTGATGCTGTGGAGAGCAACTCGCCAGTCTTCCCTGTTCTTCACTACCTCTCAGAGTTTGCTCAAATTCATGTTCATTGAGTTGATGATGCCATCCAACCATCTTATCCTCTGTTGCCCTCTTCTCCTCCTGCCCTCAATCTTACCCAGCATCAGGGTGCTTTTTCCAGTGAGTCAGCTCTTAATCACTGTCTTTGGTTAATGAAATTTGAAAAAAATAAAAAAAAATTGGTGGTCCAGAAAGAGACTGGGTATCATGGAGGTCAGAAATTCCCTGTGATATTAAATTTAATGTGCATTTGTTTTTCCATTTTAAGAGACATACTCAAAGGTATAGGATATATTAGAAGTGGAGAGTTGGGTGAGACAAAGAATATACAAATCCAGTGAAAGAGAAAGAGAAAAGAGCAGATTTGGGAACTATTTCAAGGAAAAAGAAGAATTTGAAGACAGATGGAGTGGAAAAGTTTTTGTTTTTAGAAGCACAGGTAATATCGTCCTTGAAATAAAGAGTGAAAGTTACTTAAAGTGCACATTCCTGATGTGTGTGGCAAAGTATCCTGGGCCTGTTCTGAGATGTTGATTAGGTGGTGATAGACACTTCTAATGAGTGAGCAGTGGCAGGACATTGCACAAAACTGCCCAACAGAAACATGAGCCACATATGTGTTTTAACATTTTCTAGCAGTCCCCTTGGAGAAGGCAATGGCAACCCCCTCCAGTACTCTTGCCTGGAAAATCCCATGGATGGAGGAGCCTGGTAGGCTGCAGTCCATAGGGTCGCTAAGAGTCGGACATGACTGAGCGGCTTCACTTTCACTTTTCACTTTCATGCATTGGAGAAGGAAATGGCAACTCACTCCAGTGCTTCACTTTCACTTTTCACTTTCATGCATTGGAGAAGGAAATGGCAACTCACTCCAGTGTTCTTGCCTGGAGAATCCCAGGGATGGCGGAGCCTGGTGGGCTGCCGTCTATGGGGTCGTACAGAGTCGGACACGACTGAAAGCAACTTAGCAGCAGCATCAGTCCCCTTAAAAAAAGGAGCAAAAAAAATATTTTAATCAATGTTAATAATATATTTTAATTAGACTAATATATTCAAAAATATTTTTAGACTGTATAATCAATTTTTTAAATTAATGAGATATTGTACTTTTTAAAAATTGTCTGAAATCTGATGTGTATTTTACACTTTCAGCACAACTAAATTTTAACATTTCAAAATACGTGTAGGTAGTGGCTGTGTATTGTACAATATCTGTACCTTCAGTGAAAAGAATCCTTGTCATCAGTCCCTATCTTGGGATGTAGTGTCCTCTTGTCCACCAGGTTAATATTCAGTTGTTCCATTTTGGTCATCCATGGTTCTAACTATAGGTATTAAGCTTCTACTCTGTGTTGAGTCTTGGATTAGATGCTGGGGATTCAAAGATGTCTATAGAGAGTATAATTTTATATCCCAGGGAAGTTTTGACTGGATTAAACTAGTTCTTCTTTGGGTTTTTCTAAGTGAATTCAACTAAATCAAACTAGTTTGAATATGACCAGTTGAAAATTAAATCAAACTGTTTTAAGCAAGCAAGCCAGTGTGAATTTGTCTTAAGAATAGCAAAGATTTCTGGATAGTTCCTTTGGGTTACTGCTTAATTATGCTATTGAAAAGTAGTTCTGATTTTACATGGTTCTAGTCAAGGTTATGGTTTTTCCAGTAGTCATGTATGGATGTGAGAGTTGGACTATACAGAAAGCTGAGTGCCGAAGAATTGATGCTTTTGAACTGTGGTGTTGGAGAAGACTCTTAAGAGTCCCTTGGACTTTAAGGAGATCCAACCAGTTCATCCTAAAGGAGATCAGTCCTGAGTAGTCATTGGAAGGACTGATGCTGAAGCTGAAACTCCAATACTTTGGCCACCTGATGTGAAGAACTGACTCCTTTGAAAAGACCCTGATGCTGGGAAAGATTGAAGGTGGGAGGATAAGAGGATGACAGAGAATGAGATGGTTGGATGGCATCACCAAATCAATGGGCATTAGTTTGAGTAAGCTCCATGAGTTGGTTATGGACAGGGAAGCCTGGCATGCACAGTCCATGGGGTCACAAAGAGTCAGACACAACTGAGCGACTGAACTGAACTGAACTAGCCTTTTGATTACATAGTTTTACTTGGACTTTGTGTACTCTAGTCATTTCAAAATGGTTCATAATAGATGTAATACTGTCTTGCCAATTCAGAGTTGAGCAGTCTATTCTAAGAATATTAAACACTTTAAGCCACTTGTGAACAGGTAGATGTTGCCAAACACAGAACACCATAAGAAAAAAGACAGTAACCAGGATATAAGAATTGGGCCCTAAGGTCATAGCTACTCTGTCAATAAGCCTGACTTTAGTCTGAACTGATAAGATTATTGTATTGAGATTCTTCAAACCTCCTAAATTTGGAAATATTTATTCCCAGAAAGAGGTACAAACACAAAACACTGAGTTAAGGTTAAATAGCCTTAGTTGTGAGTTGATATCTGATTTGGCAACAGGCTATTCAGAGATTCCTAAAGATTAGAACATTACAAATCAGTGAGTGGTGAAAGATCTGGGATTGGACTTCAGTTTACCCCGGGTCGATGTGAGGCTCCTGTACTAGAGAAAGAAGCATCAAAAATAAGAAAGGAGAGAAGGGTGACAAGATGCTGAGCACACTCATTCACCTAACTAGAGTGTGTAGCTTGAATCTGGGTGATGCAAGCCTGTGGAAAGATTGCCAACAATACCATGGGCCTTGAGAAATGAGGTACCGATGAACTGATGCAAGGGCAGTCTGCAGGGAGATTGAGTTAGCTTTACTTCACTCCAGAATTTTTGCCATTCAGTCCATGCTGCCTAACACTATGCCTAGCTTTTTCATAAGTTAACCTCTCAATCTTTTTTAGGTCTGTCGTCTCAGAAGCATTCAATGGCTTCTATTGGGCTACCAAACCTATATAGATGATAGATAAATTTTTGTCACTTGCCTTGTATTTCCTTGCAGGCTATAAGGCTAATTTTCTTGCCACTTTCAAGTGCTTCTAACCTCCATTGTCAGAATTCTTATGTTTTCCATCTCATGTTAACTTATCATTCATGTTGATCTCCCTGTTTTCATTCATTTTTCTCTATGCTTATTAAAATTCTACCCATTCAACAGGGCCAGTACAGGGTCTTGCTTCCTGCCTGTTGTCTCTAGTGTCATAGATCTCATTTTCCACTGAATCTTCTAGCCTTGGTCCACATCACACAACTTGTCACCTCTATTGCCTTATCTTATTCCTTGAGAATTTCATCAGTGTTAACCTCAACACCCCAAGCAGTTTGAAAGATACTCAATAGCAAGAATTGTGTTTTTGTAATCTCTCCCCACCAGCATTATAGAGTTATGAACACATAACTTCTTAGTGTATTTACTTAAAATGGGTTTTGATGATTACTATGTGCTTGCTACTTGAGATGCAGCACAGAGTTAAGGACCCTGGCTTCATTTAGTTGGTAATCCAGTGGGAAAATAATTAAGTTTGTAAATGAATAAATAAATCAGTTCATTTTTAACTTGATAATTTTTATAATGAAAATTAAGCCAGTGAGACAAAAAGAGAAAAAGGTATTATAAGTAAAACTTTGTTAGAGATTTATTTTAAGGAGTCGACTCCCTTGATTTTGGAACCTGGCAAATGCAAAATCTGCAGGGTTAGAACAGGAGACCCAGGAAGGAATTGCAGTTTGAGTCCAAAGGCTGTCTGCTGGCAAAATTCCCTCTTCTTCCAAGAAGGTCAGTCACTTTTCTACTAAGGCTTTCAACTGATTAGTGAGGCCTACTGAAGTTAAGGAGAACAGTCTGCTTTACTCAAAGACTGCTGATTTAAGTGGTACTCTCATCTAAAAATATCTCCTAGAAACATTTGAAATAACATTTAACTAAATATCTGCATACTATGGCCTAGCCAAGTTGGCATGTAAAATGAACCATCACCAGAACCAAGCTGAAGTTTGGAAGATTGGTTTGGGTTAGTTAAAAGAAGGTGATCAGGAAGGGTAATCCTGAAAGAAGGAATAGATCCAGAAGTATGAAACACAACATGTGTGTGCAGATCTATAAGGAGATCACTATATTAAGAGCATAAACTATAAATTAGTAAATTGTGGAAAGAAATTCTGAGGGCATCTGTTGGAGCCATGTCATGGAGGGTCTTGTGTGGCATGTTCAGAAACTTTGACATCATTCTGTAGATAGTAAGGAGTGAGTGAAGTCTCCCTACTTAGATTTGCATGTTACACAGATTACTTTGGCTGGGGTATAAAGAATGAATTTATGAGAACAAAACTAAGGATGGAAAAACCAGTTATAGAAGCATTGTAGTGGTCCTCAAGAGCCATGGTTAAAGTAGGAACCATAGGAGTGGTTATAATGCTACACACAGGATTGTCAAGAATATCCTGTGTTTAAGAAATATTTGTAAGGCAAATTCAAGAAATATTTGTAAGGCAAAGTAAACAGAACTTAATGATTAGATGTGTAGAGATGGAAGAGAGGAACTTCCTGGTACTTAGTTTGGATGCTCAAGTGTATTTAAGCTTTATTTTTTGAGATGAGAATATAGGGGAATGCAGGAGTTTGTGGAGGACAGATGTGGGGAAGACAGAGCCTTGATTCATAAAATGAATTCAGATTTGAATATGTGAAATATGAAGAGCCAATGGAACCATAAGAGAGTTGTGCAAAAAAACTTTGTGTGTCTTAAGTTCAAAGGAGGCATGGGAACTTAAGACAAAATTGTAGGACACATTTGCATACAGATAGTAATGTTCTACAAGAACTTGAATGAAACTGACCAAATAGAGCCTGAAGAGAAAAAGATCAGTGAACCCAAGACAGTGGGGGAGAAACTCACAAAGAGGCCTGGAAAGGGGTAGTGAGGGGTGTAGAAGCACCAAGTATCAGAAAAGTAAAGACAAATGAAAGAACTAAAAGGAATGAGGGACCCAATGCCAGTGCAACAGTGAGTTCAAGAAAGATAACCTCTTGCTTAGGGTTTATTTAGCAACAGGGAAGCCATCAGCAGGGCTCACAAACTCAGCTACAGTAGAGTGAAGAGAAGAAAAGTTGGATTGCTAACAGTTGAAGAGTGAGTGAGAAGAGAGGAATTGGTGACAATGACAATCCTTCAACAGAAACTCTGGCTGAAAATGAAGGGAAAGAGAGAGACTCAGGTTAAAGAGAAAATTATAATTTTTAGTGTGAGGGAGACCTGAGCATGTTTATAGGCTATGGGAAGAGAGCCACACTGGTAAGTGTTGTCATATGGAGAGGAAACTGTTGATGGAGCACAGCAGGTTCCAGAGGAGATGGGGGTGAATCAGTGCAGGGGTTAGGCCCTGAACAGTGTCTGTGGCTAGAGGAAAGGGAGAATTTATTACCAGAAAAAAAGCAAAGCATGTGTGGATGGGGAAGCCAAAAACTGAAAAACTGTATGTTTATAGCCTCACTTCTTAAAAATAATAAGAGCTGAGATCATTATCAAAATGCAAGCGGAATGGAAATTATAGTGGTTTGAGGCATTTGCTGAAGCTTTGGGATTGTGAGTAAAGGGAATAGGAGAAGAAATTGCCAAGGAGTTTAACTCAAATTAGAGACTATGAATTTGTGGAGTATCTAGAGTTAACTATTGTGTGATATTTGGGGTTGATGGAGTCAAAAGAGAAAGCCCAGTAGAGGCAAAAGTATTGGTATATTGGTAACGTGTTTTCAATGATCTATCACTTTAATTCTTCAGGCCTCTTTTCTTTTACTTAAGTATGCTATTACAGGTGTATTTCTTAAAATGTCACTATGATGTATCCTTTAAAAAGCCCACTCTCTGATCCTTTAAATTTTATAATATCCCTACTATTTCAACTTAATGTGAAAAAGAAGAATAATTAAAGTTTTCTAATGATAGAAGTCAAGGCTGTATATTGTCACCCTGCTTATTTAACTTATATGCAGACTATATCATATGAAATGCTGGGCTGGTTGAAGCATAAGCTGGAATCAAGATTGCCAAGAGAAATATCAATAACCTCAGATATGCAGATGACACCACCCTTAATGGCAGAAAGCGAAGAAGAACCGAAGAGCCTCTTGATGAAAGTGAAAGAGGAGAGTGAAAAAGTTGGCTTAAAGCTCAACATTCAAAAAACTAAGATCATGGCATCTGGTCCCATCACTTCATGGCAAATAGATGGGGAATCAGTGCAAACAGTGAGAGACTTTGTTTTTGGGGGGGCTCCAAAATCACTGCAGATGATGACTGCAGCCATGAAATTAAAAGATGCTTGCTCCTTGGAAGAAAAGCTATGATCAATCTAGACAGCATATTAAAAAGCATAGGCATTCCTTTGCCAACAAAGGTCCATCAAGTCAAAGCTATGGTTTTTCCAGTAGTCATGTATGAATGTGAGAGTTGGACTATAAAGAAAGTTGAACACCAAAGAATTGATGCTTTTGAACTGTGGTGTTGGAGAAGACTCTTGAGAGTCCCTTGGACTGCAAGGAGATCCAACCAGTCCATCCTAAAGGAAATCAGTCCTGAATATTCATTGGAAGGACTGATGCTGAAGCTGAAACTGCAATCCTTTGGCCAACTGATGCGAAGAACTGACTTATTGGAAAAGACCCTGATGTTGGGAGAGATTGAAGGTCAGAGGCGAAGGGGATGGCAGAGGATGAGATGGTTATATGGCACCACTGACTTGATGGACATGAGTTTGAGTAAGCTTCAGGAGTTGGTGGTGGACAGGGAAGCCTGGTGTGCTGCAGTCCATGGGGTTGCAAAGAGTCGAACATGACTGAGCAACTGAACTGAATGATAGAAGATTGTCCTCTCCAAATCCATGCTCCCAAACTTAGATAACTAACAATCACCTCTTAGTGCATTTAAATAGTGCATTTCCTTCCAGGAAACCCCCACAAATCTGAATACAGAATTTTAAAGACATGCATATGCATACAGGTGCATATGTTTGACACAATGCTGACCTTTTATTGCAAAACTATAGATACTGTTCATGCTGGGTAGTTCTCATAATTATTTTCTTTTTGTATTATTGAAAGAGAAATGAATTTACTTCCTCTGTATTCATAGGAATGGAAATTAGTATTGGAAATAAGCAATTAAAATCCCCAAGAAAACTACATTAAAGATGAAACACAATATGTTAAAAAATACCATATGGAGAGGACAAAATCTGATATTGAGCCAGGAAGAAAATGGCCATAAAGGTTCAGGATTCAAGGACAAGCTTTCCCCGTTCCTTCACTCTCTGCAAGGTGCAGGATTTCCACACATATGGTGTTAGAATCTTTCACTGTTCTACAACCCCTGGTGTAAGACCATATGTGCTGCAATCCACAAGCACAACAGGATGAGATAGGAATTATCTGCCAATTTTTTCTTGGAGTTGTTTGTGCTAAGGAGTTTTATACCTTGCTCCTATTGTTATAATGCATTGAATTAATTACAGAAGCTTTTAAATATTTAAATATCCCCACTGCCCCAGCTTCATGTATGACTGATAGTTGTTCAACCTTGTGCCCAAGATCACCACTGTAATGAATTTGGGCCTCAAACCTAATCTTACAGAGAATTCAATCAGCTAGTTGATTAGGCACTAATTTATACTTTTCTGTGGCTATCTTTGTTCTTGCTTCTTATTCAGAAATGCTGTAATTACTGAATCCTTCTCCTGTGACCCTGCTCCCGTTTTGATTAGTTTTGAAAAGTGAAGAGTAGTATCTTGATATGCCAAATTTCCAGTTCTGGATTTTCCTTCTTTCTTGTTCATTTTTTTTTTTAATATAGCCGAGTTATGTAAAAGGTTAGAGATAGTTGCTACGAGATAGTTACTGTAGTATTGCTTTAGTTTGATCAACCTTATGAAGAGTTGACACGTAGGGTGAGATTTCTCAACCTTGGCACTAGTGACATTTTGGACCAGATGATTCTTTTTTTGTGGGTGGCTATCCTGTGTATTGTGTAATGTTTAACAGTATCCCTTGCCTCTATTGACTAGATGCTAGTGGTCGCCGCCATGGTTGTGACAATTAAAAATGTCCCCAGATATTGCCAAATATTCTCTACGTGGCAAGACAGTTTCTGACTTAAAACTGATATAGGAATGAAGTAGCTTTGGGAACCTCATAATATATACCCATACCAATAGTCTCCTCTGTGAAGAGCAGACAACATTAGGAGGAGCAAAGTATTGGGTTGGCCAAAATGTTCCTTTGGTTTGAAAGTAAAAATAAAAGACACATTTTTTATTTTCACAGAGAACTTTATTGAACAGCATATTCACTATTTTGTTCCACTATCTTCTGCCATTTTTTAGGCAATTTCATAATTCCATCTTCCCAAAACTTTTTCTTTTTGAGCAAAGAACTGTTCCAGGTGCCTTTTATGGTCTTCCAGGGAATTGACATTTTTTTCCATTAAAATAATTTTGTAAGAACTGAAATAAATGGAAATCCAAAGGTGCAATGTCTGGTAAATACAGTGTGTGAATCAGAACTTCCCAGCCATGCTTTAACAATTTTTGCCAGGTCATCAAAGAAACATGCAGTCTTGTGTTAGTCTGATGGAAGATTATGCATTTTATGTTGACTCATTCTGGATGCTTTTCATTGAGTGCTGCTTTCAGTTAGTCTACTTGGGAGCGGTGCTTGTTGCAATTAATCTAATCGCTTGGTTTTCCGGAAGGAGCTCATAATAGAGGCCTCCTTTCCAGTCCCACCACATACACATCTCCTTCTTTGGATGAAGACTGGCCCAACATATGGTTGTTGGTGGTTCATTTTGCTTGCCCCATGATCTCTTCCATCTCACATTATTGTCCAATATCTACTTTTCATCACCTGTCACAATGTTTTTTTAAAAATGAAAAGTTTTCCTTATGTTTAAGTAGAGAATTGCATACAGAAATATGGTTAAGAAGATTTTTTTCATTTACCTTACGTGGAACCCAAACATCAAAGCAATTAACATAACCGAGCTGGTGCAAATGATTTTCAGTGCTTGATTTAGATATTTTGAGTATGTCAGCTGTCTCTTACATGGTATAACATGGATTGTTCGCAGTTAATGTCTCAATTTGATTGCTATCAACTTCAACTGGTCTACTTGACTGTGGAGCATTGTCCAGTGAAAAATCTCCAGCATGAAATTTTGCAAACATGTTCATCAGTCATAGCACCTTCTCCATATACTGCACAACTTATTTTTTTTTATTTCAGTTTCATTTTTATCTTTCTTGAAATAATAAAGCATAATATACCAGTTTTTTTCTTCTTTTAATCCATCTTAAATATTAAGATGGCAATACAAAAATTCACCAATTTTGATAAGTTTTTTTTTTTTCAAATGCACACTGATATGATAACTGTCACAATACAATCTGAAAATAAGATTGTTTTCAATGAAGTTAAAGACACTAAGCACTACTAGAGCCATCTTACAGAAAAAGAAAAAAAAAACTGAAAGAACTTTTGGCCAACCTAATACGAGCACTTATCACAATATTTTATGAGTATAAAATACTATGAAATTCTGAGAAAATGTGCGTCTGTGTGTGTGTATGTGTTTGAGTGTGTGTGTGTGTGTGTTTGAAGAAGTTGAAGAATTCCTGAAGTTAGAAACTAAAGGAAAAATTACCACTGAGTAGGAACAAAGAACAGAATGGAGTGACTATGGACATTGAAAGCAAAGTTCTCTGTCAAGACTTTTCTCAATTCTGTCTCATTTAAGTGTTAGTTGCTCAGTCGTGTCCAACTCTTTGTGACCCCATGGACTGTGGCCCACTAGGCTCCTCTGTTCATGGAATTTTCCAGGCAAGAATACTAGAGGGGATTGCCATGCTCTTCTCCAGTCTCAATGAAACTAGTCAGTAAAAATTGATCACTTTTCCTCTCATCCCTAACACCTCGTCCATTACCAAATTCCATTGATTTTTATCCTTCTCTCTTAATCCTATCCACTAATTTCCATTTTTATTACCATCTCCCTAGTCCACATTATCGGAGAAGGCAATGGCACCCCACTCCAGTACTCTTGCCTGGAAAATCCCATGGACGGAGAAGCCTGGTAGGCTGCAGTCCATGGGGTCGCTAAGAGTCGGACACGACTGAGCGACTTCACTTTCACTTTTCCCTTTCATGCACTGGAGAAGGAAATGGCAACCCACTCCAGTGTTCTTGCCTGGAGAATCCCAGGGATGGGGGAGCCTGGTGGGCTGCCGTCTATGGGGTCGCACAGAGTCGGACACGACTGAAGCGACTTAGCAGTAGCAGCACACATTATTACCATCTCTTGTCTAGCCTATTCCAGTGTCACTTAATTGCTTTCTGGATTTAACCTGGTGATATGTCAGTTCCTTCTCTATACTGTAGTCGACATGACATTTTCAAAACCCCAAATCCAGTCATGGACCACCACTGCTTTGCAATCTTCAAAGTGACTCATTGCCTTTAAGATAAAAAACAAAACTCTTTAATGTGGCCAAACAGTCCCTAGATGATCTCTCACCTAAACCCTTCAACCAGATGTTACAACATATTGTCATTTCACTCATTAAGCTTTCTCTTTGTTTGCAAATACTATTCCTTCTGTCCTGAATGCACTTCCCGTTCCTTTTCTAACTCATTCTTCAAATCTCAGTTGTAAAAGAACATTTTTTTTTTTTTTAAACTGTTGATCTCTTCTCATTAGAATGCTTGCTACATGAGGGCAGGGAGAAATCTGGTCCTTTTGGGTCATCTGTATCTCCAAAGATCAGTAGCACAATGGCAGCATATTGTAGGTGTCCAATAGATCTTGGTTCATCACTGAAGGAATAAATAGATAAATTCTTTTGCCGAGAAATCTGTGAAGTTTTGAAGGGGCTTCATCTTCTTAATGTATCATTTTTTTCCCCACTAAATAAACAAATGTTACTCATTCAGTCTGATTGCACCGTGATCAGGTCATGTGCCAATTATGCTATGAGCTTTTAGTGGGCAAACACTGTACTAAATATTTTTGCTTTTCCCCCAGGGGCCTCACTAAGTGCCAGAGGTGATTAAATGCAAATGAAAAATGAGTCAATGAAACTCCAGGAAGGCAGAGGCCAAGTCTAAATTTTTCATTTATATCTTAGCACTACAAAATACTAAGATTTTATTTTTTAAGCATTGATTGAGTAAACATTTCTGTCTTCTTATATCCTCCCTTATTGTACATATCTCAGAACAGTTCCTGAACAAAGGTTGACTTTGAGGTAAAGGGAACCTAGATGAGATTTGAATATGCTGATAAATTAGAACTTACTGAAAGCTGCTTCCTATAGATAGAATTTCAAAGTACTTGATAGACTTTAACTTGTTTAGAAGAGTGCATATTTTATCTTTATTGACATAATGTTTGCTGTGTTGGTTTTGAAGCAATATTGCTAGGGTACAAGCCCTGATTCTGCCTCTTATTAGGTATGTGACCTTGGACAAGTTAGTGAACATTTTGGTTCCTTGATTTCCATATCTGTAAAATGGAAACAATAATAGAAACTATCTTTAAGGCTTGTTTTGATTAGTAAAGAGTAAATATATGTAAAAGGATTTACAACAGTGCCTGATACACGGTAGGTGCTATATAAGTATGTTCCCTTATTACTCTCATTTTCCTCATTTACCGAAGAGGAAATAGAGACATAGAGCACTAATTGGGTCCAGATTACACCCTGTTCTCACCTCATGGTCGCTGCTGTCTGGCATGCAATGGCATGCACTTCTCTGCACTGTGATTTCTTCATCACTTAGAAAATAATGTCTCTCCCTTGAGAGGAATAAAGGGGGTGTCACCTGTGAGGGTGCCTGCCACTCGGTAAGATGTTCTACAAGTGAGAGTTTTATTTTCTATCTATGTTTCACAGATGGGGAGACTCCGGTCAAACAGAGAGTAATCAATTGAGCGAATATAGTCTCCTAGTTGATGACAAAGTCAAGACTTGATCTATATTCTCATTATATAGCCCTCCCTTAAATTCATAAAAATGCATAGCTGTAATCACTAACTTGCTAAATGAATCTGATTCTGTCAAACAATTTATTTATAATTCATACTCTGTGGGCTTCCAACAAGAATCAGAAATGGCTTAACCCAATCAAGAAATGACTTGATACCAATTCTTGCCTGCAGAAGGTACCTTTGTCAGGCTCTTCAGCAGCACTGCCAATAGGCTCACCATCCTGGGAATGGGCACAGCAGCCCTGTTGTCGGACAGGGCCATTCCAACTCAGTCAGTCAGTTCAGTCACTTGGTCCTGTTCAACTCTTTGTGACCCCATGGACTACAGCATGCCAGGCTTCCCTGTCCTTCACCAACTTGTGGAGCTTGCTCAAACTCATGTCCATAAAGTCAGTGACGCCATCCAACCATCTCATCCTCTGTCGTCCCCTTCTCCTCCTGCTTTCAATCTTTCCCAGCATCAAGGTCTTTCCCAATGAGTCAGTTCTTCGCATAAGGTGGCCAAAGTATAGGAGCTTCAGCTTCAGCATCAGTACTTCCAATGAATATTCAGGACTGATTTCCTTGAGGATGGGCTGGTTGGATCTCCTTGAAGTCCAAGGGACTCTCAAGAGTCTTCTCCAACACCACAGTTCCAAAGCATCAATTCTTTGGCACTCAGCTTTCTTTATAGTCCAACTCTCACATCCATATGTGACTACTGGAAAAACAATAGCTTTGACTAGACGGACCATTGTTGGCCAAGTAATGTCTCTGCTTTTTAATATGCTGTCTAGGTTGGTCATAGCTTTTCTTCTGAAGAGTAAGCATCTTTTAATTTCTGCAGTCATCAACTGTAGTGATTTTGGAGCCCCCAAAAATAGAGTCTGTCACTGTTTCCATCATTTACCAATCTATTTGCCATGAAGTGATGGGACCAGATGCCATGATCTTAGTTTTCTGAATGTTGAGTGGTAAGCCAACATTTTCACTCTCCTCTTTCACTTTCATTAAGAAGATCTTTAGTTCTTTGCTTTCTGCCATAAGTGGGGTGTCATCTGCATATCTGAGGTTATTGATATTTCTCCCAGCAATCTTGATTCTAGCTTGTGCTTCATTCACCACAGCATTTCGCATGATGTACTCTGCATATAAGTTACATAAGCAGGGTGATAATATACAGCTTTGCCCTACTCCTTTCCCAATTTGGAACCAGTCTATTGTCCCATGTCTAGTTCTAACTGTTGCTTCTTGATCTGTGTACAGATTTCTCAGAAGGCAGGTAAGGTGGTCTGGTATTCCCATCTCTTTAAGAATTATCCACAGCTTGCTGTGAACCACACAATCAAAGGCTTTGGCATAGTCAATAAAGCAGAAATAGATGTTTTTCTGGAACTCCCTTGCTTTTTTGATGATCCAATAGATGTTGGCAATTTGATCTCTGGTTCCTCTGCCTTTTGCAAATCCAGCTTGAACATCTGGAAGTTCATGGTTCATGTTGTAGCCTGGCTTGGAGAATTTTCAGCATTACTGAAAATTACTCAGCATGTGAGATGAGTGCAATTTTACAGCAGTTTGAACATTTTTTGGCATTGCCTTTCTTTGGGATTGGGATGAAAACTGACCTTTTCCAGTCCTCTGGCCACTCTAGAGTTTTCCAAATTTGCTGGCATATTGAGTGCAGCACTTTCACAGCATCATCTTTTAGGATTTGAAATAGCTCAACTGGAATTCTATGCCTCCACCGGCTTTGTTCATTGTGATGCTTCCTAAAGGCCCACTTGACTTCACATTCCAGGATGTCTGGCTCTAGGTAAGTGGTCTTGATCCCTGTCCCCTGTACAATGTCATGAACCTCCGTCCATAGTTCTTCAGGCACTCTGTCTATCAGTTCTAATCCCTTGAATCTATTTCTCACTTCCCCTGTATAATCGCAAGGGATTTAATTTAGGTCATACCTGACTAGTCTAGTGGTTTTCCCTACTTTCTTCAATTTAAGTCTGAATTTGGCAACAAGGTATTCATGCTCAGAAAATCTTTAATCCAACTTTCTGTTGATGGGCGAGGCTGTGTTTCCTCCCTGTTGTTTGACCTGAGACCAAACTATGGTGGACGTAATGAAGGTAATGGCGACCTCCTTCAACAGGTCCTGTGCATGTACTGCCACACTCAGTGCCCCCAACCATGCAGCAGAGCACCACCTACCCATGCCTCCGCCAGAGACTCCTGGACACTCACAGGCAAGTCTGAGTCAGTCTCTTGTAGGGTCACTTCTCCTTTCTTCTGGGTCCTGTTGCACACAGATTTTGTTTGTGCCTTCCAAGAGTCTGTTTCCCCAGTCCTGTATTAGTTCTGGTGGCTCTGTGGTGGGGTTAATGGCAACCTCCTCCAAGAGGGCTTATGCCACCCCCTGGTCTGCTGCACCCAGAGCCCCTGCCCCTGTGGCAGGCCACTGGTGACCCGTACCTCTGCAGGTCTGGCTCAGTCTCCATGGGGTCTCCTGGTGCACACAAGGTTTCACAATCCAAGATAACTTTAAAACAAGGACATTATGAGTACGGCCACAATTAGAATTAAAACTCCACATTCAGAAAACTAAGATCATAGCATCTGGTCCCATCACTTCATGGCAAATAGATGGGGAAACTGTGGAAACAGTGACAGACTGTATTGTGGGGGGCTCCAAAATCACTGCAGATGTTGACTACAGCCAAAGAAGTAAAAGGCACTTGTTCCTTGGAAGGAAAGTTATGACAAACCTATACAGTATATTAGAAAGCAGAGACATTACATTGCCAACAAAGGTCCATCTAGCCAAAGCAGTGGTTTTTCCAATAGTCATGTATGGATGTGAAATTTGGACTATAAAGAAAGCTGAGCACCGAAGAATTGATGCTTTTTAACTGTGGTGTTGGAGAAGACTCTTGAGAATCCCTTGGACTGCAAGGAGATCCAACCAGTTCATCCTAAAGGAAATCTGTCCTGAATATTCTTTGGAAGGACAGATGCTGAAGCTGAAAGTCCAATACTTTGGCCACCTGATGCGAAGAACTGACTCATTGGAAAAGACCCTGATGCTGGCAAATATTGAAGGCGGGAAGTGAAGGGGATGACAGAGGATGAGATGGTTGGATGTCATCACCGACTCAATAGACATGAATTTGAATAAACTTGGGGAGTTGGTGATGGACAGGAAGGCCTGGTGTGCTGCTGTCCATGGGGTTGCAAAGAGTCAGACATGACTGAGTGACTGAACTGAACTGAGAAGAACAGCATGACTGGTAAATCTGCCTCCTACCTCAGGAAATAAATTTTGAGAAATATCTTACAGATCAGTCTTAACATTTTGTTGAGTTTAAGAATACCCCAGTATTCACAAAGCTTGAAAAACTGAATGTTTAAGTAAGAGCTTGCCAAACTTCTCCTCAGAGTGAGTTCAGATGGAGTAGGTCCTGCTGTTGATCACATTAAGCAGTTAGGGGTTGTGGAATAAGTTCAATTTGAATATTGTATCTATAAAGCTGTTTAGTTCAGATTTTAGCCTGAAGTGTTCTAAAATGTATATATAAACACATTCATTTGTTTTATTTTTCAACAATTAAATTTTCAGTCATAACTACTATGTAAGATACAAATCAGTGCCTAACCTTATAGGTCTATATAGGATATATGTCATTTACATGTTGTAATGAAAGTGAAAAAATATAGGTATATTAAGAATGGCACAGAAAAAGTGTGTGGGAATTCAGGGATGTAGTTCATTTAGGTAGAGAAATGAGAAAAGACATTTTGGAAGAGGTTTTTTTTTTTTCTTTAACTTTTTATCGTGCATTGGGGTATAGCTAATTAACAATATTGTAATAGTTTTAGGTGAACAGCAAAAGGGCTCAGCTGTACATATATATATATATATCCAATCTTGGAACAGTTTTTTGAGTTAAACTTTGAGGAATAAATTAGAATTCTATTTGAGGTGATAGGATAGAGGAAGAGCCAAATGTGAGTAGGTGTTGTGTTTGTGTGTATGTGTGAATGAATAAATAGAGTGGGACTTTTTCAGTGAGAAAAGCATGGAGGAAATATTAATTTATTTATTTAATGAAAAATATTTATGGAGTAGCTCCAGTATATTATGCTCATTTTGGGGGCAGAGAGATGAATAAGAAAGATGAGATCTCTACCTTCACAGCAGGTGGCAAAAGTTGTCCATGGATACAGTCCATTAAAAGAAAAAATACCGTGGAAGATATCAATATCAGGAAAAGCATAGACATAACTCTTAGCATGAAATAATCATTCTTTCTAATTTACCTCACTGTATGAAGAGGCTGCATTTGTGGCTGACTATTCCAAGTAAACATATCACTTTCATATAGATTTCATTCCTATAGTCTGTTCTTGAAAAGAAACAGAAGACACTGCTCATCCCTCCTTTATTTTATTTCATGAAAAGAAAAGAGACATTTAAAAATCCTCAATAATTGCTGGTATAAATGCCTTCATTCCAAGAAACAATGAGTATCTAATATTCATATTGGGCTTATTGTGTGGGTTTCATATATTAATACATTAATACTTGCACAATATACTGTTATTATCTGGATTATACTGTAGCTACTGTTATTATCAGGATTCTCAGGTGGTGCAGTGGTAAGGAATCTTCCTGCCAGTGCAGGAGGCACAAGAGACACAGGTTAAATCCCTGGGTTGGGAATATCCCCTGAAGTAGGAAATGGCAACCCACTCCAGTATTTGCCTGGATAATCCCATGGAAAGAGGAGCCTGGCAGGCTGCAGTTCATGGAGTCACAAAGAGTCAGACATGACTGACGAGCAAACATGCACACACTGTTATTATCAAACTCATTTTGCAAATAAAGAAGTTAAGGTATTGAAGGATTAGGCAATTCACCTAAGATCAGTGAATTTATATCTATTTAGTAGCAGAGTCAAAAGATGGACACAAGGGAATTAGCTACAGGGATTATGTTCTCAATTAGTTTTTGCTGCTTCTTAGTTGCTACGAGTCAGACACAACTGTGCAACTTCACTTTCACTTTTCACTTTCACTCATTGGAGAAGGAAATGGCAATCCACTCCAGTGTTCTTGCCTGGAGAATCCCAAGGACGGCGGAGCCTGGTGGGCTGCCGTCTATGGGGTCGCACAGAGTCGGACACGACTGAAGCAACTTAGCAGCAGCAGCAGCAGCAGCAGCAGCAGCAGCACCGTGTTACTTGTTTTCAGACGTTTCTTTGATAAACTAAAAACTGAGATGATGCTCGAGGCTGCTTGTGCTTGCTTCTCTGTAACATTTCTCCTGAAATACTCTTAAGTTGTAGCATTTTTTGGGGGGGAGGGTGCATTACAAGGATCTGCACAGATGTATGTGAGAATGTGGTACCCACATCTAAAGATTTCTGAATTTAGTGACTGGGAAAAGATCCTGTTTCCACTGAAGTCAGTATTCCTTCATGCATTTCTAGACCTGGGAGCGAAGAGATATTATGCATGTTAGATTAAAAGATCTTGGATCAGTGTTTAAGAGTCTGGACATTGTTAACCTCACCCACAGAAGCCACCCCACAGCTCAAGACAAACACTAAAAGTAATAAGGAAAAATGAAAGAAACTTACGTATTCACTGACCACTTCTTGTCTCAATGAGCCAGGTGATTCTTCTATCCTGAGGGTGATGTTCTTGATCATTCATGGGTTTGTTAACACCCAAGAAGCCACCCCACAGCTCAAGATGTGTGGAAAAATGAAAGAAACTTACGTATTCCACAAAGGTATTATGTGTATTCATGGGTTTGTCACAACCTTTGATGTGTGTTCTTTCCACAAAATTATGGTATTTGAAAAATGTCACAAATAATTATTTCTGCGAGGAACCAAAGATTGTAACTAAGTGTCAGTTTTCATTATGAGCTGAGGTGAAAGATCCTGAGATCACTGTGGACCTTCAGACCCTGATCTCTGTGCCTGCACGGAGGCCAGTGTGGTATAGCTGCTCAAATACATAATCCAGAAGATAGAAGGGAGATTTTACACAGGGATATATTTTAAAACATGTTGTATACTTTTAAATATTTTTAAATGAGAAAAGCAAGTGAACTTTTATAGGAAATCACTAAATGTGTCCTCAATTATTCCACACTATGTTTTAAGATTGCATGGTGGGGAGAGAAGGAGCACCATTGTTTTCATAATTTTACAGAAAATTGAGAACCCTGATATCCCAAGATGAGTTGGAATGTAATGCTGTAATTGGAATATTATTCATAAGAGGCTGACATGGTTAAATTTGAAATTAACACATCAGGAAATTCCAGTAGTCCTATTGGTATTCACAAATGCCTTGGTATGCCCATGGAATGATGTCTTACATATAGCAGACACTAAATAAGTGGTCTTTGGATGTTTGTTGAATTAAAGCCAAACAACAAACAAAAACTGCCAATGATCTACACATTGCCAAGCACACTAGGAACCATTTGGATATGCAGGCTGCAAGTGTGAGCAGGTGTTAGTTCTGATGTGGGAGAGAAGAGGAAGTCTGCCTTGGAGTCTCTGCTTTCTTGCATTTGCTCACTGCTTGCTATGTTAACTGAGATGAGACATTTAATTGTGCCAGTGTTCTTATCTGTAAATGTGGTCATTTCTTTTAGGCAAAATCCTTAAGAGTTGTTGAGGTTTTGGAATAATGGACATCATAATTCTTTATAAAAACAATTCTAATGGATGTACTACTAGTTAACTGTTTTTTGTGTGTGTGTGTTTTTTTTTAATTTCCCCATGGAACCCTATATACTGAGAGATGCTTTAAAGAATGCTAGCTTGGAGGTGAGAAAGGGATGGGGAAGAAACTGATCTAGAGGTCTACCTCTGCAAGTCCCATCCTTTGTACAGAGTAGATTTGGTTTTACATATTTTATATATGTTGGATGTCCACTTCAGATTTCAACCAAAGAAACAGTTTTACTGATTTAAAAAAAAAGATTGAACATCACTGAATTATTTTCATTTATTTGGATTTTGGACTGTGAAAATAGGAACAACACAAGTGTCCATGAATAGGAGAATAGGATAAACAATCCTACTGTACTCTTAAAATGGAATACTACTCAACATTAAAAAGGTATAACCTACATGAAAAGGAATGAACACAGCACATGGCTAAATTTCAGAAACTTTATGTTGAACTAAAGAAGTCAGATACAAAGGAGTACATGTTTTATGGTTTCATTTATGTAATGCTATTTATATGCTCAGGCATTTCCTCTAAGGTACTATTGACTGAAAGGGAAGACGGGAACTTTCTAGAATGAGAGAAATGTTATTTATCTTGGTCTGGCAACTGGTTATCTAGATTTTCTGTCTATAATCATATATATTGCAGTCTTTGAACTATACATTTAAGATTTATGCAACTGACTGTATTTAATACACTGTGATTTATGAAGTAGGCACAACCAGTTGTTTTCTACTCACTGTTGGACAGAGGAAAGTGGAATCAGCTAAGTTCCAGAGAGATAAAAAGGGAATGGTGAACATGTCCATGGCTCTCTGTGATACAGTATATATATCTCCCCACATTCACTTCGGTAAACTCATACACACAGGCACACAAAATGTACCCCCCCATATATACTTCTCCTTTAAACTTATTTACCTTGTTATTCTCTCCCTCTTCTCTTTCTTTCCAGAATCTATGGGATTACTAGATGTTACAAAAGTCTCTCATTGAATAACAATTCTTATCTTTTTAGTTTTGTGTTTCTGACCCATTCCTTAAGATGATGAGTAGAAAGATGTCTTAGCATACCAAAAACATTTTTTTTTCTATTCAATTTTTTTTCTATTTCTATTTTTATCCTAGAAAATTATTTTACTTGTAATTGTGGACAGAAATCTATGTCTAAAATCTCAGGGAAGCTTTGATGTTGTTGTTTAGTCCCTAAGTCATATCTGACTCTTTTGCAACCCCCTGGACTGTAGCACACCAGGCTCCTCTATCCATGGAATTTTATAGGCAAGAATAGTAGAGTAGGTTGCCATTTCCTTTTCCAGTGGACCTTCTTGACCCAGGGATTGAAGCCACATCTCCTTCATTGGTATGTGGATACTTTACCACTGAGTCACCAGGAAAGCCCCAGGGAAGCTTGGATATAGAATAATAGTTAACATTTTTTGAGCATTTACTATATGTCAGGTATTATTCTAAGCAATTTTCATGAATTGACTAATTTTTCAACAAATCTATAAGTTAAAAGCAGATTAAAACAGCAACAACAACAACTTGAGGCAAAAAGAGATTAAGTAACTCTTTAAGTTACGTCATGGGTAAGTGGGGGAGCTGAAATAGGGATCCAGACAGCCTGGCTCTCACTTCTCATTAACTGAATGGGTCAAGGCAAACTCCCTAACTAAGCAGACCGAATGTGTACACTTTTAGCTCTAAGCCCCCTGTGAGAAACCTAGCCTATGCTAGATACCTTTGTTGTTGTGTCATTTCTGATGAATTTTTACAGACTTTTCAAACCTATCATATCAATTGAGTTAGACAAGGCTATGAGCCATGCTGTGTAGGGCCACCCAAGATGGATGTGTCATGGTGGAGAGTTCTGACAAAATGTGGTCCACTGGAGAAGGGAATGGCAAACCACTTCAGAATTTTTGCCTTGAGAACCCCATGAACAGTATGAAATGGCAAAATGATAGGATAATGAAAGATGAACTCCCCAGGTCAGTAGGCGCCCAATATGCTACTGAAGATCAGTGGAGAAATAACTTCAGAAAGAATGAAGAGATGGAGCCAAAGGAAAAACAACACCCAGTTGTGGATTTGACTGGTGATAGAAGCAAAGTCCAATGCTGTAAAGAACAATATTGCGTAGGAACTTGGAATGTTAGGTCAGTGAATCAAGGCAAATTGGAAGTGGTCAAACAGGAGATGGCAAGAGTGAACATCAACATTTTAGGAGTCAGTGAACTAAAATGGACTGGAATGGATGGATTTAACTCAGATGACCATGATATCTACTACTGTGGGCAAGAATCCCTTAGAAGAAATGGAGTAGCCATCATAATCTACAAAAGGGTCCAAAAGAGTCCAAAGTCATCTTCCAACAACACAAGAGAAGACTCTACACATGGACATCACCAGATGGTCAATACCAAAATCAGACTGATCATATTCTTTGCAGCCAAAGACAGAATGATCTCTGTTCATTTCCAAGACAAACTATTCAACATCACAGTAATCCAAGACTGTGCCCTGACCAGTAATGCTAAAGAAGCTGAACAGTCCTAGGAAGACCTACAAGACCTTCTAGAACTAACACCCAGAAAAGATGTCCTTTTCAATATAGGGGGCTGGAATGCAAAAATGGACTTCCTTGGTGGCTCATACAGTAAAGCGTCTGCCTACAATGCAGGACACCCAGGTTCAATCCCTGGGTTGGGAAGATCTGGAGAAGGAAATGGCAACCCACTCCAGTATTCTTGCCTGGAAAATCCCATGGACAGAGGAACCTGGTAGGCTACAGTCCATGGGGTTGCAAAGAGTCAGACACGACTGAGCAACTTTACTTTCACTTTTCACTTAAATGTAAAAGTAGGAAGTCAAGAAACACCTGGAATAACAGGCAAATTTGGCCTTGGAGTACAAAATTAAGCAGGACAAAGGCATATAGAATTTTTCCAAGAGAACACACTGGTCATAGCAAACACCCTCTTCCAACAACACAAGAGAAGACTCTATACATGGACATCACCAGATGGTCAATACCAAGATCAGATTGCTTATATTCTTTGAAGCCAAAGATGGAGAAGCTCTATACAGTCAGCAAAAAAAAGACGGGGAGCTGACTGTGGCTCATATCATGAACTCCTTATTGCCTAATTCAGACTTAAATTGAAGAAAGTAGGGAAAACCACTAGACCATTCAGGTATGACCTAAATCAAAACCCTTACAATTATACAGTGGAAGTGAGAAATAGATTCAAGGATTAGATCTGATAGAGTGCCCAAAGAACTATGGACGGAGGTCATGACATTGTACAGGAGACAGGGATCAAGACAATCCCCAAGCAAAAGAAATGCAAAAAAGCAAAATGGCTGTCTGAGGAGACCTTAAAAATAGCTGTGAAGAGAAGAGAAAAACAAAGGAGAAAAGGAAGGATACACCCATTTGAATGCAGAGTTTCAAAGAATAGCAAAGAGAGATAAGAAAGCCTTCTTCAGTGATCACTGCAAGAAATAAAGGAAAACAATAGAATGGGAAAGACTAGAGATCTCTTCAAGAAAATTAGAGATAGCAAAGGAACATTTTATGCAACAGTGGGCACAATAAAGGACAGAAATGTTATGGGCCTAACAGAGGCAGAAAATATTAAGAAGAGGTGGAAAGAATACACAGAGGAATTATACAAAAAAGATCTTCACAACCCAGATAACCACGATGATGTGATCACTCACCTAGAGCCAGACATCCTGGAATGTGAAGTCAAGTGGGCCTTAGGAAGCATCACTACGAACAAAGCTAGTGGAGGTGATGGAATTCCAGTTGAGCTATTTCAAATCCTAAAAGATGATGCCGTGAAAGTGCTGCATTGAATATGTCAGCAAATTTGGAAAACTCTGCAGTGGCCACAGACCTGGCAAAGGTTAGTTTTCACTCAAATCCCAAAGAAAGGCGATGACAAAGAATGCTCAAATTACCGCACAATTGCACTCATCTCACACGCTAGTAAAGTAATCCTCAAAATTCTCCAAGCCAGGCTTCAACAGTACATGAACTGTGAACTTCCAGATATTCAAGCTTTATTTAGGAAAGGCAGAAGAACCAGAGATCAAATTTTCAACATCCATTGGATCATCAAAAAAGCAAGACAATTCCAGAAAAACATCTCTTTCTTCTTTAGTGACTGTACCAAAGCCTTTGACTGTGTAGATCACAACAAACTGTGGAAAATTCTTCAAGAGATGGGAATACCAGACCACCTGACTTGCCTCTTGAGAAATCTGTATGCAGGTCAGGAAGCAACAGTTAGAACTGGACATGTAACAACAGACTGGTTCCAAATAGGGAAAGGAGTACATCAAGGCTGTATATTGTCACCCTGCTTATTTAACTTATATGAAGAATTCATTATGAGAAGCACTGGACTGGATTAAGCACAAGCTGGAATCAAGATTTCTGGGAGAAGTATCAATAGCCTCAGATATGCAGATGACACCATCCTTATGGCAGAAAGCAAAGAAGAACTAAAGAGCCTCTTGATGAAAGTGAAAGAGGAGAGTGAAAAAGTTGGCTTAAAGCTCAACGTTCAGAAAACTAAGATCATGGCATCTGGTCCCATCACTTCATGGCAAATAGATGGGAAACAGTGGAAATAGTGACAGACTTTGTCTGTTTGGGCTCGAAAATTTCATGGTTCCAGCCTTGAAATTAAAAGACACTTATTGCTAGGAAGAAAAGCTATGACCAACCTGGACAGCATATTAAAAAGCAGAGACATTACTTTGTCAACAAAGGTCTTCTAGTCAAGGCTATGGTGTTTCCAGTGGTCATGTATGGATGTGAGAGTTGAACTACAAAGAAAGCTGAGTGCCAAAGAATTGATGCTTTTGAACTGTGGTGTTGGAGAAGACTCTTGAGAGTCCCTTGGACTGCAGGGAGATCCAACTAGTCCATCCTAAAAGAAATCAGTACTGAATATTCATTAGAAGGACTGATGTTGAAGCTGAAACTCCAATACTTTGGCCACCTGATGCGAAGAACTGACTCATTTGAAAAGACCCTGGTGCTGGGAAAAATTTAAGTGGGCAGTGGGTGGCGAAAAGGGTGTGACTGAGGATAAATGGTTGGATGGCATCACTGACTCAATGGACATGAGTTTGAGTTGACTCTGGGAGTTGGTGATGGAAAGGGAGGCCTGGCATGCAGTCTATGGGTTTGCACAGAGTCGGATCCAACTGAGCGACTGAACTAAACTGAACTGAACTGATCATATCAATTAGATAGATGTTCCCAGGTAATGGTATCAGGCAGTGATTCAGTCAGTCATGACTAGGTAATGAAGCCTCCATAAAATCCTAACAGGACTGGATTCCAGGAGCTTCTGGGTTGATGAACACATGGAGATTTGTGGAGAGTGGCATTCTCAGACGGAGCATTGAAACTCCTCTTTCTTTTCCCATATACCTTCTTTATGTTATGGTGTCTCTTACCTCTGACTATTCTTGAATTATACCCTTTTCTAATAAACTGGTGATCTTCTAAATAAAGTGTTTCTCTGAGTTCTGTGAGCTACTCTACCATGGGGTTGTGGGACCCTCTGATTTATAACCAATTTTTCAGAAGCACAGGGAACAACCTGGAGTAGTGGCTAGAATCAGAAGTGTATGTGTGTTGGGCATGGGGACAGTCTTGCAGGACATAACCTGTAGAGTCCAACAGCATCTCCTGGTGGACAGTGCCAGAGTTGAGTTGAATTGTAGGATGCCTTGCCCTTGTGGAGAATTGTTTATTGGTCTAGCGAACCACTCCAACCACTAACATTGGAATTGAGTCCAGAAATCTCTTTTTAGAGCCTTACTCCACAAACCTGGTCTCACTGAGATAAAGAATCTTCATTTGTAACAATAAATTGATGCAAAATTTATCTCAAACATCTTGTGTAGCCCAGACTTTTGAGAGCAAAGTGAACTTACTGTCAGAGTAAAGTTACTGTCATTGTTCCATCCCTTTCCTGAGTATATTAATCATCTCTGGAAAAAGACTTTAAAGATGAGTCTACTTTCTTCACTCTGACAGTAAGCTCACTTTGCTCTCAAAACTGGGCCACACAAGATCTTTGAGATAAATTTTGCATCAGTTTATCTTTACAAATGAAGATTCCGTAGCTCAGTATTGAACGTTGATGGGCTGCCTCCTACCTATGCAGTTGCCAGCAAATTCCAACAACTTGGTGTCAGAATGTGAAATTAGTACCTAATAAAATAAAACAGACAAAAGGAGGATGCCTGGTTATAGAAGGGATAGCCATGATATATGAATATTATTGGGTATTCCTTAAAGAACATTTATGTAATTACATGAATGTGAAAATACAGTGCGATATTTTAGAATTTCACCAGTCACTGGAATCCTCTGCAGCAGTTGGACTGTGTGACTGATGATTCAATAATTGCACTCATTAAAAATTTTCATGTTTTTAATTTCTTCACAGCCCCCATCCCCCCATCTCATTCTACAGAAAGCTGAAGAGTGATTTTTTTTTTAATTGTCAGTGGATAGATAATCATTGAGTTTGTTATGATTTCTTGGGGTGTCACCATCCCACCTCCAGGCTCCTGATTGATAGCTCAGAAGCCTGGTTAAATGTTGGAACCACCCCTAAGTGTCTCAAGGGCTAGAAATATCATAGGACAGTCTTCCCTCTACCTTCATTATTGTCTCACACCAGAGCTTCCTTCATGTAGACAAAGTGTGGGCTTGTGTCTTCTCAAGGTACTACACCACAGATCCTGGACATGGGAAATTAAGCTGATGGCCCCGAGTTAAAGTTTTCAAAGTGTGTCTAACCATCGTTATTATTGCTGTTTACTTCCTAAGTTGTATCTGACCCTTTTCTGATGCCACGGATTATATCCCTCCATGCTCCTCTGTCCATGGGACTTTCTAGGTAAGAATACTGGAGTGGGTTGCCATTCCCTTCTCCAGGGGATCTTCCCAACTCAGGGATTGAACCCATGTCTCCTCTCCTGCAATGGCAGGCAGATTCTTTGGCTCACTACTAAGCCAACTGTGAAGCACTACCCTGGTTATAGCCAAGAATAAATCAGAATGAATGGGAGGTAGGGGGTGTTGGGAGGAGTCTGTTCTGCAGCAGTGATGGTAAAATGGGCATCACAGTTCAGATTCAATAACAAGGTTATTATGTGTGTCTGTGGAAACCACAGCATCTGCAGATCAGTAGGATGACATCTGTCTACAAAAGGTTAAGTACTAGATGGACCAAGTGAAAAAGAATGGAACTTCTTCTAAAATTTATTTATATTCATTTACTTACTACATTCATTCATCAGTAAAAAGAACATTATTTGCTAGCAAGAGATCTAGGTTCTGGTCTGAATCATGCCTCTACCTACCTGTGTTATCTGCAGGTGGTCACTTTACCTCTCTGAATCTCATTTCACTCAGGGCCCAACTCTACAGCTCTATGATTATATGAACTATTGACTCTCTACTAAGCAGAAGATGCAATAGGACAAAGAAACACTGACTGCAGGACTAGCCCTTCTACTGAAGTACATGGTTTCTTTGGAAGAGATAAGGTATAGATGCTTACACACAAAAAATAACATCATAAAATCCAGTTGGACTTGCTCACCTAGAGACTAGGTGTGACAATGAGTGCCTTGAGCTTAGGGAAAGAAGAGAAAGCTCTTGGGGTCAGGGAGGGTTCAGAGGGGTGTTCTTTGAGGCACGGGTCAAATTTGAGAGATGGAGAAGAGGAAAAAGGTATGCTGTGGGGAAAAAAATGATTTGAACAAACGTTAGGGGTTAGACTAAGTCAGATGTCTTAGGACAGATAATTTGTGGGCAGATTGGTTTTGGAAGAAGTTTCATGAGCCTAATAGGGCTTGTTAATACCACTGCCAAGCTCCCAGTGTTGGGAAGACCCTAAACCTCTTCTCTGAGATCTCTATTCAGGACTGAGTGGGGTTACAAGAAGGGAAATCCTAAATGCCTAAAAGGTTAGTCTGTAAGCATCAGAATGTTACTGAGAACTCATGAGATGAGAGTAACATAGAACAAACTGAAATATGGGAAGTTTAACCAAGAAGTAGCCTGCAGGATGGATCAGATGCAGTCAGACTAAAGGCAGAGAGGCTACATCCTGAAGCTGGTAAGAGAAGGACCAACCAGAGCAGAGCAGAGAGGGTGAGAAGATGTGGATGGATTTGATTCCCCAGCAGCATGTTCCTCTTTCAAAACCTTTGCTTTCTCTTTAATATTGAGTCATATTTGTAATTATGTGTTCAGTCTCTCTTTTTCCAGCTAGACTTTAAGCCCCCCCCAGAAGAGCCAGTGTGTGTCTGCCTTTTTAGAACTGTGTATCTCTACTACTCACATGGTGGATGACCCAGAAAAAATACTTTAAAAGACTTGGGCGTAAATGAATCCATACAAGACACGCTCTGAAGGAAAGAAAAACATTCAATGAGTCAAAAATTCTTAGCTTGGTAAATGGAAGCATGGTGGCAGCAACTAGAAAAAGTGGAAACAGCGATATTGGAAGAAAAGTGATACTGGAAATGAATTTAAAGTGATGTTGGGATGTCCATGTAGAAATGTTGAGAAGTTCATTGGGAATATTGGCTTATATGTTGAGAAAACTGCGAGGGTGTCCTTCTTTAATATAGAAAATTGAACTGGCTGGCTGAAGTCCTTTGATTTCCAAATTCCATTTTGCAGTGAATACATTTGAGGTCATGGATCAAAAAAGATTTTTTTTTAATGTACAAAAGCTAAGAAATAGTTTTTTGTCTCCATCCTAGCCCTATCTCAGAAATTTAGTATGTACTTTCATGCCATTTTCATCTTTAAGAGATTTTTTTGTAAATTAAAAACCAGACTTTTTCCTTTTAATATAATAAACTGTATTGGAAGAATCCGTTTTAGAAGAAGTTTAAAAGAAAATATATTAGCTGAGAGAATGTTTTTTATTTACTATAGATGTTAATATCTTCTTTTTGCTGAGGCAGTTTTGTGTTCATTTTAGATGCCACAAGGAAGATTCATGGTGAAAGACCTAACCTTTGATGTCATATTGACCTAAAGTTGAATTTTGAGTCCACTTCTTCTTAACTCAGTAAGAGTTCAGGACCTCAATTTTCTCATTGGTAAATTGGGATTTCTATTACCTACCTAACAGGTTTGTGAATGCTAAATATATACACTTGTGGGTTAACAGTGGTCCCCTAAACACTTATCTGTGTCTCAGAATCTGTCATTATGACCTTTTCTGGGGAAAAGAAAAAAAAAAAAAAGAAAGGTCTTACAGACATCAGGATCTCAAGATGAGATCCTCCTGAGTGTTCTCGTGGGCCCTAAATCCAATAGCAGTTGCCGTTACGATATTCACACAGTCACAGAGAGAAAAGAATGCCATGTGAAGACAAAGGCACAGATTGGAAGGATGCAGCTACCAAGACCGCTGTCAGCCATCAGAAGCTGGACTTGGCAAGGAAGGGTCCCTTCCCAGAGCCTCCAAGGGGATCACGGACCTGCCAGCTCCTTGGTTGTGGGCTTGGCCTCCAGAACTGTGAGACTAGAAGTTCTGTTGTTTTGAGTCACCAGTTTGTGGTAATTTGCTACAGTAGCCCTGGGAAAATACACACTAATTAGTCACTTTGTAAAGGCTCATTCTGTTTCCTCATTCTTATTTAAACGACCACATTCCAAGCCCTCTTGTATAAAAATAAAATAAAAGGACTGCTAGAAACGCTCCACTGGAGGGAGGTAAGAAAGACCACTATAATAATATCTGCATATGATATTGGTATTAAATATGAAGGGGTAATTATGGGGCACACGGGAGAACAAAGAAGACAATGATAGCAGATTAAGGAAGACAATTGCAGAACCGAGAATGTGGAAGAAGGAAAAGCAAGACCTTCGCCCACCCCGCTACCTCATAGCTCTGTGTCCTTCCATGGTGGTCACTCACTGGAAACTAGAAGGAAATAGGAGGAGATATATTAACGTAAGGAGAAGCACAGATATTTCAAACTTGCCCTTGAGACATTTCAGAGATGCTGTGTCATTAATCTGCCCAGATTGTAGAGAGCAAGATCTGGGGCTATTGTCAAATGAAACTGTCATTAGAACCAAGGCCTGTTGACTTCTTATTTTCAGTCTGCAAGACTGTACAGTTGCTGCTTGCGATCCAGCATACATCACTCATTCTCCCCTCTTTTGCTCAACTGTCAAGTAGAAAGTTAAAAGAAATATTAGGTATAAGACACAGCAATAATCACAGCAGTCATAATTCGTACCATAACACTATATTTTTCTGAGTACATTAGTTACTTGTCATTTCTAAAGAGCATTTGTTTAATGGTAAAGTTATTTTCTATGCATCAGTAGCCCACATTAACAAAATAAAATTAAAAAAACTCAAGCTTTCACACTTAGCCATTTTAAAATATAAATAACTATATGGCATGGGCGCACATTGGGAATGGAAAGGATAACCTTTTCTTGCAGTCCAAACAAATGTCTTAATACAACTGGAGTAATGAAATCTACCAAATACCAAGCAATTGTAGACACTCTTATAATTTCTTCAAAAAAATGTATTTCCTGGGGTCCTTGATAGTCATAGGCTCTCAGTTCCTTATCTCCTCAGTCCCAGTGAAGGTCCACATAGTTCCAGGACAATTGTATAAAACCCTGAGAAAAAAGAAGGGTCATTGCCACTTGGCCAATGACCATCCAGATAAGGTGACGTAAAAGCATGCTACATATGTAAGTGTGATTTATTAAAATGATTGAGTCAGAATCCTGTTTTGGTCTATTTGTCTGCCACTGTGGCTAGGACAGGATTCTAGAAAGCATATCCTTTCTCATGCACTCTGCCTCCACCTCAGGAAAAAGAGAGCAGCATTATTTGTAAAGATACTGGAAAGTGGTTAGACACTAAGTTCCAGGGCCTCAGAAGCCCTTAGTACAGAGCAAATGACCATCAAAGGAACATGTGAAATTTTACATTGGCCCCAACAGTCTCAGGCCAGGACAGTCTCCAATGTCTTGGGACATAGAAGCCTCTGGGACTCTTCTACAACAATGTAATTCAGAGGGAGAGATATTTGAAAATAAGATGCGTCTGAAATTTGAAATGGAATTCACTGAAATTTGAAAAATAAAGAACTGTGAAATATCCACTCTGCTGTGAACAAAATCCATGGCTTTAATGCTAGCCTCGAGGATGGCAGTGAATAAGTGAAAACCTGCCCAGTGCTGTTCCATATACTGCTGTGCAGTTACACCAAATTCTGTTTGTATGAAACTTCCAATGAAATCAACACACTCTTCCCCAGTAGAATAGATCACCTGGATATCATCCCATCCCACAATACTCAAGGAACGTCCTGCCAGCACCACCCTCTTCCTGACATTCTGGTGACTAGGATTAATAACCTCTGCTGTGGAACACATGGAATAACAAAGGCTAAAAGGTTATCACAGTGAGCTGTGTTTCTGAGCTGATTGTCAGTGCTTTGAGGTGGGAGTGGGGGTGTGGGGACAGAATGACAGGGCACTGACCATTCCTGGCCAGCTGATAAGGGAGCCTGCTACATTGAACCAGGAAGGGCAGATGCCACCGTGGTTGTTAGAGATCAAAGTAGTCTCAGTCACCCCACTTTTGATAAAGTGGTGTTTTTTTTGTTTTTTTTGTTTTTTTTGGAAAGAGAAAGTTTAAAAACAAAAAGAGAGAAGAAGAAAAGATATTGTGTATTTTCAGCTCAGAAGAGTGAATGACCTGTTTGCCATGAATGGAGAAGTCCTTAATCTTCTTTCGAAGGCTCATGGAGAGTTTCTGGAAGTTCAAGGACTTCCTAACCTTGTGAACAAAAGTTTGTATATCTGTCAGAAAAGTATAAATAAATTTATGACACAAAGAGTTTAAGAACCACTGGGGTAGGGCAGGGGAAAAACCACTATCTCTGCAAGGTCCATGTTTGTGGCTTCAAAGCCTGTATTAGTCCTAGTACTAGTCCACAGTGTTTTGAATGCTCATGTAGCAGTTGTACAGGTTATCTCATTCCTCCTTAGATTGATTTCACATTCTTTCCATTGAGGAGCTCATAGGCCTATGTTGAATATTTCTACATTGAAGTGTATTCGATTTACAATATTGTGAGTTTCAGATGTACAACATAATGATTCACACTTTTTAAAGATTGTACTCCATTTTTAGTTATTATAAAATATTGGCTATATTTCCAGTGCTGTATAGTATTTCCTTGTAGCTTATTTATTTTTTACATTCTGTTTTCACCTCTTTATCCCCTTTTTTGCCCCTTCCCCCCCACCTGTGGTAACCAATAGTTTGTTCTCTCTGTGAGTCTATCTCTGTTTTGTTATTTATAGATTCCACATATAAGTTACAATATACAGTATTTGTATTTCTCTGACTGACTTATTTCACTTAGCGTAATACCTTGCAAGTCCACCCATGTTGCTGCAAATGGCAAAATTTCATTCTTTTTTATGACTGAATAGTATCCCATTGTATATATGTACCACATCTTCTTTATCCAGTCATCTGTTGAAGGACACTTAGGTTGCTTCCATTTGAAGTTTTAAAATGATTTTTGATCATATATTCAAATAAAATACATGAATTCAACTTAGAAAAGAAAAATAAACACAAATACATATATATGTGCTGTTCATGGACATATGATTGACTTTAAAGCCAACAAAAGGGTAGCTTTTTAATGTGCTTCCACTTTATATAATATGTGTAGGAGGATACTTACTGTATAGAAAGAAAAACAATATAATTTTTTTATAAAATGAGTCAGTTGGCCAAAAAAGTCATGTACTTTTGTTCCCTTGGGAAGATGAGCTCAAATAGGATGTTTGCCTTGGTCAAATGTCAGGCATACCCAACTCATTGACATCACTATCACTTAGCCTTAATTGGATGTTAGTAGTGGATCACTGGGAGTTGGGAGGTCTGAGAATAATGATGAACCATTTTCACTCTAATGTGGGATTAAAATTTTTCAGCAAAGGAACTACAAAATAAGCAGGCAAAAAAAAATCCATTGAAGACATTCTTTTTCTAGAGTTTAAAAGGGTAAAGGGATTTTTCTCAGTCATTACATCCTTTACCCCTCCTTCCCACTTGTTCAGTGGAAGTAAACAGAACCATTAGTTTTTTAAGCCTTACTATGAACTGAAAATCACAGTCACCAAGTATGGGAAAGTTTATGGTATCATTAGCTCTGGACACCTGGGGGGAGAATGTTCTTCCTTTCTGCACAGAACTGTTGATTACAGAAGGGAATCTAATGTAACTCACTAGTAGCCAAATTATATAATTTAAGGCAGAAATGTTTTCTTTAGGAAGTCTTACTTTTGTTGCAAACAGAGACAAAGAAATTTAATAAGGAACAAATGTCCAGTGGCTTTGGGGTATGTAATCTTTCAAGGCTGGCAGATTTGCTTGTGTTTGGAGACCAACCTAATGGGCATAAAGGTCAATTTTCTCAGCTATAATTAACGGAGAGCAGTGACTGTCTTAGATCACATGGAAATAGTAGGGCTCTGCGAGGTTTCATTTTATCCTATGTAATATCATCTCTCTATGGGGACAATATGTGTAAGCAGTGTTTCTGTCCATGACCTTGATTCATTTAGAGACGAACTAAACATTTTTGGAAATGAGTTCATTTAGTCTAGTCCTTCCCTGGTGGCTCAGATAGTAAAGCGTCTGCTCACAATGTGGGAGACCCGGGTTTGATCTCTGGGTCAGGAAGATCCCCTGGAGAAGGAAATGGCAACCCACTCCAGTATTCTTGCCTGGAGAATCCCATGAACAGAGCAGCCTGGTGGGCTACAGTCCACGGGGTCACAAAGAATTGGACACGACTGAGTGACTAACACACACACACACAAGTAAATTTCAACTATATCTTCAGTGAAATAATACAACATTCAGTAACTCTGCCAGTGAGCTTTTCTCTCTGATGAGTAGTTACATGTTTATTGTTACTTGAAGTAACTGAGTGAAGCTTATACAGACAGAGGAAGAACAAGAAGAGAGGATGAATTTATAATTTAGCATTACAAACTCATTACTAGGCTAAAGCAGATACTAATGTAACTCATTTATAAGCCCAATGATAAGACTTAATGAGTAATGAGTGAAAAGTTGAATGTTCTTTTTCTCCCCTATCTGAAGTATGTGGAGTTTGGTAAAGGCCAAATAATGTGGTTCAGTGGAAATAGTGTTGGATTTGAGCCCATGGGACTGGATTATCATCCCAATTCTGCCACTTGGTAGTTGAATGACCCTGAGAATTAATTGGATTTTGTTGGCTTCTGTTAGTCCATGATGAAAGAGTTGGACTAGATGATCCCTAAAGTTTGTTCCAGCTATAAAATTCTAAGATTCTAATTAAAAGTGGCCAGTAAGATTTGCATGCCAGCAAATCACAGCAAGAAAATGGATGTTCTATTAGAGTCTCATTTGAAGATTACAGCATCAGAGAAGTTGTGCAGTAGCTAGTAGGATATTAATCCTTTGATTCTGAGTTCTTAGCAGTCAGAGTAAGAGTTAAACCAAAAAGTTTAGCAAAATGGTGTTTATAATATTTATAGTTTAAAGTGGCAGGAAACATCAACATGTATAAGTTGGATTATTCCTGGTTCTGTAGTGAGAAGTAATTAATTTATTCTTTAATTCCACATTATTCTTCTCTTATGAATTGCCTCAGAGCCTCTCAGGCTCACCTGTCTCCTAGGTCAGACTTTGAGAGCCTGAGACAGAGATTCTTGCCAAGTGATTTATGATGGGAATACTTTTGGGTAAAACCTATAACGGAGTGAAGAAAGCAGAGTAATAAAAACCAAAAAAAGCAGGTCTGCTTTGTGAAGAACCCAGGCTGACCCATATTCTAATCAAGATTTTAAAATATCATTTAAATATATTTACATATTAAAGTCATTGCTTGCTAAATTATCCATTCCAAGAAGAATATTCAACCTTTTGATTTCAAATCATAATCTAGAGTACTTCCTAGTAGCTACTAGGGTTAGACACAAGCCTGGAAGAAAGAGAGGCACCTCGTGCTTCCTCTGCTTCTCATGAAACTCTGGCAAGAAATATGAGCCTCCTAAAGCTGATTACAAGACCCCACTTTGTAGATATGAAGGAATAGATAGTAACCAGACACTTTTAATTAAGCTAGGAATGATTTGAGGTTTAAAGCTAAAGCCTTTACATAATAATACACTGAGAATGGGCTTTTGGGGAGGAGTATCTAAACTCAGTTTGCCCATTGGAAAATGAAGGCTGTAAAAATTCAAAACAGGGAAAATATGACTCTCAACTACTAAAATGTTGCAAGGTTTTAGGGCTGTGAGGAGGAGAACAGGTATCTCTTAGGAAGAATTATCTCTCAGTGCTATTCTGTGTACTAGCATCTTGGCACCGTCTGGAGGCCTGTCCCAAAGTCTTACTGACTCAAAAACATAAATTGTCAGCATGCCAGAAGTGAGTATAGATCTCAGGAACAGATACATTGAATAAGCTCCCACAGCCAATGTGAAAGACCAGAATATCTGTTCATTTCTGTGCACTGAAAGCCATCAGTGACAGGGCTGGGGGCCTCAGGACTGGACTTCTCTTTTTCTATAACATTAAGAAGCAGTGTGATAATCACAACATTGCTTTGTGAGTCTAGAAGCAAAGCAAAGGTGCTGTAAAGAAAAGCTCTAGTTGACTTTCTTGATGCCCTTACCCATGTCCCCAAGGCTCACCTCTGAACGTGCCCTGTACTCATGGTGAATAGTTTCAGGTATACCATGGACAACTCCCCACTTTAAATGCCTACTTCTCTGCTTGAGGGCTTCTTTCATGCTTGGGAGTTTGCTCAGCCACAAGCTAGAGCAGCACAAAAGTGACAAGGAGTTAATGCTGCCCTAGGGACAGCCTTCAGTAGAGATTGAAAGGGAATCCAGGGATGATGTCCTGGGCTTTCTGTTCTGCTGTAGCTCAGTTCTGAGGAATACTCTGTACGGTTTCTCATAAGGTCCCCAGCAAGATTTGAAGCCTATTATCCACACTGAACAACAGCAAAATCTGGTAACATGCTTATTATTGTACTCTTGTTATTTTTTCTCCCCTATAAAGGTTCCCAGCTAAAATACATGTGACCCAGTTCAATTTGGATTTCAGATAATAGTGAATGAATATACATACATATATGTATATATGTGTATGCACATTCACATATATGTGCATATGATCTCTGTGGCGGTGGTGGTTTAGTCGCTAAGTCGTGTCAGACTCTTGCGACCCCATGGACTGGAGCCTGCCAGGCTCCTCTGTCCGTGGGATTCTCCAGGCAAGAATACTGGAGTGGGTTGCCATTTCCTTCTCCAGGGGATCTTCCTGACCCAGGAATCGAACCTGGATTTCCTGCATTTCAGGCAGATTCTTTACCGACTGAGCTATGAGGGAAGCCTTAAGATCTCTGTATGTGTGTCTATATTTATAAATCTAGACCCCTCTGTATCTCTGTCTAGATATACATATAGATAGATACTTAACTGTCTCTCTGTCAATCTATGCGGGCGGGGGTTGGAGAGCAGCAATGATAAAGCAGATGGGATAAACTGTTAACAATAGGTGAGTCTAGGTGACGGATAATGAGTGTTCTTCATATATCTTTTAGATTTTCTTCAAGTTTGACATTGCTTCCAAATACAAGTAGTGAGGCATCTTCTAATGATTTAATAACCACTGATCTATCCAGTTCAGTCTCTCATTTAGAAATGAGGAAATCAAGGCCCAGAATACTTGCTCAAGGACCAGTAGCCATGTTTGAAGGATACTTAAAATAATCTGCTTTAGTACTGTTAAAAAAACAAAATTTAACTGACTAAATTGGAAGTTCTAATTCACTTTATTCAATGATTTATGAATCAGACAGCATGTCATCAAGCAAGTAGAAAGAGACTTCATAGAATTTTGCAAAATGGAAGGATTTTATCATCAGAAAGAAGGTGGGGCAAAGAAGCTAAAGAGTAGATTATTTCAATTAAGGCTACCTTTCTAAAAATTATTTTTATTTTATTTGTTTATTTTTGGCTGTGCTGTGACTTTGCTGCTGCCTGGGCTTTTCTCTAGTTGTGGAGAGTGGGAGTTACTCTGTTGCGGTGTGCAGGCTTCTCATTGTGGTGACTTCTCTTGTTGTGGAGCATGGGCTCTGGTGCATGTGGGCTTCAGTAGTTGTGAAGCCTGTGGCACAAAGGGTCAGTAGTTGCAGTTGCCTGACTCTAAAGGACAGGTTCAATAGTTGTGGGATATGGGCTTCATTGCTCCGTGGCATGTGGGGTCTTCCCAGACCAGGGTTGAACCTGTGTCTCCTGCATTGGAAGGTTACCTTTTTTTAGGGGAAAGGGAAGGGATCTTAGGCAGACTACCTCAGTGGTGTTGGTCAGGAAATTCCAGACTGATAGGTTAAAAATTCTACTCCTTAGAGAAACTGAAACTGCATTTAATTTAGGTATTATTAATAAATGTTGCTGGGGCTTAGCATAAAGTGATTTAATTTGAGGCCTGTTGTTTCTTTTTGGCAGTTCTCCCCTTTTGATCAAATCAAGCTCTAACTCTAACTGGGGGATGGACCAAAATTAGAGGCATTTACTTCATTCTAGTTCTTGCAGCTTTTATTGATCCTGGGTGTTCGTTTTTTGCTGAATCTGTGTGGTATTCACAGGTCATGGCTTCAGGCTCAAAATAATTTAGTTGATCCTTCTCTTCATTCCTTTTTTTAAAGTTCCAGTCTTAGAACGTCTTTTGCTTGGTGATTAGTGGCTGCAAAACATGCATTTAAAGCACTTGAGAGAATGCAAGACACCACGGAGATTATCATGATAACTAGAAACAGGATCAGTTCAGTTCAGTCGCTCAGTCGTGTCTGACTCTTTGCGACCCCATGGACTGCAGCATGCCAGGCTTCCCTGTCCATCACCAACTCCAGGAGCTTGCTCAAACTCATGTCCATCAAGTCGGTGATGCCATCCAACCATCTCATCCTCTGTCTTCCCCTTCTCCTTCTGCCTTCAATCTTTCCCAGCATCAGGGTCTTTTCTAATGAGTCAGTTCTTTACATCAGGAGGCCAAAGTATTGAAGCTTCAGCTTCATCATCATTCCTTCCAATGATTATTCAGTATTTAGGACTGATTTCCTTTAGGATTGATTGGTTTGATCTCCTTGCAGTCCAAGAGACTCTCAAGAGTCTTCTCCAGCACCACAGTTCAAAATCATCAATTCTTTAGCACTCAGCCTTTTTTATGGTCCAGCTCTCACATCCCTACATGACTACTGGAAAAACCATAGCTTTGACTATACGAACTTTTGTCAGCAAAGGGCTGTGTCTGCTTTTCAGTATGTTGTCTAGGTTGGTCATAGCTTTTCTTCCAAGGAGCAATTGTCTTTTAATTTCATGGCTGCAGTCACCATCTGCAGTGATTTTGGAGCCCAAGAAAATAAAGTCTGTCAGTGTTTCCATTGTTGCCGCATCTATTTGCCTTGAAGTGATAGGACCGAATGCCATGATCTTAGTTTTTTGAATGTTGAGTTTTAAGCCAGCTTTTTCACTCTCTTCTTTCACTTTCATCAAGAGGCTCTTCAGTTCCTCTTTGCTTTCTGCCATGAGGGTGGTGTCACCTGCATTTCTGGGGTTATTGATACTTATCCTGGCAATCTTGATTCCAGCTTGTGCTTCATCCAGCCTGGCATTTTGCATGATGTACTCTGCCTATAAATTAAATAAGCGAGGTGACAATATACAGCCTTGACATACTCCTTTCCCAGTTTGGAACCAGTCCATCGTTCCATGTCTGATTCTAACTGTTACTTCTTGACCTGCATACAGATTTCTCAGGAGGCAGGTAAGAAGGTCTGGTATTCTCATCTCTTTAAGAGTTTTCCACAGCTTGTTGTGATCCACACAGTCAGAGTCTTTAGCATAGTCAATAAAGCATAAGTAGAAGCTTTTCTGGAATTATGTTGGTTTTTTGATGATCTAGAGGATGGTGGCAATTTGATATCTGGTTCCTCTGCATTTTATAAAGTCAGCTTTGTTGTCTGGAAGTTCTCAGTTCACATATTATTGAAGCCTCACTTGGAGAATTTTGAGCATTACTTTGTTAGGGCATGAGATGAGTGCAATTGTGAGGTAGTTTGAACATCCTTTGACTTTGGAATGAAAACTGACCTTTTCTAGTCCTGTGGCCACTGGAGAGTTTTCCAAATTTGCTGGCATATTGAGTGCAGCACTTTAACAGCATCATCTTTTAGGATTTGAAATAGCTCAGCTGGAATTCTGTCACCTCCAGTAGCTTTGTTCATAGTGATGCCTCCTAAGGCTCCTAAGACTCCAGGGTGTCTGGCTCTAGGTAAGTGATCACACCATCGTGGTTATCTGGGTTATTAAGATCTTTTCTATATAGTTCTTCTGTGTATTCTTGCCACCTCTTCTTAATATCTTCAGGATAGTTTCAATGTTTGGAGTATACTTCAGAGTCATGATCCCCAAGAACCAGACCAACTAAAGAAAGTTTCCTTTGAAAGAGTCACTTTTTTAAGCCAAGTGGCTTGCTCAGTGATCTTGTATAATGGAGTTTCAATTTCCCCAGAAGTAGTAATCTAGATATAGCAAGTAGTGTGGGCCACAGCACAGATGATACCTCTTTGCCTAGCTAAATGATAATCCTGTTATCAAGAATAACTTTGGACAAAGAGTATAAGGATATATATTGGACAGCTATTGTTTAGCAGCAGACTCTTCAATACTTTAAAGAGTTAGGGAGAGATTCCTGATCACAGCCTCATTTGTACTCACTTCTGTTGAGGGAAGTAGAACTCTGCTAAATAAAGTGTATCCTTAGTTCTGAATGCTTCCTGGTATATCCTTCCTAACTCAACCATGCAAATTCAGGGGAATTGATCAATGAGCTGTTTCAGTTTGTTTGTGGATAGTTAGGGCCACAGTTAGATAACCTAGAAAGCATTGCCCAGTTATGTGCCAGCTATCTAGGCTTCATAGACTCAAGGAGAATGATAAGCAAAACAAGCAAAGATAAATCTTGTTGGGGTGCAAACCACTTCTACAAAGTTGACACTGTTTATGCATTCATTTACAAGGATTGTTGCATTCACCTGTTCAAGCCAAGAGTCAGTTAGATTTTTTCCTAGCCTGAAATAGAAGGTTTTTCTAAGTTCCAGAGGTTATCCCCCCTTTGTGGTGACCTCTGATGTGTGGGTAATGGCATTGTCTTTCTAGGCCAATGCCAGAGTAAAGGAAAAAAAGAAAAAAAAAAGGCTTTAAGTTTAGTTAAAATAAGAAGTCTTGATTTGGCATCTTGGGTGGAAGCAGTCTGAATCTATGTCAGCTACTCCTCTTCCTAGTCAGTTTGGTTTTGAGATCTCCATCTTGTATGCAGTTTCCTTTTTCACTGGGAGACACGTGTTAAAGGTTTAAGTCCCTGAAGTTTGGCTGCCATCTGGGTAATGAGAAGAACTTGGTATAGTTTCCTCCAAGGAGATTCAAGGGGAGTCTTTGTACTCAGTGACTGCAGATCAAAAGGGTGGAAGGAAATTGGAAACGTTAATCTGGAGAGTCAGATATTTGAGGAAACTAGAAGAATTCAAGATCTAGTCCCCTTTACAGGTTTATAACAATATCTCAGACAGTTTACAAGACTAGATTCTAGTACCTACAAAGGTGAAAACATAATTTCCCCCTCTACAATTACCCTTTTCTTTGCCAAAGGTAGCTACAGTGAAGTTAATTTGTTTGCATTAAAACTTGGCCTGATTATTTACATAAATGCAGGAAGAATAGTGATTGACTATATAAAACCTTTTAAGATTGCTTTGCTGGAACATTGTAAACAAGGTGCTGGATCCATTTTTTTCAAGGGGCTTTATTGGCTTCATAAAGTCATTTTAGTTCTTCAAAACTCTCTGGCCATATCTGAATATGCATATGTCTCTCCAATATGACATTCCAGTCAGATCTTTGGTAATATAACCAATGTTTCTAGTCGTGTCTTATTACAAAGAGGATATATTTTTACTGAATTTGTACAAGTAATTATATTGCTGTGAAAAAAGTACTCAAGAGTTCCCAAATTTTGGAGGGATTAGATAGGAAGAAAAGCTAAATGTTTCATCTTTGTTTATAAAGGTATACTTTATCAAATTGACTTAAAATCATAGATGGCTTAAGATAAAAGATGTCTTTAAATCTGGAAAAACAATATTAAGGAGCCAGAAATGTTTCACATAAAAAATCATAAAATTATAATCATCCTCCTTACTTAATTCAGTATCATTAACTTTTGTTCTATTGAATCCAGGTTTTCCATTGGATCTAGAGATTCTTATCCAGTTCAGTTTTATGATCAAAAACCTGTACTGTTAAATTTTTTTCTGTGAGTCTCCTTGAAGGAGAAGCATTGTTCTCAGAACCCTTTTGCAAAAGGTCTGAGAAAAATAATAGCTGTCTGTAAATGACAAAAAGACTTTTAAAAATGTCCATTGTTAAAGAGTTGATGAGAGTTCACTGTAATGAAATTGACAAAATTTGGTTGTTTCTGTGATGTACAACATTTTAAAATAACTGGAATTATGACAATAACATCATACTAGGGCATATCAAACTTTAGGACTTTCAGGAACACACATACACACACACACATATATGTATACAAATAGCATATTAAGAAGGCTTAGTAATACTTTTTATTTGGCAGTGCTTTCTGTGCAGTTTAATATATTGCTACTGCTGCTGCTAAGTGGCTTTAGTCGTGTCCAACTCTGTGCGACCCCATAGACGGCAGCCCATCAGGGTCTGCCGTCCCTGGGATTCTCCAGGCAAGAACACTGGAGTGGATTGCCATTGCCTTCTCCAATGCCTGAAAGTGAAAAGTGAAAGTGAAGTTGCTCAGTCGTGTCCGACTCTTCGTGACCCCATGGACTGCAGCCTACCAGGCTCCCCCATCCATGGGATTTTCCAGGTGAGAGTACTGGAGTGGGTTGCCATTGCCTTCTCCAGTTTAATATATTAAATCAGCCTAATTTAACATCTTTATTTTTATGAAGATGGAGAACAAAATCTTTTGAGATGTTCGAGGGACCATCTGGAAAATCCTGTTAGTTTGAGATCAGAAAGACTTCATTTAGAATTTGATTTGTGGAAGTTTGTAAATATTATAAAAAAGGTTAAAAAAATCACAGCAAATAGAATCACAAATAATTATAAGATAATACTTATCTTTTGATCAAAGTGACAATAAAATATTTCAAAGGAAAATACTAAAGATTACTTAATTATGAGAAAAACTAGTCAAAGACTGGATAAAGCACAGGAAATTATTTTGTAAAACACAAAGTCTTTGCTTTCTAGGCAGATATTACTTAAAAGGAAAAGAGAAACCTTTTGCAATAGCCTATTATCAAGAGCAGACCAATAGTGCAAAAAACTATGTCCTTTAGCAGATGAAAGAATATGATTTTATATAAGTACATTACTGATATTAAAGCTTACTTGAAACACTTTTATAATATAAATTCAATCTTAGCCAGCTTGATTACACAAGGTAAAATTTTCCCTGGCTTGCTTTCTTCCCAACTTCATATTTAATTTGGCTTTCATTCTCTCCTTTTCCATTTAGAAATAACTTTTTTTTTTCCCTTTGGTAAAATTTACCTTCTTTTCCCCCCAACATACATTTAAATATCTTATACTTTTTATTTTAGCCAAATTCTCACATCCTACTTTCTTTGCAAAAGGAATTGTTTTCCTTATTTATAATAATTTTAGTTTCATGTGTATACACATTAATTTTAATTACATATATATACAAATATATATGTATACATAATTAATACATATACAAATTAGATTTTTTAACCCTTAAAACCTTAATTTCTAAGGTAACATATGTGAACAATTGTGAGTTGTGTCTATTACACTAGCATTCTTTAGATTTGCAAATTTATGAATTCATTTCTTAATTTCTAAAAATACTTGTTTCTTCGTGGAACAGTCTTTCAATGAAGTACTAGATAAGTTTACTAATGTATCCAAAATATCTTTCATTTCTTTGTCATAAGAAACCAAAAGTAGATAAACCTGCATTTAATAATTGTCTTACTGTTTCATCTTATTTGGAAATAACCTAAATTTTAAATCTATTTCCATCATTTAACTTAGCTTAGTAGAACTCCAAAGTTTCAAGTTACATGAAAGATTTTGAAAGCTATTTCTTAGTACATATAACATAAAATATAATTACTGCTAAAATGTTTATAAACTCCTAACCATTTATATCTATCTAAATAACTTATTCCCAACAATTGTGTTTAGATTACCCATGATAACTTCATGAGCCATTAGGTAATATCAGCCATCATTCTAAGTTACTTTTTTGCTGAGAAATTTTGCAACAGAGATAATATAAATTTGGCTATTAAACCTGGATAGAATAAAAGTTATTTGCATTATATTCAGTGTTTGTTGTAGTTCAGTTACTCAGTCATATCCAACCCTTTGCAACCTCATGGGCTGCAGTGTGCCAGGTTTCCCTGTCCTACACCGTCTCCCGGAGTTTGCTCAAATTCATGTGTGTTGAGTTGATGGTGCCATCTAACCATCTCATCCTCTGTCACCCTGTTCTCCTGCCTTCTGTGTTTCCCAGCATCAGGGTCTTTTCCAGTGAGTCAGCACTTTGAATCATGTGGTCCAAGTATTGGAGCTTCAGCATCAGTCCTTCCAATAAATATTCAGGATTGGTTTCCTTTGGGATTGATTGGTTTGATCTCCTTTCTGTCCAAGGGACTCTTAAGAGTCTTCTCCAATACCACAGTTCAAAAGCATCAATTCTTCAGCACTAAACCTTTTTTATGGTCTAGCTCTCACATCCGCACATGATTACTGGAAAAACCATAGCTTTGACTATACGAACTTTTGTCAGCAAAGGGCTGTCTCTGCCTTTCAGTATGCTGTCTAGGTTTGTCATAGCTTTTCTTCCAAGGAGCAAGTGTCTTTTAATTTCATGGCTGCAGTGCTTTAGGAGCCCAAGAAAATAAAGTTTTGTCAGTGTTTCCACTGTTTCCCCATCTTTTTGCCATGAAGTGATGGGACCGAATACCATGATCTTAGTTTTTTCAAGTTGAGTTATAAGCCAGCTTTTTCACTCTCCTCTTTCACCTTCTTCTAGAGGCTCTTTAGTTCCTCTTTGCTTTCTGCCATTGGGTGGTATCATCTGCATATCTGAGGTTATTGATATTTTTCCTGGCAATCTTGATTCCAGCTTGAGCTTCATCCAGCCTGGCATTTCACATGATGTACCCTGTATATAAATTAAATAAGCAGGGTAATAGTATACAGCCTTGACATACTCCTTTCCCAATTTGGAAACAGTCCATTGTTCCATGTCCAGTTCTAACTGTTGTTTCTTGACCTGCATACAGGTTTCTCAGGAGGCAGGTAAGGTGGTCTGGTATCCCATCTCTTTGAGAATTTTCCACAGTTTGGTGTGATCCACACAAAGGCTTTAGAATAGTCAATGAAACAGAAGTAGTAGTTTTCTGAAATTCCCTTGCTTTTTCTATGATCCAACAGATGTTAGCAATTTGATCTCTGGTTTCTCTGCCTTTTATAAATCCAGCTTGTACATCTGGAATTTCTTGGTTTACATACTGTTTTGAAGCCTAGCTTGAAGGATTTTGCGCATTACTTTGCTAGTATGTGAAATGAGGGCAATTGTGCAGTAGTTTGAACATTCTTTGGCATTGTCCTTCTTTGGGATTGGAATGAAAACTGACTTTTCAGTGGAAACTCTAAAGACACATCTATTTTAATTAAACAATGAATTTAAACTAGCTTTAATATAAAATATTTTCCTTGATCCTGTGAACCTGAAAAACATTTAGGTTAGTTTCATTTATATTTCTGAGAGTTTTTAGAATACTCAACATTTAATTTATACAAGTTCTTACTTTTTTCTAAGCCATTTGAATAGAGCTGTTTTTACAGATTAATTTTTGCAATACCATCTGAGTACAGAAATTAATTACACACCTACAGCATACACATATAGACATACATGGACATAGGGAAGCAGAGACCTCATAGATTGTAGATTTTTCTAAAAATATTTGTGGAGAAGATCCATGATATTTTTCATTTATTTAATTCAAATAACCTATCCCCTTTTCAGCTTCCCTGGTGACTTAGATGGTTAAGTATCTGCCTGCAATGCAGGAGACCCAGATTCAATCCCTGGGTTGGGAAGATTCCCTGGAGAAGGAAATGGCAACCCACTGCAGTACTCTTGCCTTGAAAATTCTATGGGTGGAGGAACCTGGTAGGCTACAGTCCATGGGGTCACAAAGAGTCGGACGCAACTGAGCAGCTTCACTTCACTCCCCTTCTCATTCTCCTGATAAGAATTACCTCCCTGAAGTCTGTACTTTAAAGAGATGGTCTAAATGAAAATTAACGTTGACATCTCAATAGACCAGGGAAAGAATGCAATTTCCTCCAAGAAGGGCTTTGGTTTCCAATATTTGCAAGCCTTTTGAGATGAATAGAGGAGGTTTTGGGATTGGCAAAAAAGGATTAGTGGACTTTTTTTCTTTCATCACACCTCTGGTCTTGTATAAAGATATGGATTATACAACAAGAATAGCTGTTTTTAATTCCTCAAAGAATTGTGCTGCTGTCTAAATGATCTCAAACGACTGATACACCCACTCACCTATGTTGGATTGTTTTCCCTCCATCTGGGTACATTTCACAAGGCTTTTGAGGACAGTCGTTTTTCCAATGTCCCACTTGTTTACAATTGAGACATCTATCCCTTAATTAGTTTTTTTGTTTGTTTGTTTTTTTAATGAAAAAAACCCTAGCAGGGTATAATAGAGGAGACCTAGGTGTTGTTTCAGGTGCCTTTTAGCTTTAAGTTTTCATTAGTCTTTTGCAACAGACCTTTCAATGAAGCTATTTTGGAATCTTAAAACCTTTTAGAAGTTTCTACATATCGAATAAAATAGGTAATCCCTTCTATTTGATATGGGAACACTTACTTTTGAGTGTACTTCTTACTTAGATGAACAGTCTTGTCTAATTGTAACATTCCACATAATGGCTGGGCTTCCCTGGTGGCTCAGCTGGTAAGGAATCTGCCTGCAGTGTCGCAGTCCCAGGTTCGATCCCTGGGTCAGAAAGATGGAAAAGGAAATGGCAACCCACTCCAGTATTCTTACCTAGGAAATCCCATGGACAGAGGAACCTGGTAGGCTATAGTCCGTGGGGTCACAAAGAGTTGAACATGACTTAACAACTAAATGACCTCCACATAATGGCCTTTGTAATTCTGTGTTGTCTTTAGTAAGATTTTGTCATTTTGTAGAAATCTACAGCTTCTAGCACTATAAGTCTTAGACATAAAATAGGCAGGTATACCAGAGAATGGTGTGCTCCACTCTTCTTATATAGAGAATCCCATTTTTTTAGCTAGGGCTTGAATTTCTTAGAGCCAAACTAATACCTAAGGGGGATGTGCCTTTGGGTTGGGAATTATACTGTGTTCCACAGTATACCTTGTTGAGTGAAAATTTCCTTGAAGTTGGCAAGCTCCCTATTGTCAATATGACCATGTTTCAGGAAGGGCAAGTCCTTCCAGGGCCCAAGAGTGGGCTCTTTTCTAACACTCAGATGATTGTCGCAGGAAATGCACGTGCTGACAAAGCAAAAGCCTTTATTGAGATGTGGTGCCCAGACTGAGAGCAGTAGGTAATGGAACCCAGGAGAACTGCTCTGCTACATTGCTTACAGTCTTAGGTTTTATGCAAATGGGGTTAGTTTCCAGGTTGTCTCTGACCAGTCATCTTGCTTGGCCCATGTTTTGTCTTACTCAGCCTCCTTGGTGGCATGTACATTTCTCAGTCAAGATGGATTCCAGTGAGAAGGATTCTGGGAGGTTGGTAGGACATAAAGACAGGCATCTCTTTCCTTCTTTTGGCCCCTTTCCAATTCTCCCAGTTACTTATCTGTGGCAGCACTATATTCCTTACTGATGCCTCTTGTTGCATGTAAGTGGTTGTCATAGTGCCTGACTAAGGTGGGTGGTTTCAGCCAGTGGTTCCCTAACAATCATGACCAACTTATCCTATTAAGGGAGTCTTCCTGAGACAGCAAGAGCTCCAACAGCCTTTAAATTCTCTACTTGTGCCCACTAATTTTTGTGGCTTTTTGGCTTGTGAGCTGCCCATTAGCAATAGCCTAGACATGGTACAACTCAAGCTGAACCCATTCCCACCTCAAACCCTGTTTGGTATTTAACTTGAATCCAGTCTGATCCCAGCTGGTAACCATCTACAATTCCTATGGAACTTTGAACTGGAGAAAAGGATTGAATCAACAGACCTCAACAAATGGGGAACTACAGCCCCCACCAGCAGTTTCCAGTGTGGAATCTGAAAACAGTATCAAAGGCTGGGACTTTCCACTTAGAAACTTGGAAATTGTTGTCTGAAAATCTAGAGACTTGATTCTACATAGAACCATCCACTGACTTAATTAGGCTCTGGGCAGAACTGCCTACCAACTCAAGATGCCTAGCTCTGTAAAGAAAAGCCAGTTAGATGAAGGCTGGATACAAAAAGAGTGGGGCTCATAACCAAGGAGAACTTAGTCATGGCCCTAGTAAACAGTGAGAAAGACAGTGAAGTGAGATGAGGGTTCATGGGATACTGCCCCTGTGTTTCTCATTGTCTCTCAGTGCTATCAGAAATTTACTTTAGATCCCACCACTGACACCAAAATTGTTAAAACAAAAATTTCAATTGTGCAAACTTAAAGATCTAATTGATTCAACAATTCATGCATTGGGCAGCATCCTATCTAGTTAGTAGAAAGGTGTTCCCAGGAGTTGTACAAAAGGGAAGTGTTTTTGTTGTTGTTGTTTTGTTTTTATAGCTAGAAAGAGGATGGATAAGAAAGTTAAAGGAGTTGATTACCTCAGGTTGTCTTCTTTTAGGGGAAGGCAGGGAGTCTTGGGCAGATTACCTCACTAATGTTGATCAGGAATTTCCAGGCCAATTGATTTAAAATTTGATTCCTGAGAGAGGCTGAAACTGCAGTCAGGTTAGGTGTTAAATCTTGGTGGGGTTTAACATAGATGACTCCACTTTGGGCCTGTTATTTCTTTTTAATAGCACAAATATACCTTGCATTTCAAAATAAAGTACTTTAATTTTATATGGTATATAAGTCATAACACCCACAATGCCATTCTCCTTTATTCATGCAAATTACTAGAGTTTTAATTCTACATTTTTAAACATATTGAACTTTATTTTGTTCAAAACTTTTAGACCCATTTGGGTCTTCCTTATATTTTTCACTTCAAAAAAAATTTTTTCCCCTATTTCTGTTTTGCACCGGTTATTTATTTCAGATAAATCAGAATTGTAATATAGCCTTGCCTTAGGATATGATCATGTTCCCTGGTAGAGGATAAGGGAGGACAGAAATTCTCTGTCTTCTGCAGCTGTTTGAAGGAGTAGGTGAAGAAAGAGTGGAAATGGGTAGGGTGGAGCCAGCCTTCCACTCTTCAGAGTTTCTGTCTATGCTAAAGAGATTTGCTTTCTTTCCTTTCTGTTTTCTGTTTGCTTTTTAAAAATAGCTTTGAAGGAATGGAAAATTTCTGTGGTAGCTGATAGCAAATACAGAAAGGCTCATTTGCATATAGATGTTTCAGCTTGCAACTGCATAATCTCCTGAGAGAGGCCTTGTTTAAATGGGCAGGCAGGCTGGCACAGGGCTGCTGGGTTCCTAATGAAAACTAAATTGAAACTTGGGTAACATTTGCCTTGGAGGTGGCCAGACTTCTTAGAATATCAATTTAAATCTGAAAGACACAGGTAGGCCCCTGCAAAATTGCCCCTCACTCTTTAAAGCCCTGAGACAGAGGATAGAAAGAAAACAGAGAGAAAACAGCAAATGATTGGGTAAAACCAGAGTTAACCATGCACTTCTTAGAAATTCTGCCTGAACATTTCAAATCAGTGAGCAGGGTGGGAAAGTGGGAAAGAGCAGAGAGTAAGGAGGCACCATCTATTTTGGAAAGGCCTTGGAAAGAGAAGGGCCCTCCTTCAGGTGTCTGGGTGAGCCAAGACTTTTGAGACAATTGGTAATTCATTTATAGGCTAAAGACTTTCCAGATTGAATGTTCCCCCTGAACTTGACTGTGGGCTAAGCAGATAAGGACAACTCTGAAAACAAGATAATGTGGAAAGAAAAGAGATTACCAAAAGGTCAAAAGATTAGCTGGGGAATAAATGGAAGTCAGAGGAAAACAAGGGAAAAGGTTAGAAACTGATACCAGCCAAGGAAGATAAATCAAGTGAGCAAGTAGAGGAAGTGGACACAGGAGGAAAATAAGAAATGAGATCAGGGGAATTGACCACAGGATAGGAGAAGAATAAAAAGATGATTAAAAATAGAAATGCAAGAAAACAAAAGAACTGAGAATATGGATTAAAGAAATAAAAGCATCAAACTGAATATCTCTGAGGCTTCTGTGCCTGAATCTAATGAGAACTGAATGTGTCAAAATTTTTCTGTATTCTTTTCCCAGCAATAGTATTTCTTCATTGCTACCCAAAACATTCTTTTATAATAATAAGATAAGAACCCACTTTTCTAATGCATGTGCATGTACACAAGCACACAGGTGCACGCAAGCTCACTAGATATAAAGCATATTTGTAATGAGGTACATCCTCCCCATGACAGAAAATGCATGCCGTGTAATATAAATCCCTATTTGCTGTCCCTCAGCTGAATCTCAAAGAAAGCATCTATTATTTTACCAAGGTCCAGTGAGCAGATTATCTTCTGGGAATGAGGAGAATTGTGAATTCTACCTGAAGTTGCTTACCAAGAATCACCTACCCATAGGTTGCATCTGTTATGCATGAAGGGAAGTAAAAGTGACGAGGATACAACAAGTACAGCTTATTTATTCAGTAGCTACTCTGTCCCAGGCCATATCCTCTAATGGGACAGAGTAGTGTCACTGGGGTTAAGAGTTCATCCCTGTGCTCAAAAGGTACATGATCTATGGGACTTAAGTAGAAAAACATTTGATCGATCTTTCAATCCATCATTCATGGGTCCAAGACTTTAAAAAAGCAAAATAAATAAGCAAAACTCAAACAAATACAGAATCTAAGTATCTAAAGCTAAGTGTACTGTTAGTACTAACTATATGTCATCTATTATACTAGCGCTTATATTCAGTATTTAATTCCCATAGCCAATATCTGAGCTAATTTTCTTAATTGAAGTAGAGTTGATTTACAGTGTTTTAGGTGTACAGGAAAGTGCTTCAGTTATATATACATTTTTCAGATTATTTTCCATTATAGGTTATTACAAAATATTGAACATAGTTCCCTATGCTATACAGTAGGTCTTTGTTGTTTTGTGTGTGTGTGTGTGTGTATTGGTCCCAAATTTCTAATTTATAGCCCCCACACTTCTCCTTTGGTAACCATAAGTTTGTTTTCTATGTCTGTGAGTTTGTTTCTGTTTTGTAAATGCATTCATTTGTATCATATTTTAGATTCTATGTGTAACTTATATCATATGATATTTGTCTGACTTACTTCACTTGGTGTGATAATCTCTAGGTCCATCCATGTTGCTGCAAGTGGTATTATTTCATTTTTCATGGCCAAGTAATATTCCTATGTATGTTATGTATGTGGTTGTATGTGGGAACATACACATCTTCTTTATGTGTTCATCTATCAATGGACATTTAGGTTGCTTCCATGTCTGAGCTACTGTAAACAGTGATGTGATGAACATTGCATATATCTTTTTTAATTAGACTTTTCATCTTTCTGGATATATGCCCAGAAGTTGGATTGCTGGATCATATGGTAGCTTTATTTTTAGCTTTTTAAGGAACCTCCATACTATTCTCTGTAGTGGCTGTAGCAGTCTACATTCCCACTAGCAGTGTAGGAGGGTTCCCTTTGTTCTACATGTTCTCCAGCATTTATTATTACAGACTTTTGATGATGGCCATTCTGACTGGTGAAAAGTCGTACCTCATTGTAGTTTTGATTTGTATTTCTCTTATAATTAGCAGTGTTGAACATCTTTTCATGTGCCTTCCATTTAGGTCTTCTGCCCATTTTTTGATTAGGTTGTTTGTTTTATTGATATTGAGCCCCACAGCCAATTTTTGAGGAAGATATTTTTGTTAAACTCATTGTATATACAGATGAAAAAACTGGAACTTAAAAATATGAAGTAACTTTACAAAGTCATATTTTTTAAAGTGACAAATCTGAGGCTAAACCAAAATATTTGATATGAAAACCTATGTGTTTTAAAAATATAATAGATATTCTTGAGAATTCAGGGTAAGTATCTTTAAAATGAAAACTAGTTAGTTATTATTTACCAAGGTCCTACTTCTAGGGAGAAATACTCAATTTTAGTTGTACTGACAACTCCACTTGAAATCCATATGAGCAATATCTATGTCACATTCATAAAGTATTTTTTAAAAATAAATTTAATTGTGCAAGTTTATGGCTGTTGGTTGTAACACTGTTCAAAGAGTCAATTAGATTTTTCACTTAGGAGTTCTGGCAGAGAGTTGACATAGAAAATCATTGTAATCAATATTGCAGGTTCAGTCCCTAACATCAAGCATTGTGTGATTGAATGGTGCATGACTTCAGGATATTGTTAAAGTTTTTTTTTGCTTGTAAAGATATTACTTAAATGTGACAAAATATTCACATATTAGTTATACTTAAGAGATAAAAGGAAGGAAGGAAAACGGAGAGGACAGGAGGAAAGTAAATGGATCTTTTTGGATTAGAGGCTCCTTACCTTCTATTTTACTAGTTTACTTGGTGTACCTTCATCTTGTCCCTGACCCCAAATGACTCTAAGCTGAGGCCAGATTTCTCCTCTGGCCAGAATTTCTTTTTAAGTGTTTATAGCTAAATTATGCAATTAAAGGCAAGATAAAATTTATATAGAAAATGATATCCTGCAATAAAGAATAGATGCCAGCCGAAGAGAAAGCCTTTCTCTTAGGCATTTTAATGACTGTTGGAATAAAATCACTCATTACTCTCAGGCACACTGCATTTTGGTTGACCTTGTGGAATGTCTGTTTGATGGTTTTCAAAATCACTTATCCATGCAGTTTCGGCATCTCTGTACTGTGTTAGCAATCTGCCTTTTGTATTAGATTTTACTTCAGTCATTTATGTAGGTTCTGAATTCCCCTCCTTATTTCCCATCAAAATTTGTACAAGGACAAAAGGGTAATTGCAGGCTGTGAAATAATCTCAATATTTGAAAATATTCAATCTAAGTCATCAATATACTTGTAGTAAGAGTGGAGAAGCTAAATGCTGGTTACCTCCTTGAAGTTCCAGGACCACTGAGACATTCTTTAATGTAATGATGAGAATCCTTAAGAAAAGTTTGGGGAACGTTTTAGTAAACCCATGGAATGTTTATCACCACTAGATGTGTTTAGTTTGGATTTTGCTTCTACTTTCTGATCAATAATTAAAAATGGCATCAGTGTCTGCTCAGAGATAAAAATTCATATGTCTTTAGATTTTCTATCCTTTTAAGTTGGATCACATTATTTAAATATTTACTAGGTAGTTGTTTACTATTTGCCTAGTAATGTGCTTTGTATCCATGTGCAATCTCATGTAATCCTCATAGAAAATCCATGTTGTTCTATCGCTGTCATGTCAGACTCTTTGTGACCTCATGAACTGCAGCACTCCAGGCTTCCCTGTCCTTCACTAACCCTCAGAGTTTGCTCAAAGTCATGTCCATTGAGTTGGTGATGCCATCCAACCACCTCATCCTCTGTCACTCCCTTCTCCTTTTGCCCTCAATCTTTTCCAGCATCAGAGTCTTTTCCAGTGTGTTGGCTCTTTGCATCAGGTGGCCAAATTTTTGGAGCTTCAGCTTCAGCATCAGTCCTTCCAATTAATATTCAGGGTTGATTTCCTTTACGATTGACTAATTTGATCTTGCTGTCCAAGAGACTCTCAAGAGTCTTCTCCAGCACCACAATTTGAAAGCATTAATTCTATGGTGCTCAGCCTTTTTTATGGTCCAACTTTCACATCCCTGGCTTCCCTTGTGGCTCAGATGGTAAAGAATCTGCCTGTGTTGTGGGAGACCCAGGTTCTATCCCTGGGTTTGGAAGAGTCCCTGGAGAAGTGAATGACAACCCGCTCAAGTATTCTTGCCTGGAGAATTCCATGGACAGAGGAGTCTGGCAAGCTACAATCCATGGGGTTGCAGAGAGTCAGACATGACTAAGTGACTAACACCCACATAACACACACTCATATCCATACTTGACTACTGGAAAAACCATAGCAGACCTTTGTCAACAAAGTGATGTCTCTGCTTTTTAATATGCTGTCTAGATTTGTCATAGCTTTTCTTCCAAGGAGCATACGTCTTTTAATTTTGTGGCTGCAGTCACTGTCACAGTGATTTTAGAGCCTAATATTCCCATTTTATAGATACACATACAAAGAAATGAATCGCTTGCCTGAGACCCCATATCTAAGGAGTGGCAGACTGGGATATGGATATAGATCTGTCTGACTCTAAAGCTCTAAATATACACTGCCTACTCAGGGTTACCCCAGAAACCAGCCATGGACAACTGATATCATAAAATTCATTTTCCCTTACTTTTAATAAAAACACTCATCTCTGCTTGAGAACAAGAACCTAGTTCCAGGCCATGAGGTCTGGGTGGGATGGTCTCACTTCCTGATTCCCAGGGTAAGCACATGATGCAAGCCTGGCCAATCAGATTTTTGTGCCCCTGGCCATTATGGTTGGACAGAGTGATACTTGGGGTCACTATGTTGGCGGAAACTACCTGGGAAGAAGCCAAGATCCTAAGAGGTGAGAAATGGAAAAAGCCCCAGGTCTAGCAATAATATTTGACCCCTTGCCTCTAATCAGACCTTGGAACTTGTAACTTATCATTGTAAAAGCCAACATATGTCTTGTTTACTTTTGTTTTCCTTAAATTAATTTGAATTTCAATTGAAAAAGGCCTGATGAAGGGATACAGATAAACCTCACTTGGCCATGAGACAGTACAGTCAGGAACCACCAGGGAGCTCTCTGGAATCTCTTCCTGTGGTCTCTCACAGTTGCTGACTCTGTCAAAGCATTGGTGGTGCTCCCTCTTTCAGTTTGGTGTTACAATAAATGTGGTATTTTAAAGTTTACACCATGCTGTTTTTTTTGCTTTTAGTTTTCCTGTTAAAGTCCTTGAATAAATAATATCTTTCTTCCTTTGGCTGTTTTGTTTGGTTCTCATTACTGACAACTGGATCAGCAATTCAGATGGAGTCCAGGTCAAGGAGGTTTATAATGATCACACCTAGGTTTATAATAATCACATCTAGAAGTTTGATAATGAGTAGCCAGGGAAGATATTTTTTTAAAGATTTTGTTATAATTTCATGAAACAACCCATAAATTTCTGAAAGTAAGAATCATTGGATGATTAGCTGGTTATACTGTTACTTTAAATTTTTTTGATTCAAATGACCAAAAAATTCATGTTATATTCTTGAAAGGCAAAGATTTGCTTTAGAGGTCCAAATTTAGATCCCTCTGTCTTCCAGTATAGAAATATGCTCTATAAATGGTTATTAAAAATTAGAAAATGAACTGAATCTTATCTCCTGGTCTGTAACTAATCTAAGGTACCAAAATCCCCAAACTGACTTGACTATATCACATTTGTCAAAGTAAAAATTTTCTTCTTCATTTAAGCTTCTATTTGTCTGTCTATCGTTAAAAGAGTGACTTGCCTACCTTGCTACCTTACATTGCTACGCTATGTAATCACTTATTATGATGATGGATTCATAATCCATGAAAGCTTTATAAGGTATGTAAATGATGTTGCTATTAATAGTGAACAGGACCTTTCAAAATTTACTAATTAGCCACCACACAAATGTTCGAATGGGACCTGATCTTCCCTGTCAGATACCTTGAGATGAAAGCTGTCTCAGTCATAGTCAACATTCCCAGAATCTGATTAAATGCAATAAGAAGTGGGAAAAATTGTTTGTAAAGTAAAAAATGCTACACAAACACAGAGTATTTATCAGTAGATAATATTGATAATCTAGAAAACATTGCCAAGAATTTTGGAATTAAAAAAAAATGTATATCAAGGCATTGTGGTGATAAGGGAAGAGGGAATTCCCCTTTTGAGAAAGATTATGCCTCTTGGCCAAATTTTATTAACCACAGCCATCTTACAGACAGGCTTGAGGAACATGTCCAGATAAGATAGTGAGGGTCAGAAGTAAGATTTGAAGTGATGTCTCTCTTACTCCTAAGACTGAGTACTCAATGCTATACTACAGAAGTGAGACCTTAGCTCTCAAAAGCCAAACATCATAATTCCTCGTTTGTATCTTGACATTGCCACATCTCATTATAATACTATCATTCTGATCAGAGCCTGATGTTATAACTCAACAAAGATTTGTTAGACACCCACAGAATACCTTCTAGATAGAAAAAAACAATAAATAAGGGATATTGTCCCTGCCATTTTATATCTAACTCATGATATTAACAGGTGAATATTTAAAAAGAAACTCCATGCAATAAAGAAAAAAAGCAAAAACCTAATTTGTAACACTTTTCAATTTCTTTTTTCCCTCAACTTTATTAACATATAATTGACAAATATATACTATATTTAAAGTTTACAACATTATGATTTGATGAATGCATACATTGTGAAAGGATTTCCACAATTAAGTCAATTAATAATACATTTGTCACTCCACATGTTTACTCTTTTGTTTTCATTTAATGTTCACCCCCCCCCCCGCCTTGGTGAGAACACTTAAGTTCTACTTAACAAATGTTAAGTATACATACAGTGTTATCAACTATAGTCTCCATGTTGTACATTAGATCTACAGACCTTATTCATCTTATAACTGAAACTTTGTACCCTTTGACTAGCCTCTGTCTATTTTCTCTATCCCCCACTCCATGGTAATACCATTCTACTTTATTTCTATGAGATCTTTAGTTTTTTAATTTGTTTTTTGTTTATTTTTAGATTCTACATATAAGTGATATCCTACCATATATTTGTTTTTCTCTGTCTGATTTATTTCACTTACCATAATGTCCTCCAAGGTTGATTCATATTGTAAAAGGCAGAATTTCATTCTTTTGAAGACTTAATAATATTCCATTGTATGTGTGTATGTACATATGTATATACGTGTGTGTGTGTGTGTGTGTATACAGAGAGAGAGAGAAAGGTGTCTGTTTTTATGTTAATAGCATACTGTCTTGATTAATACCTTATAATATAGTTTGAAATCAGGGAATATGATGCCTCTTGCTTTGTTCTTCCTTCTAAAAATTTCTCTGACTCTTTAGGGTCTTCTGTGGTCCCATACAAATCTTAGGATTTTTTTGTTCTGTTTTTGTAAAAAATGCCATTGGAATTTTGAAAGAAATTGCACTGAATTTTTAGATCACTTTGAATAGTGTGGACTTTTAAACAACATTCATTTTTCTAACCATGAACACAGAATATCTTTTCATTTATTTGTGTCTTCTTTCACTGGTGTTTTATAGTTTTCAGTGTATAGTTCCTTAACCTCCTTGGTTAAATTTTTCCCATGTGTTTTATTCATTTTGATATTACTGTGTATGGAATTTTTTAAAAATTTCTTTTCTTTTTTTAAAGCCTCTTTTAAATTTGAAATAGGAAGTGATTTTTGGAAAAAGGAAATTATTTTGTCCTTAGTTTTTAAAAAGAATTTAATGAGATAACCTTGTAATTAATTTTTTAAAACTTTTCTTTTTGATAGCTTATTTTTCGTGTATAAAAATGTAACTTATTTATGTATATTGATTTTATATCCTGAAAATTTGCTGAATTCTAAAGTTCTAACAGTTTTTTGGGTGGCATCATGAAGGTTTTCTAAATATCATATTATCTACAAATAGAGATAATTTTATTTTTCTTTCTGATTTGGTTACTTTCATTTCTTTTTTGTATCAAATTGTTCTGGCTAGGAGTTTCAATACTATGTTGAATAAATGTGGCAACAGTAGGCATTGTTGTATTATTTATGATCCAAAAGGAAAAGCTTTTCACTGTTAAGCGTGATGTTATCTGTGGGCTCTATATGACATATACTGTCTTTATTATTTTGAAGTACATTTTGTGTTTTGTTGAAAGTTTTATCATGAAAGGGTATTGAATTTTGTTGTGTTCTTTTTCTGAGTCTTTTGATACAATCATATGATTTTTATGCTTCATTGTGCTAACGTAGTGTATATTGATTAAGCACTTTTTAGGTTCTGTAGTGTGAAAACTTCCACCATAGTAGATTTCAAGCTGTTACCAGTTTATTGATTGGCTTACAAACTTCCTAAAACTTGGGCAGTCAGCTCTTGTGAATCAGTATGAGACAGCTGATCAACTCCAACACATCCTAGAATGGAGCTTCTCTTAAAAAAAGGAGGGGGGATGATCTGCCTTATTTGTGTGATATACTGTAACGTTAGACCAATCATCATGGATAGGTGTGTAGATAACTACAGTTACCTGTCTTGGATCTTATGAACTCCTCCCACCCAACTGGCTAATGTGTGGCTTTGTCTGCTTGGGCTGCTATAACAACAACAGGGTAAACAACCAAACAAACAAAAAGCATAGACTAGGTGGTTTAAACAACAGAAATTTATTTCTACAGGCTGAGTCCTAAAGTTTCAAGATTAGGGTATCAGCATCATTGGGTTCCAGTGCAGACAGATGTCTTCTCACTCTCCTCACAGATCGGAGAGAGATCCTTTTTCTCCTGTTACTTCTTATAGGGCCACTAATCCCATTCATGAGGGCTCCATCCTCACGATCTAATTCCTCCTCTAGGCCTCATCTCTAAATACCATCACATTGAGGATTAGGCTTTTTAACATATGAATGTTGTTGGGATAGAAACATTCGTCCATAGAAATAGACATTGAGAGTGACTACTACACTAGACTCCCATACTTGATACTGGTGAGAAACAGTTCCCTGAAAGGTCAAAAGAAGAAAAATATGGTTGGATACACAAAATCCATGGGGTTATGTACAATCATAGAGAGAAAGACAAGATATACAGATATATAATTATCAAGAATGTATGAGTATGACTGAATGGACATGAATTTGAGTGAACTCCAGGAGATAGTGAAGAACAGGGAAGCCTGGTGTGCTGGAGTCCATGGGGTCACAGAGTCAGACACAACTTGGCAACTGAACAATAAAACAACATCCTGAGTAGTCACAATAATTTCACAGAAGAATTGAGGTAACTGGGATATTTCAAGAATCCATTTTTTTGTTTAGAAAGCAGAAGGATACATTGGAGAAATTACCTACCTGCATTATTAAATTTTTTAAAACCTTGAATATGCCTTATTTTTAAAGATAAAGTGTACAAATAGACCCAGTGTTCTCTTTCTCACTAAAGTAGTATTAGGAGAACATTTAAAACAGAAACATTAAGTATATTGCTTGTTTTAGGACTGCTAAGTTTGTAAATATGAGTTTTTCAGTTAGCACAAACAGATGTATTTTAAATGCTTCAGTCCTGAGCAGTTTTGTCACTATAACCTCAACCTTTGATGCTTTGTTTTGATCAATTTTTGGCTCTGCAAAGGATTTTCTTTTTTGTTCTGTTATTCTGTATTCTGCTTCTTTATGCAGGATTTGACTGCCATGTTGCAAAAATACATTTCCCAAGCTTAAAAAATAACAACAAAGCTCAACACCACACATTTGGCCCCATTAAACAGTTTCTTTCCTTACAATTAACAATTAATTCAAAGAGAGTTGAGATGTATGTTTCTTCCTCTATTCATCAAGGCAATTGTCAATTGAAAATGGAGGAAAATAGCAAATGAAGCTCATACACTTCAGAAACTCTTAGCAAAAAAAAAAAGAAAAAGGCAGGAAGAGAAGAAACTCTTCAGGAGCCTTTACAACTTAGAATGCACTTTTAATTATACTGCTAAAGTTTCCAGTGTTTTCACGTATATTATAGCTCAAAGGATGAAAAGAACATTCTCAAACATTTTCTTTAAATATATTTGTGTATCAGTTTGGACTGCTCTGAAAAACTTTGCTGGCACCCAATGTTTAGAAAAAGTAAGGATGTTCCTGACATTATTATTTATAAAAGAAAATAATTAGAAACATTTTAAATACACAAATATAGAGGATGTTTATGTAAAATTATGGTATATCCACAAAATAAAAATTAGGCAGACATTTGAAATGTTTCTGAAAAAAGTGAAAATAATACTCCTATTTTAAGTGGGGAAAAAGCATTTGATACTTTGATAATTTTTGACAAACATATACTTCTATGTAACAACATCTCCATTAAGATATATACAATATATATACTATATGTACAATGTATGAATGTTAATAATAGCTTTATTCTTATATCCCTGTCTTTCACTATCTCCCCGATTTTGCTCAAACTCATGTCCATTGAGTTGGTGATACCATCCAACCATCTCATCCTTTGTCGCCCCCTTCTCCTCCTGCCCTCAATCTTTCCAAGGATCAGGGTCTTTTCCAATGAGTCAATTCTTCACATTAGGTGACTAAAATATTGGAGCTTCAGCTTCAGCATCAGTCCTTCCAATGAATATTCAGGGTTGATTTACTTTTATATTGACTGATTTGATCTCCTTGCTGTCCAAGAGACTTTCAAGAGTCTTCTCCAGCTCCACAATTTGAAAGCATCAATTCTTTGGCTCTCAGCTGTCTTTATGGATCAGCTTTCACATCTGTATGTGACTACTGGAAAAACCATAGCTATGACTATACAAACCTTTGTCGTCAAAATGATGTGTTTGCTTTTTAATATGTTGTTTAGATTTGTCATGGTTTTTCTTCCAAAGAACAACTGTCTTTTAATTCCATGGCTGCAGTCACCGTTTGCAGTGATTTTGGAGCCCAAGAAAATAAAATTCATCACTATTTCCACTTTTTTTTCCATCTATTTGCCATGAAGTGATGAAACCAGATGCCAGGATCATAGTTTTTTGAATGTTGAGTTTTAAGCTAGCTTTTTTACTCTCCTCTTTCACCGTAATCAAGAGGCTCTTATAAACTGTGCTTACAGTTTCCTAGCATTATAACAATTTTGCTTTGAATGATTTAATCTGAGAATGTCTTCTTGGTTAGTTTTGTTGGTATACCTATCCTTGTCCCTTCCTGATTTGGGCAGTCACTCCAGAGAAAAGTAATAAAATAGCTGATATCTTTAAAAAGTGTCAGGTTCATTGACTGTTTAGAATGCTTTGATCATTCATTTTGTGAAGATCAAAGAGTAGGGACTATTGATTACCTAGTGTTCTATGCCAACCTGCTTGTATGATACAAAGATTACTTGAGTAGCATTGACTATGTCTCTGGAATCCCAATGAAAATGGAGGTGATTCTTCTGGGAGGCTGTCATCTGAAATAACATCAACTATAGATTATAGAAAAATAATCTAAAAAGAGTGATAATGTTAATAATAAAATGGTTTGGTACTTAAATATTTATAGAACACTTTTAGTCAAAATAACCCTTGGGATATAACAATCTGTGAAATATTATAGTCACAAATTGTTGTATCTCCTTATAGGAGATATAACATTATAGGAGAAGCATTATAGTCCTGTTTTCCAGATAAAGATACTGAGGTTTGTGAGAATCATCACAGACTGAAAATATAGAACTGCCATGCAAGTCCAGGATTCCTGAAGTATTACTTTCACTATTTGCCTCAATGAATTTTTAAAATGCCCCTTCCTTTTATCTCTAGATTATCATTCCTAGAAGCTTCCTCTTCTAGGTTGAATGAAGAGAAAAAAGATTTTTTTATTTTATTTTCAGGGATATGGTTATAATTATAAAATTTTTGAGGAAAAGATTTTTATTTTCATGTATTTGGTTATAATTATAATTAATATTTTCCCTCTGTTGCTCCTAGTTTGAAGATGGGGGGAAATGAAATGTATTATACACTATTATAGCTTGCAAATATTTTTGGACGAGGGCCATCAAATTCACAAAATCTGAAGACTCCCTTACATAAAGACAATGAAATTGGTTTGACCATGTTTTGCTTCCACTGGCCAAAATATCAATATTCTAGATCCAACAGAAACTTGACTGATTTGTAACTGTGAGTTGTTAATAAAGGATAATGCAACCACACACATGGAGTCAACTTCAATGAGAGTATATAAATCTAAGCATCTTCTGATTCAGATAGAGAAATAAATTCTCATTTCTGGCACTACAACTTACTCAGGTTCTGTAATCAATCAGTTTTAGGATACAGAGGGTTCCACAAAAACTTTTGTTTCTCAGGAAAACACTTTTAAAAGATACATTTTATCAAAACATTTGTTTTATAGATTTCATGTTTACACATCCAGAAACATGATTACTTTTCTCATTGGCATGAACATTCTTCCTCATTTAGGGAAAAAAAAGTTTTTATAAATGCCTCACAAGAAAGCAATTGAGAATATTTCAAAGAAGGTTAAAGTAGTTGCTTCTACACTATCATATAGACTGAAATGCAGGGATGTAGCAGTGCTATTAGCAGAGTGATAATTCTGCTAACAGAGTTATGTTACCTAACCCAATTTATCTAGGTTTATGGTTTTAATTAACTAACGTTGCTGTTTTCAAAATAATACAAATCAAAGGTGCCAAAATTGGTTGATGAGAAGAAGGAAATACTTTATAAATCCTTTTCGGTCATGGAACAATGGGCTGGTTCTGAAGTGGGAAAGGAGTACATCAAGGTTGTATATTGTCACCCTGCTTATTATATGCAGAATACATCGTAAGAAATCCAAAACTGGATGAAGCACAAGCTGGAATCAAGATTGCTGGGAGAAATATCAATAACCTCAGATATGCAGATGACACCACCATTATGACAGAAAGCTAAGAGGAACTAAAGAGCCTCTTGATGAAGGTGAAAGAGGAGAGTGAAAAAACTGGCTTAACATTAAAAAAACTAAGATCATGGCATCTGGTCCATCACTTCATGGCAAATAGATGGGGAAACAATGGAAACAGTGACAGACTTTCTTTTCTTGGGCTCCAAAATCACTGAAGATGGTGATGACAGCCATGAAATTAAAAAAGACATTTGCTCCTTAGAAGAAAAGCTATGACAAACCCAGGCAGCGTATTAAAAAGTAGAGACATTACTTTGCCAACAAAGGTCCACCTAGTCAAAGCTATGTTTTTTCCAGTAGTCATGTATGGATGTGAGAGTTATAACATAAAGAAAGCTGAGCACCAAAGAATTGATGCTTTTGAACTGTGGTGTTGGAGAAGACTCTTGACAGTCCCTTGGACTGCAAGGAGATCCAACCAGTCCATCCTCAAGGAAATCAGTCCTGAATATTCATTGGAAGGACTGATGATGCTGGAGCTGAAACTCCAATATTTTGGCCACCTAATGGGAAGAACTGACTCATTTGAAAAGACCCTGATGCTGGGAAAGATGGAAGACAGGAGGAGAAGGAGACGACAGAGGATGAGATGGTTGGATGGCATCACTGACATGATGGACATGAGTTTGAGCAAGCTCTGGGTGTTGATGATGGACAGGGAAGCCTGGTGTGCTGCATTCCATGGGGTCAGAAAAGTCAGACATGACTGAAGGACTGAACTGAACTGACGAGTTCATGTTTTTCTGCCTGAAGTTTCACTGAGCAAATGTTCCATTTTTCTTGAAAAATAAAAAATGTGAAGTTGCTCAGTTGTGTCCGACTCTTTGCAATCCCATGGACTGTAGCCTACGAGGTTCCTCCGTCCATGGAATTTTCCAGGCAAGAGTACTGGAATGGGTTGCCATTTCCTTCTCCATTTTTCTTATCTTTATGAAATATGGTTTAAAAAACATCCAGAGGAAAATTTTAAAATTTCATGAAGGATGATGGTTTAGGACCCTTTTTATATCTTCCGGAATATTCTTCTTTAGGCAAATTATTCAGTAAGCGTTCATGTTTGAAAATAATTATAAACTCTGAGAATTCATGTGCCTAAAAATAAAGAACTTGTTTGAACAAAGTGTAGAACACAGTAGACTCCAGGGAGGAAGGTTGTTTGCAATGTAGTTGCTCTGAGTTCTAAAATAATTTTTTGTCCCTCAATTTTTTTATTATATGTAGGGGCAAGTTCTGTCAATCACATTAACTCCTTCTTCTACTTTTAATTTCAGATTTTCTTAATGACTCAACTATATTTTAGTTGCTTAGGGTGAAGTTTGTCTAATAAATGCTTTCTTCTGCCTTCCTGCATTGTTACCATTTTGTAAAACTGGAATAAGAGGAAAAAGAATGCACACTCTGGAACAACAAAAGAGCCTGGTTATCAGAAAGTATTAGAAAGTATGATAATGCAGAATTTGCTCATTCATTCAACTGTACCTGATACTTAAAACTATTATTCAAATACTGATACTTTGCAAATTACAAGATCTGCCTTGGTTTAATTCTTAAAATTATTAGTTAGAAATCTGCTGTTTGCTGGCTGACAGTGTCAAAGTCTCTCTATCGCTATTTTCAGGACACTCTCTGGTACAATGGAATGTATTGGATGAATATCCAATTAGCCAAGAAAATAGATCCATTTGTGCATGCTCAGTTACTCAGTGTGTCTGACTCTTTGCAACCCCATGGACTTGTAGCCCCCTGGACTCCTCTGCCCATGGGATTTTCCAGGCCAGAATACTAGAGTGAGTTCCCATTTCCTACTCCAAGGAATATTCCTGACCCAGGGCTTGAAACTGTGTTTCTTGAATCTCCTGCATTGGTAAGTGGATTCTTTACCTTTGGTGCCACCTACAAAGCCCATAGATCCATTTGTACCTGCACACATAATCATCATAATCATATTTTATCTTATGTATGATACTATTTAAGCAAAGCAGAGAGCCTCTCCATCCAACACCCTCTTCTTCAAGCTTAAAAGAGCACCAAATCACTGTAAAAATGGGCTATTTTCATACAAGTGAGCTGATAAGTTCCTCAGATCCAAAGGCCATTTGTTGGGGGGTGGGATGGAGAACAGGAGGTCCTGTTCAAGACGTGTGCATTTTGATTGCTTCCTAGTATTCTCTCATAGAACATATCTGTCCTCTCTTCCTGTCCACATCTCTGTACTTCCAAGAGAGAGTGTGTAGCTCAGTTACTAGGAACCAGGGTCTAGATTTAGAAAAGCCTGGGTTTCATTAATTCTCAGGTCCTGCTACTTACTAAATGCATTAATTTGGGTATGTTACTTAATTTTCTTAGCTTTAATGCACTAATATGTAAAATGGGAATAATCATAGTACCTGCCTTACTGTGTAATTGTGATTAAGCAATTAGCAAGGCACCAATCCTCAATATGCTCAAAATGTTTATTACTAATATTAAAATTTGTATAGCTCAGCATAAAATAATACAGAAGTTAAATCTTTATTTACCTTTTATATTCTCAACGGTAAATAAATATACATATATACTGGTGTATATATGTCTACACATGCACACATATACATATATGTATGCTTTTTAAAGTGGAGTTATTTTATTGTTGCTTCTAACAAGTGATAATTGCAGTGAAATTTAAATAATACAGAGAAAGTAATTTATATAATGTCTGCACAGAGACTAGAGATAGATGAGAAAATAGTTCTCATCATCACAGAGGAGATTGAGTGAGGCCTCTGGACTCCGTTCCCATTCTGTAGCAATCACTTCACAAATGAAAGGGGCCTCTGGGAACCTGCACTGCGAGAATTGGACAAATACACACCAAAGAGTGCAGAGGCTATTTTATAATAAAGTGTAAGTGCTGTTTGAGTAACGTACATTCTGCCAGACCCCATTTTCTCATGATGACGTAATCTTTCACAGCATTGTCTGAGGATTATTGTTTTAAGGCTCCATGGAATACTCTGCCAAATCTATGGCATGTGGATTAACAAGAAAAGTCTGGATTAAAGAACTGCCAAAGGGTCATTTCATAGGATCCTGGACAATATCAGAACTTTTAAAATATTGTCATCAGAGATTTCACTAGCTAAAATTCAAGGGACTTTTTTTTCCCCAAAGCTTTTCTGATATATCTTTTTTTTTTTTTCTCATGGACTTTTTCTGTTTCTTATTCAGATATGAGTTTGCACTCCCCCCCCCATCCTTTGCCTATTGAAAAACCTACAGAGGTGGAGTGCAGAAACTATTCACAAGAAGGCTGGGGAGAGAACTTACTCCTTTAATCATGTACCACAAGTGGCTCCGTAAATTGTAAAAGAAAAGGCTAGTCTCCCTGCTTCTTCCTCCTCTACTGTCTGCACAAAGAGCCTATGGCTTAGTAAAGGGAGAACTCAGTGTCATGAACATTTCATTTTTCAGTATGTGAAGATTTGCTGTAGAGGAGTGGTGGGACTTATGTTGAAGTGGGAAAATTCCTCAGATGAGAGTGAAACCACAGCAGTATGTGTATTGCAAGTTCTGGATATTCAATGAATATTTATTGAATGGAAGTGAAATGAAGTGAAAGTCACTCAGTCATGTCCAACTCTTTGTGACCCCATGGACTGTCCATGGAATTCTCTAGGCCAGAACACTGGAGTGGGTAGCTTTTCTCTTCTCCAGAGGATCTTCCCAACCCAGATCTCCCGCACAGCAGGCAAATTTTTTACTAGCTGAGCCACAAGGGAAGCCTAAGAATACTGGAGTGGGTAGCCTATCCCTTCTCTAGTGGATCTTCCCAACCCAGGAATCGAACCTGGGTCTCCTGCATTGCAGGCAGATTCTTTACCAACTGAACTATCAGAGAAATCCTATTTATTGAATAGACTAATGAATAATGAATGATCTATAGATTCTTGCCTCAGCTTTTCTCATGAATCCTAGGTTCCTTATCTGTTTGGAGTTTAGACCAGATCAGAGATATACACAATTTTTTTTTTTTTTTTTTTTTTTTAGGGTGAGAAAGTTCTCTGCTGCTATCCCACATGTTGACAAATGAAAGAATGATGATTGGTTAAGCCACTACACCAGGGTGTATTCAAATCTGGCACCAAATAATCTTTATAATACAGTGGTATTTCTCTGTATTCAGACAGGAGCCTAGCCAGTTGTTAGAAACACAATGATTGTCAGTAAAGAGGAATAAAGGAAAGAGAGAGCTTGATTTTTTCTCCCCAGGGGAAATATCTTTGTGGAGCCAGGCACTGTGTAGGGCCTTACTCCAGAGTGTTGTGACTCTGCAAAGGACTGAAGTCCCAGTGGGAAGCTGAGGCAGAAGGCCAGGCCATGTGGACCAGGCCCAGAATACAGAGGGAAGGAGAGGATTACCATTTGGTCAGGCCCCAGGTACCCAGAACTCACACCAGGCATACCAGATTCTGAATTTATGGCTAAACAGCTATTTTCAGACCCCTCCTGCTAGTAAAGCCAGGATTCCTCACAAAATGCCTGCTTTGGTTCAGGAAGTAGGTGGGATTTTCTGCAGGTGGAAAAGCACAGCTGAAAAGGGAGAGGGAAAATGGCTTTGACAGACTCGCAACAGCATCCTTTCTGTGGTGCTGATTTGAAGTACTCTTTTAGTAAAGTCCATCTGAGAGCAGTTGCATGGCCGGAGAGTTGGCAGTGAAATGAAACAGTATTTTCTTTAGTCTGGATAATAGCACAGGCTATACTGAGACTTGCAAAATCACCTGTCAGGGATTTATGCCAATGTGTCCCCCTCTTTAAAAAAGCAAAGGAAAAGAAAAAATATAGAATGCAGGGTTTTGTGTGTGTGTGATTTTAAATAGTATTTCTAATCCAGGGCATGTCCACAGTGTTTGGAAGGATGACCAAGTGGCAGGCAGTTACAGCAGATCATGTATTAGTTTAGTAGAGTCTGAAATATAGCTGGATTCAGCTGGATAAGGTATAACAAATTAATAAACGTGTAGGAGTAAAATTAAATGTTAAACCTTAACATTGACATCTATCATTGTACAATAGTGTGACTTTAAATCTCAACCACAATAAAGAGCCTACAATTCAGATGCAGCTGGGAAGATTTTTCCATTGTGTAAGGACAGCTGAGGGGCAAGAGTAGTCATCTTTTGGTTTAGCTCATATCTTAGGCATCTATATCCCAGGGCCTTGGGTTGCGTGTGGCTGATGAGACACCCCCGGTAAGGCCCTTGGGGACCTTTCTCAAGCTGGGAAGCTACTTTAATGGAGCCAGTGAATATAGATATGAGGATGTCCTCAAGGACATGTTATGTATTTGATTCCCAACTATGTCTGGAAGATGTGCCTAGTGGTGGAAACCTCAGATATTCAGGCTACCTTTGGGAGAGAAAGGGTTAAGGCAAGAGGGAGATAGGGGTCCTTATAGTCATTTTTGTCTTTTTCTAGTGCCCTCTAAGATATTGAGGCATAGGTGGCATGAGGCTAGTGTAGATACCTGAGTCCAGAATGGGACTAATCAGGTACCCCTACATTCTTCCTCTCTGTATTAGTCAGCTCATGTTGACAATGTACTACCAGCTGGGTGGTTTCAACAATGTGCATTTATTTTCTCACAATTCTGGAGGCTGGAAGTCCTAGATAAAGGTGCTGGCAGATTCAGTTCCTGGTGAGAGGTCTCTTCCTGGCTTGCAGACAGCTGTCTTCTCGCTGTGTCCTTATGTGACTTTTCCTCCCTGTGCATATGGAGAAGGAGATCTGGTGTCTCTTCTGCTCGTAAGGACGCCAGCCCCATCAATAACCTCTTAAAGGCCCTATCTTCAAATACAGTCATGTTGGGTTTTAGAGCATCTACATACTTCTTTGGAGGGGACACAGTTTAGTCTGTAACATTCTCTAAATGATACTGTTTTTGCAGAGGTGAGAGATGACATCTGAGGAAAACTATAACTGAATTCCAAAGAAATAAGTCCCCAAATGGTATTTGGAGGCAAAATATAGCAATGGCTTATGTGCATGTTTATATTTTTCTTAAAGCTCTATTATATAGGTCTTTAAAATGTTATTTTTATGACAATCATGTAAGGTAAATTGGACAAAAAATACTGTCCCTGCTTGCTGGACAATAAACCTTAGGGGATGATAGGGAGGGTATAAAGTGACTAGCCTGAGTAGGTCTGAGAGCTCACAGGCCCTGCTTGCTGGACAAGAAACCTTAGGAGATGATAGGGAGGGTATAAAGTGACTTGCCTGAGTAGGTCTGAGAGCTCACAGGACCTGGGATCTTTATACAGACCCTGCCATATACATTCCATGGCCTTATCTTCATTACTTGTCTTTCCTTTGCAAGCTACCAACAAAACATTTGTCAGATATCCCACAGTGATGCAACAGGACAAATATCTATATGAATCCCAGAGACCAGCAGCTATTTAAAATAAGTGATTCAACCCAAAAGGTTGAAGTTCTATAAGTTATTTCATTCTTGGTATAATTTCATTCTCAACATATTTTCTGGACACAATTCCTCAAGTAAATGGAAGAAATATACCCCTGGAGGAAGATAAAAACTTTAATGTGAGATCTATTGTATTTTTTTTCCAATAAAAATGAGCAAGGTTCAGACAGAAAGAGAAAAAAAAAATGAGTACCTGGGGTGAAGTGGGAAGGTAGTGGTTTTTATCTTTTTTTCTTTGACCACGTGGCTTTTGGGATCTTAGTTCCCTTCCAGCAGAAAGTGGAAGGTGTCCATTGGTTAGGACTCTGCAGTTTCATTGCTGAAGGTCCAACTTTGAATCCCTGGTCAGGCAACTAAGATCCCACAAGCCACATGGTGGGGGGGAAAAAAAAAACAGCTTAAAACTTACTATTAAAATGAAGATCATGGCATCCAGTCCCATCACTTCATGGCAAATAGAAGGGGAGAAGGTGGAATCAGTGACAGATTTCCTCTTCTTAGGCCCTAAAATCACTGGAGATGGTGACTGCACCCATGAAGTTAGAAGATGAGTGCTTCTTGGCAGGGAAGCTATGATAAACCTAGACAGTGCTTTCAAAAGCAAAGACATCACTTCTCTGACAAAGGCCCATATAGTCAAGGCTATGGTCTTTCCAGTAGTCATATACAGATGTGAGAGCTGGACCATAAAGAAGGCAGAATGCCAACGAATTGATGCTTTCAAACTGTGGTGCTAGAGAAGACTCTTGAGAGTCCCTTGGAGATCCTTTGGTTGGAGGAGATCAAACCAGTCAATCCTAAAGGAAATCAACCCTGAATACTCATTGGAAGGACTAATGCTGAAGCTGAAGCTCCAATAATTTGGTCACCTGATGAAAAAAGCCTCCTCATTGGAAAAGACCTTGCTACTGGGAGAGATCAAAGGCAGGAAGCGAAAGGAGCAACAGAAGATGAGATGGTTGGATGGCATCACTGATTCAATGGACATGAACTTGGCCAAACTCCAGGAGATAGTGAAGGAGAGAGAAGCCTGGCGTGCTGCACTCCATGGGGTTGCAAAGTGTTGGACACAACTGAGCAACTGGACAATAACAAACCACTGGACTGCCAGGGAATTCCCAGGAAGGTAACATATATGGAGTCTTTAGATGATTGGTATCCCATCAGGACCGATGCCAGTAAGATATGGTTGGGGATATGCCTGAGGAGAAGGTGCAGCCTCATCTCTCAGAGATTCAGCAGCCTCTCTGTATCTCCCATGCAGATGTGTGGGAGTTTTTTCCTAAGCTCAGAACAATATCATTGGTCTATCCTTCTTCCTTCCCTCCCGTTTCCTTCCTTGATCATCGAGCAGTACTTGTAGATGAAAGTATGGACTCTGGAAAACAGAAAATGAGAGAGATAAATCAGTGGTTCTCTGGATACTTATGGCAAGAGGTTTCTTCTTGTTGCCAGATGCTATGTCACAGCCCTACACATTATGCCCTGTAAGAATGGATTGGACTTTGCAACAGATTCCTATTCCCTTTCCTTACCTTTTAGAGGGTGATAGGGAAGGTATAAAGTGACTTGCCTAAGTAAATCTAAGAGCTCAAACTTACTTTTGTTTCTGATTTTATCTTTTGTTTCTGTTTGCTTTCTTTCTATTCCTTTACTGTTAATAAGCACATTTGGCAAATTGCCAGTTTAGGAATGATTTACCAACCCATGCACGTGGGTTACCTGAAACACTATTTCTCACAAGATTGCTTTGGCTGACGAGTATGTGTTAAGCTCTGTGTAACGTGGATACATTATCTATGGGTTTGTCCTAGGTGGAGAGATTCATGGAAAGGAAAGTTGGCATGTACTGTTTCATAGTTGTGATTGTTCTTCAAATAATAGCATTCACCATACCTACAACATCCTTGGCAATTACTGTTCACGTAAATTGCTACTCTACCTATAGGTCTGCTCAGAAGTGGTCCACCTGTATTATATAGTTAGTTAAGTGCAATCTATAATGAAACTTAAGGAAAAGGAGCTTAGTGAAAAATAAAAGCAGGTTTTTATTGAGCATGTGTTACAGGCTGGGCTTCCCTGGTAGCTCAGACGGTAAAGAATCTGCCTGCAGTGTGAGAGACCTAGGTTCGATCCTTGGGTTGGGAAGATGCCCTGGAGAAGAGAATGGCCACCCACTCCAGTATTCTTGCTTGGAAAATTCCATGGGCCTGGCAGGCTGCAGTCCATGGATCAGACACATGCGTCAGACAAGAGTCAGATACGACTGAGCAGCTAACATTTTCACTTTCTCTTTTCTGTTATAGGCCAGGTCCCTGGCTATCTGTTGTGTATCTGCTACCTCAATTCACACTCACATTCATTCTGTCAGGTCATTATTATCCCCATTTCACCAAAGACAAAACTGAAACTAAGATGAACCAAATAGGTGTTCAAGACTACCCAGTGGCAGAGCTAAGATTGGAACCAAGGGCTTCTGAACACCAAAGCCTATCATTTTGACCAGATGCTATACTTCTGCCCCCAGAAGCACTTCATCACCTTCCCAGTGTGGCATTCACTCTACTGGACTATGGTCATTCCACCAGCAGGATCTTAACCTTCCAATAGCACTGGTCAAATTGTTTGTTCACAGTGATTCCACCAACTACCTTTGAAATACTTGTAATCTGGGTTCACCATCTCTATAATGCAAATGAAGTAACTAAATTGCAAAAGACTTTGAAAAGCAAATTGTGATTAAAATTTCAGACATCCGTGAAATACAGTGGTGCCCTATCATTCTTATTCTAGAGCATGTGATCAGTGGGAAATGACTGTCCTGGAATTGTAGATAAACTGCTTCAGAGAGCAGAATTGTAGCTCATTATCAACTCTGAGAAAACTCCTGTTCATTACCAGCAAGATTACAGATTGATTCTATCTGTCCTACAACCTGCATTTTTTAACGTTTTAAAACAACTTGTTACACAAACACATAACAATATCGATGGATTACAAAAAAGAGGGATGAAAATTACCCACAATCCTTATAAATTTAAAAAAGTCTATTTTCATTTTTCTGTATTCTCTTCCAGTCCTGTCCATGTATATAATTTTTACAATGTGAAAACCTATCAGAGGTATAATTTTGTCTTTTGCTCATTTTTTTTTTAATAAATGTTGGAGCAAAAACTTTTTCCATGTTGTTTCAAAATCTTCACCTGCTGTAGCCATGCAACAGCAGTGCCTCCTTCTAGCTGAGACCGTGCTGTAGGCAGAATCCAAGCCCTAGGCAGGCAAAATAAATGACTCTTGGGGGGAGCACTTGCTTCTTTTGTTTCCCATTATGTTTTGATGTATCCATGTTGAGAAGTGTGGCAAGAGTTCATTCATTTTAACTGCTGTGAAATGGCTCAAAATATGAATATACCACAGTGTACCCACATTCAGGGAAGAATCTAAGCAGATGGGTAGGGACTGGTGGGGACAGGTCTGCCAGGGAAATGATTCAGTACTCACCACCTGGATTAAAAATCAACTTCTGGAGTCTGAAAGCTTTGTACCAGGGTGTTGCTATAGAGTTGAGGAGGGAAACAAAAGGAGGACCCAGTGAGCAGTCCAGATTGGAAGCCAAAGATGGATGCTGAGGGGAAAGGTGGTCTTTTATCCCAATTAGAGCTGGGAAAAAAATTAATGCAGTTGTTCCTTAGCCTTGAGATCCAGGCAAATCATTACAAGCTAGGATAGTGATACATTATTGGTGTTAGTTATATTTGAGTTCCCCAAGCTCACTATACTTGTGTTTCTTATTAAAATGTTTTTATTTTAAAATACTAAAAACATTCAAAACTATACAAAGAGCAAAACAAAACCCATGTACTACTCACTACTTAGCCCCTTCAAATTTTTAAATTTTGCTTTATTTGCTTGAGATATTTTTAAGCACTAAAACATTACAGATAGATTTGAGTCCACTTGTGTGTTCCTCCCTAGTCCCATTTACCTCCCTCCTATCCAGTAACAATTTATCTTTAGAAGTTCCTATCTTCTCCATCCATATTTTAGAACATAGTATGTATGCATGTAAACTATATATTGCTTACAGATTTCACAATATGTATAAACAGTATCATGCTGTTTTTGTCCTTCTGCAACTTGTTTCTTTTGCTGTACTTTGATATTTAATCTTGTGACTATGAGTCATTAATTTTAACTTCTGTGTAATACCCTACTGTATAAATATATCCTAGCCTATTCATTTTTCCTTTGGACTATTCATTTTTCCTTTGGACAGTCAGGTTGTTCTTAAGGTTTTCTATTCACAGTGATGTTATAGTTAATATTGTTGTGTATATCTCCTTTTGAATATGTATGACCTAACACTGCTGGGTTGAAGCAATTTAATGACCAATTGCTCTTCAGACTGTATTCGTTTACATCGTGGCATTAGCAAACTTTTCAATCTTTGCTGATATGATGATGTGGAATGCTATTTCCTTTTATCAACATTTCCCTGTTTACTAATAAGGTTGAGCATCTTTTCATAAGTTTATAATTAATTCTGATTTCTTCTACTGTGAAGGACCTATTTATATCCTTTTTCTTCCTTTTCATTAGGTTGTTTGATATTTTAATAATTATTAATAAGAGTTCTTAAATATGAATAATTATCTATATCAGTTATCTCCTTTGGATCTGTTCCTTGTTTTTTAAACTTATAGAGAGACTTCGAACAGAAATTCTGATGTCATCAACTTTAGCAGGCTTTTATTTTTTTATTATGCTTGTGTTTTAATGATTTCAGAATTTTTTTTCTAACCTGAAATCAGAAATTAAAATTGCTTTATTTTAAAAGTTTAAAGGGTTAGTTTTCACGTTTAGATCTTTAATCCATCTGGAACTCTGTTTTATATCAAGTGTGAAATACGCATCTGATAGTATTTTATTTTTTCACGTAGATAGTCAATTTCACATTATCTATTACTCTCTAGTCTGTAATACCACCTCTGTCTTGTATTAAGTCCCCCTGTGTCAGAGCTCTTTGTTCTGTGGTCCACTATCTATTCATATTCCAAGACCACATTGCCTTCATTGTTGTTGTTGTTCAGTTGCTAAGTAGGGTCCGACTCTTTTGCAACCCCGTGGAGTGCAGCCCCCTAGGCTGCTCTATCCATGGGATTTTCAAGGCAAGAATACTGGAGTGGGTTGCCATTTCCTTTTCCAGGGAATCTTCTCCTTCTCGACCCAGGGATTGAACTTGTGTCTCCTGCATTGGTAGGTAGATTCTTTACCACTGAGCCACCAGGGTAGCCTGATTGTCTTCATTACTAGAGTCTTAATAAGGCTTAATATGTGGCAGAAAATGTCTCTCCAACCTTGTTTCTCAAAATTATCTTAGCCTTTTCTGTTCATCCTTGATCCTTTGTTCTTCCATATTAGTTAGGGTGACATGATTATAAAGCATGCCTCTTTCTAATTCTCATACCTCCTACTTCTTTGCTTTGTCTTACTGAATCTTATTGAATTGCCTAGGACCTCCTATGTGATACTGAATAAAATAATCAATAGTGAAAACCCTTATGTTGGGACTGCATCTAGAGTTTTAATATCAAGTAGAGTATTTGATGTAGTTTTGGGTAAATATTTCTTAAAAAAATTATTTTAGGTCCATAGTATGCAGTTGGCATTCCATGGAAGCTTTGGGAAATTTTATCTTGGCTAAATTTCCTTATAAATAAAGAAACTCATTATCATAGAATCAAAGAAATCACATGGTTCGATTGGGGCTCTCATAATATATTACTGCTTTGCTGAAGCACTGGACTCACAAAAGCATGTGAATCAATGCAACATTCAAATTTAAGAAACTGATCATGAACTGGTATAGCTCTTTGTATTGTTTTCTAAAATATTGGGAAAATCATTGTTTAAACTTAGATTTTTCAGAAAACTGGATTGCATTAATTTGGATGATAGGCCATTTATCATTTAAAATAGCCTAGGAATGACAACATTATCTCCACTTGTTACTTACAAGAAGAGATTCTTAATAATTGGTGAGGTAAGGACAGCCTCCCAATTGTATTTGTCTTATTGCTTATCATACAGCCCGTCTTTCTTAACCATCGTGAGTCATCATTTCAAATAGTGAAGTATCGTATCACTCTGGTGTGTTGAAATCAGGAAATATCACAGGTTATAGTTTTTTATTAAGTGAGGATAATAGCTAAAAGAGAATGTGCAATAATAATAATGAAAGACTCACAGTACTGAGTCAGAAAACACAGTTAGCTGTACATAATTTTATGTATTAAATTAACATTGAAAAACTCAAAATCTACTTGTCATTAATAAAATATGTACAAAGATCCCCCAAATAAATGACTTGCTAAAAGACTTGCTTATCTATTTCGAGACATAGTGTAGAAAGATGTGCAATGATAAAGTCTGTTCTAATGAGCAAAAATATGGCAGTATTTTACATAAAATGCAATATTTCTCTTTTCTTTCTGTAGAGAATCTGTGTAGCAGTGGTGCCAGTGTTACATCTTTCTTTGATCCTATTTCAGGATCTACCAGTCTCAATATTTACATCGAAAATTTTCATATCAAATAAGAGTATCATTACCCGTCATAGTAGATTTTGTACATTTCTATATGAGAACTTTGAAAGAACATCAAAATTATTCTTCTCTTTGAAAACATAATTCTAGCACTTCCAGGATGGCCTTTATAGTATGGGTAATATAGCAAATATTAGCAAAATAGGAGACAGGCAGAAAAAGTTTTTACCACAAGTAACATATTTCAATTAAAACTTTGAGATGTTCTTGGAATAGAGCCTTTACTCTTCTCACCTTTGGACCTAGTCCAGCATTCAGAAAGCAACAGCTACAGAAACAAAATCACTCATAAGACAGTAGATGTGCTCTACTTAATATTTTGATATCAAAAATAATAATTTCTAAACAAAATTGGCATCCATAATCTGAAAAGTATAAATGAACTCAAGAGCCCATACAGAAAATATTTGAAGCTGAAACTGACTTGAAAAAGCGAGTGCCTTTAAATACTCTGTAATAAAGTTCTGGTTAGAGTATGGTTTTGTTACTGAGTTCTAGTCCTTTTGTTCTTTTAGTTCTGAACTTTTAAGCTACTCACTATCCTTTATTTAAATGGTGAGCACTTTAGTGAAGTGTCTTACTTTTAATAGCCTATAAAGTACTATGCAAACTTACATAAGGAAATGTATATATATATATAAAGCTGAGGGCTAAGCTGGGGGCAGTTTTGCAGTATGTTCTAAGTGCCTTATCCCATCCTGTGACTTTTTAATGGGAACAGTCTCGTTCAGGGATATTTTAAATAAATACCAAATGAACATGGGGAAAAGTTAAACATAAATAGTTACTGGACAGCATTATATTAACAACATGGGCACTGTAAAGATCCATCTGTTCCAGAGCGATAATAGTTGAAATACCAACATAGAAAAGCAGGGCAGGATACTGTCTGGAGTCAATGGTTTTTTTCACAGTTGTTCTTCTTTCTTTTAATTGAATTATGGAAAGTAAGAAGAATGAGGGTAAAAATTTCCATCATCTACATATAAGTTAAAATTTTATTTATAAAAATTAACTTCATTTTTTTAAGAGAAATAAAACATTTCCAATACAAAGAAAAATCATTCTAACTCCCTCTTCTCAGACTTCTAGTCAGCATTGTTTTTCTCTTTCCCTTTTTGGCTTCTTCTACTCAAAGCTAGAGGTTGTGAATGGAGTGTGAGCAAGAACTTTCCTTGATGGATGAATACAGAAAGACATCCTTGTAAGAGCTGAGTTAGAGAAGGGCTTGAGAGAAGAGGTACAGGTATAGAATTTGGAGATACTGAAAGGGTAACAAGTCTTTTTACAAATGAAGCAGGTTTTCTTTTGCTTTATTTTATGCTTTCCTATTTTTAATGTGTTATTCCCTAAGGCTGTAAGCCATGAATATGCTTCTTTAAATAAATCTCACAAGATAAAAGCCAAGTGCATCAAAATCACCAAGCATTGATGCCTGTCTGTAAAATATAATCACATGCTAATCATGGAGTATAGATTTGCTTTCTTCCCCAAGGCAAGATGTTCCTTGGCACCTGTGGAGGTGAGCCTCAGCATGAATGATCTGTTTTTGATAGTCTTTTTATACATGAAAGCTCATTTTCAAGTCACCTTGGCACCCAGTTCAACAATCCCAACTGGTATTTGTGTTCCCTGTGAAATTGTACATCCGGAAGACCAAAAGGTGCTTCTCCTACCACACCCAAGTTTGTTGCTACCCTGAAAAGTCTAACTCTGCTGTGCATTGTAGTATCACTGTCTACTATTATGGGAATTTTATCACTGTATACTACATATAGGAATTCCTTATGGACATTTTAATTAAAATTAATTAAAATTTAAAGTTTGGTTCCTCAGTCACACTAGTTACATTTCAAGTGCTCAATAGCTTAATCTGACCAGTGACTACCATACTGTACAGCACAGATATGAAATAGTTGCACCATTGCAGAAAATTCAACTGGACAGCACTGGGGCAGGATGCAGTATCTGGTGACATTATTCTCCACATGACTGAGTAATAGTGCTCTTCAGAAAGAGTTCTCCTTGAAGATGGGAGGATCAGGGTGATCACGATCCTTCTAGACTTTGGGGCCTTATGTGGGTGAGATCAAGAAAAATACTAGTTCTTTGCTGCTAAACATATCTGATACTCTTGCACATAATTTGTCACTTACCTGAGATAAGAGATGTAGACGAAGGCACAATATTTGGAACATAGGAAATGCGCAACAAGTGTTAGCTCCTGTGTCTGCAGGGCCCCTTTAGGAGATTGAATCCATACCACTTATGTGAACATGGAGAATTAATAGAATGGAGATTAATTAATTGGTGAGTAATTGAGATTAATTAATTAATAGAGATTAATTAACATGGAGAATGGAGAGAATGGAACATAGAGAATTAAGATTTTTAAGATTAAAAAATCGTTAATAAGGTATAGCTTTGTTAACAAAGTAACAAAGATATCATGGAAATAGCAACAACAGGAAGTAGTTTCTATCACCAGAATTGAGAGGACAGTGGTGGAGATTGAAATTCTAAATCTTAGAAACTTAGAAGAGAATTTGGTGGAAGACAGATGGAAAGCAGATTGGAGAGGACCATAGTGGAGAGAGAAAAAGCAGACAAGGTCTGAGAAACATGGAAGGAGGCTGAAGGTTAACTAGGCTAAAACAACTAAAAGACTTTTTAAAAATATGGACATGTAATATTTAATTTTAAATGGTTATAGTTCTGGATGTAAATTCTCATACTATTGGTAAGTTCATTGTTAATGAGTCTTTGCAGATAGGGGTTTGTTTTTGTGAAGATTAAAGAGATGAGTCTGTTTGCATATGTGGATTAATAACAAGGACTTTTTGGCCCCTCAATCCTTGACTTGTATTTAATTTTGGGAGTATATTTTGGAAAAAGATGACCTATGAGGCAAGAATGATGGAAAAGCCTGGTGAGATGGTAGGAAAATCTATGTAGCTTATTTATAGAACAGGAGTAGGAACCTTCTGAAAATAAGTCAACTCAAGGACCAGTGTCAGTTTAATCCAAATATCTATCCTCTCCTTGTCGGGGTCACATGTGGGGTGTGTGTGTGTGTGTGTGTGTGTGTGTGTGTGTGTGCATGCGCACACATGTGTACAAGCAAAGTACCATTTTTAGTAAAAATAATATAGCTATCGTTTACCAATTACTTAATGCTCTATTTAATCTCAACTAAAACTCAATTACACATGTGTATGTATGATATATGGGCTTCCCTGGTAGCTCAGCTGATAAAGAATCTGCTTGCAATGCAGGAGACCCCAGTTCGATACCTGAGTCCAGAAGTTCCCCTGGAGAAGGGATAGACTACCCACTCTGGTATCCTTGGGGGTCCCTGGTGGCTCAGATGGTAAAGAATCCGCCTGTAATGTGGGAGACCTGGGTTCAATCCCTGGATGAGAAGATCCTCTAGAGCATGGCAACCCACTCCAGTATTCTTGCCTGGAGAATCCCCATGGACAGAGGAGCCTGGCAAGCTAAAGTCCGTGGGGTTGCAAAGAGTTGGACACAACTAGCGACTAAGTACAGCACAGCAAATGTATAATATATAAAATAAAATATATGTCTCCAAAATTACCCACTTAAGATATAGATTTCAACCAACCCAGGTGTGATTCCAAAGAGACCCTGCATTACAGGACCTGCATGATGATGTCTGTCTCTTGGATTTGCACTTGCAAGTGGGAGTCAAAGCTAGTAAACCATGTGCCACAGACAGTAACATGGTCCCATTTTCAACCCCAGTTGGTGTGACTTCTTATATCTAATTAGCTTTACCAACCCTTTCCCCATACCCATTAGAGGAAAAAAAAAATCTTTAATGATAAAAACATCAATCACTTTGCTTAAAAATAGCAACAGTCACACACAAAAAAATTAAATGAATAAATCTTTTCCATAGTCTATTGACTGCTGTCATGTAGGCCTGACCCCCATCACCTTTCTTACCTGAGCATCCCAGGTGATTTGATGCAGTGTTCTTGCAAACTGCACTTTGCTATGTCTTTGGAACAGTTCTTCCCTCCTACATGGAGGTTTTTACTCTTCCAGCTGACCATATGGTGGCTATTTGGCTAGCCTGCTGCCGTCCGTCCTCTGCACATGGCCATTAAAGCAGTGCTCTTGCAAAGGTACAGCATGGAGGTCTTTTTTATACTTCTCTTCCCATTTAGAGAGCATTTGGTTAAATACTGTACTAAATTTTATATATATATATGTGTGTGTGTGTGTGTGTGTGTGTATACACAAATATACTTAATATGTATGTATATTATATATATAGTATGTATAGTTTGGGGTATATTATATATTATGTATGTTTATTTATTATATAATCAGTGAGAGATCGTTGGCTCATTTAAGAGGATTTTTATAAATAAGGATTCTACTTGAACCTCAAATAAATAAAATCCCTCCCCACTCCCTGTTCTTTAATTCTGTTTGGTAAAAGTAATTCTGAAATGGAGAGAGAGAAAACAATGATGCATAATTTTCAATAAGTACAGAGTTCTGAGGCTCACAGTAAGCATTGCCATAATTCATAATCTCTCATTCAGTAAGCGTTCATTAGACATATACTGTAATAATAATAAATTATTTATTGCATTTCTACTGTGTGACACATGCTTTGCATTTTCTAATCTTCAAAACAACTCTATAGAGAATGTAGCATTATCCCTATGTTACAGATTAAGAAGTTTAGGCTTAGACAATTTACATAATTTAGTTAATTCAGTATAGTTAGCAAGGACCTGGGACAAGATTTGAACTGCTGTCTGATTGATTCCAGATATAATTTTATTTCTGCTCTGCCTGGCAGCTTTTCTTTGTGCCTACCACTATGCAAGGCAGATCACAGATGAAGATGCGTAGCCTTGTAGGGAAGGTAGACCACTGAAACTTCCACTGTTACATTTTCTTGTTTATTAATTTAGTTTCTTTATACATAGAGCTTCATAAAGTCAGCAGGAAAAGACACCCTTGAAGATCCCCTGGAGAAGGGAAGAGCAACCCACTGTACTATTCTTGCCTGGAGAATTCCATGGACAAAGGAGCCTGGGGGGCTATAATCCACGGGGTTACAAAGATTCGGACAAGGCTGAGTGACTAATGTACCATTGCCACCCTTCCCTGTCTGGAGGGGTGACCCAAACAAACTACCAGAAGTGGTGCATTGGAAATACCAAATGAGATCAATTTCTTTTCTACTCTCAATCCTTAAGTTTTTGTTTTTAAATGGGATCCTGCCCACTGGGGATTTGCCAAATGCAATCTGTAGCACAGAAGGTAAGCTAATGAGAGTCTCAAAGAACATAATAGATTCACTCAAGAGGGCATTTTAGATCGAGACCTATCTTCTCTTGGCCAGTGTCAGAAGTGAGGACTGTTTGAGAGATGTAGCATAATCAGACCTAAGCCTGGAGTTAGAAAAGCAGTAACACCCCTTCTATACACACAGTATATGATTCTAATTCATGGTTAGAACTTTACAAGATCCCATCCCTTGGTAGGCTGGAAGCAAGTGCATGGATTAAAACTAATAAATATGTTCTTTGCTTCACCACAGTAGTTGTAAATCATCCCTTCCTTGATGATTTCACTTGAGAAGCTGTATTCTGAGTTAAAGAAAAGTTCTAAGTGACTGATGCCAGCCACCTTTGGACACACTTTTTCTTGAGGATACTTTCTGGTATTGACCTGCCAATAACTTGCTGGGTGACCCTGAATAAGTCATTTCCTTTTTCTGTACCTCTGTATAATAGGAAAAAAATCATCCCTGCTCTTTGAATATTAATTATATATATTCTAGAATTTTAAAAAACAGTTTTTAAAATCAAGCTTGTATTTACAGTGTTCTGGGCACTGTGTAGGCATATTGCTCACGTAATTTCTGTGACTCTCCCCAAAGTCTCTGTGAGGGTAGTATTGCCACTGTCTTCATTTTACAGATGCAGAAATTGAGGCTTAGAATAATTAGGTAACTTGCTACAACCCACCCTGGTTGTAAGTGGTTGGGTCAGGACCACTTTATCTACATTTGAAGCTCATGTTCAAATTATAAATTACTAAGATTCTGTGGGTAACAATATAAGCCTCTCATTAGATTGTAAACTGTTTGTGTTTGTATCTCCTGAAGCATCTTACAGAATATTGGCACCTAGTAGGAACTCAGCAAGTTTTATAAATCATAAATATGAATGAAAGAACAGATAAGAATGTAAGTTATTGTTACTGTTATCATTATTAATATCTGTTTATTAACAGTATAATAGGAAAGGCCACATTCCCTAGCAACTGTGGTGAATTATATATCATGATATATAGACCTGGAGAATATTAGTTAACTATGTCACATTATTTTTCCAAAAATGAAGAGAGGAAGCACAGTGGGAGTCTACATGGAAAGGTAATAGCAATGTCACACTCCAAGAAGATTTTATATGATTTGCAACAGAGCAGTCCCAATATATCTTAATGTTTTAAAACTTGATCAGTCAGATTTAATTAAAACAATGAACTCTGTACTCCCATGCGATAAATGATAATTCTTCAGTATAATACTTTAGTAAATTTTACAGAATGTGAATTAGTGATATAAGAGGCTCACATACTTGTTGTTATGTCTAAATTAGTTGTGAAATTTGTCCCATGACACTAAATTTTGGGAATTATTTATAAACTAAATTTCAAATGCATTTTAAAGGAAAAAAAATATCCAGTGTTTAGGGCAATTAATGGAAGTATACACACACACACAAGTTAAGTGAAGGGCACATGTGTGTGTATATGTGTACTCGTGTGTATTTCTACATATATAAAATAAATCATATTTCATATATCTTTAAAATCATGAATCTGTTACCTGGAACTATTCTATGTAGTTCAGAGGCCTGGGGGAGTAAGGAGACAGAAAAGCCTAACTTCCATATTTAAGGTATTAGCAAAAATGTGTTTTGAATGAGTAAGTAAGCCATCTGTGCACCTGAGGATTCCTGAGTCCACATGTGCACTATACAAACATGTATCTGTCTGTTAGTCACTGTGTCTAAAAAACTTGAGTAACCAGTGTTCGAGTGGGGATGTTTTGGATAATAAAAGTTAAAATAAAGGCCGTGTCGCATATGTAGAATTCATTTTGGGAATTCTGAGGCACATCTTCAAAACAGGCAGTCACCTTCTACAGGTGGCTAAGTCTAATCTGGCCCATGAGTAATAAGACATCATGCAAAGTTCCAAGAGCACATATGCCAAGGAAGCTGGTTTTCACACGAACAACTCTGTATGGTGGGTTCCAGAGCAAGTAGAAGAAAAGGTTTATTTAGTTATGGATAGGCTCTTTTTCTTCTATTTATTTTTGGCTATGCTGGGTCTTCATTGGTGCGTGGGCTTTTCGCTAGTTGTGAGGAGTGGGGTTGCTCTAGTTGCAGTGCAGGCTTCTCATTGCAGTGGCTTCTCTTGTGGTGGAGTACAGGCTCTAGGGTATGCGGACTTTAGTAGTTGTGGCATGTGGGCTCAGTAGTTGTGGTTCTTGGGCTCTAGAGCACAGGATCAGTAGTTGTGGTGCATGGACTTAGTTGTTCTGTGGCATGTGGGATCCTCCTGAACAAGGATCAAACCTGTGTCTCCTGCACTGGCAGGTGGATTCTTTACTACAGAGCCACTAGGGAAGCCTCCCCTTCTAAGCTTTGATTGGTAATGCAGGCAGTTCTGATTAAACTGTTAAGAGTTGCTCTAACAGATTTTACTACTAGTAAAATAAAATAAATAAATAATTCTTCAGTAGATACAGTTTTAAAGCTAACTGGTTAAATCAATTCATTGTTCACTTTAGAATCATGTTGCTAATTGTTATCTCTTCTTTTAATTGCAAGAATAAAACTTTCCTGTCCTCCAGAAATGTACTAAACATTTTTTCAGCCACACCAGCATTTGCGTTAAACCCCTTTCAAACAAGCATTTACTTTTGTGCCTCAGAACCCAGATTCTGAGAGTCAGCCAGTCAGTAATAACCCTAGCTTTTGAGAGCCAGTCAGTGGTAGCCTTGGCGTCTCAGAGCCAGTAAGCAGTCCCTGCTCTCCAGGCTTCTGCGTTAAGAACCAACAAACCTGTAAACAAACCAGGCTCATTTGAAAGCCCACCAATGCTAAACTCCACAGTTTCTAACACACTACATTTGTTTGTTTTGATAATGTATGTTCTACAGCATAGCCTTTCCTTCCCTGTTGCTAAGTCACTTCAGTCGTGTCCAACTCTTTGCAACCCCAGGGACTGTGTAGCCTGCCAGGTTCCTCTGTCCATGGGATTTTCCAGGCAAGAATACTGGAGTGGGTTGCCATGCCCCCCTCCAGGGGATCTTCCTCACCCAGGGATGGAACTGGGATCTCTCTTCACCACTAGTGCCACCTGGGTCAGCCCTTCCCTAGCAAGCAGCAAGTTCAACTTTTTGTTTCAGGTACTGTGTTGGGGGCTACCTCTGCATTTGTTGACAAGTGACCTTCCTAATAAGGGGCTGAAAGAAAGATAATACAGCTCTTTCTTCTTACCAACAAAATTTGGCCCTCATGCAAGACTTGCCTCAACATTAAACTAATCCTACAGTGCAGTGTCTGCATGTAATCCTGTAGCACAGTGCGTGCATCTGAATGTACTACTTACTACTCTGTATTCCTTCTCTGTTTTCAAAAGCGAGATGCATGTATTGCTGGTGGTTTGGGAGATCATTTTACTGGTACACAAGCAAACAATTTTTGTATGTATATGCAATCTCTAACATGTATTTGGAAAATGTGAAACTAAAACATAAAATTGGTTATTTCAGAAATAGGATTGCTTAAGTCAAAGCCAATATATTTAAAAACTGAATGAAGTTTAAAAATTATTGGATAAACAAAATTAAGATGGTTTATACAAGTAATGTTGTTAGTATACATATGTTTGAAATTTCAGAAATATTTCTTCACATGAGTTCTTTGAGGAAAGAAACTAGACTGGCCACTTTGGTATAAAACAATGTCTATGTTTAGCACATAAAAAATGCTCATTAAATATTTGTTAGCCGATGGGTAGAAGTCCAGATAAGCCTCACAGTAATCAAGAACAATCAAAACATGAACAACTGTAGTATCAGATAGTGATGGCCAGAGGAGGTAAGGATAAGTGTATAGCCCAGTATAGTGTCCTTCAAGAAGTTTTTCTTGAGAATGCATGCCTAGAATGACCTCATTCAGACATCTCTGAAAACTCTTAGAATTTGTCTTCATTACTCATTTGACATCTAAGCATATTCTCTTTTATATTAACCAAAAGAACTTATGGTTGTTTGACATTTCAGTTCACAAAACAATTTCACATACATTTTTGATTTTATTGTTTTAGTAGCTCTATGAGATAGGTAGGGCATGCCTTCCTATTCCATGAGAAAACTGGGGCTCATGGAGGTTAAGTGGTTTGCTCACCTTGAACGAATATTTATTAAGCCCTTTTCCTGTGCAAGGCTCAAGTGACTGGCAATTCCACAGGAAGCTCATTGGGTTTGGGGCCTTTCATTTAACAGGGGACACTTAGGCATTGTCTATGTCTAAATCCTGAATTTGTGTTGTAACTTGTACAGCTACAATTATTATGATAAAATAAAAGCTAGTATTAAAATTTTAATTCCATGCAGCTACTTCAAATGTAGGGAAAAGGGTCTGTGCTTAGGAAAACAGTTTATATAATAACAGGACCAATATCTTACCTCTATATATAGATAATACATTTCCTTCTCATCCTATTTTGTTTGAGTTTTATTTCAGGAATTGTTGAATATTATCAGATATTTTTTCTGTTTAATTACTTAAGTACTGTTTCTTGTTTAATTTGTTAATACAATGAGTTATATTGGTCTATTTCCTGATTTAAGGCCATGGTTAAAATCTTGGAATAGCCATTTTTAGTCAGTCTAGCCTTCGACACCATCTGCATTCTATTTGATTATGTCTTGTTTATAATTTTTTTACTAACATTTATTAGTGATATTGGCCTGTGGATTGTTGTTTTGATATATTTGTTGCATGTTGTACAATTTGTGATGTCAAAAAATGAATTAAGCGGTCCACCAATTTTATCTAGGAGATGTAAAATAGAAGGTAAACTCTTTTAGGACAAAGACCTTCTTTTATTTAATGGTACATTCTCGAGCCTAAAACAGAGACTGACATACTAAGCACTAGATAAATGTTTGTCTGAGGTATAAAGAAAGACAGGAACAAGGAATGGGAGGGAAAATGCAAGGGTCTGATTTTTTAAAAGCTTGGGAGGAATCAACTATAATGTTATCAGATCAATTGCTATTTTTCGTAGAAAATATTTATACTTATTAAACCTGTTCTCACTGACTGATCTACTCAAGTTATTTGGTATTTATTTAACTGAGTTATTTATATTACTCATTTTCTCTAGGTTTTTTAATTTGTAGCCATAGAGTTACATGTAGTATTTCTTATGTTCTTTGAGTTTATTCTGTTTCTAGATGTGGTTATGTTTTCTTTCTTATCCAATTACCTTGTAGATTTTTGTCCTTGTTTTTGCCTTCTTAATTTGGAATGTAAGATGTTTATCACTTTTGGGTTTGTCAAAGAACTAGCTTTGTATTTGTCTCTTCTACTGCTTTCATTTTGATTTGTTTTCTAGTCCATTACTTTCAGATTGCATTAAATTAATTCTCTTTTGCTGGCCTGTTTGGTAGGTTTTCTTGTTTCACACTTTTTAAGATCAATGCTAACTTCCCTTAATTTCATTCTTTCTTTTTTAGTATGAAGGCATTTAAAGTGATAGCCTTTGTCATGAATATTGCTTTTGCTGTTTCCCAAAAGTTTTAGTACAAAGTATTTTTATTTTCTTTCTTTTCAGATAAATTGTAATTTTACTTTTACTTCGCTTTTAAACCAGAGGTTATATATATAAAAAGAAATTCGTTATTTCAAAGAGGATAAGATTTTACAATAAAATATTTTTTCTTATTACATTATTTTCAGTGTGGGCTTCCTAATAGAAAAATTTTATTGAAACCTTATTTGTATCCAAATATATGATTGACTTTTATAAATTTCTATTGAATGTAACAAAAATATTCTCTATTCCCAAAATAGAAGATTCAATAGGGCTTTTAAATAAAATTGATTGAATATATGATTAATTTTTCTATATTCTTATTAATATTTTCTCTACTAGTTCTGAAAAATATAAAGTAAAATAAATTACCATCATTTATTTTTTAATCAACTCTCCTAGAATTACTATAGGTTTTGTTTTATTTCTTTAATTTTAGTGTTGTTTGGTATTTATAGGATTATGATTATTTTTCTTGGTTTATAAATTATACATTTTTGATATTGCCCCTCCTGCTTTGTTTTTTATTTATATTTGTCTTTGTTGTTGAGTCGCTAATTTGTGTCTGAATCTTTGCCACCCCATGGACTGCAGCATGCTAGCCTCCTCTGTCCTCCACTATCTCCCTGAATTTGCTCAAATTCATGTCCACTGAGTCAGTGATGCCATGTAACCATCTTGTCCTCTGTCACCCTTTTCTCCTGCCCTCCATCTTTCCCAGCACCAAGGTCTCTTCCAAGAAGTCAGCTCTTTGCATCAAGTGGCCAAAGTATTGGAGCTTCAGCTTCAGCATCATTCCTTCCAATGAATATGCAGGACTGACTTCCTTTAGGATTGACTGTGTTGATCTCCTTGCTGTCCAAAGGACTCTGAAGAGTCTTCTCCAGATGCTTTCCAGTTTGAAATCATCACTTCTTTGGCACTCAGCCTTCTTTATGGTCCAACTTTCACATCCTTACATGACTACTGAAAAAACTACAGCTTTGAAGAGACAGACCTTTTTTGGCAAAGTAACGTCTCTGCTTTTTAATATGCTATCTAGGTTTGTCATGGTGGCTCACATGGTAAAAAATTCTCCTATAGTGCAGGAGACCTGGGTTTGATCCCTAGATCAGGAAGATCTCCTGGAGAAGGAAATGGCAACCCACTCCAATATTCTTGCCTGGAGAATTCCATGGACAGAGGAGCCTGGTGGGCTACAGTCCATGGGGTGGCAAAGAGTCGGACATGACTGAGCGACTAACACTTTCACTTAGATTTGTCATAGCTTTCCTTACAAAGAACCAGTGTCTTTAAACTTCATGGCTACAGTCACCATCTACAGTGATGTTGAAGCCCAAGAAAATGAAATCTGTCCCTGCTTCTACTTTTTCCCCTTCTATTTACTGTGAAATGATGGGACTATATGCCTTTGAAGAATAAAGTCTTTTATGTTTGTGTCATAATATAGTTGATTTTATGCCATACTTGATGCTTTATTATTTTTTTTCCTGTTTTTTTCTTACATTTTCATGGTTTTATTAACTTTATTAACTGCTTCTTTTCCTTTTTTACCTAAGGAGTTATACTATAACTAACTTTCATTAATGGTTACCTTCTTTTTCCTCCTGCTCATTTATATGCACATTTATTTATTAAGGTTCTTTATTCCTCTATTGCTTCTCTCCCTCATCCCAATAAAATAAGACCTCTAGAATATTTTCACTTGCTTATTAACTTTCCCTTATCTATATATCACATGAAACTCCTGGAGTGCTATTAGTTTACTCTTCTTTGTCTCATCCAAACCCTTTCTAAAATAATTGCTTCTTAAAATTTCATACAGTTGTTAGAATTTTCCATGCATTTTGTGTCTTTTAAGAATTCTTGTTTATCCCCTTTGTGTACAAATTCCCCGATAGGCTATAATTGTTCAATTATATTTAATTATAAATCTGTTACTAAATGCTTTGCTCACCAACTTTACCTCTTTTTCTGTTTCAACTACCATGAGATTCAGATTTATTATTCTCTGGTTTGAATAGTTTCTTAAGTATTTCCTTAGGTGGAGTACGTGGGTTAAAAATCTCTTTGAATAACATTCTTATAGACTATTGGGGAATAATATCTTATCACAAATCTAGTCCTTTATTTGAAAGCATCTGTAGATATTATACTACCACTTATCGATTTTATAATTGTACAAGAAAACAAGTGAACCAAAAGGCAAAGAAAAAAGGGAAAGATATACCTATCTGAATGCAGAGTTCCAAAGAATAGCGAAGAGAGATAAGAAAGCCTTCTTAAGTGAAAAATGCAAATAAATAGAGAAAAATAATAAACGTGAAAGACTAGACATCTTCTAGAATATTAGAGATACCATCATGCAAAGAAGGGCAAAATAAAGGACAGAAATGGCATGGACATATCAGAAGCAGAAGATATTAAGAAGAGGTGGCAAGAATACACAGAAGAACTATACAAAAAAGATCTTCATGACCCAGATAACCAAGATGGTGTGATCACTCACCTAGAGCCAGATATCCTGGAATGTGAAGTCAAGTGGGCCTTAGGAAGCATCACTACGAACAAAACTAGTGGAGGTGATGAAATTCCAGTTGAGCTATTTCAAATCCTAAAAGATGATGCTGTGAAAGGGCTGCGCTTCATATGCCAGGAAATTTGGAAAACTCAGCAGTGGCCACAGGACTGGAAATGGTCAGTTTCATTCCAATCCCAAAGAAAGGCAATGCCAAAGAATGTTCAAACTACTTCACAATTTCACTCATCTCACACACTAGCAAAGTAATGCTCAAAATTCTCCAAGCCAGGCTTCAACAGTATATGAACCAAGAACTTCCAGATGTGCAAGCTATATTTAGAAAAGGCAGAGGAACCAGAGATCAAATTGCCAACATATCTTGGATCATAGAAAAAGAAAGAGAACTCCAGAAAGGTATCTATTCCTGCTTCGTTGACTACACTAAAGCCTTCAGCTGTGTAGATCACAACAAACTTGGAAAATTCTTAAAGAAATTCTTTTTTTTTTATTTAATTAGTTTATTTTCCATTTTTTAACTTTACAATATTGTATTTGTTTTGCCATACATTGACATGAAATTAATAGCAGACCCACCTTATCTGTCTCCTGAGAAACCTGTATGCAAGTCAAGAAGCAACAGTTAGAACCAGACATTGAACAATAGACTGGTTCCAAATTTGGAAAGGAGTAGGTCAAGGCCGTATATTGTCACCTTGCTTATTTAACATATATGCATAATACATCATGCAAAATGCTGGACTGGATGAAGCACAAGCTGGAATCATGATTGCAGGGAGAAATAGCAATAACCTCAGATATGCAGAGGACACCACCCTTATGGCAGAAAACGAAGAGGAACTAAAGAGCCTCTTGATGAAGGTGAAAAAGAAGAGTAAAAACAAACTGACTTAAAACTCCATTCAAAAAACTAAGATCATGGCATCTGGTCCCATTACTTCATGTCAAACATATGGGGAAGAAATAGAAATGATGACAGACTTCATTTTCTTGTGCTCCAAAATCACTGTGGATGGTAGCTGTAGCGATGAAATTGAAAAATGCTTGCTCTTTGGAAGAAAAGCTATGATGAAATTCAACAGTGTCTTAAAAAGCAGAGACATCATTTTGCCCACAAAGGTCCATATAGTCAGTAAAGCCTGGGTGGTGGAGTCCATGGGGTCGCAAAAAGTCAGACATAACTGAGCAACTGAACAACAGCAACTATCCATCTAGTTTTTTTGTAAATTACTCCTCTCTATCTGGATGAAGTAAATAATACTTGTCTTCATCACTAATTTGATAAGGACACACATATCTCTGAAAATTAATGAGATGTCAGTCTGCTGAGTGTCCGTTGGCTCAAAAATTTTCATCAATCATTTGTTTAATTGTTGTCTCCTTTGTTTACATCTTTTTCTCATTCTAGAACTTCTATATTTTTCATGAATCTCTTTTCCAAAATGTGTATATTTTCCCTCATTTTCTACAAAGTTGTTCCTCTTTTTCCTCTCTGTAATTTAATATATTCTTCCACCTGATCTTCCAAGGCACTGATGTAAGCATCTATAGTGAGTTATAACTTGTACTTCATCTATTCAATTTTTTTTCACTTTCATATTTTTTTAAATTAGTTTATTTTCTATTTTTTAACTTTACAATATTGTATTTGTTTTGCCATACATTGACATGAATCCACCATGGGTGTACATGTTTTCCCCTTCCAGAACCCCCCTTCCACCTCCCTCCCCATCCCATCCCTCCGGGTCATCCCAGTGCACCAGCCCTGAGCACCCTGTATCATGCATTAAGCCTGGACTGGCGATTCGTTTCACATATGATAATTTACATGCTTCAGTGCCATTCTCCCATATCATCCCACCCTCGCCCTCTCCCACAGAGTCCTCTATTCAATTTTTAAATAAAAATAATCATGTGGTTTTAGTGCCAGGAACCATGCTGAATGCTATATTTGGATTTCTTTACATGTTCTTCTACTTCTTTTAAGTCTAGTTGTTAGAGAAGTGTCTCTCTTTCTTTGGCAGTCTATTCTAATTTGCCTGTTTATTTTGCTTCCTGCCTTATATACCTTTTTAATGGGATACCATTTTTCTATGTCTGCTCATTTGGACACCTTCCATAGTGCTTCAGAGAGTACTGGAGAGAGCATCTATCCCTGCACTACGGCTCCCTGAACATACAGCAGACTGTCCATCTCTGGTATGACAGTGTGCAAAGGCAAAGCATCTTCTCTCTACGATCTCTTTGTGTTCTCTGTATCTCAGAGGTAGAACTGAGTAAACCCAACTGTTCACCTCGTTCTGCAGATTCTTAGGGTCAGGGAGACCCTAAAGTCCAGGAGAGCTGGAATGGACTTTCTTCCTAGCGAGGGCTGCTTTCATATCCTTTCCTTGGGCTTTTGCTCTGAATCCTAGAGTACTGACCAAAAGGGAAGAAAATATGGTTACAGGTCTTGGCTCACCTCTGCCTGTTGGCCCACAGGAAGTGGCTGAGTTGGAGTCGGAGCACTGAATGAAGGTGTGTGGAAAATCTCAAGCCACCATTTCCCTAGAGTTCTCTTTAATTTTGTCTTTTTTAGGGCAGTATTTTTGAAGGCTCATCATCTTGAATGTATCACTAGTCCTGCCTTTCCACCAGTTAATAGTGCAAGTTTGGACTCTGTGGGCCTCTGAGTCCTCGTCACTGAAATAACCAGGCCTCTCCCCCGAGTCTAAGATGTCCTCCCTCTTCCGGTCTGCCAGTTGGCTCAGTTGTCTAACTGCCATATATTCAAGTGAGAATTGACATTCCCTGTATCAGCTCTGAGTAAGAAAATTATTTTGGAGTAAAACTTGGCAAAACAGTATCTTGAGCTGCCAACAAATTATTCTGCAAGATTTCAAAACATTAAGTTTTCACATTCCCTCTCAAAGTCAAGCCAATTTTGCTTAAAGGAACACTATTGTTTGAGTTGAAAAAAATCAAATCTAAGTTGTGGTTATGCATCTGGCATTTCTAATATAAGTATGAAAGCAATAGATTTGCCTGTTTTTTGCTAAATCACACAGGCTGCAAAAAGTATATACACATATGGAATTTCTTTTCACGTTCAGAAAGTTAAGCTTAAATTGTAACTGCAAAGGCTTGTTTCTTAGAAGTATGAGAAGAAAATGCCTAAGAATTTTTAGAGTGCATTATTCTTTTATTGAGATAGCTTTTCCTTTTGTTTTTCTCATTGCTGCTTTTAGTTTATATTTAACTACAGGCAGTTATTGAAGAAGCCACAAACCTAAGTGCCAGGTGCTCTCTCTTAATGCCTCATGTGGAGCATTTTAGTAATCCCTTTGGCTCCAGTATGTTTTCTCTGTCTGTAGTGTCCTTCCTGTCTCCTTATTACTCCTATAATTCCACGATATAATGGCCTTTCAATTTCTAGCATGACTGTTTTGATTATAGTAGTGATGGATGCAGGGATCGGAGTTTAGAGAATCTAAACTTAGGGCCAGTGGCCTAAAATACAGAATTATAGATGACTCAGTTAATTCCACAGTCCACTTTAGAACCTCTTGTATTTCTTATGGTTATATGTGTAGACTTTCACTCTTCTCTCCTAGATTGTACGCAGCGTAAGCATGGAATCTTTGGCTCTGTCATCTTTGATCTTTAAAGGAATAGGACCAGTCCCTTATGATGAATGTTCATCAGTTTGAATTAAAGTTATTTGAGTTCCTAAATATGGCTTTCTGCTCACTCACTTTTCCTTGAGTATATTTTTGAGCACACATGAACTAAGGTTGGTTTCCCAGGTGGCGCAGTGGTAAAGAATCTGACTGCCATTGCAGGGGGTACAAGAGGCATGGGTTCAATCCCTGGGTCAGGAAGATCTCCTGGAGTAGGAAATGGCAACCCACTCCAGTATTCTTGCCTTAGAAATCCTGTGGACAGAGGAGCCTGACGGGCTACAGTCCATGAGGTCACAAAGAGTCAGACACGACTGAGCACACACACACATGAATTAAGATTAAATTCTCCCAAATCCATTAAAGTTAACTAGACTAAGCCCTGTTGTCATGATGTCCAATCAGAAGAGTTAATGACAGAACCTGAAGATTGTGGGTAGGTAGAAGCTGCTCTTCCTCACGTGTAGGTTAAAAATTCTTAACATCACCTCCACTATTACTTTATTACTGAATGTTCACAGACATTAACCTTTTTCTACTGGAAAGTGGGAAACTATCCTAAAGGCAAAGAATAAAGCCAGGTTGTATGATGATTTTCCTTGACTTAGAATGGACAAAAGTATTTCTTGATTCTAAAGTTTGTTTTTTTTTTTTTTTTTTTACCTCCTGTTGTCCTTGACTGTAGTTTAAGTGATGGATAGATTGAAATCCATTGTATGCACTCTAACTATCCCTGCTGTTGTTTCTGTGCAATTGTGCTGGAGCGGCAAATGAAGGATTAGAGGGTAACTCTCTGGGGACAGTGAAAATACACCTCAGTCTATTGCTGCTGCAGGGTAATATGGATGATGTAAAGCCTGGGTTGGGAAAGATCACAGCATATTGTTCTTCTGGAGGGAAGGGTCATTTTGAGGAAAACTAACAATAACAACAACTGTTTTGTTCTCATTGTGACTGTACAGCACACTCCATATACACACACTCTCACTCCATACACACAGTCTCACTCCATACACACATACATACACACACGGAGAGCAAAATATGCAATCTTAAGAATCATAATAAGCTGTTAACTATCAAATTGCTGTAAAGTGGCAATATATAACATTTCATGATGACCAGCATAGATTAGATCCAGCAAGGGAAGTTCTTGTTCTTAATTCTAGGGAGTTGACGTTTTGCAAAATCCCCTACCTGTTTCATTTCTGCTGTTTGCTATCACAGAAGAGAAGTGAAGATTTCCATCACCACCAACCCTCCCCCTGCCCCCCCAGCCTTTTCCCTGTGCATCTCACAGCAATTATGGAGAATTCATTGGATCTGTTACCAGCAGGAATGTTAAGCAAATTAATGAGTGAGAACTCTGGAAAAAGGAATTTCCTGGGGATTTGCAGAAATGGGAGTTGGATTTGTTTGTTTTTATTGTTGTTGTTCTTGAGGAAAGAAAGAAGCAGCCCTTGGAAGAGATTGGGAAGCTGAGGCCTTCTTCTCTTTTCTCCTTCCTTCTGCTGACTGTGGAGCACTTGGTGGATCAGATCTGAGACTATGAAGGAGGCAGGAGACACTCTTGATGTCTCAGTAGTTGAGGAAACAGAACACACAGCTGAGTCTTCAGAAGGGACCCGAGAATCTGGAGCACAGGTCCCATTGAGCTAAGATAGAGAAAAAGAGAAAAAAAAGAAAAAAAAAACATATGGGACAAGACACTGCCTTGCCTTTTGAGCAATCGTAAATTAGGAGATGGACATTTATTTTGTTTTGGGTTTGTTTTGTTGTGTATGTATATGTGTATGTTTGATCTTGGTTTCACTTCTATATATCACATGCAGATATAATATTTCTTAAATTATTTTCTATATAACCAAGGCTGTAAAATGTGGCTCTGAGATTAAGAGTCAAAAGACTTAGGTTTGTATTCCAACTGTGGCATGTACTGTTGGATTACCATCCATTCTAGAGCCACAAAGAGCTGGCTTGAGTCCTGGCTCTGCCGCTTATGGTTGTATGACCCCTAAGCAAGTTGTTTAAACTTCCTGTCAGTTTCCTCATCTGTAAAATGGAGATAACAATAGCACCTAATTATAGGGCTGTGGGAAGAGTTTAATTAAATAATACATGTATACTTACAGAACTTTCAGAGCTGAGGCTTGTAGGCAATAAGTGCTCAATAAACAGGAATATTTTAAACTTCATCCTATGAGTTTAACTATGCATGCATGCCTGGGGAAAAAATTTGCCATCTAATACTGTGTTTATTCTGAGTGACACTTAGTAAGACTATGTCAAATGAAGTGTGTACCTCTTTCCTCCATGCTCCGAAGCACACATGTGAGCATTCTCTCTCCCTTTTTCTCTCTTTCTTCCTCTCTCTCTCTCTCTGTCTCACACACACACACAGCAAATTTGAACCTTTATAGCAAAGATATGACTTCCCCAGTGGTCAAACGGTAAAGCTTCTGCCTACAATGCAGGAGACCTGGGTTCGATCCCTGGGTTGGGAAGAACCTCTGGAGAAGGAAATGGCAACCCACTCCAGTTATACCTATAAGTAACAGGCCATGGTGATAATTTCAGTTATTGAACATAAGGTGAATCAACACTAGTCCCTAGAACTTTAACATAGAGTGATGAACCTTGCCCTTAGACGACCTTCCCCGGCAAGCATTTGTACCCAAAAAAGTCAAATACTACTCTTCTTCTGTCAAATTTTAGCAGCCTACTGCGAAAACAAACACTAATTAATAGATACCATTTGAACTCCCTCATTACTATTTTTGAAGTGCTAAATGTGTGCTAATTTACCTGTGTATGAAAAAAGGAAGAATAGAAAAAACTCTTGATGACTTCTCTTTGCTCAGATGCTCTGGAAAACCATTTAAGTTAGGATGTAATTGCTATTGGTGACTCTTCTGCTCACACTATAATGAAGTATGTCTGTACAATTGTGAAACCCCAGGAGAAAAGAACCCTCAGAAGCTTTGGTCATGCCTTGCCAGGAAATCACACAATCCTCATGGCCGACAGGGAATAGGTTTAGACTTTCACAGATGCAACTGCTTCAGAATGGTGACTTTCTATGTAGTTCATACAATCAATTCCTGCTAATTCTCCCTGCCTCCTTTTATTCCCCAATGGGGAATATACTCCTAAAAGTCAGAAGTGTCTAAACAAGAGAGAGAAGATACAGTAGCATGGAGAGGAGACAGAGGATCAGAGAGAAAAAGAAGAGGAAACCATAATGTCGTGGTTTATAACTGCTTTCTCATAAATGTTTCAGCAAGTGCAAAGTCTCTGATTAATTTTTATAGTTCCCATTCATTTCTTGCTAATATGGCTAACAGCAGATGCTCATTGAAGCTTATTTCTGGCTGGCATATGACCCTGGCTCCTTTGTTTAGTATCTGATATATGAGGACAATGTCACCAAGCATAGAAGTTCTTGGCTAGCGATTTTATCACCCAAAATAATGTCCGGTTTTTCTGCAACTGTGCTTGCAGAAGATCAACTAGTTGCTGTGGGCCTTTGGCAAAAGCACACAGTTTAAGTTTGGGAACTGTTTATAACCCACTCTAAGGAAAGGACAGCTAGCTATGGACAAAGGAATAAGCATGAACTCTGAGGAAGTAACTGCAGAGATGTTTCCTAGTGTACTTTTATAGTAGACTCAAGATTGCTCAATGATAGGCCTTATGGAAGTGAATTCCTAAAAGCTAACTTAACACATATGTACTCTTTATTTAATCTGTACACACAATTATAATTATCACCTGCCAAGTGGTAGATAAAGGGATGTACCACACACATTTCCCTTCAAGGAGGGACTAGTTGCCCAACTGTGGGCAACATGGTTGGCTGATAGCTTCCAGCCATCATTTCCTAATGGATGGACCTCAGCTGCCAAGAGCCTCCTCACCTGAGGTCACAGCCCAAACAGTGACTGAGTGTGTCTGTGTTTGTTGGGGGGTGGAAGGTGGGGGAGCATAAAGATCCAGCCACTTTGGCTCCATATGCATAAGAACATCTCTGACAGGCCATATTTGCTCCAGACATCCCCTTGTCCTGGCTTAGGTTGGCTCAGGATTTTGGACCCACATGAAAGTTTGCCATCATCCTCTTCCCAAATGTGCTGCTTCTAACTTTCACATATGTTGATCCCTAATGGACAACTTGCACCTCAGACTCTGTCTCAGCATTTTTTTTCTTCTGGAGATTCCGATCTAGAACTCGATATTGTTGTAATTTCTCACTGAGGGACTATTTTGTTTGTTTGTTTTCTTTTTGTTTCTTTTGTTTCCAGAATCTAATCCCTAGGACTCTAAGGTACAGAGTTTGAGACCACCACTGCACTAAGATCAGAATTAGAAGTAGTATGGAATCTCCAACTACTTTGCTAGTATTCAAGGTTAATTCAGTGACAGCAATGTGAGTCTATACAAGATTGAGGGCTGTTCATTTATCAACTTACTGAAAACTTACTTAGTATATGGTGCTGAGAATATAAAGACTGTAGAAACAACGCAAACTTGGATTTCAAGAGGGACACAGTCTAGGAGAACATAAGAGACCAGACAGAGATAGCCATTAAAATAAATGAGAAGAGTATAGGATTGAAGGAAATACAGTAGTCAGAATAAAGACAGAGAGGCAGAGTGGAGAATGGATGGCAGAGGAAAAAGAGAAATTAACGTGAGCTTAGCATCCAAAAATACCACAAAGGAGAACTTTTTCCTCTGATTCAATCTTCATGTTAGTGTTTTGAGGCTAGGTTATATATTTATATTGTATATAAAAGTGAGAAAAATGTGAAAAATAGGGAGGTAAAACCTTCTTCAGTCTCCTTAAAAAGTCTGAATTTCCATCTAATTCAGAACAACATAATTTTTTTATGTATTCTCATTTGCTATTTCTTTTTTAATCTTCCCCTCACTTTTTTTTTTTAACCTCACTCACCATGGATTCCATACTTCCACCCAAATGCATTAGCATTCCTTCGGTTCAGAAGAACCAGCTGTTTACATTTCATCTCTTTGGTCCAGACAGAGGGAACAGTGCAGCCAAACCAGTGAAGTCAGACACTTGGATGCAGTTTGATTTACTGCTGGGATCCTTGTGTCTTATCAAAGTGAATGCTGGCCAATGTCATCTAAGAATACATACAAATTAAGTGTAGATATGTGGACATATCTGAGGAAAAGAGTCAGCAAAACTATAGAACTAAGGAATGTTTAGGTTAGGTTATTACTAAAGGCTTTAATTTTTAGGAGAGTTCAACCTATTGTCTGACTTTTTTCTTTTCAACATACTATGAAAACAGAAGGAGAGGTAATTTTTGTGTTCATTTTTAAATGAGAATACTGAGGTTTGGAGAGGGTAAAAAGTCCATTTTTATAAACTGAACCACTAGTTAGGGAAAAGGCTGAGATCTGTGTCCCATTCTTTTGGGTCTGAGTCTGAGCCTGTGATCTCTTCTCATTAGACCTTGATGAATGTCGTCTAAGACTGCGGAGGGTGAATATTGAGCTGCCAGGACCCCCATTCTTTTTATAACCCATAGAAAACTTGAAAGAAAATAAAGAACTTTGTCCTTAGAAATAAGCCATCTGTTACAGAGCAGAGCAAAACAGCCAGCACTTGTGAGCCTAATAGTGGTTCTGCCAGAGTCTGGCTGGGTGGCCTCTGTTGCAAGCTGTTTAATCTCTAATGCCTGTGATTCAGGAACAATATCAACTGCTTGATAAAGAGTTTGGAGACATCTAGGGCAAAGTAAGTGCAGCAGCAAACTCCATCTTGGCACTGTCCAGGACCAGCTTGGCAAATTCTTTCTCTTTGGGCTACAGATCCTTGAAGGTTTACCACTAGCATGATGCGTGTATTACCAAGAAGAGTATTTATATCATTGAGTTCTTTTTGATTAGTAAGAATGGTCATTCTTACCTCAAAAGAAACATGCATTAAAAGCAGAACTTGTTTTTATTTTTATTTTCCTAACATTTTATCAATCCCTTATAACATACCTCACCAATGTCAAAGACTAATAATAATGCATTTATTTTATTTCTTACTTTCTTTTTTAACTCTTCTTAGCCTCATCTGTCCAAGTTATAAAAATGCTGCTTTGAAATTATTAGAAGACATGATGAATGATTTTGAAAGCTTAAGCTTTCCGTTTTGCCAAATTAATAGAAGAACTCAAAGATAGGCATTTGTGTTAAACATGTTTGATCTATTTCGATGAAGTAACATGCAAAATTGTACCTGTGGATTTTCAGGCATGGTTTTGCCTCAGGGACTTTGCAATTGCTGTTCCTTCTTCCTGAACATCTTTACTGTAGTTATTTATTTCTTGCTCCCTCACTTGCCTTATTTAAGTCTCTCCTAACTACCCAATCTAAGCCTTTAACCTTCGTTAGCATTCTACACTCCCTTTTTATGCTTAATTTTTCCCATAGAAATCACTGAATTCTAACATACTGTATAATTTACTTGTAAGCTAGTGGTGGTAGACTGGAGGGACTGAGAACTTGAATAGACAGTGGATTAGAGTCAGGCAGTCAAGGTGGAAGTTAAGCAAAGGGAATAAGACAGGTACTCAGAGAATATAACTGATACCATAAGATAATATTTTAGTATATTTACCAACATGTCTCTCCTTCCTGAGGCCCTTCCTCTGATATATTACAAAAGGAAAAAAAAAAAAGAGTCAAAGCTCAGCTCTTGAGTGTTAAAATAAACTTTTAAATGTTGTGACAGAGAGTGGTATGAGAGTAAAAGAGATACAAGTTTCAAAAGCCTTGGTTTTGCTTTTCAAAATCCACAGCCCCGAGGAACAGTTATGCACTGAGCAATAGATGGGGAAAAACAAAGTTAGCAAGAGCTAGTTTTTCCCACCTCATCTCGCCTCTGCCACCAGCAAGGTTAAATTTCTTTAGGCTGGATGAGAAAGTTAAAGAGGAAGGAAAGGCTTTAGATACATGAGAAGGGGTCCTGAGTCCACGTTTATCTATCCAGTTGAAACCTTTCTATCAAATCCAGACCTCCAAGTAAGATTGGGAGGACTGACGTAGGATAGATCAGTGCCTTGCCTCCTAGCTGAACTTGGAAGTGGCAGTCAGCCTTGGCCATTTCCCCTCTGCCATGCTGAGGAATAGAGATGGCCAGAAAGATTCTGGTTCACTGTAAGGTAGCCTTATGAATTTCCTATGTCCTGGGCATCCTCAGAACTTTTACCCTGTGCCTGAGAGTGGCATAAATTCAGCCCAAAGAGTGTATAAGCCTTTGTATTCTGAGGAGTGAAGTGTATTAACAGTTTTTTTTTTTTTCTGTATTCTAATGCTTTGTTATCAGGGGCCTTGCAGATCCTGGAGGGACTGTCCTCGGGTTTAATCAGTTCATGGACATAGTAAGCAACTTGCTACTCAAGCTAGCCAGCTGTTCAAATGCATACCAACCAATCAAGAGCCCACACTCCCAACCACCTTCCTTTCTAAAGTCTGACTCTCTAAGCCACTATCCACCTACCCTAATCACTCCATGGCCAGGTACCAGACAACTGGAAACTGGGGAGAGGTTCTGTGCCCCAGAGCTGGCTAGAATTACTCAAACCAGTTAAACTGAACCCTGCCTACCCTTCTTCACTAACGTCTTCCCACAGAAACCACAATGAAATCTCTTGCCCATAGTTTTCATCTTTTCTCTCTCTGTCTCCTGAAGACCCTAGTGCTTCTTCATGTGACCTCGTGGCACATGGTGTGCCTCTTCCTCTTGGAATCTGTGAGTAAACAAACTATCTTTATAATAACAATTACTGATCTGTCGGCCTGACCATACCTAAGTAAGAATAAAACCTATATTAAAACAGGGAGTACATTGAGATCAATAAGTATAAAGCAGAAGGAATGTTAAGGCCAGTGGATGAATCAAGGCAAGGGACTAGTTACTTTCTACCCCTATGTATAGCACTACAGCAGCCTTCCAAAACACAGATAAAACCTAGGAAGGCAGGAAACATCCTTAGTTGATGGAAAAAGCTCTAAAATCAGTGAGATCATCTTGAATGTATTATGACTAAGGTGAGATAAATCTGACTTGGCTATGATTTAGTTTTTACCACCTACCAGAAAGCAGGCCTGAAACAAAAACTAGTTTAAGTTATAGAAAAGGCTCAGTGGTAAAGAATCCGACTGCTAACTCAATAGATGCCAGGGACATAGGTTTGATCCTTGGGTCAGGAAGATCCCCTGGAGGAGGAGGAAATGGCAGTTCACTCCAGTAATCCCCTGGACAGAGGAGACTGTTAGGCTACAGTCCATGGTGTCACAGAGTCAGTCATGACTGACCGACTGAGCACATACACAGGCACAGAAAAGTAAAGGAAGTTATAAATCCTGTATAAATCCTGTGATCTTACAGAATGCAAATTGGATCCTGGGATGGATAGAAGAGAGAGTTGATATAGAAATAAAGAATGAACGGAGTTCATCAAACTAAAGCAGAGTTTGGCAAACTCTATACCCATGGGCCAAGTCCAACCTGTTTTTGTAAATTAAGTTTTGTTGGAATAGAGCTGAATCCATACACACACACACACACACACACACACACACACACACACACACACACACACACACACACACACACACAGTATTTATGGTTGATTTCTACCTAAAAGGTAGACTTGAATAGCTGTGTTAAAGACTATGTGTCCCACAAAGCCTCAAATATTTGCTGCCTGGCCCTTGGCAAAAAAAGTTTGCTCTGAATTGGATTATAATCTCAGCGAGTTCCATTCAGTCACTCCGTCGTATCTGACTCTGAGACCCCACCTACTGCAGAATGCCAGGCTTCCTTGTGCATCACCAGCTCCTGGAACTTTCTCAAACTCATGTCCATCGAGTCGGTGATGCTATCCAACCATCTCATCCACTGTCATTCCCTTCTCCTCCTGCCTTCAATCTTTCCCAGCATCAGGGTCTTTTCCAATGAATCTGTTCTTGCCATCAGGTGGCCAAAATATTGGAGTTTCAGCTTCAGCATCAGTCCTTCCAATGAATATTCAGGACTGATTTCCTTTAGGATTGACTGGTTGGATCTCCTTGCAGTCCAAGGAACTCTCAAGAGTCTTTTCAACACCATGGTTCAAAAGCATCAATTCTTCAGTGTTCAACTTTCTTTATGGTCCAACTCTCACATCCCTACATGACTACTGGAAAAACCATAGCCTTGACTAGATGGACCTTTGTTGGCAAAGTAATGTCTCTGCTTTTTAATATGCTGTCTAGGTTGGTCATAGTTTTTCTTCCAAGGAATAAGTGTCTTTTAATTTCTTGACTGCAGTCACCATCTGCAGTGATTTTGGAGCCCCCCCCAAAAAAAGTCTGTGACTGTTTATATTGTTTCCCCATCCATTTGCCATGAAGGGATGGGACCAGATGCCATGATCTTAGTTTTCTGAATGTTGAGTTTTAAGCCAAATTTTTCTCTCTCCTCTTTCACTTTCATCAAGAGGCTCTTTAGTTCTTCTTCAATTTCTGCCATAAGGAGGGTGTCATTTGCATATCTGAGGTTATTAATATTTCTCCTGGCAATCTTGATTCCAGCTTGTGATTCATCCAGGCTGGCATTTCTCATGATGTACTCTGCATATAAGTTAAATAAGCAGGGTGACAATATATAGCCTTGATGTACTCCTTGCCCAATTTGAAATCAGTCTGTTGTTCCATGTCCAGTTCTAACTGTTGCTTCTTGATCTGCATACAGATTTCTTAGGAGGCAGGTCAGGTAGTCTGGTATTCCTATCTCTTTAAGAATTTTCCACAGTTTGTTGTGATCCACACAGTCAAAGGCTTTGGTACGGTCAATAAAGAAGAAGTAGATGTTTTTCTGGAATTCCCTTGCTTTTTCTATGATCCAACAGATGTTTTCAATCTCTGGTTCTTCTACCTTTTCTAAATCCAGCTTGAATATCTGGAAGTTCTCAGTTCATGTACTGTTGAAGCCTAGCTTGAAAGATTTTGAGCATTATTTTTCTAGCATGTGAGTTGAGTACAACTGTGTGGTAGTTTGAACATTCTTTGATATTGCCTGTCTTTGGGATTGGAATGAAAACTGACCTTTTCCAGTCCTGTGGCCACTGCTGAGTTTTCCAAATTCTGGCATATTGGGTACAGCACTTTAACAGCAATAATCTCAGCAAAGGCTAAATTAATCTTGTGATGGTGGCCTACAGACCTGCAGTTTAAATTTCTCCTACTGAGAATAAGCTTGGCCTCAAAATATAGGGTAGTTAGCCCAGTTGCAGAAGTTCTGAGAAATATAAGGAATAAGAACATGAAATAGGTGGCACATTATTACAGTTGCCCTAGAGCTCCTCATGTGATCCTTTTCATGTGTTGGGTATCTGTTTATATTTGATGATTTGATTTTATATCTGGAAGGTGTATGCTCTGTGCTATCTCTGGGCATATGCCTATGTATAAGTGGTTCTCATAGCTGGGTAATCTTATCCCCTGAGTTTCAATTCTCCAAGGATGAATGCACAGACTAGGAAATCAGGTGGAGTTGATCTTAGCTTTGATTCTGTCATGCTTTGGGAGTGCCTTTTTCAAGTCCCCTAAACCAGTGTTTTTACTAGAGGGGAGGCAATAATTTGTTCCTCCATTCCAGGGGACATTTGGCTATCAGGAGACATTTTTGGTTTTCACAGCTAGAGGCTGGTTGGTAATACAAGCAGGGTTTAGGCAGATGGTACTATAGCTGAATAGAGACCAAAGATGCTGCTAAGCATCCTACAGAGCACAAGATAGCCCCATACAAATGAAATCTTATACTATGTCAAGACCTCCAAGTGACAATAGCACTGCCATTCTCAGTGAAGCACTGTTCATCATAGCCAAGATATGGAAACTACTTAAATGTCTGTTGATGGATGAATGGATTAAAAGATAGAGTATATACATAGAGTAGAATATTATTCAATCTTAAAAAGGAGAAAATCCTTCAGTATGCAACAACATGGATGAAACTTGAGGACATGATGCTAAGTAAAGTAAACCAGTCACACAAAGACAAATACTCCTTGATTCCACTTATATGAGTTATTTAAACTAGCTAAACTCACAGAAGTGAAGAATAGAATGGTCGTTTCCAGGAACTTGGAGAAGGAAGTAGAGTGTTGCTAATTAATGGATATCAAATTTCAGTTATGCAAAATAAATTCTAGAGATCTGTTGTACAATACTGTGCCTATAAATAACAATTGCATATTATACACTTTAAAATCTGCTAAGAAGGCAGGGCTCATGTTAACTCTTCTAATGCAAATTATCTAGCCTACAATGTCAACAGTGCTAAGGCTGACAAAACCTGACTTAAACTTTTTTGGGAATTCAATTTCCCCCATCTACACATGTATCCAACCTCACACCAGTTTTTTTAAGATAAAATGAGATAATGATGTAAAAGTTTGCATATTAACACATAGCAAACATATACTATTCTCATTATTTGTTGTAAATAATGATTTACTATAATAATATTCATTCTTAAAAATTAAATATTCCTGCTAACTTGTTAAATATGCCACAATTTTCTCTTTTACCAGACTATTCCATTTCATTGGAAGTAGTCCTTATAGTCTATACCAAACTCACCTGTTTTCTAATAGTCAGGGAACATGACTCCACTTTACCATTTACCACATAATATTAGTTGTGTATCTTCTTATATATACTATTTCTCTCCTTGAGAATCTGGATTGTACCTCACTTTTGCTGCTAACCTGAAATCAACACTCAGTAAATAGTAGAGTTCAGTTCAGTTCAGTCGCTCAGTCATGTCCGACTCTTTGCGACCCCATGAACCACAGCACACCAGGCCTCTCTGTCCATCACCAGCTCCCAGAGTCCACCCAAAACGCATGTCCATCGAGTCAATGATGCCGTCTAACCATCTCATCCTCTATCGTCCCCTTCTCCTCATGCCCTCAATCTTTCCCAGCATCAGGGTCTTTTCCAATGAGTCAGCTCTTCGCATCAGATGGCCAAAGTATTGGAGTTTCAGCTTCAACATCAGTCCTTCCAATGAACACCCAGGACTGAGCTCCTTTAGGATGGACTGGTTGGATATCCTTGCAATCCAAGGGACTCTCAAGAGTCTTCTCCAACACCACAGTTCAAAAGCATCAATTCTTTGGTGCTCAGCTTTCTTTGTAGTTTCTTTCTCACATCCATACATGACCACTGGAAAAACCATAGCCTTGACTAGACAGACCTTTGTTGGCAAAGTAATGTCTCTGCTTTTTAATATGCTGTCTATGTTTGTCATAACTTTCCTTCCAAGGAGTAAGCGTCTTTTAATGTCATGGCTGAGATAACCCTCTGCAGTGATTTTGGAGCCCCCCAAAATAAATTCAGCCACTGTTTCCACTGTTTCCCCATCTATTTCGCATGAAGTGATGGGACCAGATGCCATGATCTTAGTTTTCTGAACGTTGAGCTTTGAGCCAACTTTTCCACTCTCTTCTTTCACTCTCATCAAGAGGCTCTTTAGTCCTTCTTCACTTTCTTCCATAAGGGTGGTGTCATCTGCATATCTGAGGTTATTGATATTTCTCCCGGCAATCTTGATTCCAGCTTGTGCTTCCTCCAGCCAAGTGTTTCTCATGATGTACTCTGCATATAAGTTAAATAAGCAGGGTGACAATATACAGCCTTGATGTACTCCTTTTTCTATTTGGAACCAGTCTGTTGTTCCATGTCCAGTTCTAACTGTTGCTTCCTGACCTGCAGGCAGGTTTCTCAAGAGGCAGGTCAGGTGGTCTGCTATTCCCATCTCTTTCAAAATTTTCCACAGTTTATGGTGATCCACACAGTCAAAGGCTTTGGCATAGTCAATAAAGTAGAAATAGATGTTTTTCTGGAACTCTCTTGCTTTTTCGATGATCCAGCAGATGTTGGCAGCTTGATCTTTGGTTCCTCTGCCTTTTCTAAAACCAGCTTGAACATCTGGAAGTTCACGGTTCAGGTATTGCTGAAGCCTGACTTGGAGAATTTTGAGCATTACTTTACTAGCGTGTGAGATGACTGCAATTGTGTGGTGGTTTGAGCATTCTTTGGCATTGCCTTTCTTTGGAATTGCAATGAAAACTGACCTTTTGAGTCCTGTGGCCACTGCTGAAATAGTAGAGTAGGTTATTTGAAATGTCCAGTTATAAATGGATGTCAGTTTTTGAAATCATCATGTCACTTAAGAATGCTCTCAGCTGCAAGTCACTGAAAACTTGACTTATATTGTCCCCAAGGAAGGGAGGGATTTAAATGTAGGCTGTTGCAGGCCCAACAGTATCAGACTTGAGATGTCAGCACTAACATCTCTCAGTTCGTTGGCCTTTTCACTTCAGCTGTAGGTATCACCAACCATGCTCAGGGTAGAAAGTAGAGGAAGTAGGGGCATTGCTTAGGCTGCATGTATACTTTAAGTTCAGTAAACAATAACTTTCCTAGAAGCTTCCCTAATTGAATTTTACATACATGTCATGACCTGGAAGTGGAATACAAACTCCTCTCTGCAGAAAAAAAAAAAAAAAAAGACTGGGAAAGTACATGAATTTCCAATCTCTGTATTGGAATGTTCCAGGGACAAGAAGGGTGACAGTGGTTTTGGGAGCCATCCACTCTAGATTCCTTGGGTGGTCAGGGTATAGTAGTCTTTGAAATGAACATGCTTTTCATGAAGCTAATAATTAAAAAGGAGAGTTAGCAGTTAAAATACTTCTAGAAATGAGTGATACTACATTAGGTAAAGATGAAAGCTCCCTCTAATTTTTTATTTCCATTAAATACAAAATGGGTCCCAAAAGGTTAACCATAAAGTATAACAAATACCAAGAGTGCAGAATTGTTCAATTATACTTCTTTAAAAAAGTATCAGCGTGTTTATAATCTTTTATTTTAAATAAATCAGTGATAAAGAGGAAGTAGCAAACCTTTGCCATTGGTAGAATGTGGGGGGAATTCTAGTATATGATCCCTTCTCCCATTTGGAGCTAACACCCCACTGATACAATGTTGAAGGGGAGAGCATCTTTCCTTCCATCATGGAGCCTGAACAGGAAAGATGCTTCTTCTCCCCATGGCTTCATAGCAGGAAGCAAGCAGCTGGAAGACCTGGTCTCCACCAGCTGGACCTTCCTGCCTAAGACTTTGAATTCTTTAATGAAAACACAGAAATAAATTATTCCTGATAGCTGTGAGACTGGCCAGCAGCAGTGGGGCTCTGCAGCTGTGAAAGGCATTCCTTGACAGACAATTTCTGTTAAAATATTGTTTGATATATTTGTTGTGTTCTTTCAAAAAATTCATTTCTTTGTTTAAAACATTTGAAACCAGCTCTAGGTTTGCAAACAAGACCCTTGACTGATAGCATAACTATTGGTAGATAAGCATATTTCTGCTTACAAAGTTAAGGTCAAATAGAGTTTATGAAGTTGTATGACAAAAATAGGCTTACATCATATTTTTTCCTACTTGAAAACTTAAGGTAAGATTGTTAATAATATGTGGACAAAAGGCCACAGATAGAGAAATAGGAATATAAATAGTCTCCAATCTGGCATTTTCGAATTGAGGCTTGTATAGTGTGAACAAAACAAACTCCTGCTGTTTCAACAAATTCTCAGAAAATTTTCACCCTTAATTCCTTATCCAGCAGCGGGTTTGTCTATTAACCAAACTCATACACAAAATGTATTTCCTTGGTTTCTTCCATTATATTTTTCCTTTGTTATTACTGGTTGAGAAGTTAATGAGAACAAACTCTCCTATCCAACCATAGCAAGTACATAAAACCAAAAAGAGCAGTTTTGATAAAGCTAGTATAGATGAAGCTAGGACTTCATGAATCAGAGCTAACACACACAGTGATAATGGAAACATCTTATCCACATCTGCTTTGCTCACATATAGTTATTTAGATAACAAATAACACATTCCTGGATAGGGAGACTCTGATTTGATTTCAATCTCATAGTCCAAGTAAATATAAAATGCTGTCAACCCAGCAGACATAAATCTCTACTATCTCATTTTTATCGCAGTCTCTGCATTGGGAAAAATATAAGTGAAAAGGCATTTTCTCCTACTTTGTTTAGTACACAATTACATGGTTTAAAGAAGATAAAAATTTCAAATTGTTAGAACTATAGCATTGCTCAAATGATTCTGTTAGAAACTAAAGCATCCCCCTTCCCACAAATGTAGGCACAGGGGGAAAAAAACCAAAGAAACAGTAGGAATGAAAAATGTTAATTGTTTCATGTTCTTCTATTTTTGGTCTTAATGACCACAGGCTGTGTGCCACTGAGTAAAATACTCATTTGGAGAAAAAGACTACTGCATGACATATTTCAATTAAGGACAATTTAAACTAATTCTAAGAAAACTCTTACATACTGTACTTGCCATAAACTAAGCAATCCACTTAGGAACCAAATGAACGTGTGTGAGCCATGTGGGTAAATTATGATTTCCCTGGGGATCCTGGTCTTACTTTTCCTTGTCCTTGTAGGATTAAATAACTGTTGTGACATAGATATTAACAAATGACTATAGCAGTCTGATCAGGCCTTTGGGTTCAAAGAAATGCTATTGCTGTGAAAATACTTAGGTATCTGAGTAGCAGGAAGTGTCCATGGGTCTGTCTGCTAACTTGTTCATCACTGCCCAGTTGCTGATCTCTGCTAACCTGTCTGTCTCACATGAGCACCTGTGAATGACCTTGGCCCGAGGAGCAAAGCTCTTCACTTAATCAGTTGCCCCATGCCAGATTTTCAGTCACCTCTTCTCTTTTCTCTGCCATAAATTCATCTATTTTTTTAAACCTTCCCAGAGTACATCCTGTCCATTCACATTGTTCCCTTGGAATATCTTTGCTTACATCAGTAGTGGGTGGAGGAGAAGTCCTGATATTATTTTATGAATGTATCTTGAGGCTGTTTTTTCCAATGAATGGGAAATTCCTTCAGCACAGGGCCCATCGCCTCCCTTCTTCATTTCTCAGGGTGACACAGCAGGAATATGGATAATATAGCCTATTAGGGAAAAGTAATTTTTCTAAGACAACCATTCCTACTTTCTCGTTTTCCAAAGTCTTAGCCAGATTGCTCCCTGCTATTTGATGAGAAGTATTCCCTCCTCCATCTCTCTGCATATCTTCTCACATACCAGAAAAATAAACAACTCTGACAGGCATCTGGGACTATTTGCACTTGGAGGTTTCCAACTGGTAACAGAGAGATTCAAACCAATTCTTGTCTCTAATCCTGGTAAAGCATTAAGCACAAATTCAATTGTTCTTTTTAATTGTGTGTTTCTATGTGTAACAGCCATAAGGGTTGGATCCATGTTTTTTGTTTACCTTTGTATCAAAAACATTAGCCTAGAAGTTAGTGTGTTGTAGACCCTGCCTGTTCATATATTGAGCAAATAGATGTAAGCATTCACTAAGTGCTGACACTTGTCAAGGTGCTGGGAAGACAGTAGTGGACAAAAGACATATATTTCTGACTTCTTGGGCTTAGAGTCTGACTTATAAAAGAGTAAGCGCTAAGACTGAGCAATGCTTACTCTGTGCCTGATACTTTTTTAGGAACATTACATATATCTTTGACTTTTAATTTCATACTAACCAGCCAGTGAGATACTATTAAACTGAGATGCTTTGTTGAATAAATAATACGTATATAGCAAATGTTATAATATATTTTACTATACCGTAATAAGTGATGTAACATATATACATAAATGCACACTGTTAACATATAACATATAGCGTATGATATACATAATACATATAAAATGTATATTTATGTATGTGTAAATATGCACATATAAAACAAATGCTTATGTACAGATACACAGTGTATAACACTGAAGGAAATAATACTGCTCTAATATGTTTGATGGCTGAAGTATGCTGGGCTATTCCTTCATCTTCATCCACCTTCCCCACATCTCCCAAAGCACCTCCTCAGAGCTCAGTTAAAAGCCCGCATCTAGCCCTGGATTTTCACTTATATGTGAACATGCTGAGATTCAGAGAGAGAAAGTGACTTGTTTAAGGTCTCAAAACTAAATAATGGCTGAGCCAAGGTTAGAAATCTGATTTTCAGGTGCAAAAACTGAAGTTCAGTGATTTTGTCACTTGTTCAGAGTTCACAGGCAGTAAGTGATAAAACTACAGTTAAATTATGATTTGCCCTATTCTTCCCTGTGTTCATTTCAATAAGCCCAGACACGTTGGCCTTAACTTTCCTTTACAGGTATATTCCTGGCATCCCTCAGTCCAGAGTCTACTCTGGCCTCAGTTTCAGTTCAGTTCAGTTGCTCGATTGTGTCCAACTCTTTGTGACCCCATGAACTGCAGCATGCCAGGCTTCCCTATCTGTCACCAACTCCCAGAGCTTGCTCAAACTCATGTCCATCAAGTTAGTGATGCCATCCAACCATCTCATCCTCTGTCGACCTCTTCTTCTCCTGTCCTCAATCTTTCAAAGCATCAGGGTCTTTTCCAGTTAGTCAGTTCTTGCCATCAGGTAGCCAAAATATTGGAGTTTCAGCTTCAGCATCAGTCCTTCCAATGAATATTCAGGACTGATTTCTTTTAGGATTGACTGGTTGGCTCTCCTTGCAGTCCAAGGGACCTTTAAGAGTCTTCTCTAATACCGCATTTCAAAAGCACCAATTCTTTAGCGCTCAGCTTTCTTTATAGTCCAACTCTCACATCCATGCATGACTATTGGAAAAACAATAGCTTTGACTAGATGGACCATTGTTGGCCAAGTAATGTCTCTGCTTTTTAATATGCTGTCTAGGTTGGTCATAGCTTTTTCTTCCAAGGAGCAAGTATCTTTTAATTGCATGGCTGCAGCCACCATCTGCAGTGATTTTGGAGCCCAAGAAAAGAAAGTCTGACACTGTTTCCACTGTTTCCCCATCTATTTGCCATGAAGTGATGGGACCAGATGCCATGATCTTAGTTTTCTGAATGTTGAGCTTTAAGCCAACTTTTTCACTCTCCCCTTTCACTTTCATCAAGAGGCTTTTTAGTTCCCCTCCACTTTCTGTCATAATGGTGGTGTCATCTGCATATCTAAGGTTATTGATATTTCTCCCAGCAATCTTGATTCCAGCTTGTGCTTCATCCAGGCTGGCATTCACAAGAGTACAGCTTGTGATGCACTCTGCATTTAAGTTAAATAAGCAGGATGAGGTGACAATATACAGCTCTGACATACTCCTTTCCCAGTTTGGAACCAGTTCATTGTTCCAGGTCTGGTTCTGCCTGTTGCTTTTTGACCTGCATACAGGTCCACACAGTCAAAGGCTTTGGCATGGTCAATAAAGCAGAAATAGATGTTTTTCTGGAATTATTTTGCTTTTTCTGTGATCCAACAGATGTTTGCAATTTGAGTCTAGTTCTTCTGCCTTTTCTAAATCCAGCTTGTACATCTTGAAGTTCTCAGTTCATATACTGTTGAAGCCTAGCTTGAAGGATTTTGAGCATTACTTTGCTAGTGCAAGAGATGAGTACAATTGTGTGGTAGTTTGAACATTCTTTGGTATTGCCTGTCTTTGGGATTGGAATGAAAACTGACCTTTTCCAGTCCTGTGGCCACTGCTGAGTTTTCCAAATTTTATGGCATATTGAGTTCAGCACTTTCACAGTATCATCTTTTAGGATTTGAAATAGCTCAACTGGAATTCCATCACCTCCACTACCTTTGTTTGTAGTGATGCTTCCAAGACCCACTTGACTTCACATTCCAGGATTTCTGGCTCTATATGAGTGATTACACCATCTTGGTTATCTGGGTCATTAAGATATTTTTGTATAGGTCTGTGTATTCTTACCACCTCTTCTTAATATATTCAGCTTCTGATATGTCCATACCATTTCTGTCCTTTATTGTGCCCATCTTTGTATGAAATATTCCCTTTGTATCTCTAATTTTCTTGAAGAGATCTCTCATCTTTCCCATTCTATTATTTTCCTCTATTTCTTTGCATTGATCACTTAGGAAGGCTTTCTTATCTCTCTTTGCTATTCTTTGGATCTAGTTTGTCATCTCCTAAATAGACTGGCAACAATAAGTACCAATATCTCCTGTTTTGTTCTTCTTTCTCAAGGTTCTTTTGGGTATTTGGCCTTTTTGCTTCTGTACAAATTTTAGAACTATTTACTCCAGTTCTATGAAAAATTCTGTTGATATTTTGATAGGAATTTCATTGAATTTTTAGATATTCTTACATAGTATGGACATTTTAACAATATTAATTTTTTAATCTATGAGCATTTCATATCTTTCTGTTTGTTTTTGGTGTCTTTGTTTTTTTTCATCAGTGTCTTAGAGATTTTCCAATATGGGTCTTTTACCTCCTTTGTTAGATTTATTCTTAGGTGTTTGGTCATTTTTTATTTAATTGTAAATGGGATTACACTCTTAATTTCTCTTTCTTCTAGTTCATTTTTAGTATAGGAAATGCAATAGATTTCTGTGTATTAATGTTTTTATCTTGCAACTTTATTGAATTCATTAATGAGTTCTAATATTTTTTTGTTAGTGTCTTTGGGATTTTCTATATAGTATCATGTCATCTGCAAATAGTGTCAGTTTTGCTTCTTCCATTCCAATTTGAATTCCTTTTATTTCTTTTTCTTGCCTAATTGCTGTGACTAAGGGCCCTGCATTTTCATTTTGCACTGAACTCTGAAACTTCTTGATATGTAGCCACTCCTGCATGTGTTTCTTCATGTGATATGTTATGCAGATGACTATTACAGTAGGTAACACACTGAGAAACAGTTTGTCTCCTCTAATGGATTATGAGCTCCTTGAAGCCCGGGACTTGTCTTATTTAGTATTGTATCCTCAGCACCAGTGAACCAGTGATGAAGTCCAAGGCCCAGGAATATCCTTCTCTCTGTTCCATAATAGTCTCCTAATTTGGAGAAAATGTTTGACCTCTAGGAAAGTGCTTGGCCTCTAGGCAGTTTGAATATTTACTCCAGGACAAGGGTCCTTACCTTCCCAATGTTGAAACTATTAGCACTCATATTGCAGAAACACATAGAAGGCATATACCTCTTTCTCCTGCTTTGATTGGTTTCCAAAATATGTATGCTGAGAAAGATAGGAAGCATTTTATAGTTGCATAGATGAGGTGAAAATGTTTTGAAGCAAAAGAAACTGATTTGTTCCACTGAGTGGTGATAACATTGTGGTATAATCATATCGACATCTTTAACCAGTGCTATTCCTGAAGATTATGGTTGAGCAAAAGTTACAGTGACCTGCACAAGACTTATCTAAAATTAGACTTTTATAAATAAGTCCCCTTTGCTATATAATTAACAAATTGGTATCTGCTCATTTTCCCCATTGTTTAGTACATAGAGGTTTCACATTACATTTAGAAGTAGAAAGAGGGACTGAAAGAGGTAAACTAGAGTTAGAAGAAAGAACAGATTGGAAGGCAGAGTTGTGATCACAGTGCTGTTGTCAGCTTGGCCTTATGAATAATCCCAGACAAGAAAGAAGAGTCCAAATTGAGTAATAGTGATGATGGCAAGGTCAGCCTGATAGAGGACACAGCACTTAGTAAGCTTCAAGGATCTTGTTAGCTGAGCATCTACACCTCAGTGTGATGAGTATTACATAGAGATTCAGCTGCACTGTAATTTGTTTCAGGCCTATACTAGGACCTGGGAACAGAGAGATAAGAAAAACATAGGCTTGGTGCTCAGAAAGCTGTAGTATGGTTAAGAGTAGGTGGTTAAGAGCTGAGAGACTGGGGATAAACTATTGGTTTCAAAACTCACTTGGCCACTTTCTGGCTGAGAAATCTAGTCCTAGTTATTTAACCACTCTGTGCTTCAGTTTCCTCATCTATATGATTGAATAGATCATATTACTACAAAAATTTCCTGTGAGGATTGATAAAAATACATAAAAGTGACTTAGAATAAAATGCTAACAACATATAAACAATACAGAAATATGCTGAGTCAGGTGTAATCTGGGAAGGAAGACATATGTTACAAGAGGACCTTAACATGAGAGGTTGAAGCCAAATTCCTGAAGCCTAGAGTGACACACTATTAATAACAAACACCAAACTTAGGTTTAGCAGTGATGACTGTGGGTCACATAATTATGACACAAAATAGATACCTTCGTAGACTTAATCTCTGGAAGCTTTCAAATCACATATGATGTGCTTTTAGCAAAGGGCATAGTTACAGAAGACTGTTACATGTGCACTTGGCAGTAGGGAGGGATTTCTCTTACTCTCATATCACCTTGTGACATTTTCTATTTCAGTGAATATCAGTAGATACCAAAGGTCTAAAACAGAAAAAGGAGGGAATTGTCATTACTGAATGTCTTCACTGGTTCCCTAATGTCTTACAGTGTCTTGCAGCTACACTGTGACAAGGACCATGTCCTAGAAGCAGCTTTAGTCTCCGTACCACTATGGAGAGGGATCACCCTGGCTAGACCAGTTTCTGCCAAAAGATGAGGAATGCAGACAGCAGACAGAGGGCTGTTAAAATATTTCTGTTGTTTATGAGTTAATCTGAACTGTTCACAAATGAAAATGCTGTTGGTCTTCTGAGTCTAGTTTTTCTTTCTCATCTCTTCTTTCCTTTTCAAGACAGCCAGCTTCCCAATGAAATTCACATCCTAGATAAGACCCTTGCTGCACAGGCAAGATAGCTGACATCAAGGCTCATGGACGATGTAAGTTATGACCAAATCAAAACCGCTTCTCCGGGTCCTGTCTGACAGAGATATGACATTTATATTAATATTTGGCTAAGTTTCTCAATTAGTGATTGATGAGCTGAAGCTCATCTTCATAGTGAGGTGATGTAATTTTCCCTCTTTAGATGATGTTTGCATTGTAAATCTTTTTGAGGGCAGGAATGCTACATTCTCGCCATGTAATACTATCACAAAGCAGACCTATCGTGAGAGGAAGATTTTTTTTTTTTTTAGACAGAATCTGAGAAATAGTGCATTTCATATAAAAATAGTGCATTTCATATAACATTTTGAAGCAGATTGAGCAGAAGACTGCCAGAGAATTAGTTACTGCAGGAGTGGGAAGTGATTAACTCTGCGGGCCCTTTCAAGTCCACAAGGTTCCTTGCATCAAGGTGTGGCTGTAACATGGTAAATATAGTAACAGGGAGCCATGGACTCTCAGATCATACTGGCTTTGTAAATATTAGATATTCTTTTTCTATAGAGTCTCATGATTTCCTCAGATGGATCTCATTTGATTATTTATCCTAAAATAATTTCTATTTAAAGTCAACTTCAAAACTCAAAGATTTTCACTTTGGCCACCTTAAACCCATTTTAATGTGTCAGAATTCTAAGCAGAGAGTCACTGCTTGGGAGAAAAAAAATCCTTAAATTTCTTTAACAAGAGATAGATCCAATTTTTACTCAACTCGGGAAAAAACGCATTATCTGTTTCCCTTGATTAAATTTTCTTTTAATTCAAATCTTAAAAATAGAATTTATATTGCTGGGCTTGAAAACATTTTCTAGATTGTCTCTGTACCATTTATATATGTTACTGCACTGTTTGCATGGCTACAGAAGTGATCTGTTCTCTCTTTGGGTTTTCTCCCTACTTTAGCTTCAGCCAAAAATGAAGTGTTAATCCCACATTTGGGCAGACATCTTTCCTGCTCCTAAGAAACTCAACTGCCAGCCTGTATTATTGGAGAGCTTTTAAAATGTGTCTCTACAGGCACAGGCTACAGAGTGGAAAATGGATTGTGGAAATCTAGGAATATCAGGACTGTCTTCCTCTCAAAATTTGCATGTACATGTCTTTTAAGCAAAGATGAGGAAGGACCCTTTTCTCAGCTCCCTACCAACATTATGCTTAAATCATGGTGAACATTTGTCTGCCACTACCTTAAAGTAATATCTTCAACAACAAACCACAGTGTGTGTGTGTGTTTTCAGCAAAATGTAGCTGCTCAACTTCATATAGCTTTAGGTCCAAAGCAACCTTCCTGTACACCTTCCTCCCCTTCCTCATTGATTTCACATATTTGGATTTTCAAATGAAAGGGAAAAATTCTACACAATCAAAAGTGAAGCTCAAGTCTTACAGAAATGACATAAGACCACCCAAATAATCACATGCAGAAGCTGTTAACTCAGAACTCGCTGAAGCAATTAGCTGCCACTATTTGTGTTTGACAATGACTCAAAGGCAAGTAAGAGGATGGGAAAGATTTCAAGTGAAAAAAAGAGGTTTCAGGTATGCTCTGATTGGAGTTTGTTGGTATGTAAAACTGGAGACAGCTAACATGGTGTCTCATGGGATTGTTTGGGGAGCATGTTTGACTTTCTTTGGTTGATCCTGGGACAGAATGATGAGGGGTAGAGGAGGGACAGCAAAGTTGAAAGTCCATGACCAAGTTTTTACTATTCTGGACCAATTACTAGAGACATTGTGGGTTGACTTCCTGGGCTTCTTATTTGGGTCAGAGTTTATGTCATAGGTGGCCTGGCAATTGTCCACCTCTGTATTCAGTCTCTCAGTCTAGGTAAAGGACTCACCTGACAGTGAAGGTGTAGTGCTGTGCTGTCCAGTACAGTAACCTCTAGTTTTGTATAGTACTGAGCATTTGAAATGTCGTTAATCTGAAAAGAAATGTGCTGTAAATGTACAATGCACACTGAGTTTCAGAGCCTTCTTATGAAAAAAGAGAAAAATAACATTAATGATGTTTTAATATTGAGCAGGTGTTAAATGACAATAATGGGGATACATTAGGTTGAATGAAATATATTACTAAGATTAATTTCACCTCTTTCTTTTTACTTTTTTTATAGTGCCCAGGAGAAAATAAATTAAATACCATATGTGGGTCACATTTGTGGCTCGCACTGTATTCCTCTTGGGCAGTACTGAAATAGAGGGTTGATGTATTAAAGTCTCAGGAGTGAAGGTGGTGTTTTCCCTGAGAATCCTTTACAAATGCTATATATTATACATTTTCCGTACCCAGGACAGAGCAGTTCATAATGAGATGGCCCTTTTTTGACTCAGGCTGCTGCTGCTGCTAAGTGGCTTCAGTCGTGTCCAACTCTCTGCGACCCCATATACAGAAGCCCACCAGGCTCCCCCATCCCTGGGATTCTCCAGTCAAGAACACTGGAGTGGGTTGCCATTTCCTTCTCCAATCCATGAAAGTGAAAAGTGAAAATGAAGTCGCTCAGTTGGGTCCAAATCTTAGCGACTCCATGGACGGAAAATCCTCCGTCCATGGAATTTTCCAGGCAAGAGTACTGGAGTGGGGTGCCATTGGAGAAAAGACTCACCTGTTCAAAATATTACTACTAAAAATTTTCATAGGATTGGTTCTACATATCTTTGACGGAAGGCTGCATTTTGGTTTAGGCAATCCTTTAAAGGTACTTTTTGATTATGTAAATATCAAATAATACAAGAGATGAATTGAATGGATGAATCCCTAACTGGTATTAAAAACTGAAATAGTTGCTTTTCTAAACTGAGGAGATTATTGTGGTGTTAACATTTTTCTCTTTTCTAAAGAAAGAAGCTAGCAAGCAAACATAATAAGCAGAGCCTGGGGTTCAGGAAGGAGATAGCTGAGCAGAGCGCACTGTCTTTATTTCTGAGGATGAGGGTGGCCTAGGAGTAGAGAGTGGCTATCATTTGAGAGCTAAGGAGGAAGCCGGCTCTCAGGGACCCCTTACAGTGGAATTTGAGGAGAAGTAATGTCTAATAACCAGTCTTAAACTCTTCTCTTTTTCTCCCTTGTAACTTCTTTTCTTTTCTTTTAATATCCTCAAGTCTGTAACAAAGTCAGACATTAGAGTTGGTTTGGCACTTCCTCAGGGCAACGGAAGGAAGGACCACATCCACATTTAGGGTGGATGAAGCACGTGCATCAAATCCTTCACTTTCATCCTCCTCCTTTGTAGTGCTGTTTGTTTAGACACAAGCATTTAAAAGAAGACATCCCACTTTAATACCGTAAAACTATTACCCACTATTGTCTTTTTGAATCTTTCTTTTGTTGGCTCAAGAATGCAGAACTGTAGCCAGCCTCAAAGGGTGCATACTATTGAAAGGGTTACTGAAGATTAAAAATAGCATGGCAGTTTATCTTGGGCTGCTGGGTATTGGTTTACTTTTCTCACAAAAACAGGCTTTAATTACAGAGCAAAGAATAAACTGGACTTGATTGCTCCTCCAAAAGACTGACATTTCAGTCTCTCCCACAAAATACTTATTGATGTTGATGTACTAGAAAGAGAAGAGTCAGAATACAAAGGAGCTTTGTGTTGCCAGCAGTTGGGAAAGCATCTTTTGTCTTCCCAACTTAGTCGTTTTGCTATGGAAGTCAGTGTGGGAGAATAAATATCAAACAGAACATTGTCATTTTCAGAATCTCTTTTGTGACTGTACTTTAGAAAACACCCACAGTAAGACAATTGAAGTGGTTTTTTTTTTTTTTTTTTTTTGAGCTGCTAGAAGAAAAGGAAACAAAAACTGACCGAATCCCAAATTCATGCTTAGGAAAAGATATTATTTATAATAATTATACTTCATTTTCCACACATGTTGAAAGACAGAAGATCAAATATTCAAAAAGGAGAGGAAAAAGCCTCATTCAGAATAATTGGTGACACATAAATGCCTTTGTGAATGCAGTTTGGGTTTAATTAAAATGCATATGCAATGATACATTCCAAAAGAAGAGACAGTACCAGATATTCAGAACTAAAGGTGTTGGGCTCTTTTTCCCACCCCAGCAAGGGGCTTCATAACATACCTTAGAAAAACATTCCTTGCAAGTAGGTAAACAGCTGCTATTAGCTAGATAAAGAAGGTAGACCACAGTGGATAGTGTGTAAATAGAAAGAAATCCATCTGAAAACAACTCTTAAGAACACAAGTAAAGGGATGTCATTAGGAGTGACCATCAGATGGGCAGTGCAGATAGATTTTGATGAAGAAATACACATAGCTAGAAATATTTTCTGATGTGTATGACGAACTCCAGCCTCTCAGGTTATTGGCTAGTGCTCTTACTTTTTTCTGAATTGTCTCAGCAAGTTCCAATAAGATGGAGTGAAGAGAGAGAGAGAGAAATAGACAATATTTTTCATTGATTCCAGAGAATACAAAAGCAAGAAGTTTTATTTAAATATTATTTTCCAAAATGAGAAGAAAGTGAAACCAGACTGGATATTTAAGAAAATAAAAAGGTGATGTGAAATATCTCTAAAGTCCACAGGATCTCTTACCATTCCACAAGAGAGTGTGACATTTGTAGGGAGATAAGAGGACTCCAAAACAAGATTTCACTCACAGTCAGCTTAAACTAGTTCTTGGCATCTTTAAATCCTCATCATTCTCAAGTATGCAGAAGGAATGCTTTAAATAACTCATGAAAATGGCAAAGTAGAGTTGTAGATTTCAAAACATTTCAGTGAGAAGCAACCCAAACGAACAGCATCAAAATCATCATTCTCAAGCAGTATCTCCCTCATCCCCCGCCCCGATCTGTGGCAATATGCTTGGATACAACCCAAAGCAAATGGGACACATGTACTCCTGCCTTTTAAAGACTGCACCAATTATTATTTCTTTTTAAGTTGTGGTACTAAGTCAAGTGTCCTTTTATGGACTGGTAAAATGAAACTCTGAAGATAAATAAAATTATTTTTACAAATAGTAGGACAGTGGCAATACTTCCAAGATATTCAATGGTAAGACCCAATTTAATGACAAATTTTAATAAGAATCTCAGTAGTGCTAGAACTTTGTTCAACTAATTATTAATCTGTAAGACATTTTAGTTACTCAGCATGCACTTCAGAGATATTATTTATTTAAAGGTAGGTTAAAAAACGAAACAAATTATTGAGATAACAGGTTCACTGCTTTAGAGTAAATTGAGAAAATGGCTATAATCCAAAGTAGTATTGATTATCCAGCTTTTCCTAGGTGAACTGATCTCAGAAAATGTGACTCCCAGATTCTGTCTGTCTTTATAACAGAATTAAGTGGATGAACCCGAGGCTCTATTGTAAGTGAGATATCTATGAAGGAAAGTCAGAACTAACTCATTCTGGGAAGGTAAGTAGAATGCTCACTTTCTGGAATAGCACTATTTATTTGTCTGAATTCACAGATGCTGTGGTATGTTACAATTACTCAACTCCCTAGGTTATAGTGGCTCAAATTCTGCCACTGACATTTTAACCTGTGCCCCAACTGTTTTATTTGTCATTTTGCCACCTGCGCACTCAGACCAGAACAGAGGGGATGGCTATAAGCCATAATATTGATGGCTGAGGTCAAAAAAGTCATGAAATTCCATTGGGCTGCTAGTGGGAAGAGTTCCTATCTCTGAATTCATCTCAAGGCAATAGCTATCTTCTAATGAAGAGTTTTAACTGCACCATTAAAATATACAGTTTCCTGCAATAGACTTATTTATGCTGCCAGTCACTGTCTCAATGAATGTGATCTCTTTTCACCTCTAAGTCAAATTTACTGCTTGAGAAGGCATATTTGTTATAATTCCTTGAACTTTGTGTATTTAAGCTTGTGACCTAATCAATAGATTATAGATGCTTAGATGAGATACCTGATCAGATTAGAGCAAAACAATTTCATTTTGATTCAATATTATATAATTTGTATCAACATTTTTTTTATAATATGTGGTGCATGGAGAAAAATATAAGGAGAGAGCTGATTAGGAAAACCTTATTTTGACTAGTATCTTAAATCTTATGTATGATGTTTTAGAATATATATACCTCTAATATGAAAAAAGATCTTAGAGTCTGATCAAAATATGAAAACATTGGTTTCTCATATAAGACTATCTAGCAAAGTTGCCTCAGTTGTAACACATACAGTAAGCATGAGGTAAGTGAAATTCATCCTCTACACTATCTTAAGGGCCTATACTAAAATCCAGTAATTAGAACTTCCTAGTAGCAATAAACATTACAACTGCTCCTTGTTAGATATAGTTTTGTTTTTCCCCAGAAAAATATAGAAAGGTATTTTGTAAAAGAGGCAGTTATGATGGAGGTCTTTATTACTTTGATGGTCTTGAGCATAGTTCCTTACCTCACTGTACCTCAACTTCCATTAACTATAATATAAAGCAAAGGAAACTGTTCAGTTGGTCTCTGAGTTTCCTTTTAGCATTGAGAACCCTTGATTCAAAGACATTCTGAGTTTCCAAAATAGCATCATACTGCAGAGAAAACAATAAGCATATTTAAGGTATTAAAATAACACTAATGTTTTGTCTCCTTGTGACTTGGCTACTGTCTCTGACAGTGGATGCATGGCATTCTGTATGTATATCATAGATAACTTCTAAATTGCTACTTCCTGTGACAGAAAATGGAATCTCTTAAGGCTATCTTTGAATCAAATTATTTATCCTTGGTAAATAAAAGCGAGCTAGGTATATAGATGCTTATTCTTTGCCAGAATTAGGTATCAAATTTGTCTTTTGATGAAAAGTCAGTGGTCTAGGAACTGGTTCTGCATCCATAGGCTAAACTTATTGTTTTGTTTCAGTGATACTTTGTACCCTGAGTTACCACTGAGATTATTCTGTATTTGGAATACTTATCAATATACTAATTGCATATAAAATCATGCTGAGACTGTGCAAAGATTTCAACATAGACTAATTTCTATTTCACTGCATGATTTTTCCCTTTTTGGTAAAATTCTGTGAAGATTCTAAATTGTCTCTACCTCCTACAGCAGAGTTAGCATGTGTTCATGAGGATAGAAACGAGCCCATCCCTAAACCTCCCCTTCAAACCTAATAAATATCAGAGCCAAACTGAAGTTAGCTGAGGTTTAGTGATAAAGGGACTGACTGAGACAATCAGTTTGTGTTTGTTGTAAGAAGCAAGTCAAGTGTAATTCTCTGAATGGTATACTGGCTAGAAAATAAGTAGCTAGTTTTCTGGAAATTGCAAGCAGGTCTGCATTTGCAAAGCCTACAATGGGAAAGGGAATGAATAGATTTTTTAATAACACTCTTAAATGACCATTTCTGCACAACACACCTAATGCCATTAACTTAATCCAAGGAAGACTGATATTTCTACCTTAAGCAAGCTATACATATTGGCAAAACTCTTCTTGGAGTTACGGCATTTTTTACCCCTTTTGAAAAAGGAAAGAAAAAAGCAACCTACTAGTTATACTCTAGGAGAATAAATCATGATCTGATTACATAGTTTAGCTGGCAAATTAATTTGTGAATTTTCCAACATTTATAAAGCACATGTGTTGAAGTGCTGAACTCCTGCCCCTGCTGAAGCTTTTAAGACCCTGTTGAGACACACAGATACAGAGAGAAAATAGGTAGAATAATGAGAAGCATTTTCATGATATTTAGTGATATTTGCTCTCAGAATTCTATTAATTTAAGAGAATGACTTGCAACTGTTACTGCATTAAGAAACTTGGCAAGCACTAGAGTATAATTATTTCTGCTATCACACTGACATACACAAAAGAAAGAAAACCATTCACGGAATGTGTGTATGTATTTATGGCTCTTCTTATTTATGTTATTGTGATTTACAGTTTCCAGAAATTGCCTCCTTCCTTTCTCCATGATGGAGAAGGAAGTATACACACATGGCATTGCATTTCTGACAATTGCCATTCCTCAAAAGAGCCAGTTCTAAATAGGACATGCTAATTCCTAGGAAAGCTGTTAATGAAGTCTTAGCATCTGCCTTATGGATATCTGAAAGTTATAGCTTTTCCATGGCAGTATTCACCAGTGTTTGCTCGGTGGCTACGCAGGACAGTTCTTCACTGTATGAGATTGTCCAGAGCATTGCAACCACTTCCCATATCTAACTCCATATCTACTAAATGCTAAGAATCATTGTGTCTTCATATCTAAACACTTTTGATTAATCTCCATTTGAAGATCACTGCAAATAGATAACACTTCAAGAATGACCCTCAGGTTACCCTGGGATGATCTGAGGAAGGGCTGCTATACTAAGCTTTCTCTTTTTTAATAGAAGTATTGGCTCAGCAATAAAGAATCTGCCTACAATTCAGGAGACATGGTTTTTATCCCTGGTTTGGGAAGATACCCTGGAGGAGAGCATAGCAACCCACTCTAGTATTCTTGCTTGGGAAATCCCAAGAGGAGCCTGGTGGGCTATAGTCCATGGGGTCACAAGAATCAGACAATGACTTAGCAACTAAACGACCACCACCACCACCACCACCACCACCACATGTTTGATTTACAATGCTTTATCGGTTTCAGCATATCATGTACGGCATAGTGATTCAGTATTTTTTCAGATTATGATCTATTTTAGGTTATTGCAAGATAATAGGTACACCTCCCTGTGCTATACAGTATATCCTTGTTGTTTATCTATTTTATATGTAGTAGTTTGTATCTATTAATCCCATACCCCTATGTCCCTCTCTTCTTTCCTCTCTGCTTTGGTAACCACAAGGTTGTTTTCTGTATCTGTGAGTTTGTTTCTGTTTTGCATATATATTCACTTGTATTATTTTTTAGATTCCACATATAAATGATATCATATAGTATTTGGCTTTCTTTGTCTGACTTATTTCATTAAGCATAATATCTCTAGGTACATCCACCGTGCTGCAAATGGCAATATTTCATTCCTTTTTATGACTGCGTAAAATTCCATTGCCTCTAATAATTATGTAGAATGTGGAAAACTCAAAATGCCTCCTCTCCCTAGGGCCTTATGTAATATGCCTTATATTTTTAAAAGTAATTGCTCTTTGCCTGATGGGATGTAACTAAGTTAAAAAAAAAGTAAAACAAAAATAGCACTTATCTTCACTGGCCCTGCTGGTTGAATCATCGTACCTTGCTATGCCCAAAGGACTTCCCTAAGAAGGGTAAGATTGAAGAGTTAGTCCCAGAACATCTAATCATCAGGACACAGTTGTGTATTGTCCTGAGGACAAAGAAAGGCTAATGTGATCACTCCACTCCAAAAGGATTTTTTGGAAACTGAATCAATAAGCCATAAGTTAATAAGAAAGTTAACTAAAGGACACATGGAGATAGGAATCAGTGTAAGCTCAACTCAGTTCAGCAAACTGAATTGATAACTAGCAAAATGTTAGGGTTTTTTCCTGGAAGATAACCAATGATTTAATTCTGCTTCTACATTTTTCCACTGCTTTTTGAAATTTGGGATATTTTTTTAAGGAAAAAAATGATTCAGATAATCTTACTTTTTTTCTTTTTAAAGGCAAAATGCCACATGCAGCACATCAGCTAGATGTGTCTGGAGTCTTGAAAGTTTGATCACTATGCATTCCTCATACAAATGGACCTTGAGAGTTTGTTTGAAAGTTCTAGCCGCAGAGGGCAGCTATTTGTATCCCCTTGATTGAAAAATGGTCCTCTGTTGGGGAAGATCATCCTCTTCGACTGTGTGTGCACCTTCAGGAGGAACACACACAGAGGTGAGGGAAAAAGGGGATGCTCACCTAGTCAGCCAGACCAACCCTCGTGCTCAGTGGGGTGACAGCTGTTGCAGCCAGGTTACCCTCATATCTGATAGCCTCTTAACTTGATATGACAGCAACATAGTTACAGGTAGGCAAAAATCGTAACAAAAAATGACTAGAACTAAAATAAAGTCAATCTACTTGAATGCTAAAGTGAGGTCAGATTCTTTCATTGAATGTAATACTCATTAAAGGATAGAAATGTGAAGGCTGTTATCATCATCTAGTTGACTATATACCTCACAGATAAGGAAACATGTGGCAGAGAAAATGATATGAATTCACTGAACTATTTGAAACTTTTCTTGGGCACACAAAATGACTAATTTGACAGCCCACCTTGAACATACTTTCTATTGAATCCTCTCCAATGGGATAGAAGCAGAAATGATGTACATCTCTTCCAGACCTAAACGTGATATGTCATGTGCCATCTTTTGCTCTCTCTTCTTCATAGTCTGGATAGCTGGAATGGAAGAGCTCCTCCATTTTAGTAAAAAATTGAAGAACATAGGATTTGTTATTAACCAGCTCTTATTGCATTAAGCCTTTGGGATTCATGGGGGTTAGCATTGCCTCAGTTCAGTTCAGTCACTCAGTCGTGTCCGACTCTTTGCGACCCCATGAATTGCAGCACACCAGGCCTCCCTGTCCATCACCAACTCCCGGAGTCTACCCAAACCCATGTCCATCGAGCTGGTGATGCCATCCAACCATCTCATCCTCTGTCATCCCCTCCTCCTGCCGCCCCCAATCCTACCCAGCATCAGGGTCTTTTCCAATGAGGCAACTCTTCGCCTGAGGTGGCCAAAGTATTGGAGTTTCAGCTTCAACATCAGTCCTTCCAATGAACACCCAGGATTGATCTCTTTTAGGATGGATTGATTGGATCTCCTTGCAGTCCAAGGGACTCTCAAGAGTCTTCTCCAACACCACAGTTCAAAAGCATCAATTCTACGGCGCTCAGTTTTCTTCACTGTCCAACTCTCACATCCATACATGACCACTGGAAAACTCATAGCCTTGACTAGACGGACTTTTGTTGGCAAAGTAATGTCTCTGCTTTTAAATATGCTATCTAGGTTGGCCATGACCTTCCTTCCAAGGAGTAAGTGTCTTTTAATTTCATGGCTGCAATCACCATCTGCAGTGATTTTGGAGCCCCCAAAAATAAAGTCTGACACTGTTTCCACTGTTTCCCCATCTATTTCCCATGAAGTGATGGGATCAGATGCCATGATCTTAGTTTTCTGGATGTTGAGCTTTAAGCCAACTTTTTCACTCTCCTCTTTCACCTTCATCAAGAGGCTCTTTAGTTCTTCTTCACTTTCTGCCCTAAGGGTGGTGTCATCCGCATATTTGAGGTTATTGATATTTCTCCCAGCAATCTTGATTCCAGCTTGTGTTTCTTCCAGCCCAGTGTTTCTCAAGATTCACTCTGCATATAAGTTAAATAAGCAGGGTGACAATATACAGCCTTGACATACTCCTTTTCCTATTTGGAACCAGTCTGTTGTTCCATGTCCAGTTCTAACTGTTGCTTCCTGACCTGCATACAGGTTTCTCAAGAGACAGGTCAGGTGGTCTGGTATTCCCATCTCTTTCAGAATTTTCCACAGTTTATTGTGATCCACACAGTCAAAGGCTTTGGCGTAGTCAATAAAGCAGAAATAGATATTTTTCTGGAACTCTCTTGCTTTTTTGATGATCCAGCAGATATTGGCAATTTGATCTCTGGTTCCTCTGCCTTTTCTAAAACCAGCTTGAACATCTGGAGGTTCACGGTTCACATACTGTTGAAGCCTGGCTTGCAGAATTTTGAGCATTACTTTACTAGCATGTGAGATGAGTGCATTGCCTAGCTTATCTTAATAAATTAATCTACCAAGTAGCTTACTTATGCTTACTTAGGCAGTAAACTGTTTGCTACTGCTGGTAATAGTAACCAGGTTTCCCCAGTTATTGATCTCTGTAGATATTTGTGTCAACATAAGCCTAGTCTAGGTTTTTGTTTTTGTTTTTTCCCTTATCTCACTGTGGTGAACTCACTCCATTTAGATTTTCAGGAATCCATTGTTACATATATTTGTACATCAATGCATAGGAAAAAGTCTGTAAATATTGGTGGGGAAAGAAATGTGACAGACTGAGGGAGAAGGATGAGGGAGGCAAGGGAAAGAGAAATGGTATAACATTACCAACTGTATTATTTAAATGTTTTTATAATATATCATGTACTATAATACTATTAAAATGTACAAAGAGAGAGCAATTAAACAACTCCCAGGTCAGTAAACTAGTTATGCATTGGCTCTGTTCAGTCTTTCAGTATCTATTGAAATCCTACCAACCCTTCAGGGCTTATTCAAATGCTTTGCCCTTTTTGGATGCTTTTCCTAATCCTTTCCAAAGGGAATGATATCTCTTCTGAACACCTACAGTGGTTGCTTATTCACACAGCGCCCTCGTCTTTGTCTTGTATTTTAGTTACATGGTGATGTATTCTATTTCTTTTATTAGCTGAAACTTTTCTCAGAAGTAGGAATTATCCTTCTCTTCATGTAATTTGTCAGAAAAATTACAGCAAGACAAAAATCAGGGGGTTTTTGGAATGACAGTGAATAGTTTGGCAAATCCTGTCCCCAAAAAGCAATGATAAACTGGAAAAAAAATTGCTAAAAACAACTATTTCAGTACTCTAGGGCTACAACAGATTGAGAAACATTATCCGAGAAAAGCTGCTGAACTTCAGATAACAATCGTAGGAATCTGCAATGTTATAACCTAGAGTGCTTATTCCTCAGCCACCACCACCATGGTACAGCCATGATAATTTTACCAGAATTGACAGATCTATGAAAACCAGCAACTTAACTACTAGAGAAGGTTGACATCACTTAGACCTAAGTATGGTAAGCATCAAGCTCCAGAAACAGCCCTAGTGCCCATTAGATAAATGAACAAACTTGAGGAGGTATATCCACGTATGTAATGGAATACATTCACCAGTAAAATGGAATGACCTATTGACATATGTAACAGCATATCCAGACCTCTAATTATATTAAGTAAAAAAAAAAAAGTATGCAGAAACAAAACAAAACACTCTGTGACTTCATTTACATAAAATTCTAAGAAAGGCAAACTGGTCTATCCTGACCTAAAGTAGTTCAGTAGAGATGGGACTGGAGAAAGGGAATGGAGGGATTCTAAGGGGCATGAGGCAACTTTGTCCACTATTTTGTGATAATTTCATAGGAATATATATTTGCCAAAACTTAAGATGTTGTACACTTGAAATATATGTGATGTTGTATGTCAAGTATAATAATAGATGTTTTAAAAATTGCCTTACCCCCAAACTGTTGAATTGCATTGATCCTCTCCAAAATTTATGTCACTGTATAGCCTAAAACTCCATTCACCTTTGATGCAAAGTTTTAAGTCCCTAAGGGTATGTAAAATCTTGAAGAAATATGAATTTCAAAGAAACAGAATCACTGCACTCAAGAAACAGTGGTTCCATGCGTTAAGCCTATGAAAATGGAGTGTTCAAACTAAAGCTGAAACATCTAGTGTAGGCTTTCATATGATACTTGAGAAAACTGCATGCCCACACACACAGAGAAAAGGGTCTGGCTGAGATAAATGGACAGTCAAGTGAGGACTTGAAGACATGCTTCTGTGCTGTAAGATAATGGAAAACACAGAAATTTAATGTTGACTTTATCATTAGAAGAATCACATGATAAGAATGACAATAAAAAATATCAATTCCTCAACTCTGATTGGTTACCAAAAATTGCAAGCCAAGCCAAACCTGTGTTTTAAGATGTCATCTTCCACTTAAATTTTCTTCCCCTTTTTCATCCTGATTAGTTTTGTCAGGGGAGTTTGTAATTTCCTCAGTTCTGTTTCATCACAACAAAAATTTGAAGCAACAGACCCTCAGATGGACCAGTGTTACAGCCCTCAGACTGATCAGTGTTACAGCTTCATGTTATAGCTCAGTTTATCTACAAAGTAAAGGAGTTTACTTTAGAGTTTATTTAGTTTATTTGTTTATTTATTTAGAGTTTGCTTTATAGTTTCTTTAGAAAGTAAAGGAAAATATCTCCTTGCAGCATGAGGGCATGCCGACCCTAAAGATGCAAAGAGAAGAGAGGCCCCTCCGGCCCAATTTTGGCCCCTCTTTTTATATGTTTTTTCTCCTCCCTCTAAGCCTGCCCTATGTAAGTTGGGCAAGGCTGTTTGTTTTACCAGAGGTTCTCACTGCGGTCCTCAGACCTTCCTTTTTTCTATTTTCACAGGCTTTTCCCTTCCTTGTCTTTTAACCACCACCGTTCTGGACTCCCTTTTCCTAGTCTAACTACCTAACATTCCCCCGTCAAGAGATGGGAGGCCCAATTCTTTGGGAATAGGGGCATTGAGGTCTTCCTGGCTACTTCTTGCTGAACTGGGATGGCGAGGGGCATTGGGCCTCTCTCTCTTGCTAACCTCAGGCCTCAGAATCCTTATAGCAGTGCCCATCTAAGGATGAGTGATATTTTTCTGTGGTCAGCTGTAGTTTTATATATCCTTATTGAACTGCCACTGCATGTTATAACTTATTGACCTGGGCAGAGACAAACTGGGTTACACAATTGATAATACATGGAGCAATCATAAGCAGCATAAAAACGGTGACGACAGGACTATCAGGGGCTTTCAGTTCAGTTCAATTCAATTGCTCAGTCGTGTCCGACTCTTTGCAACCCCATGAATCACAGCATGCCAGGCCTCCCTGTCCATCACCAACTCCCGGAGTCTACCCAAACCTATGTTCATTGAGTCGGTGATGCCATCCAACCATCTCATCCTCTGTCGTCCCTTTCTCCTCCTGCCCCCAATCCTTCCCAGCATTAGGGTCTTTTCCAATGAGTCAACTCTTCGCATGAGGTAGCCAAAGTATTGGAGTTTCAGCTTCAACATCAGTCCTTCCAATGAACACCCAGGACTGATCTCCTTTAGTATGGACTGGTTGGATCTCCTTGCAGTCCAAGGGACTCTCAAGAGTCTTCTCCAACACCACAGTTCAAAAGCATCAATTCTTCGGCGCTCAGCTTTCTTCATCGTCCAACTCTCACATCCATACATGGCCACTGGAAACACCATAGCCTTGACTAGATGGACCTTTGTTGGCAAAGTAATGTCTATGCTTTTAAATATGCTATCTAGGTTGGTCATAATTTTCCATCCAAGGAGCAAGTGTCTTTTAATTTCATGGCTGCAATCACCATCAGCAGTGATTTTGGAGCCCCCAAAAATAAAGTCTGACACTGTTTCCACTGTTTCCCCATCTATTTCCCATGAAGTGATGGGACCAGATGCCATAATTTTAGTTTTCTGGATGTTGAGCTTTAAGCCAACTATTTCACATGAAAGGGATAGGGGCCCTTTCATGTGGGCTGGAGTTGAGCTTTTGGGGACCCATCTTTCCAGACTTTAATTAGGACTTGAGTCCCTGGAGCATATAGTGGTGACTCTTTAGAATCTTTGGGTCCTGGTTGACACCTCACAAGCATATATCCTGTTGGAATTGCCCAATGGCCATGATATAAGACTGGAAGGTCTGAGCCTCTGGATCTAAAAAGAGGTCATAGACATAAACAAAAGGTCTCCCATAGAGCATCTCATAAGGACTAAGACCAGTCTGTTCCTTGGGGGCAATACAGGTGCAGAGGAGAGCTATTGATAAAGCCTCCTTCCATCCCAGGGAGGTCTCCTGGGTTATCTTTTTTTATCGCTTATTTTAAGAATTGGTTGGCTCTTTCTACTTTTCCTGAAGACTGAGGCCTCCAGGCACAATGGAGATAATAAGTAATGCCCAATGCTTTAGAGACCCCTTGGGTGACCTTAGAAGTAGATGATGTCCCATTGTCACTTTGTAATGACCTGGGCAGACCAAATCTTAAGACAGAGTTCCTTCATATCTCTTAGTTGAAAGAAAATTTGGACCTAAGGGATCTCTGTCCATTTCCCTTGTCTTTTGCAGAATAATTCTAGGTGCAGGATGGTATTGTAATTTAAACTCCTATCCTCAGGCCAGTGTTCCTTGTCACCCAGAGGATAACATGGCCACGCAGTAGCACAAAAAAATTTTAAGCGACTCCTCCTTGGAGTTAGAGGATTGAACAGCTTCCACTTATCAAGGATACATCTCAAGGACATCTGTCAGGAAATGGATTGGTTATTTTCCATCTGAAAGACCAAGATGACAGGGAGGAAAAGTAAAAAGAAAAACTAATAGGCCTCCTTCAATTTCCATGGGTGGACTTCCTTAGGGGTGAGTCTTTTTGAAGCTTATCCTACCCAGAACTGTTGCAACCTGAGAGCCAGGCATCCTGGGTGAGGGTGGAAATCCCCAGGCAAGCAGAGGTGTGACAGCCTCTTGGAGATCGAATCCCCAGGCAGGTCGAGGCAGGTTGGCCTCCTGAGAATTGGGTCCCTGGGAAGGTCAAGGCATGTCTACCTCCTAGGACCCCTGGATTGGCAGATCCCCGAGCAGGTTGAGGCATGACAACCTTTTGAGGACCAGATCCCTAGGCAGCTTGAGGCAGGTCAACCTCCTGGGTCGCCCGGACTGGAGTTGGGCATCTCCAAGCATGACCAGTGCTGGGTAGGCTTAAAGGGTTAACTTATTGCCAGTTTGTTCACCGCAGATGGGAGTAGATATCATGATGTAAAGCAATCCAAGCCTGTACCCTGAGACTGGGAAACTGGTGAATCAGCCATAAGCCTTATCCTCTTATTGCTCTAAGGGAATATAAATCATTGATTTCCTCCCCTAGTCCTCCATAAGAGTAATTTAGGGTGTCTCTAATGGTGAACATTTCATTGTCATAGTCCCACTTTAGGTAATAACAGAAGTAATGACAAAGGAGTGGGTTATCTGGTCCTGTTAGGGGCATTAAGAGTATTTTAATAATAAGTGGGGTGGAGCAATGTTGCCTACAAGGGGACAGGGTCCTGGTTGTAGGAGTTAGTAAGTGGCTTAAGAACAAATTGATAAGAGGCAACAGACCAGATGTACCATTAAAGTGGAGTGGAGATTTGATGGAGGAGTATGTTTGTAACTTTAGGAGAAGGGTGGTAAGAGTTTGGGCCCAAACAGCCTGTAGGGCTAACTCTCAAAGTGGCAAACATTATTCCTGGAAGCCCAGTTGCCCTTGAAGGGATACCAACGGATGGACTGCTAGCAGGCAATGTGTGCCTGTCACCCGCCCTAGTGGGTCCATGGAGAGATGCTGTTGTTGCACACGTTGTAGGAAACATGGAAGATGAAGGCCTGAATATTTAGAGGGATTGGATATTATACAGTATTTCCTTTTCAAGGGCCAGCTATTTTTTGATTGTCCTTCTAGAAGATTGTAGAGGCAACATTGTGGGCCTGGACAGGGCTCAGGAAAAGAGCATGAAACAGGAGGGAAGGGAACAGGGCACAACTTTTGAAAGAATGACATAGTCCAAGGGCATAATATAAACCAATTAAAATCAAATGGGTCCAAGATGACAAGTCAAATTCAACTAAACCTTGATCCCTAATCTGCAAGCTAAATGACACACCCAGAGGTGCCAGGACAGTTCCAAAGCACTGTCAAAAGACAGATGAGTGGGTGGTCCCCCGGTGGTTGGGATGAACCTCCCACTCATTAGCATGTGAAATCACCCAGCTCAAAAAAAACTAGCCACACCACATTTCATGGCCCCTGTACTCTTCTCTGTGACAGCCTACACCCTGTGGAGTGTGCTTCTTTCTGAATCCAAACAAATACACCTCTTACCTATCATTGTGTCTCTACCTGAATTTTTGCAATGAGACATCAGAGCTTGAGCTTCATTAGGTCCTGAAACCAGGCACCATGGGTTTTGGCCAGGCTAAAATTCTGGGAGAGAGGAGCTGAAGGATGGAGGGGAAAAGCAGTGTGGAAAACGTGCTGAGGAATCCCCTTCATAACCTGTCAGAAAACCTGCTAAATACCTGACCTGTGCTCACAGTTTTGATTGACATGATCTTTGGCACAAAGAAGATTTAAGGACAGAAGAACCCCCACCAGCTTGGGTAACAGCTACTGGGGCCCAGCAGATATTGGAGCCTTTGGAACACACTGAGGAGTAGCCCCTGCCAGAGTCCCTCAGTTGCACCCACTGCCGCTTGCCTGTTCACAGGGGGTTCAGGGAAACAAGGAACCAGAGATTGTAAAGGAATTAAGATTTTGTTAGCCATATGTCCTTCCAACCATAGGAGCAAGGACATCCTACCTTAAAGGGAGGTCTTCTGGAATCTGAGACTGAGCCACATGAGCTTTCCACTCTTGGTTTTTCTCTGTCCCAGTTTCCAGTACGCTGGGCTTCTTGTCACTTCCCCTGCACTAGGTTTTCTTTGCATTCAGCTTCCACCTCGAGTGCTTTCGCCAAGTTTGGCTCCTGCTGTGGTTGGCCTCTTCCTTGCAGGGGCCGAGCTGAGGTTGTTTCAGCCAGGTTAAATCTGAGTCACAGCACCATAGATATCGAGGGAGTTTGTAATTTCCTTGGTTCTGTCTCAACACAGCAAAAATTGGAAGCGGCAGACCAGTGTTGCAGCTCTCAGATAGACCAGATAGCTCAGTTTTATTTAGAAAGTAAAGGAAAATACATCCTCGAGGCATGAGAGCATGCTGACCCAAAAGACTCAGTCCCTCCAGCCCAATTTTGGCCCCTTTTTAACATGTTTTTTTCTCCTCCCCCTAAGCCTTCCCTATGTAAGTTGGGCTAGCCAAGAGGGCTGTTTCTTCTACCTGAGGTTCTCACTCTGGTCCTAAGACCTTCCTTTGTTCTGTTTTCACAGGCTTTTCCTTGCCTTGTCTTTTTGCCACCGCCACTCTGGACTTCTTTTTCCTATTCTAACTACCTACCATTTTCATATGGTTTAGATCTTTGCAGAAGGTTCTTTGAAGCTCTGACAGCCCAAACCAGCTGTGTTTGCTAGTGAGGGTGGAGATAGAAACAATATTTACTAGCAAAACCCAGATCAGACTTGAAAGGGGAAAAAAAAAAAATCAATTGGAAGCAATGGAAAGAAGAATATTGGCTAACCTAGAACAGTTTTTAAACTCTGAAAAAGAGGCCCAGGGAGGAAGGCCTCCCCTTGCTCTTGAACTGAGGCATCAATAATGGTGTCATCTTTTCTTCTGTGGCATGGTGGTAAGGGCTTAAGCCCTGAAGTCAAATGAAACTGATCTCAACTCCTGAGTCCTCCTCTTATTATGGATGATTTTCTCTCTATGTCATGGTTTTCTCATCTGTAAAATAGAAGTAATATAATGTCTACTCTATAGTGGGATTGTTATACAATCTAGAAATAATATATGTAAATTCCATTTCACAGTGCCAGACTTTATGTAAGTGACATGTGGACACTCAATAAGTGATCACTGTTACTATTTATTATTTTTAAACTTAGCACATAACCAAGAGAAAAAGATCCTGCTGGCAGGAGGAATATACCAACTGCATTTGGCAGTTCTTTTTAATCACACAGGAGCTGCTGATATTTACCCCTCAGCTTCCAGCTGTTTCCTTCTGTTATACCTGATGCAGTATAAGAAAATTTCTCTGCAGGTTTCTTCCGAGGCAGCCAGCACTTAGGTTGTGAATCTTTGCTTTAGTTGAGTGAGAAATGATTTTCTTCCTTTCATGCCTAGAAGGACACACTGCTCTCTCCAACAACAGGGAAGAATTTAGCTGACTTTCAGACCTTGATTAACTGATTTAATTAATTTTTCCTCATAAATTAATAATAAACTTTACACAAGTATAGTGATTCTCTCAATTGTGTTTCTATAGCCCTTTATAAATATTTTTGTCATGGTAATTATCACAGTGTGTTACAGATATTAGCTTATGCTGCTAGTAGTATATCCGCAGCTGAATTTTTAGTTTCTCAAGGCCTAGAAATATTTTTTTTTTCCTCTGTAAGTTCATAGCATATAACACAGTGACTGCACATAGTTGAAATTCTATAAATGTTAGTGGAGTGGAATATCAGAAATCTCAACTATACTAAATCAAATCAGTGTACTTCTCCTTTAGAATATTACAAGTATCTAAAATTTTCCAGTTTTATGTCTGAAGCACTATGACAAACATTTGGCTCCAATGGCTTCCCTTAATTAAATAAAACAGAATTAAAAGTTGGAAAATGACTTACTTAGTTTGACTTTAGACTTGAAACAGTATCTATGCTTCCTTGAGGAAGTGTAAGCTGAGTTAGGAGGAAAGAAATGATAGAATACTACACAGTTAAATAGTTTGTCAGATGTGTGTATGTGGAGGGGATCTAAATCCCCCAAAGTTAGTTTTAAGAAGCTGAAGAACTGACAACAGTAATTAATTTATCCCTTGCAAGTCATGTATTATTCCCAAATAAACCAGGCTCTATTCAGATGCAACTTTGTCAAGCATGTATCTGATTACATAGCAACACATCTGAGGATCTCACAAAAATTAGTTGTGTCTATTTTAATGAGGTATGTCTAAGTCTTAAGGGTTCCTTTCAATTGGAACTTCATAAAACAAAAGAGGTTTATCTAAAGAAGGCCTGAATCTATCCACTGGGATCTTATAATAAATTGATAGTTAACTTTAGTGTAACTAATTTAGTAAGGATTCTGGATTTGTTAGGTGTACAGAAATCAAATGATTTTATTCCGCTAATAAGAGCCACTAGTTGTATACAGTCAAAGCCTCTTCTCCAGCTGGTGGAATATTCCCTTAACCATCTCTCATCCACTTTTTTTTTCTTCTTGTGTTTCTTTCAATTAGTAGAAGACCCTCATTTTAGATCTTTAAGACTCTGTTGTGTTCATTTTAATACTTTATTAAAAGACATGCAATTTAGGACCTTTGTCTTCTGCATCCCCATCTCCTCATCAGCACAAGTCAAATGCGAACATTTGGGTCTTGGTGCATGGGTGAAATGCTGCTTTCACCTTTACCTTCTCTCCCCTGCATGCTCTGCTTGGAGTAGGAGGGCAGAATGAGAGACTTAGAAGGCAGTGCCTCTTTTGATATGACTGCCTGTGCCAGATGCTATTGGAAAATTACTCTTTCACATAAAGGTTGAAGAAGCTAAAATAGTTCCTACCTAGGTGGGTAGCTGTAGTGTCAGAGTGATCCAGGTCTGCCTAATGAGATAAAAATATGCTGTGGGGCTTCTGAGAACATTTTTTTTTATTAAAGTAATAGACATGGATGTTCTTTCTCACCCCTAGACTTCTTCCTTTCTTAAATGTGCACTGGATGCCTGAGGTTGAGACAGACACCTTGCAGCCATGAGGGAAAGGCTGAGAGAATTTCAGAATTGTTGTGATACAGAATCAAGGCCAGCAGCAACTTCCCATCTGATGATATCTTATTATATGAGAAAAATAGATATCTGTTAAGGCCACTGAAAAGTAGGCTTTGCATTACTTGCAGCCAAACACATTTCGAACAAATACACTTCCCTTGGTTATGTTGCAATTACATCCTTGACTGGCCATAACTCTGACCTGCCTGTCTCCTGTCTTTGGATAGAAAAGAGTGGCTTTGCCAGCTAGCCCTGCAGTTGCCTTGCTGTGTATTTTAACAATGCTCCTGAATTTTAGTGGTTCCTTGAGATGGGATGTCCATAACCGCCAGCCAATTTCCAGTTGGTAGCATCATGCCTCATGCCTGTATTGTCTGTGCTATTCTCTCTAGTGGTGAATTCAGTTTAGACTAAAAGTGAGTACTTGAGCCATCCCAATAACTTGAAAGAACTTTTGCACAACTTTAAAGCTCTTTTTGAACTGTCTTCCAAATACAATATTGTATGTACATTTATTCCCCACCAGGAGTTATAACTCATTGAGGAAAAAAAAAAGGAATTACCAAGACATCCAGAAATTCTAGTCATCAATGTGAATAAGTTTAATATTCTTCATAAGAAATCTAAAGAAAGTAGCAGGGACTTCTTTTGAATTTGGAAAAGTTTTATTTCCTCTGTTATATAAAACAAGTACTGATCATAAAATCTAAATTTTATCCAGGCCGTTCAACTGTTTGCTTAGAAGACATTTAAGAAAATGTCTTATTTATGGTGAATAAATGGTTTGTCTCGTGTTCTGAGATGCTGGATTTGATGCTGTAATCTTATGGGAATAATTGTTTTTATTTTTTATTTTTGCCTTTAGCAGTGTGAATAATTACTTGTAATTTTTTTCTGTTTTCTCATACTCTTTTAAGGCAGAACTCACTTACACTAACAACATACTTTGTGGTAGAGTTTTGTTTTGTTTTTTTATCCTCCTGAAGATTTGGATACATCAAACGGATGAGAGTCTTGAGTGCGGTTTGCTGACAACAAAGTCAATGACAAAGCAGATGTTTCTGGTGTCACACACACTGTGATTTGTGTCATGATGGCTTTCCAAATTTGTATTTTGGTTCATCCAGTCTAGACAGCTAGACCATCTCACTCACTGATAGAACTGGCTATGAGTTATATGGCTCCTATATTTGCCCACTTTCTTTCTGCTTTCTGAAATCTTACTCTAATATGTTCATTTCTTCCTCTAAAGATTTTAGTTTCCTTGCTCTGAGTAGGAGTGATACTGTTAGTATCTCTAGTCGTTTCTTCAAATTGTCTATGACTGTAGGAAAGCATACCATGCAAATTTTTATTTATTTATTTTTAATTAATTTATTTTAGTTGGAGGCTAATTACTTTACAATATTGTAGTGGTTTTTGCCATATATTGATATGAATCAGCCATAGGTTTACATATGTTCCCCATCCTGAACCCCCCTCCCACCTCCCTCCCCATCCCATCCCTCTGGGTCATCCCAGTGCACCACCCTTGAGCACTTGTCTCATGCATCGAACCTGGACTGGTAATCTGTTTCACATATGATAATATACATCTTTCAATGCTATGCTCTCAGATCATCCAACCCTCACCTTCTCCCACAGAGTCCAAAAGACTGTTTTGTACATCTGTGTCTCTTTTTCTGTCTTGCATATAGGGTTATCATTATCATCCTTCTAAATTCCATATATACGCATTAGTATACTGTATTGGTGTTTTTCTTTCTGGCTTACTTCATTCGGAGCTCCAGTTTCATCCACTTCATTAGAATTGATTCAAATGTATTCTTTTTAATGGATAAGTAATATTCTATTGTATATATGTACCACTGCTTTTTTATCCAATCGTTTGTTGATGGGCATCTAGGTTGCTTCCATGTCCTGGCTATTATAAACAGTGCTGCAATGAACATTGGGGTACACGTGTCTCTTTCAATTCTGGTTTCCTCAGTGTGTATGCCCAGTAGTGGGATTGCTGGGTCATATGGCAGTTCTATTTCCAGGTTTTTAAGGAATCTCCACACTGTTCTCCATAGTGGCTGTACTAGTTTGCATTCCCACCAACAGTGTAAGAGGGTTCCCTTTTCTCCACACCCTCTCCAGCATTTATTGCTTGTAGACTTTTGGATAGCAGCCATTCTGACTGGCGTGAAATGGTACCTCATTGTGGTTTTGATTTAAATTTCTCTAATAATGAGTGATATTGAGCATCTTTTCATGTGTTTGTTAACCATCTGTATGTCTTCTTTAGAGAAATGTCTGTTTAGTTCTTTGGCCCATTCTTTGATTGGGTCGTTTATTTTCCTGGAATTGAGTTGGAGGAGTTGCATGTATATTTTTGAGATTAATTCTGTGTCAGTTGTGTCGTTTGCTATTATTTTCTCCCATTCTGAAGGCTGTCTTTTCACCTTGCTTATAGTTTCCTTTGTTGTGCAAAAGCTTTTAAGTTTAATTAGGTCCCATTTGTTTATTTTTGCTTTTATTTCCAATATTCTGGGAGGTGGGTCATAGAGGATCCTGCTGTGATTTATGTTGGAGAGTGTTTTCCTCTAGGAGTTTTATAGTTTCTGGTCTTACATTTATATCTTTAATCGATTTTGAGTTTATTTTTGTGTATGTTAGAAAGTGTTCTAGTTTCATTCTTTTACAAGTAGTTGACCAGTTTTCCCAGCACCACTTGTTAAAGAGATTGTCTTTTCTCCATTGTATATTCTTGCCTCCTTAGTCAAAGATAAGGTGTCCATAGGTATGTGGATTTATCTCTGAGCTTTCTATTTTGTTCTACTGATCTATATTTCTGTCTTTGTGCCAGTACCATACTGTCTTGATGACTGTGGCTTTGTAGTAGAGCCTGAAGTCAGGCAGGTTGATTCCTCCAGTTCCATTCTTCTTTCTCAAGATTACTTTGGCTATTCGAGGTTTTTTGTATTTCCATACAAATTGTGAAGTTATTTGTTCTAGTTCTGTGAAAAAGACCGTTGGTAGCTTGATAGGGATTGCATTGAATCTATAGATTGATTTGTGTGGTATACTCATTTTCAGTATATTGATTCTTCCAATCCATGAACACGGAATATTTCTTCACCTATTTGTGTCCTCTTTGATTTGTTTCATCAGTGTTTTATAGTTTTCTATATATAGATCTTTTGTTTCTTTAGGTAGATATATTCCTAAGTATTTTATTCTTTTCGTTGGAATGATGAATGGTATTGTTTCCTTAATTTCTCTTTCTGTTTTCTCATTGTTAGTGTATAGGAATGCAAGGGATTTCTGTGTGTTAATTTTATATCCTGCTACTTTACTATATTCATTGATTAGCTCTAGTAATTTTCTGGTAGAATCTTTAGGGTTTTCTATGTAGAGGATCATGTCATCTGCAAACAGTGAGAGTTTCACTACTTCTTTTCCTATCTGGATTCCTTTTATTTCTTTTTCTGCTCTGATTGCTGTGGCCAAAACTTCCAAAACTATGTTGAATAAGTAGTGGTGAGAATGGGCACCCTTGTCTTGTTCCTGACTTTAGGGGAAATGCTTTCAATTTTTCACCATTGAGGATAAGGTTTGCTGTGGGTTTGATATATATAGCTTTTATTATGTTGAGGTATGTTCCTTCTGTGCCCGCTTTCTTGAGAGTTTTTATCATAAATGGATGTTGAATTTTGTCAGAGGCTTTTTCTGCATCTCTTTAGATAATCATATGTTTTTTATCTTTCAGTTTGATAATGTGGTGTATTACATTGATTGATTTGCAGATATTAAAGAATCCTTGCATTCCTGGGATAAAGCCCACTTGGTCATGATGTATGACCTTTTTAATATGTTGTTGGATTCTGTTTGCTAGAATTTTGTTAAGGATTTTTGCATCTATGTTCATCAGTGCTATTGGCCTGTAGTTTTCTTTTTGGTGGCATCTTTGTCTGGTTTTGGTATTAGGGTGATGGTGGCCTCATAGAATAAGTTTGGGAGTTTACCTTCTGCAATTGTCTGGAAGAGTTTGAGTAAGATAAGTGTTAGCTCTTTTCTAAATCTTTGGTACAATTCAGCTGTGAAGCTGTCTGGTCCTGGGCTTTTGTTTGCTGGAAGATTTCTGATTACAGTTTCGATTTCCGTGCTTGTGATGGGTCTGTTAAGATCTTCTATTTCTTCCTGGTTCAGTTTTGGAAAGTTATACTTTTCTAAGAATTTGTTCATTTCTTCCAAGTTGTCCATTTTATTGGCATATAGCTGTGATGGCAGTCTCTTATGATCCTTTGTATTTCTGTGTTGTCTGTTGTAATCTCCCCATTTTCATTTCTAATTTTGTTGATTTGATTCTTCTCCCTTTGTTTCTTGATGAGTCTGGCTAACAGTGTGTCAATTTTATTTATCTTCTCAAAAAAAAAACAGCTTTTAGCATTGTTGATTTATTCTGTAAACTCTTTTATTTCTTTTGCATTTATTTCTGCCCTAATTTTTAAGATTTCTTTCCTTCTACTAACCCTGGGGTTCTTCATTTCTTCCTTCTCTAGCTGCTTTAGGTGTAGAGTTAGGTAATTTATTTGACTTTTTTCTTGTTTCTTGAGGTAAGCCTGTATTTTTCTGAACCTTCCCCTTAGCACTGCTTTTACAGTGTCCCATAGGTTTTTGGTTGTTGTGTTTTCATTTTCATTCGTTTCTATGCATATTTTGATTTCTTCTGTGATTTGTTGGTTATTCAGAAACGTGTTGTTTAGCCTCCATATGTTGGAATTTATAATAGCTTTTTTCCTGTAATTGAGATCTAATCTTACTGCATTGTGGTCAGAAAAGATTATTGGAATGATTTCAATTTTTTTAAATTTACCAAGGCTAGATTTGTGTCCCAGGATGTGATCTATCCTGGAGAAGGTTCCATGTGCACTTGAGAAAAAGTTGAAATTGATTGTTTTGGGGTGAAATGTCCTATAGATAACAATTAGGTGTAGCTGGTCCATTGTGTCATTTAAAGTTTGTGTTTCCTTGTTAATTTTCTGTTTAGTTGATCTATCCATAGGTGTGAGTGGGGTATTAAAGTCTCCCACTATTATTGTGTTATTGTTAATTTCCCCTTTCATACTTGTTAGCATTTGCCTTACATATTGCAGTGCTCCTATGTTGTGTGCATATATATTTATAATTGTTATATCTTCTTCTTGGATTGATCCTTGGATCATTATGTAGTGTCCTTCTTTGTCTCTTTTCACAGCCTTTATTTTAAAGTCTATTTTATCTGATATGAGTATTGCAACTCCTGCTTTCTTTTGGTCTGAGTTTGCGTGAAATATTTTTTTCCAGCCCTTCACTTCCAGTATGTGTGTGTCTCTTTTTTTGAGGTGGGTCTCTTGTGGACAGCATATATAGGGGTCTTGTTTTTGTATCCATTCAGCCAGTCTTTGTCTTTGGGTTGGGGCATTCAAGCCATTTGCATTTAAGGTAAACATTGATAAGTATGGTCCCGTTGTCATTTACTTTGTTGTTTTGGGTTCGAGGTTATACACACCTTCTGTGTTTCCTGTCTATGGAAGATCCTTTAGCATTTGTTGAAGAGCTGGTTTGGTGGTGCTGAATTCTCTAAGCTTTTGCTTGTCTGTAAAGCTTTTGAATTCTCCTTCATATCTGAATGAGATCCTTGCTGGGTACAGTAATCTGGGTTGTAAGTTATACTCTTTCATTACTATAAGTATGTCCTGCCATTCTCTTCTGGCCTGAAGAGTTTCTATTGTAAGATCAGCTGTTATTCTTATGGGAATCCCCTTGTGTGTTATTTGTTGTTTTTCCCTTGCTGCTTTTAACATTTCTTCTTTGTGTTTGATCTTTGTTAATTTGATTAATACGTGTCTTGAGGTATTTCGCCTTGGGTTTATCCTGTTTGGGACTCTCTGGGTTTCTTGGACTTGTGTGACTATTTCCTTCCCCATTTTAGGAAAGTTTTCAACTATTATCTCCTTGAGTATTTTCTCATGGCCTTTCTTTTTGTTTTCTTCTTCTAGGACTCCTATGATTCCAATGTTGGGGCATTTCACATCGTCCCAGAGGTCCCTGAGGTTGTCCTTATTTCTTTTGATTCTTTTTCTTTTTTTCTCTCTGCTTCATTTATTTCCACCTTTCTATCTTCTACCTCATTTATCCTATCTTCTGCCTCCAAGAGTGTTTTTGATCTCGTTTATTGCATTATGCATTATTAATTGACTCTTTTTTATTTCTTCTAGGTCCTTGTTAAACATTTCTTGCATCTTCTCAATCCTTGTCTCCAGGTTATTTATCTGTAACTCCATTTTTTTCAAGACTTTGGATCATTTTTACTATCATTATTCTAAAGTCTTTTTCAGGTAGACTTGCTATCTCCTCCTCTTTTGTTTGGTTTGATGGGCATTTATCATGTTCCTTTACCTGCTGAGTATTTCTCTGCCTTTTCATCTTGTTTAGATTGCTAGGTTTGGGTTGGCCTTTCTGTATTCTGGCAGTTTGTGGTTCCTCTTTATTGTGGAGATTCCTCCCTGTGGGTGGAGTTTGATGATTGGCTTGCCAAGGTTTCCTGGTTAGGGAAGTTTGCGTCTGTGTTCTGGTGGGTGGAGCTGAATTTCTTCTCTATGGAGTGCAATGGAGTGTCCAGTAGTGAGTTTTGAGATGTCTATGGGTTTGGCATGACTTTGGGCAGCCTGTATATTGATGCTCAGGACTATGTTCCTGCATTTCTGGGGAATTTGTGTGGTATGTCTTGCTCTGGAAGTTATTGGCTCTTGGGTGGTGGTTGGTTTCAGTGTAGGTATGGAGGCAGTGGAGGCTGCAGCAGCACACTAAGTGAAGCCGAGAGGAGCTACACTGGGCCCGAGGTCAGGGGCGACAGCTGAAAGGAGCTACTGTGCGTCTGAGGTAAGGGGCAGTGGCTGCGCTTTGTCAGAGAAGCCATGAAAAGAGACCCCAGGTCCAAGGTGAGAGAAACCCAGGTAAGACAGTGGGCACTGAGAGAGGGAATCAGGGGGTAGACAGGCTGAAACTACAGTCATGGACACCCAGGCAATCTGATCACATAGACTACAGCCTTGTCTAACTCAATGAAACTAAGCCATGCCATATGGGGCCACCTAAGATGGACAGGTCATGGTGGAGAGGTCTGACAGAATGTGGTCCACTGGAGAAGGGAATGGCAAACCACTTCAGTGTCCTTGCCTTGAGAACCCCATGAACAGTATGAAAAGGCAAAAAGACAGGGCACTGAAAGATGAACTCCCCAGGTCAGTAGGTTCCCAATATGCTACTGGAGATCAGTGGAGAAATAACTCCAGAAAGAATGAAGGGATGGAGCCAAAGCAAAAACAGCACCCAGTTATGAATGGTACTGGTGATTGAAGCAAGATTTGATGCTGTAAAGAGCAATATTGCATAGGAACATGGAATGTTAGGTCCATGAATCAGGGCAAATTGAAAATGGTCAAACAGGAGATGACAAGAGTGAACATCGACATTCTAGGAATCAGTGAACTAAGATGGATTGGAATGGGTGAATTTAACTTAGATGACCATTATATCTACTACTGTGGGCAGGAATCCCTTAGAAGAAATTGAGTAGTCATCATAGTCAACAAAAGAGTCCGAAATGAAGTCCTTGGATGCAATCTCAAAAACGACAGAATGATCTCTTTTCATTTCCAAGGCAAACCATTCAGTATCACGGTAATTCAAGTCTATGCCCCGACCAATAATGCTGAAGAAGCTGAAATTGAACAGTTCTATGAAGACCTACAAGACCTTCTGGAACTAAAACCCAAAAAAGATGTCTTTTTCATTATACGGGACTGGAATGCAAAAGTAGGAAGTCAGGAAACACTTGGAGTAACAGGCAAATTTGGTCATGGAGTACAGAATGAAGCAGGGAAAAAGCTAATAGCGTTCTGCCAAGAGAACATGGTGATCATAGCAAACACGCTCTTCCAACAACACAAGAGAAGACTCTACACATGGAAATTACCAGATGGTTGACACTGAAATCAGATTGATTATATTCTTTGCAGCCAAAGATGGAGAAGCACTATACAGTCAGCAAAAACAAGACCAGGAGCTGAACATGGCTTGGATCATGAATTTCTTATTGCCAAATTCAGACTGAAATTGAAGAAAGTGGAGAAAACCACAAGACCATACAGGTATGACCTAAATCAAATCCCTTATGATGCTACAGTATAAATGAGAAATAGATTTAAAGGACTAGATCTGATAGACAAAGTGCCTGATGAACTATGGATGGAGGTTCGTAACATTGTATAGGAGACAGGAATCCAGACCATCCCCAAGAAAAAAAAAATGCAAAAGAGCAAAATGGCTGTCTGAGGAGGCCTTACAAATAGCTATGAAAAGACGGTAAGTGGAAAGCAAAGGGGAAAAGGAAAGATATACCCATTTGAATGCAGAGTTCCAAAGAATAGCAAGGAGAGATAGGAAAGCCTTCCTCAGCAATCAATGCAAAGAAATAGAAGGAAACATCAGAATGGGAAAGATCTCATCAAGAAAATTCAAGATACCAAGGGAACATTTCAAGCAAAGATGGGCTCGATAAAGGGCAGAAATGATAGGGACCTAACAGAAGCAGAAGATATTAAGAAGAGGTGGCAAGAATACACAGAAGAATTGTACAAAAAATTCTTCACAACCCAGACAAGCACAATGGTGTGATCACTCACCTAGAACCAGACATCCTGGAATGTGAAGTCAAGTGGGCCTTAGGAAGCATCACTATGAACAAAGCTAATGCAGGTGATGGAATTCCAGTTGAGCTATTTCAAATCCTGAAAGATGACACTGTGAAAGTGCTCCACTCAATATACCAGCAAATTTGGAAAACTCAGCAGTGGCCACAGGACTGGAAAAGGTCAGTTTTCATTCCAGTCCCAAAGAAAGGCAATACCAAAGAATGCTCAAACTACCACACAATTACACTCATCTCACATTCTAGTAAAGTAATGCTCAAAATTCTCCTATCCAGGCTTCAGCAATACGTGAACTGTGAACTTCTAGATGTTCAAGCTGGTTTTAGAAACGGCAGAGGAACCAGAGATCAAATTGCCAACATCCTCTGGATCATCGAAAAGCAAGAGAGTTCCAGAAAAACATCTATTTCTGCTTTACTAACTATGCCAAAGCCTTTGACTGTGAGGATCACAATAAACTGTGGAAAACTCTGAAAGAGATGGGAATACCAGACCACCTGACCTGCCTCTTGAGAAACCTGTATTCAGGTCAGGAAGCAACAGTTAGAACTGGACCTGGAACCACAGACTGGTTCCAAATAGGAAAAGGAGTACATTAAGGCTGTATATTGTCACCTTGCTTATTTAACTTATATGCAGAAAGATTTAACTTATCATGAGAAACACTGGGCTGGAGGAAGCACAAGCTGGAATCAAGATTGCTGGGAGAAATATCAATAACCTCAAATATGCAGATGACACCACCCTTATGGCAGAAAGTGAAAAAGAACTAAAGAGCCTCTTGATGAAAGTGAAAAAGGAGAGTGAAAAAGTTGGCTTAAAGCTAAACATTCAGAAAACTAAGATCATGGCATCTGGTCCCATCCCTTCATGGGAAATAGATGGGGAAACTGTGGAAACAGTGTCCGACTTTATTTTTCTGGGCTCCAAAATCACTGCAGATGGTGATTGCAAGCCATGAAATTAAAAGACGCTTACTCCTTGGAAGGAAAGTTATGACCAATCTAGACACCATATTAAAATGCAGAGACATTACTTTGCCAACAAAAGTCCGTCTAGTCAAGGCCATGGTTTTTCCATTGGTCATGTATGGATGTGAGAGTTGGATGGTGAAGAAAGCTGAGTGCTGAAGAATTGATGGTTTTGAACTGTGGCGTTTGAGAAGACTCTTGAGAGTCCCCTGGACTGCAAGGGATCCAACCAGTCCATCCTAATGGAGATCAGTCCTGGGTGTTCATTGGAAGGACTGATGTTGAAGCTGAAACTGCAGTACTTTGGCCACCTGATGCGAAGTGCTGACTCATTGGAAAAGACCCTGATGCTGGGAATGATTGAGGGCATGAGGAGAAAGAACGATGGAGGATGAGATGGTTAGATGGCATCACCGACTCGATGGACATGGGTTTGGGTGGACTCCGGGAATTGGTAATAGACAGGGAGGCTGGTGTGCTGCGGTTCATGGGATCACAAAGATCGGACATGACTGAGTGACTGAACTGAACTGATGGAGGCTTTTGGATGATCTCTTATTAATTAATGTTTCCTGTAGTCAGGAGTTCTCTGGTGTTCTCAGGTTTTAGGCTTAAGCCTCCTGCCTCTGGTTTTCAGTCTTATTCTTACAGTAGCCTCAAGGCTTCTCCATCTATACAGCCCTGATAATAAAACTTCTAGGTTAATGGTGAAAAGATTCTCCACAGTGAGGGACACCCAGAGAGGTTCACAGAGTTACATGAAGAGAAGAGGGAGGAGGGAGAGAGAGGTGACCAGTAGGAGAAGAGGAGGAATCAAACAGGGCATGAGCAGTCTAGCCAGTAAACAATTCCCTATGTGTTCTCCACAGTCTGGAACCCTCAGAGAGGTTCACGGAGTTACATAGAGAAGCGAAGATGGAGGAAGGAGATAGAGGTGAGCAGGAGGTGAAAAGAGGGAATCAAGAGGAGAGAGATAGCTCTAGGCAGTACTCTGTTCCCTAAGTGTTCTCTGTAGCCCAGAACACCCACAGAGATTCACAGAAGTGGGTTGAGAAGAAAAAGGGGAGGGAGGAGATAGAGGTGACCTGGGAGAGAAAAAGGAAAATCAAAAAGGGGAGAGAGTAATGAAGCCAGTAATCGCACTCCTGAGTAAAAATGGTTACTGAAGATTGGATTCTTAAATGTAAAAAATTGATATCAAATACTATAAAACAAAGATTAAAAATCTAGAGTAGAGGTTAGACTCTTAAAAATAATATTGAAAAAAAACCCAAAATCACACAAATTATAAGAAATATATATGAAGTTTGCTTTAAAAATAGAGTCTTTATTTTTGCAAGGTAATAGTGGGTTATAAAAATGAAAATTAAAGAAGTAATAGAGGACTTAAAAAAAGTAAAAAAAAAAAAATTTAAAAAAAATTAACAAAAAATGATAATAGTAAAAATATATCTAGGAATTTCTCTGGGGCTGTTGCAGGCAGTGTGGGGTCAGTTCAGTTTCACATAGTTCCTTGTTCCAGCTTATACGTCTCAGTATCTGTAGGCCCCTTCCAATGTAATCAGTGTAAACTACAGGATTTTAATCTGTTGCACCTGTCACTTCCAAAGCAGTTCCCTCTGTTTATGTGGCTTCTTCTGTTTGCAGGTCTCTTCAGTGTCTAATTTCTGCTCTGACACAAGGGGGCGGAGGTGGTGTCTTGTTTAGGTTCACTTGTTAAGTCGTGCTGTGGGGAAGGAGGAACAGTGCAAACAAATATCACTGGTGTGTGTGGGGAATTCTCGCAGTGTCTCGGCCACACTGGCTTTGCCCCCACTCACAGTGTGTGTGCTTTCCCAGTCTACCCTGCTCAGGTTTTAGGTTACTCTGTCGGGTAGCAGCCCTTGAGTTGCGTGCACGTCCCAGGTCTAAGCCACTCAGATTCAGGTTCTCGGGTACTCCACAAAGGCGCAGACTCGGTTGGGCCCACGGTTTGTGTTGTTCTCGGTCGGAGCAGCTCAGGCAGCCAGGTTCTTGGCGAGCACACTCTCTTCAGGTACAGTGCAACTTATAACCTTCCCGGTCTCAGCCGCTCGGTTTCTGGGTGTGCCCATCGCTGGTGTGCCGTGTGTCTCTTCTGGGAAGCTGATCTTTGGCTGCGACCCTCCTGACGGATGTCAACCATCCGGAATCTCAGGAAGTCTTTGGTTAGAAACTGGAAGCCTGTTCGCAGTTTGGTATGGGATGCCCTCTCTGGGGCCGAGTTTGCCCCTTTCCGGCTCTGGCTGGCACTCGCCTGCCCACCGTGTCCAGCGGGGGATGGGGCGGTCCGCAGCCGGCTAGGTCTTCTCTGGTATTGCTCAGTCCTTTGTTCTGTGAGCTGGCCGGCAGTGCCTTAGGTTTGGGCTTTTCGCGGGGTAGTTCTCTCTCTCTCTCTCTCTCTCTAGCTATCCCACAGTTTAGGTTACACCTCACGTTAGCTCCCTCAGATTGCCCTCAGGGCATTCAGGCCTGGTCCTTACCCTAAGCAATGCCGCTGGCTCCTCCATTTAGCCCCCACTTGCTGATGGCGGATGCAAGCATCTGGGGTACTTCTCTCCTGGGAGTTGCTTTTAGGCACGTAATCTGTGGGTTTTATTTATTTATTTTTCCTTGCAGTTATGTTGCCCTCCGAGATTTGAAAACTTCCCCCAGACCCGCCGGTGAGAGGGTTTCCTGGTGTTTGGAAACTTCTCCTCTATTAAGACTCCCTTCCTGAGACAGATCTCCATCCCTAACTCTTTTGTCTCTCTTTTTATCTTTTATATTTTGTCCTATCTCCTTTCGAAGAAAATCGGCTGCTTTTCTGGGTGCCTGATATCCTCTGCCATTGTTCGGAAGTTGTTTTGTGGAGTTTGCTCAGCGTTCAAATGTTGTTTTGATGAATTTGTGGGGGAGAAAGTGGTCTCCCCATCCTATTCCTCTGCCACCTTAGGACCGCCCCCACCCCCATGCAAGTTTTTAAAGCGGACCTTAAGGGTGGGAGGCAGTGCTTAATGGGAAGATTGAATGCCACTAAAGTGAATTTTTATTTCTTCATTAGTTTTCCCAGATCAAATGATGACTGGAGTAAGAGACAAATAAATGTTGAGTCTCATCTCCCAGTTTGTATACATAGAATACAAAGAAGAAACCTGACAAGGCAACACTGTAAAGCAAATCTCTAAGAAGAAGCCACTTGCTGAACATGAGAGACCAGAGAATTTAATCTTACCTGACAACCTATAGCAGCAGAATAATTGAACCTCTCCCCTGCTTGGTTCATCTAATTTCCCTTTCTGCTTTCCATAGCCTTCTCTTGGCCTTGACTTGACCAATGGTTATTTTCTAAGGTGAGCACTGAAGAATTGAGTCTATAACACTAATTGCTCAATAATGTCACACACACACACATTCTGACACTTGTCTATTTAAAACTATAGGTATTTACAAAAGCAGGAAAAAAAAATCCAGTAGAGGTTAATGAGTTGAGGTTTTAAAAGTGTGTCACATTCTCTGAGAGAAATATGTCTGGTGAAGGCTCCACATGGTTTATTTCTTTGACTTCACCCTCTTTTCATTTTGACTTGCTCCTGCCTGATAAATATCAACAATTCCCTACACATGCCTTCACTTTTACTGTTCTGTTGAGACATTAGCAAAGCAGTTGTATAATGGACCAAAGTCAGGGAGACACTAATAATGTTCACCTGATAGCGGTTTTCATGTTGACAGTACCAATGGTCTTCTATCAATATTTGTTTCCCTATCTATCATGCAGTGTTAAAATAATAGAAGTCTACTTTCAACTGCTTAAATTATTATAAGGATTGATTTCTATTCTATCTGGGAGAAAATAGAAATCTATTCAAGTGATTGTTGACAAGAGTTGAAATCTAACTACTGTGTAGCCCCTTTAACACTGTGTATTTAGAAATCTGTTTTCATATGCCTGCAATGTGGTTCAATCCCTGGGTTGGGAAGATCCCCTGGAGAAGGGAATGGCTACCCAGTCTAGTGTTCTGGGCTGGAAAATTCTATGGACTATAGTCCATGGAGTCACAAAGAGTTGGACATGACTGAGCAACTTTCACTCACTCAGTTCAGTTCAGTTCAGTCACTCAGTTGTGTCCGACTCTTTGTGACTCCATGGACTGCAGCACACCAGGCTTGCCTGTCCATAACCAACTCCCAGAGCTTACTCAAACTCATGTCCATCAAGTCAGTGATGGCATCCAACTTTCTCATTCTCTGTCATCCCCTTCTCCTCCCACCTTCAATCTTTCCCAGCATCAGTGTCTTTTCAAATGAGTCAGCTCTTCGCATCCAGTGGCCAAAGTATTGGAGTTTCAGTGAATATTCAGTTCCAGTGAATATTCAGGATTGACTTCCTTTAGGTGGACTGGTTGGATCTCCTTGCAGTCCACAGGACTCTCAAGAGTCTTCTCCAACACCACAGTTCAAAAGCATCAATTCCTCAGCACTCAGCTTTCTTTATAGTCCAACTCTCACATCCATACACTACTATTGGAAAAACCATAGCTTTGACTAGATGGACTTTTGTTGACCAAGTAATGGCTGTGCTTTTTAATATGCTGTCTAGGATGGTCATAGCTTTTCTTCCAAGGAGCAAGTGTCTTTTAATTTCATGGCTGCAATCACCACCTGCAGTGATTTTGGAGCCCCCCAAAATAAAGTCTGTCACTGTTTCCACTGTTTCCTCATCTATTTGCCATGAAGTGATGGGACCAGATACCATGATCTTAGTCTTCTGAATACTGAGTTTTAAGCCAACTTTTTCACTTTCCTCTTTCACTTTCATTAAGAGGCTCTTTAGTTCTTCTTAACTTTCTGCCATAAGGGTGGTGTCACTCATTCAGCTGAAATACAGACAGAAAACGAGGCAGCAACTGCTGGTATTTGTGCTTTGAGAGAGACAGTGAAAGCTCATCCCTGACTCATTATCTTGCCTTTCCCAATCATCAAGTTGTCTCAAGTCCTCCCCCCCTCCCCAGTTTGTCCCTTTGGTTCCTTTTTGGCTCAGTGTTTTTCAAGAGATTCCGTTTAAAATGCAACTGTTCTTGGGAGGATTAGATATTAAGTTTTTAGTATTAGATACCTTTGCAAGGCCTTGAGAGGTTGAGACCTAACCTTATCATGCGAGACTGAAGGTAAACAGCAGAGAAGTGGTGGGAACAGAAGTTTGAAGGTGCTGCTTTTATTCATGTTTTGGAGGTGCTACTTTCAAATTTTGATACCTCACAAAATTGTTGAGAGCTCATCCAGCTTCTTAGTATCTTTACACAATCTAATATATTTACAGTTCAAAAATAACCCATATGTGAATTCTTTGACTAATTCATTTATTTCAATTAAATTCAATTCTATAAATATATGTTAGCTTTCTTCTATGTGCTTATAAGTGTGCCAAGTTCTAAGAAGATAAGATAAGGAAGACAGGGGTCCAGACTGCAAGAAAATCATGCATAGAAGAGACATTCGAAGAGCCTAGTATTAACATACAAAGCAGAGTGAAGTAAATGCACAACAGAGATAATGACAGAAAGCTATGTGAAAGGGGGAGAAGCTGCTTATTTTGTTTGACAGATCAGAAAGACACTCACAGTTGTGATGGCATTTGATTTCAGCTCTCACAGATTAGTAGTTAGAAAGTGAGGGGAAGGACATTCCAGGCTGAGATAACTGCATGGAGGTAAGAAATGGAAGTTTAAAAGTCTGTGGTTTCTTGAGAATGATCTTTTATTTGGTATGATTTCAGTTCTGGGTATATGGATAGATGTAGTGGGAGAGGTCATTCATTCACTCAGCAGTTGTTGGTTATTTTTAATCAATATTTGTAAGGTATTTTGCCATGAAATAACTTAATATATATATAACAAGTAAGTTACAAAGCAATAGACACACATGCACACAAACGATGATCTTCTTTCCTTACAACTTTCTATACCAGAGGAGTTATTTCTGTTCATCTTCTGAGATTCTAGAAGTAGAAAAGACAGAAAAATGAGTAGAGGGACAAAGGTGACCTAGAATGGTCTCATGACTGCAGCCCTGTGTGCTCCAGAGAGAAAAGCCTGGAACATAGCTGAATCAATGGCCTACAGAACTTCTCTACCCTCTCTGATGGGAGTCTCAGAGAAGTTCTATGGAGATGCATATCAAAGTAGGTGTTACCAAGCCACCATTGTCTCCAGGCAGTTAATAAACCTATAGTTTATTAACCAGATTGGGTTCAACGCTGGGGATAGAATGGTAAGTAGAGTAGAGACTAGAGTCAGGATAGGGGGAAACATACGCAAACCGAGATACTCTACAAGCCCAAAGAGTGTTTCATTCTGCTTGAGGAAGGTTGGGAACACTTTCTAGGAATCAGTTCACTTCAGTTGCTCAGTCGTGTCTGACTCTTTGCGACCTATGAATCACAGCATGCCAGGCCCCCTGTCCATCACCAACTCCCGGGGCTTACACAAACTCATGTCCATCGAGTTGGTGATGCCATCCAGCCATCTCATCCTCTGCCGTCCCCTTCTCCTCCTGCCCTCAATCCTTCCCAGCATCAGTGTCTTTTCCAATGAGTCAACCCTTCGCATGAGGTGGCCAAAGTATTGGAGTTTCAGCTTCAACATCAGTCCTTCCAATGAACACCCAGGATTGGTCTCCTTTAGGATGGATTGATTGGATCTCCTTGCAGTCCAAGGGACTCTCAAGAGTCTTCTCTAACACCACAGTTCAAAAGCATCAATTCTGTGGCACTCAGCTTTCTTCCAGCCAACTCTCACATCCATACATGACCACTGGAAAAACCATAGCCTTGACTAGACGGACTTTTGTTGGCAAAGTAATGTCTCTGCTTTTAAATATGCTATCAAGGTTGGCCATAACCTTCCTTCCAAGGAGTAAGCGTCTTTTAATTTCATGGCTGCAATCACCATCAGCAGTGATTTTGGAGCCCAAAAAAATAAAGTCGGACACTGTTTCCACTGTTTCCCCATCTATTTCCCATGAAGTGATGGGACCAGATGCCATAATCTTAGTTTTCTAACGTTGAGCTTTAAGCCAACTTTTTGACTCTCCTCTTTCACTTTCATCAAGAGGCTCTTTAGTTCTTCTTCACTTTCTGCCATAAGGGTAGTGTCATCTGCATATCTGAGGTTATTGATATTTCTCCTGGCAATCTTGATTCCAGCTTGTGTTTCTTCCAGCCCAGTGTTTCTCATGATGCACTCTGCATATAAGTTAAATAAGCAGGGTGACAATATATAGCCTTGACGTACCCCTTTTCCTATTTGGAACCAGTCTGTTGTTCCATGTCCAGTTCTAACTGTTGCTTCCTGACCTGCATACAGGTTTCTCAAGAGACAGGTCAGGTGGTCTGGTATTCCCATCTCTTTCAGAATTTTCCACAGTTTATTGTGATCCACACAGTCAAAGGCTTTGGCATAGTCAATAAAGCAGAAATAGATGTTTTTCTGGAACGCTCTTGCTTTTTCGATGATCCAGCAGATATTGGCAATTTGATCTCTGGTTCCTCTGCCTTTTCTAAAACCAGCTTGAACATCTGGAAGATCACGGTTCACGTATTGCTGAAGCCTGGCTTGGAGAATTTTGAGCATTACTTTACTAGCATGTCAGATGAATGTAATTGTGCGGTAGTTTGAGCATTCTTTGGTATTGCCTTTCTTTGGGACTGGAATGAAAACTGACCTTTTCCAGTCCTGTGGCCACTGCTGAGTTTTCCAAATTTGTTGGCAAATTGAGTGCAGCACTTTCACAGCATCATCTTTCAGGATATGAAATAGCTCAACTGGAATTCCATCACCTCCACTAGCTTTGTTCTTAGTGATGCTTTCTAAGGCCCACTTGACTTCACATTCCAGGATGTCTGGCTCTAGGTGAGTGATCACACCATTGTGATTATGTGGGTCGTGAAGATCTTTTTTGTACAGTTTTTCTTTGTATTCTTGCCACTTCTTCTTAATATCTTCTGCTTCTGTTAGGTCCATACCATTTCTGTCCTTTACTGAGCCTATCTTTGCATGAAATATTCCTTTGGTATCTCTAATTTTCTTGAAGAGATCTCTAGTCTTTCCCAATCTGTTGTTTTCCTCTATTTCTTTGCAGTGATCACTGAGGAAGGCTTTCTTATCTCTCCTTGCTAGCCTTAACGTACTCCTTTTCCTATTTGGAACCAGTCTGTTGTTCCACTTCCAGTTCTGTTACTTTGTGACCTGCATACAGGTTTCTCAAGAGGCAGGTCAGGTGGTCTGGTATGCCCATCTCTTGAATAATATTCCACAGTTTATTGTGATCCACACAGTCAAAGGCTTTGGCATAGTCAATAAAGCAGAAATAGATGTTTTTCTGGAACTCTCTTTCTTTTTCAATGATCCAGTGGATGTTGGCAATTTGATCTCTGGTTCTTCTTCTACCTTTTCTAAAACGAGCTTGAACATCTGGAAGTTCACAGTTCATGTATTACTGAAGCCTGGCTTGGAGAATTTTGAGCATTACTTTACTTGCGTGTGAGATGAGTGCAATTGTGCAGTAGTTTGAGCATTCTTTGGCATTGCCTTTCTTTGGGGTTGGAATGAAACCTGACCTTTTCCAGTCCTGTGGCTACTGCTGAGTTTTCCAAATTTGCTAGCATACTGAGTGCATCGCTTTCACAGCATCACCTTTTACGATTTGAAATAGCTCAACTGGAATTCCATCACCTCCACTAACTTTGTTTTTAGTGATGCTTCCTAAGGCCCACTTGACTTCACATTCCAGGATATCTGGCTCTAGGTGAGTGATCACACCATAGTGATTATCTGAGTCATGAAGATCTTTTTTGTACGGTTTCTGTTTATTCTTTCTAGGAATGTATTCATTTCTAGGAATGCTGATAGGCAAACTGAGTTTTGAAGGACAAATTAGTTTTCTCACAGCCAAGAAGGGGGAGAACATTGCATACACCCTCATTACAGCTGCATACCTGCAAAAGCAGACATTGTATGACTTATTTGAGGAACTGCAAGTATTTCAGGACAGCTGATGTTGATAGAAAATAGAGAGGTATGAAGACACAAATAAGGATAAGGATTATATATGACATGCAAAGGGATCTAAATTTTATTGTATAGAAATTGAGCTTCATTAGGTGGTTTTAAGTAAGGCATTTATGTGAGCAGTTAACTTTTAAAAAATACTCACTGACAGTCTTGCAGAGGATGGATTGAAGAAATCACTTTAAGCAGATGAGTATGAGTCTGCCTGAGCCAATGGAATGTTAAGAGAATTTTAAAAGGGTCAGATTCAAGAAACATTTGCGAGGTAGATTACAGGGAACTAAGGACCAAGCAGATGGTGTGGGTGGGGAAAGTTTGAAACGTAGAGAGTGGTTTAGAATGACTCATCTTTTTAACTTAGAAGCCTAGAAAATCAACTTCTAGATATACCTCTGAACTTAGATTTTTCTAAGAGGACTTGTATATAGTTTAGATTTTTACTTCTCCTTCTCATCTTGAATCCTACCTTCTAGTTTAGCATTTCTCTACTTCGTCACAAAGAGGTAGAAAAACTTAAGTCCCTAGTCTATTGTATGCCCGTTTGAGCAGTGCCAGATAAGTTGATATTAAATATGCACATACTCGGTATATGTCAGTTGCAGTCCCCAAGGGAAACAACAAGACAATTCAGTAGGTCAGCAGAGGGATTTTAAACAAAGTAACTAATTACTAAAGTCTTGTATGATCAAAGCAAACATCGGCAGCAGCAGGAAAGCACCTTTGCCCCTGGAAAGCTGAAGAAACAAGGGAAAAGTGTCTAGTCCACTTGGAGGACTATGGTGGGGAACCGCCCTGCAAAGAGATACATACCCCATTTAGTGAGGGCACAAGGTAGGACATTAAGCCACTGCTGATGAAGCCACCCAAAGCAAAGAGAGCCTCGAAGAAACATCCTTGCTATCCCCTTTGTTTCAGCTTCTCATCCTACCAGGGCCTCCTCCTGAATCTACCTGGAAGCCGATTGAGAGGAAAGCTGAGAAATGTAGTTTGCAGGAATCAGCCTCCTGTATAAAGCTAAGAGGGCAAGGTCAAGGGATATATCTCAGAGCACATAGATAAATGACATAAACACACATGTGTTCATTTACCATTAGATATAGAAATACATTTCACATGTAAAAATAGACTTATAGATGATATGATATCAGATATAGATATTATTATTTTCCATATACTGTCAGGTATTTCCAGATAAGTGTAACTATTTTATTTATATTTCTTTGTGTTTGCCTTCTGCGTAAATTCAGAACAAAATTTCAAAATTTAAAATATTTTACAGTGATCCTGTGGCAGTAGTTATCTAACTTTCTTCATAATTTTATCCAGCTTTTATTCATTAGTGCTCTTAGTCTAAATTGTTGCACCGTACTCATTTCCTGCATTATGTAAGTGCTGATTGACTACTGGTCTCTTTCTTTACTTACACACGAGCACCCAACAGTGGACTCTGTGCAACCAGGTTCAGTTGCTCTGTTTCGTTCCAACTCTTAGTGACCCATGGAACTTTTTCTTTGTGCGGTGGGGGTATGAATAAATACTATTCACTAAATAGAATTCATAGAAGTAGAGTGCAAGGTGGCAGTTTATTTCGTGTCTCCATTTGCTTTTCTTTTACACAGCAGTTTCTCAGTAACCTTAGAATGTACTCAACATGAGAGTTTCACCTACTCAGTTAATTTGTGGCAAGATGAATATATTTTTTCCTTCATCAATCCTCATGTTACTTTAATGTCATAAAGTAGGTTTATTCATGGTTGTGTTATTGCAGAAAACTCCCTGGTAATCTGCCAAGGTAATGACGTTTGCCACTTTTGATCTGTGCTCTGCTATATAGAAACAACTTGTTCAGACTTGCTGAGATAAGGAAAAAACTTATTAAATGAATTATACTGCCATTTGCTGTACATGTATCTACCAAACAGAGCTGTGACACGGAGAGTGTGATATTGTCATGATTCATCTTTTAACGCTCTGAATACAGAAACATTTAAGTACATCATGAGTGGGAAGTTCTTCTTTACATGTATTTTTTTTCCTCTGTGTTCTAGCAGTCATCTTAATCAAACTTGAGCTTAGCTGAATTTATACTATGCCTTTTATTTCCATTTGAACTTAAGGGTAATAGTTAAAATCGGAGTCGCACAGATTCATAAAGGGATGCACCTTAGAGGGTCCGTAGCAGGCTGTGGGAAACAGAACCAACACTGTGTCTAAAGAAAGCAACTGCTTCTCAGCATCATTCCACACTGTAAGCATACCAAATTACATCCTGCTGTATACCTGGACCTGTTTCTAAATACTGGGATTATGGCAGTGAACAGACAAAGTCCATGCCCTGGTTGCAGTTTTATCTTTTATTTTTTTTTTTATTTTTTTTTTATTTTTTTTTTTTTTATTTTTTCTAGCAAAACCGATTTTTATTTATTTTTTTTTTTCCTTACCTTCAAGTTTTTATCTATAGGATCTTCTCGTACATAGTTAACAAACTCAGAAAATTTACCATTGATATACAGCTATTATCTAAAACATGGTTCACATAAAAATTTTCCAGTTGTTCCAATAATATCCTTTATGGCAATAATCTTCCCTTTCCTTCCAGCTCCAAGCCATGTTACATTTATTTATTTATTTATTTTTTATTTTAGTTGGGGGCTAATTACTTTACCTATATTGCGTAGTTCTTGCCAACTCGACTACGGAATCTCAGCATTGGGTTCACACGTGACTCCCTCCCACAAACCTCCTCCCACCCTCCCTCCCCCTCCCATCCCTCAGAGTCATCTCCCACGCTCCATCCTGAGCATCCGCCGTCCATTGCATAGAACATGGAATTGTGTTTGCTTCACATATGACAATAGACATGTTTCAATGTTATTGTACCAGAACGTCCAAACATCTCCTTCTCCCTCGAGTCACCAGGACTGTTCTATGCATCTGTGTTCTTATTCTGTCTCACATATAGGTGTTACCATACCATCTTTCAAATTCCATATAATGCATTAGTATAACTGTATTGGTTGCTTTTCTTTCAGGCTCACTTCACTCCATGTATATGGCATCACAAGTTTCATCCATCTCAATAGAACAGGATTCTTATTAGAGTATTCTTTTTTAATGGGCTGAGTAAATATTCCATTGTGTATATGTACCACAGCTTCCTTATCCATTCGTCTGCCGATGGACATCTAGGTTGCTTCCATGTCCTGGCTATTGTAAACAGTGCTGCGATGAACATTGGGGTACACGCGTCTCTTTCAATTCGGTTTCCTCGGTGTTATGCCTAGCAGTGGGATGCTGGGTCAGTGATGGCAGTTCTTTCCCACGTTTTTTAAGGTATCTACACACTGTTCTCCCTTAGTGGCTGTACTGTTTGACTTCCCACTAACAGGGTAAGAGGGTTTCCCTTTTCTCCACACCCTCTCCGCATTTATTACTTGTAGGACTTTTGGATAGCGGCATTCTGACTGGTGTGTAAGGTACCTCTCTTGTGGTTTTGATTTGCTTGTCTCTAATATTGGTGTGATGTGAGCATCTTTCATGTGTTTGTTAGCCATTGTATTGTCTTCTTTGGAGAAATGTCTGTTTAGTTCTTTGGCCCATTTTTGATTGGGTCGTTTATTTTTCTGGAATTCAGCTGCAGGAGTTGCTTGTATATCTTTGAGATTAATTGTTTGTTGTTGCTTGTTTGCTATTATTTTCTCCCATTCTTGAAGGCTTCTTTTCACCTTGCTTATAGTTTCCTTTGTTGTGCAAAAGCTTTTAATGTTGATTAGGTCCCATTTGTTTATTTTTTGCTTTTATTTCAAGTATTCTTGGGGGGTGGGGTCTATGGAGGTCTGCTGTGATTTATGTCGGAGAGTGTTTTGCCTATGTTTTCTCTAGGAGTTTTATAGTTTCTGCGTCTCCCCTCCTCCCTCCCTCCTCCCCCTACATTTAGATCTTTAAATCCATTTTGAGTTTATTTTTTTGTATGGTGTTAGGAAGTGTTTAGTTTCATTCTTTACAAGTGGTGACCAGTTTTCCCAGCACCATTGTTAAAGAGATTGTCTTTTCTCCATTGTATACTCATTTGCCTCCTTTGTCGAAGATAATGGTGCCCATAGGGCAGTGGGTTTATCTCTGGGCTTTTCTATGTTGTTGCCATTGATCTATATTTCTATCCTTGTGCCAGTCCACACTGTCTTGAGACTGTGCTTTGTAGAGAGCTGAAGTCAGGAGGGGGTTTTTGGGGGAAATTTTTTTTTTCTCCAGTTCCATTCTCTTTCTCAAAGATGCTTTGGCTATTCGAGGTTTCTTATACGTCCATACATATTGTGAAATGATTTGCTCTAGTTCTGTGAAAAAATATCATGGTAGTTTGATAGGATTGCCATTGAATCTGTAGATTGCTTGGGTAGTATATCATTTTCACGTATATTGAGATCTTTCCAAAGATCATGAACACGTATTTCCTCCATCTGTTTGAGGTCCCCTCTTTGATTTCTTTCATTCAGTGTTTTATAGTGTTCTTGTATTTTTTTTAAATTTTAAAGTCTTGTTTGTTTCTTTAGGTAGAAAATAATTCCATAAGTAATGTTTGATTCTTTTTGTTGCAAATGGTGATGGGGTATTGTTTCCTATAATTTTCTCTTTCTGTTTCTCATTTATGGGGTGTATAGGAATGCAAGGGTATTTTCTGTGTGTTAATTTTGTATCCTGCAACATTACTATATTCGATTTAGATTAGCTCTTGTAGTTTTCTGGTAGAAATCTTTAGGGGTGTTTCTAGTGTAGTGGATCATGTAATCTGCACAAACTGTGAGAGTTTTACTTCTTCTTTTCCTTCTGTATTCTCTTTTATTTCTTTTTCTGCGCTCTGATTGTGTGGCTCAAAACTTCCAGTACTATGTTGAATAGTAGTTGGTGAAAGTGGGCATCCTTGCCTTGTTCCTGATGTAGGGAAATGCTTCAGTCTTTTTCACCATTTGAGGATAATGTTTGCTGTGGGTTTGTCATTTATAGCTTTTAATTTGTTGAGGTATGTATTCCTTCTTATTTCCTGCTTGTCTGGGAAGAGTTTTTATATAAATGGATGTTGAATTTTGTCAATGCTTTTTCTGCAGTCTATAGATAATACATATGTTCTTATCTTTCAATTTGTTAATGTGGGTCTGAATTACATTGATTGATTTGCGGTTGTTAAAGGAAACCTTGCTTCACTGGGATAAAGCCCATTGGTCATGATGTATGATCTTTTTAATCTGATGTTGGATTCTGTTTGCTAGAATTTTATTAAGGATTTTTGCATCTGTGTTCATCAGTGATATGGGCCTAAAATCTTCTTTCTTGTGTGTGGTCTCTGTCTGATCTTTGGTACCAGAGTGATGGTGGCCTCATAGAACGAGTTGTGGAGTTTACCATCTTCTGCAATGTATCTGGAAGAGTTTGAGATAGGGATAGGTGTTAGCTCTTCTCTAATTTTTTTGGGTGAGAATTACGCTGTTGAAGCCCGTCTAGTCCTGGGCTTTTGTTTGGCTGGAATGTTTCTGATTACAGTTTTCGATGTTTCCGTGCTTGTGATGGGTCTGTTTAAGATGCTTCTATATCGCTTCCTGACTTCAATTTTTGGAAAGTTATACTTTTCTAAGAATTTGTCCATTTCTTCCAAGTTGTCCATTTTACTGGCATATAGCTGTTGGTAGTAGTCTCTTATGATCCTTTGTATTTCTGTGTAGTCTGTTGTGATCTCTCCATTTTCATTTCTAATTTTGTTGATCTGATTCTTCTCCCTTTGTTTCTTGATGAGTCTGGCTAATGGGTTGTTCAATTTTGTTTATCTTCTCGAAAAAAACGCCAAACTTTTAGTTTTGTTGATTTTTGCCTTGGTCTCTTTTGTTTCTGTTTGCATTATTTCTGCCGCCTAATTTTAAGATTTCTTTCCTGTTCTACTAAACCCTGGGGTTCTTCATTTCTTCCTTCTCTAGTTGCTTTAGGTGTCGAGTTAAGGTTTATTTTATTTGAGTTTTTTTTGTTTCTGAGGATAGCTCTGTATTGCTATGAACCTTCCCCTTAGCACTGCCTTTTACAGTGTCACATAGGTTGTTGGGTTGTTGTGTTTTCATTTTCTCATTCGTTTTCGGATGCATATTTGATTTCTTTTTTGATTTCTTCTGGTGATTTGTTGGTTATTCAGAAGCGTGTTGTTTAGCCTCCATATGTTGGAATTTTTTAAAGTTTTTTTCATGTAATTGAGGGGTCCTAATCTTACTGCATTGTGGTCAGAGAGGATGGTGGGATGTTTTTCGCAATTTATTGGAATTTAACCATTGCTAGTTTATGGCCAGGATGTGATCTATGCCTGGAATCGTTCCATGTGACCACTGAGAAACTAAGGTGAAATTGCTTGTATTTGGGTGGAAAAGTCCTGAAAATATTCGATTAAATCTAATTTTGGTCTATAGTATCATGTAAAGTTTGTGTTTTCGCTTGTTAATTTTCTGTTTTGGTGATCTATCCATAGGTGTGAGTGGAGTGTGTAAGTGTCTCCCACTATTATTGTGTTATTGGTTAACTTCCCCTTTCATACTTGTTAGTATTTGTCTTATATATTGTGGTGCTCCTATGTTGGGTGCATATATATTTATAATTGTTATATCTTCTTCTTGGATTGACCCTATGATCATATGGTAGTGTCCTTCTTTGTCCCTTTTCACAGCCTTTATTTTAAAGGTCTATTTTATCTGAAAATGAGTATTGCGACTCCTGCTTTCCTTTTTCTGGTTCTCCATTTGCTGAAATATATTGTTTTCCATCCCTTCACTTTCTCAGTCTGTATATTGTCCCTAGTTTTGAGGTGGGTCTCTTTGTAGAGGCATATGTAGGGTATTGTTTTTGTATCCACTAGGCCACTCTTTGTCTTTTGGTTGGGGCATTCAACCCATTTAGACATTTAAGGTAATTATTGATAAGTATGGTCCCGTTGCCCATTTTTCTTTTGTAGTTTTAAGTTCGTGTTTAAAACATCCTTTCTGTGTTTCCTGTTTTAGTGAAGATCCTTTAGCATTTGTTGGAGAGCTGTTTTGGTGGGTGCTGATTCCACTCAGTTCTTGCTTGTCTGTAAAGCGTTTTGAATTCTACTTTTCATATCTGAATGAGATCCTTGCCGGGTACAGTAATCTGGGTTGTATATTTTTTCTTTCTTACTTTAAGTATGTCCTGCCATTCCCTTCTAGCCTGGAAGGAGTTTCTATTGAAAGATCAGCTGGTTATCCTTTGGGGAATCCCTTGTGTGTTATTTGTTGTTTATCCCTTGCTGCTTTTAATATTTGTTTCTTTGTGTTTGATCTTTGGTAATTTGATTAATATGTGTCTTGGGGTGTTTGTCGCCTTGGGTTTATCCTGTTTGGACTCTCTGGGTTTTCTTGACTTCTGTGACTATTTCATTCCTCATTTAGGGAAATTTTCAAACTATTATCTCCTCGTGTATTTTTTCATGGCCTTTCCTTTTATCTTATTCTTCTGGGACTCCTATGATTAGAATGATGGGGCGTTTCATGTTGTCAGATGGTCCCTGAGGTTTTCCTCATTTCTTTTGATTCTTGTTTATACTTTTTTGCCTCTCTGCTTCGTGTATTTCCACCATTCTATCTTCTACCTACACTTATCCTATCTTTGCCTCTGTTATTCTACTGTTGGTTACCTCAAGCGTGTCTTTATCTCCTTTATTTCATGTATTCAAAATTATTGATTCCTTTTATTTCTTCTAGGTCTTGGTAAACATTTTCGTGCATCTTCTCAATCCTTGTCTCCAGGTATTTATCTGTAACTCCATTTTTTTTTCAATATTTTGGATCATTTTTACTTCATTTTTCTAATTCTTTTTTCAGATAGATTCCCTATCTCCTCTCTTTTGTTTGGTTTGGTGGGCATTTCTCATTTTCCTTTACTTGTTGAGTATTTCTCTGCCTTTTCATCTTGTTAGATTGCTGTGTTAGGCGTGGCCTTTCTGTATTCTGGTAGTTTGAAGTTACTCTTTATTGTGGAGGTTCCTCACTGTGGGTGGGGTTGGATGGGTGGCTGGTCAAGGTTTCCTGGTTGGGGAGCTTGTTGTCGGTGTTCTGGTAGGTGGTGCTGGATTTCTTCTCTTTAGAGTGCAATGGAGTGTGTCCAGTATTGAGTTTTGAGATGTTTATGGATTTGGTGTGCCTCTGGGCAGTGTATATTGATGCTCAGGACTACTGTTCCTGCGTTGCTGGAGAGTTGGTGGTATGTCTTGTCTGGAAATTATTGGCTTTGGGTGGAGCTTGGTTTCAAGTGTTATATGTGGAGGCTTTTGGAGATCTCTTATTAATTAGATGTTGCCTCTGGCTTTTAAGTCTTATTCTTGCAGTTAGCCTCAAGGACTATCCGTTCCATACAGCATCAATAATAAAACTTTAGTTAATGGTGGAAAAGATTCTCACTGAGGGATACACCAGAGAGTCACTGAGTTACTGGAGGAGGTGAAGGGGAGGGAGGTTGAGGTGACCAGGAGGAGAGGAGGGGGTACTCAAACGTGGGAGAGCAGTATATCAGTAAGCACTTCCCTCTGTGCTTTCCACAGTCTGGAGCCCTCAGAGAGGTTCACAGAGATACATGAGGAGGGGGGAGGAAGGCAGTAGAGGTGAGGAATGAGTAGAAAAGGGAGGAATCTAAGAGGGGTAGAGAGAGTTCATGGGAGTATTCTGTTCCGAATGTTATCCGGTACCCAGAACACCCTCAGAGATTCACAGAATTGGGTTGAGAAGAGAAGGAGGAGGGTGGGAGATAGAGGTTCCCTGGGGAGAAGAAAGAGCGTGAATAGGAGGAGAGAGGTAATCAGGCCCAGTAATCACCTCTTGAGTAAAATGGGTACTAAAGATGTGTATTCTTAAATGCCCAAAATTGATAATCAAATATGTAGTAAACAAAAATTAAAAATTCTGGCGTAGAGTTAGACTCTTATAAATCATACATATAAAAAAAAGAAAAAGAAAACAGGTATAAAAAGAAGTCACACTCGACAGTAAACAGTATAACAGTATAAAAAAGAAAAACAGGAAAAAAACAGTAAAAAAAATAATAATAAAATAAAATAAAAAAAAGAAAACGCAAAAGCATAAGATATTTGTACGCAGTTGTTTTAAAAATAGGGTTTTTTTTTTTTTTCAAGTGTGGTGGGGTTATGAAAATGAAAATTAAAGGAGTAATAAGAGGTCTTAAAGAAAAAAAGAAAGAAAAAAAATATAAAAAATAATATAAAATAAAAATAAAATAAATGATATAGTAAAAAATATATATCCGGACTTCTCTCTGGTGCCGTTGTGTGCCGTGTGGTGGTCTTTCAGTTTCAGTTAAATCCTTGTTCCTGCTTATACTTTTCAAGATCTTAGGTCCCTTTCAATGCAGTCCGTGTTAACTACAAAGGATTTTAAATCTGTTGGCCTGTCCCTCCAACGCGCTTCCCTCTGTTTATTTGGCTTTGTTTGAAGGTCTCTTCAGTGTCTAATTTCCGCCCTGCCACAAAGGGGCGGTGGTGTCTCTTTAGGTTCACTTGCTCCAGTCCGTGCTGTGGGGAGAGAGGACCACTGCAAACAGTATCACTGGCGTGTGTGTGGAGAGCTTTACAGTGTCTCGGCGCCACACTGGGTTTCACCCCGCCCACGGCGTGTGTGCTTTCCGTTCTACCCCGCTCAGGCTTCAGGTTACTCTGCCGGGGGGTGGGCCAAAAGATATGCGCGGCCTTCCCAGGTGTAAAACTGCCTCAGGTTCAGGTTCCCGGGTACTCACAAGGCGCAGACTCGGTTGGGCGGCGGTATTGCGCCTGTCCGGTCGGGAGCAGCTCAGGCAGCCGGGAGTTTGTGAGCGCTCACTCTCCCTGTTGGGCGATGCGGCTTATCACCCCCTGGTTTCCCCGCTCTCAGTTTACGGGCGCGCTTCCCGGGTACTCCAACAAAGGCGCAGACTCGGTTGGGCCGGCGGTTTGCGCCGTTTCCGGTAGGAAGCAGCTCAGGCAGCTCAGGAGTTTGGCGAGCGCACTGCCAGTGCGGCTTATCACCTCCCTTGGTCCCCGCCTCGTGTTTAGGTTTACGGGCTAGCCCGGCTCCTCTTCCTGTGTGCTCTTTGTGTCAGTTCTGGGGAGCTGGTCTCTGGCTGCGCCCTCCGGCGGGTGTAGTACCTCCGGGTTCTAGGCTGTCTTTGCTAGAAACTGGGAGCTCTGTTTGCAGTTTTGGTAGGGGGTGCCCTCTCTGGAGCCGAGTTCGCCCTCTTTCCGGCTCTGGGCTGGTCCGCCTTGCCCGCTGTGTCCGACGGGGGATGGGGGGTTCCGCAGCCGGCTAGCTCTTCCCCTGTATCGCTCAGTCCTTTGTTCTGTGAGCGGCCGCAGTGCCTTAGCGCTTTGGGTTTTTTCGCAGGGTAGTCTCTCTCTCTGGCTGTCCACAGTTTAGGTTTACTATCTCCGTTAGCGGGCCCAGTCCTTACCCTAAGCAGTGCCAACCCGCTCCTCTCCGACCCAGCCCCTCACACTTGCTGGTGGCGGATGGCGGGCTGTTGGGTTCTGTTACTGGAAGTTGCCTTTAGGCACGTTAATCAGTGGTTTTATTTATTGATTCTCCGGTTATGTTGCCCTGCCGATGATTCGAAATCGTTCCCCCAAACCCGCCGGTGAGAAGATTTCCTGGGGCTAGAAATTCTCCTCTTCTAAGACTCCCATCCGGTCTCGGTCCTAACTCTTTTGTCTCTCTCTTTTTATCTTTTATAATTTTCTCCTACCTCCTTCTGAAGATAATGCGCTGACTTTGATTAATGTCTGACGTCCTCTGCCAGCATTCAGAAGTAGTCTTGTGAACTTTGCTCAGCTTTCAGATGTTTCTTTCGATAAGTTTGTGGGGGAGAGAGTGATCTCTCCGTCCTATTCCTCCGCCATCTTAGCCCCTGCCTTCCAGTTTTATCTTTTAGTAGTGAGAGGCAGATAATAAATAAGTGAATACATAATAAGCTAGATGATGATAAGTGCTGAGGAATTGAGCAAAGCAGGGTAAAGCTATATCAGATGCTGGACAAGGGAATTTTGCAGGTAGGGTGGAAAGTGAATTATGTGTAGCCTTCAAGCCATGTGGATATTTGGAAGGAAATAATATATCTTTCAAGCAGAGAGAAGAGTGAGTTCAAAGAGCCTAAAGCAGTTATTCTCAGGTGTTTTTCTGGACATTGGAATCACTCATGCCTCTTTAAAAATCACTGATATCTGGTTGCTACTCCCAGACCTTCTGATTTAATTAGCTTGATGTTCACCTTGAGTCTCAGGAGTTTCAGAATCCCCCCAGATAACTCCAGTGTGCAACAAAGTGTAGGAATTGCTGCCCTAAAGCGTCAGCCAGTGATTTCACATAGAATGATAAGATTAGCATGAACTTGTCAAGGTCTTAGCTATCTTTAAACTAGGTCTTTTCATTTTTTTCTGTATAAATCTTACAAGCCAATGAAACTATCTCTGAACCAAATTTAGCCTATGGGCTACTAGTTTGGAATTTCTGACTTGACAGAAATTGAATCTGTCTATTCAGAATCTGTCTATTCATAGAAATTGAATCTATGAATCTGAATTCATCGATTGCCCAAAAGATAAGAATATTCCTTGTATGTCAAGGTGAGGCATAAAAATATAGCAGCTTTATTTTATTTATTTATGGTTGTGCTGGGTCTTCATTGCTACCACGGGCTTCCTCTAACTGCAGTGAGTGGGTGCTACTCTCTAGCTATGGTGTGAGGGCTTCTAATTGCAGTGGCTTCTCTTGTTGTGGAGCACGAGCTCTAGGTGCATGGGCTTTAGTAGTTATAGTACTCAGGCTCAGTAGTTTGGAGTATGGGCTTAGTTGCCCTGCAGCAGCATGTGTAATCTTCCCAGACCAGGGATCAACCCTGTATCCCCTGCATTGGCAGGTATATTCGTAACCACTGGACCACTAGGGAAGTCCAGCAGCTTTGAAAGGGACAGATGTGGATATGAAGGAAGTCCTAGTCTATAGTCGCTACAGCCCTGAATTAACAATGGAGCAATGCCACTTGACCTTGCCCTAAGGCTGTGTCTCTGCCCTTTGCTACCTCTGCTCCATCTTCTCAACTCAGTATGACTTGGGTCTCAAACAGACATTTGCTTTTGGCTGTTTGACTTTTTGTATCTTTGGTGTCACTGACAAAATTGACCCCATTGGATTCAGTTGCATAATTGGCAGTATCAACCATTTATACCTTACATGAAAGAATCAAATTATAAAAGAGCAATGTGCAGTAGAATCTCATTTTGAGTAATATGTTCATGTAGATATCTTGGTAGATACAACAGTCTAAAATGATATTACAAATGTATTTATCCCTGAAAAGCAGAATTTATGAGTGGTTGAACTTTATTGCTGTCAATACTGATTGATTTTTAAAATGAGCTTATGTTACTTTTAGCATGCAGAACATTTTCACTTATTCAGTTCAGTTCAGTTCATTCGCTCAATGTGTCTGACTCTTTGTGACCCCATGGACAGCAGCACGCCAGGCCTCCCTGTCCATCACCAACTCCTGTAGTTTACTCAAACTCATGTCCATCGAGTGGTGATGCCATCCAGCCATCTCATCCTCTGTTGTCCCCTTTTCCTCCTGCCCCCAATCCTTCCCAGCATCAGGGTCTTTTCCAATGAGTCAACTCTTTGCATCAGGGTCTTTTCCAATGAGTCAACTCTTTGCATCAGGGTCTTTTCCAATGAGTCAACTCTTCGCATGAGGTGGCCAAAGTATTGGAGTTTCAGCTTCAACATCAGTCCTTCCAATGAACACCCAGGACTGATCTCCTTTAGGATGGACTGGTTGGATCTTCTTTTAGTCCAAGGGACTCTCAAGAGTCTTCTCCAACACCACAATTCAATAGCATCAATTCTTCGGCACTCAGCTTTCTTTACCGTCCAACTCTCACATCCATATATGACTACTGGAAAAACCATAGCCTTGACTAGATGGACCTTTGTTGGCAAAGTGATGTCTCTGCTTTTCAATATTGGGCACTCCTAATAGAAAAGAATTGTGTCCTAGTCATTTTATTTAGATCTAGATTTATAAATAGAATGAGAAAGAAAGATAAAGAGGGAGAAGCCTGACACTTGACACATCATAGGTACCAGATAAATACACGTAAAAATGGATGAAAGGAATAAAGAGACATAAGTGTTAAGTGCAAACTTTTTATTTGTTTGTATTTAAGTGCATTATAAGTACAAGCATGTGCCAGAGTTCATTGAAAATTTTCTTAGTTTTAACTTATTTTCAAAGTAAGCAACTCTCCCAGATACCAAAATGGGGGAAGAGATAAAAAAGGGGTGTGTGGTAGAGATGTGTGGAAGAGATTAAAAAGGGGTGTGTGGACATGGACATTCTCAATAGTTTCTCCATTTTCCCCAAGATTCAAGTTTGTGCTGACTTTCTAAAATATCTTCCGCTTTTGTCCAGGTGGAATGCTCACCAACATGTACTTTAGTTTGTTCTAAATTATAGCTCTAACAAAGTGATAGCATTGAAAAATATAATCAATGGTCTATTTTTGCATAATTTAAAGATGTATTACTTTCTGAAATGTGAATTTACTATTTATATACTGTTTATTTGTGAATTGGGGATTTAGGTGGCAGATTTATACATTGTGATGATCACTGGCTATAAGATATGACATTGTCTTTTAACCATATCAGCATTACCTGTATAGAAAAGAAGTTGTAGACAAGACTTGTTTGTTCAGTGCAGAATCTCAGATTGTCCAAACCAGGGATGTCCCTAGGTTTTTCCTTGCCCAGTGATTCACAAACTTACCTTAGCAATAGGACCTTTTTTTTTTTTGTCCCACCAAAAGAAATCTGATTATAGTGTCACTGCATAAAACATAAATGCAGCATGACTTTAGTTAAACTAGAGGCCTGAGACTTCTTGTTTCTTGAGGTAATCTGAAGGACTATCTTAGAACCCTAGGGCTCCTCAGAGCAGTTTTAATAACCACTCAGCTAGTCTAAGCCCCACATTCTACAGATATTGAAGCTGAGCCCCAGAAAGGCTGTGACTCATATTATACTGTCAAGTTAATGTGCAGAAAAACCACCTCTTGAACATTTAATAGTGATGATGAGTGGATTCTTAATGGCCTTATCCAGTTTGTGGATTAGTCTTGCCATCTGTTTCATCTATTCTTCTCTAAGGCTGTCTGCCCTGTGGCTATTTCACACTCATTAATAGCTCCATCAGCAGTCTAGTAAAAGGAAAAGAAGATGGAAAACTCAACTCCCTTATTAGTTCTTATCTAGAGGAGGAAAGATTGAAACTAATGAACATGGCAGGATTATATGTCAGCTCTGGCTGGCCCAGGAATGCTTTCAGCCCTGTTCCTGGTCTGTCTCTATACTTCTTTCTATAGGCATTTGTTTTTCCACATCCTAGTATTAGCCAGACTTGCCTGAAGACCAAACATGAAACAGAAAACTTTCATGTCCAAAGCAATGACTAAATTCAGTATCAAACACAGCATTGCTTAGATTGAGACTGAGTGATAACTCTCACCAGACTCCACTTTGATTCTTTATCTTGTTTATAAATTTTGATGATTTCAGTATCCTGCTGTCCAGGTCCTCTCTCTGCATTATAGTACAATTGGTCTTTCTACTGAAGTTTACTTAGGAACTTGGTTTTGGGCTCCTTATCACAGTCTCCATTATCAGCTTCTGGGCTCTCTGGGACTCACCTGTTACTTTAAAGGAATGGCCTCTGGGTTCTGGGCTTGGCTGCCTACCCTAGAGCATGACTACCCAGTGCCCCTGCCATGAGCCCAGTGAGAACTCAGTGGTTCCTCGTCTTAGGAGAGTTCCTACTTTGCTGATACTTAATTAGTAGCAAAAAGGAGTTCCTGCTTTGTTGCTTACAGCTGCAGGCTTAGAAGATGAAACCAGCAGCTCCATCCACCTAACAGTAGTTTTGTGAGTTGAAAATGGCAACCTCAAGTGTGAGTATGCTATACTACCTACTAGAGACGATCACTGCTTTAAATATAGGTCTACCTCAGGAGACACAGACTGAAAAGGAAAGAGAAGCTTAATGAAGTTGAGTATCAACTGCATATAAAACATTCGCCTAGACACTTTTCCACCTGCATATTCCTTGAGTCCACTCTCTTTCCTTCACTTAAATTCATGTGTTTAAACATATATGCATTCAGATATACAATACATATTATATATGAAGAGATGGAGCCAGAGCAAAACCAACACCCAGTTGTGGATATGACTGGTGATAGAAGCAAAGTCCGATGCTGTAAAGAGCAATATTGCATAGGAACCTGGAATGTTAGGTCCATGAATCAAGGCAAATTGGAAGTGGTCAGACAGGAGATGTTAAGAGTGAATGTTAACATTTTAGGAATCAGCAGACTAAGATGGACTGGAATGGGTGAATTTAACTCAGATGACCATTATATCTACTACTGTGGGCAAGAATCCCTTACAAGAAATGCAGGAGCCATTATAGTCAACAAAAGAGTCCGAAATGCAGTACTTGGATGCAATCTCAAAAACGACAGAATGATCTCTGTTCATTTCCTAGGCAAACAACTCATTATCACAGTAATCCAAGTCTATGCCCTGACCAGTAATGCCGAAGAAGCTGGAGTTGAATGATTCTATGAAGACCTACAAGACTTCTAGAACTAACACCCCCAAAAGACATCCTTTTCATTATAGGGAACTGGAATGCAAAAGTAGGAAGTCAGGAAACACCTGGAGTAACAGGCAAATTTGGCCTTGGAGTACAGAATGAAGCAGGGCAAAGGCCAATAGAGTTTTGCCAAGAGAACACACTGGTCACAGCAAGCACCCTCTTCCAACAACACAAGAGAAGACTCTACACATGGAAATCACCAGGTGGTCAATACCAAAATCAGATTGATTATATTCTTTGCAGCCCAAAATGGAGAAGCTCTATACAGTCAGCAAAAACAAGACTAGGAGTTGACTGTGGCTCAGATCATGAACTCCTTATTGCCAAATTCAGACTTAAATTGAAGAAAGTAGGGAAAACCACTAGACCATTCAGGTATGACCTAAATCAAATCTCTTAAGATTATACAGTGGAAGTGACAAATAGATTCAAGGGATTAGATCTGATAGACAAAGTACCTGAAGAACTATGGATGGAAGTTTCCCGACATTGTATAGGAGACAGGGAGCAAGATGATCCCCAAGAAAAAGAAATGCAAAAAAGCAAAATGGCTGTCTGAGGAGGCCTTACAAATAGCTGGGAAAAGAAGAGAAGCAAAAAGCAAAGGAAAAATATTCCCATTTGAATGCAGAGTTCCAAAGAATAGCAAGGAAAGATAAGAAAGCCTTCCTCAGTGATCAATGCAAAGAAATAGAGGAAAACAATAGAATGGGAAAAAGTCGAAAGATCTCTTCAAGAAAATTAGAGATACTAAGGAAGCATTTCATGCAAAGATGGGCTCAATAAAGGATAGAAATGGTATGGACCTAACAGAAGCAGAAGACATTAAGAAGAGGAGACAAGAATATACAGAAGAACAATACAAAAAAGATCTTCATGACCCAAATAATCATGATGGTGTGATCACTCACCTAGAGCCAGATGTTCTAGAATGTGAAGTCAAGTGGGTCTTAGGAAGCATCACTACAAACAAAGCTAATGGAGGCAATGGAATTCCAGTTGTGCTATTTCAAATCCTAAAAGATGATGCTGTGAAAGTGCTGCACTCAATATGCCAGAACATTTGGTAAAGTCACTAGTGGCCACAGGACTGGAAATGGTCAGTTTTCATTCCAATCCCAAAGAAAGGCAATGCCAAAGAATGCTCAAACTACCTCACAATTGCCTTCATCTCACATGCTAGCAAAGTAATGCTCAAAATTCTCCCAGTCAGGCTTCAACAGTATGTGAACCATGAACTTCCAGATGTTCAAGTTGGTTTTAGAAAAGGCAGAAAAGCCAGAGATCAAATTTCCAACATCCATTGGATCATTGAAAAAACAAGAGAGTTCCAGAAAAACATCTATTTCTGCTTTATTGACTATGCCAAAGCCTTTGACTGCGTGGGTCACAGGAAACTGTGGAAAATTTATCAAGAGATGGAAATACCAGACCACCTTACCTGCCTCCTGAGAAATCTGTATGCAGGTCAGAAAGTAACAGTTAGAACTGGACATAGAACAACAGATGGGTTCCAAATCAGGAAAGGAGTATATCAAGGCTGTATATTGTCACCCTGCTTATTTAACTTATATACAGAGTACATCATGAGAAACATTGGGATGGAAGAAGCACAAGCTGGAATCAAGATTGCTGGGAGAAATATCAATAACCTCAGATATGCAGATGACACCACGCTTATGGCAGAAAGTGAAGAGGAACTAAAAAGCCTCTTGATGAAAGTGAAAGAGAAGAGTGAAAAAGTTGGCTTAAAACTCAACATTCAGAAAATTAAAATCATGGTATCCGGTCCCATCATTTAATGGAAAATAGATGGGGAAACAGTGAGAGACTTTGTTTTGGGGGGCTCCAAATCGCTGCAGATGGTTACTGCAGTCATGAAATTAAAACACGGTTGCTTCTTGAAAGAAAAGTTATGACCCACCTAGACAGCATATTAAAAAGCAAAGATATTACTTTGCCAACAAGGGTCCATCTCGTCAAAGCTATGATTTTTCCAGTAGTCATGTGTGGATGTGAGAGTTGGAGTATAAAGAAAGCTCAGTGCCGAAGAATTAACACTTTTAAACTGTGGTGTTGGTGAGGACTCTTGAATCCCCTGGACTGCAAGGAGATCCAACCAGTCCCTCCTAAAGGAAATCAGTCCTGAATATTCATTGGAAGGACTGATGCTGAAGCTGAAACTCCAATATTTTGGCCACCTGTTGTGAAGAACTGACCCATTTGAAAAGACCCTGATGGTGGAAAAAATTGAAGGTTGGAGGAGTGGGGGCCGACAGAGGATGAGATGGTTGGATGGTTTCACTGACTCAATGGACATGAGTTTGAGTAAACTCCGGCAGTTGTTGTTGGACAGGGAGGCCTGGCGTGCTGCAGTCCACGTGATCGCAAAGTGTCAGACACAACTATGAGACTGAACTAAACTGAATGTATATAATTCATATATGTATGAATTAGTTTGAACATAGCTTTAACTGTTCTGCTATAACAGAAACAGATGACAATGTCTTAAATAAGATGTTTTCCTCTTTCAAAAATTTGGCTTCAAACTTGTACACATTTTCTGTTCTTGCTAGTTGTTAACTGGGATACTTGTACTATCCTCTCTCCTGAAAGGCCTTGAGAAGTAATGTTGTTTTACTGACAATGAAGTTTTCACAGTTCACCATAGTCTGCTGCCATGTTTAAAGAGTCATTTAACCTGCCTCACTTCAGATAGCACCTCTCACTCAAGCATAGCCAATACATTTGTTCTTATCATTTGGTTGACTGTATGTTCTTTGGAAGTGGGAAATGTGTATCTGTAATTTACCTCAAAAGGTCTTCAGATGTGTAGATGGTGGCTATTAGCTATTTGCTATTACCAAAAAGGACAGAACATGGAGAAATAGCTTCGAAGGAAAGTATATTATCAGATCAGTTGGGCAGATTTTGAAGATGTTTATTAGGAAAACTCACTAAATCTTCCTTAAAAATATTTTAAATAGAGTGTAAAACTATGTGTCCAGACTGGTTTGAAAGTTGTTATAAAGACTGCATGTAAGTGCCTAAATTTTGAAATAAGTGATTTTCTGTAATTTGAATTAGTTCAACTGTGCTATTTACCCCTCCACTAGTAAAGGTCACATAATGCTGTTTATAAAATGTCATTGCACTTGTCTGAGCTTAGACTTCTTCATTCTCTATTCTTTTTGGGGTGAACTGATGAGAATCTTTCATCATGATCCACATACATTATGCCATTTTAGTTTACTCATTAGTTAATGTATATTGATGGCTTGCTACATCCCAGCTACCTGGTATTAACTGTATATCTATGAAGAGAGGAGAATTATCCATGATGATGAGACTGGTGCCTGGTGGACACTGGTGACTGGTGGACTCTGGTGAACTAAAATAGCCCCACTACCTGCCAAAGCTTAAGGAGCCCACACAGCCTCTGAAATTCAAGCAAATGAATCCCATACACTTTTTGTTACCTGAGAAAATTTCAAATTTCCTATATTCCTACACCTTAGTGGCTTTTGGGAGTTGGAGGCTACAAAGTGGTACTGAGATACTGTAATGTGAAAAACCCTACTCTGAATGCCTACCATATATACCCTTCTTATACTCATCTACATGTCTGAGTGCCCAGATTCTTTCCTTCAGTAGCGATTATCTGGTTAGAGTCAGCTCCCCCAAAGTCTTAATAAAATGCATGTCTTACTGTCTCCTTTCCTCCATCTTATTAATAGGGGAAGAGTAGAAGTGCAGTGGGACAGATACGCAGAAGCATGTGGGGCTTGGTCTATATATACTTTCTCAGTGATAAGTGCTGACCCTCATGTCCTATCTCCCTGATTTAACATACCTTCACCTGATAGCTCAGTTGGCAAAGAATCCGCCTGCAATGCAGAACAGCCTGGTTTGATTCCTGAGTCAGGAAGATCTGCTGGAGAAGAGATATGCCACTGACTCCAGTATTCTTGGGCTTCCCTTGTGGCTCAGCTGATAAAGAATCTGCCTGCAAAGCAGGAGACCTGGGTTCAATCCCTGGGTTGGGAAGATCCCCTGGAGAAGGGAAAGGCTACCCACTCCAATATTCTGGCCTGGAGAATTCCATGGACTGTATAGTCCATGGGGTCTCAAAGAGTGACATGACTGAGTGACTTTCACTTTCACCTGAACCGGGAGTGGAGGTCAACATCACCACAGAGGATCCTAAGAGACTTCCGTCTCCAATTTTATGTTTGCTTCCATTTTTAAACACCTATATGCCAAGAACTAAACTACGTCCCTCTTAAACCTACCTTTAATCTTCACAACCACCATAGAAAATACTCTCTCAGGATAACTACTGAGGAAGAATTGAGATTCAGAGAATCAAATCTTATCAGTTAGGGTGGGCTATTTGCTAACATATAACCCCCAAATTTTAGTGTCTTGACAAAGTATAAAATTATTTCTTATGGCCCAATATGATGCTCCTGGTCAGGCATTCGTTCGGACAGCAACTTGGAGATCAGAATGGAGAGAGCTTGGAGACCTCTCCAGCTGGTTAATGAATAAAGAAAATATAGGATTGTATGTGGTATATGTCACTTTTCCCAACATTGCGTTGGCCAGAACACTATAACTTGGCTGTACCTAATTGCAAGGAAGGTGGGAAATATACTCTAGTTGTGAGAACAAGAGAAAACCAAAAGCAGTTTGATGAAAAACTGGCTAATTTCTACAACACTATGTTCATCCCAAGTTGCATAATTAATGTGTAGTGGGGCTAGGTTTCAGATTTTCTGACCTAGGACCGAAGTGTGTCAGTGCATTTGTGAGCAGAATGTTGGATTACATTGCCAAAGGGAAGTAGCTCTTTAGAGAAGAGTTGATCAATAATTTTATTAGGATCTGGGTTGAGCCAAGGACAGCTCTATCATCCCATTATCAAACAGCAGTGATGAAGACCTTCTTAGAAACAAGAGGGAAGTAAGTGCTTGTTCTGTTTACTCTGCTAGAAGACATAATACTTCCTCTCAGAGTCATAGTTTGGTATTCAAAGGCAACTGAAATATCACTGTTAAAACAACATACAAATGGGGAACTCCTGACTGTGTGATTTATTGAAAAAAAAATCTGTGTGCTCTTCTGAAAGACCTGTAATCTCCAACTGTATCACTTCTATAATTCCTCAAATGCCCAGGAAGGCCTGAGGATGTTTGTGAAGGTATGGAACCCTAGCTAGGGGAAGACTCCAGCTAGGGTAGCAGTTATACCATCAAAAAGAAGCTAATTCAGTCCTGGCAATAGACAAAAAACAATGAATCACACAGTATTGAAGGTTGAAAAGAAATGTATTTAAGATGATTTAAGGATCCATTCTGAAAAAATTGTTTCATCCAAAAACGTTAAGAAAATCTTAGGATATATGGTAGAATTTCAAAGAAATAATATTTGACTCTTGTGGAACATCATGCTTGACTTGTTTTTTTCTATGTAAATTTCACATTAAATGCTGGTGTGTTTCTTAGTGGGTGTCAGTTCAACATGTTGTCTGGAGCAAAGGTCTCTGGATTTGGGAAAGAGCATGGACCAAAATCCCATCGACAGAGGAACCTGGCAGGTTACAGTCCATGGGGTCACAAAGAGGCAGACACAACTGAGCATAAGGCACACATCATATATATCATGGACCAAAAGAAGTGAATCATATCTATAAAATATCCAGAGTCCCAAGTGTCATGGGCTTCATAGATATGTGTTGCAATAATATAGATACCATAGGAACATCTAAAACCAGCTTATAAGAATTAATTTCCGAAACGAGAGTAAAAACCTCTGAAAGACTCTTCTTGTTTTATATTCATAAAGTTCAACTGCCTCTTCAGGGAATACAGTAAGTTTTATTTAAAGGGAATTTTATGGTATCTTTTTTTCCCTCTCTTAAGTATTTGCCTATATCTTCATGGGAAATACATCTGTATTTCTCTTTTTCCTGTGCCTTTATCCATTTTATGCTGTTAAATTTCCTTTAGGACCAAAGTGACATCTCATTTTCTAATGCCTAGTAGTTGTATGCCCTCAGCATCCAACTACACAGATGGAGACAAGCCCACAATAACCCCAGTTACACAGAGTATATGGCTGTCTTCCCTGCAAGGAGTGCCCCAACTTTTCCCCAAAATGGTTCAGTTTGTCTTTAATTAAAACTTAAAGCATTAGCTTTTGGCTCTGGCAAGGGCTCTCAAATGAGTACCTGCCTCACACAGATTTGTCTCACTGCAATCTGCCTCACAGCAGGCCACTTAGATGGCTGCCATCAGATTCTGGGACGAGAGCAAGCTTGCAAGCTCGCAGAGCCACAAAGGCAGTTAAGGCCAGAAGTACCTGCAGCTCCTTTCAGTTCATTAACTAAAACTAACTTGGGGATCATTACTGGAGGGAGACTAATTTGGCAGCTGTCAGCATGGAGGACAGAGATACTGTGCTGACTGTAGGCCACGTGGACCCAAGGCCCCAGACTCACCAGCTATTCTGTCTCCCACACCTCGAAGCTTAGACGCAGCTCATGAATAAAGTTTTCTGTGTCTTTATCCACACTCAACCTTTATTCCAAAGTAGAACTGCATTCTGATCTAAAACTATAGATTAAAAAAAAAATAATGATACATATGAACTTATATGCAAAACAGAAATAGATCCACAGACACAGGGAGAAAAAAAAAAAAAAACTTACAGTTACACAAGGGGGAAGCAAAGTCCGATGCTGTAAAGAGCAATATTGCATAGGAACCTGTAATGTTAGGTCCATGAATCAAGGCAAATTGGAAGCGGTCAAATAGGAGATGGCAAGAATGAACATCGACATTTTAGGAATCAGTGAACTGAGATGGACTGGAATGGGTGAATTTAACTCAGATGACCATTATATCTACTACTGTGGGCAGGAATCCCTTAGAAGAAATGGAGTAGCCATCGTGGTCAACAAAAGAGTCCGAAATGCAGTACTTGGATGCAATATCAAAAACGACAGAATGATCTCTGTTTGTTTCCAAAGCAAGCCATTCAGTATCACGGTATCCAAGTCTCTGCTCTGACCGGTAACTCTGAAGAAGCTGAACTTGAATGGTTCTATGAAGACCTACAAGACCTTCTAGAACTAACACCCAAAAAAGATGTCCTTTTCATTATAGGGAACTGGAATGCAAAAGTAGGAAGTCAGGAAATACCTGGTGTAACAGGCAAATTTGGCCTTAAAGTACAGAATGAAGCGGGGCAAAAGCTAATAGAGTTTTGCCAAGAGAACACACTGGTCATAGCAAACACCTTCTTCCAACAACACAAGAGAAGATTCTACACATGGACGTTACCAGATGGCCAACACCGAAATCAGATTGATTATATTCTTTGCAGCCAAAAATGGAGAAGCTCTATACAGTCAGCAAAAACAAGACTGAAGCTGACTGTGGCTTGGATCATGAACTCCTTATTGCCAAATTCAGACTTAAATTGAAGAAAGTAGGGAAAACCACTAGACCATTCATGTATGACCTAAATCAAATCCCTTATGATTATACAGTGAAAGTGACAAATAGATTTAAGGGGTGAGATTTGATAGACAGAGTGCCTGATGAACTATGGACAGAGGTTTGTGACATTGTACAGGAAAAGGGATCAAGACCATCCCCATGGAAAAGAAATGCAAAAAAGCAAAATGGCTGTCTGAGGAGGCTTTACAAATAGCTGGGAAAGGAAGAGAAGCCAAAAGCAAAGGAGAAGGGGAAAGATATTCCTATTTGAATGCAGAGTTCCAAAGAATAGCAAGGAGAGATAAGAAAGCCTTCCTCAGCGATTAGTGCAAAGAAATAGAGGGAAACAACAGAATGGGAAAGACTAGAGATCTCTTCAAGAAAATTAGAGATACCAAGGGAACATTTCATGCAAAGATGGGCTTGATAAAGGACAGAAATGGTATGGACCTAACAGAAGCAGAAGATATTAAGAAGAGGTGGCAATAATACACAGAAGAACTGTACAAAAAAGATCTTCACAACCCAGATAATCATGATGGTGTGATCACTCACCTAGAGCCAGACATCCTGGAATTTGAAGTCAAGTGAGCCTTAGAAAGCATCACTAAAAAAAAAAAAAAAATAAAATAAAAAAAAAAAAAAAAAGAAAGCATCACTATGAACAAAGCTAGTGGAGGTGATGGAATTCCAGTTGAGCTATTTCAAACCCTAAAAGATGATGCTGTGAAAGTGCTGCACTCAATTTGCCAACAAATTTGGAAAACTCAGCAGTGGCCACAGGACTGGAAAAGGTCAGTTTTCATTCCATTCCCAAAGAAAGGCAATACCAAAGAATGCTCAAACTACCGCACAATTACACTCATCTGACACGCTAGTAAAGTAATGCTCAAAATTCTCCAAGCCAGGCTTCAGCAGTACGTGAAATGTGAACTTCCAGATGTTCAAGCTGGTTTTAGAAAAGGTATGAGGAACAAGAGATCAAATTGCCAGCATCCACTGGATCATCGAAAAAGCAAGAGAGTTCCAGAAAAACATCTATTTCTGCTTTATTGACTATGCCAAAGCCTTTGACTGTGTGGATCACAATAAACTGTGGAAAATTCTGAAAGGGATGGGAATACCAGACCATCTGACCTGTCTCTTGAGAAACCTGTATGCAGGTCAGGAAGTAACAGAGCTGGACATGGAACAACAGACTGGTTCCAAATAGGAAAAGGAGTACGTCAAGGCTGTATATTGTCACCCTGCTTATTTAACTTACATGCAGAGTACATCATGAGAAATGCTGGGCTGGAAGAATCATAAGCTGGAATCAAGATTGCCAGGAGAAATATCAATAACCTCAGAAATGCAGATGACACCACCCTTATGGCAGAAAGCGAAGAAGAACTAAAGAGCCTCTTGATGAAAGTGAAAGAGGAGAGTGAAAAAGTTGGGTTAAAGCTCAGCATTCAGAAAACTAAGATTATGGCATCTGGTCCCATCACTTCATGGGAAATATATGGGGAAACTGTGGAAACAGTGTCAGACTTTATTTTTGGGGGCTCCAAAATCAATGTGGATGGTGACTGCAGCCATGAAACTAAAAGACACTTACTCCTTGAAAGGAAAGTTTTGACTAAACTAGATAGCATATTTAAAAGCAGAGACATTACCCTGCCAACAAAGGTTCGTCTAGTCAAGGCTATGGTTTTTCCAGTGGTCATGTATGGATGTGAGAGTTGGACGGTGAAGAAAGCTGAGCACCGAAGAATTGATACTTTTGAACTGTGGTGTTGGAGAAGACTCTTGAGAGTCCCTTGGACTGCAAGAAGATCCAGCCAGTCCATCCTAAAGGAGATCAGTCCTGGTTGTTCGTTGGAAGGACTGATGTTGAAGCTGAAACTCCAATACTTCGGCCACCTCATGTGAAGTGTTGACTCTTTGGAAAAGACCCTAATGCTGGGAAGGATTGAGGGCAGGAGGAGCAGGGGACGACAGAGGATGAGATGGTTGCATGGCATCACCGACTTGATGGACATGGGTTTGGGTAAACTCTGGGAGTTGGTAATGGACAGGGAGGCCTGGCGTGCTGCGATTCATGGGGTCGCAAAGAGTCAGACACGACTGAGCGACTGAACTGAACTGAAGGGGGAAGGGGAGGGATAATTAGGAGTTTGGGATTATCATATACACAGTACTATATAAAAAAACAGATAACCAACCTGGACCTGCTATATAGCACAGGGAACTATACTTAATGCAGTATTTTGTAAAAAACCTATAAAGGAAAATAATTTTATGTATATGTACATACACAAGAGAATGTATATGTGTGTATATACATAACTTTGCTATACATCTGAAAGTAACACAACATTGTAAATCAACTGTGTACTTCAATTAAAATCATTTAAAAAAATTTTAAGGATATAAAAGAAGTAGAAGATATTATTTTCATCCACAAAGAACTTTCAACCTAGTTATTGAGGTAAATGCATAATGAGTAAGTTGGTATTACATACAGAAGTATGAAATATATCCATGCATTTTTTAAATATGTGAAATTACATGGAAGTTCATTAAAGTTTTGGAGTATTGTATGATGCACAGAGCAAGCTAAGAATAAGAACAGTTCAAAAAAGAAAAGGTACTCAAATAGTCTTATTACTATTTTGTCCTCTTTCAGATTATCCAACAAGAAGTCCTTTGATTAAGATATTTGATGCATGTATGAGAAATAGACATTTGTATTTTAATGTGTCCAGAATTCTTTCACTAATTTATTTAATTCACATCTGTTGTTCCCAATTTATCAGTAGAAGACCATAAGACATTCTTAGATATTACAGAATATGTAATTCCATATACCTATATAATGATGGTTACAGACAGAATAAAGTATCTTATTACTGAAACATATTCAGTGATGCTGTATAATTAATGAATTGCTAACCCACTATGGAGTGTTGTTTAACCCATCATAGCGCCTTGTAATTTTTTTCTGTCAAGGAACTAATTTTACAACTGCTATATATGAAGTGTTAAATTTTGCCCAAATTCTGACTATTGGATATTCATTCATCATTTTCTTAAAACTTTACCTCAAGCACAGAATTCTTTTCTGAATAGTTCCAACTTGTAAGTTTCAGGTGGTTAGTACTGAGGAATATTTTCTTTTCTTTTTTGTTGAAGTATAGTTGATTTACAATGTGGATGTATAGAAATATTTTTTTTTAATTATTTTGTTTATTAGGTGACTATATTGAGCATTTTTGATAGCAAAAAAAAAAAATGACTGTTTCATGAAAATCTGTGTTCTCACTTATGAGGTTTTCTCACCGCTCAGAAGGACACCAGCATCAATTGTGGTCTCTTAGTTTCTAAGGGTTTTAAGTTTTTCAGTTTGTTATGAACTGTTAAGAAATTCCTAATAATAACAGCTACCATATATGTAGATACTTCACCTGTCACCTACCATATTATCTAATTCAATCCTTCATTAATCCTTTGATATAGTTACTTTTTATCTATGCCTTATGGATGAGAAACCTGAGTCTTGGAATTAACTAATAATACCTGGCCAAGGCAGAATCTGAGCGCAGGTGTAACTGACTCTAGGAAACATGCATGTAGTTTTCACTATAATAAAAGGTAAGCTGAGACTGTTCAGCCTGCAATCTAAATGCAGTATGTTTCTGCCATTCATATAGGGGTGGAAAATGCCTATATCTATGCAAAAGAGGAAAAAATGTTTTATTGTGTTCAGGACATAGATCAAACATGATTCTTTCTCCTATCTTCCTAGCCAAGACTTTGTTTTCTCCATTTATTTTTTTCATGTATAGACTGTGGGCCAGGCACGGGAAAACAATGAGGAGCAACAGGCACTTCCTGTGCTCACCCTCATGTGCTTTGCACATGAATGGAAGCCAGTGAAAAGCCAGTTGTAATACAGGTGTGCTAATGGTTAAATTGAGATGTACTCAGGCACTGTAGGAATATAAGGAGGAAGTCCTTAACCTAGCCTGGGAAAAAGGTGGGAATCGGTCATTAAGAAATGAGTAGATTCACATATTTTTACCTTTTAGAAAAGTCCTACGAGGTTGAGGAAGTTAAAGCATCTAATTTAGTCTATTAATTGAAATAAAAAAGAACTATTGCACATAATCTAAGTTTTTTACTTTTACACCATCAAAGCAGTCTTAAAGCATACTAGAGTGTCTTTATGGAGCTCTAATACTCTGGGTATATTTGCAGAACTCTCAAATCTGCAGCATATACTTTGATGGCTGCAAACTTTGTTTCTTGTTGTAAACTCCAGTCCATACTCACAACCAACATCACTGTCGAGGCCACAGCATCTCCTGTCCAGCCATGACAAAAACTTCTGAACTGGTTTTGTCATCTGATTTTTACTTTTCCAGTGCATGTTATGTCCAGTAGAGTCATCTCCCTAAAAACACATTTGTTAAAAATTGCTTCTCTGCTTAACAGATTTACTCTTATCCAAAATAGAAGCCCAAACTTCTTATTAACATGGTCCTAAAGGCCCTTCTCAATCTAGTCCCAAAATTCCAGTTCCAGTTTGATGACCCAGTACTTCCTTCCATGCGTCCTACGCTCTGGCCTCTCATTATTTTTTGATCATAGCTTCCTTCCTCTCCATCTGACTAACACATTCTCCTTCAAGACTTCTTCTCTGACTGCCCCAGAGCCAAAATAGTCACATCTTTCTTTATATCACATGGGTCCTTGTACTGCCTCTGTCATAGGATATAGGTCTTTGTTACAACCATATGACTCCATGTCTATCTTCACTTCTAGACTGTGAGTTCCTCCAGAGAAGAGAGTAAATATTGTCCACATTGTGCACAATTATGGCCTAAGTACCTAGCACAGCACCAGTCTTATAGATGATAACTTATAAACACTTTTAATTTATTCATAGAAGTCAGTATTTACTGAGCAATTTATATGAAACCTTCTGTATGCTTGCTGTATTACATATATTGTTTTTGTTTTTCTTTAAAGCCTATCCCATGACTACCTAAAAACACTCATAATTTTATACATCAGGAAATTGAGGCTTCAGTTCAGTTCAGTTCAGTCACTCAGGCGTGTGCAGCTCTTTGCAACCCAAGGAACTGCAGCACAGTAGGCCTCCCTGTCTATCACCAACTCCCTGAGTCCACCAAACCCATGTCCATTGAGTTGGTGATGCCATCCAACCATTTCATCCTCTGTCTTCCCCTTCTTCTCTTGCTCTCAATGTTTCCCAGCATCAGGGTCTTTTCAAATGAGTCAGCTCTTCGCATGAGGTGGCCAAAGTATTGGAGTTTCAGCTTCAACATCAGTCCTACCAATGAACACCCAGGACTGATCTCCTTTAGGATGGACTGGTTGGATCTCCTTGCAGTCCAAGGGACTCTCAAGAGTCTTCTCTAACACCACAGTTCAAAAGCATCAATTCTTCGGCGCTCAGCTTTCTTTATAGTCCAACTCTCACATCCATACATGACCACTGGAAAAACCATAGCCTTGACTAGACGGACCTTTGTTGACAAAGTAATGTCTCTGCTTTTTAATATGCTGTCTAGGTTGATCATAACTTTCCTTCCAAGGAGTAAGCGTCTTTTAATTTCATGGCTGCAATCACCATCCACAGTGATTTTGGAGCACAGAAAAATAAAGTCAGCCACTGTTTCCACTGAAAATAAAATCTATCACTGCTTACACTTTTTCCCTTTCCATTTTCCATGAAGTGATGGGACCAGATGCCATGATCTTAGTTTTCTGAATGTTGAGCTTTAAGTCAACTTTTTCACTCTCCTCTTTTACCTTCATCAAGAGGCTCTTTAGTTCTTCTTCACTTTCTGCCATAAAGGTGGTGTCATCTGCATATCTGAAGTTACTGATATTTCTCCTGGCAATCTTGATTCCAGCTTGTGCTTCCTCCAGCCCAGCATTTCTCATGGTGTACTCTGCATACAAGTTAAATAAGCAGGGTGACAATATACAGCCTTGACATACTCCTTTTCCTATTTGCAACCAGTCTGTTCCATGTCCAGCTCTAACTGTTGCTTCCTGACCTGCATACAGGTTTCTCAAGAGGCAAGTCAGGTGGTGTGGTATTCCCATCTCTTTCAGAATTTTCCACAGTTTATTGTGATCCACACAGTCAAAGGCTTTGGCATAGTCAATAAAGCAGGAATAGATGTTTTTCTGGAATCTCTTTTTTGATGATCCAGCGGATGTTGGCAATTTGATCTCTGGTTCCTCATGCCTTTTCTAAAACCAACTTGAACATCTGGAAGTTCACGGATAATTTGCCCAAAGTTAAACAGAAGGAAAGTGGCAAATATGAAGTGGTCTCTTAAAAACTACAATGTATTGTTGGATGAATGAGTGAATGAGTGAATGAAAGAAAAGGCAGCATGTTGCAGTTGATTAAATCTCTGATAAAACTAGAAGTTATGAGAAGCCTGCTCTCATAATAAACTTCTAAAATAGTTTAGGTAGGGCTTTAAGGTATGTCTTTCTTATCTCTGAGGAGATAGCAATGTCTTGGATTTATTGTTAGTTGTAAGTAGGGATAAATGATGTGCACCTTGGAAATTTCAAAAGATGTCAACATAAAGTTGTAGTCTGACTAAACATTTGAGAGTTCATTGTAGACAACGAATGACTAAGACATTTAAAGAGAGAAATAACATAGTGAATGTAATTTAGAAAATGACTAGCTAAACAGAAAACCTTTAATAATCAGTTTTTTAAAGGGAGAAATGGTCTTAGAGATCAGATGGTATGACTATAGGATACAAAGCAAGAACCAGGAGTCAGAATCCTGTAGTCTTCTTGCTGTGAGACTTTGGTCAATTTTTTCATTTTCTCCAGACTCCTATTTGCTCAGATCCCAAATGAACAAAATTCAACAGGTCTTTATAGACTGGTAATCAGGCCAAAGAATTTAGCTCACCTTGTCTTGAAATCTTTATCATTTCTCATGACCAGGGTCTCTAAACTTCTCATTTCACCTCTTAGATGAAGACCTGGAGTCCCAGGAGTGAGGTGTTTTGCCAAGGTTACATGACTAACTACCAGGCTTCCCAGGTGGCTCTGGTGGTAAAGAATCTGCCTGCTGATACAGGAGACAGAATGAGATGTGGGTTCAATTCTTGGGTCGTGAAGATACCCTGGAGGACGGCACGACAACCCACTCCAGTATTCTTTCCTGGAGAATCCCATTGACAGAGGGACATGATTGAAGTGACTTAGCACACACACGACTAAATAATACCAGAAGACAGGTCATTATTGCAAACTGTCATTTTATACCACTAATGTACTATGAAATAACTGCCCCCTACACACACACATATTTAGAAATATTAATTGTAGAAATCATTATCCATTATCCTCAGCAATGTCTGGAATCATCTCTGCATAAATTAAGAACTGTAGAATATTTGGCAAAAGTTCAAAAAGAACCTCAGGAAATGAAAAAACGGTGTCATAAAATTACTCGCTAAAACAAATGAAAGTTCCATTTTTCTTCGAGAGAAATAAGTCAAGAAATGATTCAAGCTGAACTCCAGTTATGTTGCATGTTAGCTTCAAGATCTTTTCTTCTGTACCTATTTCCTCACGTCTAAAATGAGACAAGATGTTTTGACTCTCAAAAATGACAGTGTATGGAAAATTGTCTGTAAACATATAAAGCACTACAAAAATAGCCATGCAATTAACTGCAGGAACTTTGTTAAGAGGGATTGTTTTAGTTCTCCATCTTCTTCCATGCCAGAGAAACTGCATTAAATAGTAGAAGAATTTCATCTTGACTAAAGAAAAAAAAAATGACCCTTCTTGTACTAAGAGCTACTAGATTTTGTAGGAATCGGAGGGGCATACAATAGAGGTATGTTAAAGCAATATGTTGTCAAAAGAATTTTAAGAAGACAAAATGTATAGTAGAGTTGTTTCCTTGAAGCAGAAAGAAGAGGTAGTAGATAGACTCTAATAAGAGAAGAGAGAAGTCGCTTAGTTGTGTCCAACTCTTTGCGACCCCATGGACTGTAGCCTACCAGGCTCCTATGTCCATGGGATTTTCCAGACAAGAATACTGGATTGGGTTGCCATTTTCTTCTCCAGGTGATCTTCTCGACCCAGGGATCGAACCCAGGTCTCCCGCATTGCAGACAGAAGCTTTACCCTCTGAGCTACCAGGAGAACTAGACTCTGATAAGGAATATCCAGTAGTAACGAAGTCCATGTATGATATTCTATAACTGTTTCATCAATTTCTTTTGTTTGAAATGAGAAAGAGAAAGTTCAGTAAATATTGGGTTCAAATACTTTATAGCTGCCAGGAGTTCTTTAAGATGGGTGGTCACAGATTTTTTTTTTTTCTTTTCTTTTCCTTTTTTGGAGGATTTTCCATGTGGTCAGGAAAATATTTTGATCTTTCCTGCATACCTGGGCCCTCTGGCTGAAGGCAAAGACCTTCAAAGAAGGTTTTTCTGTAATGGGAAAAGAAACAGTCAAGAAAGCCAAGATGACTCCTCCTGACAGCAAACACGCTTAGGAGAGTGTGTTTTAAAACTATATTGCCTTATTTTCTACAAAGAACAATTTGGGGAATGGCAAGTTGGCATTTGCAAGAGGTTAAAAGAAAAAGAAAATTGTTACCCTGCTGTGAATTTGTTCATGTGCCTGTTTTATGTTTCTAAATAACAGCCTGTGGGTTTATTCAATATAATTGTCAACTGTATTTATAAAAGGTTAAGAGAGAGAAAGTTCTTAATTTAAAAAGTAGGTGAAGGACCCAAGACAGGGGCAGCATTTTTAAGTGCAAACTCTGCTCTTTCAGCACTTAGATTGGTCCATTACATATAAACTGTTTCATCAACCCGTATACAATATGCACGTTTTGTATATGTTAATGGCATTAAGACAAAATGAAAGAGCAGGAGTTTAGTGAGCTTTTCACATTGCAAAAGGACTCTGAGACCACCCAGCATTGTGGATTGTCATTTGCCAGAGAATGATTGAGGTCTGTCTGCTTATTATCAGGAGCGATTATTCATCTTTGAGTGCTCAGTAGCTGACACAGCATTGATACCTGGAAGATGGTAAATAAAATTCTCTTGAATTGAAGTGAATTGAACAAAATCATGGCTTTGATCACCCACATGGAAAAATATGGAAATCCAGCTGTGTCTCTTAAAGTTTGGCTCATATTTACTAATGAAGAAGCTTGAGCAGTCATCCTAGTTCAGAGCAGTCTTTGCCAAGGTGGACTCTACTTATTCACGTATTAACTGCTTAACCTTGGTAAGTCACTGTTCCCTCAGGTTCCTCACTGATAAAATAGAAATTGTTAGAATACTTACCTGATTGAATTGTTGTTAGGATTAAATACAGGCAAAGCTCTTATAAAAAGTATCTACTGCATAGCAAGTGCACAATAAATATTGGCTGTAAGCGTCACTCCTAGCTAAATAATCCCAAGTGTGTGAATAACCATAGATATAAACAGGTATATATTCACTCTTACTACAAATGCTTATGTGGCAAGCATGGTTTTTTCACAACAGAAACAGAGGTGACAAGACAAGTAATAAATAGAATGTGCCATGAAGAAAATCAGAGAGAGCGATGTGGTAGAGACTGGCGGGAATGAGAGACTTGGAGTGTGGAAGCTGGGATGGGGTTCACTGAAGACCCTCTGAGGGATGATATTTATGCAGAGAAGTGGAGAGCTCCAAGCAGCAGGGAGACCCAGGGAATAAGACTTCCATGGATAGGGAAGAGCAAGTGGAAAGACCTTGGATTTCTCAAGGAATAGAACGATTAATGTGATAGTGCTGGATTTTTCAGCCTCAGAATCATTGACATTTTGGGCCTGCTTCTTTGTTGTGGGGGCTATCCGATGCATTCTGAGATGTTCCTACACATTCCAGTAGCACCTACTCCCCTCAAATTGTGTCAACAGAAGGCACCGCTGGATATTACCGCATGTCCCCCTGAAGGGCAAAATTGTCCTCCTCCCTTCTCTTTCCTTCCTTGTGGATTGGTGGAGTGAAGTTTTAAAAAGTGATGAGGAGATCTTGGTAGTTCTTCCTAAACTGACATTGCTAAGTCTTTACTGGCTAATCATTGGCCTCACTATCTACATCCTGGCCCGAATATAGTATTGAACATGAAAGAAATTGAGGCTGCAACTTTCCAGGCCTCAAACTCTGTGTCAGTTTCAATTCTTCTACTAAGCTTCAAGGCCTGTGTCTTTACTTATCTCCTCAGAATATGAAGCAATATTGTGTAGCTTTTGTTTCATCACGTGAAATGTGTAATATTGAACTATAATTCTAATAGGATAATGCTTTTAGAATGAAATCATTTCCTTAAAGTAATGAAAGTTAACATATGCTGTATTTCCTTGAGTCAGCATTGTATTCATTTTACCTGAAAATTAAATTGAAAATAGCTAACTCTTTTGAGTTGCCTATGCTGAAAGGTTTACATGCAGCTTAGATTTGGCATATTTATCTAAAGTGTGTAGATGTAAGTTAGGTTACTAGAATGGTGAGAGAGTCCTTTCCTAGGCAGGTTGATGAGAAGTCTAGGGGTCCCCAAGGAGAGAGGATTCTGGAATTCTGAAGGAGGAAGAAAGGACAAACTTTTTCTTTTCTCTCTACATTCCTAAGGATTATATAACAATAATGTATCCCGCCTGAGGACAGTCTCTGGATTAAACTCTCTGGATTCTAATTCTGTTATCTTAAAATGTAAATTATGGGAGTAGGTCTGTCTTTACAAGGATTATAACAATAATGTGTCCTGCCTGAAGGACAGTCTCTGGATTAAACCTTCTGGCTAATCCTGTTGTCTTAGAGTATATAACTCCACTGCCAACACTAGCAAGGGGGTACTCTTTCTGCCCCCTTCTGATGCCTATGTCAGAAGCTTTCTCTATCCCTTTTATACTTTAATAAACTCTATTGCACAAAAGCTCTGACCAATCAAGCCTCGTCTCTGGCCCCGGATTGAATTCCTCTCCTCCAGAGGCCAAGAATCCTGGCCGTCTTTTCGTGATTCAGCAAACAACCTTTCAATGGGAGAGAGATGATAACAAGGCATATTAATTGTAAAACTCTTGAAATACTTTCCAATCTTCATACAACATTAGCAATAATTTATTCTGTAGAGTATATGTGAGTTACAACTCCTGGCTCCACATGGTTGCGAGGTGTTTTTATTTGCTACAAAATTAATAGTTCAAAAAGACATCTCTGATGCTGCCATTTTTATGAGAATAACCAAAAAAGAGGACTAGCATCAGAATGGATATAATCTTAAAATCAACTGTAAAGTGACCCCAGTGGTTTGAGATTTTGCTTCATCTTCATTTTATCTTATTTGGACATGGCAACAAATCTGCTAAAAATGGCTTTCTTGGAGTACTTATGTTGTGGACAGAGAATGCTCTAATATTTTCTAGATAAGAGGAAGTAGGAAAAGACCCTTGAAGCTAGTCCTGAGGAATACAGTTAGAGAATTTGAGTTTTCTGGTTTCTTTACCAAGTTGTATGATTTTGCACATTTAAAATTTGTCTGTGAAATTTTCTTAGATTAGAATTAGCGGCTGGTTATAATCCCCATTTTGAGATGGTAGGATACTCAGGCATCCAGCATATATTAGAATTAAATCAAGATTTTGGAGATCTTTTCTCTAAGTCATGGTTAGGAAACTGTCCAGTTTACCCAGAGTCTTTCCCCCTAGGATGTGCTAATTTCTCAGATGCTATGACTTATACTGGGTCACTTGGAAGTCATTCAACAGATAATTTGTGCTTGGCCCACGTATCAGGTATTTGAAATTTTTACCTGTCATCATTCAACCCATATGCTTCAGCATCATAATTAAAAATAATTCTTTAGCTTTGGGATGCAGATGCCTCTCTTAGCTTTGGGAATCAATTTCTTCAGAAGCAGACATTTCAAGAGAAGAAGGATAATTGAACCCAAGAATAGACTATCATGGGAATCTCTCCATTCCTGAAGAATGTAAAGAAAAGAATATGTAACCATCTGCTGAATGGGCTAGACACAGTCCTGTCTGGGCAGGCTGGTCTCTTGGGCTCCCTTTCAGCTCTAGGCATCTATGATTTTTTTGTGGAGGCAAAATGAATGCCACAGATTGTTTTTAGTACTGTGAATCTGTGTCTTTCTTTTAAAAGTATTTATTAGTTTTGTCAAATTACAAAGTTAAAACATGCTTATTTTAAGAGAATACAAAAGAAATGTGAAAAATTTCTCCCCACTCCAATTCTATTGCTCAGAATAAAGGTTAGCAGTACTGAGGTATCCTTCCAGGCCTTTTTCTGTGTTTGTATGAATGCATTTTATGAATACATAGATCCTAAAGATATACGTATTCAGGATATATGTGTATGTATGCATGTATACACACACACACACACACACACACACATCCAACTGCATCAGTGCTTGTGGGTGGACATATCTTTAGATCTGTATAAGTAAAAATGTAGTTTCTTTTTATTATAAAAATGAGAGTTCTTCAAAACTCCTTTCTAATGTACTTCCTCTATCCTAATTTATACAATATATTTCTTCCCATTCCCCTCAACCTCCATATTCTGTATCATTAAAAACCAAAAGCTGTTCTGATAAAGAATGATCTCAGTGGTAGGTGAAGATGTGGAAGATGCAGAGAAACCAGGACCAAAAACTTCAGTAGGCATATGCCATATATATAGTGTGCTGTGTGTGTGTGTGTGTGTGTGTGTGTGTGTGTGTGTCTGCATGTCTGTGTCTATATAAAATGTATGCATCTTAATTTACGTAGGATGAATTTCTTGAAATGGATTCACTGTGTCTGAAAATATGGCTTTATTTCTGGTGTAACTTTCTTAAAAAACCCCAAGAAAATCCTATAAGATATTTTGAAATCATTTTGCCCCTACAAACAACATATTGCCATTCCCCCAAGGATTTTATTTGTCTGGGAAGGGAGTGATGTGTGATGTGGCTCTCTGGTGAATGCAAAACTGATATCCTAGTTCAGCGAAGAACACCCTGACGATAAGGAGAGGAGGAGCATAGCGAAGCTGTTACTGTAAATGAGGTCAGCAAAGCACAGAACCTGGAAAGCAGGGAAAAACTGAGAGTGACTTCTTAATCCTACGTATTTCTTAGTTACTTCTGTCTCATCTCCCATCATCTACCTTTTGGTTTAAACATCTCTTCCCTCCCCCCACTCCAGAACTCTTTCATTATTAAGTTATTTCTTCCCCTCTACCCATTCCAGTACCCACATGTCCCATTCTTAAACTCTCACAGCATAGTGTGCTTTCTTCTGTCACAGCAATTATCACTTTATATTATTGCTAGGATTAGTTTTTTTTAAATCTTCACATTAAACTAAACTTCTTCAAGATGGTCTTTTATCTCTATATCCCCAGCACCAAGCATAATCTGGTGGTGTATAGCTGGTGCTCAATATATGTCAAAGAGGTGAATTGATGACCTATTTTAGTAACATCATCCGAACATCAAATGAGTATCCTTATGCACAGTTTCAAAACCTTAAAAAACACTAATATAGTCCACCTATTAATTATCTTCTAATATCTTAAACAAAAACATACCCAGTGATCTTCTGTTAAACTTGCTCGAAATTATGGAAAAGAAGAAAAAATTAGGAGAGACCATGTCTTGGTCTGTAGAGGCTGCCCTAACAAAATACCACCGACTGGGTATCATATAAACAGAAGTCTATTTCTCACAGTTCGTGGTTGGGTGTGGGCCCTCTTCTGGATCCCCAAATTCTTATTGTATCTTTACATGGTGGAAAGGGTTAGAGAGCTCTGTGGAATCTCTTTTATAAGAGCCCTAGTTGATGAGACTCCACCCTCATGACCTAATCACTTCCCAAAGCCACCACCTTCTAAATCTATCATACTGAGCACAAGTATTCCAATATATACATTTGGGGTGGCGTGAAGGGAGGCACAAATATGCAGCTCATCATATGGAACAATGTGACCATTATAAATCTGCATACTTATTAAGATGTATGTCAAGTTAGTTTTCTTTCCCTTTCGTTCACTATAGATGTTTCTATCAGAGCAAATCTGACCTTTTCTGTGAATCAAGTAGATAGGTAACTTTCCTGGCCCAGTAGGTCCAGTATTTTGAAAGACAAGTGTGCTTATATGTTAAGATGCAAGTGGTTTTCTCCAGAGCCAGAAATGTACCATGGGCATCAGGACAAGGGACAGTGTCCTGACCATGCCTGTGTGGTGACTAGATAGAGGCCAACATGAATCCTCCTCTAGAACAGCCTTGGCTCCCACCCAGGGGTTCCTTAAAAACCAATTGAACAACAATGAGTAGTGCCCTAACTTTTGCACTTTCTATTTCATATTTCTAATGCCCCAAATACAATTTACTGAATACTTCTTAGACTCTAAATGATATCCATAGCAATACATCTGTTTACTTTTTTTGTTATCAGAGTTACTTTGCTCTCTTTCTCTCTGCTCTACCTCATCTTACCTATGAACTAAAGACTCCTTTCTCTTGAGTTGTTTGCCATCTAAGATTTACCTGACAATTGCCCGAGAGAAACACAAGAGAAAGAAACCTTTATTAGTGAAACAAACCAACTAGTCATATATTAAAAAAAAAAAATCTTTTTCACAACCTAGACAGCCTATTTCACACTAGAATTATCCTGAGGCACTCTAAGCAATGCCATCGATTAGGCCTTGAAAATATGTCACATATCCTTGTAACCTCTTATCTGGGTGTATAGTCTGGTGTACCTAACATCTGAAATATACTGCAGTGATGACTAGCTTGATACCTCGGGCTTTTCAAGAGAGTCTGAATTGATACCATGTTCCTCCCCATAAACACACAACTCTTTTCTCCATATAGAGCAGAATGAAGCCACATCATTCTGAACAGTTCTTAGAAATGGAATAGTCACTGCTTCAGTCCTAATGCTCTGTGTGTGTGTTCCCCTTACTACATGTTGCAGAACTGAAACCTCATAGTTAATGCAATGGACAGGAAAAGACTATATGCTGTTAATTTCCCTTTATATCATACATTCATTTAAGTGCATGGAATGTAAAGCAATTGCTTCTGCTCACTTCAGTCTCATTTTTAAATAGTTGAAAAATGGAAATATCAGCTCACAAGAATATAGAATTTTAATGTGAGTGCTGATAGCTTGGGCTTTTTGTTTTGTTTCAACATTTGATCTCAATTGCTGATTGATTTTTAGTGGTGGGCTCATTAATATCAAGATTTCAATTGTGATTTCAGGTTGCTGTGAGGGAGCAGGGGCTGAGTTCAGCTATATCACATTCTTTCATACCCCATAGCCTAGGAAATAGAAAAACCTGTGACTCCCTTCTCTTCCTTGTGTGATCCCCACTCTAACATTTCTGCCCTCAAACTACTTGATCTTTGGGGGTTTGGCCACCTTTTCCTAAGATAAAATAAGGATGAAAGTAGTTGGCTTAAGGAATAAGAAGCCCCACATGTGTATTCATCAGAATCTAGTCAGGAGACAGAAACCATACCAGTTATTCCAACAGAGACGATTTAATGTAAATAATCATTGAGTACTGAATAGACAAAAATAGAATAATAAAGTTTCATGAGCGTGGCAATTGCAGGGAGCAACTACCACTACCTAGAGGTAGAGGCACAAAGGGAAGGGTTTGGAATAATACAAACTTGGAAGCTTAGAGGATCAGTCCCATGTAGTACTTTAAGTGGTGCTGCTTAGCTGGTAGTAGAGAGTCTGAGTTCATAGAAGGAATCCTACAGAGGTGGGACTCAAATCTTTGAGCCAAATATCTCTCTGGCTGCTGTTGGTGCCTCTGAGGAACATAATAAAACTGACTTGTGAGTATTAATAACACTATTATGATCAGCAGCTTCTACTGGAAGTCATAGAAAGCAAAGGAAAGATCGAGTCCCTTCTTTCTCCTCCTACCTGAGAGTTTCCATCTCCATTCTTTATCCATAAACTGTAACAGGGACTCAACTGCCAAAGCAGAATGTGGCTTTCAGAGTTTTAGCCCTTGTGTCACCAAACCAGAGGAAAGAGTGCTATATTTGAAGCTGAGGGCAATAGCTTAATACCAGACAAAATATAAGTCATCACTGTATGAAATCCACATTCTCTTTCTTACTTTCTTACTCTTTTTTTGTTCTTATAAAAACCAATAAGCTTTCCTTCCATTATGGATTCTTCATGCTTACATTCTCTGCCTTTGCATTTTGCTTTCTTTTTGGAGCTTTGTAAACTGACTGGTTGTAGTGTAAAGTTTGCTTTATTCCTCTGGATACAGAAAAGAGAAAAAAGTTAGGGTGTTTATATCACTTAGTGGGGTGGCCAATTGACTAATTATCCTTTAAAAGTCTCACATTATCTTGATGGTGAAACCTGTCAGCCTGAGCTATGCAAACCGTGGAAACATGTTAACCCCTTCAGATCCAGGGTTAAGATAGGATACTCAGATTCGGCTTTCCATCTTTTGCTGGCCTCTGGCACGGCTCCATGCCCCAAACCTTACCCCTCATTGCGATGTTGATACTTGCAGATGCCTTTAGGGTAATCTGACACTTTTCTGCACAAGCTTGAAAAGGTTTACACTACCTCTGTTTAATGTCACTTTGTTTAGTCACTTAGTGATTTTTTGTTTAGCTCTGGCCATTCATAAAAATCCTACTTTGTCCAAATCTAGTTGTTTTATAATGGAGGGTCCATCAGAGTATTTAATCTGCATTACTGCCTGGAGGTGATAACTTTTGATTGATGGGCTTTTCATGTATCCTCATGCTATAAATGGCATTATTTTTAAAGAGTAAACAATTGGTATACTTCTGCCATCTGGCCTTCCACTGGGAAGCATAGCCTCAATGCTATAAAGTGACGTGTCCATGGCTTAAAGAAAAGGTGGAGGGGAGGGCAGAAGTGTCTATTCATCAATATGTTCTAGCAAAGACTCAGACTTCAAGGACTACTTAATCTTCACTCTTCTCTGTTTTTGCTGAGCAGTCTCTTGCCTTTATCTTGTAGGACAGGAAACTTTTCAGTAACTGTAGCCTTACATGTACATAAAACATTTTAGAAACTGAGTAGCTCTAAGAAGCCTTATAGCTCTTCCTTTGTTTTTGGAATGGTCACATTCCATTTCTGTGATGAATCTTACATTTCTGTGGTGAATGTCTGAAGCGATAATAAAAGAATATAAGTTCCCGGCTCACATTTTTCTCCTTCTCTTTAGCCTAACTTAGATATCATCATGGATACATTATATTAGTTTCTAGATATTGCTCACGAAAATGTATTGTCATGCCTAGAATCTTAGCACCTTGTCTTGAAATCTGTACCAGGAAATATACACTGGTAACGGAAATTCCAAACTAACTATGCTTAATGTTGTTGGATGAGAGATATTACCAATATCTTTTGATAAGCTTGGACAAGAGCAACCTTTGTAAATTCCATCCCTTAGCAAAGATCCTTAAGCAAATTTCATCCTTTTAGCAAATTTCATCCCATTGATTTGATTGTACAGTAGTTCCCAGCATAAGTGATATGTAAAAGATGCAATCACAGAACACTTGCAGTGGGTACTGATTACATGATTACTTTTGGAGGTGTCTTCTCAATCTATAAGCCATTATCTCTTTCCTAAGAACTAATTCACCACCAACACCATCACTTATCTTTTCAAAGGGTCCTGGAAGCCATGTTTGCACTACAGGACCTGCAAAGAATCAATCCAGTGTTGATTACCTGGTCAGATCTGAGTCAATCAAAGTCACTTCTGGGGAATTGGAATTGGGAGACAAAAGGGTTAGCAATTGAAAGGTCAGTAAAGTTAAAACCAGAGATGCGAAGACAAAGTCCTCAAAACACTACAGTCTACAGCTACAGTCTACAGCTGCCCTAGTTCCCAGTCTTCCGGGAGACCTGATTCTTCTTCTTTTTGTTGGACAAGATAAGATAATTAATGTGTGGCCATAAAGATGTGCCACCTCCATTCCCCTTTAAGAAAGGACTTGCAGCCATAACTTCTGAGAAGATTGTCAGCTCCAGAATTTGCCTTGGCTGCGCTGCTTCACGCAAGAATTTGCCCTTTCCAGGATGACCCATATCCATTTCTGTTCACAGTGGGTGGATAATTTCTCTTTCTAACCATTTCTGCTTTCACTCTCATCCCCTTGCTTTCACAGGTTGAGATTTCTAAGAAATTTCCTACGTACAAAATTCCATCTCAGTATCTGCTTCTGTAGAATCCAACCTGTAATAAATACTCTGTAGATGACCAACAATTTCCTTTTTATTCTCAAACTAAATCGAGTTGATTCTGTTGCTTGCAACCAAGAGTGTTAAGACATTCAGTATTGACGTGGTGGGCTACACAGGTGGTTAGCAAGGATGTATAAAAACTTTGAGAATATCCAGAGTTTTTGGATGCTGAATGTTTAAAAAAATTTCCCTTTGAACAGGAAATTGTTTGTAGATTCAATTGAAGTGGTACAATCCAGTTGTAATTACAGTGGCCCTTTATATCCCCTCACTCTTTGCAGAACACTTTCAAAAAGAATAGCAACTATTTTGTTTAACTTTATAAATCTTCCTCTTAATACATTTACTAGAACTTAGAAAATGCTCAGCATTTCCTGAATAAGCAAATAAAATCTGGCTATTATTTCATTCAGTAAGACTGTTTTAACAGAAGAGTATCAGCCACACTGATTTTTAGTGATAACATTTTATACCAGCTATTTCATGATTCATATCCTGTTGTCACCTCTTTTACTCCCATTCCTTTCTGTTCTGCTCCTTTCTGCTGACCCACATGATCACTGTTCCTCTCCTTTCTTATCTTTCTACTGTCATCCCTAGAATCTTTATTACATGGTAAACACACTCTCCATATCCTCAGTCTTCTTCCTAAATGCTCCTTTGCCTCTCCTCTATCTCTCTACTTTTACTCTGACTATTCAGACAGAGACATATCTTATATGCAGCAAAGATATTCATATTAACTGGCATCATGTGATCCTTATTAATCACAAAATTAATGTCATATCATGTCAAACTCACCAAGGTGAGAGACTTAGAAAGTATCTGGTATTTGCAAGTCTAGCTTTGCATCTGAGAGAATGCTCAGCTCTAGTATACATTACTGCTGCATTGCAGTGGAGAAGCTGGGCACTACATTTCCTAGAGTTCCTTTTGTCTTAGTGTTCCAGGTTCCAGTCAGCCTATATGAGGCACTTATAGAAGAGTTGGAAGGTGTTATGGAGAGAAAAAGAGAGGCCAATATTCTGCAGGTAGATTTGGAGGATTAAAGCCAATTTCCAGCTAATCTTTCTAATATCTGCAATGGTTTCTAAGTGAGCTGTTGAAAATCATCTGCTTCAGGATCCAGATACTCTATAGTACTCCTTGACCTTTATTCCTCTGTGTTTTTCAATAGTTGATAAGACTAACTTCCTTTGTTAGAACCCTCACACTTGGAATACATAGAGTTCCTTCTATTTTCTTTTTCAAACTCCTCTAACTGATACCTCGTTGTTGAAATAATCTTTAGATCATTGGAATGGATGCTTTTCCCAATATTGATATATATCCTGATCCTGGCAGCGATTCCAAATTTCCAAGGAAGTACTCAGCACATTACTCACTGGGCCACAGGAAAATTGAACACATTCACGAACTAAAAGAGGCATCAACCTAGCCATAGTTTATCCAGGCTGAAAGTTCCTGTTTCATTCTTTTTTTTAGCCAGGTTACATAAAAGAAATGTGACTGAGGTTCCAGAGAGTAAAACCCACTCCAACAACATCTCATTGCCAGAATTAAACAATTAATGCAGGCAATGTGAGCCTTGACAGAAAAGCCATTTTTTTTTCCCCTCCTAAAATATCCCTATTCCCTTTCTGGAACATTATATAACATGTGCCACTACTCAATCTTTCTACTGGTTCTGAATTGCACTAAAACATTAATTAAATGAATATAGCAATCAATCCTGGCTGGTTTTTCCCTTGGAATAGAGTAGAACTTAATTTATTTCTACTTAATTACCTCATTTCAGTCTTGCCATGTTTATTAATAATGAATATCTGTTCCTTTTACAATGGCATTGATCACCAATTTCCACTGCTGCCAAGGAGATTTGACATGACAAATGTCCAGGGCTGGAGGTTCAGAGTTATTGTCTAACTTGATATACTTACAGCACAGTCAGTATTTTAGGCAATTCATACTACAAATGTATCAAACAGTTAACAATGCAGTACAAGAGCAGAGTTTTCTTTCCCTCTTCCAGCTTGTTTTGTTGAACCCTGAAAGCCAACTTAACTTTCATGAACTTGGAAAAATAATACATTTACATTCATTGTGTGATTTTCCCTCCCCCATTCCTTCTCTAGGTCCTGTTTCATGCGATGAATATCACCAAGACTAATTGACCCACTAGAAATCACCTCAATTGTTTCTAGTCATCTTTTTTAACAGTGTTAAATGGTTAAAAACAGGTGAGGTGAAAGACATTCACTGCTTGCTGTGAGTGAGTGGTGTAAACCGTATTGATCTTCTGTAAAGGGTTTACAGTAGAGAAGCATTCAGTGCACTCTTTAATGTGTAAAGACCTATTTGATTTATTTTTTAACCTATATCCAAACATTTGTAACACAATTTTATTGTTTCATTTTATTTTGTCCCCCTCCTCCTTTTTATGTTTTGCCACAAGCCATGCCTAGCCAGGTCTGATCTATGAAGTTATTTGGGTTTCCGTCTTAAAGGCTAAAATGATAGAAATAAAAGGAAAAGGAAAGGCTGGTGTATATGCAGCTCAATTTATAATTGTTAAAAGAAATAAAACCTCACAGTTTATGTCAAGAAGCAAGAGGTCTCTTACCACCTCCTTCTACCCTGTTATAAAGCAAAAGTATCCTTCTCTAATCTGGTTTATCTGGAAATACGTAGAAAAACAGCACATAGGTTGGCAGATCTGAGAAAGCATGAGGTAAAAGAAGAGTATTTTCTTTCTATTACGTCAAATCAATAGGAGCCAAGGCTGAATTTGAGTGCCACATTCCTATTTTAGATAAAGAGGAAGAAAAAAACCCCTATAGTTTGTAATATTTTAAGAGAAAACTCTCATAACACCATCTAACACATTTAGGAAACTAGGACTACTTTCTAGATAAATAATTTATGAAGTAATATAAGGGGTATTTTATCTTATTGTAAAACATAAAAATGCAGAGATAAGTATCACTTTCTAACTCCCACTGCTCTTACTAGAGGTAACCTCTGTTAATCATTTCATGTATAACCCTTCAGTTCTGTTCTAAATTTCACACAAATGGTATCATTTTATGTTTCCTTGTGATTTGCTCTTTTTACTTGGAATGTCTTGAAGCTTTTACTATGATAGTGCATATATCATTCTAAAGAATTACACAGCTGTGATTATGTGCATAACAATTTCAAGTTTCCTTTGTGATTAATGCCTATGCTATTTTCAACATATTTTTGCCATAAGTTATTCAATTAACATTTGGAGACATAAATTTATTTGCTTATATGAGAGTTTTTCTATGTGACAGATTCTTAGAAATGGAACACCTGGATAAATGTTTTATGTATTTTCAGTTTTAGAAGATGGTGCCACATTCCCCCAATAGGTTTTTAAATTCCGTGTTGGCAGAAAAATATGCCCCAGTCTTCTCCCCGTTCTCACAAACACAGAATAGAATCAACATTAAAAAAAAAAATTTTCCCCATCTGAATAAGAAAAAAAAAATTGTTACTGTAATTTGTATTTCCCAATGAGGGAAATGTAATTTTAATATATACCTTGGAGATTTTAAAATATATTTTTAAAATGTGCTTAGTGAGATTTAATTCTAAAATATGCTTATTAGTCACATACATATCTTTTCCAAGAATTTCCTAGTTATATACTTAGCACATTTTTCTATTTTGTTGGATGCGAATTTCCTAAGTTAAAAAACATATTTTCCAAATAATTTTATGAATATGCCATTGTTTCTCTGCTGATTTGAATTGCTACTTTTATTATGTACTGTTTCTGACTATTCATTTGTTCATCAATCTCTGGTCCATTTTCTATTTAACTACTCTAAGTATTTAAGAATTTTATTGAATTTTTAAATGTTAATTGTGTATGCAGATACAGATGAATTCCCAATATTTTTCAGATGATTCTCTTGGATTTTCTAAGTTTAGAAAATAATAGGCTAGTTTTTTCCAAATATTTATCACTCTTTTTTTATCTTATTGCATAGATGAAGGCTTCTAACTACATTCAATAGCATAGGTAATAATGATGTCTTTGCCTTTTTTCTGCAGTCTATTTAAGTGGTTCTAATATTAGCTCATTGAGTAAGATGTTTGTTTCTGATGGATAGCACTTAGTCTGATCTAGGACATTTTTGTTTTTGTAATTACTATAAGGATATTGTTATATAGTTTGTTTGATTACTATCTGAAATGCATGTTATTATTCAATGTTTTTTGGCATTTACAGGTCATTACGTAAATATTTTTAAAAAAGTTAATTTTGTGATTAATATGAAAAAAAAATCCTTAATCCTGACACATTCTAGCAATTTCTTGAAGATTCATAACTGAGTAATAATTTATTATTCTTTTATTATAAGGTTATATTCAATTTACTAATACTTATTTTGAAGTTTTGAACATATGTTTGTAATTGAGAGTGACATATTTGTGTGTATGTCTGAGTGTGTGCAAATGTTTATGAATTTTTGCTATGAGGGCTTGGCTAACATCATAAAATTATTTGTGAAAATTCTCTTCTTTTCACATTTTGAAATAGTGCTTCACTAATCAGCTTATCATATCATCTCTTTGTGGACTTGTTAACAATACAGATTTCCTGGCATTTTCCTCAAAGCTTTCAATTTAGTAAATCTGAGATAAAATCCAGAAATAAGCATTTTAACAACCTAAAGATTCTTATTAGGAAATTCCCTGGCAGTCCACTGGTTAGGGATCTGTGCTTCTACTGCAGGGGACCTGGGATGAATCCCTGGTTGGTAAATTAAGATCTCACAAGCCACGAGGCATGGTGAGTCGTTGTCATCATTGTCGTTATCATCATCATCATCATGATCATCATAAAGTTTCTTATTAGTTGGCAGATTTTGGAAATGTTTAAATTTTGGCAATTTTCATCTATAATTTCAGCCAGATAGATTGAAAATTGATATTTATATATTCTCTTACCCTAAACTCTATTAACAGAGCATTATTGAAAAAGATTTAAAACAGCAACCTATAAAGACAAAGGGAAAGAAAAATAGCAACACAATTTTATAGCTATAAAGCAAGATAGTGTGTGAATGATAATTAACTTATCAGTACTAGGAGTTTAAATCCTAAGGCAACAATGGAGAAAGCAGAGAAGCAAATTATATCACAGACATCCCTGAAGCCCAGGAATAAGCAACAAATTAGTTGTGGAAGAGAGAGGCAGAGATGGGGTTATCATAACTAAATCTCCTCCTTAATGTTCTCACATTCCTGTCTCTAACAAAAGAGACAGGAGGGCTAAATCCTTAAGATGATAGTGCAGGGAAATCTTAAGAAGACAGCAGTGCTTATGATTTAGCAAGTCTAAATTATAAATAGTCTCTATTGGTCTAGGTCACTAAGTTCTCAGTGAGACATTGTTAGGAACATCAGATCAATAGAAAATATGTTTCAGTGTATTGAGAGGAGGTTTACACAATGAGTAGAGAGTTTGGTGTTCCTTGAATAAGTACATAGAAAGCAAACAAAAACCAAATACTGATGATAGGAAATACTTACTGTTGATCAGAAAAAGAAATGATAAAAGACCACCTAAAAATAGCTCTTAAAAGAGAATATGATCATAATAATATAAACATGCAATATTGAGCTGCTGCTGCTGCTGCTGCGGCTAAGTCGCTTCAGTCGTGTCCGACTCGGTGTTACCCCATAGACAGCAGCCCACCAGGCTCCCCTGTCCCTGGGATTCTCCAGGCAAGAACACTGGAGTGGGTTGCCATCTCCTTCTCCAATGCATGAAAGTGAAAAGTGAAAGTGAAGTCGCTCAGTCGTGTCCGACTCTTAGCTATCCCATAGACTGCAGCCTACCAGGCTCGTTCGTCCGTGGGACTTTTCAGGCAAGAGTACTGGAGTGGGGTGCCATTGCCTTCTCCTAATATTGAGGTGACCAATTTACAAAGTTTCCTTTTCAAGGGGAAAGACAAATGTGAGAAGTAAAGAGATGACACCTAAACTTTAATCAAGATGCTATAGTGTCATCATGACATTGAGGAATATGAAAGCAAATACCACATTACTGACTGATAATATGATTGAATTACTATTTGAATAATTGAATATTTTAATCTGGAAAAGCAGGGAGAGATGATGGTAGTTCAGAGCACTGCTTAAAAAAATTATTTGTTTTATAAAGTATAAGATGTAGAATTATTTGTATTTAACTTATATGTGTATAAAATTAATAGAAAATATTAATTTGAAAAATTAAAAAAAAAAATTCTGGCCTAATAGACACCTTAGGAATGTACCATTTACAGGAAGAGAAAAAGAAGAAGAAGTTGACAATTATAGTAAAAGTTAACCTAGTTCTGCACAAGATTGCCAAAGCAGTCATGAAAAAGGAAAACAGAGCTGGGGAATCACATTTCCTACTTTCAATCTTAGAAAGCTATGGTACTGAAAACAATACAGTATTGGCATAAAAACAGGCATATAGAATAATGGAACAAGATCAAGAGGTCAGATAAAAACCCATGCATATATAGTCAATACATTTTGTAATGAGAAGGCAAGAATATACAAGGAGGAAAGGATAGTCATTTCAGTAAATGGTGCTGGATCACATGCAAAAGAATGAAATTGGACTTCTATCTTACATCATAACACAAATCAGTTCAACTTGAATCTTGAACATCAGACCTGAATCCATAAATTTCTAGAAGAAAACCTAGGGAGAAACCTCCTTGACACTGATCTTAATGATTATGTTTGGGATTTAATACTCAAAGCAAAGGCAACAAAAGCAAAATAAACAAGAGAGCCTACATCAAATAAAAAAGTTTCTGCTTAGCACACTATCAAAAATAAAAAATGGTAACCTAATTTTCAAATTAGCCATGTGATAAGGGATTAATATCCAAAATACAAGGAACACATACAATTTAATAGCAAATAAATAACACAAATTTTTTAAAAAATTTGCAAATAACCTGAATAGACATTATACTGAAGAAGACACAGAAATGGCCAACACATTGAAAAAGTGCCTAATATCACAAGTTATCAGGAGATTGTAAATCAAAGCCACAGTGACTTATTTCACTTAGTATAATACACCTCCCACCTCCCAAAATACAATAATATGTCAGCATGCACCTGTTTGGATAACTATTCTCAAAGAGAAAAGATATGATAAATGCTGAGGAGGATGTGGAGAAAATAGAACCATTTGACACTGTTGGTGAGACTGTAAACTGATGCCCGCTATGAAAAATACTGTAGAGGTTCCTGAGGAGATTTAAAAAAGTTACCCCTTTAAACATTGTGAATAAATAAATAAATAAATAAATAATAGAGTTACTATATGACCCAACATTTCCACTTTTTGGTACATATTCAAAAGGAACAAAACTATAATATAAAAGAGATATGTGTACTCCCATGTTCATTGCAGCATTATTCACAGTAGCCAAGGTATATTAAAAGAACTAATATAAATGTCATTGATGGATAAATGAATATATATCCATTATATTAAATCTATGTATACACATATATATATATACACACATATACATACATACTTATGCATATATGTCTAATTCAGCCTTAAAAAGGAAAGAAATCCTACCATTTGTAACTACTTGGATGAACCTGGAGAGACTGCAGAAGACAAATCTGTATACTGCATTATATCACTTATTGTGGAATCTGAAAAAAAGGAGAGAGAAAGTTGAACTCAATGAAATAGAGAGTAGACAAGTGGTTTCCAGGTTATGGGGTGGGGAATTAGGGAGAGATAGGTGAAAACATACAAACTTGTACACATTTCTGCTCTAATATTTATTTTCCTTCCTTTGGTTAACTTTGGGCTTAATTCATCTTTTGTAGTTCTTTAAGGTATAAAGTTATGTTGTTTTAGGTCTTTTTATCATCCTAATGTATGTCTTCATTATTATGAACTTTCTTCTTAGAGACTTTTTTCTGTACCCCATAAATTCTATTATGTTGTGTTTCAATTTTTGTTTGTTTTGAGATACTGTTTTATGTCCTTGTCCTTTCTTCATTGATGCATTGGATATTTTAGAATATATTGTTTCATTCTAATGTGTTTGTAAATCTCCTAGTTTTCTTTTTGTTACTGATTTCTAGTTTCATACATTGTGGTCCAAACATATGTTCTGTATGATTTAATACCTCTTAAAAATGCTGAGCCTTGTTTTGTGGCCTGACATATCTATCTAGAAAATATTTCATATGAACTTGAAATGAATGTGTTATTACTGTTATTGGATGGGATATTCTGTATATGTCTATTAGACTCATTTGGACTATATTGTTGTCATTGACTGACTAAGTCATGCCTAACTTTTTGCAACCCCATGGCCTACAGCACGCCAGGTTTCCCTCTCCTTCACGATCACACAAAGTTTGTTCAAACTCATGTCCACTGAGTCGATGATGTGATGCCATCCAACCAATTCATCCTCTGACAACCCTTTCTCTTGCCCTCATACTTTCCCAGCATCAGGGTCTTTTCCAGTGAGTTAGCTCTTTGAATCAGGTGGTCAAAGTATTGGAGTTTCAGCTTCAGCATCAGTCCTTCCAATGAATATTCACGGTTAATTTCCTTTAGGATTGTCTGCTTTGATCTCCTTGCTGGCCAAGGGATTCTCACGAGTCTTCTCCAGTACCACAACTTGAAAGCATCAATTCATCAATACTCAGCATTGTTTATGGTCCAACTCTCACATCTGAACACGACTACTGAAAAAATCATAGTTTTGACTATATGGACCTTTGTTGGCAAAGTGATGTCTCGGCTTTTTAATACACCATCTAGATTTGTCATAGCTTTCCTTCCAAGGAGCAAGTGTCTTTTAATTTCATGGCTGCAATCACTGTCTGCAGTGATTTTGGAGCCCAAAGAGATAAAATCTGTTACTTTTTCCACTTTTTCCCCTTCTATTTGCCATGAACTGATGGGACCAGGTGTCATGATCTTAGATTTTTGAATGTTGAGTTTTAAGCCAGCTTTTTCACTCTCCTCTTTCACCTTCATCAAGAGACTCTTTCGTGCCTCTTCTCTTTCTGCCATTAAGATGGTGTCATCTGCACATCTGAGGTTATTGATATTTCTCCTGGCAATCTTCATTCCAGCTTGTGCTTCATTCTGCCCAGCATTTCTCATGATGTACTCTGAATAAAAGTTAAATAAGCAGGGTGACAATATACAGCCTTGACATACTCCTTTCCCAGTTTTGAACCAGTCTGTTTTTCCATGTCCATTCTAAGTGTTGCTTCTTGTCCTGCATACAAGTTTTTCAGGAGACAGGTAAGGTGGTCTAGTATTCCCATTTCTTTAAGAATTTTCCAGTTTGTTGTGATCCACACAGTCAAAAGCTTTAGCATAGTCAATGAAGCAGAAGTAGATATTTTCTGAAATTCCCTTGCTTTCTCTATGATCCATAGAATGTTGGCAGTTTGATCTCTGGTTCCTCTGCCTTTTCTAAATCCAGCTTGTACATCTGGAATTTCTCAGTTCACATGCTGCTGAAGCCAAGCTTAAAGGATTTTGAGCATTACCTTACCAGCATGTGGAGTGAGCACAGTTGTATGGTAGTTAGGACATTCTTTGACATTGCCCTTCTTTGAGACTGGAATGAAAGCTGACATTTTCAAGTCCTGTGGCCACTGCTGAGTTTTACAAATTAGCTGGCCTATTGAGTGCAACACTTTAACAACACCATCTTTTAGGATTTAAATAACTCAGCTAGAATTCTGTCACCTCCACTAGCTTTGTTCATAGTAATGCTTCCTAAGGCCCACTTGACTTCACACTTCAGGATGTCCGGCTCTAGGTGAGTGACTACACCGTTGTGGTTATCCATGTCATGAAGACCTTTTTTGCATAGTTCTTCTCTATGTACTTGCCCTCTTCTTAATCCCTTCTGCTTCTGTTAGGTCCTTGCTGTTTTTGCCCTTTATCATGTCTGTCCTTGCATGAAATGTTCCCTTGGTATCTCCAGTTTTCTTGAAGAGACTTCTAGTCTTTCTCATCCTATTGTTTTCCTCTATTTCTCTGCATTCTTCACTTAAGAAAGCCTTCTTATCTCACCTTGCTATTTTCTGGAACTCTGCATTCAGTTGGGTATATCTTTTCCTTTCCTCTTTGGCTTTCACTTCTCCTTTTTTCTAAGCTATTTGTAATGCCTCCACAGGCAACCACTTTGTCTTCTTGCATTTCTTTTTTTGGGGGAATGGTTTTGGTCACCACCTCCCATACAGTGTTTCAAACCTCTGTCCATAGTTCTTCAGGCACTCTGTCTATCAAATCTAATCTCTTGAATCTGTTTGTCACCTCCACTGTATAATTATAAGGGATTTTATTTATATCATACCTGGTCTAGTGATTTTTCCTACTTTCTTAATTTAAACCTGAATTTTGCAATAAGAAGTTCATGATCAGAACCACAGTCAGCTCTAGGTTTTCTTTTTGCTGACTGTATAGAGCTTCTCCATCTTCAGCTGCAAAAAAGGTAATCAGTCTCATTTTGGTGTTGACCATCTGGTAATGTCCATGTGTAGAGTCGTCTCTTGTGTTGTTGGAAGAGTATGTTTGTCATGACCAGTGCATTCTCTTGACAAAACTCTGTTATCCTTTGCCCTGCTTCATTTTGTACTCCCAGGTCAAACTTGCCTACTACTCCAGGTATCTCTTGATTTCCTACTTTTGCATTCCAGTCCTCTGTGATGAAAAGTACATCATTTTTGGTGTTAGTTCTAGAAAGTCTTGTAGGTGTTCATAGAACCAGTAAACTTCATCTTCTTTGACATTAGTGGTTGTGGCATAGACTTGGATTACTGAGGTATTGAATGATTTGCCTCGGAAACAAACCGAAATCATTCTACAGTTTCTGAGATTGTACCCAAATGCTGCCTTTTGGACTCTTTTGTTTACTATGAGGCCTGCTCCATTTCTTTGAAGAGATTGTTGCCCACAGTAGTAGATATAATGATCATTTGAATTAAAGTTGCCCATTCCCATCCATTTTAGTTCACTGATTCCCAAAATGTTGATGTTCACTCTTGACCATCTCCTTTTTGACCACTTCCAACTTACCTTGATTCATGGACCCAACATTCCAGGTTCCCATTCAGTATTGTTCTTTACACTATCAGACTTTACTTTCACCACCAGGCACATCTGCAACTGTGTCATTTCCACTTTGGCCCAGCCTGTTCTTTTTTTTTGGAGCTACTTCTCTGTTCTTCCTCAGTATCATATTGGACACCTTCTGACCTGGTAGGCTCATCTTCCAGAGTCATATCTTTTTGCCTTTTCATACTATTCATTGGATTCTCAAGGCAAGAATACTGAAGTGGTTGGCCATTTCACCCTCCAGTAGACCACATTTTATCAGAACTCTCCACTATGATCCATCCATCTTGGATGGCCCTGCATAGCATGGCTCATAACTTCACTGAGTTACGCAAGCCCCTTTGCCACAACAAGCCTGTGATCCCTGAAGTATCACAAATGCCATGAAAGGGCATTTGGTCTACAGTGTTATTCAAATCCATTTTTTACTAATTGATTTTCTATCTGGATGATCTGTCCATTATTGAGAGTGAAATGATGGCAACTTGGTTTAAGACAAATTTTAATAGCTGAAATTGCAGATCCTAACTATTATATTGCAGTATACTTCTTTTATATCTGTTACTATTTGCTTAGTATGTTTAGGTGCTCTGATGTTTGGTGTATAAATAGTTACAATAGTTATATCTTCTGGATTGACCTCTTTATCATTATATAATGACTTTCTTTGTCACTTTTGACCATTTTTATCTTAAAGTCTGCTTTCTTCTGATATGAATATTAGCTATCCTAGCTTTTTGTTTGTTCAGTTCAGTTCAGTCACTCAGAGGTGTCTGACTCTTTGCGACCCCATGGACTGCAGCACGCCAGGCCTCCCTGTCCATCACCAACACCCAGAGTTTGCTCAAACTCATGTCCATTGAGTTGGTGATGCCATCCAACCATCTCATCCTCTGTTGTCCCCTTCTCCTCCTGCCTTCAATCTTTCCCAGCATCAGGGTCTTTTCAAATGAGTTAGTTCTTCGCATCAGGTGGCCAAAGTATTGGAGTTTCAGCTTCAACATCAGTCCTTCCAATGAATATTCGAACTGATTTCCTTTAGGATAGACTGGTTGGATCTCCTTGCAGTCCAAGGGACTCTCAAGAGTCTTCTCCAACACCACAGTTCAAAAGCATCAATTCTTCAATGTTCAGCTTTCTTTATAGTCCAGCTCTCACATCCATACTGTTGCTTAAAATATCTTTTTTCCATCCATTCATTTTCAGTCTATGTGTGTTTAAAGCTAAAGTGACTCTCTGATAGGCAGTGTATTATTTAATCTTTTTTTTTTATTAGTATTTTCAACTATCCCATGTCCTTTGATTAGGGAACTTTACCAGTTGACATTTAAAGTAAATGTAAAAGAACCCAATCTGAAAAAGTTGAACACTGTATTTTTTTTTTTTCACTATATGACATCTGAAAAAGGTACAAGACCAGTGTCTAGCAGAGGTTGGGAAAAGAAAAGGATGAATCAGTAGAGCACAGATGATTTTTAGGGCAGTAAAAATACTCTGTATGATATGATAATAATACATGTCATTGTGCATTTGTCCAAAGCCCTAGAATTTACAGCACCAAGAGTGAAGCGTAATGTAAATCATGGACTTTGGATGATTATGATGTACTCAGTGCAGGTTCATTAATTGCAAAAAAAACAAAGTGTATCACTCTGGTTGGGAATGTTAATAGTAAAGGAGACTATGCACTTGTGCAGGAAGGGTGTATGTAAGAAAGTTCTGTATTTACCCATAAATTTTGCTGTGAACCTCAAACTGCACTATAAAAATAAAGTCAAAATTGAAAAAAAAATAGATAATCTTTATAGAATAGTTAGAAGGCACAAATTATATAGAAAATATAAAAACAAACACTATAAAGAAATGGCCTTTATCATTATTTTAGTGTGTTTCCTTCCCCATTTTTTAAAAATGAACTTTGAAGTAAGACATGCCTGATCTGAATACTAACCCAAATATTTCCAACTATGGATCTTGGGTAATTTGTTAAGTTTCCTAAACCTCTGTTTCTTCCTCTGTAAGATGAAAATAGTACTCCTCTATCTAAATTTTATCACATATGTTTATCACCACTTAAATCACGGATTAGATTAGGTCAACTCCTACTTATATTTAAAGACTCTGCTTAAATGTAACTTATCCCAGAAATCTATATTTGAAAAGATTCAGTGGCACTTGTATAATCAGTGTATGAACAGAAGTTAAGCAACTAGAGTCCCTGACACAGCACCTGACTCATGCCTGTGTTCAATACATGCAAATTACTACTATTATTATTGTTTCAAGATTATATTGCATATACAGTTTTACATCTTGCCTTATTTTTCTTTAAATGCTCAAAAGTAAGCATTTCCCAATCTTATTATGAAGTGAAACACATTTAAAGAATTTTAAAAAGGAAAGCAAAGTGTAAATGGAGATTTTTCTCCCCATCTTTGAAACCTGGTTTCAGAATTTTAATATGAAGTCATTCTCTCAGTGTTTAAGAACATTATTCTTAGGCTGGGAGAACCTAGAAATAAAGAAGCTCTAATTGAAAGGCATCATATGTCTTCATTAGTCTAACTCATTCCCAATGATAAATCCTTTCTGCAGTGTTACTGACAAGTAATCACTTGGGCCAGATATGGCTGCTTCCAGAGACAGGGACCTCACTACTAGCTATTTTTGCTGAAGGAACTATGCTTTCTTCTGTACCTTTTGAAAGTACCAGGGCTGTGTGTGATTCCAATGTAAACTGACAATAAAAGAGACGAATTACCATAACTGACTGTTTCAGTTATGAAGATTAAATAGCCTTTTATTGCAGATGTTTGCCAAGGAAACTGCTCCCCAGTGGACGACTTTAAGCAGTTAAGATAGATTTGATGAGGGTTTTAATTGCTGTTATGCAAGTGGTAATGGAAAGGTTTTATTAAATGTCATGCAAGAGTCAATCAATAGTTTGAAAGAGAAAAGCTTCTCTCTAATATAGACCTCAGGCTTTTCCAACAGTAGTTTATCAGCAGGGGCAGTTCTATCAGCAACTACAAATATTTATCAAGTACCCAGTATGCATACGGCAATATCATAAATGTGTCAGGGACTGTGGGGATTAGAAAAAATAGGCCCATGCTGCAGAAGATCTAATGATTCGAAGCAAGCAAATAACTGCCATGGAAATAAAAATAAATATAGATATATGCATTTGTATATATTTATGTGTATATGCATTCTACTTAAAAGCAATTCAATATACAACATCAAGAATCAGAATAAGAGATATATAAGATTAAATATTTATAAAGATAACATTTTCTTTTCAAAATAAAATACCACAGTGATTTTTGTTCCTTTATTTGTTTTTCTAGTAGTACAATGGAAGAAGCATTTGGCTGCAAGGCAGAACACTTGGGTTCCAGTCCATCACTAACTACCTCTAACTGGGACACTTCTCTAGCTTCTCTGGGTCTGAGTGGCCATCTGTAAAATGCAACTTTGGATAAAGTTCTGAGGACTTCTGCTAACTCTAAAATTCACTGATTCAGTGAAGGAATAAGTAACCTTGGTATAGGCATATAGTGATTCATGTTTTAAAATTATTTTACACACACAAAAACATTGCAGTATTCTATTCATTGAATAAAGTACACGGATACTAAGATAAGAGTTCTATTTCTCACAAAATGCATATATTTTAAAACTAAAATAGAAACTTGATCAGCAGATCATAGTTGATACTTCCCAGATCCCCAAACTTCTGCAAGATTATCTAAAACAATTTTTATCAAATTCAGCACACTGTCAAGCCTGTCTCTCTCTAGTGGCGTCACACTCTCCTAACTGCTCAATGAGCTATGTTGATAAGTAAAAAGCACATTTGCTTTTAAAAAGGAGCGGATCTTTCCTAAAATGGATGATAGAACGTGAATCATTCTGTGCCACTTTGTAGTTTTGCAAGCTATCTTGACTGAGTCAGCAACTTAATTTCTGTAAAGAAGTGTCTGACTTTGTGAGATTATTGGATTATTGTGAGATTATTGGAAGATCTGCAGTCAAGTCCCAGCTCTACCATTCTTTAGCTTTGTGTTGTTGAGAACATTGTCTGTGTCTCTGAGTCTGTTTACCCAGTTTAAAGGGCATGAGTCTTAATATTTTTGAAAATGAAATAGTCTACAGATTCTATATTGCAAGTAATCATACATCTGTATGTTACTACTCTTTAATTTTAGACAGATATTTATAATTTTTTTTCTAGGTTCAAAAAATTTTATTGAGCTCTTATTCCATGGCATATTGCTAGTCATTATGCTAGTCAATTCCACTAAGAACCTCTCATTTAATCTTGAAGAGTTTTGTTAAATTCTGTATCCTGATTAAAGATTGAACTTATATAAAACAATTTGAGAGAAATGAAAATTTGGTAAAAGTGAAAGTGACGGTTAGTGGATTACTGCTTTTGAAAATGAACCTGCCATAGCTTCCCACTTTCAATATTTATCATGGATAGCAGCTTTGGCTGGAAATGGAAAAAAAAATGCTGTTCAGGGCTTAACTTAGTTTAGTTGCTAGGAATACAGCAAAGTGTCACTGCAGTTTCAACCCATTCTCTCTAGCCCCCAAAATCTAGCATGTACCTAAAAGACAGTTACTAGCAGCTATGTTTAAACAGGTTACAGAGCTGTGTTAGAGCCATTTTCAATGGAAAGGCTGGCAAAACCAGCAGAAGACACACAAAGTAAATGAAGAATAGCCTGTGGTGTGTTTCTGGATCAATTATTTAACAAAGGGCAATTGCTTTCCTCTTCAGAGTGTAATAAACAGAATTCTGTTCTGAGTGATGAAATATAAATAAAGGAAAAATTATGAATATGCCTGCTGTGTATCAGGCACTTTATTAGAAACAAAGCAATTTATATACAGTGTTTAATTTTGTCCACTCAACAATCCTAAGAAGTGGTTATTCCTAATGTCATAGTTTCACAGGTGAAGGAACTAAGGATGAGGAATATTAAATCATGCAGCTGCAATAGTGGGATTTAAACCTAAGTCTCTCTTGTAATCCCAAATCTTAACCTATTTCTGGGCATGCTGTCAGGTTCCCAGTGGACAGGCTCACTATCATTTTTGGTTCTACTTTACGGGTAAGGAAGGAGCTGTCTGTATTCCCCTGTAAAGGGACTCTGGAATGTTCTCATCTTGAGTGTATTTCTTCCTGTAACTGCACATTTAAAATTTCATTGAAATTTGGTTTAAAGCTGGTTTTCTCCGTTTAAAAAAACATTCACCAAGAACCAGCAGTCTGTTAATCAGCCTCAGGATGTGTGGAAGATTAGATCATTATTTCCCTTTTCTTCATGCTCTCCCTTGTAGAATTGTGTACCCATACCCTTTGTCATGTTACCTTGAAGTTCTACTGTTTAAAAGTAGACTTTCTTTCCATGACTTTGATGTCCTTTGGCCATGAAAGTTTTTTTTACTAGCAAAATATGGAAGAAGTGACAGTGTGCCAGTTCCGGGCCAAGACTATCAAAGGCATGGGATATTCCCATTTACCCTGTTGTAACTTTCACCATAAGGTGAACATGCCTGGGTATCTGCTGGTCCAAAGAGGAAGAGAGAAGTGTGGAGTAGAGCTGAACCCAACCGGTAGCCTAAAGCAGACCTGCCTTTAGACCCAGAATAAATTGTTTTTAATGGAAGCCACTGAGATATGGGTGTAATACAGCATTATCATCACAATAGTTAAATAGTGGTACATATGAATGAATTTGTTTCTGTTAAAGGAAAGTTTTGTTAGGAAAGAGAGTAAACAGAGAAGGATTCTGAATGTCTTCTGGTAAGGAAGTGGAAAACAATCAGAACAGATAAATAAAAGTGAATGTGTTAGTCGCTCAGTTGTGTCCAACTCTTTGTGATCCCACAGACTGTAGCCCAACAGGTTCCTTTCTCAGTGGAATTCTCCAGGCAGCAATACTAAAGTGGGTGGCTATTCCCTTCTCCAGGGGGTCTTCCCTACCCAGGCTTTGAGCCTGGGTCTCCTGTTCTATAGGCAGATTCTTTACTATCTGAGCCACCAGGGAAGCCCTAATAGGTGAGTAAATAGGAAAAAATCAGAAGTCCCCCCAGATAGCAATATGCACATCAAGTCTTTGGTGACTGGTGGGTCAGAGAGCAAGGACCTATTGTATGACTTGGTGCTTGTGTGGCTTCCATGAGACCTTTAGTGACAAAAGATGAACCTCTTCTGGTATAAAAACAACTGGGAGTCACAGAGGCATTGAAATATGCAGGCAAACCTGTTTTACAAACTCTAAAACTGGTAACTTACACTTCAAGTTCAAAGGCAAAAAGAATTTAATAGGTTGGATAACCTCTACATCCACTCTCCTGCTCTTTAGCTAAAATTATGGTGCTGCTGGGTAAAGTAGGGTGTCTGAAAATTATCTGTGATGAGTTTTGTGTTTAAAGAGAAGTTTCCAAAAGAAGGGGAAATAAGGTGTTTTTGTGTTTTTTTCTTCTGAAATGACTTAATTTCTGTAGTGCTCTCGTAAGCATGCTTTGCTTGGTGGGCTGATGACCAGCTGCATTATTTGTGAGAGTTTCTCTACTGCTCTTCAGGGTTACAGTAGTGCCTAGGATAAGGGCTGTGATGTAATTGCCATTACACACATGTTATTTGGTCAGATGCTGCTCATCTGGCTCCTAAACACCTGATCTCCTTAGCATCACACATTTTCATTCAGGTGTAAAGAAGCAAAATTTCTGAAACTCATTTCTTTTTCCAAAACCTACTTTTTAAAAAAATGACTGTAAGTACTGCCTTCCTTGGGAAGAAGAAACAAAAATCTATGGAGAAAAGCTTAATATTTCATTTAAAGAGGACTGACTAAATTAATTGTCTGTTATCTGCATGAAGAACTATCAGACCACCATAAAATATGATAAAGTATATCTATATTTACTGATTTGAAAATATATGCATTATCCAATTGATTAGTTTAAAAAGTATTGGTAGAATATGTAATATGATTCTATTTTAATTATACAACTATATATATATATGTGTGTGTGTGTGTGTGTGTGTATATATATATATATATATATATATATATATATATATATATATATATGAGTAGAAAAGAATATAAATTAATAATATTCAGACCCAACAGCCTTAAAGGTGCTACGATTTTATTAGTGGTTACATCTGTGATAGGATTATAAAAGATTTAAACTTGTGTCTTATTGTTTTTTTCTATCTTCTTTTTGCAATAAGTACTGCTTTCTGCAATCAAAGAAATAAACATTTTGCTTTCAAAAAGTAAATTAAGGGCATGTCTCTTTTATGAAATTTTATATGTGTTTTACCTTATTCAAAATAATGTAAAGCTGCTCTCTTTCTTTATATGTGACTGGAGAAGAGATAAATTTTTATAAATGGACTAGGATGATTTGTGGAGCTTTAGAAAGTCTACTAGACACCTGCTACTTAAACAGAATAGACACTGTAAAATATGCTTTTGTTGGGTTAAATTTTAAAACTTCACAGAAAAGATGAAAACACAGTTAATTATTCATTTAACAAACATATATTCAACATCTAGAGCAAGATACTGTTCCTTGTATTGGAGGAATAATAACACTCTACATTTGCTTTCTAACATTCATCCTATGCATTACCACTTATTGCCTTCATGTTATGAGTTGAAGCAAGCCAAAGTATGATCACTTTTCAGATGAATGAGCCGAGGCTCAGATAGTGAAATGACTCGTGCACATCTGCAGAGCACCACCTCTCTCCAGATTTAGCTGCTGTAAACCTGTGGCTTCAGTCCAGTGTTCTGGGCCCTCCAAGCTTCATCAAAGTGATCAGAGTCTCTTTTATTTTTATATTATTTTTCTATCTGACTGTAGTTGCTCTTTGAACTCAGCTTTCCACTTAAGGGCTATCGCTGTCTAAACACCTAGGAACAGTCATCTGCAATGGATTAGCTTTTCAGATGGATTACACTGGCAAACTCTTACTAGTCATTAATATTTTAGGAATGAGTTTATAAAAGTGCATTGCCAGCAAGCTGAGAAGGAGGTAGGGGGAGTGGGCAGAAGGCCAGAACACCAGGATGACAGATACGAGCAGTAATCTCCTGTAAATCAGTGGAAGCATGGGTGACTTAGATTCTGAAGTGGCCATGTTTGTTGATTCTCCATCATCCAGTCCACTTCAGAGATTAGTATAAAATGGTTCATGCATTCCCTTTCCCTTGTTCAGTAATTTGTTTAGGAAGTAACAAGTAACCCAGTTCTGACAAGTTAAGACATGAGAGAAAATCTACGGGGAGTCTTCATCTATCAAGTAGACATAAAAAAAAAGTTTCCCTAATTCTTCACCTCAATGTTTATGTGGAAGAAAGTAAAATGTGGAACTGATGCAGCCATTTCATGACCAAGAAAAACCAGCCTGAGGTCAAAGTTCATGGAAGGAATTCTGTGATGGCACTCAATCAATAAGCCTTGACTCTTGAGTTGTTGGAGTGTCCCTTATAGCTCAGTTGGTAAAGAGTCCACCTGCAATGCAGGAGGCCCCAGTTCAATTGCTGGGTCAGGAAGATACCCTGGAGAAAGGATAGGCTACCCACTCCAGCATTCTTGGGTTTCCCTTGTGGCTCAGCTGGTAAAAACTCTGCCTGCAATGTGGGAGACCTGGGTTCAATCCCTGGCTTGGGAAGATCCCCTGGAGAAGGGAAAGGCTACCCATTCCAGTATTCTGGCCTGGAGAATTCCATGGACTGTATAGTCCATGGGGTCACAAGAGTCAGACGCAACTGAGCGACTTTTACTTTCTGAGCTGTTAGCATCCTGCTCTATGAGATAACTCATTTCTTCATAGCTGAAGCCCATTTGTTGTTGTTCAGTCACTATGTCATGTCTGAATCTTTGTGACCCCATGGACTGTAGCACGCTAGCCTCCTATGTCCTCCACCATCTTCAGGAGTTTGCTCAGATTTATGTCCATTGAGTCAGTGATGCTGTCTAACATCTCATCCGCTGCCACTCTCTTTTCCTTTTGCTTTCAATCTTTCCCAGCATCAGGGTCTTTTCCAATGAGTGAGCTCTTTGCATCAGGTGGTCGAAGTATCAGAGCTTCAGCTTCAGCATCAGTTCTTCCAATGGATATTCAGGGTTGATTTCCTTTAGGATTGTCTGCTTTGATCTCCTTGCTGGCCAAGGGACTCTTAAGAGTCTTCTCTAGCACCACTATTAGAAAGCATCATTCTTTGGTGCTCAGCCTTCTGAGAGTTGGACGCTCCAACTCTCGCATCCATACATGGTTACTGAAAAAACCATAGCTTCGACTAGAGGGACTTTTGTCGGCAAAGTGATGTCTCTGCTTTTCAATATGCTATCTAGGTTTGTCATAGCTTTGCTTCCAAGGAGCAAGCATCTTTTAATTTCATGGCTGAAGTCAATATCCACAGTGATTATGGAGCCCAGGAAAATAAAATCTGTCACTGCTTTCACTTTTTCCCCTTCTATTTGCCAAGAAGTGATGGGACCAGATGCCATGATCTTAGTTTTTTGAATATTGAGTTTTAAGCCAGCTTTTTCTCTCTCTTCTTTTGCCTACATCAAGAGGCTCTTTAGTTCCTCTTTGCTTTCTCTCCATTAGAAAGGTATCATCTGCATATGTGAGGTTACAGATATTTTTTTCCCAGCTATCTCGATTCTAGCTTATGATTGATCCAGCCCGGCATTTCCAATGATGTACTCTGCATATAAGTTAAAAAAGCAGGGTGACAATATATAGCCTTGACATATTCCTTTCCCAATTTGGAACCAGTCCATTGTTCCATGTCCAATTCTAACTGTTTCTTCTTGACCTGCATACAAGTTTCTTAGGAGACAGGTAAGGTGGTCTGGTACTCCCATCTCTTTAAGAAATTTCCACAGTTTGTTTTAATCCACACAGTTAAAGGCTTTAGCATAGTCAATGAAACAGAAGTAGATGTTTCTCTGGAATTCCCTAGCTTTCTCCATGATCTTAGAAATGTTGGCAATTTGGTCTCTGGTTCCCCTGCCTTTTCTAAACCCAGGTTCTTGGTTCATGTACTGCTAAAGCCAAGCTTGAAGGATTTTGAGCATAACCTTGCTAGTGTGTGAAATGAGCACAGTTGTAAGATAGTTTGAACATTCTTTGATACTGACCTTCTTTGGAACCCATTATGCTTATTGTTTTCTGATGTTTGCTGCCAAAACTTTTAAAGTAATATAGGTTCCCAGGAGATGAAAGTTGAGTCATGAGAGGGGCAGTAGGAGAGTCCTGATAATAAAACTCTTCAGTTTCCCCCAGAAATGGCCCTACCTGACAATACATTGCAACATTGAATAGTATATATTAGAACTTCTCAAACATTAAGTTGATCTTTAGGGAATCTGTTAAAATTCAGAATCAGTAACTGGCTCCCAAGTGATGCTGGTGTTGTTCGTCTAGAGCAAGACTGTAGAGAGCAAGGAATTAGATGTTGAAACTATGCATATTGATTTAAGTTCTAAAAGCCTTCTCATCATATGAAGGTAGTACTTCATAAATTTTAAGTCGCTGTATAAAACCTATGTAATAATATCATTATGACAGTGATATGATGATGCAGTGATGAATATGGTCATTGCATCTCCATAAAGATGATGTGAATAGGAAGGTGCAATCTGGAATTTGCTAAAAGGGACCAAATCCTGGCTATTCCTCCTATAAGCTGCATGGCCTCAGAGAAATTACATAACATTTTTCAGTTTCCTCATTAGTAATATGAATGTGTTACTGATACCAATGTTATGGAGCTATTCTGGAGATGAATATAGATATCATATAGGTATCATATATCAGATATCAAATACACATGTTTCTTAGAGATAGCCAGTAAATAGTCAATGTTCGACTACCTGCCACAGCAGGAGTAATTGTGTCTTGTGCATAAAGTTTTCCTATGATTATCTTTCTTCTACTGTGACCAAACTCCTGTCTGTGTTGAAACTTTTCTTTAAGTGTTCTCTACTGTTTCTCCTAAAATGTAACTTGGTTTCATTGGTCTTTGATAGCCAGCATGGAAAAAGGCATAACCCAAGAGTCTTAGTATTAACTGGTTAAGGCCATGTATAAAATTTAGAACCATATAAAAACAGTCCTTATTTTGGGGTTACACTGTCTCATCAACCCCACTGGAGACCACAGAGGGGAGGGGATTTAGATTCATCCAGCACTTTGCTTGATTACAGTTCTGTAGACAGCAGGGAACTGGACCCCTGGACTTTTCCTATCATTACCCCTTTTCTGTTCCCATTGTTTTCCTCATCTTCTCTCCTCCACAATTGACATGCCAGAACTCCACACTTCCAAATCTGACTTCCTTATCTTTTGCTTTGCTCACCTCATACCTCTTGAGGTTTTCCTGATCTCCCCCGTGCATCAGCTTCCTTCTGGCTCTCTTAGATCCTCAAATGCACTCAAACCCCGCTATTTCGTTACTACATTCTCTGTTGCTTTAGGACTTTTTGCTCCCTTACTCTTCAGTAATGCTCCTTCTGTCAATCTGCAGCCCTGAGCCATAGCCTTAATTCTGTTTCTTTAAAGTTCTGAGCTTCACTGGAGAAACATAAATGAGAACCAAACCAAGACACTGATTAGAATCAGTATCAAATGGACCCTTGTCAATTCCCTATCGCATTTCTTACAATAGCTATTTCAAACATTTTCCCATGTTTTTCAGGCCTGTGACATGATTCTTTTTTCTTAGAGCAGTGTTTCTTAAATATTAACTTACAAATATGTCTTCTGGGAACCTTGTTAAAATGAAATTTCAATAAATGATGCTGAAAATTTTTATTTAGAAACCAGCCTTTTAAATAGGAATGTCTTAGATTTTATCCCCTTGTGCTTTTTCTGGAACTTGGGTCAAAAAACTATTTTCTTTTAGTCTTACATCTTCAATTTCTTCTCCATAACCTCCTTCCCCTAGACCGACAAGCATACTCAACTCTAGCAAATATAACTTTTTTTAATTGCACTATCCCTTAAAGCAGCATTTCTCAAAATGTGTTCTATGGGGACAATAATTTTTTGTTAGTATTTCATAGTATTCCATGCAAACAGTGTATTCTATGTCAAATACATTTGGAAGTGCTAGGTTTAACATACTGCAAAACTTTTGATAATGTCTTCTACATGTAGTTGCTTAAGTACTAACTCTGGGATTAGTTTAATAAATACTGTTCTAGAACTCTGACTTACTTCACTCAGTATGACAATCTCTAGGTCCATCCATGTTGCTGCAAATGGCATTATTTCATTCTTTTTATCATTGAATAATATTTCATTGTGTGTATGTACTACTTCCTTATCCACTCCTCTATCAATATACATTTAGGTTCCTTCTATCTCTTGGTTACTATAAATAATGTTGCAATGAACACTGGGGTGTGTATATCTCTTCCAATAGAGTTTTCTCTAGATATATGCCTAGGAATGGGATTGCTAGATCATATGTTGGTTCGATTTTTAGTTTGTAAAGGAACCTCCATATGTACTGTTCTTTATAGTGGCTATACCAATTCACATCCCCACCAAGTTTAGGAGGGGGTCCCTTTTCTCCATACCCTCTCCAGTATTTATCATTTGTAGATTTTTTGATGATCATTCTGACCAGTGTAAAGTGATACCTCATTGTAGATTTGATGTGCATTTCTCTAATAATTAGTGATGTTGAGCATCTTTTCACGTGCTTTTTAGCCATCTATATGCCTTTGGAAAAAATGTCTATTTATATCTTCCACCCATTTTTTTATTGGGTTGGGTTTTTTTTGATATTGGGCTGCATGAGCTGTTTATGTATTTTGGGGATTAATGTCTTGGTCATATGATATTGTTTATATGTGGAATCTAAAAAGTTGGAACAAATGAGCTTAGTTACAAAACAGAAATAGAATCACAGATGAAAATTCAAACTTATGATTAACAGGGGGAAAGTGAGGGGAAGGATAAGTTAGAAGATTGGAATTGACATGTACATACTACTATATATAAAATGGATAATAAGGACCTATTGTGCAGTGCAGGGAACTCTCCTCAATACTCTGTAATGACCTATATGGAAAAAGAATCTGAAAAAGAGTAAATATATGTATATGTATAACTGATTCACTTTGCTGTACACTTGAAACTAGCACATTATAAATCACCTATATGCCAATAAAACTTTTTCTAAAAAAAGAAGTTAAAAAAAAATACTGTTCTAAAGCTACCGTCCAAATTGACCTTTCTTTTCAAGGCACAGCTTCTTTAATCCATAGTTTCAAATCTATCATCACCGATTGAGTCAGGAAACCCTTGCATGTTGGCTTTTGCTCACTATTCAAGCAAAGCTGTTCCTTCAAGTAAAATTAGCTATTAACCACATTACCTTTTACTAACTGATTTTTTAAAATGACATGTTCTCATATACGTATAGGGGAAAGAAGGAAGTAAAAATTACCCATAACCTTATTACCCAGATATAACCATGGTTAATAACCCAGATATAACCATGTTAACATTGTTTTACATATCTTTCCAAACTTCTGTCCACATGTGTATGTTAAGGCACATACTTGCACACCGTATACTTATAAATGTATATAATGAGTGCTTATATATACATATACACACACACACATAGTGTATGTACATACATACATGTATGAAAGCAAAAGTTGCTCAGTTGTGTCAGACTCTTTGCGACCCCATAGACCATACAGTCCATGGAATTCTCCAGGCCAGAATACTGGAGTGGGTAGCCTTTCCATTCTCCAGGGGATCTTCCCAAGCCAGGGATTGAACCCAGGTCTCCCACATTGCAGGTGGATTCTTTACCAACTGAGCTACTATATGTATCTATATGTGTGTGTGTGTATATGTTCATGTATGTATACACACATGTTGTTCATTCAGTCATGTCCAACTCTTTGTGACCTCATGGACTGCAGTGTACCAGGCCTCCCTGTCCCTCACCATCTCCCCGAATTTTCCCAAGTTCATGTTCATTCCATTGGTGATGCCATCCAGCCATCTCATCCTCTAATGCCTTCTTCTCCTTCTGCCCTTAATCTTTCCCAGCATCAGGAACTTTTCCAGTGAATTGTCTGTTCTCATCAGATGACCAAAATACTGGAGCTTCAGCTTCAGCATCAGTCCTTCCAACAAGTATTCAGGATTGATTTCCCTTAAAACTGACAGGTTTGATCTCCTTGCTGTCTGAGGGACTTTCAGGAATCTTCTCTAGCACCACAGTTTGAAGGCATCCATTCTTTGGCATTCTGCCTTCTTTATGATCCAGCTCTCACAACCATATGTGACCATTGGGAAGACCATATATGTATCTGAAAGTCACTCAGTCCCCTCCAACTCTTTGCCATCCCATGGACTGTAGCTGCCAGGCAATTCCATCCATAAGATTTTCCAGGCAGAAATACTGGACTGGGTTTCCATTTCCTTCTCCAGACATGACCACTGGGAAGACCATAGCCTTGACTATACAGACCTTTGTTGGCAGAATAATGTCTCTTCTTTTCAACTCACTGTCTAGGTTTTTCATCGCTTTCCTGCCAACAAGCGATCATCTTCTGCTTTCATGTCTGTAGTCACTGTCTGCAGTGAATTTGGAGCCCAAAAAAAGGAAATCTGCCACTACTTGCATCTTTTCCACTTCTATTTGCCATGCGGTAATGGGGCTGGATGCTATGACCTTAGATTTTTTTAATGTTTAGTCTTAAGCCAGCTCTTTCACTCTCCTCTTTCACCCTCATCAAGAGGCTGTTTAGTTCCTCTTTGCTTTCTGCCATCAAGGTGGCTTCATCCTCATATCTGAGGTTGTTGATGTTTCTCCTGCCTGTCTTGATTCCAGCTTGTAACTCATCCAGCCTGGCATTTCTCATGATGTGCTCAGTGTACAGGTTAAACAAACAGAATGACAGCAGACAGCCCTGTCTTACTCCTTTCTCAATCTTGAACCAATCAGTGGTTCCATACAGGGTTCTGACTGTTTCTTCTTGACCTGCATATAGGTTTCTCAAGAGACGGTTAAGATGGTCTGGTATTCCCATCTCTCTAAGAACTTTCCACAGTTAGTCATGATCCACACTGTCAAAAGTTTTAGCATAGTCAAGAAATAGTGATAGATGTTTTTGTTTTTGTTTTCCTGAAATTCCCTTGCTTTCTCTATAATCCAGCGAAGTTTAGCAATTTGACCTCTAGTTTCTCTTCCTTTTCTAAACCCAGGTTGGGCATTTGGAAGTTCTTGGTTCGCATAATGCTGAAACCTGGCATGCAAGATTTAAGCATGACCATACTAGCATGGGAGATGAGTACAACTGTCTGATAGTTAGCACATTCTTTGTTACTACCCTTCTCGGGGATTGGGATGAGGATTGACCTTTTCCAGTCCTGTGGCCACTGCTAGGTCTTCCAGATTTGCTGACATAATAAATGCAAAACCTTGATGGCATCATCCTTTAGGGATTTGAATAGTTCTACTGGAATTTCATTGCATCCACTAGCTGTTATTAACAGTAGTGCTTCTTAAGGCCTACTTGACTTCACACTCCAGAATGTCTGGCTCTGAGTGACTGACCACACCATCATCATAATCAGGTTCATTAATATCTTTTTATGCAGTTCTTCTGTGTAGTCTTTCCATCTCTTCTTGATCTCTTCAGTGTCTATGAGGTCTCTACCATTTTTATGTTTTATTGTGCCCATCTTTGGGTGTAATGTTCCCTTGATATCTCCAGTTTTCCTGAAGAAATCTCTAGTTTTTCCCCTTTTGTTGTTTTCTTCTATTGTTAAGCATTGTTCATTGAAGAAGGCCTTCTTGTCTCTTCTAGCTGTCTTTTATTTTGAAACTCTGTATTTAATTGGATGTGCCTTCCCCTCTCTCCCTTCACTTCTCCTCATTCTTCCACTATTTGTGAAGACTCCTCAGATAACTGCTTTGCCTTCTTTCTTTTATTTTTCTTTGGGACAGTTTTGTTCATCGCCTCCTGTATAATATCTCGGACCTCTGTCCATAGTTCCTCAGGCACACTTTTGTTTTTAATTAGTTTATTTTCTATTTTTTAACTTTACAATATTGTATTGGTTTTGCCATACATTGACATGAATCTGCCACAGGTGTACATGTGTTCCCCATCCACAACCCCCCTCCCACCCCCCTCCCCATCCCATCCCTATGGGTCATCCCAGTGTACAATCCCTGAGCACCCTGTATCATGCATAGAACCTGGACTGGCGATTCATTTCACATATGATAATTTACATGCTTCCATGCCATTCTCCCATATCATCCCGCCCTCGCCCTCTCCCATAGAGTCCATAATACTGTTCTATTTATCTGTGTCTCTTTTGATGTCTCGCATACAGGGTTATCGTTACTGATTGACTAAATACCATATATATGTGTTAGTATACTGTATTGGTGTTTTTCTTTCTGGTTTACTTCACTCTGTATAATAGGCTCTAGTTTCATCCACATCATTAGAACTGATTCAAATGTATTCTTTTTAATGGCTGAGTAATATTCCATTGTGTATATGTACCACAGCTTCCTTATCCATTCATCTGCTGGTGGGCATCTAGGCTGCTTCCATGTTCTGGCTATTGTAAACAGTGCTGCAATGAACATTGGGGTACACGTGTCTCTTTCAATTCTGGTTTCCTCAGTGTGTATGCCCAGCAGTGGGATTGCTGGGTTATATGGCAGTTCTATTTCCAGTTTTTCCTCAGGCACACTTTTAACTAGATCTAGTCCCTTGAATATATACACACATAAACACATGCAAATGTATTGTGTTCTGAATCGTGTATATTGAGTAGCAAGTTAGTTTTTCTCTTAATAGCTGCTATCACAGTTCCTTTAAGGCATAGAATTGTTCCTACTTTTGAAAACTACTTTAGCATGTGCTTGGAGGAGAAGGTGAACTCCTGAGGGGGAAGAAACTGCCTTCTGTAACAGAGGGGAAATTATGTATTTCCTTGAGAACTTGAGAAGGTCCATAGTGATGAGATGGGAAAGATAAGAGGAGTTGTGGGTAGCACAAAACTGTGCTGTGTGATAGTATTATCTCTTGAGTCTTCAAATGTTTAAGAGTGCCTTGAGCAACTTCCTTTTGTAACAACTGGTGGAGGAATTGAGTTTCTTGTGTGGATTCACATGGTGCAGCACCCAGATGGTGCATGAGGGTACAAGAGCCTAGACACAGAGAAGAACATGAAGACAGAATCGCCCAAGATAATACATGTGTACCTTGGGAAAGATTTAAATATCCATAGATGTTAGATTTGGAGGTTTAAAGGCAGAATTACTGGATAGGGTTGGCATTTCCTTCTCCAAGGGGTCTTCTCGACCCAGGGATCAAACCCATGTCTTGCATTGGCAGGCGGGTTCTTTACCAGTGAGCCACCAGGGAAGCCCAACAATATCATTAGCTTTAATAAATTTGATTCTTGGAATATAAGGACTGCTACTATGTTAGTCTTAGGCCTTGTAGTAATGCCTCAACATTAGAGCCCAGCTCTCTCTACCCTATTCCCATCTTTTCATCCTCGTCTTTTTCCATCCCTCCCTTCATCTCCTACTTCCTGTAAAGAGATAGCAAAACATGCACCATAAGATCTAGGCACACTTAAGTTTGTGGCAACTCCAAAGTGTCTAAGCCTTCCAATACCCGTTGTGTTCTTGCTGTCTGGAATTCCTGTGTCCTCAGTATCCAACTGTTTAAAGAAATCTTTCTTCAGTCCCTCCATGCAAAATGGATGGTTCAATTTTTTCAGCTTTCCAAACATTTCATTTACATCTCTATTATAGCAGTTATCATGTTATTTTTTTGAATATTTGTTTACATGCATTCTTCTGGCCTGGAGATGGGAGGGGAGATAATTCAATATTATAAAATATGAACACATTCAGAAGCTATTTTGATGATTATAATATGCTAGTACATGTAGCAATAGAATTCTGTCCCAACTATTATATCTGCACAATTGTGCTCAGGCTCTCTCTCTCTTGTTTTCTTCTTAATTAACATTTGGTTAATGCTCTAAGAAGGTCGTTTATGCCATACATTTTCCTTTCATGTGAACTCTAGCACAGTGGATCTCAAAATTCACTTCAGTTCAGTTCAGTTGCTCAGTCGTGTCCAACTCTGCAACCCCATCAATCGCAGCACGCCAGGCCTCCCTGTCCATCACCAACTCCCAGAGTTTACCCAAACTCATGTCCATCGAGTCAGTGATGCCATCCAGCCATCTCATCCTCTGTCATCCTCTTCTCCTCCTGCCCCAATCCTTCCCAGCATCAGGGTCTTTTCCAATGAGTCAACTCTTCACATGAAACTAAGCCATGACGTGTGGGGCCACCCAAGACGGACAGGTCATGGTGGAGAGGTCTCCAGTGGAATGTGGTCCACTGGAGAAGGGAATGGCAAACCACTTCTGTAATCTTGCCTTGAGAACCCCATGAACAGTATGAAAAGGCAAAATGATAGGAAACTGAAAGATGAACTCCCCAGGTCTGTAGGTTCCCAATATGCTACTGGAGATCAGTGGAGAAATAACTACAGAAAGAATGAAGAGACGGAGCCAAAGCAAAAACAACACCCAGTTTTGGATGTGACTGGTGATAGAAACAAGGTCCAATGCTGTAAAGATCAATATTGCCTAGGAACCTGGAATGTTAGGTACGTGAATCTAGGCAAGATGGAAGTGGTCAAACGGGAAATGGCAAGTATGAACGTTGACATTCTAGGACTCAGCGAACTAAAATGGACCGGAATGGGTGAATTTAACTCAGATGACCATTATATCTACAACTGTGGGCAGGAATCCCTTAGCAGAAATGGAATAGCCATCATGGTCAACAAAAGAGTCTGAAATGCAGTACTTGGATGTAATCTCAAAAATGACAGAATGATCTCTGTTCGTTTCCAAGGCAAACCATTCAATATCTCAAACATTAACATGCATATAAACTACCTATGTACTTAGTTAAAATACAAATTCTGATGTAGTAGATTTGGAGTGAATCCTGAAAGCCAGACTTTCTAATATGCCCCTCTGCCAAGATGCCAATCCAGCTGATCTTTAGCTATTAGAAAATATGTATTAATTGCTGTTCTTTGAATGAGTGCTATGCCTGGCTGAATATTTAGAACATGAAGAATTTATATCCCAGGTGAGGTTTGGGTTTGAAAATCAGCGAAAGCTACTTAAAATCAAAATTATCTTTGAAAATATTTTAGGACATTCCCATTGTGGAGAAGAACACAATTTTTGAATAAGCTTCATGTATCTTTAAGTTGATCCTTCAGTGTTTGACAGCTGACAAAGGATCAGTGAAATGCACATAACTAACTGGCTTTCAAGGCTGTGTGGCACTGGAGTGACTTTGAGAAGATACCCTGCATCCAAGGGCAAAGAAGCCTAACAAGAGAGTAGGTGCTAGAGTGGTGGCTGGGTGGTGCTGGAGCGACTTTGAGGAGATACCCCACGTCCAAGGGCAAAGGAAAAGCCCAAACAAGGAGGGGCAACATCACAAAACGGCATTTAGAATCAAACCCCATACCTGCCAGAGATGCCCAAAGGACTCAAACAAACCTTGGGCTCACAGGACCCAGAGACCCCACAGATTCTGAGACAGAACTGTGTTTGAGTGTCTCCTGTGGGGTACGGGTCACCAGTGGACTGCTGCAGGGGTAGGGGCTCTGGGTGCAGTAGACCTGAGTATGGAATAAGCCCTCTTGGAGGAGGTCACCGTTAACCCCACCATAGAGCTGCCAGAACACAGGACTGGGGAAACAGACTCTTGGAAGGTACAAGCAAAACCTTGTGTACACCAGGACCCAGGATAAAGGAAGAGTGACCACACAAGAGACTGACCCAGACTTGCCCATGAGTGTCCAGGAGTCTCTGGCAGAGGCGTGGGTTGGTGGTGGCCTGCTGCGGGGTTGGGGGCACTGAATGTAGCAGTGCATGCATGGGACATTTTGAAGGAGGACACCATTATCTTCATTAACTCCACCACAGTTTGGCCTCAGGTAAAATAATGGAAGAAACATAGCCCCGACCATGAACAGAAAATTGGACTAAAGATTTATGAGCTAGGACCTGCACATCAGGACAAGACCCAATTTTCCCCCACAGTCAGTCTCTCCCATCACGAAGTTTCCATAAGCCTCTTATCCTTCTCCATAAGACTGCAAACAGAATGAAAACCACAATCACAGAAAACTTATCAATCTAATCACATGGACCACAGCCTTGTCTAACTCAGTGAAACTATGATCCACACTGTGTAGAGCCACCCAAGACGTACAGGTAGTGGTGGAGAGTTCTGACAAAATATGGTCCACTGGAGAAGGGAATGGCAAACCACTTAATTATTCTTACCTTGAGAACACCATGAAAAATATGGAAAGGCAAAAAAGATAGGAAACTGAAAGATGAACTCCACAGGTGAGTAGGTGCCCAATGTGCTGTGGGAGAATAGTGGAGAAATAACTCCAGAAAGAATGAAGTTCAGTTCATTTCAGTTCATCACTCAGTCGTATCTGACTCTTTGAGACCCCATGGACTGCAGTACACCAGGCTTCCCTGTCCATCACCACCTCTAGGAGCCTACTCAAACTCATGTCCATCGAGTCAGGGATGCCATGCAACCATTTCATCCTCTGTCTAACCCTTCTCCTCCTGCCTTCAAGCTTTCCCAACATCAGGGTCTTTCCAAGTGAGTCAGTTCTTTGCATCAGGTGGCCAAAGGATTGGAGCTTCAGCTTCAACATCAACCTTCCAATGAATAGTCAAGACTGATTTCCAAGGGACACTCAAGAGTCTTCTCCAACACCACAGTTCAAAAGTATCAATTCTTTGGCATGCAGCTTTCTTTATAGTCCAACTCTCATATCCATACATGAGTACTGGAAAAACGATAGCTTTGACTAGATGGACCATTGTTGGCCAAGTAATGTCTCTGCTTTTTAATATGCTATCTAGGTTGGTTATAACGTTTCTTCCAAGGAGCAAGTGTCTTTTAATTTCATGGCTGCAGTCACCATCTGCAGTGATTTAGGAGCCCCCCAAAATAAAGACTGTCACTGTTTCCATTGTTTCCCAATCTATTTGCCATGAAGGATGGGACCAGATGCCATGATCTTAGTTTTCTGAATGTTGACTTTTAGGCCAACTTTTTCACTGTCCTCTTTTACTTTCATTAAGAGGCTCTTTAGTTCTTCTTCACTTTCTGCCATAAGTGTGGTATCATCTGCATATCTGAGTTTATTGATATTTCTCCCAGCAATCTTGATTTTAGCTCTTGCTTCAGCCAGTCCAGCATTTCTCATGATGTACTCTGCATATATGTTAAATAAGCAGGGTGATAGTATACAGCCTTGACGTACTCCTTTCCTGATTTGAAATCAGTCTGTTGTTCCATGTCCAGTTCTAACTGTTGCTTCCTGCCCTGCATACAGATTTCTCAGGAGGAAGGTCAGGTGGTCTGGTATTCCCATCTTTAAAAATTTTCCACAGTTTGTTGTGATCCACACAGTCAAAGTCTTTGAAAGAATGAAGAGACAGAGCCAAAGCAAAAACGACAGCCAGTCATGGATACAACTGGTGTTGGAAGTAAAGTCCGATGCTGTAAAGAGCAATATTGCATAGGAACTTAGAATGTTAGGTCCGTGAATCAAGGAAAATTGGAAGTGGTCAAACAGGAGATGGCAAGAATAAGCATTGACATTTTAGGAATCAGTGAAATAAAATGGACCGGAACGAGTGAATTTAACTCAGATGGCCATTATAGTCAACAAAAGAGTCCTAAATGCAGTACTCGGATACAATCTCAAAAACGACAGAATGATCTCTCTTCGTTTCCAAGGCAGACCATTCAATATCATAGTAATCCAAGTCTGTGCCCCGACCAGTAATGCTGAATAAGCAGAAGTTGAACAGTTCTATGACAACCTACAAGACCTTCTAGAACACCCCCAAAAGATGTCCTTTTCATTATAGGGGACTGGAATGCAAAAGTAGAAAGTCAAGAAACACCTGGAGTAACAGGCAAATTTGGCCTTGGAGTACAGAATGAAGAGGAGCAAAGGCTAATAGAGTTTTGCCAAGAGAACACCATGGTCATAGCAAACACCCTCTTCCAACAACACAAGCGAAGACTATAAACATGGACATCAGCAGAGGGTCAGTGCAGAAATCAGATTGATTACATTCTTTGCAGTCAAAAATGGAAAAGCTCTGTACAGTCACCATAAGAAGAGTGGGAGCTGATGGTGGCTCAGATCATGGACTCCTTATTACCAAATTCAGACTTAAATTGAAGAAAGTGGGGAAACAACTAGATCATTCAGGTATGATCTAAATCAGATATCATATGATTATACAGTGGAAGTAACAAATAGATTCAAGGGAATAGATCTGATAGAGTGACTGAAGAACTATGGATGGAGATTTGTAACACTCTACAGGAGGCAGTGATCAAGACCATCCTCAAGATAAAGAAATGCAAAAACAGCAAAATGGTTGTCTGAGGAGGCCTTACAAATAGCTTTGAAAAGAAGCAAAGCAAAAAGCAAAGGAGAAAAGGAAAGATATATCCATTTGAATGCAGATTTCCAAAGAATAGCAAAGAGAGATAAGAAAGCCTTCCTCAGTGGTCAGTGCAAAGAAATAGAGGAAAACAATAGAATGGGAAAGACTAGAGATCTCTTCAAGAAAACTAGAGATACTAAGGGAACATTTCATGCAAACATGGGTGCAATAAAGGGTAGAAATTGTATGGACCTAACAGAAACAGAAGATATTAAGAGGTGGCAAGAATACTCAGAAGAACTATACAAAAAAGATCTTCATGACACAGATAACCAAGATGGTGTGATCACTCACCTAGAGCCAGACATCCTGGAATGTGAAGTCAAGTGGGCCTTAGGTAGCATCACAAAGAACAAAGCTAGTGGAGGTGATGGAATTCCAGTTGAGCTGTTTCAAATCGTAAAAGATGATGCTTTTAAAGTGCTGCACTCAATATTCCAGGAGATTTGGAAAACTCTGCAGTGACCACAGGACTGGAAAAGGTCAGTTTTCATTCCAATACCAAAGAAAGGCAATGCCAAAGAATGCTCAAACTACATCACAATTGCACTCATCTCACATGCTAGCAAAGTAATGCTCAAAATTCTCCAAGCCAAGCTTCAACAGTATGTGAACCGTGAACTTCCAGATGTTCAAGCTGGATTTAGGAAAGGCAGAGGAACCAGAGATCATATTGCCAATATTTGTTGGATCATCTAAAAAGCAAGAGAGTTCCAGAAAAACATCTCTTTCTTCTTTATTGACTATGCAAAGCCTTTGACTATGTGGATCACAGCAGACTGTGGAAAATTCTAAAGATGGGAATGCCAGACCACCTGACCTGTCTCCTGAGAAATCTGTATGCAGGTCAGGAAGCAACAGTTAGAAGTGGACACGGAACAGTAGACTGGTTCTAAATCGGGAACGGAGTATATCAAGGCTGTATATTGTCACCTTGCTTATTTAACTTATATGCAGAGTACATCATGAGAAATGCTGGACTGGATGACGCACAAGCTGGAATCAAGATTGCCAGGAGAAATGTCAATATGCAGATATGCAGATATGCAGATGACATCACCCTTTGGCAGAACGCGAAGGAGAACAAAAGAGCCTCTTGATGAAAGTAAAAGAGGAGAGTGAAAAAGTTGGCTTAAAAGTCAACATTCAGAAAATTAAGATGGTGGCATCTAGTCCCATCTCTTCATGGCAAATAGATTGGGAAACAATGGAAAAAATGACAGACTTTATTTTTTGGGCTCCAAAATCACTGCAGATGGTGACTGCAGCTGTGAATTTAAAAGGTGCTTGCTTCTTGAAAGGAAAGTTATAACCAACCTAGATAGCATATTAAAAAGCAGAGACATTACTTTGCCAACAATGATCCATCTAGTCAAAGCTATGGTTTTTCCAGTAGTCATGCATGGATGTGACAGTTGGACTATAAAGAAAGCTGAGCACCGAAGAGTTGATACTTTTGAACTGTGGTGTTGGAGAAGACTCTTGAGAGTCCCTTGAACAGCAAGGAAATCCAACCAGTCCATCCTAAAGGAAATCAGTCCTGAATATTCATTGGAAGGACTGATGTTGAAGCTGAAGCTCCAATCCTTTGGCCACCTGATGAGAAGAACTGACTCATTGGAAAAGACCCTGATGCTGGGAAAGCTTGAAGGCAGGAGAAGGGGACGACAGAGGATGAAGTGGTGGCATGGCATCACTGATTCGTTGGACATGAATTTGAGTAGGCTCCTAGAGTTGGTGATGGACAGGGAAGCCTGGTGTATTGCAGTCCATGGGGTCTCAAAGAGTCGGACAGGACTGAGCGACTGACCTGAACAAGACTGTGTACCCAAGCCTTACAGTCCAACCTTTTCTATGTCTGGCTAATATTTCACATTGGAAAAACAGTTTGATCAGCATGGTATGGAAAGTTTATTCACTCTCTTGTCTGCAGAAATTTGATAATTCTTTGGCTGAATACCTTGTGAAGGAGTCAGATTATAGGTAGAGATCATGTGGTATGAAAATAAATAAATGATAAATAGATATAAATTAACATATTTAAAAACTAATATCATGATGCTTCCTCTTGAGAGACATGGGAGCTAAGCCTACTGTGGGCAAAAATATCTTCTCACCTCCCATCTCCTGCTCATTCTGGGGTATAAGTTTCCTGAGCACAATGGGAATCAGAACTCACACCAGGTTAATTGTTGTGTTCTACCTTTTTTTCTATTTTACTGAAATGGTATATTTAAATATGTATTATTTATATGCACTTATTTCCAGTGTTCTCATGATATTGATACCAAACACCTATAAACTTTTTATGCATTTGTGGCATCTATAGATTGAGATCAGAAGTTCAGGATTTCTCAAACAGACAGCCTGCAAGCCAAGGCCTGCAAAGCAGTGTAGTGGAATATGGAAAGCCTGTCATAGAATATTGAAGATGAAATAAATATATTTCTTCTGAAATCCATAAACCTGTCATTTTGAGTTGCCAATGATAAGCCAGTATATGAAAGTCTACATGATTTTTTTTATAACTCCTTATCCATTTTATGGACTATTTTCTGATAAAAGAACTGGATAGCTTTACAGTCTTTATTGTCATTTGATTCCTGTTCTCTCTTTAGGATGTAGTTGATCATGAGTATTAGGCAATTGTGGAATGTTCATTTACTTTCACAAATAACAGTGAAAGTGAAAAATTTTATGTCACTCGAATAGAGCTCAATGAACTTTTCAGGCATGTGATTAAAGACTAGGCAATAATGAATTTTCCTATAATCTGTTTTCATCCTTCTCCCTTCCTTTCTCTATCACCTATATTGCTCTACTAAATCAATAGAATTTTTGTAAAAGAACACAATTCTAAAATAAAAGGCATGATTTAGTCTCTCTTACTTCTTAATCTCAGAATCAGCCCAGCCTAACAACCTGTTCTTAATGTCTCTGAACAAGCTAACCTTGCCTCTTACCTAAGGGTGCTCTGGGAGATGATTGAAAATATTAAGATATGAAAACACACTGGAGTTGTAATAAACAACTCAGCAATGTGCCTTCTAAGGTGGACAGATTCTTGGTAGGCAGCCCTAATTATTGCAATCTCTTTTAGGTGTTCTAATGCACTCAGCTGAATTATGCACCACACTGCTTCTGAATGACACAGCCATTTCCGACTCCATTAATATGGAAGATTTCAGCCAAATGCTCTTAAACGATAGCTTCTCTTTATTTGTAATTTCAGACTCTATTGATTTCCTTCTGTTCCCTTCATTATGATTTCGATTGATTACCTTGGCAACTGCAATAACAATGATTGCACTTGACACTGTCTGAGACTCTTGAGATGGTATTTGAATAGGAATGGTATAATTTGGGGGAAAGTGCCTGTGAGAATCTGTCATTAACAGTACACTTACACTTTACTTTTATTGACTTTCCTCTCTTTTGAGTAGGCCCTTGTCACAGAGTTGGCTGTTAACAGAGCTACAGTAGTAGTTCAGATTTCTGCAGCTCTTCAGAGGGTAAAAAATTCTTATTATCAAAGAGAATGGTATGGGCTTGCATATGTATATATACATACACATATATACATGAAAATATAATGTGTATGTGTGAGTGTATGACTGTTGTCATTTTGCCAATGCTGCTGGTTCTGTGACTTGCCACTCAGGTCATCATGCCAGCTGGGGTAGGCATTTTGTGGTGGTTGAACTTTTAGGGCATCAGACTTTAGATTAAATGTTCCAGCCAAGATTTGAAAATGAATTCTGCACAATGTCCTCAGTAGGCTTTTAAGAAAAATGGAAACAAACAAACTTGCTTTATGTCATTGTCACACTACAGAATCTAAAATCCAGAGGCTCCACTGTGGATTTTCAAACTTTGAATTTTATGCAAGTTCTTAGGTCTCCACTTCTGCTCAGCTGGCCCTTCCTGAAAGTCTGTTTTTTACATGAGATTCTTGGAGAATAACATCTATGCAATGGGGAAGACATCCATGTCATACTCTTCTATGTTTTTCTTTCTTCCAGTGTTGTTTTCAGTAAGTTGTCACTCATTTGTCCTGCTGATAATAGTGCAGGGTTTCTGAAAGGAAGATATTTTTGTCAAATTGAAGGGCTGTAGAAGAATCTAGGAATACTGAGTGTCAGCAGTTTTTGTCTGAGAGGCCCATTCTTTGGAAAAGACATAACACTCTAGATATCCACCAAAATGTTTGGCTTATTTATATGAGATTTGCCAGGAAGCCTCAATATACTGGGAAGAATCATGGATTAAAACTCCATAGACATGGTTTCTAGGCTCATCTTTGCCATGGACTGTGTGATTTTTTGCAAGTCACTTTATACCTCTAGACCTCATTTTACTCACTTGTAAAACAAGAGGATTAGATTTGATAATGCCTAAGACTCTTTATAACTATATTTTTGTAAAACATTTGACAATGTAACTTGGTGAGCCAGCTTATTATATATAAATGTCAATGAATTTAAGTAGAAGAGGAAGTGTCTGGCATAAAGTATGCTTAGTATTTGTAGAATCTTCTTATTTGAAAGCAAATAAGCCAACAAATAAATATCAAGGAGTTTTCTTGAGTTCAAGCTATTTCTTGTTACTCTTCAAAATCATTTGTCTTTGACCATCTATACAGCACCATTGCTTTTGTTGAGCTGCAAGCTAATTAGATTTGACCATTTCCTTTTTGGGAGACACAAGATTCTAGTTCCATTCTGAGTATACAACCAGTTTTTAGTTCGCTGTTTCTTAGTTTTGCACCCAGTGGGGTGTGAGGATTTGTGTATGGGGATTGAGCAGAGAAAGCCTCTCCAGCTCCATATCAGTGAATGGTAAAAAGCTTTTCATGATTATGCAGCTAGATTAGCGAAGGAGCTGATATTTCAGTGACACAATTCTGAGGCAACACTGTGAAGGAAAACCAGTTAGGATGCTATGTGTTGATTGTATATTATATATTTAATTATGGAAGGTGAGACAGGAGAGGAGAAGAACAAGTAAAGGTCAGTCTCTAAAGAAAGACAAAGGAAGAGAAAAAGCAAAGAAGGCAGACTTGGGTGAAGACTGATTAAGTCAGATTCAGCAGCAAGTTCTCCTTTCAGAGAAGTCTGTTTTTTCACAAAACTGTAGATTCTCATTTGGTTTTGACATAGCGCATCCCTCATCACTGCCAAAAACAAAATCAGTGTTACAGATGAAAAGTCTTCATGTTTACCATGTTTAAGGATGCCAATCATTCACCAGCCTCAATATTCAGACTCGCTTGTCTGTAGGTAATCACACTGCCAGCCACCCTAAAAAGGAGTCTGGAGTATACAGTGGATGGATGACAGCTAAATTCCTTGACAACACTGAAGAGTCAAGGGAAGGTATAATTTTAATCACAGAAGCCAGATGTGAAAGGAGCTTACCCTTTCTCTTTAACATTCCCTACTCATATCTCATTGTCACTTAACACAGCCCCTACACATGGGGATCTTGGTTGGTTAAGAAGGGTTGGTGACAACCACTTTATGATGAAACACTGCTGAAAGATTAGGAGAAAGGAAGGGAGATGTAGAGCCCTTACTCTTGACTTCCACTGCTCTTTGCAATTGCTTCCTTCCTAAACTAAAAGGCCAATTTATAACGAAGACGACTTTTACAACAGAAATAACTAGACTATACTGGTATAGACTTGAATAATGTGATTAGTTTTATATAGAAATTTCATATACAATATACCATTTGATTCTCACAAGAATACCAAAGGGGAGATATTATTTTTCTCTTATGTCAGAGGGAGGACAGGCTCACAGAATTTGGTGGGGTTTATGAAGACATAAGAGACAAAAATTGGGAGTTGAAAGCTAGTATTATATCAAGTTAGAAAGTAATTTCCGTTATAACATAGCTTCTTCCAGGAAAACAAAGCTCTGTATTTAGAAAAACCATATCTGAGAGATCATGTTAGGATAGAATGGGAGGAATTGTGGAGGAGTTGAGGTGACCCCTGCCTTGGGTAAACATTGATTTTTGGGATCTTGGACACTGTGGTTGCTAAAAAGCAGGGGCTTTTCTTGGCATTAATTCCAATACTTTACATTAAGAGATCTTTCTTCTGCTGTCAGTACTTCCATGCTGGCATAGCAGAGCACTCAGTGACTAACAGATCCAGGAGCCTGGCACAGATCTTTGGAATGAACAGATATTCCTTGTATTGGTGCCCCTTTGTAATGGTTGCTCACTTCCTCATTCCACTGTCAGGGAATGTGTCCTTTCATGAGGGCATTTGAAGGAGATGCTTTTTTGTTTAGTGATTTTCTGCACCAGCAGTTTCCTCATTTAAAGAGTGAAATGGATACACCTCACCTTGGGAAGTGATGTTCTAGAATCTGTTCCTTTTTTGTGAGCAGCCAGGTGGCAGGCAAATTGCAGACATGAAGTAAAAAGGACATCTTTGCAGACAAGAAAAGGGTCTGTGTGAAGAGTGTCAAGTCAAGGGGATGATCCTGGCCATCCCTTCCCAGAAGTAAAAAAAAAAAAAAAAAAAAGTAAGAAGGAGAATTCTGCCTGCCAAGATTATGGTAAAGGAACCCTATAGAATCTATAGTCAGCAATGTGGTTTGTGCTCGGGATTTCTTTTTTATGCCTGCCAACAGGCATCCTTGATGTTTATGTCTATGATATTTTAGTGGAAAAAAAATGATGCAAGGGCTATGATGGCTACATTAGTGAAGATTTTGACAACCCAGGGACTAAATCAAAATGGAAATAGCCATGTGCAGGAGGCACATAAACCTGAATTAAGTTCCCCAGAACACAGGGATCACCATGTTGGATGACAGTCATTAGGCACCATGTTGTACATAAAACAATATACTCCTTTCAAGTGCACTGTACATTAAAAGGCTGTGTGTTTTGAGGTCAAAAAATGTGGCTTAGGCATGAGATAGTTCTGAATTAAAATGTCAGCCCTGCTACTCACAAGCTGCATAGACTTGCAAGAGTCATTTTGGCTTTCTGAGCCTCAGGTTTCTCATCTGTAAAATGAAAATGATGGTTCTATTTTGTAAATAAGTAAAGCTGATAAATTACAGATATCATTGTCACTGTTTAATTCTGAAACAATTCCTTATTGGTTGTATTAGCATTATTTTTTGTTGTTCTTAGTGGTTATTTCTCTGGTCATTTGTTTTACATATAATTGCAAAGGTTAGTAGTTTGCTTTTAGATACTCTCTTAATGAACTGGTAATAAATAACAGAGTCAAGAGATGGCCTTCCTTCATTAGCAATGCCAGTACAGAATCATAAAATGTGCTAGCATTCATAGTTATTTGGTCAGAGAGGTGTGATTTATATCCCAATTGATTGTCATCTGTTCACTGACACTGAGGTTAATCTCTGGATTCTCAATTGCCATCACATCATATTGAACTCTTATTCATATAGCATCTCATATGTTTGTAAAGTTGTTTTGAAAAGAAGACTTGGCCAAGAATCTGGATTGACTTTACATAAGATCATTCTATCTTATGTAATTTCTTTTCAAGTTGATGATTTCTCCTAGATCTAGCTCACTCCAGTTACATTCTTCATTGGTTGTTTGCAAAGGGATAGATTTCTAGTCACTGACAGTGGGATTAAAACTAATGATATTAGCAAACATATATATGGTTCTTACCATTTACTGGGCATTGTTCTAAGCACTTTAAACATATTAACTTACTCTTATAGCAGTGGATTCTCCATTATTATCTTCATTATATGAATAAATAGTACCACTCCTGGGCTAGCAAGAGGAGTCTGTATCCTGACTCCTGTATTTTAGTAGGCTCTGCTCTAGGCTGTTCTCCAGCTGTACTTCTCTATAGGGTCAAGAGTCCATGTTCCACTGGATGGTCAAGAGAAAGCCAAGTGGTAGCTGCTTGAGGGAGTCATGGAAGGAGTGGTGTAAATGTGGCATCCTCATTGTGAAGGAAAAGTGTGGTGGATGAAAGGAGTGTGAAGCTACTGGCCAGCTGTCCTGGTGCTACCATGTTCTGATATGATACCCCGAGAATTCTAAATGTGAACTTTGTCTTTCTAGCATGATAAATGATAAAACAGTGTACTAGCTTGAATTAGGATCTTTAAATGGACATATGATAAGCAAGTCTCCATTCATACTCTTTTCCCAGGCTGCACAAATGCTAGAGGTAGGTCTATGAATGAGGAAATTGAGCTCTATTGAAGTTAAATGATACGTCCAGTTTCCCAGTACAAGAAAGCACTAGAGCTGTGATTTGAACACCTTACACTATGCTATTATTATAGTTGAGTTTAATGAATCTGCTGATAAGATATTGGCAAAACCTTTCACCCTCATTCCTCACCATCGCAAGGAATGGTCCTGTAAGAAGATCAGAAAGAGGCATCATAGCATGGCAGCCATTGTCATACTGCACGCAAGGAGATACATAGTTCCCTAGAGTTGGACTGAGTGGCCAGTGGACAGCAAGAGGCAGGCAGAGTTATAGACTGAATCAACTAGAGGAGAATCACTTTAAGCCACTAGAAAAATCTAGATGTTGGGTAAAATTTGGTTGAGAGAAAATTAAGAGTTCCACTGCAAGAAAAAAGAAAAATAAGTTAAAAAGTACGGATATTATAGGATATACTTCAGTTTTTAAGTCAAAACCGTAGTCTGATCTTAACTTCTCTATTTGCTGAGTGACTTTAGCAAGTTATTTACGCTGACCAGGCCTTTGTTCTCTCATTTGTAAATATGAAGAAGACAGAAATTCCATGAAAAATTATTAGCACAGTATTTGACATATAGAAGGCACTCTATAAGTGGAGATATGAACATAACAGAAATATTAGCAGTAGTAAAAAATAGAAATAATAATAATGATAATGGCTAATGTTCATACTGTTGTTGTTTAGTCGCTTATTCATGTCAGACTCTTTGCAACCCCATGGACTGTAGCCCGCCAGGCTTCTCTGTCCGTGGAACTTTCCAGGCAAGAATACTGGAGTGAGTTGCCATTTCCTTCTCCAGGGATCTTCTCAACCCAGGAATTAAACCCATGTTTCCTGTATTTCAGGCATATTCTTTACTGCTGAGCCACCAGGAAATGTTCATATAGTTTACTAAATTCCAGAAACTCTGCTCTGCACTTTCTATATTTTAGTTCTTTAATCCTTTTGATAAACCAATGAGAGAGTTCTATCATTATTAGTCTTCTTTTACAAATGAAGAAAATGAGGCTTCAGGAGACTGAGTAACCTGTACAAGGTCATTGAGAAGATCAAGTGGCAAAGATAAGATCCTAAACCAGGGGTCAGAAAACTTCCAATATAAAGAACCAGATAGTAGAAGTTTATTAGGTTTTGTGGGCCAGACTCTGTCAGAGCTACTGCACTCTGCCCTTGTAGGAATGAAAACAGCCATGAATGATATATAAGTAAACATGGCTCTGTTTTGATACAACTTTCTCTATGAAGACTAAAATTAGAATTTCATATATTTTCACATACCATGATACTATTCTTTTGACATATTTCCCAGTCATCAGCTTGTAGGCCATACATAAACTAGGCAGTGGGCCTGGGCTGGATTTGACTCACAGGCTTCATAACTTGCTCTTTTCTATTCTAAACAAACAGTCCCAGAGCAGGGATGCCCTCTGTTCTTGTCCACGGGAGTTCAGCATATTGTCTATATAGTTCCAGGATCTGCCATAAAAAGAAGAGGCAGGAGAAGGGGCAATTGGGGGGAAAATGAAAACCTCAATATTTTAAGGGTTTTTTCCAGATAAAGTCTCACTTTAGTGATGGAGATGCTATTAGGATGGAGAGGTCCTTATTTCATGTATAATTTTGTTTATGTATTTATTTTTGGCTGTGCTGATTCTTTGTTGCTGCGTGCAGGCTTTCTCTAGTTGCGGCAAGTGGGGCTACTCTCCACTTGTGATACATGGGCTTCTCATTGTGGTGGCTTCTCTTGTGGAGCATGGGCTCTAGGGCATGTGGGCTCAGTAGTTGCCGAGATCAAACCCATGTCTCCTGTACTTGCAGGCAGACTCTTTACCACTGGGTCACCAGGGAAGCCCCAGGTTGGAGAGGTCTTTTAATGGGCATGTTGGTTATGCAAGATGAAGGCGTAGATTTAATGGGGAAAAAATAACTCTTGTGAGCCAGAGTGCTCCTCTTGAGGAGATTGATGCTCAGCCAAGGTGAACAATACAACTTAGCCTAACCTTGTGTTGCTGGGGCCATGGAGGGAAGTAGACAACAGATATTTTTTAGGTCTGAGTAAACAGTTGATCAACAATAAGAAACTAAGTTAAAAAGTCTGTTCATCCTTGCTTGTTTTTATTGATGCAAATGAAAACATTCTGATCACCATCAAAGAGACATTCATTAAGTTCTTGCAGCAGGCACTAAGTGTTATGATAGTTTTACATAGTATGTAGAGAGCTTTTGTCTATGAAGAGCTCACAGTTTCAATAATTCTTCCAAATACTAGGTTAGCACCTCCTTTTCACTGATGTAGATTAAGACCTCTTGCTAATGGGTCCTGTGCTTGTATCAAATTAAGACCTCGATGGGGTGGAGAAGCCTGATTAGTTCTCAGGGTGTGACCATGCCTGTTAAGAGTGGCGGGAGCTGCTAGTGCTGTCCTGTCCCCTCTCTCCACCTGCTTCCTAATTCTCCTCCCACCTGCTGCTGACTGATCATTGTAACCATCGATCTGTGTATGAATGTAGTCACTCTTTGCATTTTTCAAGGTGAAAAAAAATTAAGAATAACAACAGCAAAGAAAATAGAAATGGAAATAGAGGGGAAAAGCATTCTAAATCATCTCCATCCAGTGAGAAGTTTCCTTCAGACCTGGTTTCCAGGGCTTATGTTCAGGGATAAACTTCCAGCCAGGATCTGGACATGTTTAAATGAGCTTCTAAAGTACACCCAGGGTCATTTTCAATAGGGCTCCCCTTGTAGCTCAGTTGGTAAAGAATCTGCCTGCAATGCAGGAGACCTGGCTTCAATTCCTGGGTCAGGAAGATTCCCTGGAGAATGAAATGGCAACCCACTCCATTATTCTTTCCTGGAGAATCCCCATGGATAGAGAAGCCTGACAGGCTATAGTCCATGGGGTCACAAATGAGCTTCTAAAGTACAACCAGAATCATTTTCAATAGCTTTTCCTTTTGGAGTTTCTGAGAAAGGCCCAGTCCTTCAGTTCAGAAATAACACATTATATTTCGCATATTACCCTAGAAGTCTCTTGTAGAGTGAAGTTGGTGATTTACTGGAAAACTGCATTATCTAGATCAGAGCCTTTCAGGCTTTGTGATTCTGATTCTGGTGTAGCCATGTTCAGTTCAGTTCAGTTGCTCAGTCGTGTCCAGTTCTTTGCTTAGCCATGTTACACCTCTATAAATTGTAGATAGTTGATAGTGCTGAAAAGTCGTTCTTACCTAGAGACAAGGAGGTTCTACCCACTGACTTCTCTTTCTGACTGAGAAGAGGTAGTTTTGCCCCCATTGGCACATTGCTTTCATTGTGTCTGATCTACAAATGCCTGTGTTCTGTGGACTCTCCTTTGATCTGGTTGCAACATACGACCAGTTCCCTCATTAAAGAGTTGAATAAAGTCTTTAATACATGTTCATTTTATATCCATGTAAAAGTCATGGGTTTCTCTCTTTTGAAAATTATCCCTAATGCTTTCTTCTAGTTTGCAGATTAGGAATCTTCTCCTGGCAAGCACCTCTGTTACCAGTATCACCTGCTAAGGTGTAGATAAATAGACAGTGTTTGCCTTTCTTATTTCTACAACTTAATCTCACCCTAATACTTATATTAAATTTCATGTTAATGCACTTGGGAACTCTAGGGAGTAGAAAATAATGATGTCTTTCTGGATTGGGGAAATATTTTTAAATAGCCCCAAGGCACAGTGTTCTGCATAGCAGCATAAAGACAGAAGTTGCAGCATTCCTACAACACCTCTCCTTCTTTATTACCTCCAGCTAATATGCTTTGCAGAATCAAGGTTGGTTCTTTGCTGATAGCATGAAATAAAATGTTCCTTTATTTCGTTCTGCCTATCCCTCTTAAGAATCAGCACATAAATATCACACCTGTTTTGAACTTTTGCAGACTAAAATAATTGACCAAAGAAACAAAAGTTTTAGAAAGTGAAAACTGTATACTTCTCTGAGAACATTAATGCAAAATGTTCTTTCTGCTTGACTGACTAGAATGAAGCCTGATGTAGAAAGAGCATAACTCTATTACTCAGTGATGGTTGTTTAGTATAATGTGGTCTCTCCTGAAATAGGTTGAAGAAGCTAATAGAATTAGTTGATTATAATTAGCGTTGATGGGATCGGCAGATGAGGTTGGCACAATAAACCATGTCTTTGAATACGACAGGCTCAGTTGGCTGCTTCTCTGGTCCTGCACTGTGTCAACCTGAGCTTACAGCTGGGCATTCTCTCCAGAGCATGACAGCCCTTCTAAAAGTCACTCATTATGTGCAGTTCCCTGGAATAGCAAGTAAATTGTGTAGTTCTATTTTATTAGGGAATGGAGCCCCCATTTCTGCTTATTTTTCATCAATTAGTAAACATTATATGACCAGCCTGGAACCTTCCATGGACAGAGGAGCCTGGCAGGCTACAGTCTTTGGAGTCGCAGAGTCTGACATGACTGAGCATACACACATACACACATACATGCATACACACACACACAATGTGACCAGCAGTGTTCGTAAAAGTGCTGCAAGGGATAGAGAAGTATGTATATGCATGACAGCACCTGGCCCCATTGAACCAGCTGGAGAGAGAAAACTAACCAACTTATAACAATGAGAAAACAAATTGGTTGTTCATCTGGGATACTGATTTTAAGTACAGTAGCCATGAATAGAAGAATGATAATGAAAAATTGCCTGAGAGAAAAGGGGAAATTTGAGTTAGACATTGCAGGATATGAAAGTTGGATATTCCTGGGAGAGGATACGGGGTGAGCAGAGGCACAAAGGTGAGAATAGCATGGCATTATGGAATTTAAGGCGAAGTGGATCTGACTGGTATGAAGAATGTAGTGCATGGAATATTAGGAAGGAAGTTTGGGTTGGAGAGGGAATAAATGAGGATCTCAGATGACCTAGAGAGATGGACAGAGAATTTGGTGTCAGAATCAATCTTGGGAATTGGAAGTAGGGAATAACACAGTGAAAATGATGACTTACACGATGATTTGAAAAGGAAAGTTCAAACAGGTAATAAACAAGGTGGACAATGCCTAGGGCCTTGAAAGGGAATAGCATTGCTGGAATAAGAAGAATAGAAAATCTAGTACATATTTCAAAGGAACTAACAATAATACTTTAATTCAATAGAATACGTAATTATTGACTGTATCTCTATACAACTTCTCAGGTGGCTCAAGTGGAAAAGAATCTGTCTGCCATTACAGAGGATTCAGGAGATGCAGGTTTGATCCCTGGGTCAGAAAAATCCCCTGGAGAAAGAAATAGCAACCCACTCCAGTATTCTTGCCTGGGAAATTCCATGGACAGAGGAGCCTGGTGGGCTTCAGTACATGGGATTGCAAAGAGTTGGACATGACTGAGGATGCATGCACACACATTCCTATACAACAAACTATGAAAAGAATTGCAGGAAACCCTAAGAGGAACAAGGCTGTGTATCATGAGTTTAAAATCTGGAATGGGGTTTGCAGATATATTGCAATGAGCTCAATACTAAGCAATACAGACCTGTACCTACTGCTAAAAAGAGTATTAGGAGTATTCAGAGAGGATAGATATGTATTTTAACTGAGATAATTAGTTGAAGTTTCATGAAGATTCACTAAGGCTATGAAAAGAAAAGATCTGGAAAAGCTAGAAGCATCATGCACAGGGCATACTTGGAGTACAATTTAGGAATACCTGCAGAGGCAGAACTAGAGTTTAGGGTATATAGTTCAGGGAGTAGGATGAGGGGACAGAGATAAGACAAGAAGTGTGGAAGTATAAAATTATAGAAGGTCTAAATCTCAAGGAGAAAAATTTAGACTTTATCATGAAGCCAATGAGGGCATCTCAAAAGCTTTTTGAGAAGAGAAATCAACTGATCAAATTGGTACATGATAATGACTATGTCAAAGCCTTTGACTGTGTGGATCACAACAAACTGTGGAAAATTATGAAAAAGATGGGAATACCAGACCACCTACCTGCCTCTTGAGAAACCTGTATGCAGATCAGGAAGGAACAGTTAGAACTGGACATGGAACAACAGACTGGTTCCAAATAGGAAAAGGAGTATGTCAAGTCTGTATATGGTCACCCTGCTTATATGCAGAGTACATCATGAGAAACACTGGGCTGAAAGAAGCACAAGCTGGAATCAAGATTGCCAGGAGAAATATCAATAACCTCAGATATGCAGATGACACCACCCTTATGGCAGAAAGTGAAGAGGAACTGAAAAGCCTCTTGATGAAAGTGAAAGAGGAGAGTGAAAAAGTTGGCTTAAAACTCAGCATTTAGAAAAGTAAGATCATGGCATCCAGTCCCATCAGTTCATGGCAAATAGATGGGAAAACAGTGGAAACAGTGGCTGACTTTATTTTGGGGGGCTCCAAAATCACTGCAGATGGTGATTGCAGCCATGAAATTAAAAGACGCTTATTCCTTATAAGGAAAGTTATGACCAACCTAGACAGCATATTAAAAAGCAGAGACATTACTTTGCCAACAAAGGTCCATCTAGTCAAGGCTATGGTTTTTCCAGTAGTCATGTGTGGATATGAGAGTTGGAAGGTAAAGAAAGCTGAGTGCCAAAGAATTGCTGCTTTTGAACTGTGGTGTTGGAGAAGACTCTTGAGAGTCCTTTGGACTGCAAGGAGATCCAACCAGTCCATCCTAAAGGAGATCAGTCCTGGTTGTTCATTGGAAAGACTGATGTTGAAGCTGAAACTCCAATACTTTGGCCACATCATGCGAAGAGCTGACTCATTGGAAAAGACCCTAATGCTGGGAAGGATTGGGGGCAGGAGAAGGGTACGACAGAGGATGAGATGTTTGGATGGCATCACCGACTCGATGGACATGAGTTTGGGTAAACTCTGGGAGTTGGTGATGGACAGGGAGGCCTGGCGTGCTGCGATTCATGGGGTCGCAAAGAGTCGGACACTACTGAGCGACTGAACTGAACTGAACTGAACTGAATGACATCCTTGACCAGGCATTAAGAATGAATTATGGGAAGCTATTGGAGGAGGAATTGGTGATGATGAGGTCAGCTTGAAGTTTGCTGGAAGCTGTGAAAATAATCACAATGAAAGAAACAATTTAGGAATACCTGCAGAGGTAGAACCTTAAAAGCTTGACTATTAATTGGACATAAAATTGATTGGCAATCATTTAACTAAGATTTCTTGTTTATATAAGTGAGTGGATGGTAACATCTGAACAGAAATAAGGAACGTGGAACTAAAGCAAGTTTGGGAGGGGCGGTCCTAAGATGGCGGAGGAATAGGACAGGGAGACGACTTTCTCTCCCACAAATTCACCAAAAGAACATTTCGACGCCGAGCAAATTCCACAAAACACCTTGTGAATGCTGGCAGAGGACATCAGATACACAGAAAGGCAGCTCATAGTCTTCGAAAGGAGGTAGGACAAAATATAAAAGATAAAAAGAGAGACAAAAGAGGTAGGGACGGAGATCCGTCCCGGGAAGGGAGTCTTAAAAAAAATAAAGCAAGTTTGGAACATATGAAAATGAATTTTTATGTGAACATTCTGAGTTTGAAATACTAAGAGGGGCATTATGTTAGTATATAAAAGGAATATAAAATATTTGCTCGGAGTCTAGAGGAAAAATCAAGGATATAGTCAAAAGTAAAAGCCAGAGACTCAGTGTTACCACACCTGTGTGCCTGAAACTTATGTTGTTGTTGTTCAGTCACTAAGTTGTGTCTGGCTCTTTGCAATCCCATGGACTGCAGCACGCCAGGCTCTTCTGTCCTCTGCTCTCTCCTAGAGTTTGAGTCTCTGGCATTTAATGACATTACTTCAGAATGAGAACATGGAAGAGATGGGGTGTGGATTGGACCAGTACCTTGGGAATAAAAACACTTAATAGACAAAAAAGAGGGGAAATCATTGAAGGAGTTAAGGATTAGGAAGATAACCAAGGATTGTGGCATTAGTAAGGCCAAATGTTAAGATGCTTTCTAGAATGAGAGGTTGGTCATATATGCTAAGAAATACCATTGAATTTAGCATTCAGGAAGCCCATGGTGATCTTAGTGGAGCAGTTGTTTGTTTTTTATAACTGAGATATAGTTGCTTTGCAACATTGGGTTAGGTTCTGCTGTACAATGAAGTGAATCAGTTATATGTGTACATATATCCCCCTTTTTTTGGGTTTCCTTCCCATTTAGGTCACTACAGTGCTACACAGCAGGTTTTCATTAGTTATCTATTTTATGCATATTATATGTATCATTCTCAATCTCCAAACTCATCTTATCCCTCCTTCCCCTTCTTTGTGTCTCTGTTTCTTTCTTGCAAACGGGTTCATCTGTACCATTTTTCTAGATTCCGTGTATATGCATTAATATATGATTTTTTTCTCTTTCTTACTTCACTCTGTATGACAGTCTCTGGGTCCATCCATGTCTCTACAAATGATCCAATTTCATTCCTTTCTATCACTGAATAATATTCCATTAGATATATGTACTATATCTTCTTTATCCACTCATCTGTCAGGACATTAAGGTTGTTTCCATGACCTGGCTATTATAAACAGTGCTGCAGTGAACATTGGGTGCATGGTTAGTTAAGTTTTTTTTTTTTCTTCCTTAATTTTGGTTTTCTTATGTTATATCCCTAGTAGTGGGATTGCTGGGTCATAATGGAGTACAGGTTGAAGTGATTTTGTGTGGAGGAAAGTCAGATTATATCAGGTGACAAAAAATGGGAAGCAAAGCAAGAAAATCATTGAGGGAACAGTTAGTCTTTCAAAGTGTTTAGTGTTGAAAAAGAGAAAGGGGACCATGTCAACTTGCAGGGGCAAAATAATTGCCAAGAGGAACTCAAAGTAACTTTATGTGAATGGGGGAATTGATGGAAAACAAAGACTGAAGATAAAGAAGAGATGTGGGGATGATTGATGAAGGAGCAATGTGTAAGAATGCCATGAAAGCAAACTTAAGGGGTTAGCCTAAGGGAAGAGGCAAAAACATCTATTCTCCCTCTTAGCCATTGTTTGACTAAGCTCATTTAACTTTTTAACAAGGTTGTTGGACCGTTAGATAAAACTATATAAATTGTGCGTAGGGCTCTATGCTGCCTGTGATCCACAGTTTGAACCCAGTTAATTCAATTTCATATTTTCTGAGTTGACCCTGTTCCTCAGACTTGGCTCCGGTCCCTCAAATAACAGTCTGTCTGACAGCCTATGGACTGTATGGTTGGCTTTCAATTTTATTTTAATACCTGGAACCCCCTCTGAGATCACTTTGAACTCCATAGTCTTCATGCCAGCCAATTCCCCTTGCCCTGGTTTGCCCGGTAAAGCTTCCTGTGAGCTCACTCTGGGCCTCATTTGTCTTGGAGGGTACCAGAGACCAGAGAGTCAACACTAGAATGAACAGGTTGAGAACTGTTCAAAAGTTCAAGCATTAGCTAGATGCTGCTGCTGCTGCTAAGTTGCTTCAGTCGTGTCCGACTCTGTGCGACCCCGTAAACAGCAGCCCACCAGGCTCCCCCGTCCCTGGGATTCTCCAGGCAAGAACACTGGAGTGGGTTGCCATTTCCTTCTCCAATGCATGAAAGGGAAAAGTGAAAGTGAAGTCTCTCAGTTGTGTCCGACTCTTCGCGACCCCATGGACTGCAGCCTACAAGGTTCCTCTGTCCATGGGATTTGCCAGGCAAGAGTACTGGAGTGGGTTGCCATTGCCTTCTCCATTAGCTACATGACCCTTGGGCAAAAAATCTTTCCAACTCTGAAATATTGGTGTTCTTTGGGGAACAAGATCTGCTTAGAGGAAAAAGTGCTGATCAGAGGAAGAATTTATCTTTAGTTCTATTAAGATTGATGTGATTATGTAACATCCAGGCATGGATGTCCTTTAGGTAGTTTAAAATATGGCATCAGTGTCATTGGTGCCCAGATAAGCCTTACATATCTTCTCTATTATAAAAATTGACCCTATTGCTGCTGCTGCTAAGTCGCTTCAGTCGTGTCAGACTCTGTGCGACCCCATAGACGGCAGCCCGCCAGGCTCCACCATCCCTGGGATTCTCCAGGCAAGAATACTGGAGTGGGTTGCCATTTCCTTCTCCAATGCATGAAAGGAAACGTGAAAGTGAAGTCGCTCAGTCATGTCCGACTCTTAGCAACCCCATGGACTGCAGCCTACCGGGCTCCTCCGTCCATGGGATTTTCCAGGTAAGAGTACTGGAGTGGGGTGCCATTGCCTTCTCCAATTGACCCTATTAGCCACCTTTAAAATTAATTTACAAATATACACACACACATACACACACACACACACAAATATATATATATATATATATATAGATATAGATATAGATATAGATATGACTTAGGGGTTGACTTGCTCCCTTTCTTTCTGTCTTCTATCTCCCTCTCTTTCATATATATTACATATAATACATATATATGAAATGACATATGTATAAGCATATATATGTGTGTGTATGTATGTTGTTGAAGAAGATGTGAATGGAACCAAAGATAATATATACCTACCTGCATGCTTGTATATATGTACATATATATGTATGTAAATATATATAATACACTTATGTACAGATTATAGTATGTAGATAGTTACATATTATGTTCAGTGCCATCCTCATCTTCCACAGTGTCTCATTTTTATGTATGTATGTCCCTTTCACTTTTCACCAAATTGACTTATGCTTCCAAAGGATAGGCATTATGTGTTTGCATAATTTTCTCCAAGCAAAGAGTGTTATGAGCTCAGTTAATTATTTCTTCCAATGATGATGAATTGCTTCCAAAATGAGTGTGTAGACTCAGTCTTACTGTACTTTGTTTAAAGAAACAAGATTTCAAATAAGCTGCAGCTTCCTGCAAAGAGCTGTGGTTGAGTGTGTACTGCCTACATCCAGTCTCTAGCAGGGAGGCTGAAGCAAAGCACCTTAAAAGGTTGTGGGAGGCTCTTATTACCTTGTAAGACTCAACTTTTCATTGCCAAGAGACTTCTTTTAAAAAAAACACAAAACAAAGCCATAGAGCACCTTGGGCTTTCTGTACTGCTTTCGTTTTCACTTACTGCTGCAAGTGTAAGTCATTAGGAAGATTCACTCCACCAAAGGGCCGTGGAGAACTGACGAAATAGAGCAAAATCATAGAGTAACCAAGGTTTTCTATTTGTACAAGTGTTGAATTAGCACATCTAAGACGTCTGTGGAAATGAGCAGATTTGATACCCTCCTTTAAGGGGAGCATCCAGGAAATCCTTCTGACATGGGAACTACAGATTTGGCCCCATGTTCCCCTCATAAGAAGTTAGCCTCCTGTCAGCGAAATGTAATAATAAGAAAATATGATATCTGGCTATGCTAGATTCACCAGTGTAACTAAAGGACTGTCTGAGCCACTGAGTCTTAAAACATCCTGTTTAATCCCCTTCTAGATAAATATTCTCTGCATGCCAGGTGCCTCCTGCAACAATGGTTACAAGCTTAGCTTCTGCAATTCAACTGCTTTCACACTGCCTGAATTCAACCCCACTCTGGCGCTCACTTGCTGTGTAAATTTGGGCAGGTCGTTTGAGGCTCTCAATCTTTTTTTCTCCTTCTGGAAAATAGTCTGTGGGATTTCTTCTGTTTCCCAGTTCCAGATCCACTGAACTCCTTTCTCCAGTCTTGTATCAACACTGGGAAGTAAACCATCATAGATAGAAGGGAAATTTAGTTTATTATCCGAAATGGGACACATGAGAGTAAAAGGAAAGGGGCTATCCGTATCAGAAAAGGGTATATAAACTGATCTGGTTCCCGCCAAACCCAGAAATATGGTCATCCCTTAAATGGACTGTGAGAGTGGGTTCCTTTTCCCTCTGACATTGCATTTCAGCTGGCTGCCAAGAGTATGGAAGAAGAGAAGGGAATGGTGCCAGGGTATTGATTTCCCTGATTTCTCTTTGTGGTATTGCCGTCAACTGGCTAAGGCCATTGACAAAGGTCACAGGAGCAATTGGGTGGGTTTGTCCAGGCAGCTATTTCCATGTTCCAGTAACTGCTTCCTTTCCTTGGCCCTGAGGCCTAGAGATGGTTAACTGTGCCTTCTATGAGCATCACTAGGGTACCATTAGATTTGTGTTTTCCATACACCATTCCTGTGACTTTTTAAACAGCTCCCTTTATAAATTCTCTTCAGATGATTCCCATTTGAGGATGCTTTATTTTTTGCAGGATGCTAACTGATACAAATCCATACAGTATTTGTGCCTACTTCATAAATTTCCTGATTGAGGTAATCCATGAAACAAAACAGCAAGTAAGCATGCAAAATTAGCAAGTATAAATTGCACCCTGCAAGGCATTTTTGTATGCATTATGCCATTTGGCCCCCAGAACATGTATGACAGGAGGATAGCATTTTGTTTACAGCTAAGAGTTAAGGCAATTGAAACTAATTAAGTTAAATGACTTATCCAAGTGTATGGCTCCAAATAATAGATTTGATATTTGAACCCAAGACTCTTGAGTCCAAAGCCATGTTCTTCCTACTATGCTACATTGTAGTAATTTAAAACATTACTTTAAGACCAAAAAAGTCTCATCAGGTTGTTCTTCAGATTTCTCAGATGAGAAATACCATCATCAAGCATATGGAATTGCTTTTTAGTTTTAATATTTTAAAAATATCATGATTAACTTATTGGAACAAAAGGAAGGTAAGATGTACAGCAAAGGGGAGGGGGATCTACTGCAGTGATAAACTCCAAATGGCTCCTGCTCCCACTAGCCTTTTCTCATAAATGTAAAATCATGGTGATGTGTGCTGTGATTCTGAATGATCAACTTGCACACACTTACACACATCTCCAAAATGCTTGCCAAGTACTTCTGAAAATCTTCAGAAGGATGTCTCACAAAGCAGTCCATCAACTAGGATCCCTAAAAAAAAACTGTTTTCTTCCACCACTGCTCTTGTTCCTTCTCCTTGATGTTACTGTCTTCAAAGCAGCTTGGAGAAGTCTTGTCATTGCCCCTGCTGATGGTGCTGTGATCAGAGTGTGTGCCAAGGACACTATGTCCAACTGTTCCAGTGTTGTTAATCTTCGCAGAACAGACAGAAGGGCCTCCTCAATTTTCTTAACCACACCTGGTCAGCTGGACCTGGACACAGTAATCTCTGTGCTACCGTTTCACAAATTGTCAAGAATCCTTCCATCAGTTTCTGGTCCCTGTCCCTCAAACCACAAGAACTCAGACTCTGTCCAAGAGGCTGTATAAGAAGAGGGCTCCATTCTTTCCCTTCTTTCCCCCTCTCCATTCAACTTCTTATTCCCAGTACTCACTCCATTACAAGTACAACACTGAAATCCCTGTGCCTATAAACTGCTGAGTGCAGCCCCTGGGCAGACCCCCAGCAGTCCCTGCATCTCAGTTCACAAACACCAAATGCTTTCCTACTGTGGCTGTTATTTTAGGTTCATTATTTTGGAGTGGGCAAAAAGCAACTACTCCTGAAACATAAAATCTCCCCAAGCAGCTCTTATTAGCAGAAAAAAAGAATGTAGCATAGTGAAGGGTCTCATCTCTCTGAGGATCAACTTGCCCATCTTCCCCCAAATACCAAGTGGTATCGATGGACTCCCTGGTGGCTCAGTCGGTAAAGAATTTGCCTGCAGTGCAGGAGACATGGGTTCAATCCCTGGTTTGGGAAGATCCCCTGGGGAAGGAAATGGCAACCCATTCCAGTCTTCTTGCCTGGGAAATTCCATGGACAGAGCCTGGCAGTAGCAGTCCATGGGGTCACAAGAGTCGGACATGACTTAGCAACTAAACCACTATTGATGGACTGAGAGGACAAAATTAGAATTTAGAAACTATATTCCCACAATGCTCCTCTTGTTTGTTGACTTGATGTATAGCTTGGGACAAGTTGTTTAACCTCACTATGTCTTTGATTCCTCATCTGGAAGCAAAAAAGAACTAGAAATACTCTCCTCACAGGGGAGTTATGTGGATTCACTAATTAATGATCTGAAAGTTCCATATAAATGCTAAGTAGTCTTACTATTCTTGCAGCGGGAGACTACCACTGTGTGCTCAGTGGTGGGTACTGCATGTTACTCAGTCCTCCTCGGATGTCTCTGTTGACCTCTTCTGAACCACAGTTCAGTTCCGTTCAGTCACTCAGTCATGTCCAGCTCTTTGAGACCCCATGGACTACAGCACACCAGGCTTCCCTGTCCATCACCAACTCCCATAGCGCAGCCTGCTCTCAAACTCCCAGAGTGGGTCTCTGCCACCCATGGCCTCAGGAGCAGTGTGAAATTCAAACTTCATGTCAACTCTTTCAAATGTATCCACTGTCAGAAAGCAAAGTGTCAGCTATTCCATCTGACATGGACTGCCACTTGAGAGCAGCCTATTGGAATATTACAAGGCTCTTTATCCATTCCTAGAGAACTGCACTCCTCTGAGATAATTCCAAGGAAATAGGCTGGTTTGCTATCCATTCCCAAATATGTTGCTGACATGTATACAGTATAGACACACATGCATACCCCCAAGATACTTACACAGAATTCCCACGCCTGACAATACTTGTATGTGGAAAGTCATAGTTAGTCCAAAAAACCAGAAACTCCTAACACCATTCTTATTTAGACTGGAGATGTATATCACACAGTTCTTTTAGCAATTTATATTTTGCTTGGACTACTTTTAAAGATTGCTTGCTTTCCTTGGGCACATATTAGCTGTCAGGTGGCCAGCCTTCCCATTTCTGTCTGTGCTCAACCATTCCTTTTGTTACCTTCCTCACTGTTTTCTCCTCTTTCCCACTGTTTTATTCTTCCTTGGAGATCTAGCTTAAGCATCTCCTCTAGAATTCCATTCCTGACTCTCATAGACTTCATATGTCCCACCTTTATGTTGCTTTAACACTGAGTAGTGTTCATTTAGTTCTTAACATTTTCCACCCTATATTGCTATTTGCCTTTTGAAAAATGAATCCCAGATGTTAATAAGGGTCACTTGGCAGTTTTAGAGCTAAATAATAGCATCAATTTTAAACTCCATTTAACACCTAGTGGAAATTTGAAGCCATCCTCAGGATTTCCTCAAACACCTTTAGGAGTTACATTTCATATGGTCACATCCGACTTGTGGTTTATACTTCTTTTGAAATATTTCAGGTTATAGATCATCTTAATGCCCGAGAGGACTGTCTTTGTTCTGTTTGGGGTATACCTAAATATAAAATTTAGCTCCTTCTCAGTTTCCATAGAGTCTCCCTTCTTCAATGAAAGCATTCATAATGCGGTAATTATTACCAACAAATTGAGAATAATGGAGAAAGGACCCACTTCATGGCCACACAAACAGCCTCAAATTGAATGTGGGAGATCTCTGTTCCTTCAACCATCTCACCTCCAGTTCATTTAATTGACTGGATCATGCCCCCAGCCTCACACCAGCTGTCTGGGACCTCTCTTTCCCCATCACTTTTTTCTTTTCCTTCCTTTCCACAGCAGGATAAACTTTCTCTCAATTTCTCATGCAAAGTACCTAAGTCTTCACTTTGGCTGTTTGGCTTATGAATATTTCTGCCAGTTGGCTCTTACCTTCTATCCTAAAATATCAAGATTTTTTCCCCCTAAAGATAGTTACTTTCTAAGGAGAATCTCTTGCCAACTGTTAAGATGTCATTATTCCACATTGCCCCACACCTTCTCTATCCAATTATGTTATTAGCTCTTCTAGGTTAGGCATCCCATATAATTTTTTCATTATTCTTAATGCTCTGCGCAACCTAGTTTGTATTAAGGCTGATTGATGGTGGTGATATTTGCTGTATGCAAATACAGAAATGAATCTGGTGTGAATCTAATATAAAAGTTAAAAATTTAGGCATGAGGATGATGGTGGTAATTATGATTATATTGGTGGCCATGAACAAGAGAGTCAGGAAATGGGAAAGAAACTGTTTGCTGTTGAGTTAGGAAGACTTGAAGGTTGCCTTGGGTAGATAACCCACTACATGTGTATTTACACATTGATAACTGGAAGTAAATTATCTTTGGTAGTTGATGTATAAAATTATCTCTAAAGTGTTGTGTTTCCCATAATGAAAATCTGTGCCAAATATTAGTTAAACAATTCCTTTTTTCTATAAAATTTGCCATTTGACATTATTTTAAAAATTTTACATTTTATATCAATATTTTAAAAGATATTTTAAATGTAGGCATACAATTAAAATTAAGATAGCAAACTCCTACTATCACTTCACTTGAGAAAAGATAAACGGTACATTTGAAGCCTTCCAGGTGCCTTGTTGCTCTTGCTATTGTTAGTTGCTCAGTTGTGTCTGACTCTTTGCAGCCATATGGACTGGAGCACACCAGACTTCCCTGTCCTTCACCATCTCCTGGGGTTTGCTCAAACTCATGTCCATCGAGTCCATGATGCCATCCAAACATCTCATCCTCTGTTGTCCCCTTCTCTTCCTGCCTTCAATCTTTCCCAGCATCAGGGTCTTTTCCAGTGAGTCAACTCTTCACATCAGATGGCCAAATTATTGGAGCTTCAGCTTCAGCATCAGTCCTTCCAATGAATATTCAGGATTGATTTCCTTTAAAAGTGACTGGTTGGATCTCCTTGCCATCCAAGGGACTCCCAAGAGTCTTCTCCAGCACCACAGTTTGAAAGCATCAGTTCTTTGGCCTCAGCCTTTTTTATTGTCCAGCTCTCACATCCATACATGACTACTGGAAAAACCATACCTTTGACTAGACAGACCTTTGTTGGCAAAGTAATGTCTCTGCTTTTTAATACACTGTCTAGGTTTTCATTGTTTTTCTTTCAAAGAGCAAGTATCTTTTAATTTCATGGCTGCAGTCACCATCCACAGTGATTTTGGAGCCCAGGAAAAGAAAGTCTGTCACTGTTTCCATTGTTTCCCCATCTATTTGCCATGAAGTGATGGGACTGGATGCCAGGATCTTAGTATTTTGAATGTTGAGTTTTAAGTCAGCTTTTTCACTCTCTTCTTTCACTTTCATCAAGAGGCTCTTTAGTTCCTTTTCACTTTCTGACATAAGGGTGGTGTCATCTGCAAATGGGAGGTTATTAATATTTATCCCCACAGTCTTGATTACAGCTTGTGCTTCATCCAGCCTGGCATTTCACATGATGTACTCTGCATATAAGTTAAATAAGCAGGGTGACAATATACAGCTTAGTTGTACTCCTTTCTCAATTTTGAACCAGTCTGTTGTTCCATGTCCAGTTCTAACTGTTGCTTCTTAACCTGCATAGTTTTCTCAGGAGACAGGTAAAGTGGTCTGGTATTCCCATCTCTTTGAGAACTTTTTGCCTCATCCACACCCTATTCTTTTTTCTTCCCATCAGCGACAGCCTATCTGTGATATTTTCATTTTCTATTTGTGCTTTCTTTCCCAGATTACACTATAGTAAAATTTGTAACACAGGCCTTTTTGGAGGCAGACTTGTGGTTACAAATTCTCAGAGTCTTTATTTAACACCTAGGCCAAGATGGATTCCTAATTGTTTTCCTTTACAGTGAGCAGATTTTTTTTTAATGGAAAAAGGGAAAGTGTGAGTTGCTCAGTTATGTCTGACTCTGTGACCCCATGTACTATAGTCCACCAGGCTCTTCTCTCCATATAATTCTCCAGGCAGAACACTGGAGTGGTTAGCCATTCTCTTCTCTAGAGGATCTTCCCAACCCAGGGATCACACCTGGATCCCCTGCATTTCAGGCAGATTCTTCACCATCTGAGCCACCAGCACACTGATCTACTCTTTTATTGAAAATAGAACCTTTTGTGGGTTCTGACCTTACAATGAGTTATCCATTCCAACTTCACTCCATGTGTGTGCTGGAAGTCTGCCTTGTCTCATGGGACTGTTGGAGCCATTAAAATACAAGCCCTATAGTTATTCACCCCCTCCATCTTCATCTCCCTTTCTCCTTCCACAGGGAGGGAAAAACTTCATCTTGCATTTATATTTCTGATTTCTAGTTCCCTGTTCATTTCTGGCCTCTGGGATTTTCCCTTACTTTCTTGTGTTCTTAGCTCTAAATTTGAAAAGATGCTTATATCTTCATTTTTAAGTCTTTCATATTGTCAGAAATGTAAGTGTCCCTGTAGATTTATCTTATTCAATAGTAACAATTCCCAAGAGAAACAAGTTTGTTTGCCACTTTACCAAGTTGCAACCCCTAGTGTCCCATACATTTCTCAGCTGCATCAAGCACATTAAGCACTTTCCCATTTCACTTTTCTCTCTACCTAGAACACTATTTCCCAGAAACTAGAATCTTAGCATATTTTAGGGCTTATTTAGTTTCACTGTTTTCTCAATGCAGAGGCATTTGCTGACCACTCTGTTCAAAGTCATCTATAGTTGGATGTATTTCTATCATCTTATTTTAGTGTCTTTACATTTCCTTATTAGAAATTATCTTTTTATTTTTTCTATTTATTCACTGAATATAATTTCCACTTTCTATAGTGGGAGATCTTTGAGAGTAGGCCATGACTGTCTGACTCAATAAGGTATCATACATGCCTGGAATAGTCATTAGTACATAGGAAGCTTCCAGTATATGCTTATCATTTCAGTCAATCAATTTTGAGTACCTGTAATCTGTACCAGCACTTCGAACTAGCATGATCAAGACCTGCATAGGCATCTGTCTTATCCACCATCCTACCTTCGAACCCCCTAAACCACAGTGGCTTTTCAGCCAGGATTTCACATTAGTATTACCTGGGGACTTTTGAAAATCCTCATGCACAGTCTCAACTTCAGACCAGCTAAGTCAGAATCAGAATTGGGTATGGCCTGAACATCGATTTTTAAAAAAATAGTTCTTCAGGTGATTTCCAGGTGCAGCCAAAGTCACCACATCCCTAACAAATGGTGATCTACCCTGAGCTTGCATGTTCTTGTACTTTAAACTCCAAGAGGGAGGAGATGTGCCTCTTTTCCTGCACTAGTATGTTTCCAGCGTTTAGAACAGAGCCTGAGAACTGGGGGCACTAAACAATTATTATTGAATGAGTAGAAATCTTCAATAGACTCCAAAAGCACTACATGAAACTTGGGGAATACTGATCAACAAAAATACCCTCCTTATCCTTTCAAGAGGTATGTTGTCCTCACTTCTGATGTCTCTGCAAAAGTGGTTTCCCTAAGCATACCCCTGGGCTCTCTCCCTGTTTACTCTATAATTGAGGAAGCAGACGGCTTCTCTGATTGAAACACAGAGGGGATGAATAAAAGGCATGATTGGCTCAGCCCTGATGTTTCTCCTCTTTGAAGTGAGAGCTGGGAACACAGGGGATGCACATCCCTCCTTCCTCTGGGAGCACCACCCTTGTGAGGAAGCCTCCCTACCTGATGCTGCCTAAAACAGGAACATGCCTAATTCTGAGGTTGGTTTTCACATCGAGAGCATCTTTCCAACTGAGCTCAATCATTAGTAAGTAATGATTTTATCTTTATCTGACACTTCTGTGTTCTTCTTAAAAACCTGAGAACTCAAGTCGGAAAGGAGGATGCTATTTATTAGAATTCCAAATACTTATAATTAAAGTCTTCCATCTAAGTCATTATAATCTATTGTACTCATGATACATTTTGGACATTAAAGAAAAAGCCCACTTCCACCTGATAGCCTCTCAAATATTTAATATTTAAATATGCCTGCCATGACTCACTTTCTGAGTTTTTTCTTTATAAAAATACATTATTCCAGATTCTTCAATAACGTGTATAGGTTTCTCTTACAATGTAGCCTCATCATAAGGCATTTCAGTTTATTCTTCTCAAACTGTGCTGCCCAGCAGTGAATCCTATGTCTCCTTCAATATATGAAATGAAAAAGAGATATTTATTTATTTTTGAGTGAATCTACTTTTACAAACACCAGATTGGAGAAGCTAGATATGTACATCTCCATTTTTTGTGCACTTATGTTTATACGCTTGCTTATTTTCCTAAATAAAGTGGAACGGATCAAACTATTGCCCCATATATAGCTAATAATTCAAAGTGGGTTTTTTATTGTAAATTGAAGGCATTTATGAATCATTCAATTAAACTAGAAAAAAAAAGCATGAGAAATTTTATCAGACCCACATTCATAGAAGCAAATAAAAAATACAAAAATATGTTTACAAATTCTCAATACTTTTTAAACTAGGTAAATAGTTGATGATAGGTTCGTTGATAGAATGTAGATAAATGGTAGATACGCTTAGCCATATTACCTCCAATATCATACATAAGCAGTGGCTAGAGGTAAAGAATCTGCCTGAAATGCAGGAGACTCAGTTCAATCCCTGAGTAGGGAAGATCCCCTGAAAAAGGAGATGGCAACCTGGCAACCTACACCAATATTCTTGCCTGGAAATTCCATGGACAGAGCAGCCTGGCAGGCTATAGTGGAATCACAAAAGAGTCAGACACAACTATACAACAACAACAACAATAGTCGATTGTAGGTTGATTGACAGATTATAGATAAATGGTAGATACACTTAACCATATTACCTCCAATGTTATACATACATTGTTGTTGTTCAGTCATCCAGTTGTGTCTGACTCTTTGTCACCATGGACTGCAGCACGCCAGGCCTTCCTATCCCTCACCATTTCCTGACATTTGCCCAAGTTCATGTCCATTGCATCAGTGATGGCATCTAGCCATCTCATCCTCTGATGCCGTCTTCTCCTTCTGCCCTCAATCTTCCCCAGAATCAGGGACTTTTCCAATGAGTCAGCTGTTTGCATCAGATGACCGAAATACTGGAGCTTCAGTTTCAGCATCAGTCCTTCCAACAAGTATTCAGGATTGATTTCCCTTAAGATTGAGTAGTTTGATCTCCTTGTGGTCCAAGGGACTTTCAGGAGTCTTCTCCAGCACCACATTTCAAAGGCATCAATTCTTTTGTGTTCTGCCTTCTTTATGGTCCAGCTCTCAACCATACGTGACCATGAGGAAGACCAAATCCTTGACACTATACGGACCTTTGCTGGCAGAGAATGTTGCTGCCTTTCAGCACAATGTCTAGGTTTGTCATAACTTTCCTGTCAAGAAGCAATCGGCTTCTGATTTCATGGCTGCAGTCACCATCTGCAGTGATTTTGGAGCCCAAGAAGAGGGAATCTGTCACTATTTCCACCTTTTCCCCTTCTATTTGCCATGAAGTAATGGGACTGGATACCATGATCTTAGGTTTTTCAATATTTACTTTTAAGCTGACTCTTTCTCCTCCTTCACCCTCATCAAAAGGCTCTTTAGTTCCTCTTCACTTTCTGCCATTAGAGTGGTATCATCCACATATCTGAACTTGTTGATATTTTTCCTGCCTATCTTGATTCCAGCTTGTAACTCATCCAGCCCAGTATTTCTCATGCTGTGCTCAGCATATAGGTTAAACAAATAGGGTGACAGCAGACAGCCCTGTTGTATGCGTTTCTCAATCTTGAACCTACCAGTTGTTCCATACAGGGTTCTTTCTAACTCTTGCTTCTTGACCCATGTACAGGTTTCTCGGGAGACAGGTAAGATAGTCTGGTATTCCCATGTTTTTAAGAGCTTTCCACAGTTTGTTATGATCCACACAGTGAAAGGCTTTAGCGTCAGAGGTAAATGTTTTTCTGGAATTCCCTTGCTTTCTCTATGATGAAGCGAATGTTGGCAATTTGATCTTTGGTTCCTCCTTTTTCTAAACCCAGCTTGGACATTTGGAAGTTCTTGGTTCTCATAATACTGAAGCCTAGAGTGCAAGATTTCAAGCATGACATTACTAGCATGGGAGATGAGTGCAATTGTTCAATGGTTAGCACATTCTTTAGTACTACTCTTCTTGGGACCAATGAAGATTGGCCTTTTCCAGTCCTGTGGCCACTGCTGGGTCTTTCAGATATGCTGACATATTGAGTGCAACACCTTAATGGCCTCATCCTTTAGAGTTTTTAATAGCTCTACTGGAATTCCATTGTATCCACTAGTTTTATTAACAACAGTGCTTCCTAAGTTCAACTTGACTTCGCACTCCAAAATGTCTGGTTCTGGATGACTGTCCACACCATCATAGTAATCCAGTTCATTAAAATATTTTTGTATAGTTCTTCCATGTATTCTTCCCATCTCTTTTTGGTCTCTTCAGTGTCTACTAGGTCTCTACCATTTCTGTCCTTCATTGTGCCCATATTTGGGCAAAATGGTCCCTTGATATTTCCAATTTTCCTGAAGAGATATCTAATCTTTCCCTGTCTATTGTTTTCTTCTAGTTTTATGCACTGTTCATTGAAGAAGGCCTTTTGTCTCTCCGTGCTAGTCTTTGGAACTTTGCATTTAGTTGAATGTACCTTTCCCTTTCTCCCTTGCTTTCCTCTTCTCTTCTTTCTTCAGCTATTTATAAAGCCTCCTCAGATAACCACTTTGCCTTCTTGCTTTTCTTTTTCTTCGGGATGGTTTTGTTTGCTGCCTCCTGTATAGTATAACAGACCTCCATCCATAGTTCTTCAGTCACACTCTTAACTAGATCTAATCCCTTAAATCTATTCATATTCATGATATGATCACACATGCATATCTTCCTATAAAAATTAAATTTGCTGGTTTAGAAATAGAAGCAAGTCCAACTATATGAGATTAATGAATAGAAGCAAAAGAATAAAGCAACTCAATAATTCTCTGTTTAGAATGAATGCAAGAAAAAAAAAAATATGCAAACACTTATACCCTGCAGCAAAGGATCACTTAAGCAGGGAGAGTCTGACTATCTATTTACTTCATGAGCACTTATCACTGTGAGCCCACAGTTTTTACAGCAGTGCCTGATTAGAGTGAGAAAGATTAGCAGAGACAAAAGCAAGGAGCTGATGCTATACTATTATTTAGTGAGTGGTGGAGAAAGGCTCAAAGAAGAAATTTAGTGAGGTATTCATTAAATGTTGATACAACCTAAATCTTCCTATTCATGAGTACTCCCCTGTATACCTGAAGTAACTGAAATGTGGCAAGCAAAATTATCTTGCTGAAATATACTGCAGTTTCCCAACACGAATTCAACATTGTCCAACAGAGTGACGAATTGTAGGCCCAGAGAGAAGTGTTGCTGAGTCCAGCCATGACATTTCACACAGGAAAGGAATTCACATCTGTTCTTAAATGACAATAAACCAGAGAGATGGAAGATTTATTCAGAAGCTTCTGCAAATGTTATAGCTGTTAAAGTACATGAGGAACTAATGGCATTGCTTTCTGTAAATGTAGACACCAGGCTAGTTATCCCTTCAGCAGGAAAACAAGCTAACAAGCAGTTTATGCTCCCTGAATTGTGTTTTCTAAACATAAAATGAAGGGGCTGAGACTGTGGTGATAGCTCACTTTGAAAGTTCAGCATTTGCTTCCATAAACATCTCTGAGGGCTGGGTGCCAGGACCTGTGCAAGGAGTTTGCCATCTCTTACTGAACTTCTTAAAACTATGAGCAGTGCTGAAAATATCTGCGAGTAAAATGGTTCTTCCTAACAAAATAGGATATAGAGACACATGTCATAGTCAACATTAACATGAATAAAAGATTACATGCGGTAATGGAGATGGAGCCCGCATTAAGTAAATATACAGTGAAACACACTTTGAAGTAATGTTATAATTTTGACTCAATTAAAATAAAAGGGAAAGAAATGAATTAAATTCCTTTTTTCTCGTGCTTCCACATTCTCTTTGTTTCTTTCCTCACTTCCTCCATGCCAATTTTTTCTGGTCTCTATGAAGAGTTATTTCTCTCTGGAAAGAACTTTGATGGATAAACCCTCAGCATTCCTATAGTAGATGAGGTTATGCGAAGGGAAATATGAAGTAGACAATGCATTATGTTCACTCTCTGGATCTATAAAGTAAGCTTCTCTGCCTTTCAGGAATGAGCAGATATACCAAGAGCTCATAGAGACACGAGAAACAAGCATCTCATTGCTTTATTCTCTTCCATATTACTATACACCTTTCTTACTGTATCCCTCTTTTTAAAACCATACACTCTCCCCAATTCTTCTCATTTTTTTAAAGTAGAAGAAACTGATAGATTGAATTTACCCTATATATAAAAAAATGGTGTATATACAGAATATATACTTGTCCAATTATATTTTCAGCACACCTATGCAAACAGATTTTCTCTATCATTTATCTTAAAATGCCAAGAATTAAAATCATAAAAGAGGTTGTCTACACAATAAAATATTAAGTAGTCATTAATTAAAATAAAAACACAAACACTTGTCACATGGCCATAATACATTGTCCAAGCAAAACAGGTTACAAAACAGTATGTAAAATATGATCTTATTTTATGTTTAAGTGTGCAATTTTTGTATCTAAATATAATCAGGAAGTATATACATGAAAATATTTTCTGTGGTTGCATCTGAGTGATAGGTTTCTAGATCACTTTCATTACCTTCCTTATACTTTTCTGAATTTCTTGTAGATTTATGATGTATGCTTATATTTATTAAAACACACACAAAAATGGGTGGATCATGAAAAGATTGGACAAGGTCAGAATAATTAGCTGAGCAGGAGCTTGAACCCAGGCATGCTGCTCTGAAGCCTGTGGTAGATTCTACTGTAATACAGGTATATTCAATCTGATCACAAATGCCAAAAAGTGGAAAAAACAAATATAACAACAATAGAAGCCTGAAGAAAGGAGGGACAGAATTAAGAGGTTTAGTAGCAGAAATCAAAAATAAATTTTCAGTCATTTGCATTTCTCCTTTTGTTGTTGTTGTTGTTGCTAGTCAAAAATAAAAATACCCTGATTGATTGATTCAGCAGTTAGTTTCATTTGACAGCTGTTACTTACACAATATCTAAATTATTACAAAAATATGCCTCTAATAGTACAATACAACAGGATGATGCATTCACGGGTGTTTGTGTATGTGTGTGTGCCGGTGCACTTGTGTATTTAACATATGGGAAAGTGCATATAGCTATAGTAGTCATCAGAAAAAGAATATCACAGATCCATCCTGAAATAACATTTTTTGCTCAGATCTCTAAAAGGAACCCTTTAAATAAATTTCATTCACATTTTATTTCCTTTAGAATCAGAGGGAACAAGTTATACATCTTCCTCAAAGGTGAATCACTGATTCATCTTCAAAGACTCAACTGGGGATCCTGGCTGTTATACCAAACTTCATACGTATATGGGGCTTCCCAGGTAGCATAAGTGGTAAAGAATGTGCCTGCCAAAGCAGGAGATACAAGAGACGTGGGTTCAATCCCTTTGTTGAGAAGATCCACTGGAGTAGGAAATGGCAACTCACTCCAGTATTCTAGCCTGGAAAATCCCATGGAGAAAAGAGCCTGGTGGGCTAGAGTCCAGTATTCTAGCCTGGAAAATCCCATGGAGAAAAGAGCCTGGTGGGCTAGAGTCCATGGGATCACAGAGTTAGATACAACTGAGTGCGCGTGCACGTGCGCGCGCGCACACACACACACACACTCATATATATATTTCTCCCTAAAGTGATTCTTATAGAGACTAAAATCAGAGATCAGCAGAGCAAAATGTGTATGTACAGGTTTTGAACTGTACAGCCTGAAAAGTTTATTAATGCGTGTTAAAGTGTATTAAATGTTTCTAGTTGTGGCTTTTAAAAATGAAGTTAAATATTTATAAGTACAATTGTATCAAAATGGTAACAGACCAATCCCATTTTTCTTCCTAAACATAAAATTTGTCCTGTCTATAATGTCTTTAAGTCTGTTTTGTTTCCAGTCATTCTCAATTGCTTTTATATAGTATTTGCTAAGTTCTTTCAAGTCAGAGCCCATGCAAATGTTCTATGGAGGAGCTGTCTACTCCATGTTGGTAAATGTGTTTGGCTTCAACAATTTCAAAGGGTTGTTGACTAAAAACAAGCCAAGTAGTATCTTTTGGTGAGGAAATGAAATTCTTAACTTTATTATGACCAAAAAAAAAAAAATCTTCCTTCTCATACAGAGAGTTATAGATTACAATAGAATTCTACGCATCAAATAGCTTGTGGAGTATCAATAACTATCTGGTGACCAAAAACACAGAAAACTATTTTTAATTTGACATTCATACAATAAATCTGGAGTCTAAAGATGACTTTATTGTCCTATAAAATAGTTCTTACGTATCACCATTTCAGGATTGTTTGTTGTTCAGTCACTAAGTTGTGTCCCACTCTTTGCAACCCCATGGACTGCAGCACACCAGGCTTCCCTGTCCTTCACCATCTCCCAGCATTTTCTCAAACTCATGTCCATTGAGTCCATGATGCCATCCAACCATCTCTTCCTCTGTTGCCCCCTTCTTATCCTTCCCTCAATCTTTCCCAACATCTGAGTCTTTTCCAATGGCTCTTCACATCAGGTGGCCACAGTATTGGAGCTTCAGCATCAGTCCTTCTGGTGAATAATCAGGATTAATTTCATTTAGGATCGACTGGTTTGATCTTCTTGCTGTCCAAGGGACTTTCAGAAGTCTTCTCCAGCACCTCATTCAAAAGCATCAGTTCTTTCAGACTCAGTCTTCTTTATGGTCCAATTCTCACATCCATACATGACTACTGGAAATACCATGGCTTTGACTATACTGACCATTGTCAGCAAAGTGATGGCTCTGCTTTTTAATACACTGTCTAGGTTTGTCATAGCTTTTCTTCAAAGAAACAAATGTCTTTTAATTTCATGGCTGTAGTCACCATCCCATCTGCAGTGATTTTGGAGCTCAAGAAAATCTGCCGCTGTCTCCACTTTTTCCCCATCTAGTTGCCATGAAGTGATGGGGATGGATGCCATAATCTTAGTTTTTTGAATGTTGAGTTTTAAGCCAGCTTTTTCACTCTTCTCTTTCACTTTCATCAAGATGCTCTTCTCCCAGCAGTCTTGATTCCAGCTTGTGCTTCATCCAGCCCAGAGTTTCTCATGATGTACTCTGCATATAAGTTAAATAAGCAGGATGACAACATACAGCCTTGACATACTCCTTTCTCAATTTTGAACCAGTCCATTGTTCCATGTCCAGTTCTAACTGTTGCTTCTTGACCTGCATACAGGTTTCTCAGGGGGCAGGTAAGGTGGTCTGACATTTCCATCTCTTTAAGAATTTTCCATACTTTGTTGTGATCTACACTGTCAAAGGTTTTAACGTAGTCAGTGAAACAGAAGTAAATGTTTTCTGAAATTCCCTTGATTCAGAAATTTATGATATTAAAATATTTCACCAGATAATAGCATGCAGACCTTGTAAATCTCCAAGCCATGTTGTCCAATTGGGATATATGAAATATTCAGGAAGAATATATTAGAGAACATAGATACTTTTCATATTGTTGTTATTCTATCTTCATTTTTATATTTTATAACATTCATGATGTATTCACTTATTCGATATATTTTTAAAAATAAATACCAATATATTTGGGTAGCATTTTCAAGGGTTTGTATACCATTCTCTAAGAAAATAAGAATAATCAATAGTAGAAGAAAAAAAAACAGTTTAACCATACTAAAAGCCTTAATGTCTAATAGACTTTAAGTCAGTAGAAAAATTATTTGGAAAATAAAACAAGCATATCCATCTGGAAGAAAATCTGTATCAATGCAGGACAGAGACTTTCTCGAAGTAACTGAATGAAGGAAATGACAAATTGCAATAGTAATAAAAAGTTAAAATTCAGACAGGGGAATCATTATGTTAACTGATTGGCCTATTTTTTTTTTTTGAGCAGTTCAAAATTTCTTACCTAATGGAAATGGCATTGTAAGAAAATGTTTATAGAATTTTTTAAAAGTAACATATTTAGTCAATTGTTTTGTCATGCTACATTAACAGTGAAATCAGTATAAACACTATGTGCATGCATGCATGCTAAGTCGCTTCAGTCATACACAACTGTTTACGCCCCTATGGACTGCAGCCCACCAGGCTCCTCTGTCCATGGGATTCTCCAGGCAAGAATACTGGAGTGGGCTACCATGCCCTTCCCCAGGGAATCTTCCCAACTCAAGGATCAAACCCGCGTCTCTTGCGTCTCCTGCATCAGCTGGTGGGTTCTTTGCCACTAGTACTACCTGCAAAGTCCATAAACACTATAACAAATTTTAAAACTCCATCAGGATGTTGTAGACATTAACAGCACCTCACAAATGTGGCTGAGTTTAATTGTATCTCTCCCTCCAGCCTGCCCCTGAAAGAGTAACTACTTTTCTAAAAGGCAGTTTCTATTGTTGAGAAAAGTAGAGGAAGCAGAGGGAGAGGAACAATATCCTGCAAGAAAAAAGCAAGTGAAATAGGAGGATCTCTCTAATCATATTAAAAGCCCAGAGAAGAAAGGAAGAGGAATAGGGACATTGTAAAGGATGAGGTCTTGGGTATCAGGGAAGCTAGAGCTTCCCCACTGGCTCAGTGGTAAAGAATCTGCCTGCAGTGCAGAAGTCACGGGACGCACAGGTTCAATCTCTGGGTCAGGAAGATCCCCTGGAGGAGGGCACGGCAACCTACTCCAGTATTCTTGCCTGGAGAATCCCCATGGACAGAGGAGTCTGGTGGGGTATAGTTCATAGGGTTGCCAGGAGTCCGACACAACTGAAGCAACTTAGTACAGCACAGATCAGGGAGCTAAAGATGTGCTTTCGCCCCTAGTCACATAATCCAGAAAATAACTAAATTAAAAGAGGCAGCAAGCTTGCTTGTACAGTATAAAGTCCTCCATATGGAGAAAGCTGAGGTGAGCCAGCTGACTGGTCAAAGATCTCGCCAGACAGAGGGCCAAACAATTTATTAGAAATATAGATGTAAAATATCAGTGTCAGAAACCCAAGCAAATGTCTTTTGGAAGCTCCCCAATAGAGCAGGAATACCCGTTAAGCACACTGTATCCCAACCACCGGGCTTCCCTGATGGCTCAGGGTAAAGAACCCGCCTGCACTGCAGAAGTGCTAAGTCACTTCAGTCATGTCTGACTCTTTGCCACCCTGTGAGCCATAGCCCACCAGGCTCCTCTGTCCATGAGATTTTCTAGGCAAGAATACTGGAGTGAGTTGTCATTTCCTCCTGCAGGGGATTGTCCCAACCAAGGGATCGAACCCACGTCTCTTAAGTCTCCTGCATTGGCAGGTGGGTTCTTTACCACTAACGCTACCTGGGAAGCCCTAAAAATATAGATGTCAGAAGCCCAAACAAATCTTTTGGAAACTCCCCAATATAGCAGGAATATTCTAAATACACTGGCTTTAAACGGTGAAGCTAAAAAGTCAAATTCTACACTCACATGTTGGCAAGTAGTTTCTCTTTAAGTCAAAGTCTTAGACTTTAACAGCTGAAACCACGTCACTTTAAAAATACGATAAAATCTGGAGCTATAAAGACTGTGGAAACTTACTTAACAGCATGAGCTAAAGATAACCAGGAATTTGCCACTGGGAACTATTTTATGCTTTTGATGGAGCTGCAGTGTATAGGGTCTAAGGTAATTGATGTACAGAAAGAACACGCTAATAAATACTGGTTCTAGAATTTCTATGATTTAAGGAGGATAGGAGTGTTAAGTTGATGGATAAGTCCCACAATGCTTTTCTTTTATAAGGTCTGCTAAGCCTAGTTGGCAATCGTATTTCAAATCCATTCATAAGGTCCCTATAGAAGAATAAAAAGCAAGTGTCATGTGTCTGGACACTCACCAAAAAACAGAACAAAAGTTGTGTATACATGCTCAGCATTCAGAAATGTGTTAAACTATTGCTTCTGGTGAATCCATTTTGCATGGTTTTTGTATACTTAGAAATTAGACTGTTTCTAATCCACTGCTTTACAATATCCTCTAATAAATTCTCTGATAGAAACAGAATAACAACAGGAAGAGCCTCAGACAGGGAATAAGGAGTGAGAATTCAACGTCTTGATTGTTCATATTTTGGTTCTTGTTTCTTGAATTCTGTTTTTTTGTGTTAGTTTTTGTTTTAATGAGGAAGTTGATTAAGATAAGTTTGAACATGCTATGACTCTGCAATTGAGGATGTAAACTTACTAACAAACTCCCAATCAGATCAGCACTGCATTGGTTAGCTATTTTTGTATAACAAAGCCCTCCAAAAGTCAGTGACTTGAAATAATAATCTTCTGTTAATTCTGATGTTTCTAGCAGTCAGCAAGGATGCAATGCTGACCTGGACTGGGCTCAGTGGATCTGTACTTGGCTTGCTTGTGTCCGTGGTCAGGTGGCAGGTCAGCCGGACACTGGGGGTTCCTGGATGCCCCGGCAGGGATAACTTAAATTCAACATGATTTTTTATTTTCCAGCAGACTGTCTCAGGCTAGATCTTGTGCTGGGGGTAATGTTCAGAGAGAAAGCTAGATTGAAAGGCTCAATACCTCTTGAGGTATGAACTGGGAAGTGGACTGCCATGACTTTTGCCACAGTCAAAGCCAGTTAAGGCCCACACTCAGCCTGGCCTTGATTACAGCCCAGATTCAAGAAGGAGGGGGAAAAGAGCCTCTGTGGGAATCTTTAGCACGGTCTTTAACAAGAGATGTGAATATGGAGATGGCTGCAAATAGGGTCATTTTTGCAATCAATTTGCAAAAACACCATGAAGATGTAAATCCAATCTATAAAGCTATATCAACATTCTTTAAGAAGGCTGAGCCACTGATACTCTTCATGAGCATATCTAGGCATAGTGGAGAGCTGGTGATTATGGGTAGATATCCTGGAACTGGATTGCTTGGATTTGAAACCTACCACTAGAATTTAGCATCTGTGCAGTCCTGAGAAAGTAGTTTATCTTCCACTCCTAACAAGTCTCATCTATAAAATGAGAATAACAGTACCTTCACAGAGTGTTGGTGCAAGAATTAATATGTATAGCTTAGCACACAGTCATTTAATAAATGTGTGATATTTTATTAGTTGCAGTATTGACAGGAAAATATTAACAAAGATGCTAATTACAAGAATAGGGAAGATCAGTAAATTTCCAGCTGAATTTGCAAATGAACATGCAAAGCATAAGTAGTTTGTAAAGTAGACTCCAGTACCAAGCACATACCAACCAACTCAGTAGACACGGATTTGAGCAAACTCTGGAAGATAGTGGAGGACAGAGGAGCCTGGCGTGCTGCAGTTCATGGGGTCACAAAGAGTTCGACATGACTTAGCAACTGAACAACAACAAGAAACCGAGGATTTAGACATCTTTAAACTATTTCATTGAAATCTTGCTGAATTCTTCTAATTAATAAATCAGCAAAGTATATAAATGCTATGGACTTACTTCACTTTTTAAAAAATGGGATTCTGAATTCACTTTTACATACTTTAAAGAAAGGCTTTATCAGAGCAATCTATAATTATAGCAGCACTCCCCTGATAGGACCAAAGGGACATATTCTAAATCAGGTCTTTCATGGAATTAGAGAGAAATGTCCCCATTCTTTTTTTTTTCTTTCCCCAAACTTCACTTACAGCTCGTTCACCCATTACCCAGTAAAGTCATAAAGGAAACAGATCAAAAGTCCTACAATCTCAAGTTCATGTGTCATAAAAAGAACATATTCTACCCATGGGTAGAAAAAGGAGGCAAATCCAAGCTCCTAACCACAGATCACAGCAAGGGAGTGTGTATCAAGCACTTGAAAGAAGAATGGCAGTTCTTCTATGAGATGAAAATAAAGGAGAAATCGGAAAAAAGAAGGTTGCCAAGTCACCAAAGAAACCAATTATGCTTCCAAACAGCCAGAACATAAGTATATGCTTGTGGGCCCAGGGCTTAAAAGAAATCAGAGAATGTTTAAAGAAAATCAAGCTTCGGATTTAAAGGAAATCATCTTCTTTGTGTATCCTGCCTGCAGTTTTGATTTTTTTTTTTTAAATCGCAATAGAATTTGCACAAACCATTTCAATTCATTCTCCTTGCACAGATACAGCATATTTACCAGTGTGCTGACATTCCAGTGGAAGAAGTGAAATTTGATATAAGCCTTTGGTCTTCTTCAGTAGAATAGACTACTGTCACAAACTTTGCTTTTGAACTTCAGAAAGGATGAGGCTAATATTTATTGAGTTCTCAATATGCAGCAAGAAACTGCAAATGTTTTCATGTATGGTCTGTCACCTAATTCTGATTATAATCTTGCAAAGTATTAACTCCATTTTACAGATGAAAAGACAAGCTCAAGAGGTCCTGTTGCTTGGCCTTGGTCACAGAGCAGGCATTCCACTGGTGCCAAACCAGAATGGGTACTTGCCAATTAATAGGGGAAAATATACAGCGAGTATGCAGGTCACCACTCCCCTCCCACCACCTTTTATACCCCTTTGGAATACTTCCTGAAAATAGCTGCATTTCACCTCTACTGTACTCTCCTCCATGTGCACTGCATAAAAGCTTCGGACAGAAAGATCCACCAAAGTTCTCAGATCAGTTACCCAAACAGCATGCGCACATACACACTCAATGAAATTCAGAGGTTGGAAGGAAAGGAGAGCTAAAAATGAAAATATGTCTATGGAAGAGATTTGAATATAAATGAAACTTGGTGTGCCTCTTCTGTGCTCATGAACCTATGTTTTTCAGAGACCTGTTTTCAGTTACTGATTTACCACCCTGTACTGGGAAGTGCCCATGAAAGGGAAGTGTAGATAGACTGAAATGAGCTCAGTTATTCCTTTATGCACCAGTTACAAGAATTATCAGCATATAAACTTGTATAGCTTATGTACTCGAATGGAGATGAGCCCATAGATACTAAACTTCCTTTGAAACAAAGATATCTTGTAAATTGTTTGATGTATTTCTGTCCTTTAAGGAACTCTGGATCATTTGGTTCTGGCTGCTGCATCTGTGCCTCTGAAAGTAAAGCCTCTGTAGAGAGATTGAGGACTTTATAAGAATTTTGGTAGGTAACTAGTAGATTATTAGATGGTCAAGTGAAGGCTACATGTAGATGCAAATGTAACCTTGAGTTCACTATTAGGGTCTTATGTGCTATTTTTCCAAGAAATTTTGGGAAGCCTTGATGCTTTATGAGTAGGATCTATGTACTAAGCATGATGTTAAATGTTCAGCATAAGTGATCTCATATAAATCAATTCTGTGTTTTATTCTCATGTTCACAAGGAGTTGTTCATGAGGTGGTTTGAAAAGGGGTGTGTGTTTGTATTTGCTTGCTTGACCTCAAAAACTGAGCTGAGAGCAAAGTAGGGTGGTACTTGTGCTGGTTGAGAAGAACTCTATGACACTAATGTTGTGGGTTGAGTCAATACAGACGCTTGAGAGAACAAATACCCTGCAGCCTTTCTCTTGTTGCCGCTATACATGGAAAATGACAGGAAGCCTTGAGATGCAGTACGAGAAGTTGTTGATGAAGGCAGAGTTGAAGAGTGACCTGGGTTGAGACCAAAGTCAAATAAAATATTTATGGTTCAGGTTTTTTATTTCTTATTTCCCTGAACAAGGAATAAAGATTATCCATGTGTGTTGCTTTAAAAACTAACTGGAATTACTTACTGAAGTGAAGATTAGAAATCAGAGGAAATGTTTTTAAAGAAAGATACATTCAAGAGATTCAAGTGAATCTGAGTCTCCCCCCAAACAAGCTAAAGCTAAACAAACTCTTCCATGAAAATCTGAACTTCTGGGTAGTGGGAGACAAAGTAGACCAGGTGACTCGGAAATCAAAGATACATTCATAGATGCATTCTCATGGGAGGATGAGATGGTTGGATGTCATCACTGACTCGATGGACATGAGTTTAAGCAAGCTTCAGGAGTTGGTGATGGACAGGGAAGCCTGGCGTGCAGCAGTCCATGGGGTCGCAAAGAGTCAAACACGACTGAGTAACTGAACTGAACTGACCATTCAAGAGAACCTGCTTGTTGAGGAAATCTCAGTTCCAATGTCAGTCTCAGATTGTTTGATTTCTGAGTCACCTGGTCTAGTTTGTGTCCCACTACCCAGAAGATCAGATATTTGTGGAAGAATTTGTTTAGCTTCAGATTTTTTGGGGGGAAGATTCGGATTCACTGCCAGGGTATACCCAGGAAGACATTGCCGCTGAACTCATTTCACCAAGCAAATAGAACTGTAGCTCAGACACCACTGTGACACTTTCAGGCCTCCCCAGTGATAGATAAAAGCCTCATAAGCTAAATATTAGGATTTTCCCAATCAGTCAACACTTGCCTCACGTTAGTGAAAATCTCTCACAATTCAATGATATGCTCATTGGTCAGGAAAGAAGTGTCTGTATTTATTTAATGACTGGTGTCTTCAGCTGGTGTTATTTCTAGATTTCATTTTTGTATTGCATAAACTGCAAGCAATGGTTGTCTGACAAATTTGATTTCAATCCTGTTCAATGTTAGTGGAGGATATCAAATTGACAGGCTCAGAGAGCAACAGGAGAGTTATCATACCAGACTAAAGTTGCATATGTCCCTTCTGTTTCTGGTCTCCAGAGCTGCAGGTGGCCCTGGTGTTATTGTGGAGAGAAGAATGCACAAGCAAGTTATTTGGGCTACAAGTTGAATGAATATCATTATTTTGGAAAATGAAATTCTTAGGGCTCACTGGATTTCCAGGAAATCTTTAGCTTCATCTCCACCCTTTGTTTTACAAAAGGGTGCTATTAAAAATATTTGCTGCCCCAAATATTCTTATATTTCCATTCCATTTCTCTAAATCCTGACAATACTTTAAGGCCTAGATTCTATTTCACCTCCTCTGTGAAGATTTTCCTGAGCATTCCAACCCACAGCAATTGCATCTTCTGGATCCAAAACTCCTCTGGCTCTAGGAGGAAAATATATAATAGTGATTAAATCATAGCATAAGCCTGAGTTCCAGCTGTGGTTTGTACTGACCATGTGGTGTTGGGAATGTTACCCCTCACTTATGATCCCTGATTTCCTCACCCATAATTCTAGTCTAGTAATACTTTCCCTCATCAAATGGTGATAAGGATTAAATTAAAAGTGTCATGGGTAAAGACCTGGCCCATAATCTCTCAAGCAATTTGTCATATTCTCTTTTACCTTATTATTTGCTATCTATTCCATATGTTTTTTATCTTAAGGAGATTCTAAGCTCCATAAGGATCATGTGTCTTATTTACTTGTGTTTTTATTCTCTACCACCTATTTTAGTGCTAAATAGTCTTAGCTCTCCAGGCAGTGTAGACTGATGGCTTGATGTTTTAATTGATGTAAGTGTCTTTGGCAGAAAAAAACAGAGCTGTATCTAGAGATAGATGCAAACTATAAGCAAAGGCACTCATTTTGGTTGATATATGTGGCCATGATATGGTCCATATACTGGAGAGAAGAAACACTTCAGCAGTTTGAATGGCTCTTGCCACAACTGTGGCAAAGGGGGAAGTTTTCTAAAGTGAAAACAGGCAGTGCCATAGATGAAATAATATCTAGTATGTGTTAGAGAAGCAGTTTTATGTGCAGATTTTTTCATTTATTCAAATCAATGAAAGCTGAACAAATATCCCTCCCAGAATGCTCATAGTATAAACCTGGGAGTCTCCTGTGATCTAAGGGGGATTGGAGACCAGCAAGTTCTCTCAGATTCTAGTGACTAGTGCCAGAGCCTAGAGGAGAGGTGCTTCTGCCAATGTGTAGCTATAAACATGTATTTGAAGTGGTGTCAGGGACTTCTAAGGTGGCCCTTGTGTTACAAAAAAAAAAAAAAAACCTACCTGCCAATACAGGAGACATAAGATACATAGGTTCTATCCCCGAGTTGGAAAGATCCCCTGGAGAAAGGCATGGCAACTGACTTGAATATTCTTGCCTTGAGAATCCCATGGGCAGAGGAGCCTGGCAATTTCAAGACCAACAGATTGCAAGGAGTAAGACATTTGACCCTGTGACCAGTGGCTAAGGTAGGATCCCTTTGTTATATCTGAGAATATGACTAGCACAGTCATAGTCATGTGGTTGTTTGGTGAAGCACTCTAGGTTGGACACAGACTGACTACTTAACTGGTGCTGAAATGTGGCCAGACCCATACTTAAGCATCATGAGTCACTCAGTCTTATATTCAAACTCTTCGTGATTTTTCTGTCACACCTTATACACTCACACTGAGTGAATACCTCTCCCTACAGCCTTCCAGAAGGATCCCTATCCTGTGGATCAGCTATATCACATTCAGTCATTCCATAAACAAGGCCATGTGCATCTATTAAGAGACAAGCATTATGTTAAGTAATAGAGTTACTTAGGTAAAGCACACAGTCCCTTCCCTCTGGTAACAGGTCTAGCACGCAAGAGTAAAAGCAGTGTGACAAAATGCAGTGATAGAGCTATGCATAACACAGTGTGGGAAGAGGACCACCCAGCCACATAGCTGCAGGGAAGAGAGGTCAGAGGAGTCCCCTTAAACAAGTCCCTTTGGACTGAGTTTTGTAACTATAGCTCAGGGTGAAACAGGGAAAACAAAATAGCTGGAGAGGGACGCAGGGATCTGATCATGAACCCTATATTTTGCCGTGCTACTGGGAATGGATGTGATACTGTTCTCAGAAATATTAAGGAGTACAAATGGATACACAGTTTAATTTGGATGTTCCATTAAAAGACAGGAAAAGCTGGATGGAAATTATGGAGAATGAGATCTGGGAAAAAGAATAAATTTCATTTCACAATGATAACATTGTGGTACCTGGGAAAGTTTCAGATGAAGACATCTAGAGGAAACTTGGATGTTGCTCCTGGAATGGGAAGCCAAATATGCAAGTTGGGGAGTCAGTGGTAATTAAAGCCACAGAAGTGGATTAAATCACTCAAAGAGAGTGTTTAGGGTGAGAAGAGTAGAGACCGAAATTCTGGGATGAACATTTCAAGAAGAAAATTTGATAGTTAGAAATAGTGGCCAGAGAGTCAGAAAAAGAGTCATGAAAAATGCTGATGGATTTATGGAGACCAAGGGAGTAGAGAGTTCTCTGAGAGAAAGAAGTGATTAACAGTAACAAATGTCACTTGGCTGGAAATTGACTTTCAGTTTGACATTTTAATCCTCATCACAATTCCCTAATAAAATACTGACTTCCTAATTTGATTGTTGACAGTTGCCTGCCCCACCCTGATTATAATTTCAAATTTCCTATGACTCAATAAGAGAGGCAGAATTTCCAGAGCATAAGCAGGTACTAATTGAACTGCAGTTCCTTTTTAATATGAGAGAGGCCTAGCACTAGTAATAAAGTTAAAGGGGCAGTAAATGAGAGACAAGGTCCAATGTGAAATGGTCCCCAGTTTAGTGTATGTCCTGAAAGTTAGCTCAGCACTTCTTACTGCTGATGGAGAAAAATATTCATAGCACTTTCTGTCTCCCAGATTGCAGATTCCTCATCTTAACACTTAACTGCCCAACAGCTGCTCATTTTGTGCCCAACCCAGGAAGATTTATTTTCAGTGACCATGAAATGTCATACTAACCATGTCTCAAGAGGGTTGGTTCTTTCAGAAAGACTTCCACCTTCATTTGGCAAACCTGAGAAACTTGCAGTCTATACCAAAAGTATGTCAGCGTCAGGTTCTAAAGTCTAAAGAAATTGAACAATTTCTATGTTGTGATTTCATTAGTTTCATGCAGAAAGCAAAAAAATGATACATATTTCCACAGTTGCTTTAGAAGCATCTCATAGTATTTTAGCCATATCTCTTGATATATAACAAACAACATTAAAATTTAGATTGAAGCAATGAATTATTATTTTTCACAATTCAGAGTATTTTCTATGTACATTTGCACTCATGTGACTGCCTTCAGCTGCTGAATTGGCTGAGATGGAACATTCACGATGCCCTCACTTACATGTCTGGCATTTAATGCTTGCTATGGGCTCAGGCACCTCTCTTCTCCTCCATATGATCTCTCATTCTTCAGAAAGACAGATCGGCTTCCTTGCATGGCCATCTCAGGGCAGCACCGCAAGAACATGAAGGTGGAAGCTGCAAAGCCTATTAAGGCCTCATTTTTAAAACCACACGGAATCATTTCCACTGCATTTTCTTTTCAAAGCAAGTCACGGGACCACTCAGATTCCAGGTGGGGAAATAGGCTTCATCTTTCCGTGTGTGTGTGTGTGTGTGTGTGTGTGTGTGTGTGTGTGTGTGTGTGTGTAGTACCATTTTTTACCCAATTGCTATTCACCGAAGACACTATAACACAAAAACTAAAAGCAAGTTCTTTGAAATCAGGATGCTTGGGTTTCAATCCCAGCTCCTCCCAGCTCTATCAGCTCTACTACTAGTTACTTCAGTGGGTTACATGAGTATTTTATGGTATCTTACTTATAGAGTGCCTTAGAAAAATACCTGGTATATTAAAAAGCACTCAGTGATTATTTACTAGTATCTTTATTTACTAGTATCTTAAATGTCTTACTTTTCTGCTCCACATTAAAAGTGTTTTGTTGTCTTATTACAGATTCTTCACATATATAATTTAAATTTCTCTCCAGCAGCTTTTTATGTGGCTGTGCCATAATTTTCACAACCATCTCCTCTATAGTGTATTTAGTCTAATTCCTATTATTAGCTATTATATACTGAATGCAATGATTTTCTTTTTAGGTATAAAGCTGTTTGCATTTTTCTGGTTATGATAAGGTGTGTGTATTTGTCTGTATGTTTGTGGTTATTTCCATAAGATAGATTCTCAAGGTTAGAAATTCTGGTAATGAATTATCTAAGACTTCTGATTCCTATAGCCAGATTCTTTCCTAGATGAGCAGATCAGTTTATGCCCCCACCAGTGATATATGAGAGGGTGCACCTCTAAACCCTCAGTTGTGATGCTTTAATTGTGGCATTATCTCCAGATGGAGTACATGAGAAATCTGAACTACTTCATTTTCTCCTCCCTTGTGAAAGCAGATTAAAGCTGAGCAGAAAAGCAGCCCTAGATGCCACTGAAAAAGGTTGGGGAAAATATGTGGGGGATGAGTACAAACATGTCTGGTAAAAATAAAAAAATATAATATCCACATGATAAAAAATAGTTGCCATCTGTCCTTTCAACAATAAACTAAAAAATATGCACTTAAAGTAATAGTTGAAACTGCTATTTTTGTTTGGTGGCTAGTTTGATTTTCTTTAGTGATATTGTCTAAATAATGAGAGGTGGAGATGCTAAACATCAGAATTTCCACAGCAGCCAAAATGTCCAGTTACAACCCTCTGCAAAGCAAAATAGGATAATAGGTGGATGTGACATTTACAGATAATTTTCTCTCCCATCATTAGATGGATGACTCCAACACAATGACAGTAAGTCCTTATCTTCAAATCATATTTTAATAGAACAAATTTGCTATACTCATGAACATGAATAGACTCTTGGTAGTGCAGGTTATTTTAATGGACACATCACTTTAAGCTAAACTTTCTCCATCTGTTCAGCTCTCTAATTACCAATGCATAAAGTGCATAATTCACAATTACATCATAAAAATAAGATCTACATTATATCAACTTGTGTCAAAGCTTTTAAATCTATGCTATTTGGCATCTGTTGCCATATTAATATTTGCTCCCTTCCAACAAATCAGAGACAAATGTACCACTTCTCAATTAGGAAAATCTGAAAAAATTACATTTTTGCAAGAGAAAAGGGAATTCTTTATCATACCATTTCCTTTTACAATCATGCCTTATTTTTCAGTATTACTTACTTTCTCCTATAATCAGTTGGTCCTACAGGCTCCAACCCCTTTCTGAGTTGGTCCTTCATAGATTTCATTGGCGGAGAAGGCAATGACAACCCACTCCAGTACTCTTGCCTGGAAAATCCCATGGACGGAGGATCCTGGTGGGCTGCAGTCCATGGGGTCGCTAAGAGTCGGACACGACTGAGCGACTTCACTTTCACTTTTCACTTTTATGTATTGGAGAAGGAAATGGCAACCCACTCCAGTGTTCTTGCCTGGAGAATCCCAGGGGCGGGGTAGCCTGGTGGGCTGCCATCTTTGGGGTCGCACAGAGTCGGACATGACTGAAGCGACTTAGCAGCAGCAGCAGCAGCAGCAGAGCTTTCATTGGAGAGCAAAGCTAATTTAGTCGCAAAAACCTAATTTTTTCACATATAACAATACTAAAGTTGTTTCTTAGCTCACTTTAAGAATGTAAATGGTATAATTGATATACATTGAGAACATTAATTATAATTATATACATATATAATTTTGAAAAAAAAATGTTATTCTCTCAGTTGTGTCTGACTCTTTTCAACCTCATGGACTGTAGACCACCAGGCTCCTCTGTCCATTGAATTTTCCAGGCAAGAATACTGGAGTGGGTAATCATTCCCTTCTCCAGGAGTTATTTCTGACTGAGGGATCAAACCTGGGTGTCCTGCATTCTAGGCAGATTCTTTACCATCTGAGCCATCAGGGAAGTCATCTATCTATCTATATATATATATATATATATATGTATATATGTATATATATGTATGTTTTCTTATTTAAGGGCAGATTGGATTAATCTGGGTATCTGTCAGATAGAAAGCCATAGAAGGAGACTAAAAAGAGAAGAAGAATGGGAGAATGGTCAGTTGGCCAGCCCATCCACTTGCTTCCCCCAGTCCCTCTCCCACCTTAGGGTCTGTGATGTGCAGAATTTGCCGAAGACCATATCCCTGGCTGCCCTGCAGCCTTTCTCTGGGATCCTACCTACTTAACTATTCTTCTTGCTTAGCTTTGGCCTATGTGCCGTTCTTCAATTTTTACAATTGCTGTTATCTGTTTGCCTTCGCATATCTGGTTCCTTGAAGGACAGGGTACTTACAGTTCCCTTTGTGTAGTGTCACCGTTGTGACCCACTCACCTGTAGCCTTAAAAAATAAGTCCTTGTTTCTGGTGACAATCATGTAAACATGGACAAAGAGTTGTTCTTCTGAGTGCTTCAGAGGGCAGAAAGAACTCCCAATTCAAGGAAGCTAGAAGGCTTTCCATTTGCTACAGATTAAAAGATATCACTCAAGCAACTAAGGCTAGAGAATGCTGATTTTGATTCTGGCTCCCACACTAGAGTGAAAACTGTTAAATTTGCTTTATTAATTATGAATGAATCACTCAGGAGAGAATAGTATCATGTTGATGTAGGGAGTATCCCATCAATCAGACATGCAGTGGCTAGTGTATCTTTCCCCTTATACCTATCTCCTAAGTACTTATCAACTCATGCCATGAAGTTTTCTTTACATTTCTGTCTTTCCAGTTAGAATGGTGAACCATCAGTGCATTGTTATTGGTTTAACTGTGTCTGTTCCATCAATGCTATTGCTAATGTATTTATTGTGCTAAGTAACTTCAGTTGTGTCCAACTCTTTGAGACATGGACTGTAGCCCACCAGGCTCCTCTGTTCATGGGATTCTCCAAGAAAGAATACTGGAGTGGGTGGTCGTGCTTTCCTCTAGGGATTGAACACACATCTTTCATGTCCCCTGCATTGGCAAGCAAGTTCTTTACCACTAGTGCCACCTGGGAAATCCAATTTATTTATTATATAGTGTTTAGCAGGGAATGAAAATGAAGTGAATTTTCAGTGTCTCCTTATCTTTCATAGCATTATGCTTTACAAGGTAAGGGAATTTTGTTTTTAATATTGATTTTATTACATTTAGTTCTACTGATTCCTATAATGTTTGTTCTGGATACACATTGTTCTATTTTTTAGAAAAAGTTGTGGAAAAAACAAGAACAAAAGACCCTATAATTCATTGCATGCATTTTACATTTAACATAGTGACTGACAAAGCTATGAAAGACCTTTCCCCAAGTCCTTTCTTAGATCTAGACTGATTCCCAAGCAACTCCAACAGGTGACCTCAGACTTTCTTTTCCCACTGCTGTGAGAGTTTTCAGAATCTCATTTTTCTTAAATCTCAGTTGTGGATATACAATGTGTTGTCAACAGTAATGGAGATTACACTTAAAGGTTACAATCTAAGAAATTTCTGATTGTAAATTTAATATAAATTGCAAAATGTCATCTTCTATGGTAAACCAAAGGTCGACTCTCCTTCCATAACTACTGGGCATTTTGATTCATAGATTATACCAGTAATGACAAACTGGGTCCCAGTTCCAAAAAAAAAAAAATTAGAATTGTTTGGTAAAATACTGTCCCAAGTTTGATGTCTGCCTATAGAAAGATTAATGTAGCCTTGAATCAAAATGAAATAGCCATGAAATAAAAGACGCCTGCTCCTTGGAAGAAAAGTTATGACCAACCTAAACAGCATATTAAAAAGAAGAGACATTACTTTGCCAGCAAAGGTCCATCTAGTCAAAGCTGTGGTTCTTCCAGTAGTCATGGATGGATGTAAGAGTTGGACTACAAAGAAAGCTGAGCACCTAAAATATGATGCTTTTGAACTGTGGTGCTGGAGCAGACTCTTGAGAGCCCCTTGGACTGCGAAGAGATCCAAACAGGCAATCCTAAAGGAAATCAATCCTGAATATTCATTGGAAGGACTGATGCTGAAGCTGAAACTCCAATACTTTGGCCACCTGATGTGAAGAACTGACTCATTGGAAAAGACCCTGATCCAGGGAAAGATTGAAGGAGGGAGGAGAAGGGGACAACAGAGAATGAGATGGTTGGATGGCATCACTGACTGGATGGACATGAGTTTGAGTAAGCTCCAGGAGTTGGTGATGGACAGGGAAGCCTGGTGTACTGCATTCCATGGGGTCGCAAAGAGTCAGACACGATTGAGCAACTTAACTGAACTGAACTTGAATCAAAAACTACTATTACAAGCAATGGGTTTGATTCCTTTCTTGGAAACTTGTGCCAGGTACCCAATTTTGTGGAAATTTACCCCAGACCACTCCAGCTGGCATTTCGGTTTCAACACCATGGCCACAACCCAATTTCTGCTATCATCCACTATATCCTCAAACACATTTTCTGTTTAAACATAACTATTTGCTGTTTCTAATTATATTCTAGGTTAAATTTGCTTCTCTTTGCTCATGCTGTTCCCTCTGAACATCTCTTTAGTCCTTTCCTCCTCTCTTGCATCCCTAATCTCCATCTCTCAGACTCCATCCATCTTTTCAAACCCTATTCAAATATCTGTCCTTGAGGACTTCCTCCCCGTGAACATAATCTCCTCACTTATCCCATGGGGATCTTTATACTGGAATAAATTTTTATCCTCTCAATTAGTAAGTCCCTTGACTATTGAGACCATGCTTCTAAGCATTCTAAATTTGCAGCTCTCAATATGGCACCTAGCACATAATAGGTACTAGAGAAATCTTTATTGGGTAGACTGAACCTCTGAAAGGGTAGGATCACATATTGGAGGTCTTTGAAACTTCAGCATCTAGCATTGTGTTAGCTCGAAACTTGTGCTCAGGAAACATTGGTTAAATGAATTGAATCATAGAAAACTGATGCAGATATACTACTTACCCTTTTCAAAAACACCAGAGTAAAAGACCTGAGGATCTGTTTTCTTTTAATTGTGTGGTCCCTTTAAAAAGAATCCTTGCCATCAGGGAAGGTTAGCAGTGTCACTCAGCACAGAACAGAGTGATCATATCAATATTAATAAGCTCAGTGAAGTGCCACTGGCTTCAGTGCAATTTTGACACTCTGCAACCTGACTAATAAAAAAAGCTAATTCTAAAAATAATTTACCTCCTGGAGACCTTAAAATGGATTTTACTAATGAAGAAGGAAAAAAAAACTAGCATAGATCTTTGCTTTTTGATAGGTGAATCAAATGTTATAATGGACCATAAGTCTAAAATGGCATATCCTAAGCTGCCAACATCTCTTTGTAGAGGAATTTTTGCATATTTTTCCTGCATGTTTACAAAATGAACTATTTTATCAGCTAATTAAGAAATAGAAGAGTGAGGGTGAGGGCAATGGGGAAAGCCAAAAGGAATTCAGCTTTGTTTTGATTTATTCCATTTTAGCTTCATTCAGTAGCAACTATCTTCCAATAAGCAGATTACTGTGTAGACAATGATGGAATGGCATATGTATAACAAAAATGTAAGACTCTTAACAGACAGGAAGATAGCTTTTTTTAATTCACAATCTCTTTATGATTAAAGTAAAATCATAATAACCTCCTGCTGCATGAATGGCTAGTGAGGGAAAGGAAGATTTTACTCCTCAAGGCTTGTTTGGCTAGCAACCAGGCCAGGTAGAATCATATGAAGCTATATGCTACCTTTACTTGCCGGATTGTTTGAAGATTGCTTCTGGGAATTTTTCTGGTCTGCTGTGTGTGTGTGTTTGAAAGAGAGACAGGCAGAGGCAGTATAATAGACAAGCAGAGACACAGAGAGATTGACAGAGAGAAAGAAAGAGAATACTTTTTGAGCTGCTTTCCTATTCACATCAATCAGTTAAGCAATTCCAGATCAGCTTCTAGATAAATAGGCATAACTGGAAATATTTAAGGATGATGGAACTTCCATTCATCCTGCATATTTTAATCATGTATCTTCCTTACGATATGGTATTGAACCAGATTCTTTAAAATATTTTCTTATTATTCTATTTCTGAATTGAAATTATTCCTTAGCTCTTGTGTGTTATGATTCTTTCATCTCATGAAGTTACTAAGCCCCACATCATGTTCTAAAAATATATCTTCTTTATGGAATTGTAGAATATTGTCTCTGGAGAGCACTTTGAATATAATAGCATTCCCCCCACCGCCATTCCTACCTTTTATGCTGAGGAGCCTAAAATCCAGAGGGGTAGAATTCTCAAGGCTTCAGAAAGTTGGTAAAACTCCATAAATAAGAATCTAAATCCCTGTCTAGTTCTTTGTTTTCTCTTTTGCTTTGATGTACTTTTTTTCTTTACCACTTTGGCTCTAAATCAAAGAAGGAAATCTAAATATTTAAGTAAAGATATAAATATGCCCTGTATTTCCAGAAGACTTCCAATAATTTTATTCATTCATTCTTTTCACATATTTAATAAAAAAATTATTGAGTACCTACTTGCTAGATACCAAGGATAGAAAAGACTGTACAACAGATTCTATTTTCCCTATTTAAAGTTTATTTAAAAATACATACTTGTATGTGCATATATGTAGTACACATTATCTGACTCATAGTAAGCAAGGGAAAGACTAAGGAACATTTTTTGCATGCTAAAAAGTTATTAGCGTCTCTGCTATCCATGTCTGACTCTTGAAGGTGTATGGTCTGTTCCATGGTTAGTTTCTTAAGTAAGGATAACCACCAACTCTGTCCACCAAGAAAGGACAGCCAATTAGAGTCCAGAAGGTTGATAATTCAGCATGTATGTGCTTCCTTCTCACTGGCACACCTTCCCATTATGTCCTCTGTGCCTTAATAATTAAGTAGATTTCCCCATCCACCTTGCAGCTTTGTGCTTATCTGACATCAACATAAACAGACTATTTTCAGCTCCTGGTTGAGGAGTTCACTAATGGAGGCACAAACACCTGTACAGAGCCATGAAAAGACTGCTTTCAAATCCATGATTCATTTCCTCTGCAAGGAAACATGTTAGACTCAGTGAATGCTCCTGCTATTAAATTAACTTCTGACCCTTTCTACATTCTTCCCAATGACTCTTGGAAAGTTTCAGATTTCTTCAATGAAATCAATAGTTTGAGAATGAAGTCACATCACCATGGGCCATCTTTGAAAACTCTCTTGAGGTCAGACACAGCCTGGGCCATCCAACCCCTCATGACTTTTCCATCTGAAACCCCAATGTTGAGCTGGCTTTGGCAGCATTCTGCCTGAGCCCTGTATTGAATATGCTTCTTTTCTGATCTGCTTTTAATTTACCTTGTTTTTCATGCTGCCTTCTGCTCTACTGGGGACAGATGGGTGTTTATTGTGCCACTAGATGTATCACTAATTGCTTGACTATGAGCTTCTTGAACTTGGTCAGTTGTTTCTTCTCCATAAAATGTCATTTGCTTTATCCATTGTGTGTATCAATGTCTCCAAAACTTTCACAACTGTGTGGACATGCTTAAAAACAACTAGATACTTGGGAAAATTGGTCTATAGTCAAGAAAATTAAAGGTGACTAGGTTCCTCACTGAAGTGGTTTCTGAGGGAGGGAAGCATATCCAGTACTAGGAAGAAGAGGGAAGATTTGGCCCAATTCTTCCACACCCTGGGATTTTGACTCATTTTGATGCTGATCTGCAAAGCATGCAGAAAATTATGGCCTCTTCTTGTTGTCCTCTTCTCACTGATGACATTTAACCACCTTTGATTCAAATTATTTCCCAGCCTCCTGGAAGCCTACTGAAAATGATATTTGTTTTGTAGCCCTTGTACTGTTCCTATGTATCCAGTGATCATTTCCATTAATAATGGGTGTAGGTCCATTTATGAATTTATCACATCAGATTGAGGAATGCATTCAGATAAAATCTCATGGCTTACACTTTTCCCTGATAAAATATTCATGACATGAAGGTTTCACCTTTATAAATCATGGTTACTCCATTGATTTGTTTTTTCTTTCACATTTTTCAAACAAGCCCATAAATTTTTTTAAATGTGCATCAGGGAAAACAATATGAATGAATAGATGGATGTACCTTTCAATTACATGCGTTTCTGATTTTACTACTGCCTTCAGATTATGTTAGAAGAATGGAATACCACATTGGAAAGGGATCTTTTTCCAAACCTAATGGATATGGAGGCTGATTTGTTAATTTAAAGAAAAAAAGGTCGTCTATCATGATGGCTTAATTATAACTGGAAGTATTAATATAAATTGAAAACTTTTGGTTACTTTGAGTCTGGAATGAAGAGTATAATTTATGAATGTGTATGCATCTTAATTACCATTGACCTTTGAACAACATGGTGGTTAGGGGTACCAACCCTCTGTGCAGTTGAAAATTTGAGTATAATTTATGGTTGAATCTCTGTATCTATAGTTCCTGTGAATTTACAGTTCATACATACACTCAGTTCCACATCTGCAATTCAGCCAACCTCAGATCATAATCATGTAGTACTGTAGTATTTACTATTGAATAAAAAAAACTGCGTGTAAGTAGACCCATGAGGTTCAAATCCATGTTGTTTAAGGATCCATTATATTGGCATGCATGTTTATTGGCTTTCTTCTTTTTAATCCTAGTGAGATATGGCATATGTGAATAAATAGGGAAGTTAAATGTTTCAGTTATTGCTGCATAACAAATCACTCTAAAACTTTGTGACAAAACCACAACAATTTATTAGTCATTTTGTTAGTTGATGTATTCAATTCAGTAGTTCTTTTGCTTTTGTTAAGTAAATGAGGGTTACTTCCTGGGATTTATTCACTTGTATGGTCCATGTGACCAGCTACTCACAGCATTGCGGTCTCTTGCATGGTGGTCTGGAGTTTTTACATGGCAACTGACTTCTAACAGAAGGAAGCAGGGACTGTCAATCTTCTTAAGGTCTGACCTCAGGAGTTCCAAATATCATTTTTACCACACTCTTTTGGTTACAAGTCAGAGTTCCCACCTAGATAAAGAGGAGGGATGGATAGAAAGGAATGCTTGTATGAGGAAGGATAGATTGCTGTTGGCTATCTTTTGACCCTGCTACAGAAAGTGAGCTATACTGTACACATGCACAGGGTACAGATAATGAGTGTAATGAAACTTTGCTCTATTTATAAAAGAAATAAGAGAGTCTATGTTGGTGATTGTGCATATTCTCTCTGAAGTGTCAAGTAAGGTTATATTGCATTAATGTGACTAGCTGAATGCCAGCACTTTGCTTTTGCATCCAGAATCAGAAGGAGTAGCATTTAGTTGTGTAGAAAATAAATTCAAAAGCATTTCAGTGTGCAATCAGCTTCCAAGTACATTAAAAAGGTAAAAAATAGGCCACTTTATGATCCAAGAGTTGAAAGAGCTGATAGCTGTTAAGTAAGAAAAGTTGGGCTTTAGTAACCCCAGTGTCTACTTTTGTATCATTACAGCCCTTAGAAGTGTGTCACCCTTACTCTCTACAGTTGCCAAACCTCTCATTTGTTCCTCTTCTCCATCCTCACCCTCATCAACCAATCGTGTTATAAACTTGTTTTCAGTAAGAAAGTGACTAACAAGATTGAATATATTACCTCTCCAGAATAATTTGCATTTAATATAAGACTAAGGCTTATTATATGTCTTCTTTTGGTTAGGGTATCAACTTGAAGAAGTAATCATGTACATTCAGGTTTCTGACCTCCAGAAGATGAGTCTAGTATATCTCTAGGTCATTTTGTTTCCTCCTCACATCAGTTGTCCTTGTTGAGTTCTCAGAGAATGCAAAGTAATGGCAATGACATAAGCAAAATATAATTGCAAAAGCAATCTGTTGGAAAAAGAAATGATGATGCTTTCCAAGGTAAAGCACTGTACCATGTAGAGAATTTGGGCACTATCCATTGTTTTAGAGGATCCATGCCATGGTTCCTCACCATTAGCTTTGATATTGGAAGAAAGTGATTTCCAATTTTTTTCTCTTGACCTCCAAACTAACTAAACTCTTTGCAGTACCAAATAATGCTGCCTGGAGGAGTTTTCAGGACCTGTAGTGCTTTGAAATGAATTACAAAGAAGGAGTTGCATATATTATTGCAAGCATTTCTTATTTTTGTTTATAAATGACATTCTTTGATATTTTGGATAAGAAAAAATAGGAAAAGTCAGTCATCATGAATAAATCAACAGAGAGATGATTGAATTGTGTGCTGTCATCTGTTTTTTCTAGCCTTGACAAGCACAGTGTGTGGCTGCCATTAAGAGAAAATGTGTCATGAAACCAGCTATTCTAAGCACCAGTGACTGGCAAAAGGAGGATGGAATGGCGATGTACTCACGGTAGGCTTACTGGTGCTTGGGGGCAAATGGGGAAGTCCAGGGCATGAATTGTGGTACTGGAAAAACTTGTGTGAATATGAAGAAGTATTGGAAGGACAATAGGCATAACATAAGAGGCAGCAGTGGTAAGTATACAGCTGTTATCTGCACAAATTTATGATTTTCTCTTTGTTGCAAGTAAATCCATATCAAACATTGTTCAAGGCAGTTCACATAGATTACTTCACTTAATCCTCATGACAATGCAATAAGGTCAGTATTATTATGCTATTTATGTTACAAATGAGGACTCTAAAAAAACATGAATAAGCAAAGTAATTTGCCCAAGTTATACAAATAACATATTGCTGAGGTAGGATTTGATTTGAAACCAACAAATCAAACTCTGGAACCCAATATCATATTTTAAGTATAATTTATATACAGTAAGAGGGTTTTGTTTGGTGTATTATTCTATGAGTTTTGGTACACGTACCCAACCTTGTAACTGCTACCTACTCAAGATGTAGAACAGTTTTATCATCTTCCCTAATCTCCGTATGCATGCCCTTTTCTAATCAGCCCCCTCCCCTTTCCCAGTCCCTGGGAATCACTGATCTGTCTCTTTTCTTTATAGTTTTCACTTTTCCAGAATGTCACATCAATGGAATAATAAAGCATGAAGGCTTTTGAGTCTGGCTTGTTTCGTGTAGTATAATGCACTGAGATTCATCCATGTTGTTGAAAAAATCAACAATTCATCCCTTTTTATTGAGAAGTACTGTTCTATTCCATGGGTATACCACACTGTGTTTATTCATTCATCCAGTGCTGGATATTTGGGTAGTTTCCAGTTTTTCAGATACCAGTATCTTAACCATGATGAAGCTCTGCCTTCACTCAATCAAAAATTTTTCCATATTATTATAGCTAATGTCATCAGTGATGCCTTTGTTTAAGGATTCTCTCTCACGTTCCCTGAGAGCTTTCACCTAGAGCTAGAAAGAAACACCGGATGACTTGTGGTTCAAGCACAGTTTCTCAGGGTCAGCTTCTCTCTGATGCAGAAATGCCATTAAATTTTCATTATTACTGTCATGTAGTACTTGTCACCTAGCGGTGCTTCAAATTGTATGGAATGAATAGAGAAGAAAATGAATACCAAATAAATTATCTAAATTAATTTTTCTAGCACAGGAGGTAGAGGAGATGGTAGTAAAATTAGGATTGACAATTCAGCCTTGTGTAGAAATACATAGAGTTTAATAAATGATACATAAAGTAATGAGAAACATTAGGATCCTATAAATCTATAGATTTATTTCCCTATATTGTAAAAACATCATTATTGGAATAGTGGGAAAAAATGTAATAATTGTTGATCTTATTTCATATCAAATGACTATCTTGACTGTATCTTTCCCCAGTTTTAATTTTTTTTTTTCATGTAACTAACTGGAATTTAGTTGAACTGACCAAATCAGTCACTGCTTTGACACTAATGATTTTCTAAAAAAATTGTTTTCTTATGATAACATAACTTTAGGATATATTTCTACTCAAGTTAAATTCAGGTTTCAAAAATCCTATTCCTTTTAGTAAGGCAATTTACCTACTAAATTCAATCTACTGTGATTAGAAATAACACTTTGGTTAAATTCAACCTTGTGATATAGTTTTCATTGCTCTCCCCCTTTATAATGGATACACATCAACAGAATCAGTGCATTGACAAAGCACAGGCCTTGGAGTCAGGAAAAATTGGTTCCAGTTCTGTGTTCTATTGTTTATGAGCAGTGTGACTCTTGGTTACTTATAAAATCTCTCTGAGCATTATTGTCTTATCTATTCGATGAAGGTAATAGCTTCTGTGTCTTCTGCCTGGGAATATTGTGAGGGTAAAGGGAGATTATTTAGGTAAACACCTCTATTCTAGATAATGAGCTAGTGTGTCACCAATGTTTGGGGCCACCGTAGTACTAGTACTAAGATTTACTTTGCAATCGACCTCTTCCTTGACTACAGGTCCATCCACACTCTATTATCTGAGGCATATGGATATTCTGGACTCTTTAAAATGAGTACAATTTTTTCAACTGTGGAGCTTAGTAAAGTCATGTGGCATTGATAAGCTTCTTTCTTCTAATCTGAAAAAAAGCCCTCATTTGAGAGCCTATAAAACTGCTGCCCAAGTGATGAGTAGACTCCCTGGAGTGGTAATAAGTTCTGTAGATATTAGTAGAGTTTATTTGTTATTTTTTTGGCTCACTTCCCAATCAGTTTTCTGCATGGCTCACACTCATGGCTGGGCATTACTTTCCCTCTCTCCTGATGCCCCACCCCTACTCCTGTCAGGTCAGGTATCCTCTGAAGTCACACCCCACATCCCTCACTCTCCAGCCCATATTACGCTGCTTTAATCTCTCTAAAGCCATGCATAATATGTAGATGATCATGTGTCTCTCTGTAATTAGGCCTTCATTTTTCATTAAAAAAAAAATACATTTTGAAGCAATCTTCTATATCTCTTAACTGATTAGCATAAAAGTCCTACAGTATAGTAAGAAAAAGGAAAATATGAAAATAGAGATCTTAAGATGATATATTACTAGAAGTATAAGACTCTGTATTAATAGAAATGATTCTTACTGAATATTCCCTCTATAACTTTGACCATTATATCTCTGACAACTCTGACAATAAACGAATTACAGATGAAAGTATGAGAACTTATGAAAAAAATAAAGTAAGGGGAACTGAGGTTGTGAGTGAACTGATGATGACTTTGAAAATATTTTACTTCAAGTAAAATAATACTAAATAAAGAATACTCCAGTGATATTTTATACATTTAAAATTAATACAAATTTGGACTATAATTTTCTACTGCTGTTTTTGTCCACTGGTAACTTTACAAGTTCTTGCCACAACAGTTTTTGTAAGATACCCATAAATTTGTTTTGCTTGGTTGCAAATACTATGAATAGAGTATATGTGGTAGAGATTAACTCATTCCACTCTGTTCTGATCTCCTTGTGTTACGCCTTATTACAAGACCCCCTTAGAGCCTGAGTCCTGCAGCTGTTTGGTTTCCACAAAGCAGATTCACCCATGAGAGAACTGGCATGCAGAAATGATATGGGGGACATTTGCTAGTGGGTATTGGGTTTTTCAGCAACAGAAGAAGCACTCTAAGTATCCAGTCCATAATTTTATGAGTATTGAGAGTTTGATGGAATATCTATTCTATTGACATGGCTTGTGTCTGTGATGTTGTGGCTCTGAAGCCAGTTGTTTTCTCAGTAGCTTGTTGGTGCTCAGATCATTGCAGGAGTGTGGTTGGAGCCCACATTTGAGACAATGGCTTCCTTGTTCCTGAACTTCCTGTTTATCCCTCATCTTTCTTATTGTGTCAATGGTAGCAGCTCTTTTCATAGATCAGTTCTGCAGTGTTGCTTTCAAATTAATTCTCAGAATCGTTGCCTAGAATCTTCCTCAAGCCCTTCTAGAGTTTTTAAGCAACCAATTCAGTGGATTAAATCATTTCTGTGTTCGAACTTGAACTAAAATGTATTAGTGTAATTTTTCTCCAGTTTCGATACTTTCTTTTTTAAGGTTTGAAATAATAGACTGTCTTCTCTGGGGTTCTATAACCCATCCCAAGGGTGCAGAGTAACTTATACCTGAGATGGAAAGAGATAAATGCAATCTTTCTGTAATGTTTACTTTTATTTCTCAAGTACTGTCCTCAAAGACAGTACTATTTATAATATTTGCTCTGTTCATCATAACTTAAAGCCAGAGAACATTGAAATTTCACAGAATCGGGGTGGTTGTCCATCTCCCCCTTCTCCATAATTTCAGTCCCCACAATATAAGCAGGCAGCTGTAATAATTCTAAAAGCAAAATCATTCTCAGTGCTTCCACATCTTCCAATTCTGCATTGTGGAAACCTCACCTAATTTTCATCCTTTCTTCTTTCTAATCATCCCCAAATCAGGTGGTTTAAGATTAGGGAATACTCTAAACTAAATTGTGATAAATCTGGAGAAGCCACTAGAGGTAAATATTTATATACTAGAATGTGGTATGAGTAGCACTACTGTATGGGGAGAATTATTATTATCTTTATAGTTGGATTTTTGATCAAAGTGATCAAAATATATTTGTTTTCATCTTCTGAAGAAAATATCCCAGAAGCACTTGTGAAAATAGTTTTGTAACAATTTTAATTTATCCCAGGCCTCTGTCTTAAGTCCTAAGAAAAAAGAAAATTAATACATTTTTTTCATTAAATTGTAATTTTACTTGGGAAAAGTTTAAAGAAATATTTGCCTCTCATCTCTTTTATAAATCTCCTTGGATGTCACTGATAAAATGATTACAGTTTGTGTCTATTCATTTACAACATGTTTTGGCTATTTTGCCTCATTTTTAAATAGTCCATTGTTAACAAAGAGAGGAAAAGAGAGACTAGGAGGACAAGAAGGAAGAGAAGGAAGAGGAGAGGGAAAATAACTTTTCATTTTCCCAAGAGAGTAAAATAATACTTACAAGCATAGAAGTCACAAGTTGTTGTCTAAAGACTACTAAAAACATTCCACCTCCAGTCAGTGCCTTTGAGAATATACTTGATGTCTTGTGTTTAGTAGTCTGGCATTTTAAGTGGTACATTGAAGCTTATAAAATATATTTAGCAGTTTGTTTTGGATTAACTTGGACTACTTTTTTAATATCTCTTGGATTTGGGAAAAAGGGGAGGGGATAGGCTGGAAAGAGAGTGGGAGGAAAAGGCAAATACGGGCAAAACAAAGTATTCTCTCAGAGGGACGTTGGCCTGGCTTCAGCTACTGGTTCCTATGTAGGGAGCCCATTTGAAGCATGTGCATAGGTTGGTTTTTCTAGTCAGTAAGTTGTCTTCCCTGTAATAGGGCTCCTCCTTGAGTCTCACTGGTTGGTACATCAAATGAAGTCAAGATTTGGCCTTGGATGACAGATAAAGGCAGTATCTTACCCATTCCATCTACATACATCCTTATCTCCTAGAAGTGCTGTGGGATTTTAAGGGGGGTGATATTTGCAAAGCATTTTAAACTCCCTAAAAGAAAGTTCAAATCTCACTAGTAATAAAAATGTTGTTGTTATAAATCCTGGACTCGACATAGGTATTAAAGTTTCAGCCTCAGCCAGACTGAGGATTTCAGTGTATTTTAGATCCACCATGTAAAATACTAACCTTTTTATGAAGGGAGAATGCTGATTGTGTGTGTGTGTGTATTTTTCAGACATAAGCTTAAACCCAGGGAAAAGATAGGGAGTGAGGGTTGGGGGAGGAACAACTGAATCAAGACAAACAGAAAATATAACTGAAAATAGAATACCGTTCAAAATTGAAACAAAAAAAGGTTTTAAGAATTAACCAAGAGTACACAAGCTCTCTGTTGACTGTGGGGAGGGAGGGGGTGCATACTTGCATCTCTGTTAAAGAACATAGAAGAATTGATTAAAAGGAGATGCTGCATACTCCTGAATAGGACAACTTGATATTAATAATATATACTAGGTATGCTAATGAGTCTGTAAGTTGCATGTAATTCCAAAAAAAAAAAAAAGTCAGCTTGATAGTTTTTGAGCAATCTAATAAAGATTTATTTAAATGTGAATGGAAGGAGAAAAAGTCATCTTTGAAAATGTAAAGTGGAAACTTGTCCCATCAAAACATATAGCAAAGTCTTCATAGTAAAAATTGTTCATACACTGGTGCAAGAACAGGCAAATAGGTTTATGGAACAGAATAGAGAGCTTAGTGATAAAATCACATATATAGAAAATTGTAATACATGATTAAATGGTACCACAAACTAATAGGAAAAGAAAGACTGTCCAGAAAACTGACCATCTCTCTCTTGATAGATGACAGATAGAAAGATAAATAAAATAGATATTCTCAAGCTAATATAGGACTCTATGATTAAGGATTTAGGATTGTGACTTAAATGCAAAAGAAAATTTAAAGATCATAGAAGATAACAGGATAATTTTGAAAACAAAATGATTAATTAATCATTCATTACTTAAAATTTTACCACACTAAAGTTAGAGATACCGGTTCAATAAAGGACATTAGGAACAAAATTAATATGTAAGTAACAGATTTGAAGTTATTTATAAATTTTAAAGTTTATAAGAAATCTTTATAAGAAGTTACTTTACAAGATTTCTTTATAAGGAATTCCTTTATAAGAAATTTTTTCTTTAAATCCTGAAAAATCATCAAGAAAAAGACAAGAACCAAATACAAAAATGTGCAAAAGACATAAACAGGCCATTCACAAAAGAAAAAACTTAGAAGGCTACTGAGCAGACAAAGAGGTAATCTAATTCATCAGTAATTAGATTCACTGAGTTTACCATTTTGGACAATATCAAGCACTAATGGAACTGTGCAGCTTCGCTGGTGGCTCAGACAGTAAAGAATCTGCCCACAATGTAGGAGACTTAGGTTCGATCCCTGGGTCAGAAAAGGGAATGGAAACCCACTTCAGAATTCTTGCCTGGAGGATTCCATGGACAGAGGAGCCTGGCAGGATATAGTCCATGGGGTCATAAGGAGTCAGACACAACTAAGCAACTAACACTTTCTAGTGGAACTGTGGGAGTATGGGAACCATCATGTACTGCCACTGAGATGCAGCCAGGTTAAGTTCTTCTGTAAACCATTCTAGCCAAAATAAATCAAATATCAGGTAGTATTTCTTACAAATATACCTCCTGGATATATATCAGAAGGAAAAGTGGACACTATGTAAAAGGACATTTAAGTGTAGCATTTTTTTATATAGTAGGGAGTTGGAGGCAATCAAGTTGCTTATAGCTTGGGGACTGAATAAGTAAAACATATTGGATTCACCCAGTGAAATACCATGGAGTACTTAGAAGCAACCAACTAGATGAACCCATAGCAATACACATGGATCTTAAAAAGCCATGCTGAGTTAACCAAGGATGTAACAATGAGATTTAGAGGATAATTCCATTTGTATCCATTAAAAATACATAAAATTCATATTGTGTGTATACATATATATATATGTGTATATATATATATATACACATATATATATTTTAAAGAATACATATCAAACATGTCTGAATAGTTGCCTGTTGGTTGGCAATGTGGGAAATAGGAACAAGGATTGAAGTTAGCAGGGAAGAAGGGAAGGAAGGAAGAAAAAGAGGAAGGGAAGGGAAACAAACCAGTCCTGGCATAATGATATTTCAGGATTGCTTCAGCTCTGTAGGAAAGACTAAAGCAAACAAACAGAAACACACACACACACACAAAGAAACAATACTCTCAAGAAATGTAAATATCTTGGGCGTTGGTCTTTACTCCTTCCCCTGGGCACTGCCACCGTTTCCCCCTAAGGTTGTCCCACACTCCAGAAGCTCCATTGATTCAACCAAACTCCACAGAGCATGACAAGGAGGAAGGGAATTTTCTCTTCCCAAATGCTCTTTCTTAACCCTGCCTCAGCAAAGAGCATTCCCCTCCAGGCCAATTTGTATCCACCCTCTTTATTCAAACTGGATATTTTCATTTATTTAACTGTGTTTTTTTTTCCCTTGGCCAAGTGGTTATAGAGTCAGCCCAGGATAATCCCGGTGGGAGTGTGATTCTAAGGGAGGAAGGCATTTTGATGCCTCATATTCTGCCATAATAAACACTGCATACCACCCTCTCTTACGTTGGTTATGATGAAAAACAGTATACACTCATAGAAACAAAAGGCGATTTTACCACTTGGAGGGTCATCCAAAATGTTGTTTAGAAAGTAAACCTCAGGAGCACATTCTCAGACTTAAGTTTATTTACAGCTCCACAGCTATCAATAACAAAGACAATTAAATTAGCTAGGTCAAAAGCCCATTTGAACTGAAGAACTCTATTATAAAATCAAAGTTTGTGGTAAAGTGGCCCTCACCAGCCCTTCTCACATGAAATTGATGGAGAGGCTGTTTGGGTTCGTTAAAATTCAGAAAGGATTAATAGCTTTCACGTTGGAGAATATTACTCAGAAAGAGTGCACAGAGTTTAAAATACTTCACCCATGTAAATGAGCGCTGGTTTCATTGTTTTATTTTAGATACTGTGGTTTTTTTTAAAGAATCAATAGATGAGGTGGAGGGATAACTGTCCTCAAAGAAGCATATTCTGACTTTGCTAAGGTGGTATGTAATTTGCTCCGTCAAAGCTAAAACAGTCAATAAGTCAAGATGTGGCTTTAGCTGTGTCTCAGAATAAACACTGGATTTCTTCATTAACTGATCAAATACAGAGTTCAAAGGGAACTGCAATGTTCTTTTGTGTGGGGAAAAATAATGGATTATAACAAATATCTCAGGGTTTTGGAGGCCACACTAAGCCCAGACGTTAGCAAGACATTTTCTTTGTCAACCTCCGATCACCCTGGCATAGCCACAAAAGAGTCTGCATTTCATTAGGCTTCTTTTCTGATTTAAGAAAAGAAAATGTGTCTTTATAGTCCAGTAGCCATCAGCGCAGGTTGACAGAACATCACTCCGGGGTTCTGCTTCTCTGAGGTTCATGGTTTGGGTCCCTTCATGTAGATTCCTCCCTTTTTTCCTCCCTTCCTCACTCCCTCCCTCCTTTTTTTCTTCCCTATTTTTTCTTCCTTCCTTCCTCTCTCCATCCCTCCCTTATATTTCTCCTACAAACCCACTCCCTTCTCTTTCTCCTTCCCTTCCTTTTTCTTTTGTCTCAATTAATACAGCTGACTTTTTGTGGACATTTTCTTGTAATAATAGTTTGACTTCCCAATGAATTAATTAAACATTTACTACATAAACCCACCTTTGGAGGAGTAAATGGCAACCAACTTCAGTATTCTTGCCTGGAAAATCTCATGGACAGAGAAGCCTGGTGGACTACAGTCCATAGGGTCACAAAGAGTCAGACACAACTGAGCAACTGAGCGATGGAGCACATATGCACACATATCCAACCAAGATCACTCTCCACTTGCCTCTTAGAATCTCTACCCAGCTGCGTATTCACCAGTTCCCATACTGGTTCTAATATTATCAGTCTCCTCAAACATACCCCTTTTATATTCCCTATTCAGTTTCTATCCACTCACCATCCCAATCTCGAACCATAGAAAATCACCTAGACCGCTCCCATTTTTTCACAATATTTCTCCAGTAGCCTATCTCCATGCCAGAATTGGGTATACTGGATCCATATCCCACCGCCAGCACATTCCATAAAATAGTCATCATTATGATACCTAGTCCATAATGTTCTAGGGATAAAATAAGGCACACCTTGTACAGCTCATCACACAGTGACTGGCACATAGTAATGACTATAAATGTGAGCTACGTTTATTTTCCTCCCAATTGTCTTTTAAATCTTTTTTTTAATCCATTTTCCCATTATTGCCTTCAGACTTTTATCATCCCTTACAAAAAAGTAGCTCCCTGCCTGGTCTCTGCTGATCAGAAAAATTCCCATATTGTCCATTCATCGCCTTGCTGCCGATGTTAACTTTTGTAAAGCCTAATACAATATGACCATGTAACTATCTCTAAACTGAAGTAAACATTTTTCATAAAGGCCCATAAGGCACTTTGCACTGGTCCCAGCTATTATCTTCTCTCACTTCTTCCGCAACTAACTCCAGACAAAGAAAACATTGGATAGTCTCAACAACTGCCCATGTTCCTTTGCATTTCCCTGTCACTGCACTTTCTTTTCCCTTTTCCCAGAATGTTTTTCCCCTCTTTCCTCACATAACATCCTACATAATCCAACTGCTTCCATCATCACCTACTTTATGAAGTCTTCTCCAGACTACCTAGAGAAACTGGTACATCCTTCTCCATGTTCCTAAAGCCCTTTGCACATACCACTATAGCACTAAGTTTATCACAATTTCAAGGTGGTTGTAAAGACAGGTTTGAAAAAGAAAGGAAAGAAGGCATTTGTTCTTCGATTTAATAATTCCCTTTTCTTGAAATCCTGTCTCACTGTGTCATGTTCTGCCTCTGAAAGTCTTCTTAATCTCTTTCATTCAATAGTTGTAACATTTCCTCCATGATTCTATCAGGATTTCCAGTGAAGATATTAGGGAGCGATGCTCCTCCATCATTTGTCACATGCACTCCATTCTGCATTTTAACACCACTCTTATTAGACCTTAGTAAATTGTAGCCTTTATTTATTATATTCAAAATAGAACTGTTCACAAATGGTCAAAGGAATTTGGAAAAGTAAATATTCAGAGTTAAAAAGGAATACATAAATAGAAATCTTTGTGTTATTCACAGAGATTGAAATAGTTAACTCTTACTCGTTAATAAGAATAGTGTCTATTGTATGTTACTTTAACTTTTCCAAAGTATTTCTATACACATTCAATCTTCTCAACAACTCTCAGTGGTATATAGGGAAAATATTATTATCTCTACTGATGAAGAAATTGAGGCTCAGAGAGGTTAAATGATTTTTCAAGGTTACAGAGCTAGTGAATAGCAAATCCAAGAAACCACATCATATGATTTATAATGTACTATTCTTTCCAGATTTTTTTTTCATACCACCATTTATATATTTCTTCTGCTGGATGTCATCCCATTATTAGGGCTTTCATAAGAATTGCATATATTAGTAAAGCTTTTGTTAAAAATTTTAGAGAGCCTTTTAAAAAATGTTTATATATTTTTACATTGGGTTTTATTTCATGATAATAAAAGCACATGCTCATTATAAAACATTTGGAGAATGGAAATTCTTGCAGAGAGAAAAATTAAGTATAATTTTCCCATGTAGTGACAAACATGATTAATATTTTGGTTAATTTCCTTCCAGTCTTTTATTTATGCTTGATTCATCTTTTTCACATTGTTATGTCATATTTGTGCTCAGTATTTTATTCTCTTCATGAATCTTATCAGGAACATTCATACTTTGAGAAACATGGACTTACAAACATTACTAATGTGTAAAAATATTCTACTTGATGACTCTATTAGAATTTAAAGTCTCTTATTTTGGGTAATTTCTATGAGTTTTTGTTTTTCTTTGATCACTGAACTTTATTCTTCCCTTAACTCTTGGTACCACATCCCCAAAGAAGATCAAATTGTGTTTTTGATTAATTATGTTTTTCTTAGTTTAAAACCTATATGTCAAGCTAACAAATTCAAACTTGTAGTTAGTGGATATGGTCGGTGCTCTGTGGTGTTCAGAGCATTTGAATAGGGATATCACCCCATCCCAGACATGGTTAAGTCAAAATAGTATCAAACCTTTTGTTGATCATTTTCTCAGACCGTAGGACACATCAACAAACCGTGTTCTAGCCATTGGGATTCCTGAAGTACCTGGAAAACATAGCTCAGCTTAGATTTCCCAGACCCATTTTCCAAAATGGCACATATCCTATGAGTCCATAGACATGTGATTATTTAAGTGTCTAGTCTCCCTCTGTTGGCCCTCCACAGATGTGGATATGGTTCAAGTGTTTCTAACATCATAATGAGAGAGAATGAATAACCAAAAAAATCAGCCTAGAAGGGACCTTAGAGGATATCTAGTTCAAGGAATTAGAAGTACATGGTAGTGGGACTACCTGGGTTTGAATCTTAGATTTTTCAATCATTAACTGCTTGACCCGAGACAACCTTTAATATCCCTGTGTCTCAGTAGTCCAACCTATAAAATGATGATATTAATAGCACCTACTTTATAGTACTATCCTGAGACTTCAATGTGGTAATCTATGCAAGGCATTTAGAACAGTGTGTGACTGATACTAACGTTCTGAAAAAAATACTATCATTTTTGTCACTTCATGTTATGGAAGCAGAGATAGATAACCAGGATCAATAACCCAGGTTCAACTATTTTTACATTAAACCAAACTTTTAAAAAAATGTATTGGCCATTCATTTTATAGACATCCTCAGTTTGGATTGGGAAGAAAATGACTATACTATAGTTTGGCAACTTTTGCTTCCTATTTTTTAAACTTGGTATCTGAGCTCTTCCCAGAATTTTAGACCCTTGTATATTACAAAGGAAATTGAATCAATAAATTTCTGATTCACTTACCCTTAACTCATCAAAACATCATTAGAGTTATTTGATGTCTGGGGAAGCCTTACATGTCTCCATGTGCAAAGGTATGCACATCTTCTTCTTCTAAACTGATAAATCTTTTTCAGCCAGCCATAAATAGCAATTAAATGCCAAAAGAAGCAGCTCTAAAATCAAAATGGTTGAAAAACAAGTGAGCTTGTTCCATGCAGTTCACATTCTCTCAGTCTAACTTCGTCACCCCTGATGAGCACTTCCATTTCAGACTGCATGAACTTTCTTCCAACTAAAATCTATTGAGTGTCTACTATGTTCCAGGCATTATTCTATCAAAAAGGGAAACATTGAGGCTGTTTTTCAGTTCTAAGATGTTTCTGTGAACATCCTCTGAGTCGACATTGAGATTCTGCTAATTAAGAAAATGAGGACTTTCAAAGGGAGTTTGAGATAAAGCTGTTCTTCAGTGACTCAGCTTTGATTCTGTGGACGTTGGCCCTGATTCTTGCAGCTAATTTCTCCATGGCTTGGGCCTTGTCAATCACACACAAATTTTGATTCCATCATTTAGTCTTCTACTAGGGCCTCCATCCACTTTGACTTGCTTTACACCACTGGTTCTGGTATCAGTTCAAAATTGCTGATTCTTGTTGATGTAAGACAGAAAACCACAAAATTCTGTAAAGCAATTATCCTTCAATTAAAATTTTTTTAAAAAAAGAAAAAAAAAACTGGTACTGCTCTGGGCTCTGACCTATCAATTCTCTAATTCTATCATAGACCACTGCTGGCAGAATGAATATTCCTAGATTCAGTACTCTTACATCTAGAATAGAGACTAGAAAGAAATAACACCAAGCATAGTAAGCAGAAGTGCACCAGAAGTAACAAGAGAGAAAGGAAATAAAAGGACTGTCTAGTTTCCCAAAGGAGAATGAGCACAGGAAACCCTCAGAAATTCTTAGAACTTGATATTAGTGCTTTTCTCAAGTCTGAAGTAGCCACCAGTCTAATAGAGTCAAAACAAGGGGTTTATGATTTTTCTTAAGGTTTTAACTAGACTAATTTACCCCCAGAGTGATGTGGCCTGAGAAATAACAGTGTTCTTCATAGCTGTGCACCTGGGAATCTTTCATATTCATTAGAAGCCTTATTTAGCTTTTCTAAGCCTCAGTTTCTTCAACTTTGAAATTAGGATAAAACTCTTGGGATTTTTTAAATAATTAAATGATTCTTTGCATATAATTCATTTAGAATTTATTAAATATTCAATTAATGTTAGCTACTAATGTTACACTTTATTTGCCTTAGAGTAATAGAATAATAGAGTAATAGAATGCCTAAATTAATCTAAAACAACAAGGGAGACTGTAGCAGAGGAAAATTTATCTATTTTTGTATGTAAACAGACTTCAATTCCTTGAATTTTGACTTATTAAGCCATGGAGATAGGTAGGCACAGCCATATTTAACTTCTAAGTAGGGAGAAAACATAAACAAACATATAAATAAATAAATGAAATAAATGAAAATTCTAGGCCAAACCAGGGAGTCTGATTAACAGCAGCATTCAGGCTGAGGTCAGCCTTTCAACCTGGATGGCGCTAAGAAATGCCTCTGTGCTAGCAGTGAATTAAAACATCAAGAAAGAGGCAGAACTCCAACAGGCAGTACCTGTTAGAACTGTACTGAAAACCTGACATAAATAAATAACAGCAATTTCTTTTAAAGATTTTGAAATAACCAGCACAATGTGCCAAGAAAGATAGAAGTTCACTCTGTGCTCTCTCTGAATGCAAATATAAGCTCACTGTGGCAAGGAGGTAGCCTGGAAAATCAGGCTCAAGGTTTAGCTTCTAGGAACAAGGAGTCAAAGCAACATCATAAGATCGCACAGAGTCAGACATGACTATAGTGACTTGGCATATATAATAAATATTTTAAAATAGTACAGGCAAATAAAGTTCCTTACTTATCAAAGTAATAAATATTAAATATAGAAAGTGCAGAAATAAAGTTGGAGAGAATGTTTAGAAGCAAAACCTTCTTTGGTCAGCATTCAGTGTCCAATGGCAGAAAATGTTCTAGATGCTTTAAACAAATTGGAATACAATATAAAGAATGAAGTACTCATAGAAACCTTATATAGCCTGGAAAATCAGGCTCAAGGTTTAGCTTCTAGGAACAACTTTCAAAGCAATATCATGGGACTTTCTGATGGAAGAGCAAGTACCTTTGTCACCATTAAGAATCTAGAGAATGATCCAGAAACTAGACAGTTTGAAATCCCCCATCAGACATCTTGTCTCAGGAACTACTCTACCTCTGTTACAATAAATCTGCCACAAACGCCTGACTCCTGCCCTGTATCTCAGCCCCACGTGAGCTCCTAGGCCATCTGCTTCTTCATAAAACCCCTAATCTCATGACTGTGCTACTACAAAAGGAGCAGAAGCAACAGAAGTACAGGAGTCATTTTCCAACTCTGAAATCTCATTTTCCAACTCTGATTGGTGGATCCTAACCTACAACCAGAACTCCAACTGCAAGAGAATCTGGAAAAAATGCTCTAGACTTGCCATACTGAAAGGCACATTAAAAAGATAAGTTAGTTTCGACCTCTGGAGTTTCCTGAGTAAAATCTGATATTGACCCCTGAACACAGAGGGTGAGAAGAGACTGAAGAAGAAGGCAAGTTATTCCAGATTGGCAGGTGGAAATTTTAATAAGACAGTTCTTGTGTGATTTGAACATAGAGTGGATATTGGGGATTGTGGGAAGGTCACAATAAGGAGATTGGATCTGATTATGGAAGCAACTTTCAGACCTACTAAGGACTTTGGGTTTTATCTTTTTTTTTTAAAGGCATTTTATTTATTTATTTATGACTGCACTAGGTCTTCCTTGCTTTGCTTGGGCTTTCTCTAGTTGTAGCGAGTGTGGGCTTCTCTTCATTGCAGAGCACATGTTCTAGGCGTGTGGACTCCGTAGCTGTGGCACACGGGCTTAGTTGCTCCACAGCATGTGGAATCTTCCTGGACCAGGGATCGAATCCATGTCCCCTGCATCAGCAGGCAGATTCTTATCCACTGTACCACCAGGGAAGTCCCTGGGTTTTATCTTAGTAAGCTCATAATTACCATTTTATCTAGTAGGTCCTTCCTTTCGACACTTAGACGCAACCTGCATAAGTTTTGCCACCACTAAATTCTATTATTTACTTGGTATTTTTTTCCCTAGAGTGATTTTAAATAGATTCAGTGCTTTTACTTAGCTCTATTCTCAGTGCTGTCTGTGAAATCATAGATTTGATGTACTAGCTATATATTTTTTTCCTAATACTAATTGCAATAATTGTAAAACTTTTTATTTTTTTTTTAATTTATTTATTTTAATTGGAGACTAATTACTTTACAATATTGTAATGGTTTTTGCCATACATTGATATGAATCAGCCATGGGTGTACATGTGTTCCCCTTCCTGAACCCCCCCCAACTTCCCTCCCCATCCCATCCCTCAGGGTCATCCCAGTGCACCAGCCCTGAGCACCCTGTCTCATGCATCAAACCTGGACAGGCGATCTGTTTCACATATGATAATATACATGTTTCAATGCTATTCTCTCAGTTCATCCAACCCTCACCTTCTCCCACAGAGTCCAAAAGACTGTTCTATACATCTGTGTCTCTTTTGCTGTCTCACTTATAGGGTTATCGTTACCATCTTTCTAAATTCCATATATATACATTTGTATACTGTATTGGTGTTTTTCTTTCTGACTTACTTCACTCTGTATAATAGGCTCCAGTTTCATCCACTTTATTAAAACTGATTCAAATGTATTCTTTTTAATGGCTGAGTAATATTCCATTGTGTGTATGTACCACAGCTTCCTTATCCATTCGTCTGCTGATGGACATCTAGGTTGCTTCCATGTCCTGGCTAATATAAACAGTGCTGCAGTGAACATTGGGGTACACGTGTCTCCTTCAATTCTGGTTTCCTTGGTGTGTATGCCCAGCAGTGGAATTGCTGGGTCATATGGCAGTTGTATTCCCAGTTTTTTAAGGAATCTCCACACTGTTCTCCATAGTGGCTGTACTAGTTTGCATTCCCACCAACAGTGTAAGAGGGTTCCCTTTTCTCCACACCCTCTCCAGCATTTATTGTTTGTAGATTTTTGGGTAGCAGCTATTCTGACCAGCGTGAGATGGTACCTCATTGTGGTTTTGATTCACATTTCTCTGATAATGAGTGATGTTGGGCATCTTTTCATGTGTTTGTTAGCCATCTGTATGTCTTCTTTGGAGAAATGTCTGTTTAGTTCTTTGGCCCACTTTTTGATTGGGTCGTTTATTTTTCTGGAATTGAGCTGCAGGAGTTGCTTGTATATTTTTGAGATTAATTCTTTGTCAATTGCTTCGTTTGCTATTATTTTCTCCCATTCTGAAGGCTGTCTTTTCACTTTGCTTATAGTTTGCTTCGTTGTGCAAAAGCTTTTAAGTTTTAAAATAATAGAAACAAGAAAGTACACATCACATAAAACATCTTCGGCACCACTAAAAGTTAAGAGTACCATTATCTGGAAAATACAGCTATAGGCAATGGGAAACACTGCGATCTTTATAAACATGAACATAGAAAAATCAGATATGTATTTTAAAACGATACTGACAATGAATGGGATGGATCAGAGGCAAGTTTAAAGTCATGAGTCCACGTAAAAGAGGGATATTATTTGATCAGTGTAATGTCTATAGGAATGAAAAGGAAAAATCAGTTAAAGAGATTTCAGAACTGGAATGCAAGGGATTTTGTAACTGACAGATTTAGGAATTCAGAATGGCAGAAGAGTTTACACTGACTGGAGAGTGGTAGGTTAGGTAACAGTTAACTGTTGAATGGTGATCCACTAAACAGATCTAGTGAACAACAAAAGACTTGATTTTAGAATATGTATCTGAGAAGGCCAATTGTACATTCTGAGTTTTCAGGTGTTTTGGGGGTACAACTAGAAATAAATGCCTTGATTGCTATCAGTGTGTGTCTAGAGTTCAAGAAAAATCTCTTAAGAGTTTAAGTTTGTGAAGTCACTGGCCTATATGCATTTAGTTAGTTGGAGTCAGGAAAGTAGACCTAAACTTTCAAGGAAAGGTGAGAATTGTGGAGTTTAAATGTAGCATAGAAGAAGAACCAGCAAGAAAGATTGAAGAACACCTTAGAGAGTGGTCAAGGAAGCCATTGAAGAAGAAAGTTTCAATAAGAAGAAACCACTGACAAAGTCAAATGTCCAAAAAATGAGACTGCAAGTAGACCATTGGATTTGGTCATTTGGATATTGCTGTTCTGCAGTTGAGTCATTTGCATACAGTTGTCAGAGCAGAAGTCATATTTTACTGAGCTGAAAAAGCAGTTGGGTCAGTTACTTGGAGATGGGAGCTTTCTAGCAGGAATTCTCAACTAGAGATAATTTTCTCTTCATCAGACCTTTGGCAATGTCTGGAGACATTTTTGATTGTCACAACTAGGGAAGTGCTACTGTCATCTAGCTGGTAGGTGGAAGTTAAGGATACTAAACATCCTACAGTGTGCAGGACAGATCACACAGCAAAAATTATCTGGCCCAAAATGTAGGAGTTCCAAGATTGAGACATTCTGTTTTAGATAAAGACTTCAAAGTCTGGTTGTGAAGAGACGAGAAAAGGATGGTGGCTTGTTTTAGTGGAAAAATCAAATGTTTTCTTAGAAGATTTCAACTTAAGAGAAAAGGGAAGAAGAAAATGAGGGAGAGAAAGTGAAGAATAGTTGGTCAAGTAATGTTTCATGGAGTTAAGAGAGAATATATTGCAATGTACAACTGAAGTGTAGAATTTGATCAGCAGAAAGGATTGCCACCACTCCCTTTGCCCTTCTAAGACAGGAAGGAAGGCAAATGACAGGCAGAAATATAGACACAGGTAAGGGGCATATGAGGGAGTATTACAGCAGTTTATGGCTAGGAAGTAGAAAGCTAAATTATCACGAGGAATGGAGAAGAGCACAGAAAAAAATAAACTGAACAGAACTGAAGGAGGATAGTAAAATCTGGAGAAATAAAAGACAAGGACTGCATAAGAGCAAAAGAGAGATATGTGAGTAATTCTTAAGCAGCATTAATGAACAAGTTGAGTTTTGAAATTGCAAATTTGTAAGGGAACCAACTTACAAGGTAATGTGATTTTTCTCAAACAACATTCAGCAACCCAAGAACAGTGTCAGGAAAAACAGATGTTTGGGGGTTTTCAGTATCTGAGACTTCCCAGAAAGATGCATTCACTAAAGGAAAATTCTGATTAGCTTAAGTATGTTTTGTTGCCTAAACATATATAAGCACAAACCATTTTTTGTGCTTAAGTATGTGTTTGTGCTTAAATGTTTTTGGAATGATTGTTTATGCCACAGATCATGTCTTAAATGTAATTGTGCTGCGTAGTATTGCTCAGTTATGTCCGACTCTTTGTGACCCCATGGACTGCAGCCCGCCAGGCTCCTCTGTCCATGGGGATTCTCCAGGCAAGAATACTGGAGTGGGTTGCCATGCCCTCCTCCAGGGGATATTCCCAACACAGTGTTCAAACCCAGGTCTCCTGAATTGCAGGCAGATTCTTTATAGTCTGAGTCACCAGGGAAGCCCTAAATGTAATTATACACTGTCAAATATTTAGGTTCTTAAATAATTGTCAATTAAGTTAAAATAATCCACTGAGGTCAGGAGTAATATCTTCTGCTAATTATACTTCAATAGTTTTAATCCCTTTTTCTTTTTCTGTCTGTATCGATGCTACATAAATCAGAGATAATTGCATGATGAAGCTGATAATCTAAATTTAGAGTTAAAATATCCCTTTACTGAATACTCTTCTTTGGTTTTGCATTTACTAAATTACATTTACAGTTTTGCACAATCAGAGCCTCAGATTCTTTCCCTACTTCTTCTTTCTCAATGTGCCTTAATTCTGTATGGCTAATTTGCTCATTTTATTCCCAGTGCTTCATTTGTTCTTTGTCCACAGTCTGTAGGCTTTTGGGGCTTGAATTTTGCATTGCATGACCTATTAATGATATAGCTCATTTTGTGGTTAGTGTTACATCCTTAAGACATTTGCAAAAACAGCCAACAAACCCTCAGTTGTAATTAGGTCAAATATTTCTAGAAAATTTCTTTTGTTGACTGATTCTATGGATTCATCATGGCCTTTTATTATTTTTTTTTTTTTTTCCGGGCACACAGATAATTACTTCTATTACCATCCTCAAATAACAATGTTTTTCTTCTCTGGTCTTTGTCTTGAGCTGCCCATTAGCTCACTGACACCAGAGTTTCTAAAATGTTATCTTTGTTCATAATTTATTTATCCCAGAAATTTCAGCTGAGTTGCAGGCATCTGGTTTTCAGCTCAGGTCAGCTGTTTTCTAATCCAGATCTCTTATCTTTTCAGTTAAGCACACTGAAAGTTTAGATGAATTCTAGATTGTGTGGAGAGGAGCCAGTTTGGTGGTAGAAGTCCATAAACTGATTGGGAGACCATATCCTTTTTAAGTGCTGATTTAATTCCTAATGATCTGCTCCTCTTCAGTTTTCTTAAACTACGATTAGATACTAGCTAGTTTTATTTGAATGTTTATTCACTGCATTACTATAGACCAGATCTCAGCAAACATACCCTTTGAGTTTTCTTAAATCAGGGAAAAGCTCTTTCTATAAACTCAACTATAAAACAGCTATAGAACATTTCTAATTCTAAAGTGGAATCAAATAAATCTCTTGGTCCACCTCTCCAGTGTAATCAATTGTATTTGTCCACCCTGCAGATAGACTTCCTGTGATCAGGCTTACAAAATTATTCAACAATGGCTGTATATACAAAGTAAAATTCTTATTTTTCAATGGAATTATCTAGAATTCTACTTATTCTTTAAAGATACAGAAACTTTGAAGTATAATTCTTCTTAAAATGTCTCTTGGGATTTACCAGTTACACTGTACATTTGATTTTTTTTCCCACTCAACATATCCTCACTCATAGCCAGGGTAACAGTATCAGTGAATTCACATGGATATCTACCTTGCCCTATTCAGGCCACACTATTTTCAGGCAACTTAACTCCAGAATTTTGTCCTAATAGATGTAAGCATATCCTCACGTCCCTACAACTGGCTATAAGGTGTGACTGGAATGAAAACTTAACCCAGTCAGGCCAATTAGATGCAAAGAGATATTTTCTTGAATCTTCAGGGAAAGATGTTTCTACTTTGTTCCATAGGATAATAAAAGGGAGACTTTCTTTCTGTTGTGCTAAATAAGTAAGTATAGTGGTTTGTATGGAGCAGATAATCTAGAGACAAATCACATGAATTTAAATCATAGCTACTCCACTTGTATGACCTTGGGGAAGTTATTTAATCTTTCTGTTCCTTAGTATTCTCATGTGTAAAATGGTAATATCAATCTTTCCAGTCTATAGAGTTGTTTTTGAGAGTTATGTGAGCTAACCCTGAAGCATTGAAAACAGTGTCTGGCATTGGTTACATGAGCTACCACTGAAACACTGAAAACAGTGCCTGGCACATAGTGAACATGATTAGAGAAAATTTAGTTCTAGGAAGCTTGCAACCATCTTAGTGCAGCCATGCTTAGGAATAGACATAGAGAAGAGAGAGAAAGTTGGGACTTCAGTGATAGAATTAACCTTTTTGAAACTGAACCCTGGTCTTTTAAGTTATATGAGTTGTAAATTATGGCTTTTTGATTAAGTCTGCTAGAGTTATCTTTCTGTTACTCAAAACTGAAATATCCCTAATAAAAGAGTGAAGTGTCACCAGCTTTAATTTTACAAACACCATTAAGCATCTGTTGCCTATCTATATAAAGATAAATAAGGCACAGACACTATCTCACGTTCAACACACACTTATTGAGTTTCTATTGTATTTAAGGCAGTGTAGTCATTGAGGGTATCTTTCAGAAACCTAAATAATTATAATGCAAGACAGAATGGTATAACTTCTTTGAGAAAGACATAAGTCACATGGGAAATTCAGAGAAGTCATAGATAGTTTGGACTATTCAGTAAGTCTTCTTGAGGCAATACCATTTCTAAGACTCATAAATTTGAATTCCTTCTCAATGTTGTTTATATCTCCCTTTATTCAGGAACTGTTCATTGAGTACCTACTCTGTGCCAGAGCTTGTGCTGAAAGCTAGAGGTAAAATATTGAACAAAATTAGACATGATCCTTGCTCTCCTGGAGCATCAATGGGGTGAAAGTCAAAGAATCAAAGAATCACATGATGACATTACAAATACAACTAAGATAAGTATTAGCTCCTGGAGCATCAATGACCCAAAAAGGGGTGAATCAATATGCATACAATGGAATATTACTTATCCCTAAAAAAGAATGAAATAATGTCATTTGCAGCAACATGGATGGGCCTAGAGAGTGTTATATTGACAGAACTAAGACAGACAGAGAAGGAGAAACATCATATGACACCCCTTGTATGTGAAATCGGAAGAGAAATGGTACAAATGAATTTACTTACAAAATAGAAAGAGACTCACAGACTTAGAAGACAAACTTATGGTTTCCAGGGGGAAGAGATAGTTAGGGAGTTGAGAAGGGCATGTACACACTGCTATTTTCAAAATGGATAGCCAACAAGGACCTATTATATTACATATGGAATTCTGCTCAATGTTCTAGGCCAGACTGGATGGGAGTGGGGTTTGGGGGAGAATGGATACATGTATATGTATAGCTAAATCCCTTTGCTGTTCACCTGAAACTATCACAACATTGTTAATTGGCTGTACCCAAATACAAAATAAAAAGTTTAAAGTTTGGGGGAAAAAAAGAGTCCACAGAAATTGGAGTATTAGACAATATATCAGTATTTATAGTATCAATACCTTCAGGAAAACTATTTCAGTCGGTCTTTTTACAGTAAGGTGGTAAAGCCATCCAGCCAGAATAAGGTCTTTTATTGCAGCATAAGAAAAATCAAGCTCTGGGGACAGGGGCAGCGGGGGGGGGGGGTGTTGGGGAGGAGCAAACATCTGTAATACATTTTCAGTAGAAAATTAATGTCACTTCCAGTTGTGTTGGCCAGATTCCTTCCCTTCCCTTGACAGACTGACAAAGAATGAAAATCAACCCAATTTATGCCTATTGGAGGTAACTTGTGGCTTAACTGGACTCTTTGGTTGAAGTGTTGACATGTGGCAATTTTGTAGAAACAAATGATCATTAGAGAGGGCATGATGGTCAACACAAATAGGATGCAATTAGCATGTGTCACCACTGGCTTCTGGTAGAAACATCTTAATAGATAGCACGTAATAAAGGTCAGCATATTGAGACCAGCTCAGTTAATTGTTGTTTCTGAGGAAGAAAGTAAAGTGTTTTAATCTTGTTTTTCCTCTTCTTTCAACAGCTACCCCTTGGGAAGAGTCAGGGTCACTTGTGTTCTCTTTGTCTTCTCACTTCAGTAAGGAAAGCTCTAACATTTGTCCTTACAGTTTTACCTCCTTCTTAGTAAAATAGATTTTGTTTTTCCTGCATTTTTCATGCCCAAAGTACCCCAAAGCCATTTACAGTAATGAGTTTCAAATCTGGATTGATGGTAGTTCGGTAGGCAATCATGTTAGCCATTACATATTCAAGGCTAGCTTACACCCAGCCCTGAAATTAAAATCTACCTCTTCCTGAGAGACTTAGATAATTCTCCTCTTTCTCCCTCCCTCTTTCTCTGTCTCTTTCCTTCTCCCCCTCATATCCACTTGCCCAGAACACTGGCAATTATCAGATGGAGGTAAAAGGATATGATGTTTATTACCTTCATAGAGACATTTGATGATTAAAGAAATTAATTTGGGAAATAATTGGAGCATCATGGGTGAAAGTCAATACAGAGAACCAGGTGAATGGAGCTTATTGAGTCTGAACATTAGTGCTACCAACAGGGCTAAACTTACCTCTCAGAGGCCTACAAATTCATGGTCACTTCTGTTGAACACTCTCTGCTTCAGTTAATAACCACTCGTAATTGCTCCAAGAGATCTCTCCAAATCCCCTATCATACCCTTTTACAACATTCATTTTGTTTACTTATTTACCTGTTTATACCTCTTAGTAGCCTATGAATTCTGTAAGAGCATCAGCCTTATATAACTTGTTCATTGTTGAACTCACAATGTTTACTACATTCCCTGATTAATAGTAGTTACTCATTAAGTATTAGAAATAAGAATAAAGAAAATGTGGAAGGGAGACTAAAGAAGCAAGAAGTGGAAGATAATAAAGGAGAAGACATAAATAGAGGAGGAAAAAAGGAACAGTTTTATGCACATACTGGAATATGATCTGATTATTCTGATTCATGGTAGTCAGTTTAGATTATTCAACTTATAAAGGACAATTAAACGTATCTTCCTAATGCAGGAATGTCTTCTGTCACAACTCTCATGAAAAGTCATTCAGCCTTTGCTTAAACCCCACAGTTTATCCAAAATGGCCTTAGATGTTTTTGAAAAATCTTGAATATTTTTCTTCAAAATTGCACAACTTCACTTCTGCAGCTTTTTATGTATTTGTCTCATTTTGTACCTTCAGCATCTAACAAAGTAATTCAACTCCTTTTTATACGCAAGAGCACCCAGATAATTGAATTGTCTTCCTTTAAAGAATCCTAGATCTATCTTGGTCACTGTTCTAGTCATTGTCTTTGGGGCATCTTCTGGTTTTTCCTGAGTATAGCACCTGTCATTGTCAAGAATATAGTAGATGTACCCTCACCCTGGAGAACATATATGGTACTTTTCTCTAGCTGAGCAAGACCTTCTGCTTGTATTTATGTAACTCTCTTCTTTGATTTTTTTCTGAGCTTCTAGTTCTCTAAAACTGGAGATACTATTTACTTTAATTTTTGTGAAGCCATAAATTCTATGATCTTTATTTTCAATAGAGGGTGTTTTTGTTTTTTTTTCTATAAAAAAAAAAAACTTTGGAATTTTTTGATAATACTCTTGGAGTTTGAGCTTATCATTTGAGATTATTCATTTTTTTAAGTCTTGGTTTGATCTCTCATTCATTCAATTCCAATTAATTTTAGAACATGACAGGATATAATAAACAGACTGCTAGACTCTGTGGTAGGCTTTGAAGATACAAAGTTAGATAAGATAAAATATCTGTCACAGAAGAATAATAGGCCACTACACACAAAAAAAAATAAAATTGATGACTTATAGGCTATAGATGAATGCAAGGCATTAAGAAAATATAATCATCTAAGTCAGCTATTGTTGGGAAGACAGTAGGCTTCCTGGAGGAGATGACAGTTGAGATGAATTTTGAAAGATGAATATGAGTTAGCTAGATGAGAAAGAAAGAATAAGGGGATTTCAGGCCAAATGAAAAACTTAGACAACAGTTTGGAAGCATGAAAGCAAATGATGTATTCTCTCATCTACTCTGTTAGTCTTTGTCTCTATGACAGATTTGAAGAACACACCCTAGGTCACCATCTACATTGTTAATGAAATATTTACTATATACCTGGACTAGCTCTTGTATGCCATGGTAAGAAAATAATCCATGTGCAACAAATTGACATTCAAACACTTATAAACTATATTTACAGAGCTTACCATCACTAGGTCCCAGACTCTCTAAATCAATATTAAAAGTTTTAGCCCAGCAGAAAACATAAGATGTTTTTATTCTCCTAATATCCATGAAGCTGGTAAAAAATAAATAAATAAATACAGGGGAAAAAAAGAATAGAGCATAGCTGAACTGTCGGTCTTTACCTTCCTGACACTGGGTCATCCATCTTCTAGTAGTAGGTGAGAGAATTGCCACCAGCTGGAACTTGTCACATACAGATCACTAAGTCTAGAACTCAAGGTGATATCAGATTGTCTGCCCCATTTTAATGGGCAAAGCAATGACTTTCACAGAGTTGTAACCTTTTCACTTAGAGTAACACCAGCTCTGATGAAAGCAAACAATAACAAAAGAAAATTTCAATGTCTTAACATAATGAAAATTGATCACTTAAAAGTCTAAAAACAGTTCTGAATCAATGGGCAATTTTTTACTTAATGATTCATAGACCCAGGTCCCATCCATAGTTCCACTCATCTTAATGATGTGGCTTCTAAGGTCGTTCTGATTTACAGCAGACTGGTGGAAGGAGAAAGAAGACATAGGAAAGACCATGCTCTTCTTAACCCCTTTGTCTTAGATGTGAAACATATTACTTCTGTTTACAACTCATTGGGTAAAATCAGTCATGTGACCTTGCATGCCCTCTCACTGATCAGCTGTTTCCCTATTCTTTGGAAGGTACAGCTTAAGGTTTGATGTCTTACTTCAGCCCGAAGTTTTACTAGTTATTTTTGTATATTTTAAATGCACTAATAACCAATTAAAACACTTTAAATATTTAAAAATCATCAACTGAGGAGTGTATGAGCCATCTACCCAGCACCTAGCAATTATTTCATTACCTCAAACGAACCTCTGATATAATTATTAACCTATTAACCATTAATTAGTTCTCACCAATACACAATTTAAAGTATTACTTCAAACTAATTTGTTCATAATTATTAAGCTCGTGAAAATGATTTCCTGAAAAATTTAATCAACCCAGAGGCATTTGTTAGTGTCAGAAACAAATCATTTAAAAAACAAAAACTAGGGTTATCCTAATATTTCTGTGAGGTATAGCAACACACACAAAGCTTTCTTCCAAAATTATAGTCAAAATATTTGGCAAAATTATCTAACAAGCTATGCATACATTAACTATATTATCATCCAGTGGGTAATTTTCCATATTGTTCTAAAGACAAAGATATCCACTTTGGCAAATACTTCCCTGAAAGGAAGCAACTGTATGTATAAGTTATCTTGATCTGCTTTACTCCTGATCCTATTTTAATACAAGCAAAAACTGCATATTATGCTTGTGTGATTTCCTGAGTAGAGTTTTACCTCTTCTTTCTCCTAGTGAGAATCAAATTTATTCTAAAGTACTCGGGAATTATTTATTGCATTTCAAAAATGATTCTAGAAAGTTTTTTAATCTAGAATTTTTCTATCATGAATATTTCTCTAAAAAGTCATGGAAGCAGAAAACTTTGGTTTGGGTCCTTGTGACACATTGATTTTTAGTGAGACACACCACTTGATTATTAACTTTACTGAACCTTAGATGTCTTGGGCTTCTCTGGTGGTTTAGATGATAAAGAATCCACTTGCAGTGCAGACGACCTGAGTTTGACCCCTGGGTTGGGAAGATCCCCTGGCGAAGGGAATGGGTACCTACTCCAATATTCTTGCCAGAATAATCCCATGGACAGAGGAGCCTGGCAGGCTCCATGGGGTCGCAAAGAGTTGGACATGACTGAGCAACTACACTTTCCCTGTCTTTTGCTTAAATGTCTCAGCTGCTCAATAGAGATGATAATATCAATCTACCTCACAGGGCTTGTGTAAAACTAAAGATAAGCTATTAGAGAATACATAAATTTTTTGCCCTTGGGAATATCTCCAGAAATAGGGATATCTTACTTTTTCCATGTAATCTTCAAGAAAGCAAAGAGCCTTCCCTGAGTACAGTTACAGATATGATAATCACTGCAGTTAACACCTAATTTCTGTAGAAACAATCCTTCTTTATTTTTTTTATCTTCATTGTTACTACTGCTGATCCTCCAAAATCAGAAGCAAATTAGATCAATGACCAGAGCTTGGAGCTTGGTCATAAAGGACACAATGTGTGGTGCTAGAAGCTGTCATTTCTGAGTTGATGCATCATTATCAGTGCTGGGGAAGAAAAACATCACACGACATCTACTGGTACTGATTAAAGCTGATTTTCACCTGAAATGCTGTCTCACATATATTGCACAGTAACAAGTCATGCCCAATTTCAGCCTTTCATTTCTGACAGTCTAAGTACACATCCTTGGATAGGCTCCAGCCGGACTGACATCTGATATATAATGAGCAGTGCCATTCTAAATTGCCAATGAATATGAAAGTAAATGTATGCAGAGCCATATGGAACATGTGATTGTACTGGATGCTACAGTACATTGTTGAGCATTACTTAGCAGTGGGAAATGTGTACAGTAAAGGATGGATGACATAATTCTCAGTGTGATGGCAGCTTGAGAGGAAAAGGCAACTTTTGAAATAATGATCATATAAAAAATGTCCACATGCACTTCCATAATAGCACCCTGTCCATTCCTCTCATCTGGAACTTATACAAGATGAGAAGAGGATCTCAAGGTGGCTGCCCTTTTGAGTCAGATCTCCTGATATCTAGGCAGTTCCTTCTCTGGGATAAACACTGGCAATGTGGTCCCTGCCCCGAAGAATCCTGTTCTACAGAAAAGAAGCCACACTTAAAAATATCATTAGGATAGGATACAGAAAGCATTTTATCAGAAAAATAGACATGATCCCTTGGAAGTGGAGAGAAGAAAGTAATAGAGGGTTTCATGAGATGGTACGAGACACGAAGAGAGAGATTTACAGAGGAAACAATGGTCAAAGCCTTTGGACGTGGACTATTTCAATAGAGAGGCTAGGAAAAGGGGAATTTGTGGCATAGAGCACACCAGATGTAGAGGTAAGGTGGGGTGAAGTCTGGCTTCTTTGCAGGGCAGCCAGCGGTTGGATGACTGAACGTGGAGAGCATGTGTGGAAGGAGTGAGAACTGAGCCTGGACAGGAGCCAGGTCACGAACAACAACATTTTGAGAGCTAAAGATAATATATAGTAAATTTAACAGAATTTTGAGGTATTTCCAAAAATTATCAAGCACACAAAAATGCTGGTTAGCCCACAAAAATGTACCTTGGCTAAAATCACATTACCCACTGAGACTTTTTGCCTTTCTAAGTGGTTGCATGTGTCGCTGGAGCCTCATAGTTCTCAGGGACCCAAAGATATACCTTTGGCAGGGATAGTCCTACTTTTCCTGACACAGAAACCCATTAAGTGAATGACTCAATAGAATTTCATCAAAGAAAAGTAAGAAGATATCCATCAATCAGGAGGTTGGTTAAATGTGTCAGGTACATTTAAATATGTGACACTAGTGGCCAGTTAAAATGAATGAAGTACTTTTTTACACACTAACTTAGAAAGATGATAAAAACATGCTGTTGAGTTAAAAAGTATATTAAAATCCAATATATACATGTCCAGTATTTTATTTGATGACAGGTAAGAGAGAGAACTTTGGATGTCATCAGTAGACATTTTAGAGCTATTAATGGATAAGGAGTTGGGTTGTAGGTGGAGAAGTTGCCTTGTCTCAGTTCTGCTAGAAACAGAGTTTTGGAACAGCTGTGCCAGTCACTTCACTAGCACAATCAAGATCTTCTCAACTGAAGTATGATTATCTTAAGCAGCATTGAGGTGTAGTGGTGTGTATGTGTGTGTGTATGTGTGTGTGTGTGTGTGTGTGTGTGTGTGTGAATGAGAGTGAAAGAGACTTCTTTTAAGTTAGACTGTCACACCAGAGTAAGACCCATATTACTAGATTCTATTAAAGAGATATGAAATTTAGAGTTTGAAAATTTACCAGCAAGTAGAGTGGATGTGGACTTTTTAAAATGAATAATTTACATAAAGAATGGTAAGATGTGCACCAAAATATTATCATGACTTTTTCCAAAGAGTATACTTGAGTAAGATGGAAATCTCACTTTTGAGTTTGTATATTTTTGTTTTGCTTATTTATTTTACAATGAGCTTATATTATTTTACAATTTTCTAACCTTCCCCCAAGACACAGTAAAACAATTAGTATAGAAAAATGAAGCAGGAAAGACAAAGGTGAGATATTCACCAAAAAAAAAAAACCTACTTGGAATTCTTTTGACAATAACACCACAACCAACCATTCAACAAATTGCTTAGCTAATGATTTTTTTTTTAATTAACTTGATTTAATAATTAGCTAAATTGATCAAACTACCTGAATGTTTTGGATCCTGAGAAAGAAAACCCATGTTACTTTTCTCTCCAAAGATTTATTTTTTTAAAACCCACGTAGATTTCTTTTAGTCATTTTTCCTGCAATGGATCTTCACTGAGAGAAGACAAAGACTGCTCAGTTTTCAAATTTACATTGCAAAAAGTATTAAGAATAAGGGAACTGAGGTGAGGATGGAATATAGATTCTGATGCCTTGTGCATTACAGTGTTAAACGTAGAATGGAGGAGATTTCCTGAGTGTTCACCATGAATTAAATTGCTTTATAAATATTTTCCAAGTTAAATCTTCTAGCAAAGTTTGAGGTATATACTTCAGTTACTATTTTAAAAGTAAAGAGGGATTGAGAAGTGAATTAAGATGACACCTAGTGAGTGACAGGGGTTTTCAGATTTTAAAATAGGTCTGTCTAGACAGACACACATAGGCACACAGTTTCATCAGTATAAAAACAGTTCTAAAGAGATTCATAGTAACTTTCAGCTTTGGATATCTTAGGAAGGAGAAGCATACCCTTGTAAATAAACAAGCTGAAAAGAACGTGTCCAATCCTATTTGTCACTCGTCTGTCTTAGCCTCTTAGGTGCAATAAAAAATAATGTTTTGAACTGTATTAGAATGAACCACTATGTTCAGATATTAATATTTTGGGCATAGATTTTCAGGACAGTCCTCTTTCCCTCCCAGAGGCCTCTCAGTCATCGTCAGGCTGCATCCTTAGGGACCCACATTAGATGACCCTAAGTCTTTGCTTCCCTGATTGTCTTATTTCTTTTGTCTTCTTTTAATAGTTGCAGCTGATTTGGGTTTGAAATGGTTCAGTTCACTGCAGAGATTAAAGAATAATTTTGTTTACTCTTAATTCAAATGAACCCTGGAGCCTAGTTAGTTATCTCAGGCCCAGGGCCTTGCTCCAGGAAAGAAATAGGAGATTGTTTCCAGACTCTGAAAACGATAAAGCACTGATCTTGTGCCCTCCGCACTCTTTCGTTTCTCTTCCTTACTTCTAACCATGAGTAATGGAGGCAGGCTCAGTGGTTAAAACTGTTCAATTAGAGTGAAGACATTTCTTGGGAGGAAAGGGTTTGAATTTATATGGACAGTAAGGAGGCCAGAAACCCCTCAGGACCCTGGAAACAATAACTGTGGGCTGTACAGAGCATGTTTTCAACAACAAATTGTGGGGCATTAAGAGAGCAGACTAGTATTAGAGATTAATGAATTTCTAATTTCTTTGGCTTCTGAAGAATTGACCCCAAGCATGTCATGGGTTGGGGATGACGCTTGAAAAAGGATTTAGGATCTCAATACATGAGGCAAACATTATATACAGTGAAATACCCTTGAAAATCCCTTTGGAGAATGCCAACTTTGAAACTCCTTTCTCATTTGCTACACTGAAGTTCCTTTTCTTTCTAGCTCTTTAGCATGAGCAGACATTATCTTTAGCATTGGAGCAAACTGGAGTGTCTAGACTTGAGCATCAGATGAAGAAGAAGTTGACTTTCATTTGGCATCCATTTTGTATGAAAAACAACATCACATAGAATCCTGGACTTACTCCTCACTCAAACAGGAGCATGATTTCACTCTGAAGGCAGATAGGAAATGAAACCCACTGAGGGAAGGTGTCTCTTTTGGGGCATGGCTCATTGAGTGTAATGACTTGCAGAATGGCCCCTGAACTTACTTTTTAGAAACATATTTTGAGAAACTTTAAAACATACACATACATAAAAAGTATAAGAAATCATCATCACCCAGCCAAAACAATCACTAGCAGCTTGCCCATGCTATTTAAGTTGGTATTCTAACATGTTTCTTTGGGCAAGTATATATAGGTAATTTTTTAAAAGAATGTAAATGTATGAGTGGTGCAAAAAGTCAACCTGCACTTTAATCATTGAAAAAAAAAATAGCTGTGCTGTGATCATATTTGAATCTCCAGCCTGTGGACCAGGCCATACCAATGTTAGTAACACCTATAAATTTTCTACATATGTATAATTTCTTGAAGCTGGGCATAGCCGGGAACCTAAGCTAAATTCCCTTGATGATAAGAACAAAAAAGGAGCATATGCAAAGGGATCTTCCAAAATAATCATCTTTAAATAAAGAGGAAAATCGAAGGCTGATTTCCTCCCCCCTCTTTCCTGACAATACGTACTTCATTCTCTGTTACTAAAAGGAGCACAAAGAATTTTATTTTCCCTCTATCTTTTTATAAGCTGAATTCACAGTACGGATTTGGAGCTAGGGTAGAGATGCCCACCCCTAGAGAAGGAAATGGCAACCCACTCCAGTATTCTTGCCTGTAAAATCCCATGGACAGAAGAGCATGGTGGGCTATAGTCCTTAGGGTCGCAAAGAGTCAGGCACACTGAGAAGATGTCCACATCCTCATCTCGAGATTCAACTGGATAGTGTCTGAAAAAGATGAGTTATTTCCCTTTCTAAAGTTATCCTAAGCCTCTAATTAATCCAAAGCTACTGGGAGAAAACAGGGTCAAGTAGCTGCTGGTATATCCTATAGAAAATACTTCATAAAACACTAGCAGCACAAGGACTTTGAATTTGAGAACTATTTCAACATTCTAATGGGTTCTGTTCTGAATAGTCAGTGAGATTTTCTCTTGCTTTGTCAGGATGCATTTCTGCCCTTTAAAAATCAGATTCCATTCATCACCATGCTGTACTTTTATAATTTGATTCTGGATTTTTTCTAAAAAATTTTAAGTGAGTGTTTTTATAATACTGAAGTTCTGTTTTGAATGGTTATAACTGTATTACTTAGGCAGGCTGAGACAGGGTAGAAATTCTTTACGAGGAGAAAACTGATGACTTTAAGTGAGTAAGAAAAACATAACAACCATTGTAAAAAGGAAATACACCAAGCAGTCATAGGCAATGCATGTAGAAAAGTAACTTCTTCACCATTGCTCAACCTGTAACTTGGTGCTGAATGTCCAGATAGATTGATAATGCTGGACTGATAATGCATGGACAGCAAAGATATCCTAGCTCAGTCAGCCGTGTGTATTTTTCTATGTAAAAAATAAACAAAACTGTCCTTTATAACCAGATTCCCAAAACCTTAATTTTTACTGAAATGGAGCAGAATCAGCCATCCAAGCTGTTGGATCAAAATGAGAGAATGTTCTTTAGGTTTAGATAATGTAGATACCCAATGGGCAAGGTTTGAATAGAGAAATGCATATCATTATCAGGGAAACAAACAGAAAATACAGCATATGCAACCCCAATACATGGAAATTAATTGATTTGTAAATTTTAAATGTGCCCTACTATGCCAGTGAATTGTGTACTGTCAATAAAGTTTGAAAGGCTATCATAATATATAATAAAAACATAAATTTAAATATTTTTCTTCCCCAAGGAGCATGTTGAGCAATCCCCTGGATGCATGTACTTTAGTTTGCTGTTCCCTGGTGTAAAGAATCTCTTTCTGCTCAAAAATAGCACTCTTTCTGGCTTTTTAGACAGTTCCATCATAACCATATCATTGGGTTAAGAAGCCATTGAAATCTATGGCTCAACAGAAATATCACTATTGAGATAAGTAGAAGTTTAGGCTACTATATTATCTTCATGAATTTGTTTTTCCAGCTAAAAACATACCCCTCTGTACAAGGTAGATCTGTCACAGATAGATGGATTTTAAATGGCTACAACCAAAGAAGTCAGTTTTGGGGACCTACTTATTGTATCAGGAGACACTGAACAGCTTCTACCCTTGGTTCTCATATAAGAGGATATAAGTGAAGGGGCATGAAAAGCCCACCTGTTGAGGAGCATCAAAACATCTGTATCTTGCCTGAGCTCAGTCCTTCCCTTTCAGTGCAGCTACCATGATGTCTCTGCATACTGTGGGCATCTCTTCTAGAAAACAGCCAATGTTGCTTCAAGAGTTCCTGACTTTTCACATCAAAGCCCTTTGCCTTCACCTTCCTAAAACCCCCACAGCACCTCCTAATGGCTTTATATGCTGTCATCTCTTCAAGCTCTAGTAGAACCTAATTGACATGGAAAGATTAGAGGATCACATGCGTTCTTCTCTTCAAAGAGATTGTTGCATTTTCAGTTCCCTTCTTTCAAAAGGAGTTCAAATGTTTGAGTCTGAAATATTGTAATAGATGGTATAATTTTAGTTCAGTTCTTTTTTCCATCAGGTTAAAAATATCCTTCAAATAATTTTCCTCTCATTGGATTTTCTTAGTCTCAGATTCTCTCAAACCCAAATTTGGAACATTTAAATTGTTGATAGTGTCTCCTTACTATTAATCATAGTCTTTGATATATATTAAATTTGACTTGATTTATTGAGAGATTGATACCAATGATCTTAGAATGAATAAAATTATAATGATATTTAATAGTGAAGTCTGGTTATCATACTAGCTGCATATTAATAGCCTCATAGATTTGGTGATGCATTTTGAGCTAAATCAGTATAAAATTTTCTTTTTGTTTTTCTGGATTCTTATCTAAAATCTCTATATAAGTGCTTATAGCAAGCCAGTAAAACACGGCACCAAAATATCTTAATTGGTGTCCCTTTTAAAGTGGAAGGAACAGGGAATAAGTTGTGAGGGCTCTGGGGACATTTCTAGGGAAACAAAGCCATTTTTTGTTTGTTTGTTTCAACATTCTCTGTTTAATGACATTAAACATTATTTGGGTACTTAAAGGGTGCTGGGCATTCTGTGGAGAGCTGGGTACAGGGATATATAAGATATAAAGCTTGCCCTGGAAGGGCTCACATTCTGGCAAGATAGCTACTGGGTCTTAGAGGATGAGTCTACAATATCCATTCCACCCTCAAAAACCAATCATGAGGCTCAGAGTCCCCTTGCCATTGGTCAGTTCAGAAATAGGAGTATGATCTAGTCTTGGCCAGTGAAGCATGAAGGAAACCATCATGGGAAATTCCCTGACATATTTTCTTGCTTTATGTAGTAAACATGGAGAGAGACATTCCTTTTATATTTCCCCTGGATGTTGTAGTATCTGCACATGTCCTTTCTGAAGCTGCTGTATCTCTGGGCTTCCATGCAAACCATTCATTTTCGTTTCTGTTTAAACCAGGATTAATTTCCTGTATCTTCTCTGATAAAAGCAGATACAAGATCTTGAAAGTGATCCTCCATTAGCTGTCTACCACCACCTGGAAGAATCAAAGAGTACAAAGAGAGAACAAGAGCAGGTAGATGCATGCTAGATAACCTATGGTAGGGTGTGTATGGATTCCTTTTGTCCAAGCAAGAGACACACCTAAACAGGGTCCTTTCCCATCCCCTCTGTACCAGGACTTTTTTTGTTTGTTTGTTTTGTTTTTGCTTTTGTTTTTTAAAATGTATTTATTTTTTAATTAAAGGATAATTGCTTTACAGAATTTTGTTGTTTTCTGTCAAACCTCAACATGAATCAGCCATAGGTATACATATATCCCCTCCCTTTTGAACCTCCCTCCCATATCCCTCCCCATCCCACCCCTATAGGTTGATTCAGAGCCCCTGGTTGAGTTTCCTGAGCCATACAGCAAATTCCTGCTGGCTATCTATTTTGCATATGGTAATTTTAGTTTCCTTATTACTCTTTCCATACATCTCACCCTCTCCTCCCCTCTCTCAATGTCCGTAAGTCTATTCTCTATGTTTCTCCATTCAGTTCATTTCAGTCACTCAGTCATGTCCAACTCTTTGCAACCCCATGAACCGCAGCACGCCAGGCCTCCCTGTCCATCACCAGCTCCTGAAGCCTGCTCAAACTCATGTCCATCGAGTCGGCGATGCCATCCAGCCATCTCATCCTCTGTCATCCCCTTTTCCTCCTGCCCTCAATGTAGCTAACATTACATTCAATGGTGAAAAACTGAATGTTTTTTCCCTGAGATCCAGAAGATGACCCTTCTGCCACTTCTGATAAATATTATAGTGTAAGTTCTAGCCATGACAATAAGGCATGAAAAAGATATAAGCATACCCAGATTGGAATTGAAGAAGTGAAACTATCCCAGTTCACAGATAACATGTTCTTATATATGATAATGTACATAGAAAATTCTTTAGGAATCCACTGTTAAACTTATTAGAACTAATAAAGAAGCTCAACAAAGTTGTAGGGTACAAGAGCAATATCAATTTGCATTTCTATTTTCAGTGTGGGTTTGATCCCTGGTCAGGAAGCTAAGATCCCACATGCCACAGGACCAAAAAACAAAACACAAAACAGAAGCAATATTGGAACAAATTCAATAAAGACTTTTAAAATGTTCCACATCAAAAAACTTTAAAAAAAAAAGAATAAAATACTTAGAATTAAATGTAACATAAAATTTAACATAAAAACCCGAACTCTGGAAACTATAAAACATCAACTGTGTTGAAAGAAGTTAAAATAAATAAAATGTTAGCTTGTATTTGTGGATTAGAAAATTTACTGTTGTTAAGATAGAAGTACTCCTCAGTTTCATCTACAGCTTCAGTGCATTCCCTATCAGAATCTCAGCTAGACTTTTCATCAAAATTAACAAGATGATTCAAAATTGATATGGGAATGTGAGGAACCAAGAATAGCCAAGAAATCTTGCAAAAGAAGAATAGAGTAAGAGGACTCATGCTTCTCAATTTTGAAACTTATTGCCAGGCTATGGTAATTAAGACACATTGACATCAGTATAAGCATAGACCATGGAACAGAATTGAGAGTCCATATTTAAGACTATTTGTGATCATTTGATTTCACCAATGCTACCAAGATTATTCAGTGAGGAAAAAAAAAATTGTTTTTCCAACAAATGGTGCTAGAGCAACTGGATATCTGCTTGCAAAACCCCATTATACATGAAAATTAATTCAAAATCAATCATAGACCTATCTGTGAAAGACCTAAAACTATAAAACTTAGAAGAAAACATCAAGTACAGCCTCATGAACTCTGGATTAGGCAAAGCCTTCTTAGACACAGCACCAGAAGTGCAAGGGGGAAAAAAAAAAAAGGATGAATTGTACTTCATCAAAATTTTAAATGTTTGAACAAGATGGTGGTGAGGAATTTCCAACATTTTTCCCCAACCAGAAACATTTTTTTGAACAACCATCCACACACACAAGATATTTGCACAAAAACTAAGGATTCCAGATATGGGATTACTATATGTGGTAGGAGGATAGATAAGGCATAGTGAAGAGGGTGCAAAAGACAGTTTTACATTATCTCCATCACCTCTCCCTTAAAACCAGACAGCCCAGACTCTCTCCACGCAGGAAGGAAAGTAAAAGCATCCAATTTCACCATAGACCCCAGCATTAGACTAGCTGTCACAGGCCCAAAAGGCTCCAATAAGCCCAGGCTCCCAGCCCACTCCAATGCCAGACCAACACGCCCTGAACTTAGACTGCAGACTGTCTCACATGAACCCAGGCTCTTGATCTAGCCCAATGTCAGACCAGTTCCTATGGCTCCAGTCTCCAAGCTAGCTCCCACTCATATGAGTTCCCATCCCATCCCAGCACCAGGTTGTCCCTCATAGACCCCACCAACCTCCAGGCTGTACCCCGTGGTGTCAGACTCGAGGCTCACTGCCTTACCAAGCCTGCATACTCATTCTCTAAGTCCAGAGACAAAAACAAAACAAAGGAAATATTATTATTTCCTAGTCTTTATACATTCTCTCACTTCCTACATTTCATACCTTTAGCCATGCTTTATCCCTAGCTTAAAGAGATTTTCCCCGACTCTGATCTCCATATAGACAAGTCTTATCAATGCTTCAAATGTTAAATGTTACCTATTTCAAGAAGCCTCCAAGCCTGGAGCAGTGACTTTCTCATCTATAAACAACTCCAGTTCTTTATTGCTATCTTTTTTATAGCATTTTGAGACCATCTGTTATAATTATTTGTCACTCTGTCCTATTCCATTTCTTATATCTTGGTTCCCAGTAATGGATAGAGTAGCTAAGGAACTTTGTTTTGGCCAAGATTGTTCTGTCACTTCTAATGTTCTCTCACTGATCATTCATTTTTATTCTATGAAGGGATATCTTTTGTCATTTTATGTATTTATTCATATTTTCTACCAGTTGTTCTACTGTACCTCTTATTAATTATGCAGTAGCACACAACTGAGCCTTGGGTTTTGACCCAACAAAGGCAACAGTACAATGGAGCCAGTTGAAATTTCTTTGGGAAGCTTATTTTTGTCTCAACGAATACTGTTGAGGTGAGTGATGGAATATCAAAGAGGAATGGAGGATTGGGAGGGGAAAACAGTTCCCCTTGTCCCGTGTCCAAGACTAGAATGAGGAATCACAGGATGGTTTTCATTTGCAGCCTTCTGAACTGAGGAATGAGTTTTAAAGTATTTGCATACATTAGACAGAAGCAGGAGAGCTTCCAGCTTCTGGCAGAGTGTCTTCTCAATTAAAATGAATTCAGAGAAAAGCAGACTGTCGGGTGGTGGCATTTGCATTTCAGATTAACCAACAGGCCTATACAAACTCCATCAGCTGGTCAGCTATTGCTGATAGCTTAGGACATCCATGCATTGTCAAAGAGGACTTACAGCAATTAAATACCTCCACACCCTCTCCAACCTAAATTCAAGGCCATGATCTGGATTTATAGTGCAGCTTTAGAACTGGGAATGATTTGGCTTCAAATAAAATATCTAGGTAACTTAAGAAAAATCTTTATTTCTTTCCATTTTACTGTAATATAAAGTTTTAATCCAGCCCCATGAAACTCAAATCCTTGTACTGATGTGCCAATCCATAGTTCAGAAAACTTGAGTTTTAAAGATTGGAAATGTACTGAGTTAGTTTCCCTGACATTGCAGTTGGTTGCTCACATGCCCATTAGGTTTACTTCCCAAAAGTACTGTGAGTTTAAAATCACTTGTGCCTTGTAAATATAATCAGCAAATGCCACTGGGGCATGAAAGAGTCCAGGACAACAAAAACCAGCATGCTGTAAGCTAGAGAATTTTATTTCACATGTTTACTCCCTCCCAATGGAGAATGAACTCCCAATTAGAAAAGGTAGAGTAACATGAGAATTGTGTCCTATTTCATTTACTCATGGGATGTTTAAATCCATTAAATGCATTTAATCATGGTAGTTGTTGCTGACACATCTCGCACATAATCAGATAAACTAGCTTTCCAAAGTTAGGTACTGACCAAGGACACACTGTACCTTATGGGGTTAGGATTCTGTAATGGAAGACGGAAAGGTGGATGTCAGTGTCCAACTTTCCACATTTCACTATGTCACTAGTACCATAGGCTTGATTGAGGGGAGATGATGCTTTGGTTTTCTTGCTTATAAAAGTATTCTGGGAAACGACAAACATTCCCAACAAAGAGATAACCAAGGGCTTGATCTTGCTTTCTTGGATATAAAATAACCTAGGGATTCTCTATAGCCCTGAGTTCAAGGTTCATTATATTGCCTTGTAAAAAAATATAAATGAAGTTCCAGATCAACAATGCCCAAGCTCAAACCCAAAGCAATCCATTTGGCCAGTTTATACAAATACCTGGTTAATCTGGTAAAAATAGAGTATGCGGTAAGTTACTTGCCCACAGGCTTCCAAGTGAGGCTGATCATGAGAATGTCTTGGGAAGATTTATAGCACATTCAGTTTCCTAGGCTCCACCCCAGCCTTGGAGAATCTGAATGTCCAGAGATGGGGCTGATGAATTTGCATGTGTAAACATCATTATCAAAAGGTTCTGATTTGCAGCTAGGTCTGAAGACCAAAGAAGAAAACCACTCTTCTTCAGCTGCTCGTCCAAAGATGTTGAGGAATTACTTCAATGTTTTTATATTTCCTTACATTTGAATTAGTTTATTCATTTTATGTTCCTGTGCAAGTAGAATGTATTAAGTAATAAATCCCCTAGCTCAGTAAATTAATTACTGCCCTCTATTCCCTAATAATCCATAATATGTCATTTTGTGACATTTCAAACATACACTTTCATCTGGTTATATTGGCATATTTAAGCATAATTAAAATATGGAATTCTTCTTCCTCAATGAAGAGTTGTTCAATGCTAGATTATTTCATGGTTTTAGAGCATATATTTTTTTTTTCTTTTCTTTTCTTTTTTTTTATTTATTTTAGTTGGGGGCTAATTACTTTACAATATTGTAGTGATTTTTGCCATACATTGACATGAATCAGCCATGGGTTTACATGTGTTCCCCATCCTGAACCCCCCTCCCACCTCCCTCCCCATCCCATCCCTCTGGGTCATCCCATTGCCCCAGCCCTGAGCATTTGTCTCATGCACTGAACCTGGAATGGTGTTCTGTTTCAAATATGATAATATACATGTCTCAATGCTATTCTCTCAGAACATCCCACCCTCACCTTCTCCCTCAGAGTCCAATAAGACTGTTCTATGCATCTGTGTCTCTTATTCTGTCTCGCATATAGGGTTATCGTTACCATCTTTCAAATTCCATATATATGCATTAGTATACTGTATTGGTGTTTTTCTTTCTGGCTTACTTCACTCTGTATAATGGGCTCCAGTTTCATCCATCTCAATAGAACTGATTCAAATGTATTCTTTTTAATGGCTGAGTAATATTCCATTGTGTATATGTACCACAGCTTCCTTATCCATTCATCTGCTGATGGACATCTGGGTTGCATATTTTATAATTGAGGGACTTATATCCTGGTAAGAAAAAACAAATTAAAATATATGTGATTTTATGTAGTCTTAAGTACAGTAATAGTAATAATAAAGCTGGATAGGGGATAAAAAGTAATAGGAGAGATGGCTGGTTTCAGGAAGTCCTTTCTGAGGTAGAGACATTTCAGATGAGAATCCCAGTGCTGAAAATAGTGTCTGTTATTTTTTTCTGAATCTAAATAAATATGAGTTGATTGATTGACAAAATAGATGAGGCTTCTAGAGAGTCTAGGGTGTGAGCCTATAGGGCAATAATATCTTGGTATGTCCTAGAAGCGGCAAAAAGATCACTGTGGCTGAAGAGGCATCCACAGTGTGAATTAGGTGGCCTGTGATAGGACATAAGCTATGAGAGGTAGATTGGGGTGCAAGGAATTGGGCTTTGTAAGTCATGACAAAGAGTTGGACTTTATTCTATGTACTGATGGGATATTATTGGAAAATTTCAGTCAGAGGTGATACGGTTTGATTTATGTTTTTTTTTTTTAATTTCTTTCTTGGTCTTTATTTTTTATGTTTTTAGAGATCACTCAGACTGCTGTGAGGTAAATGAATTGTGAGATCCAAAAGCAAAAGCAGAGAGACTAGACAAGAGGCTATTGCAGTTCCTTAGGAGAAGTGGAGGTTACAGACCTGATATTCAGATTTTGGATACATTTTGAAGGTGAAGCAATGCTAAAAGATTGCTTATGGATTGGATACAGAAAGTAAGGGGAAGAGAAAAGTCAGTGACTAGTGTCCATATATTTGGTCTGAGAAACTGAGTAGATGGTTAACCTACTAAGATCAGGAAGACTAAGGAAAGGCAGGGTAAGGAAGGCAGGAAATCAGGAATTGCGTCCTAAACTTGTAAGACTTATAAGTGCACATCAGACTTGTTTCTCTCCCTGCTGTGCTTCCTCAGATAAGGTCCCCTGGCCAAACAATGCTCCTTATCAGAGGGACCAGGGCAGTCTTTTTGTAGCAGGTTTCAGTTCCTAGCAAGGAGTTGTTCCAACTAGCCAATTACAGAATTAATTTATCCACTATGGAATTCCAACTCTAGGATTATTCAAACAAGGCAGTCACATCCTCCTTTGAGAACCAGGGGGCATCTCATCCTCTTGGCACTGTAAAGCCTGCCTCCCACAGCTCCTCAGTGAACCCTCATATGATTCTGCATCATGTTCAGTATAGTCCTCCCCTGAGCTGTGGGTTCATGTGACTGGTAAAATACCATTGATGTCATCTGTCCAGTGTCCGGTGTCATGTGTTCAGCCATTCCCATAACTTTAGGGCAGGGATCCCTCCTTCAACAATGAGGTGAATAGTAAGCATTTAAAATTGTGATTATCTGTGTGGAAGCTTTAAAAGCTAACATGTGGTTTTTCTCCCTTTCTTTTCATCGTGCATCACGAAGTCCCAGACAGAGGCTGCTCCTTCAGCATGGGCCTGATTAAAGAGCTGGAACCAGTCCTGGTAGACACTTATAAAAGTGAAAAACAAACCTTAGTTGCTATAAACTCTGAGATTTTGGAGTTGGTTGTTACCTCTGAATAATTCAAAATAACTCGGCACAACTCAGGATAACTTAGCCTAAGCTAAGTTGAAACAGGCTTGTATGGAGCGCAGAGGACAATGGCAAATAGAGTGCTTGTGTGTACTGGGATACCAAAGAAATGAGGAAGGGAGTTGTCGTGTTTCTGTACCTAATACAGCTCTTTTGTATTTATTGATTCTTTTATTTTAATCTCTATCACAACCCTATAAGGACTGAAAATTTTCTCTTATTTTAAATAAGGTTAGAATTTGCTTAGCATCAAATGTTAGGGTAGGATTTCTCAGCACTACTAACATTCCGAGTGGGGTAATTCTTTACTTTAGGGGGACTAGGGGAAACAGGCTCTCCTGTGCATTGTAGGACGACCTCTTCCTAGAAGCCCCTCCCTAGTCATGATAATCACAAATGCCTCCAGACATTGCCGAGTGTCTCCTGGGGAACCAGATCAACCCTGATCGAGAACTTCTACCACAGGAGAGTCACAGGCCTGAATTCAAAAGCAAGTCTACTTGGCTCAGGAGTCTATGTCCTTCCTCTTACACTAAGGGTATGCAGAAGAGGAAGACTTGGCCATTTCTTGACCTAGCCTGGGACCCACCTGGTCAGTTCAGTAGTTTAGGAAAGGAGACAGATTCTTACTTCCCTCAGCAATGTAGCAGAACTGTCATCTGGCACTAAACAGCACAGCTCACAGTGTGTAAAAGCTCCATATCCTATTACCAAATAGCTGAGCCATTCATCCCCAGTAGAGGATGTTCCTAATAAATCACAGGTCTGAGAGAGAGAGAGTGATGAGCCTGAAGAAGGGTCATGATGAGTCTTTACTGCTATTAAGAAAAATAAAACTGTGGTTAACCACATGGACCATATGGGGAATAAATCAAGGAAACTTAAATATGTACTGGGAAGAATTTCTGAGGCCAGGAAATGCGACACAAGCTTGTTCTTCTGCCAACCTGTTAGAAGACTCATGCTTGACTCATGGCGAACTGTGTCCTATGGCTGGCAGCCAGGAGACTCTGGTGAGGTTGTGGGCATGAAAGGAACAAATGGCCACTGAACAGACTCCTGCCTCCTCAGTAAGGCTTAGAAATAAGATTTTAGCTAGTTGGGCCTTGGAGAGGCAGGCTGATACTCTGAACATTTCAGTCACTGCAAAATCAAATGGTCAAATCTTCCTCACACTGAGGAGAAGTCATGGGAAGCCAGCAGTCTTTGGAATTGCGGGATGGTGTGCGGTTCCGCTCTGTACAGAAAAGGTGAGATTCAGTTAATCAGCCTAATAAGCTTCTCTTCTTCACGAAGATGACTTCAGCCTTGCTGAAACTCTGCTCTCCTTGAAGCAAAGACTTATGTGAAAGGAAAACTCCACAGTTCATGAAGACTGAGAGAGAAGATACTGCCGTGTCCACGTGCCTTTTCCATCTCTCCAAGTGCCCACACTCCCATTCCTCTTTCCTCCTTCAACCAGCAAACAGATGTCCCAAGTGAAATATCACAGGCACACAGACCCCAAGAGGCCACCAGTCACTTGAACTTATTTACGTTTACTAAAATTACCCTGTCTACACTTATTAACCTATAGATTAGAAAAAAAAAGAGAGAGAGAGAGAGAGATTGGAACTGCCATTTTCCATTTTTCAGTCTCTTCCTTCAAGTTCCTGAATTCAGTGACCCTCCCTTTAAGGTTCCCACCGTTACTTCACTATAATTCACTTAGTTGAAATGTTGGTCAGGGAAGAATTGAATAGAATATGACTTGCTTAGTTATTTGCTTTGAAGAATAATTCAGATTCATTATGGCATGTATGTGTTGGGGCATAGGTGGAATCTTACAAATTGAAGTCTAACATGAATCGTTATTTCACCTTTCTAAAAGAAAACAGTCAACATTTTCCTGGGAAATTGTTCAGTACTCAGTGAAGTCCTTTGGATAAACAGATTTAAGACAGACTGACATATAATATAAGATTCCCACTGCAGCATCATAGCTGACAGTGAAATTCCAAGGATGCTCAGTGATGTGCTTTTCATAGTTTGCATTTTGGTTAACTGTTATTGCATAGATGTGTGCATACAAATGTACAGAATTTCAGCTATCTCAAGTTCTCTGCTTTGAGGATATGTTTAATCCTCTTTAAGGATAAGTAATTTTTATTATTTTAGAGTTGGTTTCCTATAGTGTAAAGAGTCCATTAATGTGCACGGCATTTGCTAGGGGTGAGCAATGTGGGCTCCAGGCCATTCTTGGTCAGAAAGGGTTTCCAAAGTAGTGCTTATTGCTTGAGCAGCCTCCTTCCTGGGATAAAAGAAAAACTTTCTTAGGTTTTGGAAATTTATCTTTGTTTAGTGCAATTGCACCAAACATATGGGTCTTTAAAGATGCCTGAGGATCTAATGTGCTTATCTGAGTGTTGAATATGGATGCATTACATTTCTCTGAGCCCTAGTTTTTAGAGAGTTCATAGCATTTTTTTCCCCTAATAGTTGAGAAACTTTCTTGAGGGCTTCTTCTACTCGTTTGCTTGATCTTCATTTGGCTTGGTTTTTTGTTCTTTGTTTTAGAGCAACTCCCTCGCCTCCCCTTGAATGTATATCATTACTTTAAATTTCCTGCCACAACAACTGTTTCAGTAAAAGAAATGAAAAGCAGGAAGGGTCTTGGATTTGTTTCCTTGGATTGGCTTCAGTGAGATTGAATGGCTGCACCTAAATCTGTTGATCTATTGCATTGCATTTTCCCATATCTACATGACAAAAGTTGCTTAAAGAGAATCCATTCCATTGCTTACTGCTTTGTTTTTTTTGTTTTTTGTTTTCTATATTTTAGCAATCTTAATGTCAATTTCAGTTTGGAAGTGTCTGTAACAAATCCATCATATGGAAATCAATCATTAACATAACTTGTTAAAAAATTTTCCATATATAATTCTTTACCTGATTGTTGAATATGTCTCAATTTATTTTATTCAAGAACATTTTGCTTATATGAAATAGTGGCAAAATACATTTATAGCAAAAATTTATCCCAAATTCCTTCCTTCTACCTGCTAATTTCTGGAGCAAATTAAAGTGTGAATTTAGGAACTTTCTATGCTATTATTTTCTTTTCCAAATTAAATAAATTCTTATTTTTTACTTCAAATATGGCTCACTCTGCTCATGGGACAAATCTTTCCTCCAGGAAAAGTTCTAAATGACATGTAATGGTGCTATACTGAAGCAGATGCAATCATATTTATATACTTAGAACAGCGTTTGATGCAAAAAAGGTGCTCAGTAAACATTTGTTAAATGAGTGAGTTGTAACTGGTAAAATAATGAAGCTTCTCCAGTCATGAGAACAAAATTGAATTTTCTCAGACACTCTTAGGAAATTTTGGACATAAAGTAATAAGTTTGAGGAAGGATGAGCAATTCAGAGATCTAACTTATAATAACCCACCACCTTTCCCCTGCCCCTTTCATCATCCTAATTTCAATTTTATCATCATAATCATCTCAGGAAGTCATCTTAAGAGCAAACTCAAGTGGAAATTCAGTGTACATTACTCACTGTGTGTGTGTGCGTGTTCTGTTGCATCTGACTCTTTGCAACCCCATAGGCTATAGCCTGCCAGGCTCCTCTGTCCATAGAATTTTCCAGGCAAGGACAATGGAGTGGGTTGCCATTTCCTACTTCAGCGAATCTTCCCAACCCAAGGATTGAACCCACATCTCCTGCACTGGCAGATGGTTTTTCATTTAAATGATATGAAATGCCATCACTATTCTCTTAATTTATTATGTTAACTTTAATTGCTTATATCAGTATAAGCAGAAACAACAAAGTATAATTGTTTTCAGAGGTTCATTGTGACCTCATTCCCCTTACCTTACTTTTCATACCACAAGCAGGTTAAAGAGGCAAAGACTAATAAAGTTGATATATGATGTGCTATAGATGGGCTTCCCTAGTGGCTCCGACAGTAAAGAATCTGCCTGCAATGTGATTGACCTAGGTTCAATCCTTGGTAAGATCCCCTGAAGGAGGGCATGGCAACCCACTCCAAAATTCTTGTCTGAAGAATCCCCGTGGACAGAGGATCCTGGCAGGCTCCAGTCCATGGGGTTGCAAAGAGTCGGACACAACTGAGTAACTAAGCACAGCACAGTGCTGTAAGTTGTTATAGACTTAGTGATTTGCTAATTGTCAAAATGCCTTAACAAATGAAAACTCCCCACCAAAAGTATTCAAGGATGATAACTTCTGCTTCCTGAAAAAATGACACAAAATAATCTGAGCAATTGATCTAGTGCCTAAAAATGGACTAAATGAACCAGTGGAATTTTTTCTTTCTAATTCTAAATTCAGTCAATCACAATAGTCAGCCTTATGACATAATATACCCTTGAATGACTCTTTGATTTAATATTGATTGCAATAATGATTTTCCTAATGAGTCAAAATAGCCTTTACAGCACAAGTAATGTTATGTATGTTTTTCAGAACAGGACTTTGAACAAAAGTTCATATCATCATGCTATGTATTGAACACTCTTAGTATGTGTTAACTAAGTGGTAAATGCATTCATTGAAACCCGTTAGATGGGATCTTTGTGGGGTTTTTTTGTTGTAAAAGTGAGAAGAGTACTTACTAAAATGACATGGCCTCTGATTTATGTGTATACAGATTCAGTCAACAAAAGTTTATCAAGCATCTACTTTGAGCCATTGACTTTTCTATGCATTGCAGGTGTAACAGAACATAACAAAGTCCTTATTGTCACAGAGCAGATTGTTTGGGGCCTTGTGGGCTTTCAGAGAGACTTTTACCATGAGATATGGAAAAATATGGAGGTGTTCAAAGAGGAGTGGTATGAATTTATGTTTAAAAGAATTATCTGCTGTGTTGGAAATAAATACAGAGAAGCAAGGGTGCAGGAAGGAAGACCAGTTAAGAGGCCATTGCACTCATCCAGCCAAAGACAACAGGGAATTAGACTAGAAGGTTCAGTGGACATGAGCAGTGGAATTGAATTCTGAAGAAAGCCAACTAACTGTCATTGCTGATGAATTGGACATGTGCTTTAAGAGCATATGGAGAAGGCAGTGGCAACCCACTCCAGTACTCTTGCCTGGAAAATCCTATGGACAGAGGAGCCTGGTAGGCTACAGCCCATGGGGTCGCAGAGAGTCGGACACGACTGAAGTGACTGAACAGTTGAGCAATTTAAGAGCATAAGAAGAATCAAAGATGAAACAAAGGACTTGAGCCTGAGGAAAAAGAAAAACTGAGTTGCCATTTGCCAAAATGGAGAGTTTGGAAACATGCAGATGTCACTTTTGGACTTGAGATGCTTGTTAGATAGCAAATGTTACGCACAACAAAACTTTTCTAGTTTATTCATTCAAATAATATTGGTTCAGCGCCTACTATGAGCTAGGAACTGCACATAGAGTGGAAAACAAAAGTAGACATGTACTCTGACCATACAATGAGCTTTGGTCTAGGCCAGAAGTCTGTTATTAAACAAGGAATGGTACCAATAAGTGTAAAGTTATAACTGTAAAAAGTGATAGGAATGAAACGTACATAATACAGATAATGAGACTTTGCTTGGATCAGATTAGAAAAGGCTTTCCTGAAGAAGTGAAGGTTGAGATGAGATTTTAAGAACAACTAAAAGATATCATGTTCTAAATGAAAACATGTTTCTGTGATGAACCACCAATCCTTAATTAAAGCCAGTGTCCAGGATGTGGTAGAAACTCAGGAATTTAGGACAATTGAAGTTCCAAGCAAAGAAAGTAGAAACAAATGGGGAAAGGAATGGTGTGAAAGAAGAACACATAGAATAGGAAATATGAGAAAGAAAAGATTTCAAAGTGAAATTTCAGACTTTCCTCCACTTCCAGTTCACTGGAGGGAAATATTCACCCTTAATATAGTGCAGCAAAAAGAACTAATTAGACCATTAACCAAAAGCTGAATGCTGAGTGTTTGTGCAAGTAGAATTATAATCACTAAGTCTTAAATTTTACACACCATATTTATTGGCAGTTTGTCTTATATTTCCTTCCCTGTCATCTTTCATTACAAAAGATAGCATTTACATTTTATTTGACATCCTACAAATATAAAACTCTTCACAAGAATTTGCTTCTTTAAAAAATGCCAGAGTCAGCTTGTTTAGTGATTATTATTTTATTGCAACATTTCACTGCCATTTATTGTCTTTGCAAAATCAAATTCTGATGAGAAATGGGAAAGAAGGAGACTTGAAGAGGATCACCTGTCTATAAATTTAAGTCTCTAGTAATGAGTACAGTGAATGATCTTGAAAAATTCCAGGATGAGTGGGAAATTCTGTCAGTCTCTCTATCCTTTGTGTTCCTTTTAACATGAAAAAAGACATGGAAACAGTATTGGATTGTGTGAAAGCATTTACATTATTCTCATGGTTTCTTGCCAACTGCCAACACTGATTCCAGATAACTTCCCTGTGTAAGGGGAAGGTGTAATTGATTCTGTACTCACTGATTATCACCACAAATTTTCAACATCAAGACTGAATTGATTCTGTGAATCCATTGCTCCTGGGCAGAAGCAGAACAGACTCCATAACATTTGAAACTTTCTGCCAGTTCTGAGCCTCTTTGTCCCCAAGTCTGTTTCTTGCCCTTTACCTACTCGACTCTTTTAACACTGAGAGACTAACCACTACCTCCAATATGGAAAGAAGTCTGTTACATTTATGGCCTTGCACTTTTTTAGGATCCAGTCATCCTAGTTATGTATCTGCCAGCCTCCTTCTCCCCTCCCCGGAATCAACTTTAAATAATAAGGAATGGTAAAACATGTACAAACAATGTCAGTAAATTAAGACTTCAACTTATGAAATTATTGTTCTGCACTTTCTGTTTTTCTTTATGAATACAGAAAACTCTAAGTCATAGGCCGTCTGTTGGTCTTTACTTTGGTGCACCAAGGATAAAACGGGCTCAAGGCTTACATATCTGAGTACCAGGAAAAAAAAAAAAAGAGTCAGCTGATATGCCTCAGAGTCTTGAAAGGAGTACCCTGGGGATTAATTTAGCTCAAGTTGAGGTTTAATTTAAAGTTTTTCTTCTCTCATTTGACTTTGAAAATATGCAAAGGATAAGTATTACTTTAATGACCATTTACTATTCTATCATTCTGGAGTCTGCTTCTTTCACAGCACAAATCAATAATATTTAAACTGCGCTTAAAATACTTCTATGTAAAACCACCAATCCTAAAATCAAACTCTGGTACAACTACAAAATGTCACACCTTAAGGCTTTTTGTTTTGGGGATTTTTGTTGTTTTTGTTTATGTTTGCTTTTCTCAATGGAGGTTTTTGTTGTGTTACCTTCAAAAAAAAAAAAAGATACGATTGAGGAAAATTTAGACCTATTTCCTCCAAAAATAATTAGAGCACTTTTGTAGACTGTAAGACTATTTTGCATATGACAGACTTTTTTATTCAAATTTCTTCCATCAGGTATCGTATATGCTCACTCCATTGGTAGTGCTGGCAAAGTCTTATTTTTGAAGTCTCAGGTACGTTAAGCACTCACAGAAGATGGTGTAGAAAATGGGGTCTTGGTTGCATAACAGACATAAGAGACACTTAGAAAGCCACATCTCAAGAAGCAACTTCCAGAAATAATTTGGTGGATAATTAATTTAGCTCTGAGTTCAGTCAGCTACTGCAGTTCCAATTCTTAGCACTCCAAGGGCATTTTGGCATAGTCTTAAAGATTTTTCAATGGTGAAGGATTCATGTCTAATCATTACCTGATTACCAATGACCAAAACAAGCTTGGATAATCAGTCTGATCCTCAGTTTTATACAGATAACTTCAAAACTAAAACCAAGGGTCTAGGAGTTGATACCAGAAGAAAGAAATCATGCGTGGTCTGTTCCACACAAGAAAGTCTAATTTAATGGTAAACTATAAGTTCATAATGGTAAAGGTGGAACATATCCTCTGAAAGGCTCCTTTAACTGACCTTGTGATTGGTTTCTTTAAATAGAAATACTTAACATTATATGTGGCGAGGATGAGGAAGAAGATCATCTCCATTTAAAAGAGGAAAAATTCTGAAAGATTCTGAATGCTTGTGTTTTTATGGTATTTGTTATGTGACTCTTTTTCTCTTTGAGTACTTAAACTAATATTACTTACCTTAATTCTCCCTCATGGTGATCACTGAAAAGAATATATGAATTTGTTTACTGGGAGGCTCAAGGTTTATCTTAGTATTGCTAAATATTACTAAGAAGAACACTTATCACAGTATTTATACTGATATCTGAATTGGAAGCTTGAGCCTGCCCCTTTAGTCTGCCCTTGGGTGCAGACAATGCAGGAAGATCATGTGATATGATCTAAAGGTTGACAGAATATCAGAACCACACCTTGAAAGAATATCAGAACTGCATCACTAATGAACAGTCTTAACCACCCAGATAAATGATGGACTTTTCTCTCTCTCACCTGCATGGTACTCTTATTATATACTGTCCATTTAACACATGTGACAACCTGCTTAATATTCCTCTTTATCTGCATTCCTCATTTTTCCAGCTACAAAATAAATTCCTCCAGTGCCAGAACTGTATCTTACCCAACTCCATCCAATACTGGGTTTTTAACAGACTCAACTTTTATTTTCACAACTTATGTTTGTTACCCAAGTTACAAGTCTGAATTTGATTTTTGTTCAGGTAAAAACCAGATGACTGAGTGGCTGTAGGGATTAAATAAAATCATGTGAAAGGAAAAATACTTTATAAGCTAATGTACAGATGATAGTTAATATTAGTGAGTCTTGATGGATAGTTCATTAATCTAAGGGACAGAAGGAGATAATCTCAAAGGACGTGTTTGTGACACAGAGAGCAGAGCTTTGGGCATGAGACTGACAATTTGACATGTAGCGTCTGCACTAAATGCCACACCCCTGCCCTTTGATTTGACAGTATTTCAACTCTAAACTGAAGCTTTGTGTTGGCAGCAAAACCTACTCCTGCTGCTGCAGCTGGAATGGAAAGAAGTCAGTTTCCATTGCGTTCATAATTGGCATGAAAGAGCTCACTCTGTTATTTCTTATGCCAAAATGATGCCAGAACTGAGGGTAGCAACCAAATTAAAGGTATTTCATAATTTACAGAGATTCTTTTGGCCTGGTTGGTTCTCCACTGGTGGATTATTTTGTTTCTACTGGTTAAAACTTATTATTAGCTAAAGTAGCTTGGGATAGTCCCAACTGTGCCGTTTTTTCAGAAAGACACCCTGGTCCAGCCTCCCCACAAAGGCTCTCAGAGGCTGAGAGAGGCCCAGTTACTTCTACTTTTTGAGTATGTGATGACATAATAATGTTGGGCTTCCTGGGTGGTGCTAGTGGTAAAGAACACGCTTACCAATGCAGGAGACATAAGAGACATGGGTCCAATCCATGAATTGGGAAGATACCCTGGAGGAGGGCATGGCAACCCACTAATACATCACAACCCAAGTATTCTTGCCTGGAGAATCCCATGCACAGAGGAGCCTGGCGGGGTACCTTCCAGAGGGTTGCAAAGAGTTGGACATGATTGAAGGGACTTAGCGTGCAATAGTTTTGTTGTTCAGTCTCTCAGTCACATACAGCTCTTTGTGACTCCATGAACTGCAGCCTTCCAGGCTTTCCTGTCCATCACCAGCTCCTGAAGCCTGCTCAAACTCATGGCCATTGAGTCGGTGATGCCATCCAACCATCTCATCCTCTGTCGTTCTCCTGCCTTCAATCTTTCCCAACATCAGAGTCTTTTCTAAAGAGTCAGCTCTTCGCATCAAGTTTCCAAAGTATTTGAGCTTCAGCTTCAGCATCAGTCCTTCGAATGAATATTCAGGACTGATTTCCTTTAGGATTGACTAGTTTGATCTCCTTACAGTCCGAGGGACTCTCAAGAGTCTTCTCCAATACCACAGTTCAAAAGCATCAGTTCTTCGGCACTCAAACTTCTTTCTGGTATAACTCTCACATCCATACATGACTACTGAAAAAACCTTAGCATGACTATATGGACCTTTTTTGGCAAAGTAATGTCTCTGCTTTTTAATATGCTGTCTAGGTTTGTCATAGCTTTTCTTTCAAGGAGCAAGCATCTTTTAATTTCATGGCTGCAGTCACCATCTGCAGTGATTTTGGAGCCCAGAAAAATAGTCAGCCACTGTTTCCATTGTTTCCCCATCTATTTGCCATGAAGCAGTGGAATTGGATGCCATCATCTTAGTTTTTTGAATGTTGAGTTTTAAGCCATATTTTTCACTCTCCTCTTTCACTTTCATCAAGAGACTCTTTAGTTCCTCTTAGCTTTCTGCCATAATGGTAGTATCCTCTGCATATTTGAGGTTACTGATATTTATCCCAGAAATCTAGATTCTGGCTTGTGCTTCATCCAACCCAGCATTTTGCATGATGTACTCTGCATGTAAGTTAAATAAGCAGGGTGACAATATACAGCTTTGACGTACTCCTTTCCCAATTTGGAACCAGTCCATTGTTCTATGTACTGTTCTAACTGTTGACCTGCAAACATGTTTCTCAGGAGACAGGTAAGGTGGTTTGGTATTCCCATCTCTTGAAGAATTTTCCACAGTTTGTTGTGATCCACACAAAGGCTTTGGTGTAATCAATGAAGAGAAGAAGATGTTTTTTCTGAATTTCTCTTGCCTTTTCTATAATCTAATAGATGTTGGCAATTTGATCTCTTGTTCCTCTGACTTTTCTAAATCCTGCTTGAATATCTGGAAGTTCTTGGTTCACATACTATTGAAGCCTAGCTTGGAGAATTTTGAGCATTACTTTGCTAGCGTGTGAAATGAGTGCAATTGTGCAGTAGTTGGAACATTGTTTGGTATTTCCTTTTTTGGGATTGGAAAGAACAGTGACCTTTTCCAGTCCTGTGGCCACTGCTGAGTTTTTCAAATTTGCTGGTATATTGAGTGCTACACCTTCACAGCATCATCTTTTAGGATTTGAAATAGCTCAATTGGAATTCCATCACCTCTACTAGCTTTTTTCATAGTGGTGCTTCCTATGGCCCACTTCACTTTGCACTCTGGGATGTCTGGCTCTAGGTGTGTGACCACACCATTGTGGTTATCTGCATCAGTCTGTGTATACTTGCCATCTCTTCTTAATATCTTCTGCTTTTGTTAGGTCCATATCGTTTCTGTCCTTTATTGTGCCCATCTTCACATGAGATTTTCCCTTTCATCTCTAATTTTCTTGAAGAGATCTCTAGTCTTTCCCATTCTATTGTTTTCCTCTATTTCTTTTCATTGTTGACTGAGGAAGGCTTTCTTATCTCTCCTTGCTATTCTTTGGAACTCTGCATTCAGATGGGTATATCTTTCCTTTTCTCCTTTGTCTTTAGTTTCTCTTCTTTTCTCAGCTATTTGTAAGGCCTCCTTACACAACCATTTTGCCTTTTGCATTTCTTTTTCTTGGGGCTGCATGCAGTACTAAAGCATGCAATACTAATGTATAATGATTTTAAAAATGAGGATATGCAAGCAAGGTTGCAAAATTATAGTATTTTTAAAGTTTATGTTTAATAAATCAGGTTTTTTTTTTTTTTTTTTTTTTCTTGGTCACAAGGTATTATGAGGCTATTCAGTTGTTATTTATTAGGTAATTGTGGGATTTACTTTTTAACCCTTGCTAGTAATTTGTTTAAGAAAGCTTATGTTACATTTTATAGCCAATGACATGAGAAAGCGAGTAAGCCTGGCAGTTTATCTCACTTTTTAAAAAGAACACAGGAAAGAGACATTTCACTTTCTGCCTTTAAATACTGCTTTCAACATTCAGCTATCTTGAAGTCTTCATGGAATCCAGCTTAAGGGAAAGGCCATCCATCCCTGAAGATGGTAGAGAGGAAAGACAAAAGGACGTTTGTCCTTCATAATGTTATTGAACCACTGAATTTTCCAGCTCTACCAGATGCTTTCTGTTGTTACTTAGCTTCATTGCAGTCTTTCTCTGGTCTTTTCTTATAGCTGGTGGTGGAGGGAGGTAGTGTGAGAACCCTGGAAACAGCATTTTCTGGGCACGCTTGCCAGCTGGTTGCTGGTAGCTTCTGTCAGTTGCAGGTCACTTGCACAGGTCTAGATGGAGGGAAGAAGGAAGACTGAAGTAATTCTTTATGTTTTTGGCTCTAGCATCAAGTGTGGTGAGAGACTGCAGTTAACTGTTGTCTCATACCAGCAACAGCAGGTAAATGCAGGTGGCTGGGGGATACTGAAGTGTCCAAGAGACCACAGGCTCCTGGCCTCTGGCTCAGCAGCGGCAGTGTTGGGTCCAGCAGCCTTACCTGCACAAACGCTCAGGAGGTTATCCTTTGGTTTCTCTAGGTCTTTCAATACCTTAGTGCCCAATTCCTTTTATGAAAGTTCCTTGGCTCAAAAACTCTACAGTGATTTATATTTTCCTGTCTAGACTCTGACTGGGTTCCATCATCTAGGGAACTGCTTTCCTATCCGACTCGTTATAAGAAATAGTAGATTACTCTTACTGTTAGGATAGTTTTAGCTTCAATTAAGTAGTTGTTAGTGATGCTCAGTTTGGGACAGACAATGGGTAGGGGAAAGGGAATTTGTTGAGCCACTACTCAATGCCAAGCTTAGTGGAAAGTGTTTGATATATGTTATCTTACATTTTTAATAGGATAATTTTATGTTATTTGCCATACACAATCCACGTTCTTCTCCTGTATAACCTTCTTAAGAATGTAGACTGTCTATTTATCTGTATTTGTCATTCACCATTCCTTGAAAAGGACTTGCCCAGAGCAGATTCGAATTATTTGGAGATTTTCCTGAGGTCAAACCAAAGGCTGGATGCATATTTCTTGTTCTCCTCTGTTTTGAAAAGCTTGATGTTTCTTTTCGCATCTTCCAGGTTCACCAGTAGTCAAAGCAAATTAACAGCTACAACCCTGCCTAAGCCCATGTGAAATAAATGTCTGTGAAGTCTTTTATGTGTAAGTTATTTTGACATAAGCAATGTCTATTTTTTGAGGCAAAAACTGAAAATCTACTTATCAAATTCTGAACTGCTGAACCAACCTCAACACAACTGATGGCTCTTTAAACAACCCAGCTTTCCCTTTAATGGTCCTCATTAAGCACTCTGTGCTTTCCAAGAGTTCCAAATGAATGAAGTAAAGCGGACTAGCATATTGGCCAATTTCCCTTTGGACAGTTTCCCCCTCCCCACCCTCTCCACACTTGCCAAATCCCACCAGGCAGCCTGCTGTGGCAGAAACCTGGTTACCAGGGAGGTGTGGGTGATGGGTTATAAACAGTTATAAGTCAGCAGAGGAGAAATGTGAATGCTTCAGAAAATCAGCCATCTGGCCTTGGAATGAGAACGCAGGGAAGATTCAGAAGGGAAATCAAGAAAGGAGAGAAGAAAGGCACTGCTGGGGCTCGGGGTTGGGGGGTGGGTGGGTACAGGCTCAGGGAGAAGGGGTTCTAATGTGATTCCGGTCTGCTCTTAGGTGAAGGGGAGGCAGGCCATGCTGAGCAGAAAGGCTGGGGTGGGAAGTGAGCTGGCAGAGCCAGCTTTCTGGCTAAGCTGCTTAAGGAGGATGTTAGTGAGGATTCTGACTTTGGGAGGGAGTCTGTGCAGAGGGCTTTGAGCTTGAAATTGGCTCATTTTGCTACCTGAGAACTGGAGAGATTCAAATAAAAGTCTAAATTAATTGAAATGAATGTTTGTTACGGAAAATGCAGAAAATTAGAAAGAAAACAGTAGTCTCATCACTTAATTCTCTGTCATCCCACCTCCCAAACATAACCATCATTAAGATACATGCCCTTCCATGGCTTTTCTCGGCCAGCTCTTGCATTATGTAATCATAATGATGCTATTTGTACACCTTTGCAATTCTATTGCTTTCACCTCGTGTAGTTTGGGAATCATTTCCCCATTTTTTCATATCATGATTTGTATTATTATAATTATGCATAGTATGATATCAAATATGTGCAGTTCCTAATGCATCTGTTTTGCGTACGGACTCATTCAGTCGTGTCAACTCTTTGCAACCCAATGGACTATAGCTGACCAGGCTGCTCTGTCCATGGATTCTCCAAGCAAGAAGACTGGAATTGGTTGCCAGGGGGTCTTCCCAACCCAGGGATCAAACCCAGGTCTCCTGCATTGCAGATTCTTTACCACTGAGACACTAGGGAAGCCCAACTACCTGTAGTTATATGTTGATATTGTTGTAAATAATGCTACCATGTATATCTAAATGTAAAGTTTATTTGCTATTCCAGATTATTTCCTTAGGCTAGTGATACGAATACACTGATTGCATTAATATGCAAGTGTATTTTTGTCTGTTGACACATTAAATTGATGTTTAATTCTGATAAACTTCTACATACCTTTACAGATAAAATATTTTCTTCATTATCATTTCAGGAACATATCATTCTTCACCTGCCCTCTTCTTCCTAGCATAGTGTAGAATACTGTAAAAGTTCTACATCTGTTGCCCCAAGAACAGTAAGTATATAGATTGTAGTTTGTGTCACTTGAGTGTGCATCTAAAACCAACAGGCTTTCAAAGTGAATAATGATTTTTCTGTCCCCAGCCCCAATAGGCACATTTTCAATAGTTATTCATTATTATAGGACTGAATGGTTTGTGTTGAATATGCCACTGAAGCACTTGTAAGAGATCTCTAATAAGACCAACCCGACACCCACAGGTAGCTGCCACCAAGTGAATAGTAGTGATTTGCAGGTACCTTTAGGTAAGCATTCCTGAATAACAGAAAGGATGAATTAACAGATGTTATTGACTGAATGTTTGTGCCCCTATTTATATGTTGAAGCCTTAATTCCCAATGTGATTGTATTTGAATGTAGTAGATAATTAGGTTTAGATGAGGTCATGAGGGTGGAACCCCATTAGGAGATTAAGCCCTTCTAGGTAGAGGAAGAGACCAGAGCCCAGGCTTTTTTTTTTTTTTTTTTTTTTTTTCCATGTGAGGACAGAGCAAGAAAGCAGCCACTCACAAACCAGGCAGAGGGCTCTCAGTTCAGTTCAGTCGCTCAGTTGTGTCCGACTCTTTGCGACCCCATGGACTGAAGCATGCAGGCTTCCCTGTCTATCACCAACTCCCAGGGCTCCTTTTACTAACTCTCAATTACCTCACATCACTTCCCTTAGTAAGTAGTCTAAGCATATCCTTCAAAGTCAATAACTGTAATGATTTTGCTTAATATTATAGGAGTAATTCAACAAGAAAATTTCATCTTTTCCCTTCCTCATTTCTGTACTTTCCACATTCTAGGGGTCTTGCTACTTTGAAGAGTGTCATAGAGTTGGGGAGTTTTCATGTGTGCTGAGTTGCTTCAGTCATATCCAACTCTTTGCAATTCAATGGACCATAGCCTGCCAGACTCCTTGGTCCATGGGATTCTCCAGGCAAGAATACTGAAGTTTTCATAGTAGCCAGTTTTAATCGCTTAGTTTATCTATGGGGAGATTGTGGCATGACTAAAGAAAGGGACTTACTTAATTCATTACTATAAGGTAAAAATCTACCTCTGATTTCTCAGCCCACTCTATCACATCCCCCTTAGTACATAAAGGAACATATTACCAAAAAAAAAAAGAAAGAAAGAAAAGGAACCATATTACTTATACTAAATTTCTTTCTCTTCCCTCCATTCTTCTGCCTATTGAATGCTTATTAAAAAGAAAGTAATCATATAGATTTTTAAAAAATAAAGAGGTCACTAATTCAAAGAAAAGCTGCCCTTAATAACTTATATTCCCTACAAAGTTACACGTGAGAGAAAATAGTTCTAACTAATTACCACTTATAGTGTACATTGTTGTCGTTGTTCAGTCGTTCAGTCGTGTCCAACTCTGTGACCCTGTGGACTGCAGCACACCAGGCTTCCCTGTCCTTTACTGTCTTCCTGAGTTTGCTCAAACTCCTGTCCATTGAATTGGTAATGCCATCCAACCATCTCATCCTATGTCACCCCCTTCTCTTGCCCTCAATCTTTCCCAACATCAGGGTCTTTTCCAATGAGTAGAAAATTATAGCCTGAAGTCTATTCGTCTTAAGTTGAACGCAATTCTTTCAAATTGTTGGATCCAAGTCTCAATGAAACCAGCATTAGATATACATAAGAAACCAAAATTTGTTTCATGTAAAGCAAGTGTTTTAATCAATAAATACATTAATGATGAGATATTGTCAAATACCACAAAAGTTGTACAATAGGCTAGTTCTTTACTTAACAATGAAACAATTTTAATTATCACGTTTCTGTGAGAAAATTCATATGAGGAGGAGAACGTCCTTGTGAAGTCTCTTATTAACCCAGTTTTAACAAGAAGGGCAAAATGGAAGGTAATCAGCCTTTGTGCATAGCATTATAATGATGGTAATCGAAACCATGCAATCACTTAGATATTTTGCTCTCTATAACTAGCTCTGAATAATCAGTGATTTTCAATGGTAGCAAAGTGGCTATTTCAGATTGCAACACTAGCAAAGCATTGTGATGTTTACATTTAACCAGATATAGTCTCTTTTGATGGTATTTAGAAGGAACAAAATTTCAAAGAGGGGGAAGAAAACAAGGGTTGTTTTTAATATTACAGTTTAGTTGAGCATTTGGATCAGAATTGTAAAAATACATTATTGCTTGCTTGGTTTTGCCAAATTACTTTTTAATAACATTATTTTAAGAATAAGAAAGTCCTCAAATGTCGATTTGGTCACTCCACATTCCCCATTATGTGGCTGAAAACGTATTTATTGCGAGACACAGATTGGAAGGAGCATAAGATTTTCAGTCTCCTTCAGTATAGGGTGGTATAGTGTAGTATCATTTCATCATTTCAGAAGAACAGTGTACTCATGGTATTCACATTCATTTATAACACAGTTTATGTCACCCCCTGCCTGTATCAGACATTCTTTACCTAAGGTACAGGTGGATAGACCCCAGAGATTTGAGAGGAGCAACCATTTGTCATGGATGGAGATGAAAGTAGTTTTATGGATCTCCATGCTGTCCAAAGGACTCTAAAGAGTCTTTTCCAGTGCCACAATTTGAAAGCATCAATCCTTTCATGCTCAGCCTTCTTTATTGTCCAACTTTCATATCTATACATGACTACTGAAAAAAACCATAACTTTGACTATATGGACCTTTGTTGGCAAAGTGATATCTCTGCTTTTTAATATGCTGTCTAGGTTTGTCATAGCTTTCCTTCCAAGGAGCAAGTGTCTTTTCTCTTTATGATAGGATTCACCAAATTCTCAAAGTAATATGAAAAGCTGAATTGTCCTACAGACCCCTGACCTTGATAAGGCTTTTTTCTTTTCCCCCAGAGTCTTTCTATTTCTTTGAGTTCTACATCCAAGATGTTTAAAAGTCATGTCTTCCTCTCTGGGCTATCCCTAGGCCCCTGATGCAGCACTATAGGCAAAATTGGTCTTTCAAAAAAAATATTGACTTTCTAAAGATTAAATAAACATTTAATTTTTCTTACTGGAAAATTACTGAAATGATCCCAAAATATATAAAATCTTCTAAAATTCCAACTGCCACTGTCAGATTTTTAAATCACCTCTACCTTGCAAAAATAGGAAAACCATATTTGAAGAAAGATTAGCTGGCATGTTTTTAGAGAGTTTCAGATGGATTGTGGAGAAAGAGGTGAAAAAACATTGGAGACTTCGAATGATCTCAATGGAAAGAACAGTGATGAGAGAAGCTTCTGGGACTATAGAAAGAAAAATAATTAAAAAGGACTCAGGAAACTTTCCTATTGCATTACGTATCTGTCTACATATCAGTAAGTGGAGCTGAGTAATAAACAAAGGGACCTGGAAATTGTGAAGCAGAAGACTCTCCTTGAGAATTCTCACACTAAAAAGGAGATTCTCAGGTCCAGGGATCCAGCAAAATGGGGAATCATATAGAAATGCTGAGGTTCAGATCAATACCAAGAGAATGAAGAGGTTTACTGCTCCTTACAGGGCTATAAATAGGTGTGTAAGATGTCGAACAAGAAACTTGGGGTCAAGAAAAATGAGAATGAAAACAAGTTTAAAGAGTGATTGTAAAGGACCAAACAGATCCTAAAAGCATCTAGAAGTTCTGAGATTTTAAAAATCTGCTTTATTTAACTCAGTGTTTATATGCAGTGTTTCATAAATAAGATTTAGATGTATTTCTTAAGTGATGTCATTAATATTCCATGAAACTAATATATGTAGACTATGCTTTGGGGATAGAATATATCCCCAAAATGTGCTTTGAAGGATTTGACTTATTTGACTTATAAACTGACTTAGCAGAAGCAATTTAATGGCCAAGAAGGCAAGCCCTGGAATCAGAATGTCTGAAGTACAGACTGCTCTCAAACTTAATTCTAATGTGATTTTGGACTTCATTCTGTACCTCTATTTTTGCATCGATAAAATGAGGTTCATAATAGCATTTTCTCATAATGTCATTATAAAGGTTAAAGGCATAAAACCTGAAAAAAAGCACTTAGCATAACGCCAGGACCATGGTAAATTCTAGATAAATATTAGTTATTATCGTCATCATCATTATCATCTTCATTACCATTAGTGAAGTAGCTTAGTTTAAAAAAAAAATCAGGGAAGAATAATACATTGATTAGGATTGTTAGGTAGTTAGAGTAGGAAAATGGAATCCAGAATGCTGATGGCTAAAAGACCAGGAATGGAAAAACCCTCAAAAATAGAACAAAGGAAAGTCTTAGGATGGTCGTGAGGACCTCAGGTAAAACAAACAGCACTCGTGCCTAGCCCAATTTACATAGAGCAGGCACAGGGGGAGAAAAAAAACATTTAAAAAGGAGCAAAAGGGCTGCGGGTCTCTCTCCTGTGCGCACGCACTCACTCTCTCCCATTCTGCTCTCTTCCACACTCTCTCTCTCCCACACGCTCGCTCGCACTCTCTCTTTTCTCTTTGCGTCTTTTGGGTCACTGTACCCTCATGCCTTGAGGATGTATTTTCCTTTATTTTCTAAATAAAACTGAGCTGTAACACGGAACTGTAACACTGTCCAAGAGCTGTGACCACCGAGGGTTTTAACGTCCATTGCTTCAAATCTTTGTTGTGACGACACAGAACCGAGGAAATTACACACTCCCCTGACAGGATAGACCAGGATTTTCTTATGGAGACAACATCCTGTTTCCAGTGGTTTAAATATGTACCACCAGGAGAAGTCTATAGTCATTCAGGGACTCAGGTTGTTGGAAGTTTTATTTTGTCACATGTTTCCATGATTGTTGACCCAGAAAAAAAGAACATGGAGAATCACACAGAGTAATTATAGTTTCTAACCAAAAGTGACATAAGTTCCTTCAGTTCTCATTTAATTGGCCAAGGACACTTCCCTTCCTTGTTTATTTATTTATTTATTTTTTACTACCTATTGATACCTTAGTACCTATATTGCTCCTCACTTGACTGCCCATCACGTTTGTTTCATGCAGTACTTTTGACCAATTTTTTTCAAAATTAATAGAAGACTTCATGAATGATATCCCTTCTAACTTTATAATTCTGAGACCATGAGATCTCTAAAGGCTTTTCTAAGCCAAAATACTATGAGTATAAACCTTTCCATTTTGTACTTTAGCCCATAATGTACTGAAAGGTTGTTGCTGAACCACGAAAGATGCCAGGATTCTTGGCCTCCAGAGGAGAAGAATTCAATCTGGGGCCAGTGAGAAGGCTTGATCACTCAGAGCTTTTGTGTAATAAAGTTTCATTAAAATATAAAAGAGATAGAGAAAGCTTCTGACATAGACATCAGCAGGGGCCAGAAAGAGTGCCCCCCTGCTAGTCTTTAGCCGGATGTTATATAGCTACTCAGTTCAGTTCAGTCACTCAGTCGTGTCAGACCCTTTGCGACTCCATGAATTGCAGCACGCCAGGCCTCTCTGTCTATCACCAACTCCCGGAGTCCACCCGAACCCATGTCCATCGAGTCGGTGATGCCATCCAACCATCTCATCCTCTGTCGTCCCCTTCTCCTCCCAGCCCCAATCCTACCCAGCATCAGGGTCTTTTCCAATGAGTCAACCCTTCACATGAGGTGGCCAAAGTATTGGAGTTTCAGCCTCAACATCAGACCTTCCAATGAACACCCAGGATTGATCTCTTTTAGGATGGATTGATTGGATCTCCTTGCAGTCCAAGGGACTCTCAAGAGTCTTCTCCAACACCACAGTTCAAAAGCATCAATTCTTCGGTGCTCAGCCTTCTTCACTGTCCAACTCTCACATCCATACATGACCACTGGAAAAACCATAGCCTTGACTAGACGGACTTTTGTTGGCAAAGTAATGTCTCTGCTTTTAAATATGCTATCTAGGTTGGCCATAACCTTCCTTCCAAGGAGTAAGCATCTTTTAATTTCATGGCTGCAATCACCATCAGCAGTGATTCTGGAGCCCAAAAAAATAAAGTCTTCCACTGTTTCCCCATCTATTTCCCATGAAGTGATGGGACCAGATGCCATGATCTTAGTTTTCTGAATGTTGAGCTTTAAGCCAACTTTTTCATTCTCCTCTTTCACCTTCATCAAGAGGCTCTTTAGTTCTTCTTCACTTTCTGCCATAAGGGTGGTGTCATCCGCATATTGAGGTTATTGATATTTCTCCCGGCAATCTTGATTCCAGCTTGTGTTTCTTCCAGCCCAGCATTTCTCATGATGTACTCTGCATATAAGTTAGATGAGCAGGGTGACAGTATACAGCCTTGTCGTACTCCTTTTCCTATTTGGAACCAGTCTGTTGTTCCATGTCCAGTTCTAACTGTTGCTTCCTGACCTGCATACAGGTTTCTCAAGAGGCAGGTCAGATGGTCTGGTATTCCCATCTCTTTCAGAATTTTCCACAGTTTATTGTGATCCACACAGTCAAAGGCTTTGGCATAGTCAATAAAATATAGCTACTAGCAGTCTGCTAATTAGAGAAAGAAAATGTCTCAAAACTCAGAGAATGGCACCAGGCCCCTCAACCACTCATTGGCACAAGGTGAGTTGTCCCGGGCCATAAAATGATTGACATGAATTTTGAAGAAAGGCAGATTTCCAAGCAAATACAAGTCTCATTAACATAGCTTAAGAGAACATTTGCATGAGTAAAACATACTGGTTTGTCAAGTTGGTTCTGAGCCTTAGGTGGAACCCACTTGAAGACAGAGTCTAGGGTAAATACATAGTTCCTTAACATAGCTTAAGACAAACATTTCCATAAGAAAAACACATTGGTTAGCTCAAAGTTTGAGAAAAGTTAAGTTCAGGTGGAGCCAGGTGTCATCATGGCAACACAGAATTTTAAGAGAAAGCTCCTTTTAAATTTATATAGAGAAGGGCAAAAAAATCTAACACTTGTAGTTTGTTTCCTCCTGCCACTTAAGAGAGAAAAAAATGTCTGACACTTACAGCCTATTTCCTCCATTTGGAGATCCCTGGCCTTCCTGCCTGTTACCCTCTCAGTAACCCCCTGTTTATCTACAGAATGACCATTAGGGTCAACTTCCAATTTTTAATAACAGTGGATAGAAAAGATGGTGAACTGAAGAAAAAGGCTGGGGTATAAAGCCAAAAAGTTTCAAAAAACAAAGAATAAATTATCTTAAATTAGAACAAGCTAAACTGGAACAATATGAGTGAATGGCCAAAAATCCCAGCAAGTTCTCTTGACCCCAGAAAACATATAAAATCACATGTTTCAGAGTTTCTCACAGTATCTAACACTTTTTCTAAATGACTGATTCACATTGGGGTGCTTATTAAAAATGCAAATTCCTAAGACTCTACATCAGATCTGCTGAATTTTTATCAAAGTGTCTGACCATATTTGTATTTAAATAGTAGCTATTTTTACTTTTAGTAGGTAAAACTATTAAGTATGTCATTTAAAAAAGAAAACTCATGGCAGAATCATCCCTGTCTCCAAGGCAATATGAAGGGAGCTATAGGGGCTTCCCCAATGGCTCAGTAAGTAAAGAATCCGCCTGCAATGCAGGAGATACAGGAGACTCAGATTTGATATCTGGGTTGGGAAGATCCCCGGAGGAGGAAATGGCAACCCTTCCAGTATTCTTGCCTGAGAAGTCCCATGGACAGAGAAGCCTGGTGGGCTACAGTCCATGGGGTAGAAGAGTTGTACATGGCTGAGCACGAGCAAATAGCAGAAGCTCAGGTGTGAAAGCTCCAGTGAGGGTGGCAGTGAGGGTGATGAGGAGAGAAGAATCTTGATAATACTAGTGGAAAAGAGGAAGAATAAAGCAGTGAACTTTATTTCAAATTTTTGAGCCTGGATGAGTGACAAGCAGGGAACGATTACATTTTCAAAGGAATGGTGCAGGCAACAAATGTTACAAAAGGTCAAAAAGTTGGAGGAGCCATGTGGCCAACCCAGAGCATTTGGACCAGCCTTAGGAAAGAGACATATGGGAACATTGTCTCATAGACAAAAATGTAATTTGTGATAAATATGATATGGGATTGGGGGGAATGTAAGGACAAGTTGAAAATAACCTTGAAATTTCCAGGCAGTGTGACAAGGATGGATGGTGTTTGATTTGAAAGAGAAAAAAAAAATAGGAGTTGGATAAACTTTATTTTTCTAGTGGTGGACATGTTACTTCAAATCAACTTCAGACTCTGATATAAAAGAGGTATGTGCTATAGTTTAGTATTCAAAGCCAGATTTTAATGTTGCACACAGGTGGTTATTTGAATTCAGAACACCCCAGCTAGCTCAGAGTGCTGCTACGTGTTCCATGACACTTCCCTTTCATCCTCCTTGGCCTCTTTGACTTAATATCCAGCTCCGCTCCATGATTCACTTGGGTTTTTCAGACAAATCCCTCCTGACAAACCCACAAATCTTTCCAGACTTAGTGTGAAGAAGTCATGGAGCTGAACTAACCTCCCAGTTCTTGTTTTGACTTTGAGGTTGGTCTTTCAGGTGTGTAGGAAAAAGACTTCCTAAGCAAGAAGATTAAAAATCATAGAGAAAGATGTCTGGAAGGGAAGCTGGCTCTGCCACAGGGGCCCAGAGAGCTGTTCACACCCACGTGAATGACAACTGCAGGTCTCTTGAGAGTTCCTGGGGGGAGGCACACAGCAGAAAGCACACAGCTTGATTTACAGATGCCAATTTGAGCTTACAGCCTGCTATGTATTTTGATTTGAGAACTCAGCAAATTGGATGAGAAAGTAATAAATGGAAGATGAATATTAAACAAAAAAAAGCCTGTTTGTAATAAACTGTCACCTATCTTTAGAGAGGCAAGTTTTTTAAGAGGTGAAATGTGGTTGAATTTGGAAGTTAGAGATCGGAATAAGTTTGCCTGTGGTGCTACAGGGCCATTACGGTTTGGGAAAAAATAGCCCTAAGAATGGAGGGATTCTACATCTGTCTTATTCTGACTTAGATTCTTTTCTTGAAAAACTGCTATCAAGCAAAAACCTCACCTCTAGACAGGGTTTGGGGTCATGTCAAGCAGCCAGGTGTACCCTTGAGGAAAAAAGGAAGTGACAGCTGGAGAATTCTGCCTCAGAAATTCCCAGTAGCATTAATGAGGAGGTCAGCCTCATACCTCCTGCAATAAGGCAGGCTTCCTCCTCCCATCAGGTGTTTTGTCCATAAGGCTAGAGAAATGTCTTTGATAAAATTCAAAGAGCCTGAAGAATTATCGTAACAAAGATCAGTTCAAACATTTTCCTGAACATAAGACCTGCTATGGGAGTGTATTGTAGAAATGTATGTGAAGTCAAGTGGGCCTTAGAAAGCATCACTACGAACAAAGCTAGTGGAGGTGATGGAATTCCAGTTGAGCTATTTCAAATCCTGAAAGATGACGCTGTGAAAATGCTGCACTCAATATGCCAGCAAATATGGAAAACTCAGCAGTGGCCACAGGACTGGAAAAGGTCAGTTTTCATTCCAATCACAAAGAAAGGCAATGCCAAAGAATGCTCAAACTACTGCACAATTGCACTCATCTCACACTCTAGTAAAGATGACACCACCCTTATGGTAAAGCTCAACATTCAAAAACCTAAGATCATGGCATCTGGTCCCATCACTTCATGGCAAATAGATGGGGAAACAGTGGAAACAGTGGCTGACTTTATTTAGGGGGGCTCCAAAATCACTGCAGATGGTGATTGTAGCCATGAAATTAAAAGATGCTTACACCTTGGAAGGAAAGTTATGACCAACCTAGACAGCATATTAAAAAGCAGAGGCATTACTTTGTCAACAAAGGTCCATCTAGTCAAAGCTATGGTTTTTCCGGTGGTTATGTATGGATGTGAGAGTTGAGACTATATAGAAAGCTGAGCACCGAAGAATTGAAGCTTTTGAACTGTGGTGTTGGAGAAGACTATTGAGAGTACCTTAGACTGCAAGGAGATCCAACCAATCCATCCTAAAGGAAATCAGTCCTGGGTGTTCATTGGAAGGACTGATGCTGAAGCTGAAACTCCAGTATGTTGGCCACCTGATGCGAAGAGCTCACTTATTTGAAAAGACCCAGATACTGAGCAATATTGAGGGCAGGAGGGGAAGGGGATGGCAGAGGATGAGATGGCTCGATGGCATCACCGACTCAATAGACGTGAGTTTGGGTAAACTCCGGGAGTTGGTGATGCACAGGGAGGCCTGGCGTGCTGCGGTTCATGGGGTTCGCAAAGAGCTGGACATGACTGAGGGACTGAACTGAACTGAACTGAACTGTGCCTCAAAGTGTGGGATAAACCTACCTGCCATTTCAGCCTCAATGTGAGAACCCTAATGTTTCCTCATGTTTCCTATTCCTTTTTCTATATTATAATTAGGCATATTTCTTTTACAGTTCTTAACTTTGACTACTGGTCTCCTTTCCCATTTCCTTACACCTATCTTCTAGCATTTTTGACTATTCACTCCCTCACTTAGAAACCTCTTTCACCCATGTTTCTCAGTCCTAGGATACCTACGGCTCAATTCTCCTCAGTTCCTCAAGTGGAAACTTATATTCTCCAGAGCCCCAAGTCCCATGGAGCTGAAGAGTAGGCAGGTCTGAATCCAGAGCATTGGGATACCTGTAAGAGAATTGTTTATTGAGGAGGTCTAGGAGCAACAATCAGACCACATACATGGAAAGCACTACATAACCAAAGGCAACAAAAACCCCATTTAGATTGTTGCTCTCAGAGATCACAGTCTTAATTACTCATGAATTGCTTTTCAGTGAGCCACTGATCAGCATTTTGCCTGAATGTCCCACAGTAAGTCAGCCTATAAAGACTTTTTACAGAGAAATCTCTGCCTCTGAAACTAAATCGACAATTTCTTTCCTGGGCTGTTTAATGTGGCCTGCTATTGTTATGCTAATGTAGGCCCTGTTAATTCTGAGGTGACTTTATACAATGCCAGGATGTGTGGGAGCAGCATTCTATAAACCAATTAATAATATTTTCTGGAGTGGAGAAATCATCAATCTATTTGGCAACTAAGCGACCTTAAATGTGTCATGGACTAATGAAAGATGAATAGTGGGAGTTAGAACTTGGAGGGAAAAATGAGCTATTTGAGCATCAGTAGTTACCCACCAATCCTGTAAGGAAATTAACTCTTCTTCAAGAAAATTATATGGTTGGGCAGATCTCCTTAACTATCCAAGTAAAAGGGATTCCTGGCCAGTTGATTCCAGACTTATTTTCAATGAAGCAGCAGGAATATCCCCCTATGAAAGATGGATGCAGGGCTAGTTTTAGACTTCACCACCCTCTGAAATATATTTAAATACATCCACATTCTCATTACATACATACTTTGGGGTAAAGATTTTGAAAAAGAAACATTTATTTGCTTTCAAAAATATGTGACTACAGGTCACTCTTTTAATTTATCATTGACTATAACTTCTCAGAAATCATCATATTTTCTATGATCCTGCAAATTGTATTCAACCATGTCAAAACATAATAATGAGTTAAGCTAACATAATGTTTTATTTTGTAGACATGGAAAAAAAATCTAAGAATTTTAATTATGCTATTATATTTTCATATTTAGAGCCAAATTTTTTCCCTCAGTATTTAACCATTTTAGTAAGACCCTGAGAAGGTCATAGCCCCAAGCATTGTATCTGTGGAGGCAATAGACTGAATGGCCCTGGATGAGTGCCCTGGTTTCTTTTAGCTTGATGACTAGCCATTATGATTTTCTGTTGTATTAAATTGCTCCTATATAATGTTTTCCAAATAACCTTCTAGTTGTAATGTGACCACTCAAAAACTTTCCTACACAAAGAAAATATGCTGAGCAATCAAGTCCAATATTGCAAATAGCAAATGGGTGTGTATATAAATAATTACTATTCATAAATTTATTGAATGACTACAAATAATGAATTAATCACAACTATATATTTTGTTCACTTTCTTTTTCTCTTTGGAGTATATATGTCTTTATCAGAACTTTATGAAGACATTTGAAAAAAGGAAGAGAATAAAGGGCAGAAATAAAGATTAGAGAAATAGAAAAACAGAATGCAGTGCAGTCAAGTGGCTCAGCCCTAGATTTTTAGAGATTTAAGAGTTATACTTCTAGATCCTCCTTTAAATTTTAGTACTACCTTGGGCAAGTTTTAATGCATCTGAACTTTGGTTTCATTATCTACAAAATGGAACTAAAAATAGTACCCATTTCAGAGAATTCTTGTAAAAATTAAAAGACTCAGTATACTAAGAAGAAGGCCTTGCAAGTAATGAATATTCAATAAATGTTAATTCTTATGAAATCTGCTTGAAAATTTAATCTGAATTTGGATCTCCTGAGCCTTACTACTGAATGTTCCTGGGACCAGTGGAGGTTCAAAATAAATCAACAAGTTTGTCCAAGATGTTAAGATGCAGCGCAATCTATGAAGAAGAAAAGTCTGAAATTTTAGGACCTGGTCAGTTTTTGAATTTTCTAGTACTCCGGTACTTCACCTTGTTTCTGTTGCTTTGAAGTTAAAACATTTTAAGGCATTTTCTTTCACACTCTTGAAAATAAAAACATTAAACAAAGGAGGAAAAAAACACCCTTCATGGCAGATATTCTAGGGGTCACTGAATCTTCCAAATTTCCAAGTTGTGGGACAGCTTCTCCATAACCCAATACAGAACAGATTTTCAGTCCAGAATTCACAGCATTTCCTTTCATGTCCTTCATTAACTGGTTTTTGCATGATAGCAACTCTAGTTTCATTTCTCTTTTTTCTCTTTTGGCCAATATCTTATCTGGCAGGATTATCAGTTAAATATTCATTGGTCATATTAGAATTCAGCCAAATGCCTTCCTATTTAAAATGGCTGGGTGAATATAGTGATCATTTGTCAGTGTCCCTTCTGAATTGTTAGTGAGACAGACTTGCACACATTATTTGAGACAGAAAATGAATAGTTTCAGTTGCTATGGTTACAGCTAGGGTATGGGGTAGTTTTTTACAAGTGATCTTTGTTTTTTAGACTCTTCGCCTGTGCACATGGTGTACATCTACATATGCATGCACACACGTGCTTGTATTTTGAAATCCTAGGTTTTCTGGAAAAACATCCACTTCAAATATTCTGTCCCAAGGTCTCCATTCATTCTCCTACTGTTAGATTTTTCATCATGATTTTCTCTTCAGCAGTTATGATTTCACATACATCACAAAAATGATATCACAAATGAATTAGGACCACTGTCCTCACATGCTCTGAGAGTTAACAGATTTTTGCTGATACTGAAAATTTGTTTTTCAATATTATGCTTTATTTCCTTATTCTTAGAGTTATCTGTTTAAACAACAGAATAACCTCCAAAAGGAACTTGAAAAGACTAATTAAACAGTTTAACATTTTGCTACATTCCTTAAGCCAGGCAGAGTCCTCCACTGCAAGCAACAAAAACTGAGTCTGGCAGATTACAGAAAAAAGGACTTCATTAAAAATAGGAGCTCCCTCAGACACACAGGAAGGGTAGGAAATCAGACTCAATCCTAAACTTCCAGGAACCCAACTCTAAATCACTCCACAGAATCAGTGTGTGTTTTAAAAAAACAAAACTAAACCTGTCTCCCTCATGTTGCAGATGCTCGGTTTTGTATCTCTGCCCCTTGAGTACCAGGAACTCAATTTGACCTCATCCACCACCGCCACCACCGTCTGCACTCCAAAGCCACATTTCTACAAGAGGGAGGCAGCCAAGGTAGTCACAGCTGATGCCAATTTTACCAGGAAATGGATCCTGTTCTTCATGCTGATCACTTCTTATTTTGAGTCTCATGAGAGTGTATCTAATTGGAGAAGGAGCTGGATCATTTTACTGTACCCTAACTGGGAAGGGAGGCTGGGAGTTGAATTAGTTGCCTGCCTTTTACCTGGAGGAGGCAGGACTCCAAAGCAAACAACGAAACAAAAACAAAGGAAAAAAGCAAAAACTTCAAAAGAGTGTAGGGCTTCAAAAAGATGCTGAAAGGCAGGAAAACCTAACAAATGACCTTTATAAATACAATCTGATGTGTATGTAATGGTTTTCAGTTAAAAATAGTCAATTAAATCAGCCAGTTAATTAAGGCAAACAAGAAAGAAATTCTCCATGTTTCTGTCTAAGGCCAATTCTTCTCCTTGTGTACCATGTCCATCCTCTCTCACCTCCTCAAGAGCACTGCTCTAAAAGCACATTAGAAATGTTACTCTTTCTGCCAGATTATTCTCAGCAGAATATAGGCATATTGTTATTCCTCTCATCTTAAGAATAGAAAAATACCTTTCTATCTTGCACCCCCCTCTTTTCTTTCAGTTACCACCCTGTAACTACTGCCCCATTCTGATATGTTTTGCAGCAAACTACAAAATAAATCTGTTCATATTTGTGGTTTCCCATTCATTTTGTCCATTTTCTCTTTAACTCACTCCGATCATACTTTGATGTCTACCACTCTACTCCCATTGCTAAATCCAAAGGTGACCAATTCTCATTCCTCTTTATACTTAAACTACAGATCATTCTCTTCTCCTCAAATAACATATGAATTTGGCTTTCAGTTCATCACACTTTTTTCCAACTCACTGGTCACATTTTTAGTCTCCCTTTCCAGTTCTTTTAATACCCTAATGTTTAACTGTTGAAGTCCTTAGGGCTTCTCTCTTCTCTGTACATAGACTTTCTCACACAGCCTTATAGATGTGTTTATGTAAATGTTATCTGCACATTGTGTGTGTGTTCAGTCACTCAGTCATGTCTGACTCTTTGTGACCCCATGGACTGTAACCTACCAGGCCCCTATGTCCGTGAAATTTTCTAGGCAAGAATACTGGAATGGGTTGCATTTTCTTCTCCAGGGGGTCTTCCTGACCCAGGGATCAAACCCACGTCTCTTGCTTCTCCTGAATTAGCAGGTGAATTCTTTACCACTAGTGCCACCTGGGAAGCCCATTGTACACTGAAGACTCCTAAATTTGTAGCTCCAGAATTTTCTCTTCTTTATGCCCTATTCATATATACACCAATCACATGACATCTCTCTAAGAAGTGTAATATATATTCAAATGTATATGACCAGGGGAAAAAAGCCTCTTGATTTCTACCTTACATATTTTCTCTTTCTGCATCTTAGAAAATTCAACCAAGTGTTTAGGTCAAAAAAGTTGAAGCCATTTTTTATGCCTCTTTTTTCTTCACACTCTCCCATTGATTCTATATCACTATTTATTCATAGATATTAATAGGTGTTTAGAATTCAAACTTTTCTCAACTTCATTGTTGCTACCATGTTAAGCACACCATCACTGTTCACATTTATTAGTGCAATAACCTCTTGGCTTACCTTTCTGCTCCCATCTTTGTAATCCTACAATCTATTTTTCATAGAGCAATGAGAATGGTCCTTTAGAAATATAATTACTTTATCACTACTTAAAATTCTTATCATGTTCATAATAACCATGCAAGTCTTTGCCTTCAAGGACAAGTCTTAGATGACCTGACTTTCAATCTTGAGACCACATCTGCAAACATTGCTCCTCCCACACTCACTTTCCTCTAGTTGCATTACTTAAAAGGGCAAAGGGGGAATTACATATGAAAACAAACAACAATTAGGATAGACTGTGATAAGTTTAAGAGTAATGGTTCAAACCCATTATTTGGTAAAAACTGGTAGGAGAATCAAAGAAGTGATCATAGAGCAGTTGACATGTGAGCTGTGCTGTAGGAATGGATACAATATTGAAAAGCAGAGATGAGAAGATGGAAGGCATGGTAGTGTTAAACAACCTAGGAAAAAACTGAACATCTACTATGTGCAAAAGACTATGCCATAAAAGGTAAAGAGTACAGATAGGAGAGCTTATGTATAATTGGAATGTATGTTCTTGAAGTTCTGGAAATCATGAGTGTTCATAGTGCAGATAGACCATTGGCTACTACACCTACATAGAAGAAAGCCACATGCTACCTAGTAGGTACTGATGTCAATGCATATCTAATGTAAATGCATAGCTACTCTTTTCTCCCTTTTTCATCTATCTTTCCCTAGTACTAAGTGAATCAAATCAAGTTTTAAATGGTTGTATTAATGAATGCATATCTACTGTGTGCCAAGCACATGTAAGTACTGCTGCTGCTAAGTTGCTTCAGTCGTGCCCAACTCTGTGCGACCCTATAGACAGCAGCCCACCAGGCTCTCCTGTCCCTGGGATTCTCCAGGCAAGACATGTAAGTACTGGAATACCAATAATCTTAGGATGAAATTTTATGAAATGAAACTACTTTTAATATTCTCAGTCTAGTTGCTTATCCAAGGTAATAGATTTAAGATAATTACAGAAATATAAAATGCAGGGGAAAGGACTTTTTTGGGGTAAAAAAGATTCCTAGCACTTCTTGTCCTCTGCAAGCACTTGCTCACTGATCTTACCCTACAAGTGTCTAATTTTTAAGTGTCTTACACTTGATAACTTAGTCTTCTTACTCTATCACTACTGCAAGTGTTTCTTTCATAGAGATCCATGAATATATTCACTCCATCAATGTGTTTTTGCAAACAGAGTTTTTAAAACAATGGACATTAATTATATGTTTATGGATTGTTGAGTCCCAATTATGAAACCAAGAGTTACAATAGATGCCATACTCCAAACACAGAGAAAGAGAGAGAAACTTTGGTATGTTTTCCAAAATTTCAAAAGCATATACTGTTTTTAAGGGATCAGTAAATATTTTCTTGTCTGTTGTAGCAGTGAAGGAAGAAGTTAATACTCCTTTTTATTTGGTGCTTATTCTGTGTCAGACACTAGACTGAACATGTCATATGTGCAAGCCTTATTAATCTCTCAACAGCCCAGATTATAAAAGTGATGCTCAAACTGTGATGTGCCCCCCACGTAATCCGTCTAGAAAGTAGCTGACAAAGCGGCTCTATGTATGAATGCCAGTGGAAGCAGTATGATTCTGGTGCCCTTCTAGACCCTCAGTGATTCACGTGAGTCAGGTTTTTACTATGTGAAGGCAGGGAGATAAAAGGTGGCTTGGAACCCACTGCAATCAAAGCCCCTTCCCTGCATGCTGGTTAGTGGAAGAGAAACGAGAGAAGACGTGGGAAGAAAGGTGGGGAAGTCCTGCTGTCATCTGGGGAGAAAGGAGGAAGCACCTTCCCCCAGGCAGTCCCATCCTCTGACTCTTCTTTAGTGGCAGCCTGGGAGAGGGCAGAGCCTGGGGTACAGCAGAGCACTTAATACTTTATGTAAAGGGAGATCTTTTTTAAGGGGTCAAAAGAAAGAGCTCATACATCCCTTAAGGCAAAAACTTCTTGCCACCGATGTCCTTCACCAAATAAAATTTTATATTAATACATTCTTTTGAAATTTCAAATTTGTTTTCTGATAGGGGATGTGTAGGGGCACAAATAGTCCTCAGTTTATTCTGCTGCATTCTTATTAAACACCTCTTATCTAGTGTTTGGTATAGAAGAGGCTGAATTGCCAAGTGCCCTGATTTGGGAAATGCCTAATTGACATGAGATTGATTATCTATCTTTCAAAGAAACTTTTTCACGCAAGGAGATAGGGAATAAGAAAAAAAGTAGCACAAGTTAAATCAGCAAATATCTTTCTTAAATTATAAAGATAAAATTAGCATAATCTCTCTTTAAATTAAAATTCTGATCCCCACCCTGCCCCTACCCCATCCATCCTTATTGTGTCTGTAGCTTCATTTATTTCTGGGTTTGGCAGTCAGTTATGGCAAATGGCAGATAGAGAGAATCTGCCATTTTCCACTGTGCCCACTGTGGGGAGTAATGATGGCTGTGCTCTTGGTCCCCAGTGGAAGTACCTTTGATCAATGTCAATGAAGCGATCTTTTCCTTCCCAGGGAAGAGGTGATACTCTTAACTTAACCACTTTGATCATTAATACTTAACAAGACGTTCTCTTCCTTTACCAAGGACTGCCCTGGGGACCATTCACTAAGCTTAGTGATGGAGAAAGAAATTAACCTTTTGTAGAGTAACTAGCAGGTCCATTAGAGAATTCATTATGCAGAGTCTGACCAGCGAAGGAGTCTCTACAGTCTCTGGCAAACAAGTTACTTAATTCAATATTTGAGGTGATAACGTGTATTCTCACATCTGTAGTTGAATTAACTATATCATGCCCCAGATGACACCTGGAAAGAATGCTAGAGGGTCTCCAAACTGATCCATAGTGACCAGTCTCAATGCACAAACCAAATTCAAGGGCTCCAAATGAGTGCTTAGTGTTAAGTGCCATGGGGAATGCACAGATGAGTAATACCCAGCAGAAGTGCCCTCTTTCTCCCATGACAGCCTTCATAATAAATAACAATGTTCTGAATGAATTGTCCCTCCCACACACTAACACTTGTGGACCATGCATTCCCATGGAAGTATCCAATAATGTGAAAAGAAGTACAAACTTTCCTCAAGCTCTTTACAGGCTTCAGTTCAGTTCAGTTCAGTGGCTCAGTCGTGTCTGACTCTTTGCGACCCATGAATCGCAGCACGCCAGGCCTCCCTGTCCATCACCAACTCCCAGAGTCTACCCAAACCCATGTCCATGCTTAAATCCTGTCCCTGGCATGACAAACAAAATATTTTTTTTGATTAGGTAATTCAGCCATAGTCCTAGTCAGTTCTGGGAGGAAGAAAGGGTGGAAAGAAAACTGGCAGATATCAAATATCTATCTTGTACTGGATTTCACAGAGATAATTTATTTGATAAACACTTTAATCTAGTAAGTTGTGTATTATCACCCTCATTTTATAAAGGAAAGGGCTGAGAGGGCTCAGGAGGTTAAATGGCTTGTTCAAGCTCATACCCCAGAAAACTGAGGGTGCTAGGAGTCAGAGTCACAGTCCTGTCTTGTCAATGTTTTTCTACTTGATTTTCAAAAGAATCTAATTAGGTGTAAAGAAGCACTTTAAAGGTATTCAGTGTAAACACAGAAGGGAGAGACAGAGGATGAGCTAGTTGGATGGCATCACCAACTCAATGGACATGAGTTTGAGCAAAATCCAGGAGATGGTGAAGGACAGGGAAGCCTGGTGCGCTGCAGTCCATCGGGTCGCAAATAGTGGAGCACAACTCAGCGACTGAACAATAATGATGTAAACAGATGTTTGTATTCCTTTAGAAAAGGTTTCACAAGAAGTCACACTTCTTAGTGGAGCCAGAAGTTTGACTTGTTACCTAGAAATTAATCCTATTCCACCAACAAGACCTAAAATCTATTAGTCTCTTCACTTCTGAAAGAAACGTGGATCTTATATGGTGACATGTACAAAACATGAGAGTGTTCAACCTTCCCTAGTTGTTGTTGATGTTTTTTAATTTGGTTTTATTAAAATAATATATGTGCCAGGTTTCAAAGTCAAGCAGTGCTACAAGTCTTATAACAAAGTTCCTGTCCCAGCCATATCTGCTATTCAGAGGAACCACTTCTTAACTCTTTGGGCTCTTCTGCTGTTCACCTTCATGTTGCTATATAGTGATTTACTGCTGTATTATTTGATTGTTTTATTTTAGACATTATCTATTGAGCATGATGTGAATATTTAGGTTTCTAACACTTCAATGCACACATACAGGCACTTCCACTCCTCCTAAATTTATATTGATTTATTTAGGAGAAATTACCGAGGTATAATAAGTCCTCCACACTTTCCACCTCCTGGTTGCTCCATGGCTGCGATGAAATGAACTCGGGAAAACTCTGGGAGATGGTGAGGGACAGGGAGGCCTGGCATGCTGCAGACATATACGACTGGGCAACTGGACAACAACAACAACTAAATACTCAGCTCTGTTCTAGGCAATGTGATGATAAAGATAGCCAAAATAAACCAAGCCCTTGCCTTCATTGCACTTGCGTTCTAATAAGAGAGACCAAAGCAACCAAGGGATTTGATTTAGGTCATACCAGAATGGTCTAGTGGTTTTCTCCACTTTCTTTAATTTCAGTCTGAATTTGGCAATAAGGAGTTCATGATCCAAGCCACAGTCAGCTCCCAGTCTTGTTTGTGCTGACTGTATAGAGCTTCTCCATTTTTGGCTGCAAAGAATATAATCAATCTGATTTCGGTGTCGACCATCTGGTGATGTCCATGTGTAGAGTCTTCTCTTGTGTTGTTGGAAGAGGGTTTTTGCAATGACCAGTGCGTTCTCTTGGCAGAACTCTATTAGCCTTTACCTTGCTTCATTCTGTACTCCAAGGCCAAATTTGCCTGTTACTTCAGGTGTTTCTTAACTTCCTACTTTTGCATTCCAGTCCCCTATAATGAAAAGGACATCTTTTTTGGGTGTTAGTTCTAGAAGGTCTTGTAGGTCTTCATAGAACTGTTCAGCTTCTTCACCATTACCAGTTGGGACATAGACTTGGATTACTGTGATATTGAATGGTTTGCCTTGGAAACAAACAGAGATCATTCTGTCATTTTTGAGATTGCATCCAAGGATTGCATCTTGGACTCTTTTGTTGACTAAAATGGCTACTCCATTTCTTCTAAGGAATTCCTGCCCACAGTATCAGATATAATGGTCATCTGAGTTAAATTCACCCATTCCAGTCCATCTTAGTTCACAGATTCCTAGAATGTCGACGTTTACTCTTGCCATCTCCTGTTTGACCACTTCTAATTTGCCTTGATTCATGGACCTAACATTCCAGATTCCTGTGCAATATTGCTCTTTACAGCATCAAACCTTGCTTCTCTCACCAGTCCCATCCACAACTGGATGCTGTTTTTTCTTTGGCTATATCCCTTCATTCTTTCTGGAGTTATTTCTCCACTAATCTCCAGTAGCATATTGGGCACCTACCGACCTGGGAGTTCATCTTTCAGTGTCCTATCTTTTTGCCTTTTCATACTGTTCATGGGGTTTTCAAGTCAAGAATAATGAAGTCGTTTGCCATTCCCTTCTCCAGTGCACCACATTCTGTCGGGCCTCTCCACCATGACCTGTCTGTCTTGGGAGGCCCCACAGGGCATGGCTTAGTTTCATTGAGTTAGACAAGGCTGTGGTCCGTGTGATCAGATTGGCTAGTTGTCTGTGATTGTAGTTTCAGTCTGTCTACCCTCTGATCCCCTCTCTCAGTGCCTACCATCTTACTTGGGTTTCTCTTACCTTGGACATGGGGTCACTCTTCACAGCTGCTCCAGCAAAGCGCAGCCACTGCTCCTTACCTCGGACATGGGGTAGCTCCTCTCGGCCATGCTTGCTCGTGTGCTGTCGCAGCCGCCACACTCGTGTGCCATCACAGAAATGGTAGGGACCTAACAGAAGCACAAGATATGAAGAAGAGGTGACAAGAATACACAGAAGAACTGTACAAAAAAGATCTTCACGACCCAGATAGTCATGATGGTGTGATCACTCACCTAGAGCCAGGCATCCTGGAATGTGAAGTCAAGTGGGCCTTAGAAAGCATCACTACGAACAAAGCTAGTGGAGGTGATGGAATTCCAGTTGAGCTATTTCAAATCCTGAAAGATGATGCTGTGAAAGTGCTGCACTCAATATGCCAGCAAATCTGGAAAATTCAGCAGTGCCCACAGGACTGGAAAAGGTCAGTTTTCATTCCAATCCCAAAGAAAGGCAATACCAAAGAATGCTCAAACTGTGGCACAATTGCACTCATCTTACATGCTAGTAAAGTAATGCTTAAAATTCTCCAAGCCAGGCTTCAGCAATACCTGAACCGTGAACTTCCAGATGTTCAAGCTGGTTCTAGAAAAGGCAGAGAAACCAGAGATCAAATTGCCAACATCGCTGGATCATGAAAAAAGCAAGAGAGTTCCAGAAAAACATCTATTTCTGCTTTATTGACTATGCCAAAGCCTTTGACTGTGTGGATCACAATAAACTGTGGAAAATTCTGAAAGAGATGGGCATACCAGACCACCTGACCTTCCTTTTGAGAAACCTGTATGCAAGTCAGGAAGCAACAGTTAGAACTGGACATGGAACAACAGATTAGTTCCAAATAGGAAAAGGAATACATTAAGGTTGTGTATTGTCACCCTGCTTATTTAACTTCTATGCAGAGTACATCATGAGAAACACTTGGCTGGAGGAAGCACAAGCTGGAATCAAGATTTCCAGGAGAAATATCAATAACCTCAGATATGCAGATGACACTACGCTTATGGCAGAAAGTGAAGAAGAACTAAAGAGCCTCTTGATGAAAGTGAAAGAGGAGAGTGAAAAAGTTGGCTTAAAGCTCAACATTCAGAAAACTAAGATCACGGCATCCGGTCCCATCACTTCATGGCAGATAGATGGGGAAACAGTGGAAACAGTGGCTGACTTTATTTTTCTAGGCTCCAAAATCACTGCAGATGGTGATTGCAGCCATGAAATTAAAAAATGCTTACTCCTTGGAAGGAATGTTATGACCAACCTAGAGAGCATATTAAAAAGCAGAGACATTACTTTGCCAACAGAGCTCCATCTTGTCAATGCTATGGTTTTTCCAGTAGTCATGTATGGATGTGAGAGTTGGGACTATATAGAAAGCTGAGTGCTGAAGAATTGATGCTTTTGAACTGCGGTGTTGGAGAAGACTCTTGAGAATCCCTTGGACTGCAAGGAGATCCAACCAGTCCATCCTAAAGGAAATCAGTCCTGGGTGTTCATTGGAAGGACTGATGTTGAAGCTGAAACATCAATATTTTGGCCACCTGATGTGAAGAGGTGACTCATTTGAAAAGACTCTGATTCTGGGAAAAGTTGAGGGCAGGAGGAGAAGGGGACGACAGAGATGAGATACTTGAATGGCATCACCGACTCGATAGACATGGGTTTGGGTGGACTCCGGGCATTGGTGATGGACCGGGAAGCCTGGTGTGCTGCGGTTCATGGGGTCACAAAGAGTCGGACACAACTGAGCAACTGAACTGAACTGAAAGCAACCAAGTACTGATATACACCATCAGGTAGATATAGCTTGGTGGGGTGGGCAGGAGTCAGGGAGGGCAGGAGTAGGGTGAAGTGTAGAGAATAGACAACCAGAAGTGTTGGTTTCAATAAGATTATTTTGTTTTGAGTCAAAGGGGTCAGTATTTACCTTATTTTGACTATGTAAGTTTATTTTACATGTGCGTGCATGCTCAGTCACTTCAGTCATGTCTGTCTCTTTGTGACCCCATGGACTGTAGCCCACCAGGCTCCTCTGTATGTGGGATTCTCCAGGCAAGAATACTGGAGTAGATTGCCATTTCTTTCTCCAGGGAATCCTCTTGACTCAGGGATTGATCCTGTGTCTCTTAAGTCCCCTGCATTGAAAGGTGGGTTCTTTACCAATAGTACCCTCTACTATGATTACATTTCTTTTCTTGTAAAATTTCCTTTGTCTCTGGAATTAATCATTGCTTTGGCAAGTGGACTGGGTGCAGTGTTGGTTTGCCTCTCTTTCTATCACTAAATCATTGGCAGAGTCTGTTTCAGTTTGTAAAATGCATCTTACAAGGCTCAGGCAAGGTAAGAAACCTACCAGTTCTGCAGCTCACCCACATTTTCCACCTCCTGGTTGCTCCATGACTGTCCTCTGTCACCTCTCCTTCTCCATCACCCTGAGAAATCCCTTTGCCTCTCTCAGAGCCCCCTTACTTGATCCATGTCTTCCTCTTCCTTAGGTAAGATTCTCCTTTTGATGGAGTATATCTCCAGCACTTTCCTGGGAAAAAGTGCTTTCAAAGTACATTATTTATGAAGCTTTGCTTGGAAACATCTTTATTCCATCCTCACAACTGAATATTAATTTGTATAGGTAGAGTATCTTAAATTGAAAAATATTCTCCTTTAGAATTTTAAAGACATTACTCTGTTATCTTTCAGCTTCCAATGTTGCGCTTGAAAAAGTCAAATACCATATTGAATTTTTAATCCATTCTATGTAAACTTTTTTTTTTTTTCTTTATCAGACTTTGAGGCTGGTTTCTTGATGGCTAGTTCTACAGTCTTGGAATAGGATCCTTGGTGAAGACATAGGTTCAGGTTCAGGTTTTAGGCCCTCAATATCTGAAGTTCTTGTCCTTTGAATCATTTTATGATCATTTCCTTCTTCCTTTCACCTACTTCTTTTTCTAGAATAGCTATTAGTCAGCCATTGGACTGCCTTGGTTGATTCTCTAAATTCCTTCTTGTCTTTCCTCTCTTTGCTTTGTTTGCCTTTTGGAAAATTTCCCTGATTTTACATTTCAGCTCTTGAGTTGAATTTTCTCATCTTTTTAAGTAGAAAATTTCAGTTTTATAGCAAAGTTGAAAGATTTTTACAGCAAAAACCCTCTTGTATTTAAATTTAAATTTCTAGTATTATTTTTTTTTAATTATCAGTGTATTTTTGTAGTATGTTAATTATTTCTACATATAACATCCTGATAGTATTGCATAGATGTGGCATTTTCTCATACCTTTCTAAGGCTTTGTTTTTAAGTTTTACTTCACTCCTTTTCTGTTTCCTCAAGGCTACTTCTATTTTTCTCTTTGCTTTCAGCTTTTTCTTGAAGCATTTCTTTCAACTGTCTGGTGAAACTTGGCTATTTGTTCACATTAAGAGTAAAGAATGGCTGAACAGTTTTAGCACTTTTTCTTTCTTCTGGAAATCATCCAAAAGAAACAATAAGAATGGAAAATATTGAAAAATCCACTTTTAGTAAAATTAGTAGACAGACTCCAAAATATTTTCAAAGGAAGCCAAAAATAGATGATTTTGCACTAAAGCCCCTCAAGGCTAAGTAGAAACAAGCTGAGAAGAAATTTCACTGGAAAGAACATAAAACATCAAAACCAGTCTCAGAAATTGCCCCCACACACACAAAAAATTACTATTTCCTGATGGTGGGCAGAATAATCTGTTGATTGAAGGAAAACGTATAACCTAAAAATTGGGAGTTAAGTTTTATTTGGATTTGACTATAGCTCAGGAGACAGCCTCTCAGATAGTTCTGAGGAAACGCTCCAAAGAGGTAAGGGAGAAGCCAGGATATATAGAAGTTCTTTGCTAGAAAACAACAACAACAAAAGCCAAATGTAGTTGAACATCAAATGATTACTGCCAGTATCAGAGAACAGACATCTCAAGTTAATGATTTTAGTGCTTTTCTATGTATGGGAAGATTCAAGGATCTGGGTTCATTGAAATTATTCCTTAAATATACATCTTAATTATATAGAGACAAGATCCAAAGCACAGAATGATTCCTGTTTTTCTCCACCCTGAATTCCCCTGATGGCAAACCATTGATGGGAAGCTGCAATGGCTAACAGCTTGATCCTTGGAGAACTGGGATGTTGGGCAACATTCTTTGTTTACTGCAATGGCAGACAACAACCCCTGTCCACAATGCTGAGGGAGTCAAAACCGTTCCTTGATCTCTAGAGGATGTGGAGGTTAGGAAGAGCAAGGTGAGACAGAAGCCCCCTCCTTAATTCATATATTTGAGAAGCAGAGGAAGCAGGGCTACTTGAAATATCATAGAAAAATGATATTTGAAGGAGTCAGAATACCTACTGAGAGCTTTTTGTTTTGAAAACCTGCTAGCATGGAGGGGATGCTGCCTTGGTTCTTCTATACTCTTACAAGTTACTGGTTTGGGAAACCCAGCTCACTCAAAGACATATATGTATCCAATCAAATTAATATATAACAATATATATTCAATACATACATAGACATACAGGTAAATCATCTGTCTATCTAAACATACACATACACAAGATACTATACACAGAAAAAGAGGAAAAACAAAATTTATTAATAATAAGGTATAGTCACTTAAAATGTTGCCATGGAAAAGCTGAAAATGCTAAACGTCCTGGACCAATGTGAAGCAACACTCCTTGTTATAGCTATTCTGTGGAATCAAAATTTCTTTAAGATTAGCTCTCCCTAGACTTGACTGAGGCAGAGAATGGGACAGAGGATAGTAGCAAGCTCTTTTGGCCACAGATTTACAGTCTTGATCTCCAATCAACTTGCCAATACTAAAAACTGATATTTTGATCTCCATCTGTCACTATCTTCTGTCTTACTTATTTAACTTGTACGCAGAAGGAAGTGCTACTTATTGGGTTCTTCAAATATGTAACTAAATAAAAAAAATTAGATTTAGTGTGTTCTGTAATAGTGTTGGAGGAGTGCTGCAGTGAGTCGTAATCTTACTGCTAATGATATGAATGGGGTGGGACTCTGGTTAAGCATGTCACTGCTCTGGTCTGCATCCTGTTCCACATAAGTAGATGCTGAGACCCTCTTTGGTCCTATAGCATATAGAGCAGGATACTAGTAACACATCAGCTACCAGTACCCTGAAACAGGTTGCCTGGCCCAATGGATTCTTTTATTCTTTATCTAAGGAGGGAGGTTAAGGAGACATGGACACTGCATACCATTCCTTCTCTCTTTGTTCAGTGAACCCACGTACATATGTATTTTTCACTTATACTGATTTCTGTGTGTGGGTTTATGAAGACAGATGAAATGAAAATTATTTACTACTGAATTCTTAAGAGTAGAGATGAGAATTATTTACTGCTGAATTCCCCAAAAGTCAGTATAGACACCGGTATTGTAGGAAGAACAAGAAAAAAGATTTTTGGAATTAATTTGATATTTAATGAAAAAGGAATCATCATCATCTTTGAGAGAAAAGTTAAACATTTGTTTTATTTTTAATTACTTATGGATGAAACATCATATTCTTTTTTAGTGTTTATAGCCTGGAAAGATCTTAATCCAGCTAGACTATGTTTTCCTATCCTTAATTTCTCTAATCAAACCAGGCACCCACTTTAATAGTTTGACAGTTCTGTTTCTGATAATGAATGTGGAACAACAACATTATGATTTGTATATTCCAAACCTGTGAGTGAGTTAGTGAGACTCAGCATTCCTAAGTCAAGAATCAGTTTCTAAGTGAGAACCTGAAAGCCAGACCAGACCCTAGACCATCAGTGATATCACCAAAGTAAAAATTGATGAAGACCCAAAACCTACGTAATAAAAATTATTCTAGTATTTTAAAAGGCTTCCACACTGGAAGGGCATTACATCAATTATTGATTAATCTTTCATAGGTAAATGTACAGGCTTTATCAGACCATGGACTGTGGGGTTCAGACTGCAAATCCTCTGGAAGAATCCCAAAGGATAAGAGGAGTTTTTAAAAAAAAACAAAAATATCTGATCTCCACTTTCAGAGATCCTAAATTAACTGGTTCAAGGAAGGGTCACCTATTCCTGTTAAGTCACCAGATTCTATTAATAATTAGCACCCTTGGTTGGGACCTTAGGACTCAGCAGAGATAGGTTTTGGCTGCGGTGCCTGGGTCACTAGGGAGCAGAGGGAAGGGGGTGTGTCAGTTGAGCTTCATCATCCTCCACCGCAGCACAGACCCCCTGAGCACACACTCGAATAACGAGTGCAGTGGGACAAGGCATGACCTCCCGCTTAGACCCAAGACCTATAGCCTGAGGCATGGCTACACCTTTGATGAACTAGGTTCTGATCAAGCAATCCCTGTAACTCCATAACAACCCCAAGGGGTAGAAATGGATGCTTTGAGTCACTTGCCCAAATTTATTCCAGTAAGTGGCAACCCTGGCTTTACCAGCCAGATGTGTCTGATCCCAGAGTCCAAGCTTAGTCTTTTATAAAAAGGGCATGGGAGTCCTCTACCAGGTAAACCTTCCCAGTATCTTTTCAGAAGACAAACTGAGTAGGTAATAGAACTTTCTGAGTCACAGCCAGTCCATCATGCCCCCAGGCCCAGTGCCCCTCTCTGCTGAGACTCAGGGTCCAGTCCAGTCTTCCAGGAGAAACCATCCACATTCTTGGAATTATCCTGGGCTAGTGATCTCCCCTCTCCCAGCATGACCCAGGACAACCTGCCATGGGATTAAGCTGGAAAGTCCTGGGCTTGAAGGGACTTGGCCGCTACCTGTTTTCTTAATTCCCAGCTATAAGCAACAGAATTTATAGTTGCAGATGAATTTTTCCCCTTATTGCAAATGGTTTTGATTTAATAATAACATTTTCCAAGCTATTGGCCCATAATGAGGATTATTGCCTCTGGGTATTTAACACAGGAAAAAGAAATGGGCCTGCTTCACTGTGTAAATAGCTGCCACAAAGCCTGTAGCAGAAGGGCTGGAGTGACAGTTTTAAGACAGCAACACTGTCTGGGCAACTGTTAAGAGGCAGGCTGGTAAGTCTCACTCTTTTGTTTAGCCAGGGCTCAACCAAGTCTCCATGGATGATTTTGCTGGGAACTGACTCTCAAAAGCCACAACCCACTTTATTTTAGGGCTCTTAGCAGAGCCTATAAAGAACTGGTGAATTTGCAGACTGAATCAGAAGTGACTGTGCCAAGGCAAAGACAGGAGATGAAGGGGTCTTGGGTGCAGAGGAATTTGAAGGAGGCAGCATTGAATTTTGGAGATGAAGGGAAATGACAAAACTGAATGCCAGATGCAAAGCTAGGGATTGTTCTGCTGTGACCTCTTTTAATCCTTAGATCAGCTAAGTCTCTATTGTAGATGCTGCTGTTATGCCTATTCTGTGAGGAAACTGGTACCTTCTCAGATGCAGAAGAGCTTTTCTCAGGACACAAGAAGAATTATGGAAGCAGAGCATGGATTCCAGTGCACGTCTGCCTGGCCCAGAAGCCCAAGTGAATCCTGGCTCTCCACTTGTGGGAAGGGTAGCCTCAAGCATTCACCTGAAGCTTTCTGCTCTCCCACGTTAGCAACTGCCCTTTCTGAACCCTGAAGTTCTCTTCGTCTTCCCACCTCAAAGGCCAGGGGCCAGTTTCCCAGGCGTCTCAACTAGGGCTTCTATCTGGGTGGGTTTGCTGTCAGTCATCTGCCCCCTGGTGAGAGTGTGTCAGTGGTTTCTGCACCCTGGAGGTGCTGGCAGCCTAGACATTCTTTAGTTCTTTGTGACATGAGCTCTTTCTAAGACCTAATGTTTATAGCCTCCCTTACAGAATGGAATTGAACAGCAGGGAAGTGTTTGGGAAGACAAGACACATTTCCCAGAGTTGCCTGGACTTTCTAGGGGAGAGCTTCCAGCTGCTTAAACTTGACTCTAGTGACTAGCATCAGAGTCACCTTTTCTGGAGGTGACTTTTCTGGAGTAGCTGGGGTAGAGTAGTTGGGATTTGACCAGTGTTCTGTTCAAAAGGCATAATTTCCCCCAACCCCATGTTCTCTGTCTTCTTCACACACAGATTCTTTGTCCAGGATTGTTCCTGTCATTGGAGCTCAGCAGTCCGTGGGTTCTAATCTACTTGGTGGTTTTGAAGTGCTATTTTCTATTTGGAAAGAGAAATTCAAAAGGCCCTGAATGTTACCTTACAAAAGAGTGTCCCATCTGAGCTTGGTCACAGTAACTGAAAGTGACGTCTATGCAACCTGTAATAGATAAATATGTTGAAGCTTTCTTTCTTTTCTTTCCTTCCTTTGTTGAGCTTCAATTTTGTGAATGTTTTTGGAGAGTAGGGCTTCCCCAGTGGCTCAGCAGTAAAGAATCTGCCTGAAATGCAGGAGACACAGGTTCAATCCCTGGGTCAGGAATGTCCCCTGGAAAAGGAAATTTTACCTTGCTTCAGTAGTTTTACCTGGGAAATCCCATGGACAGAGGAGCCTGGCAGGCTACAGTCCTCAGGGTTGCAAAGGGTCAAACACAACTGAACACAGACTTTTTATTTATAGGGGTAATACCACCTTTCCAAGTACAAAATTTTGCAGACTGTACAGTCACCTAGCACCCTTCTAGGGCCCAAACTTTCTGGTCTGAAGCTCCAGCAGGAGTGCTGCCCAGTGGGTCCAAGCTGAGGTGTGGACAGGATACTTGTCTGAGTGGCCAGGATTGTGAGGAGTTAGAGGAAAAACATCAGGTATGTCCTGGGTGTGTTGAGGCCTCATTTCAAGCAGGTAAAGCCATTATCAGGTCCAGAAGAAAAGAAATGAAAGTGGTAAAGGAAGTTGGTCAGAACCCAAAGATGAAGGGAAAGAACTGCTGGATGCTATAACAGAATAATAAATGAAGAGTATTAGCAGGGAGCATCTAGAACAATCCCCTTACATAGAATATGGAACTTTTTCTTTTGCATCAGTCATGAGATGTGTGTGTGTGTGCATGTCTGTGTATGTGTGTGTATGCACATCTGTGTATGCATGTGTGTGGACACACACAGGTGCCAGTGAATAGGCAGAGGTTTAGGATGAACAAATAGTAATCATCTTAAACCCAGCTTCAAACAGTCAATCTCGAATCCAGCTTTATAGAAGAAGGCCAAGGTTTTCAGTATTATGTCACGAACTGAACAGGGAATGGTATCTGTTGCCAGGGCTGAGGTAGGGAAGGAGGAGGTAAGGAATTTTGCACCCAGGGTGCACACAGGGCCCCCACCTCAGGGTCCTTATTTTTAGTACCCAGGTACAAAGGGGGATCTAAAGAGCTACAACTGCCATGAAGCCATTCTGTGCACAATTGATCAGAGGAGAGAGAAAGATGCCTTTTGGAGGAAGCCTGAGTATAACCTGACAGGAGGCCTCTGGAGTCTAAGGCTCACAGGGAAAAGGGAGGAAACACAGGGCCCTGCTATAACAACAGCTGAACTGGGAAGGAGCTCAGCACACAATTACTCAAATGTCCCAAAGGCCAGAGAGGTCTGGAGAAACAAGGGACACATGTCAGAATCTTACTCTTGACCTTCAAATCCCTTCCCAAATCGACTTATCTTCTATCTCTGAAATTCCCCTTTATCAATCACCTTCTCCTATTACATTAAATTGTCAGGATTGCAGGCAAATGATTGTAATTTGCCCCATTTTCTCTTATTCTGCTGTGATTGTTTCTCTTTCATGGGCCCTTAATCTTCTTCATGTAACCTTGATGTCAGCTGGGGCCCTTTCTCACCTAGATTTCTAGAATGTTTGATTCAGTCCCAGGAATCACAGACTCCACAGTCCACCCTCAGATGTCCGGTGAGTCCCCAGGTCCAAAGCCCTGTGGGCTGATGAAGAGCATTGATGAGGAAGGATCAAAAGAAACTCCCTTCTTGCCAGGCCTTAAATCAATTAGTTGGCTCTTTTCTTAAAGGCATGAACAAATGTTTTAGATCTCTGAGATAGACTCAGTGAAAGGATTTTTCCAACAAAGTTCTTTTCATTTTTGACTCAAGAGAATATCAAGTAATAATAAGTTATTTCCCATCCTGATATTTCAGGTCTCTGCTAGGGAGGTTCCTGTCTTTGTTTCAAATATTCAAACAGTTGAGGCTTATCTGCCCTGTGTTAGTAGAAGTAGACAAAAAGATTTCAGTGACAGCAAAGTCATGAACCATATATAATCAGCACTTCCAAACACTGACATTTTCCAGTCCTGTGGTCACTGCTGAGTTTTTCAAATATGCTGGCATATTGAGTGCAGCATTTTAACAGCATCATCTTTTAGGATTTGATTAAGGAAGGGTTTTCAGATGTTTAAGTTTCAAGGTTCTTGGCCTCTGAGGCAAGACTGTCCAGGCCCTTGGCTTCATTGTCTTGGGCATTGTACATATTGACTCTAATTCTTTTATTTTCAACCTGGGGTGAGAAACTTAGGACATTCATGAATTTCCACAAGAAATATTTTCACATGACAGAGAACATGGCCTTCTGCCTCCTTCTAATCCCATCCCCTTCCTGTTATAATCCTCCCATTTTTCCTCTTTTCTTCCTATATGAATTTCTCTGTGGGAACTTTCACCTCTTTCCTTTCTATTATGAAAGGTATTTGAGCTTGCCCAAGCTTCTGGCATCAATTCTGGTTCCCAATCCCTCAAGATCCGAAGTAGAAGCCATAATCTTATAGTTAATGTTACCTATCCTCCGTCAAGGGCATGATGAGTTAGCACTAGAAATATCTGTCTCTTGTGATTATTTTGCTCCTGAATCTTTCATATTCTTATTCTTTTACTTCAGCTTTGAAGGTGAATCCTCTAGTTGATCTTTAGGATCTAGAAACTGCCGATAACTTTGTCAGGGGGATTTGGCAACTGTAGAAGTTTCTCTGGTTTGGGCTCAGGGTCTCAGTATAACCACATGAGTACTAGCCCCAAGGCATAGCAACTGTGCCATTTCTGTCGTGGTGTTACTGCATCCTGGGTAGACCCAGAAGTCTCTCCCTTGTCTCGAAGCTACAAGTTTTCTTAATTGAGAAAAATAAAAGTCTCAGTGCTTATCTGACACACCTGGGTGCAAGAAGGTGCTAATGGACCAGTGACTGCCTCAAATACATTTTAATAAAACTACTTCCAAGAAGCTATGTGAAACTGAGATAAGACTATGAAAGAAGTCTAGAAGCTGGAAGGAGGTAAGAGAGACAACAGAAAAGGGTCTTTGTTTAGGTCTTGTGGGGAGTAATGAAAATAGACCTTAAAGGGCAAATGTCTTTCAAAAATTTTCACTGCCTTCTACCCTGGGCCTCCTTTTTCTTTTCTATCCTACAGGCTTTCTGCAGAAGTAAAAATTACAGCTTAATTATGCAGGCAGTGGAGAGTAGCTGCCTGCTATGAGCATGAATCATAAATTTATTACAAACCAACATATCTTGAAGTGTCCTATGGACAGGGTGCTATGCTGGACACTTACTTACATGAGGATGAATCAACTCACCCCTAACCTGCAGGAGCTTGCAGTCCAGTAGGTAATCAGATAGCCAAACAACTATAATGTAAGATGTGTTGAAACAGTTGGGAAAATACATGCTATAGCTATGTGTGCTATAATACATAGTATGGAGTAATTCTTATCAAGAACAGTGAAACGTAGCACAAGAAGTGATTTTTCAGCTGGAATTCAAAGAAACTTTCCAATTGGTTACAAGGGTGAGGGGGCATTCAAGAGAGAAAGAATTCTGAAAATATGAAAGAGAAAAGCATTTTTGCAAGGCCTGAGATGTTGGATATACAGAAATATAGAATGTGCAGAAGGATCTTAGGAGATAAGTTTGAAAAGATATTTTGGAACCTGATGAAGGCCTAAGAATTTTTGGCTTTTTCCTTTGAGCAATGGGAGAGTCATCCAAGGTGTTTAGGCTGAAATGATAAGAACTGTGTTGTAAGAAATCACACTGGCAGCAGTGTAGACTGTAGCAGGTTGTACCAGAAGCTATTTCATTCAGCAAGTAAGAAATATAGAGAATGCGAGACTTAATAAGGACCTGTGCTGAAATTATGGTAGTGGAGATGAAGAGAAAGGGGACAGTTGATAGCATATTGTTGTAAGAAACCAATTGGTCTCAAGGATGTGATGAAATTTTGAAGAAAAAGGAGAATTCTTGCCCTCTCTAGAGAGGACCTCAGTACTGAGAGAGTGGCGTTTTCCTTTTACTGGATGAGCCCGCATTAACTACTAAGGCATTTGACTTCTGTGTCCCTAAGCTCCAAGCTTGCTAATTACCTCAGAGCTACTTTCAGTTCCTAGATTTATATACAATTCATCAGTGCTTCTTATTCCCATTGTTCATCCAGTGCTCCCTAGTCTTTACCAAGGAAAAGAAGCATGATTAGAGGGTTAAACCACCAGTCCTTCCTTTCTGACAGTCGGATCCTTCACATTAATCGTTTGCATATGTGCATTGTTTTACGTAGCACAAAGATAATTTCCCACAACTCACCCTGAAATGACAGGAGTGCAGTGTGCAGCATGGGAAAGAGGAGATGGGAGCGCAGGAGGAAAGACACAAGGCTCTCTTTCTTAATGGATGGTTCTGGGAGGCAGAGGAAGTGTCCAATTTGGACCATCAGTCGAGCCTAAAATATCCTCCTGCCCAACACCTGGCCTCCTTGGCTGTATTCAACTATTACTGGGAATTTTGGAAGCACAATTTGGCTGGTATGCTCTTTGGAGAGCTCTGCCTGGGGTCAGGTCCCAGCCATCATCATTGGCTGAAACAGTGTGGAAGGATAATACCCATAGTAGAAAATACCAGCAGGGATTGTCATGACAGTTCTCAGTCTTCTTATTTTATTTTTTTAAGAATATGTAAAAGCAAAAAAATAGTATCTTTATGAATTCAGCCCACACAGCACATAATCAGCTAGAGAATGATCATCCTTGGAAAGACATGTGCATTATTTGAATTTTGAGTTGAGTTCAGAGGAATCTTGAAGGAACCTAAGGAATGGTAGGATGCAGAATCACACAGCATCTTGGATCTTTGAGTGAGAAACCATCGTGGGGGTTGGCTTATCTTAGGTAGGGCTCTACTGAGAATGACATATAGCATTAGAGTTGTTTTACCTGAAAAGTCTCCTTATTGACTAAAATGCTCATATTCCCTACTTTCCCAGTCCTTCTCTAGACATTTCATCTTTAGATGAGATAGTTCTCAAGCTTACTGTACATAGGAATAAACTGGATTAGATGTTCTGACTCAGCTGATCAGGAACGGGGCCCAGGAATCTGCATTTTGAACGGCATTGTAGGTGAATTTAGTAGCTCATTGCTTCTGTTTTGCTGATGGTGACTCTGCTCTGAGGTCTTCTTTTGCCTCCTGGCTGTCCCTGAGATGGAGGGCAGGGGGTCTGTGTAGAGTACAGTTTTCCAAAAGTTAGAAAACACACCTCCAAACATGGTTACATTTTTGAGCTCTTTGAATCCCACATCCACCTGCGGCAAGGGATGAGAACAGAGAAGAAGCCAAAGACTGCAAGTTTCATGTAAGGGTGGTCATCATTCCTCCTGGGGTAATAGGCTCCCCTTGGAGAAAGAAATTGCAAATTACTAATAGTTCATATGGCAGAAAATTGCAAATTCCAAGCAAAATAAATATATTCTTCCATTTCTGGAGTTTGCAATTGAATGTAATGTAGGAGGGTGCAGTATTAATAGGCAGCTATCAAATAGAACAGTAGTGTTAAATTACATAATCAATTTAATGTTCTGGGTCAGTTAACAAAGAAATCTGTTCTCTCACTTCCACTAATTTAGAGCTTTCAATATCCCACTCACAAATCTCTCTCTCTCTTGTTTTGTAACTTCTGGGAAAGGCTTGGTATATCAAGTTCTTCCATAATCATCTGTAACAGCTGTGTAAGGGATCCCAGAGTAGCTGACCTTTCTCCTTTTGCAGTCTGAGGGTTGAAATGAGAACATAATCACCCACAATGAGCTGGCTGAGCAAAGTTGGGCCAAGCCATCAAATGCAGCTGTTGACTTTCCACAAGATTGATCTCTTTTGCCTCCCAGGACACTTGAGGAGGTAGGTGTGCAGGATATGTGGCCATGTGTTCAGAGTGGCTGTATGTGTGTGTGTGTATGTGCCTGTGTACATGTTCACATACGCATGGTGGCAAGAGAGACAGAAATTAAAAGTGCGAATTATTTAGCTCTTGAGCTAAGGTTTTCTGTTGAAAACCCATCTGGTTCTTTTGCTCCAGATAGGGGTAAAACGCTATGTTTCTTCTCAAGTGGCAACAACAAATAAGTTTCTCTCATGCGCTGAGTGGTAAGTGGTTGTTTGAAGCCCTGTGCTGAGAAGGATTCTGAGACTGAAGCAGTCTTAGTCAGAAAGACTGATGATCGGTACATTCCATCACTCCAGAGGAGGTTGTAAGAGGTGAGCTTTATAATCCTGGGAATTGTTGTTCCTATATGCCTCAAGCAAATGCCATGATTTAAGGCCTGGGGCTGGAGAAGTAGAAGCCTTGGAAAATAGTGTGCACTCTGGTTTCCGTGTTCAAAATAGCTGAGTGTTAGCACACTCATTCATCAATTACTTGAGTGCCTACCCATTGCTAGGCACTGTGCAATGCTTGGGACAGCAGCAGAGAACAAGACAGACGAACCTGAGCTGAGGCACAGCTGAAAGCTGAGTAAACAGATAGTCCATGGGGTCACAAGTTCCTGATTGATTTAGAATAGTGACAGCTGACCCCCCAGTAAGCATATAGAACAAAACTGATACATCATTAAACACTTTTGTTTTATGAAAGTTTGAATGTATATTCATCAATACTCACAAATATGAATGAAAGTGCTTGCCATGGAATGAAAACTGGGCATGAATGTGACATCCTCAGACATCCTGTCAAGTTTGAGCTCAGATTCAATAGTGTGGAACACTTACAAGTCCTTAACCATCACAGTTCATCATTCTGGAAGGCACAGGGGTAGAAAAAGCCATTTGATGCTTTGACCACATTTTTAGTTCTGAAAGTTTCCCATGTGAAACAAGGCATAGTAGGATCAACGAGGAGACTGATGCAATGATACTGCATTTAGAAGTGAGGAGAAAAATTATCAAGAGTTTTTGTAAGAGTAAAGGCTTTTGGAAAAGAATTTGTTCCTACAACATTCCTGTTTGTTCAGGCCTTAGTCCTTGACATCCTGTTAGTCGAAGGTCAGAGGAATAGCCCAGGGTCTTCTCAGATGTTCTGAGAAGTTCTGCATAGTGCTGCAGGCAATATTTATTACTTACTTGTATAGGTTTTCTACATTTAAAGATAGGAAAAATATAAAAATCAAAGCCATTTCCCTCTACTCTTCACCATAAGTTGGTACATACTCTGGTAACAATCCCAATTAAATCTGATAGATTTAATCATTTAATTCTGCTGCTAGAATACTTATTTAGTTTTTTTCTTAAACCATGTTCTGATTTTTGCTTTCCATTTCTCCCTGCTTGGCATTATCTATGCTTCAGTTCTTCTCTGCTTATGCATGTTTAAAAGAAGACTATATTTTATTTTGGAGGCTTAACTATTTAACAGTGGTCCTCCACTCACACAGTTAATTGCCATAGGAATATTTGATATATAATGGCTCTCTATACACATCAGGCACAGTGCTAGGCAGGGTAAAAGAAAATTTGTTTGCCACCTTGTGTGGGTTTGGGTTGTTTTATTCACAGTGTCCTCTGAGAGGAAAACATGCTTCTCGATAAAATGCTTAAACAAGTTTCTAATACACTTTAAGGATAAGTCCTTACTCATCCTCCTAGTTAACAGTCAGCTGATAATCAATCAAGAATCAAGTGATTTTTAACCAAACATTTTTGTCTCTTTACATCAGTGATGTCTCATGATGTATGATGTCTTATACATCGTACAGTGATTGTATGAGTATTCTTGTTTCATATTATATGTAAGAGAATATGCAAATATTTCTAAGAGGAGTCTTTTTCCCTTGTGTGCAAGGATGAAATAAAATCACACTCATAATTAAATGAATGAGCTACAGGAGCTTTCTCAGCTGGTAAAGAATCTGTGTGCAATGCAGGAGACCTGGGTTCGATCCCTGGGTTGGGAAGATCCCCTGGAGAAGGGAAAGGCTACACACTCCAGTATTCTGACCTAGCGGTCCGTGGGGTGGCAAAGAGTTGGACACAATTGAGTGACTTTCACTTTTCACTTTCACAGGAGCTTTCAATACACTCTCTTCAATCTTCACAATTGTCCTGTTGGTTCTTCTCTTCTCACTGATGAAAAAAGTGAGGTCTGGAAAGCTTTCTTGGGAAAGCATAGCTACTAAGGAGCTGAACTTGGTTGGATTCACAGTTACATCTATCTCATTCTAAAATACTTTCTCCAGTGCAGCCCTATCTCTCTTTCTGGATTGACAGGTTTTCTGTTCTCATTTTCTTGAGTGTCTTGTGATTTTCAGACATGCAAAGACCCGCTTCAGGCTCCATAGCCGGCAGATCTAGGGAGTACCTTCTGCTTCACTTGTATCATTGCTGTGGATTGGTTGGTTCCCTCAGAGCATTTTGGTCTTTGTGATGTCTGTGTTCTGGGAGGCTGTGGACAGGGATGAATCTAAAAGCCCAGGGTTGGAATCTCTGCCTGTCTTTGTGTGAGAAATACTTGTAGCTGCATTCTATTGAGTCAAATGGTATATCTAGATCATGTCCTTGAACCCTATTATAGAAGATAATAATATCTCCTATATTGCAAAGTAGATGTTATTTCTCATTTATATGGAGGAGGAAATTGAATTTCAGAGAATTAGGTTAATGTGCACAAAGCTGCTGAATAGCACAGCCATATACTCCTCCTTAGTGTGTGAATGAAGAAAGAAATTGTAGGATGTTCCCCCCTTTTCCCATTTATCATCACATTCTCCCTTCTGTCTTCTGAAGTTATCACAATGAGGCCATGTTTTCAATAGATAGAAGCCCTCTCTGAAGATTAATTTGTGTTTAAATTTTACGAGAGGGCACATGACTCTCCTCTGAAGGACCCTTCTCCCATTCCATCTGTTTGCTGACTCTTGGACTACAGTGTAATAATTTCTGAGAGGTTTTTCCTTACTTCCCTAGAGAAAGGGAGAGACGTTTCAAGAATTTCTGTGCCTGTGAGGGGAATAATTGTGGTACCTAATCAGGTAGCTACTGAATTCAGTATAATATTAATTTGAGTCCTTCAGGTTGTCACTTATGGCTTCTTGTGTACTTGGCCCAGGTGGTCAGGGTGGGGAGGTGGTATCATAGTGGGAAATGGAGGCATTAGCTTAAGACTGAAAGATGGCTGAGCAGCTGATGGCAAAGCTGTCGCTGAACCAATGATTCTACAGAGCCATGTTAGTCCTCAGGGTGGTGGCTGTCTCAGGCTCATGCACACACTCAGCACTTCTGTCTGAGTTTGAATGACAGCCTTGGGGACATTTCCAGAATTCAGTTTCCTTGTCTATAAGATGAGGATCATACTAACTCTTCCTTTAAAGGACTGTTGGCAGGAATAAATGAGATAAAACCTTCAAAGCCCTTTGTCCAGTGCCTGACACACAGTAAATACTCAAGAAATAGAATGACTTTATGGCTTGCATTTGCCCAGGAGTATCTTGGTTTATGCCTATCAGTGGCACCTTGATACTGTCAGAAGTATTGTGATTTAGACAGTATATTTTATGAGCATCCTGCCATCAAATGCTGACTATTATCATTCCTATAAAACAGCATCCACTCAAATGTAAGCAACCCAGAAGTTAGTCAGGAGAGGAGAGAGAAACAGAGGGTTTAGCCAGATGCTGGCCAGATGAGAGGAAGTTTCTGTAGATAGTTGTTTGGAGATACTGACATGGTCAGTGGGTATTCTGCATTCTAATGTGTTCTCTCTTCTCCTGCATTCTCATGCAGATCTTAAAGACTCTAGCATTGGAGGGAAAAAACACAGGTGCAGAGGCCAAGGCTGTAGAGGAACAGAGTAGTACCTGTCCTCCTGCCCTCCTGCCTGCTAACCCACAAAGAATAGAATCTGATTACGGGGGAAGTCAGGTCCTCAGCTACTCTCTTCCTGTCTCCCCTGATTATTTCCCTCCCTTTCTTATTAAATCTCATTTCCACAGTATATAATGGTAAATTTTGATCTTGGGTCTCATTTTCTGTTACCTAACCAGTTAACCCATTAACTTTCTGCCTTTTAACACCTTCTAAAGTTAGTCATCCATCTCCCCTGTAGAAAAAAGATCACTTTCTTTAAAGGGTTACCACTTTTAAGAATTAGACCATTTTGATCTTCAAATGTTTGAAGAACCTTTCATCAAGGCCCTACCAAAAGGAACTCTTTTGTTCATCTGCCCTGTTGAATAATAAATTTGACCCCAGCATCACCACCCTTAAATCTAGCAGCTAACTCCAGATGGAAGCTGTATGGATGTTTCAGCTCCTTCCCCCCACTCCCTCACCACTGCTGCCCCATCCTTCCTAGTGATGGAAGGTGAGCCACAGCCTCTGCAGTCACTCAGGTCTAGTATAGGAGACTATGAGAAGACTGGCCACCCCTGTCCCAGGGACTGATCAAGTGGTTCCATCTGGCTCACAAGATGCGGGTACATCAGGCCACAAGGGGCAGAAAGCTCAAAAGGAGATCAAATCTGTTAGGCTACAGAGTGGTTAAGAATTCAGATGCTGTAGTAAAACCGCCTGAGTTCAAAGCCCGACTCCACTACCTACCACCTGTACAACTTTGGACAAGGTGTTTAAACTCTCTTCACTTTAATTTTCTCATCTATAAGTTGGTGATAACAATCAAATCTACTGGTATTTTTAAAACATTTATTGGAGTATGGTTGCTTTACCACACTGTATTAGTTTCTGCTGTACAGAAAAGTGATCAGCTCTACATATACATATATCCCCTCTTTTTTAAATTTCTTTCCCATTTAGGTCATCATAGAGCATTGAGTAGAGCTCCCTGTGCTATACAGTAGGTGCTCATTAGTTATCTATTTTATATATAGTATCAGTAGTGTTGGTTTCCTTGGTGGCTCAACGGTAAGGAATCCACCTGTAATCCAGATGACCTGGCTTTGATCCCTGGGTTGGGAAGATCCCCTGGAGAAGGAAATGGCAACCGATTCCAGTATTCTTGCCAGGAAATCCCATGGACAGAGGAGTCTGGTGGGCTAGTCCATGGGGTCGCAAAAGAGTCGGACATGATTTAGCAACTAAACAACAACAATCAATAGTGTATATATGTCAATCCCAGGCTCCTGATTCATCCCCTCTTGGTGTCCGTATGTTTGTTCTCTTCATCTGTGTCTCTATTTCTGCTTTGCAAATAAGTCCATCCATACCATTTTCTAGATTCCTTATACATGCATTAATATGCTATGTTTGTTTTTCTGACAAAACTTCACTCTGTATGACAGTCTCTAGGTCCATTCACATCTCTGTTACTGATATTTTAGAGTTCTATGAAGTAATATATGTAAATTACTTAGCGTAGCACTTAGAATGGGACATTCAAAGCATTATAATTATTATCACTCTCATGGCCATGTTTTTTTTAAGTTGGAGTTAGATTCCCTTGGAGCACACTTACATGAGCAATGTATGTTTACATATCACAAATATATAATTTAAGGCATTTAACCAGCAGTATGCTGAATAAGTGTATATATTTCAGGTCTTGTTTTGCCTTAGATTTTTGAGTGAGTCATTAAATTTTGCTTTCTTTCTTTCCTATCTATACTCATTAATATATTTTTTTAATCCTTAGAACAATTCTGTTATATAGCTATCATCCGCATTCCCTTTCTTTAAGTGGGGGAAGAGGTTTATGAGACTAAATAATTTGTCCCAGATTACTTAGCCAATACATACTAGGATTTAAACCATGGTGATCTCTCTCCAGAGATGATGTTGACAAGACCACTAGATTCTTCACAAGTGGCTTCAACTGTATACTTAAATTGATTAAAAATAGTGGTTTTATATATCCTTTCAAAGCTTTTCATTTTCTTTTTGTTCACTCTTTTCTCTTAAATGTAAAATACTTTGATTGTGAGTGTAAGGGAAGAAAACATTATTGGGTTCATCTTAGACATGGAAAGAGTAGGGAGCACGGCTCAGATTCTAGTATACGGGCCTCCTCCTACAATCTCAGACCACAGAGACTGCATCTTATTTGGAGCTCAGTACATATTTCTTGAATATATGAATGAATTAAAATCAATTTACATCTTTCCCATCTTTTGATCTTCATAGCGGACGTTATAATATCAATTTGAGAAAAAAAGGGAATTGAGTCTTAAAGAAGGTCAGGGTCTTGCTCATAGTTGCAAAACTAATTAATAAAAGAAACAGGGCTCGAATCCAGTCCTACTTACTTGCAACACTGCACAGATACCCTCTTCTGTTTATCTGCTCAGTCCTGCAGCACACAAACGAGAACATACACAAACCCGGCCAGGAAGTCGTTCTTAGAACTGCTACTCAAAGCAGTTCGCTCTTCCCTTCAGAATCTGTCATCTACCCCTTCCTTTATGCTCTTTTCTTCTTTTCTGGATGACTGTTCACACCCCATGGCAGGCAAGCTGATGCTCCCCAATAATGTCAGCAGAGGTCTGGTGCCTCCATTATGTTTGGTTAGGCAAGATTCTTGTTCTGTGACAATCTGCAGAGAACACACATTATAAATCAGAAGTCTGTGGAAAGTCCAGGAATGAAAGAAACTTCTTGCAGACGTGAGGAGCTGAGAGCTCATTTGTGAATCCCTGCAGGAAACAAAACAACCTAAACAAAACTGTGACCTTAAAAATCACATTTCATTCTCTCTCTGAGGAACTTGTCTGTACCATTTGTTTGCCACTTAATATATTCTCTGTGCTGGCTGAGTTCCAGCCAGTTCCAAAGAGATGGAGTCCAGTCCCTATTTATCCTTCAGGCTGAGGAAAGGTATGGGATAGGAAGGAACAAGGAGGACTTAGAGAAGCTGAGATATGAATAGGCTGCCTGAGCTGGACAGTCAGTATAGGATAATGGTTAAGTGTGTGAATCTCAGCATCAAACTACCTGGGTTCAAATCCATATGGCACCACTTACCAGCACCAAGGGAGCTTCACTGCAGACAATGATGGGTTTCGTTCAAAACATCTTGAGTATTAATAGCTAGTGGAATCCTAGGTATTGACATCCTGTGGTGGTTGGCAAAACAGGAGGGAAGCATGGGCACCTGACATAACACTCATAAGAACTAAGGGTTATGATGTGTTTCTCTTCTGCCAAGCACTTGCTCAGCTTCCTGAGTGTTACCTCATAGTATTAAATACTTCATTTTTTCCATTTACTAGATTCTTAGGATTCCTACAAAGGGCTCTAGTTTCCTAGACTCAGGGTTCCTCACTATTCTTTGCCATGATACTTATTTTGCCATAATCTTGTCCTAATGACTTAAATTAACCTCCTAGGTGTAAGGTCAAGCATCAAATGGAGAGTTTATGTCCGATGATAAATACAAACAAAATAAGAACAGCTTAGAAATGGGAAACATTTTCACCTGATAGAAATAAGGAAGAAAAACTGTTCTTGCTAATTATGGTCCCAACATACTCAGGCTTTACCAGCAGATGGCAAGAGATGTTATCACATAAATGTTTCACCTCACTTTTGCCTGAAGCCCGAATTTAGTGATTCCTTATAAAGTGCCTCAGGCTATTAATTCCCCATAGAGGTTCTGTGTAGACATGGGGAGACATGATTTTCCAGTGGCATCTCTAGATATAAATTTTGGACAATTATTCCAATCACTGGGCCCTAATTTGTCATAGTGCAGGGACTGTCTGGGGGTTCAGAATGGAAGGTTGCAACCTAAGAGTTGTGCTCTGATAGGTAACATTGCTTGGTCATGAAGTGTTTTGCATTCACTAAGTTACTAAGGTTACACACACATAGCCTGTTTCTTACTGAAGAACAAAAAAATACTATCTGAGTGATGCTGTTTGGCTCAATTCAAGTTCTGTAATACTTGGAACAACTGTTGGCCTCAGGCACCTGCAAGGTTACTGAGTCTGCTTCAGTGTATCAAGCTTTGATGTTGATGATATTTCTCTCTGGATTTTTAGAAGATTCTGCCCAAAACTGCCTTTTAATATGTCCTTCCATTCCTGCCCCATGCTTCACAAACGCATTTACAAGTCTGAATGCCAATTCTAAAGCCATTACATGAGTCCCTTTCTCATCCTCCCTGGAGGTTCTTTTGCGGCAATATCTGCAAAAGAGAGATTGGAAAGGTGAAGGGGAGAGGGCAGTGCATAGCTTTACCTGCCAACTGTGATCAACATGAGGCACACTGTTTCAATCTGCCTCCTTGGATGTGCCATTTAAAAGCTATCTCAAAGGAACCCAGGGTATAAGAGAATCAGAAAAGGAAGATGTGGAAGCCAAACATGCTAGCAAATCTCTGTGTGAATTAAGATAGAAGGCGGAGCCAGCCAGGATTCCTTGCTAACTCTGGATCAGTGTCAATCCATCTCTCCATCAGACGTCAGACAGAAATTCTGTAGCCGCATCACTCTGCTTCCTCAAACACAACCCTCTTGTGAACCTTGGTTCATGCTGGCTTGGTGAGGAGGATGGAGGGGTCATACCATCATATTCACTTGCCCTGAGCCCTACCAGCATTGAATACAGATGCTGTTCTCTACCGGACAGCTTGTTCTCACTACATGCCTTCAAGTGTTGTAAGGAGTTTTGTTTGACAGAGAACGTCAACTCACAGTAGATTTGCAGTGAACAGATGGGATTTGACAGGGACGTATTTGAATGCAGCCCCCTGGGATGGTGACCCCCAATAGCTGCTGCTTTTCACAGCTGGAGATGTACAGGGCGTATCTTACACAGATCTAGTGCACCCTCCTCCTAGTTATTTCTGTCAGACAATATAATGGGGCTAAATCATGTACCTCCCAAAATTCATGCATTGAGATCCCAGCCCCCAATACTTCCGAATGTAACTATATTTGGTCATAGGGTCTTTTAGGAGGGCCCTCATACAGTAAAACTGGTATCCTTATAAGAAGAGGAAGAGATACCAGAGGCATAAAGGAACAAGCATTGACAAAGCAGGGAGAAGGTGACTATCTGTAAGCTAAAGAGAAAGGCCTGGAACACATCCTTCCATCACGGCCCTGAGATGAAACCACCCCTGCCAGCACCTTTATCATGGACTTCCAGTCTCTAGAACTCTGAGAAAATTTAAATTTCCCAAAGTCGCTTATTCTGAGGCATTTTGTTATGGCAGTCCTAGAAAATTAATACTTCCTTCAAATCACCTCTAATAAACTAAGCATAAACAGATTTCACATACATAGCTGCTCCCCAATCCTGGATCCTCCTGCTGTAATTCCTTCCTATGACAGACTTTCACTGTCTTTTAAATTTCTTACAGAAATAGCTACCCTGATCATGCATCATTACTAGAAGTTTACTGTATGATTCCATATAAAACCTGTCTCTCCCCTATAGTTTGGGATACTCAGCCTTCTCTATGGGCTCATTCTTATATCCAAAGCCAAGGATATCTATAGGCCTCCAAGGTCTCTGCAGTTCTTCTATACCACACTAGTTGGTTTGGTGCACAGGTTCCCCAACCAGACAAATTGGCCATGATATTTACTAGTTCCATGAACTTAAGGGCATCATTTAACCTTTCAAAGCTTAAGTATTTGCATCTGCAAAAGGGCATGATCATACTTTATTGAGCTCTTGTAAAATGATGCATGTAAAATACTTGGCTCAGCACATGACACATGGCAATTACTCAGCAAATATTCGTTCATGTTGGATGTTTATCATCATTGCTATTACTGTTTTTGGAAGCTCCTATAACTATGCTCTTGTGAAAATTTCTGATTTCCATTTATTGAATACCTTAGCACTCTTGCATTACTTAAAGCAGTTTCTCTGATCTGAGGTCTTTTCTTACTAGGCTCTCTTTTATTATTAGTCTCCTTACAGATACAACTGTTGTCTCTATAGCACTCCAAATCTACAAACCTTGGAGGGTTACTTTCTGTACTCTTCAGAAAGTGTAAAGAAGGCAGGAAGAAACTTTTGAAAGGATGGATGGATCCTTTTGAATGGATATGTTTATGGAATAGATTATATTGATGGTTTCATGGATACATACTTATCTTCAAACTCATCATATTGCATATTAAATATGTACACCTTTTGAGGTATGTCAACCCTACCTTAGTAAATTGTTTAAGAAAGAAAGCAAAGGGTAGAGCCAAGTATGTATGGGAAAAAAACTTTTTCTTTTTGGCAATCGTATCAAAAATGTGTGTTTTTTTTAATGTGTTTATTTAGATGAAGAATCAAACTTTTATTAGCAGTAAGCCTGAGTTATATGTAACATGTGTTGGGACACTACATTTATAACAAAAATACCTCAGAAAAAGACTGTGTGCTATAGTACAATTTAAATATATCATGTGAGGATCTCTATTATCAGTTTAATGTCTGACATGCATGGATATCCTCTATTGAGGTGTGTGCTCCTCACAAGCACAAAAACTCGGTTAAAAAATAAGCTAAAACATTTTAAGAACATGAACTATGTGATGTGCTATGTGTTTCTCATGCCACTATTTAAGGAAATTATTCTACTTTATAGATGAGAAAGTTGAGACTCAGTATTTTGATAAATGAAATTTTTATGATTACCATGAAATTTATTCTAACACAGTTAAACAGGGATTAGGTAGGTAAGGGAAGGAGAGAACATTCTTGTTATACTAAAAGAACATCCTCATTAAAAAAAAGAAAAATATATAAACAAAAGTCAAAAAAATAAAAATTGCCTAATCCTACCCTACCACCTAGAGACCACCACTTCTAGCATTTTCACTGATTGAACAATAAGTGTGATTTTTATAGGAACCTCTCAGTCATTCATACTAATGTAAGAGAGAGATAAGGGTAGAGAATCTAAAAATCATTTCTGTCTGTGCTTTGGAGAGTAGAAAATTAACCTTTTGATCAGGTTCTGCATAGGCTAATTACTAAAATTACTTTTCCAGTCCCAACCGATCCTATTTCAGAGCAGAGTCTCAGAAGCATTTTGGTGACAGGGGATTAAACATGTGTTGTGGCTAATCCAAGTGAAGGCTTTACACATGGATAGTTAAGATCTGACCATGGAACAACAGCTCACACATTGTGTTATCGTAGGGGCTCTCCAGTTTTTCAGAGGCTGTATCCTTAGAGATCTTGAAAGTAGATTCGATTCAATTCACCAGGCATTCCTGGAAGACTGATTTGCTCTGTAAAGTGCTAAAATGTCCAAGAAGTGGTCCCTGGTTGTAAGGGACGTACAGTCTAGTGAAGGAGATGGGTACACATCCCACTGAATTAAACAATAATAATAATGATAATTGGAGCTAACACTACTTGAACACTTACTGACCTGAGGTCCCTTTCTCTTCTAAACCCCTTAAATGTGTTGACTCATTTAATCCTATATAAAGGATAGTGTAATAAGTGAGAAATACTATGCACTTAGAGGAGAAGCAATGGTTTATTCTAAGTTGAGAGGTTAGGAAGCTCATGGACCGAAGGGACCATCTTTACAATCCCGATCTTATAAAATGGGTGGTATGAGCTACAGTCCTCTGGTGGCATCTTCCTCTTCCTCCCAGCATTGATGACTGGCTGGGTCACAGTGCATCCCCCTCTAGGAGCTGTCTCACCAACACATAGGATGGACTGTCTGAGACATGTCTCTGTGACCACATGTGACACTGCCTCTCTGGATAGAGCTGATTAGACCAGGTGTTGGTTCCAGATCAAGCTGGGCCATTTAGATCCTTCCACTGAATTGTTTCAACCAAACTTATGGGGTGCACATTAGTCTTTCTCTGGTGGTAGAAACTGAGTAATGTGAAATTCTAGATCTGTTGAGGTGGCCCTGACAATAGGTCACTAGGATCTCCTGCTTGGGGAAGAGGTATTGACCCACAGGCCCAGCTCCTGGCTCTGTGTCTACTTCCCTGTTCACATGGAGACCACATTTCCCAAGGGCCAGTGAGTAAGCATTGAAGGCACAGGAAGGCAGGCCTATTTCTGTGTGACAGGCCACTTTGGGCCCAGAAATCCATATCTGCATAGCTAAGACTTTCTTGGACCTGCATGTAGCATGTCTAGTACCCTTCCTTCCTCCTCTCCTTCACAAGGCCAACCTGTAGAACATCATGATGACTCTTCTGATTGCTAGCTCCCTCCTCTATTCCCTGTGGTGTTTTCCCTCAATAAATGTGTTGCACATCTAATCCCATCCTGAATTCTGCTTCACTTAAAAAGTGAATTAATGATGGAATTTTATCTTCACTTGGTATTTCACCTTTCAATTTAGACAGGATCTCTTCACATTGCAACAGCCGTGTTCCAAGAGGCTAAGCCGCAATGAGTAAGCACTGTCAGAACTTACATTTACTGTTGCCAAGTTGGCTGTGGCAAGTCCTATGACCAAGACCAGAGTCAATCTTCAGTTCAATTCAGTCGCTCAGTCGTGTCTGACTCTTTGCGACCCCATGGACTGCAGCACGCCAGGACTCCCTGTCTGTTACCAACTCCCACCCAGGGTTTACTCAGACTCATGTCCATTGAGTTGCTGATGCCATCCAACCATCTCATCCTCTGTTGTCCCCTTCTCCTCCTGCCTTCAATCTTTCCCAGTATCAGGGTCTTTTCCAATGAGTCAGCTCTTCGCATCAGGTGGCCAAAGTATTGGAGTTTCAGCTTCAACATCAGTCCTTCCAATGAATATTCAGGACTGATCTCCTTTAGGTTGGACTTGTTGGATGTCCTTGCAGTCCAAGGGACTCTCAAGAGTCTTCTCCAACACCACAGCTCAAAAGCATCAATTCTTTGGCTCTCAGCTTTCTTTATAGTCCAACTCTCATATCCATACATGACTACTGGAAAAACCATAGCCTTGACAAGATGGAACTTTATTGGCAAAGTAATGTGTCTGCTTTTTAACATGCTGTCTAGGTTGGTTATAACTTTTCTTCCAAGGGTAAGCATCTTTTAATTTCATGGCTGCAGTCCCCATCTGCAGTGATTTTGGAGCACCCAAAATTAAAGTCAGCCACTATTTCCACTGTCTCCCCATCTAGTTGGCATGAAGTGATGAGACCGGATGCCATGATCTTTGTTTTCTGAATGTTGAGCTTTAAGCCAACTTTTTCACTCTCCTCTTTCACTTTCATCAAGAGTCTCTTTAGTTCTTCTTCACTTTCTGCCATAAGGGTGGTGTCATGTGCATATCTGAGGTTATTGATATTTCTCCCGGCAATCTTGATTCCAGCTTGTGTTTCTTCCAGCCCAGGGTTTCTCATGATGTACTCTTCATACAAGTTAAATAAGCATGGTGACAATATACAGCCTTGACGTACTCCTTTTCCTATTTGGAACCAGTCTGTTGTTCCATGTCCAGTTCTAACTGTTGCTTCCTGACCTGCATACAGGTTTCTCAAGAGGCAGGTCAGGTGGTCAGGTATTCCCATCTCTTTCAGAATTTTCCACAGTTTATTGTGATCCACACAGTCAAAGGCTTTGGCATAGTCAATAAAGCAGAAATAGATGTTTTTCTGTAATTTCTTTTGCTTTTTTGATGATCCAGCAGATGTTGGCAATTTGATCTCTGGTTCCTTTGCCTTTTCTAAAACCAGCTTGAACATCTGGAATTTCACAGTTCACATGTTGTGGAAGCCTGGCTGGGAGAATTTTGAGCATTACTTTACCAGCGTGTGAGATGAGTACAATTATACGGTAGTTTGAGCATTCTTTGGCATTGCCTTTCTTTGGGATTGGAATGAAAGCTGACCTTTTCCAACTTGTGGCCACTGCTGAGTTTTCCAAGTTTGCTGGCAGCATTTTCACAGCATCATCTTTTAGGATTTGCAGTAGCTCAACTGGAATTCCATCACCTCCACTAGGTTTGTTCGTAGTGATGCTTTCTAAGGCCCACTTGACTTCACATTCCAGGATGTCTGGCTCTAGGTGAGTGATTACACCATTGTGATTATCTGGGTCATGAAGATCTTTTTTTGTACAGTTCTTCTATGTATTCTTGCCACCTCACCTTAATATATTCTGCTTCTGTTAGGTCTATACCATTTCTGTCCTTCACTGAGCCCATCTTTGCATGAAATGTTCCCTTGGTATCTCTAGTTTTCTTGACAAGAGCTCTCGTCTTCCCCATTCTATTGTTTTCCTCTATTTGTTTGCACTGATTGCTGAGGAAGGCTTTCTTATCTCTCCTTGCCCTTCTTTTGCATTCAAATGGGTACATGTTTCCTTTTCTCCTTTGTTTTTTGCTTCTCTTCACAGCTATTTGTAAGGCCTCCTCAGACAGCCGTTTTGCTTTTTACCATTTCTTTTTCTTGGGGATGGTCTTGCTCCCTGTCTCCTGTACGATGTCACGAACCTCTGTCCATAAATCATCAGGCACTCTGTCTATCAGATCTAGTTTCTTAAATCTATTTCTCACTTCTACTGTATAATCGTTATGGATTTGAATTAGGTCATATCTGAATGGTCTAGTGGTTTTCCCTACTTAGAGTCAATGTGAAATACAATTAAACAAGGGTGCAGATATCCAGAAGTGTCATGCATTGACCATTCTAGTGTGGTGATCTACTGCAGCTATGAACAGGGAACAGTTCCTGCATTTCCCGTAAGCTGCAATTTCCTGGAAGGTTTTACAATCTGCCTACTAGGGGGAACTTACTGGGTGGCTCAGATGGTAAAGAGTCTGCCTGCAATGCAAGAGACCGATTTTGATCCCTGGGTTGTGAAGATCCCCTGGAAAAGGAAATGGCAACCCACTCCAGTATTCTTGACTGGAAAATCCCATGGATGGAGGAGCCTGGCGGGCTACAGTCCATAGGGTTGCAAAGAGTAGGACGCGACTTCACTTTCTGAGGGAAAGCTATGCCTAAGTAGGTACCTGGTAAAGATAAAGACTATTCTGGAGACTATTGTAAGTAGAAATAATTTTTAGAAAAGAAACCTTGTTTGTATCTAATTGGCTCATTGAAATAATTTCTCAGGTGGTAGGATTAGTATTTTTATTTTAAAATAAACTTTTTTTCCCTCTAACTTTTAAATAAACTTTTAAGTTAAAAATAAACTTTTATTTTTAAGTTAAAATAAACTTTTATTTCTCTAACTTTTGAATACTAAATGAGGCATAGAGCACCAACTGAAGCTTTTCATAATATGAGATAAAAGGTACACTTTTCAATATGAAACATGCCCTGCGGGCAGCTCTGTATTCAGGAAGTCACTTGTGAAACTATCCCACAAAAAGAAGATAGGGAGAAGCTGAAGAGAGTTCTAACTATAGAGGAGTTGAAAGTGGGAGGGCTAGGGGGTCCTTGTGCTACTGCATGTTAGGAAATTAAGCACATAAAAGAATGTTTCCCTGTCAGGACCTTTTCTATGTATTGCATAGTCTTGGTCTCACTCTGCTTCCTCTTCATCTTCTTAACTATTCTTAGCTTAGCACTCACCATATTGTTTGAGGATTTGAAAAGGCACTGTTATTTGAAGTAATTACAACTGATCCCTTTTCTCTTAAGTATGTTGCCCTTCTAAGGGTGGGAATATTGCATAGAAATAACTGGACTTCGCTGTCAGAAGACTTAGAGCGAATCTTTGTTCTTCCACCCACCCTCTTGAACCCCATTTAAAGATGTGGGATCTCTAGTTGAATTAGGTACCTTATGAGTAGTGTGGTAAACACACAGTGTTTTGTAGACTAGGCAGTACTCACCTTTCTGTTTTTTGCTTTTTTATTTGTTATTGGTCAAAGGAAGTAGAGAGAGAGAGGTGGAAGGAGAGAGTTTCCATGTTTGGAGAAAGCAGAATGAAAATTCCTCCACTCTAAGGCCCTTTGAAAAAAGTAGAGAAATAATAATGTCTTAAGGCATATCAATGTTTCAAAGTCTTGCATACTTAGCATGAGTTTATGAACAAGTTGCCTCATCCATACTCTGAACTGTCAAAACAAGGGAACAGGTTACACATGGGTGACCCCCTCCCTTCTACAGATCACTATTCCACATGTACTTGGCCCTCAGGGTCAACCTCCTGAAGCTCATGTTATGGAACATGCTCTATGGTGACCCCTGAAGTAGGCAACATAAATCCTCACTTGACATTAGCCTTGATTCTAGCCTTCAGGCATTACTTCATCTCAGGAAAAGTTATTTAATATTTGCTTGAGTTATATAACCATATATATCTGAGAAAATTACAACTGATTTTCATCTAAGCTACAATTGGGACCAAGTTATATGGTGAATAAACACCTCCCTCTTTTTTATAATTGAAAGGAAAAAGTCACTTTCCTTTTTATAAACTGAGTTGATTAGCTAAAGGTTTCATAGAGAGTGGAGGAGTCAGGGGCAACTCACAAACTCATGCTCACCTCCCAAGCAGTCACAAAGTTTACACCAAGTCATAAAATTCCCAAGGCCTTTGCACATAATGTTAATGAGGCTGTGGATCAGGTGAAGCTGCAAATCCCAACAGATGACAAGCTACAAATTGGGTAAGCTGCCTCTGGTCTCCTGGTGAAAGAGAATAGCGCTCTTGTGGGAAGGTGCTAGCTGATACAAATGTCTGATTCTGACAGTGAGGTGATGAAGTTTAGCCCAGAAAATCAGATGATGCAGCCCTTTGGCAAGGCTGCCTCTTTATTTTTCACCATATCATTTTTCTGAGACAGTTACCCCTTATCTTCTAAGGCCCTATATATGGGAACCTTCCCAATCTAGCTATATCTTGTGTGAAGTTTTTGTCTTGTTGTTGTCGATAGGGTAAGGTAACAGTCACTAATTATGACAGCTAAAGTCCTTCTCATTCTGTTCCCAATCTTCTTTGCCCATCTTCTTTCTGATCGTTTTACTTGCTCCTCCCTCTCTCCAGATAAATGAGCAACTAGACTCCATAGTATTCCACCCAGGCTTTATTCTTTCAGTTTCCTCTACCCAGCATGTTTTCTTGCTATTTTCCCACCCCAAGTTATTGTATTCATCCTCAAGATAGAGCATTTCAACTTCGTGAATTCCCTCCTATCTTCCCTCCACCAGGCTTCCCTAGTGGCTCAGATGGCAAAATAATCCGCCCATAGGAGATTTGAGTGGATGACCCTCATTTGAGCCCTGGATTGGGAAGATACCCTGGAGAAGGGAATGGCAACCCACTCCAGTATTCTTGCCTGGAAAATTCTATGGACAAAGGAGCCTGGCTGGCTACAATCCATAGGGTCATAAAGAGTGAGACATGACTGAAAAACTAACACTTTCCCTCTAGTAGATGAAACTAATCCCTCATTCCACTGTGTCATTCTAGCATTTTGCATACACATACCTGTTATAGAGACTTAGGCTTATAATCAAATACAGTATTCTAAATAATGTTTCTTTATCGACAGCAGAAGTTCCTCAAGGGTTGGGTCCAAATCTCTTCCATATATGCATTGCCATTTTCAGATTCCCTCTCAACCCACAAACCTGTTGTAGTTAGTAGTTCAAAGATACAGAACTGATATGCAGGAACTGAAAGTCAAATCCTACATGTTCACCAAAGGAAAATAAGACAAAATCCAGGATATCAAGCTGTGATGCATAAATTTTGTGTATTAACTTAGCAAGGCTATGGTACCCAGTGTAGTCAAACATAAGATGTTTTTATGAAGACATTTTACACTTGTAATTAACATCTTCAGTAAATTTACAGTAAGTAAAGGAGAATGACCTTGATTATGTCTCTGGGTCTCATCCAATCAGTTGAAAGCCTCAAGAGCATACATCAATATCCTGTCGAAGAAGGGGCTCTGCCCCAAGACAGTAACATGGAAATCTGTCTGAATTTCTACCTTGCTGCTGTTTCTTACAACTTTCAGACTCAAGACTGCAACATCTACTCTGCCTGAATTTCCAGTCTGCTGGCCTGTCCTATAGATTTCAAAATCAACACTACAACATCAAATCTTACCTGAGTTTCCAGTGTGCTGGTTAAATTTCAAACTCATCAGCACTCATAATCATGTGAGCCAGTTCCTTAAAATAAGCATTCATATTGATCTCCTCTTGATTCTATTTTTCCAAAGAAAGCTTTTGATATGTAAACCAACTAGCTAGAAAGAGAGTAAAAGCTGAAGTATGGAGTCAAAGTAGGGAAAAGAAACCAGAAATGTAAGGAACGAGAAATAGCAGAGAAAGTGATTGGCCAAAACTATGTAACTTCCAGATGTGAAATGTAAGCACTTGTAGAAGCTAAGGTTTGTGTGAGTTGGTCATATTTAAATTAAGGAATCAACTTAGCAATGCTTGGGACATGCTAGGCATTCAATAAATGTTGCTGAGTGAACAAATGACTACATTTATGAAGGAATTGATCAACCCTTGCCTTATCTTCCTTCTCAACAACTTAATAGCTCAAAATACCAGGAATCATGACACACTGGGATAATTTTGACTCCTGGGCCGGATAACCACCAATCTGGTGAACTGTTCTTTCACAGCCATATTTGAGCAGTGGAATGACAAAATTACACTGAGGGAAGGTGATACAGTAGAGTGTAACTTCTAGAAGTTTACCATGTTAAGTAGAGTAGCTTTCTTAGCACAAGGGTGATGCAGAGAAGCAGATAATACTTGGCCATTAGTGCCAGCTTCTTTAGCTTCTTGTTGAAACCACCATGGAAGCTATAAAATGTCTGGGGCAGTCCTTTGCTACAAACATCATCCTTCTAGGAACATCTGCTCACTGGGTAAGGGATCAATTATGTCCACAGTGGAGATATTACTGCCAGTCCTCAAGGCTAAAACCCTGCATGCTAGGCCTTCCTTGGACAATATCCCAGAAGCTTGATTGTAGCCTCTGGACATCATTTATTCTCAGTCAAAGGGTTTTGCTCATTTTCTCCAGGTATATGTAGAATATATGCCTATGAGAAACTGGCAGACCATATTGTGGCTTTTAAAAGTGGACACAGTCATGAGTGGCAGAGGTCTGATGGCTACTATAGATTATCAGGAAAAATATAAGTCAAACCTATCTTCCACCTAGGTCTATATTTTGTGGTCAGCTGTGGCTCTCTTGTTATCTTTTGTTCTTTGATTCAACAAAAGTTTCTTGCATATCTTCTGTATCCAAGGTGTTATTGCAGGAGAGGAGCTCCAGGGATGAATCATATGTGAAACTTCTCCTGAAACCATTGGAAATACAAGTTATTTCAGTTATAAAAAAGGATGGGGGCAGCCTCACCATCTAACTTGGTACTGACATACGTTAGAATAGAAATTAATTGTAACATTCTCAAATATGTGTGATTATTTCACTCAAGCAAATATTAAAGCCCTTTCCCTCAGATAAAGTAATGCCTGGAGGCAAAGATAAAGTGATATAAATTAATCTGCAAGTATTTAGGAATGTAAAAAAATCAAATAATTTCTAGCAAAGGCACTTTTCCCAAAATCTGCTTAAGCATGGAATTCCTCTATGGAATATCCATAGAGGAATACTATGCATGACTAAAATTCCAAGAGACACTCTTTGGGAAACAAATGCAGTCAACTTTTTGGCTTACTCTTTACCATGGGTTGACTTGCCTGGAGGCTCAGATGGTAAAGAATCTGCCTGCAATGTGGGTTACCCAGGTGCCACCCCTGGGTAGGGAAGATCCCTGGGTAAGGGCATGGCAACCAAGTATTCTTGCCTGGAGATTCTCACGGACAGAGGTGCCTGGTGGGCTGTAATCCATGGGGTCACAAAGAATTGGACATGACTGAGCGACTATCACTTTTTACCATGGGAGTTTGACATTTATCAATACTTTCCAAGCTTTATGTCTTGGAACACTAGACTTCCACGTGAATTTAATCAGTATTCTGTAGGAATATGGATTCTAAGGTCAAAAAAGTTTGGGATTAAGAAAAACTGCATATTTACTCTTTTCCTTCTCCCACCATGGTTTCCAGTCCATTTTAGGTGTCTCAGCATTTTAAGATGTTAAAGGGTAATCTATTAACATGTTAGGTTAATATAAAACAAAACTCATGTTAGGTGTTCCAAGATGCCCAGCAGAAAAGAATTATGACTAGGACATATTTAAATAGGAGACTTAGGATGATTTCATGTTGACGCCTAAGATGAACTTTCAGGGGATAGACAGGATTGTTGTTGAGAACAAAGGGTCCCTTCTTGGTTAGAGCCTCTACTTCTTGCCTGTCATGCTCTCCAGCCATGTAACTTCTTTTCAGAATTGACACTGTGTCTGTTCATTTCCTTGTCATCTTTTTGGACGAAGGGCATGAAAAGAAGGAGCCTCTTTTCCTCCCTTTCCTCAGCATTGTTGTGCAGTTCCATTCCTGAAGTCTCTCTGAAATGATTCCCCAATTCTGGGAGTTCGTGCATATGGATTTTTAGTGCTCCTTTTGGCACTGCCATTTATGTCCCAGAGTAGCATCATCTCAGGATTGTACAGTAAAAGTTGGACCTGAGCTGAGGAATGACATATTTTCTGCTGATGGAGTTTCTAACTGGGAAAGCACATTCAAGTGGAGTTGTTGTGGCTTTTCCAGATTAAATGAAGAACGAGTGATTTTGCTGGTGATGTTCTTGAGCATGAAGACACAAAGACGATTTCAAGAAATCTGATAGGTTATAATTACCTCATAGAGAAGGCAAGAGAGAAGAGAGGTCATACAGGCTCAAACTATTGGAGTGCTGGTCCTGAATTGTCTTTTCTACTGGAAAATTCAAAGGGAAAAGAGGAGGAAAATAAAGGGAAAAAAGGAAGAAAGAAATTATATATTCTCAGTTTCCTAATTAATTCAAGATTGAGCCATCTTGAAAGGCTAAGTTTGAAATACTTATCTTCTGTCCACCCTTTCTTTCTGTACACCTTCACTCTCTGATTATTACACACACACACACACACACACACACACGCACACATGCATGCGTGCGCGTGCGCGCGCACACACACACACACACACACCTCGCTAAAAAAATCTGGGTTTAACATGAGATTCTAAAAATTCCTTATTTTCAGAGAATTTGATAAGAATTCTGCCTTTTTTTTGTTATTTAACTCAACTATCTTTAAACAAAATATTTGGCTTTTGTATCACAAAGGCAGCCTTCCAAAAGAACCAGTACCTGACCAGCTCCCTTTTCTGATAATTGTAAAAAATATTAAATCACTTTTAGGTGCTTTTTTAGCTGATTCAATAATAACTTAATTATTTCCAGTCTATGATTAATTCTAATCAGCCCCTCACCATCTCCTTCCTCCACAGAGTTCCCTCTATCCCCCACCGAGATTCTTTTTTTAAATAATTTCACAATAATATATATTGGGATGTAATTTACATCCCATACAATTCATCTATTAAAGTGTAAAATAAAATGATGTTTATAATATTTACAGAGCTGTGCAACCATCGCCATAATCAATTTTAGAGCACCTTCATCACTCTAAGAAGAAACGTCATCACCATTAGCAATCACTCCCTTTTTTCCCCAACACATCCAGTCTCTGGCAACCACAAATCTACTTTGTGACTCTGTGGATTTGCCTCTTCTGGGTATTTCATATAAATGGAATCATACAGTATATAGCCTTTCATGTCTGGCTTCTTCAGATTAATGCAATGTTTTTAATATTCATTTATGTTATAGCCTCTATCTGTACTTCCTTGATTTTTATTGCTGAATAATATTCCATTGTTTGGATATACCACATTTTGCTTATCTCCAATTGATGGACATTTGGATTGTTTCTACTTTTAAGTACTATGAATAATGCTGCAATGGACATTCATATATAAGTTTTGGGATAAATAACTAGGTCCCCGAAAAAATTGAAAGTATGTTGGTAATAGTCCAGTGATGGTGTTGGAGAGAAAAGGGTCTCCTTCTTGGTTTTATCTCCACTCAATCATGGATGATGTCGAATCCAGCATGTGTTTGTCTCCAGGAATGCCCAAAGCTTGCTGCAGAAGGCAGTAACTGAATAGATTGCAAATATTCATTCAGCATGCTCTCAATTCTGTGATGCTGGCAATCTTTAGTAAATTGCAGCCATGCTCTCCTTCGGTCCCCAGCTTGGGTAATCTACTCATGCATTCTGATGTGGAATCTTCCTTGGCCCAGCTGAGGAAATCTTCAGGCAGGTCCACAGGGGCTCTCTCTGAGTAAAAATCCTCTGCCCCTGGGTATAATGTACCTCTCTGTGTCTCTAGGAGAAAGACAGCCATGAAAATAAAAGACACTCACTCCTTGGAAGAAAAACTATAACAAACCTAGATAGTGCAATACTATTGCAGTTATATCTATATGCATGGATATGTTTAACTTTTCACTGTTCATAATTTAGAAGACAATGACATCCATTTTCTTCTGTGACTGAAAGAAGCTTCTTGTTTCTTTTATAAATAAGTCTTCTGAAATTGCATGAAGGATTAAGTTGAGACAAGTTTGCTCTTTGACTAGGCAGTAACTTCAAGACATTCGTGTTTTTGTAGAACATAAAGTTAGCACAGTCATTTTTAATGAGAAAATCATCACAGAGTTGATGTGTACATTTCAACTTAGATAGTTAAATTCAATTTGCTACAACAAACATAGTCGAACAAATGTGTTTTTCTCTAACAACATACAGAGAGTAAATTCAATATCAAATAACAGATATATAAAGCTTTTTTGCAGTAATTGTAGCCTCAAGGTTAAGAATTCTATTCCATAAGAAATGAAATAAAACATGTACTTAAAGAGCAGACTGTCACAGGAGAAGTTCTGATCATTATTGGCAAATAAACTGCCTACACACTCATTTTTTATATTACTGAGATACATGTGATGTTTATATGTGCCTCTGTCAGGATATTCACACCACCAGTAATTTGCATTCTCAAATACTTGCATCATCCATTTTGTTGTTCTCTAAAGATTTCTCACTAACTTACAATTATAACTTGTGATCAATGGTTTTAATACAAAATAGGTTTTTAAAACTGCTGAATCTAAAATTGAGAGCTTATAATTTTCTATTTATATACTTCCTTTTTAGAAAATATTTCTAATAGCCACTTCAGTTATTGAGCACCATACCAAAGATTTATTGTCAAGCCAAAGTTAGACTACTTGTTTCCTTGGCTTATCCTTATGTTCACTCTATAGTGCATTATCCCTACTCAGAGTGTGCACATATGCCTGCATGTGAATGCCTCTGCATGTGTGTGCGACCAGTCAGGATTCTTCATTTCAAACAACAGAAATTGACTTCAGGTGGTTGAGCAGAAAAGAATTTGTGGGAAGATGTTATCTGGCTCACAGATGGGAGGCCTGAAGAACCAAACATATAAATAGGTAGGAACCAAGGGAGGCAGGTTGCCATGACTGTAGCCAATTTCACACCTTGAAAAGACTTTGGTCAGGGCACCACAGCCTACAGCAGGTCACCACAACTGGTGTTTCTGCTCTTACCAGCACTGGACATTAACCAAGACCTCTGAATGAAACTTGTTTCTGGCTTGAATTAGCTTGGATTACATACCTACACTCAAGCTTCCAGGCTTCAGAGAGTGCCAGTGTCTGGGACTTTTTGGCTCCTGAGGGCTAGAAGGCAGGTCCCTATTTCTATACAAGATGCCTAAGATGGTGGATTCTCCAAACCTAGGAATAGGTTCAAATGTGAGTTAGCCAAAGCAAAGGCAGCATGTGTCACTATAGTGGGTTGTAATGAGGAGTTTGACTCTTTTTTTTTTTTTTGATGTCTGATGTCTGACGGCTTTTAAGTCTCACCCCTCCCTCTTGTGCCTCACCTCTGGACATGTGGTGACAAATCCTGGGTAGTTCTTCCTTTGGTGCCAGCGGGAGATTCAAACCACAAGGCCACTGCAAGGTGGGCGCTCTCAGCCTGGTCCCACCTCCTAACCATGATCAGCCCAGGTCTACCTCTTTCTCTTGCTCCCTCAAACCATTTTGACCTGCTTGGGAGGAATGCCCTGGCTTCCTGGAGACCTGAGTCTATGTCAGTAGTAAACTTCTCATACTGTCTTGAGGTGTATGTGGTATCATCATCCAGGACAGTGAACCAAACCTGGATGAGGGTCCTTCTGCCTCTACAGGTGACCATAATATAGATTAATAAATTGATAAATAAAAAAGCAACCCCCCATAGTCCTGACTAATTTTTCATAGGATTCCTTTATGTAATAAATATCCTTAGTGCATTCAAAATAGCACTTATAATTCAAATTTCCTAGAACTTACCTTTTTCATAATGGAAACACAGGCAACACTAACCTTTTTAAAAAGAAGAAAATATTCCAAACTCTTGACTGCAAAAGCGGTTGAGGAGCCTGCCTTTGCCAGGTGGTTAGACAAGGGAGCTGTGAACCTATATGGGGCTATGGAAGAATCAGTGCATTTCCCTGAATGAAAAGGAATGAGCTCTTCCATAGGGACTGTTACTTTGTATTCTGAGAAATTGATTTATTAAAGCATTTGAAGATGGGAGTGACATTAGGTGAATGTCTAGGCCACCCATTCTTATCTCATTCTCCTTTCTAGCATCAATCCAGCATCCTTGACTTGGTGGCCAATCGCCTTCTGCTGGGACAGCTCCAGTGAAGGTCAGTCCTTCTTTGGTCATGTCTCATTTATAGAAAGATCTTTTAATCCATCACTCCACCCTGAGCTGCTAGCTCCACTCATCTCAGCCACCGAGAGCAGGCTGATATATCTCCCTTGTATTCAGAAGCCCCGGGTCAATTTACTCAGTGTCTTACCTGCTCACCTACACCATCTCGTTCTCTCACTGGAGACGGTGGAGACATGTCTACATCCATCCCACCCACTGACTAAAACATCACAAGAAAATATGGAAGACCAAGTGACTAATTTCTTTTTCCCAATAGCGAGTTGCCCAGGTGTGCTTTTTAGCTTTAATAAGTATGATGAGAGAAAACTCTCTCTATGCTGTTCAGAACCGACCTGTGATTTGTACTCTAACTCCAGTCAGAGTGTTGAATGTATTATGTGCTGCTTTTACTGACAAGGAAAGCCTGTTTGCTTGCTTCTGCTATAATAATAAAGCCTCCTTTCTTAGTCTATGCTGACAGTAGCTGGCTGAATGTGCTTTGGGTTCTAAAGCACCCTATTTATAGCCCCATTGCCAGATAATCTCTATTCACTGCAATGCTGCATTTGCAGGTTCTCATTCTCCATCTATGAAGGCAGGCACAGATACATGCAAGGGGCCCTCCTGGCCGAGGCAGTAAAGGGAAACTTGGGACTGTCTGGTCCCTACCTACTTCTGGAGGATAGGTTGGGAAATATCCTTGGAGATCAAACAAAATATTTTCTCCTGTATCAAGAATGGAGCTGACATGGATTCAAACCACAGAGACTAGGTAGGCTGCAGGTCCACCCAAAGGAGTTTTCACAGGTCAAAGGCTCCCAGTTTTATTACAGACCCTATCTTAACCTAAGAACTGGATATCTGTCACAGGTGCACTTCTGAATAGTGTTGTTAGAGCAAACAATGATTTGTTATTTCCTTGAATTTATTTGATTTCTCTAAGGAGACTTTATTCTGGAAACTCACAGAAAATTTATCTTGCAGAAATCTTTTTTTCTGCATACCTTCCAGTGATCTGGTTAGTAAAAGAAAGCTTGAGAGAATAGTCCTAAGAAATATTTATCTGAAGCTGAAGTCCTTTCCTGAAACCCAGGGGAGATAAAAGGAGATGATTTATAGAGTACCATCTGGATGAAAACTGGAAGGAAGCCTGGGGATAAGCTGGCCTGTTGTAGATACAGTGGGACAACTGGAAGAGACACTGAGAACCTTGTGGAAAAGTGAGGGTGGAATGGGAGCATCAGGGAGAACAGATTCTGCATTGGGGCTTCATGCCCATGACTTTTTGGCTATGAGAACTGATCCCACATTCCTACCTTCAAAACTTTGTCTTCACTTCCTCCACTTAAAATTCCCTCTCCCTTGATTTTATCCATTAAAATGCTGTGCATTCTGTAGGGCTCATGGTAATGCTGACATTGAGGTTTGTGCATGATATAGACATTTTCAATTAAAAGAGATTCTAATCTCAGAGTTGGATGTTTGGCGTGACAAGATTAACCTTTCTGATCTCACCATTTATATCTCCTGTTTCATAGCATACTCTACTTGTACCACTCTTAAGGCTCTTGTCATATTCAGTCCTGTATTAGTTATCCTAGTATACCGTATTACATAAAAAGTTCCTTTAAGGCAGGTGCTGCATTTAGCTCATCTTTGCATCCTCACCCAAGCAAAAATGTCTGGTAAATACCACCCACTTAATGGATATCTATTGTCATATTCTCTGCAATTTTTTAAATGTATCTTCAGGGCACTTTTCACAGCAGATCATCTGAATGATTTAAATGTGGCAAGTGTATCGCTTATGGTGTGATATCTAGTGAACTTTTTAAATTCTCATTTCGCATTCTTTTGGGATTAGCTTTTTTAAATGAGCAGAGGATAGAGCACCAGTGCATCCTCAAGGGATTTAGTGAGGACCTATAAGATGTGGTTAGAAGTTAAGGATGGAATCAAACAATAGGATAACTAGAGTTAGAAAGCCTGAATTGTGCCCTGACCTCAGTCTCCCCCCACGCAGCCCTGATGACAAAACCCTTGCCATTGCTCTAACCTGACATGCTGATCTTTGCCCTTTCGCACCTTATTCTCTCTGTCCATAATGTGCTCCCCAAACTTATCCAACTGATTTAATCCTACTCATCTTTCAAGATGCAGTGCAGCTTTTCAGAGGACAAGATGTCTAAATGGACTTTCCTGGGTAGAGTTAAGTTATTGCTCTGTTGCAATAATCTGTTGATATAAGGCTTCCTTCTTAGTCTGGAAGCACCTTGAGGATAAGGATTTTATGTTCTTTTCAGGGTCCATCAAATGCATGCCAGTTACTTGCTCAGTATTAAGGAAATGAGATGAATGTTAAATAACTGAATAAATAATGAAGGAAGGAATAAACAGTCCAGATGACCATGCAGGTGACTTTATCAATAATCACAGTTCAGTTCAGTTCAGTCTCTCAGTTGTGTCCGACTCTTTGCAACCCCATGAATCGCAGCACAGCAGACCTCCCTGTCCATCACCAACCCCCGGAGTCTACCCAAACCCATGTCCATCGAGTCGGTGATGCCATCCAGCCATCTCATCCTCTGTCATCCCCTTCTCCTCCTGCCCCCAATCCTTCCCAGCATTAGAGTCTTTTCCAATGAGTCAGCTCTTCGCATGAGGTGGCCAAAGTATTGGAGTTTCAGCTTCAACATCAGTCCTTCCAATGAACAAGCCCCTTACTAATAACATCCTGTAGAGTATGCAGTTGGAATGCTAAGATGATCTTTGTTTACTCAAAATACATGTTCTTAGCTCAGAACATTTCAGAGGAGGAATAGAAGAATCCTGTTTTCTTACTAAAAGTATTGAAAAGTCTTTTCAGTGTTAGATATTACTATGTCAGTATAGATGAGCAGAAGTTCACCCATTCTATGTTTTACTTTCCTTACTAGAAACAAAACAAATATTCTTAGTTATTATTTACTTTGTTCCTGAAGAAAAGTGAAAGCGTTAGTCTGACTCTTTGCGACCCCATGGACTATAGCCCGCTAGGCTCCTCTGTCTGGAATTCTCCAGGCAAAAATATTAGAGTGGGTAGCCATTCCCTTCTCCAGGCAATCTTCCTGACCCAGGGATCAAACCTGGGTCTTCTTCACTGTGGGCAGATTCTTTACCATCTGAGCCACCAGGTACTTTCCTTACTAAAATCAAAACAAGTATTCTTAGTTATATTTACTTGTATTTAGTCTATACCATCTCTTTTACTCTTTACAATAACTTCCTCAGAGAAGTATTATCCCTGTTTTATAGAGGAGGTAACGAGCTTTAAAAAGTGAAGTTAATTGCCCAAGTCATGCAGCTATTAAGTGGAGGAGCCAAACTCACAGGAGCCTGGTTGACCTGCTCTTAATCCCATGTCTCCTAGACGTAACTGTCTTTTGAAGGTTAAACACAATTCTGTAGGGCTCCCTCGAGCTTTGTTTTACTCAATCTTGGATTTAGTTCCTTTTGGCAACTGAGTCCAATGTTTCAGACAATTATTGATTTAAAAAAAATGACAAGATATATTTTTAAAGATAAAATTGTCAGTGTATGTTTCTATTCAAGAGACTTTAGGCTATTATAGTCCTAGAATCTAGATCTCAATATCTGTGAGTCATTCTTATTATTTTTCATAGGAGGAAGTGAAACTGAGAGAGATTATGTGAGTTGCCCAGATTACAGAGTGAATGACCAAACTGAGCTTACGTACTAGAATCCTGAATTTTCATTTTGTGATTTGTTACCTTTCAGCAAACCTGGTCCCTTCAGTCCCTGCAGTCTTCCAATCTTTCTTCAGTGAATGACCTTCAGCAGGTTATATGACCTTTTTGTGCCAGAGTCTAATTAGTGCTCTAAGGGTTGTAGTGGTCCACTTCCCAATATTGTGAGGATAGTAATTAATAGCTATAAAACACTCTGCAATACACAGCACTATTCAAACACCAGCATGGCACAACCGAGTCTATTTCACAGTAATTAATTTGGGATCCAGTAAGGGAGAGATCTGTAGAGCAATACTTGAATGACTTTGCAGAGATGACCATCTTCTGTATCTTGAAAGAGTGTCTCATGGCCAGGATAAAGAACCAAACTGCATATTAATTCATTAAAAAATGTTTTATAGATGACTTGTTTTCCTTCTTTAATATTGTTCTTTAAGACATGTGTGTCTTTTTAATGGGAACATGGAAATGCTATTTTATTCACAATGAGCATCAGTCTTCCATGAATCATAACTGGTATGCATGTTATATTATTTTTAATGTGTATAATACGTCTGGAAGGTAGATAATTCATCTCCATTTTACAGATGAGAAAATAAAGGCTTAGAAAATTAATCAGCTTGAAAAATAATATTAGTTGAATGAAGTGTGTATATTCTTTGGCATCTTGACTTTTGCCTTTTAGTGACAGTTTTGTTAGTGGATACAGCATTGGTTTACTAGCCATTATTTCATCATTAATAATAAAAACATAATCAAGAAAAAAAAATAAGTAGCTTGATTAGCACCAACCCAGCTCATACATGATTAAGGTTGTATTTGAACACAGATCTGATTCCAGGGTTTTGTTTTTCTTTCTAATACATAACATTGTCATAATCAATAGGCTTTGCACTTGAACTTGATTTTTCCTGAACTGTTACAAATCCAGCTGATTCATCTGTACTCTGATGCTTGTCTGTATTGGTAGTCAATGATCCATTCTTTCAACTTGCTGAATAGGCTAGCAGCACAATTTAGAACCATGAGACAAGTCTAACCCAGAGTAAAAGTCACTATATCCCTTCTAGCTCTTTTATTTCCAGTCCCAGTAGGAAAAAAAATGTTAAGACCTAAAAAAATAATTTTGGTTGCACTAAATTTTAACAATTATTTCTATATTAAATTTTAGCAACATTGAATAGCTCACCAGGTTATGAATGAATGGTCCTTACCCATATAAATTTTCTGTGGAATTGCATGACATTTCTTTGGTCCAAGAGTGGGCTGGATCCTGTACATTGAGAAACATTGCTATAAGATCCATATCTTGAAAATTAATAATACATGTATATGTGTGAATAAATGATAGCCATTAATAAAACTTTACTGACATGCAACAAATAGAGAAAAATACATGAAAGTAAAGGTATAGTTCAGAAATTTATCAAAAACAACGACTTATGGAACCACATCTAGGTCAAGAAATAAAATATTGCCAGCCCAAGAAGTTTGCTTTCTGCCCTCCTAATTACTACTTACCTCTTTCTTCCCAAGAGGGAACCACTTGAGAATCATATAGTGTATATTTTTTATGTGTGGCATGTTTTGCTTGATGCTATATTGTTCATACTTATTCACTGTAGTCAACTGTGCCACTACATCAAAATTTATTTATCCATTCTTTGGTAGATTGACATTTATGTTATTTAGAATTTTTGGCTCTGTGATTACTGTTGCAATGGACAGAATCTTGAGTTCTCTTCTTAGTCTCTTATTCACATATGCAGGCATTTCTATTTATTATGTAGTTACAACCTGTAACTACTGGATAAAGTATATATATATATATAGTTATTCTGCATATATAATGCAGAATGTATATGTTTTGCATTACTTTACAGTGCTTAACTGTGTTTTATACTATCTGTAAAATTGCATTCTGAAAAGCAGAGTGCATTATTCTAACAGGGAATGACACACAAATTCCATAGAAGTGTCTGTGTGTAAGGACTATTCACTCAGACCTCATGGATTCTCACCAACACTTGATATTGTTCGTCTTTTAAATATTAGCTGTTCTGATGGATGTGTATCGATTGGCATTACACTGTGGCTTTAACTTGCATTTCCATGATTATTTATTAATTTTTCATTTGTTTTGACCAATATGGCTACCTTTTTTGTTTTTTTCCCTAATTGTTGACATACACATTCAAGTCTAGTTTTCTCTTGGGGGTTGATGTGCCTGCATTCTTAATATATATTTATAGGAGTTGGCTATGCATCGTGAATATGGACCCTTTGCTACTTACAGTAGTAATGTTAGTAAGTCCTAAAGTTTTATGCTCCTGTTCACATTCCTAGTATTGTTTGCTCATCTTGCGTTTACATCATTTTGCTAGGGTTTACCAACTTTGTTGCCTTTTGGAGAATCACCTTTCACCTGTAAGATTTATTGATACTCTCTATTGCGTATTTATTTTAAATTTTACTGTTTTTTTCTTATTTTCTTCCTTCTACTTTCTTGAGATAGAATTAACTGTTAATTTTCTAATTTGTAAGAATCAACATCATTGGTTTTCAACCTTTCCTTTTTACTAACATATGCACTTAAGGCTATGCATTTCTCTCTAAAGCACAGTTTAGCTTTATCCCACAAGTCTGATATGCAGTGTTTTATAATTTCACTGTTGTAATTTCCTACTTCCCTTGTGATTTCTTTTTTGACCCTTTGGCTATTTAGAAGGGTATTTCTTAATTACCATGAGAATTTTCCAAATATATTTGGTATAGCCTCCTAGTTGAACTGTAATGTGGTCAATATGTAATGTGGTATAATATACTCTATAGAATTAAAACACTCAAAATTTGTTGAGACTTGCTTTTTGGTCTAGTCCCTAATCAATTTTGGTAACTGTACTCTTGAAAAGTTATTCAGTTCTTATGGAATATATTCTTAAGTTGTTGAATACTGTATATTCTTAAGGTGTTGACTGGTGGTCTATATAGGTCACTTAGGTTAATTTTGTTAATCGGGTTATTTATAGTTCTTTATAAGCTTACTAAACACTTTTGGTCTGTTCTGAAACAGTAATTTTAGCTACTACTGAGGGAACTGTTTTAAAACTCCCATTATGATTGTGATTATGCATATAATTCTGTTTAGTTCTAATTTTATTGTCTCCATTTTGAAGCTGATAAGTACATACAAACATATAATTGTTACATCTTTCTGGTGCAGTGAAGCTTTTTCCATTGGGAATTGACTTATTATTTGGTAATGCTACTGCTAAAATTAATAATAGCACAGCACTCTTTTGGCTATGTTTGGATGGCATATTTCTTGGCTTTCTTTTACTTTTACCATTCTTATACTTCTATAAGCACTATATATCTAGTCTACAATGTACATTTTTAAGTTGGATACACTACATTTACATTTAATGTAATTTCTGTTTTGTTAAATCTATCATATTATTATTTTCTACTTGTCCCACCTGTCCTAGGTTCTTTCCTGAATTATTTTTTTCTCTCTCCATTCTTGCCTCTTTAAATTGATTTTTAAAAATTACCCCATCTTCTCATATATTTTAAAGCACCCCTACTTTGCTATTAAAAATAATTATAAAAATTTTAGAAAATGTAGAAAATGCAAGATAATTTTATCACATAGTTATAATTTAGTAACTGATGCATTTCTTTCCAGTCATTTATTCTACTTTAATGTGTATAGATAATTTGGTACCTCCTTTTAATGACTTTTCACGCTATAATTTTTTCCCACAAACTATTCAACAACTTAATGGCTAAATGGCAGAGTATTATATTTAGTATTCCACATATATACTTTTTTCCTTAATCATTTCCTATTACTGGACCTTTAGGGTTTTTCACTTTTATTTTGCTACTACAAATAATGATAAAATCTATAATTTCAGATTCTTAGTATTTCCTTACTGTATTTACTTTCTTAGAATTTGCAGAAACTCTTAAAAAATTATGACATTAAATACGTTTTAGATTTATAATTTGATGAATCATCATACTTTACTGAAATCCCCTTAACTTATGAAGTCTAACCATAAATATGACTAAGAAAACAGACCTAAACTAATTATTGTGCATGTGTACTCAGTCAGTTCAGTCGTGTCCAACTCTGTGACCCCATGGACGGTAGCCTGCCAGGCTCTATGTCCATGGGATTCTCCAGGCAAAAATTTTAGAGTGGGTTCTTCCATTATTAACTAATAATTGCTGCATGTGTATACATGTGTGAAATTAGCTATTTCATCGTTTTTGGCATTCCAGACATCTGATTAATGCATCACAATGATCAGAATATTAAGTATGATTCATCTTGAAATTTTTGTCTGTTTTTCTGGTTAGGGATAGTATGCTTACACAATCAATCAATCGAGTGATTAAATCTATAAAATCAAGAAACAGTTTAGGTGAGAACAAGAAAGAGGAAAAAAAGAGTCTAATTGTCTATTTAGTATCAACATTTACAAAATACTTTTTGGATAATAGCATTGTTTCATTCCCTTATCGTTTCCATGGCAACAAGTAATTGTAACACCCAGCATACCTGTACTTTGCCTTAATTTAATTCATTAGGTTTATTTGCAATTATTTGTTGGTCCCACCACATTGATTGCTATTTGGCAAGGTGGCAGCTACCTTACGTTCTTTTTTTTTTTTAATTGTTGCTTTACAGTGTTGTGTTTCTGTTGTACAGCAAAGTGAATCAGTTATATGTATACATATATTCCCCTCTGTTTTAGATTTCCTTCCCATTTAGGTCACCACAGAGAATTGAGTCCAGTTCCCTGTGCTATATGGTAGATTCTCATCAGTTATCTGTTTTAAGAAAGTAGCATATATATGTCAATCCCAGTTTCTCAATTCATCCCACCCCATCCCTGTTCCCGCTTGGTATCTGTAAGTTTGTTCTTTACATCTCTGTCTCTATTTCCGCTTTTCAGCTCAGTTCATCTGTACTATTTTTCTTGATTCCACATATATGGAAGATTCTATATATAAACAATCTTATGTTTGTTTTGCTCTTTCTGACTTACTGTACTCTGTGTGACAGTCTTTAGGTCTATTCACAATAGACCTTACATCCTTCTTGATTTGGCAACTCAATGAGCACATTATCTTTTCCTACCCTTAGTTGTGATCCTGAGATGTTCACTTTCCCCAAGTCACATCAATGAAGGCCAACAGGCATCCATTCTGTTCAAGGGTTTCTGTTTGTACTGTTGGGAAGTAAACTCTTCCACTTGCCTGCTTTTTCATGTTAAAATCCCAAAGATTCCAGGGACCACATAGATTGCTTAGAACTGACACTTGAAAGTAGAAACCAGATTAGGAGAAGGGGAGAGATGCCAACTGCTAAAGATAGCACCTGAGCCAGTTGTTTCTGAAGATTATATGTTCCTACTCTTGCAATGTAAGTCCATTCCTAATCTTTAAAGATATAAGCCAAAAAATACTTTCCTTTTCTTTTAAGCCAAGTCAGGATTTCTGTCCCTCACAATAGAAAGTCCTAACTTCATGAATCTCTACTTTCTCTTATAACACTTGCCAGAGTGTAAATTTATCGTTTAATGCCAGCCTCTCTCCCTAGACTGCAGTCTCTATGCAGTATCTCATTTGTTGACTGGGAGGCATTGCCTTCCCAATGCCTACAACAGGTCTGACCCATAACTGCATAAAAAATCCAAGCCAAGTATTTTCTTAGCCATGTTCCCAAACATTTCTTTTTATGTGCCTGAGAGATGCCAGGTGTTTCAAGATAATATGTATATACATTGTAATGCATGTATATGTATATAGTAGTCATCTTCATCAGAATTAAAGATTGCCCTTCATCTGTAATTTGGGAGATACCAAGGTCTCTTTCTTTGCTTGTAAACTTGGGGCAAACTGTTTCTTTAAGTATAAGTTTGCTTACCAGTGAAAGGTGTTCACCTCAATGCAGGCACCTGTAGACAGCAGCCTCTTGATAAGAAGAATTACTATTAGTATCAAGAACTAACTAGATAACCAAAGGAAAGAGGGAACATATATATAGTCATTTCAAAACCAAAGTGCTTGAGTGGACAGAAGCAAAAGCCAGGGCTGCATAACACTGACATTTTTATTAGAATTCATTTGTAACAAATGGAACGTTGTCAGCAAAGAACTGATTTTCATACAGACTTCTTTCGCCACCAATGTAACGAAGTAAGAAAATAAAAAGCACGCCTTTCATTCTGTAAAACATTTACGCGTACTACTAATTAGAGGTAATTGTATTTTTTTAACAAGCCATTTTACAAGTTATTTTTTTTTTAATTTTTCCGTCTATGCATCCAAAACGAGAGCAAAGAACACAACTGTTATTATCTTTGTAAAGACACTCCAAGCTTGGATGGCAAAGCCACATAACGGATGGATAGGATGGATCTGTAGCCTTCTGATCTCTGCTGGAGTATCAGGGCACCCATAAACCCAAAGGAAACTAAAACTCAAAACAGGAAAAAGAAAAGATTATTAAAAATAAAAAGAAGGGCCTAAAACAAAGCAAAACCAAAAAGAAAAAAACAGGAAAGGAAAAAACCTGTATATTAGCACGGAATTTTTCCTTTCCTGTTTCTATGTTGGGTTATTTACATACACACAAATGAATTTCTGAAGCAGTTTCTTACAGATGGGTTCAAGTAATAACATTATTGGGTGTAGAATCAATAGGGCAGTGCATAGTACAAAGGTATAGAAAGTGCAAAGTTCCCTAGAGGCCCTTCCCTCCCCTGGCTGTCCTTGCCGTTGTCTAACCATGCAAATCATTTTTAAAAAAGAGCTAAAATAAAGTTCTGTACAAATCACTTTTTATATATTTTGATTTTTTTACCATTGTAACTAATTACAAAATTATACATAACTACACATACATAGGTAAATAATAGCACCGTACTGGTTATGATGATGAAAATAATTGAAAACTTGAAAGTTTATGGTAATGGTAGATAAAAGATGTTTACCTGGGAAAATAAAGTAGAATGGTTGTACAGAAAAGCACAGTGGAATGCGCATCAATGACAGTAAGGGAGTTAGTTCTCGGAACAGCTCCTGAACAGCGAGATATCTGGAGTAGTCTCCTCCTCGCTCGTCTGTGGTACGCATCCCATACATTTTCTTCCTGTGATTCTCCTCCTGTTTCCCTTTGCCACATGAGCAGTTTCAGTTTCAGGGAGAGAAACTGCTCATTGGCCAATGGTCTGGTGTGCAGTACACCATCAGATTCTACATGTCCAACACGGCACGTCTGCGTGATGCAATGTCTGTCTGACCCCCTTTGTTTCACTGAATGAAAATTATAGCACTGAGTAATCTGGCACTTGGATAAATCTCCAAAAGATACAAACTAAAAGGAAATAACAGACCCACATAGTGCACATTCTTCTCTGGTTCTGATGTAGGTTAGAGAGTCTCATTCTGAGGTAGCCTTCTAGATACTTTTTTTTTTTTAGTATTATTATTTTTTTTCTTTTTTCTTTTTTTCTTTTTTTTTTTTTCTCAGCTTTTTTTCCTCTTTTTTACAAAAATGCTCAAATATGTCGCTTGCAAGTGTTTGGTCTCTTGGATTTCATTCTGCCAGTGATGGGAAATGTAGAAAACAAAAATCCTTCCATGCAGAACATGAATGAAGCTAATATTAAATTGAAATATTATACCAAAACTCTAAGAGTTCCTTGAATATTTTGAGTGTTCTTTAAAATCATGTAAGATATGGCAAACTCATGCCATCATTCATGGCTTCCTATAGAAATTGTGTCGAAAAATTTGGGGGGATATGTGTAAATATATATATATATATTTTTTTTTTTAATTCTTCTTTTAGAAAAATCCTAATGGAATAGTAAATATGTTCAAAGTTGACAGTGGTGTTTGTTAATAAATTTGGTGCAGTTACTGAATGTTTCAGAGCAGATTTGGAAGGGACTACAAATAAAACAAGTAGCTTTTCCTGATGTTGATGGTTATGAAAGGAAGAAGGGCCCTGCTTATCCAAGTGCTTTGGGCTGGTACAATCACTAACATCCCCGACTTGGTTAAAACTAGGAATGCATATTATTCAAAGAGTTTTTGTACATGTGGTAAACAGATAATACTTTAATTGGAAGAGAAACACATATGAACAAGGAATGAAAATATGAACCAAAAGCTAAAAAGAAATGCTATTAAAATAGGCATCAATTATAAGGCACTCTAAATGCACAACTAAAACCAAAAGAAAACAAAGTACAGCACTTCCCAGGAATGCTGTATGCCACAAAAAAAAAAAAAAAATAGTTCCTAACTGAACAGAGTAACATGAGTTTGGCTTTGCCCCTGTTACATATCATAAATGCAAATTTCATAGCACATACTATAGACAATATACGATTGAATACACTGTTTTTTAAACATCTTGATAGCTGATATATTACAACATTCTACCCTCCTAAAGGGATATGCACTGACCTTTCCCACATGCACACCTCTTAGATATCTAATAATGTTTTATTGCACTAGAGTGTTAGAAATATTGAACTTTGTTGGAAGCCTGGCTAACAAAATAGTATTTGTCATTATGATTAGGTGGGTGAGTGAGGGGTTGGGGGAGATTGGGTAGGAAATTAAGGGGGTGAGGTTTGACAATCACTGATGTGCATTCCTCATTTCCCTTAAAAATTAAAACTGTGTGAGTTTAAGAAATATCAGTATGTCATAAAATTAATAACAAATTGAAAAAGATGTTACAATAGCTTTTCTACCTTAAAAAATTAAAAACTAAATCATGGAAGAACTGAATGATAGCTATATCTATCTTTTTGTGTGGACACACTGTATATATACATAGACACCCCTATAAAATATGGATATATATGTATATATGTTAGCAGCAACTTTATACTTTGCGCCTCCCTGTTGATTCCAAACAAAACAAAACAAAACAAAGTTCTCTTTGATTATTTGAAGAGAATGGGTACTTTCTCAGCAACAAAAACCAAACAGAAGTGTAAAAATAATATCAGATGAGACCGATACTGTAGATTAAGTATATTGCACAAAAATGTGCAAATTTTCAAATTATTCGGTATTTCTACAGCAAGATATTACAGATAACAGTTCTACAGCTTAAAAAAACCTACAATTTGGAAATAAAAAATGAACAGTTATGTAACTTTTTTAAAATTTCACTTTATCGAATGATACATTTTGTTAAAAAAAAGTTTACACAGTTAAAAATGAAGCACAGGTCAGCAGTATCTTTACAATACTAAAAAACTAAATCAAAGACTTTCTTTTTAAACATTCCCCACCCCCTTGCCCCCTGCAATGTTATTATGAGTAGTATGGTGGGAAGGGGCGATGTCGAAGCAAGTCCATTTTGTCATGAGAAGCCAGCAAAGATCTTGCCCTGAGCTGCTGCACTCAGGCCATTTCTCCTCGCACCCGTTACACAATCCTGAACAAGATGGTGGTTCTTTGCTGTGATTTCTTCTTCCCTTTATTTTGAATCCTTGAGGTATCTGTAAATAAAATCCTTCAGATGCCTCCTCAGTCAGGATTCTCTTTATTATTTTTCAGGTTAGATTATTAAACAGTGAATTCTTGGTCCACCCAGAAGAGTTTGTTGTTTTGTGTGTGATAGTCCCACTAAGTGGTTGTTAGCTAGAAGTTAAGAAGGACTTCTCAAGTGCCCTGTATGGCTCAGAAGAGACTCCATGGATATTGAAGGGCCTGCAGTAAAAATCCAAAGTGGGTCAGGGGTTTCTACGTTGCATAGTGATCGAAGCTGCCCAGATACTCTAGTGCGGCTCGATAGCAGAACTGATACTGATCCTGCAGGAGACAAAGCACGGGCAGGGGGGAAAGGAAAGGGGCCGTGAGTCCATTATAATAGAAAAATGGAAATCGATGTTGGAAGACAAAGTTACATCTAGTGGAGGGCAAAATCACTACTTTCGTCAATCAATTCAATCCAATGACCAACTGTTTTCTTTTAAGCAAAGAACCACTAACCACATAGGTATTTATTAACTCTACCAATCAATTCGACTAAAATAGTCTCCTAATCCCAAAGTAGTGACAGCTCGTGTGAAGATTATCTTCCAGACATATGTGAACTCTTCTCCAATTAGTACCAGACAATACCACCAACTGAACATGTAATTCTCAGTTTGCATATTTAAGAGAGGCTGATGCAGACACACATTGCCCAGAGGAAAATATGGGTTCATTTAGTTTCTGGGCTAGTGCCAAAAACACCTAAATTAAAAAAAAATCTTATCAGACAGTAGTCCTTATTGCCTGCAATCAGAATTCCTCACTGTTGTTTCTGATGTGCTTGTATAAGTGAGGGAGGCAGCCAGAAGGTATCTTTGTGAAGAACATCAGGCATATAAAGCTGAATACACAGGGTGTTGAACTGTCAAGCTTTTCATCCCTTGAAAATGGCATCATAAGACTGGCTGCCCATGTCAAAAAATACTTGTGCCATTTGGCCTAATTCATTGTGATTGCAAGTTGTCTGTTCTAGAAAGACCCACACTAAACTAAAACAGCATGAAACATGTCCTTTTATAGACAGGGAAGAACACCGTTAAATTGGAGTACGTGGGGGCATTATAAGATGGAAAAATTATAATTTACAGATGAGAAGGGATAAGAAAAAAATAGGATTTTCCCATGAAAGAAACTTATTTTCAGTAGCCAATGGGGCTGAAAGCAGATAGTTTCTATTTTGCTTAAATGTGCATTTTTCTACAATAAAAATGGTAATGCAAAATAAATGGAGTTTGCTTTCCTATCCTGTCACAGTAAGTTGCTTGGCTAAGTGTTAAGGCTTTTTAAAAGTCCAATTTCCCTCTGTCACCCCCAATACCTATTAAGTTTGTCAGGCTGACATAATTTTTTGGGTATTGCAAGCCAAATGCTTGCACTATTTTCAAATCAAAGTCTGCAGTATACTGTGGGTGATGAATTTAGGGTTACATATAAATTGTATAATTTGGTGGCCTTTTGAGAAACAGAAACACTATCTATCACTTAAATTATCCTTAAAATGAAGTCAATAGGCCAGACTGACTAAATCATGAACTCCTATTATTCTGAGAAATATGAGAATTTTCATATCAATTATTGGAGTAGAAAATGGCAGGCTAATTTCATTAGGGCATATCCAGGATGCAAATAATTTAAAAATACCATTGTTAAGAAATGAAATATGGAGCAGTTGATCCCACCTAGGTAAACGGAAAGGGAATGGAGCAGTAAAATGGGCCAAGGGTCTGTTATCTACCAGGTATATTATCTACCCTTGTGCTTTTTACATATATTAAATATGTGCAATGTATATCACATTAATATGTATATAATAAATTATATGAAATTGCCATTTTTATAGGCCCAGAATGACCAAATACTGACAATTTGACGTTTCAACCTGATATATTACCTTAGATAACTTCCAAACCAGCTCTAAGATGTTGACACTGCCACTTCCACTTACAAAGGGGGGAAATAAGGTTCAAAAATATTAAACAATTGGATGTTTTTCCCACAGTATTTCCCTGTATTTTGCCTCTGGTGTTGAAAGTCTCTGGACTCTAGGAGATCTTGGCAAATAAAGTTTATTATCTGGCTCTTGAGATGTGACATACTTCTGGAGAATTTTCTCACCTCTGTCTGCACCATGGCTGGTCGTTGTGTTCTTAACATTTTGACGGTCTGGAAGATATCTACTACTCCTTCATATCTCATTCTTTCCAAAACAATGCTTAGTGTTATGAAGACTCCAGTTCTTCCAACGCCCGCACTGTCATAATAACAAAGGCAATATTACTAGATGATACATGCACAGTCATGGCTATATTTTCCTGGAGGTGGATCTATATCCACCAGCTTCCATATTACATCAGGTTCTTCTACAGCAATGTTCCAGAAAATGTGCTGTTGGGTTCACAAAATGATTAACTCTTAGGACAGTGTGCCATGATAATAGTGACAATGAGTATAGAGTAACTGATTTTTTCAAACAGGGATTATATATCCTTGTGGAAAGACCCAGGAAACATAAAAATATAAAGTAAATTGATTAAAGGAAGAGTGAATAAAATACAGATTTGCACTCTTCATCAGATCCTGAAATTTGGGCCTTGCCTGCTTAATATTTTTAAGCTATGAAATAATTCAGATAAGGTGAGACAAAAAGAGATTCTATAGCAGGATTTTCTGACACAGGATCTTCATAAGACTTCATTTAGTCTTCATAAGGGTCCAAGAATATTTTTTATGTATGGGTTATGTAAATGTATATATATATTTTTTTCTGTTTCTGAAACTTATAACTTTAGCAGATTATCAAACGGGTCTCTAAACTTAAAAACAAGAAAATGTTCATTAAGAGTCACTGAGCTATATACATACACTTATCTACTATTTTTAGATGTTCAGTAGCTAAAACATCAGGATTCTTTCCAACATGTTAGCAAGGTTTTGGGTGTCTGTTTTCTTTATTGTTTTAAGATAATTCCAGAATCGTAATTGTAGCAAGAGAAGAAAATGAATTCATAGCTTTTGTGTTCTTAAGAAGTAGAAAAGCATCTGGAGGTTTAGGTAATGAGGAGAAGAGTGAATAATCTGAGAAATCCATACATTTTTGGATCCTAATTAAACAGCATGTGCAACGCTTGGGTACAGGCTGTAGAAAATGGATGGATTCATTTACTTGGGGATGTAATTGATATATAAATAGTGTGTCCTTTTATAAACTGTGTTTTTTCTAAAGAGTCCTAACAGAAATGTAAATCCACAGGCAGGTTTTACACAGTGGCTAAGGATATCCAGGGGCAGACAAGGCTCTCTGTCAAAATGGAGTAGATGACCTTCAGGGTCGCTTTCAACCTTGAAAGTCTCTCTTAATCCCAAGAGACTGTGATTTATGATTTTTTCGTTGAATGATTCAAGTACTCCAGAATCTATTTTACGTTGATTTCATTGCTCGAATGTTACAAAAATACAGGGCTTCTGGCTTTCTACCAGGTACTTTCAAGAAAATAACAGACACTAGCCTTATACCTTCTTAATTTATTGACTTTGTCATGTTATTAATAAGCTATAAATAAAATAAGTGGTAGTTTACAAATACTCTCAGATAAAAGGAAATATCTAGAGGTCTTTAAGATATATGAATAACATGTCATGGTATTTTACTAAAGGAGTCTTTGTATATACTCTTTATGCAAATAATTTTTTGACAAAAGCATTGAAAAGTAACATGCATATACACACCTATTTATACTTACAGGGATGCCTGAAGTTAAAGAAAAATATGTTAAATATATTCTTTTCTTTATAGTTTATATTAGAAAATTTGAATTAGGATTTTGGTAAATTATGTGGAAAATTAAGGGGAGTATCCAGGTAATTCAAGTCCAGTGTATACCATCCACTTTGTCTGAATATTGAGTCCATGCATCATTTCCTACATGCTGTTAGGCTGTCTAGAGCACAGGATTCTGAGTAAGCTCAACACATAGCAAATACGTATAAATGAAATCTGCTTCTCATGTAATATGCCATGTCTGGGAAACGTAGTGTGCTAGAAAGGGTCACAGAGATCAGTTCGAAAACTGAGGTTTAGAGAGGTTTCCCTTCTGTCACAGAGCTATTACATGATGACAGAAGTAAAGCTCAGGTATTCTGAAGCCCATGTGTAATAGTATTTTTCCTATTTTGACACACTATCTCCCTTATCACCAAGAACTGTAGTTTGGGATTTGGGGCAGGGGGAAAGCAAATAAATTTTTTAATAAAGTCTTTCAAGATTTTGACTATAAAGAATTACAAACTAAGACTTAAAAAAAAAAAAAAAAGAGTTAATTCCTTTTGCTAGAAGGTTTCTGCATAGTCACTTCCAAAAGCACAACATTTATCGCAAGTGTCCTTTCTGAACCATTTACTTGCTATTTCTATTAACTTCAATGATTTGAATTATAAGATGCTGTGGAAACTATTGAAAATAATTAACTTGAAGGTGCTTCATTTTCTGATATAGCAACAATTTTCAAGCGCACTGCAATGTTAACTGAGGTACCATTCTAATCACTTATTGACTGACAAGAAATTAGTATTGTCATTAAGGCTTAATAACTATTTATGGTTTTCTCAAGAAGACAAACACAGGAGAAAGATACAGAAAGATAGTTATCAGGGTAATGCTATGAAAGGAAAAAAGCTGAGGAATGATAAGCTGAACAAATTATCACTCAGGGATATACCAACAATTCCTGATACAGTAAAACAGGAAAGGACGAACACAGTTTGGTTCTTTGCTACAAGAGGTAAAATTTGAAGATAGAAATCTTCCTTGATTATTTTCTCTTTGTGGAAAGAAAGAGAAATGAGCCCTTGCTTTAGGGTTTACAATACATTTCTGAGAAAAATAAAATCTCGATTATGCACACAGAAAACTGGTATCAATAATGAATAGACAACAGTGCATATTTTCAAAGTTATCACTGCAATAAGCACAAATGGAAACTCATTATTCCTGATTCTTAACTCACCTGCAATGGACTGAAATGGGTCCATCTTGGCCAAACTGCTCTTTTGTTTTATGGACTTGGCCAATGAAGTCAATAAATCCTTCTCCAGACTTTGGCACTCCCTGCTCTGGCCAGTCAGTGAACTGGAACTGCCTCACGGTTCGGGACTGCCCGTCCTTCAGAAAGAAAGCCACACACCCAACCACAGAGGAGAATGCCAGGAGGATTCAGCCAGTGCACAGACCATAACAGCAGGCATGGTTTTTTCCAAAAAAGGAAGAAGAAGTTAGAAACATGTTTAACTAGAAAATCAGTCACGTTCATATCTTACCTGCTATTAACACTGTCTACGTTTCACATCTATTTAAATTGCAAATTGATTTACTCTCACAGTGCCCAGTTAAAAACCAGAATTCTCAAACAGAGCTGCCTCATTCTCATATTAGGAAATGCTTCTGAGCCCCAGAGATTGTCTTCAAAACCAAAGTGGAACATATACATTCCATTTCAAAATTTTCAGAATCCAATAACCTCTTAATACTGACAGGAACATCCAGGCATGTCATCCAGACCAGAGATTTTGCTATTGTCATGACACCGTCACATCTGCTATGCTTGCTTATTTGCAGCATTGTCAGATGACAAATAGTGACACTGAAAGGATCTGACACAAATTGGGTAGTGGCTGTTAACCTGGATGCCCCACGTCTCAGAGGTATACTATTTCTAGCCAAGGCAGTATACACAGCGTGTACCAGGTGACTATGCTGTTGAGCAGGAAGTGAGGCATCCCTCAAGGAGATAGGAGAGATTATTAATAAATAAATGCTGTGTTCTGAAAAAGGACTCTTTCTGGCTGACCACAGAAGCTGAGGTGTCCATGCGTGGCTTTAACACAGACAAACCAAAAGCCAGATGCAGAAGCAATCTTTCCTTCAAGTGATTAGGCAGAACTACTCTGAAGTATAAATGGCTTCAAAAGAAAATACTGAGAGACTTTAGATTCATTCTGGAATTTTACAGTGTTTTGGAAGGACAACAAAAGCAGAAGGGACTCTCTGTTTATAGAAGCAGGAATAACAACTATCACCATCAACTTTCTTCCCTGAATTACAGAGACAGAGATAATCCAAATTCCAACTTCAGATGGGTGGATCCCATTTGAGGGTGCCCTGCTCCTAGTTAAGGCTTCAATGTGGTGCCTCTTTCCACTTCTTTAATAACTCTCTCCTCATTAAAGTCCTTTTTGATACAGATATTCATGTTCCCTAAATTCTTAGTAAGTAGAATGTATGCTAAGTCATTTTTAGTTGTGTCTGACTTTTTGCAACCCCATGGACCATACCCTGCCAATCTCCTCTGTTCATGAAATTTTCCAGGCAAGAATACAGGAGTGGGTTGCCATTTACTCCTCCAGGGGGTCTTCCTGACCCTGGGGTTGAACCTATGTCGCTTATGTTTCCTGCATTGGCAGGTGGGTTCTTTACGACTAGCGCCACCTGAGAAGCCCTCTGAGTAAGTAAACAGGGACCCAATCTTTCTCATTGAATTGTATGGAGAAGAGGGGATGGCCCAACTCAAGCTGGACACACATCACCAAGTCTGGTGGTTTCCATAGGAACAGGGCATATTCCTGCCTGGTATCATTTGGGAATTGAGATAAAACATCAACTTTGTGAGAATACTGAGGAATATGAAAATAACTGCTTGGCCCCATAACTAACTTATGGTTTGTTACTACAGAAGCATGATTTACTTCCCTCGGTTTCTGAAAAGGGTTTGAAAAGCACAGGAAGGGAAGTCAGTGGCTAGGTAATACAAATCTGTCTTCTCTGACTGTCCTGGTGATTTCATTTCTGATCACAGTTGCTTTTAACAGCAAGAAGAGGTCATGTGTACAAACCTTTATGATTTGGAAGAGAGACCACCTGACTGCATTTAAAGGCTACCTGTTTAACAACACTGTATTCTCAAGTGCCAGCTTGCTTTTTAAACTGGAAAGTTGAGATTAGAAACACATTAGGAGCACAAATAGCACATGCTACGGCAGCTACAAAAATTATACAATCACAGGGAGCCTTCAAAACAAAACATGTGAACAAGTTCCTCCTTCGATGTTTCTTTTACTTATCATGGTCAGATTTAATTTGGGCAATCGAGGAGTAATATAGAAGTTGTCTCTGCCATTTGTGGTGCCTGGCTGCTGCTATACTTCGTCGTCAGAAATGGTTGGTGTGTTTGCTTGGAATGCACTCAAAATTTTCACTCAGATATCTAGCTTCAAATTCTGAAAGGGTGTTCTTTATTTTTTATTTATTTATTTTAACACAGGGTCATCAAGGCATGCTTGCTTCGGTGACTCAAAACAAGACCTAGGGGCTTAACTACTGTCTTGAGTATAGTCGCCTTCAGAGTAGTTAAGACTTCAGACTTTCTAGGATTAACAGGTCTGTCACCTGAGCCAAGCAGCCTGCTAACCAATTTCTCCTTCACTTTAGGTCAACAGCCAGGGCCAGGCTTTGGGGATTAGTGGACAATCTTCTAAACATGAGTCTTGGTTGAGAAAGCTGCTTTCCAGAAAAAACAATGGATCAAGTAAATAGTTCTATCCTACAGTTTTATTCAACCCACCCACTGTGACAGTTCTAAAAACAAAGCAGGGCTTTGCACTGACCCAATCTCTCCTAAGATGTGTTTGTAATCATGGTTTAAAAGTGGCCAAAGGCAAGGATTTTAAAGTTTATGCATAGAACATCTTACATCAGGGCTGAACTTTGGACTCAGCAATCTAGATCAGAAATGCAGGATGAAAATTAGCCAAGAAGGGTCGTGGGTGCACAGCTCTCCTGGACAGACACATTAGCACATGGAGGAATAAACCATGCCAGGAATCAAATTAGAATGTGCAAAGCTTGTCAGATTCTTCTAAAGAATGTCATTTGCTCTGCAGTTTTAAAATCATACCAAATTAACCTCCAAGCCCACATGACCTAAAGGGCTTAGCAAAACAACAACATATTTACAGCCTCAAGTAATGAAGAAGTCAAAAAAGCTCCAAAGAGAATGAGCTAAGAAGGTGAATGTAAGCGCAGCCAACCAATCAGTAAATGCTTCCCGGCACACACACTCACCAAGTGCGTCCCCAAAGTTGGGCTGCCAGATGTTACCTTTGAATGTGAGCCAAGCCTGGGTTTGTGAGAAAACTTGCCAAACAGGCGAAGTTACTCTTATATTTGAAAAAAAACCCACCAGTTCTCCAAGATGGGTGATTTCTCTTAGTTTGGGAGTATGGTCACTTGGCAAATGTTTTCTCCCAGAGATGTCTTTTAGACTATATTTCAGCTAATGTTTAACAGCATAAGACTGTGCCAACTTACCCTGGCATCTGTGACCTTGAATTCTCTTAGGATATACTGTGGCATGTTATACTCAGCCATGGGATCGACAACAAAGTACTGGTATCTTGCAGATCGTTCTGCTGGCCAGTACTGGTGACATTTCTCCTAAGAAAAATGAAGATTAATGACGAGCGAGCTTTGTGAAGTGTAAATAGAGTTTTATTATCTGTCTATATATTTAATGTCTTTCTTTCACTAATAACCATTTTAGAATTTAAGACAGTTCCATTGCATGTGACTCATCTTCTCTTTGAAAGCATAGGTTCCCTCCGGATAGGGAAATTGTGTGGTTAACTATTTGCTCATGGTACCAAGCACAGTACTTGGCATACAGTAGATGCCTAATACACATAAGTTGAACTGGCTACTTCAATAGGTTAAGCATCTTCATACTTAAAATTTAGACAAATAATTACATCAGTCCTCGGGCATAATGCTAGCCATGTCAATCATGTATTGACATTCACCATTGTGGTTTTGAATGAAGACAACCGTCAAGTGTGAACATCGAAAGAAACCTCTGTATTGAACTGGTCTAATCTCCGTCAGCTGAGGAACCTGGAGCCCCTGCAGTTTTAGTGACTTCAGTAACCAAATCAGAAAAATCAAGTTTCTTTCCCAGTTTGGTATTTTTTCACTCTCTTTCTGGGCTCTAAAATTTGGGTTTTAGATGCATCTCTACCATTGAATTTATACAAAGACAAGAAAAAAAAAAAGCCTCTTAAGCAAATATAGCAGAGTGCTTGTATCTGCTGAATCAAAGTGGCTCTAATACTATTATGAATTAGGTGGCTCTAATGCTATTTCATGGTATTTTTCAGAATAACCTTTTATTTTTTAAAGTAGAGCAGAGATTACCAGATTTATTCGTAGAAAAACTGTAACTTTCCGATAGTTTAATCAGAGTGGAAGATGAACAAGCAAAAATTTGCCTCAGAGATGACAGAAAGTCAAATTCCTTCATACAGAGTAATGATGGCACATAAGCTATAGCTTGTCCAGAGCCAGAGGAAATAAGACTACATTGAGAATCAGAGCAAGTAAGCAATATTAGTCTCTATGACAGTGCTACAACTGGAAATAAAGTACCTATTTTTTTCTTCAAAACACAAAAATGAAAGAACTTGATGTGGCTTTGCAAGTTAAAAACCAACATACAGTGATGAATGACCCACAACATGTCTGGAGTACTCGACATTTCAAAGAAACGACATTAGCACTGGGGTTTTTTCAATGAAATCCTCATTTCTTTGTGGAGTGAATGTCTTATGTGAAGATACTCACTCTACCCATCTCACGCAGCTTGGTGAGCATCACAACAATGGTGGAATTGTGTTCCCAGAGCATCCGCCAGAAGTCTTCAGTGGTCTCTGCCAAGGGCCCCTGGGTAGCAATGTAAGCTTTCTGTTGTCTGAATCACAGATAGCATGTAAAGGAATCAGAAAATATGCAAAGGCTTCACATTTGATATGTAAATAACAAACCAGGTAATAAAAATGAAAATATTAATGCTACTGCAGTAAATCCCCATTAAGATTATGTAATCAAATAAGAACATTTAAGACATTTTAGGGATTTTGCAAAAGGAATTGCTTTGTTAAATATTGTGATGTATGTCTTTATCACTGTTATTTAAACTTTAGAGCAATGCTAATAGCTCAATTTCATGTGTCATATAAATCACTTAAGAAACAGTTATGCAGCTTCATTTTGTAGAAATGACTCTTATACAGTCTATGACATTTATATAATTTGGTACAAAACAATTTCTATATTAACTCCTTCCACATCTTCTGAAAGAAGAGTGCAGATTATAAATTCCATGATTGCTTCTTCTTACTCCTATCCAAAATAACAAAAAATGAATATCACGGGACTGAATGCTGACCTATGCAGAAAGAAAATATTTTAAATTGAGATGAAATTCATTTGGCTATGAAACTAGGGCACATGTAAATACCAAGACTTCGGGCTGTCAGTGGAGCAAGAGGATATACCTGTATCCATCAATAAAACTGGCATTGATGTAATCAGATCCTTCTACTCCTCGGATAGGCTGCAGGCACACCCTTGTGGATTCATATGGCATAATATTAACAAGGCGATTTTTGAATTTATTACATGGAAGATTGGCACTGATGAATCTTGAGGTGTGAGCTTTAGAACTGGCTAGACGCTGTTGAACAGAAAAAAAAAGAAAAATCCAACAAAGATCATTTTAGCCTGTGGTGTAACTGCAGTGAACCCAAGATTTTCTCTTTACATACAAAGATTCTGTTTACTTTTAACCCAGTGATTCTTCCAACTGCACTGCTTTTCACTTCTACCTAATGACTCCATATAGAGTAAGGAAGTTTTAAACATTATGTTCTAAGAATATGCTCTCTCAATTTAAATTAGGGTACAAAAGAGCTCAAGGTATTATGAGGAAGCAAAGAATAGAAAAGAGAAAGCTGAAGAAAGTGTTGTATAGTCAGACACCTGAGGGAGAAGGTCAAGTGAATCTTGTAACTTCACCCATTTGAAAGGGTAAGAAAGACAATTCCAGAATGATTTGCTTCTGAATTACCAAATCACATCCAATATCATACCTTAAATTCGAGCTCCATTCCTGTGACATTCTCTCCTGTTTCTATTTGTGTCAGCTTCTGAATGTAGGCATACAAGTTTCTAGCTGGCACTTCGGTATTTCCACAAGTCACTGCCTCCAACAGTGCATCATGGATAAAGATGTATTGGTCTTCTGTTTGAACCATGTAATTCCTCTGGGCTCTCATTAAAGTTACATGGCCGTAAATATCTACAGTTTTTTCATGCTTTATTCTTTCTAACATGGCATCTATTACAATGAAACACCCAGTCCGGCCAACTCCCGCGCTACAAGGAAAACAAAAAGAAAAAAAAAGAGAGAAAAGTACAAATGAATCTATTGCAAAACCAACACATCATAAAATTATTTTGATTTTTTAATTAACTAGATTTTAAACCCAGTAATTCTACTCAAATAGCTACTGTGATGGTTTTGGAGCATTCTAAACGAAAGAGCAGGGAACAAATTAACAAATAAAATTTGACTGGTTTCAAAATATAAAAATATTAAATCTGTAATTACTATGCTCCTTGATCATGTAACACAAAGTAGTAGTATTTGAAATCATTATGAAAAAGTTACATTTACGCTTTTTACATTAAAGGTATTAAAAAAAAAAAACTGGTCAAGATCGAACTAGACTTTATCTTTTACAAACCATTTCAGTCTATTTTAGTTCAATTTATAAAAAAGGAAAAAACAAAACTAGTAAGTCTTTCAACTTAAAACATTTCATAATCTAAAACTCAGCAAGGAAGTTTTAAAACCAACCTAGTGAGAAGTATATAATTAAAATATTAACCTGTTGTTGCATACTCAAAATAGCTAGTGTATTCCCAATGGAAAGACATTCTTAACAAAAAGCAATCACTAGAGAGTGTGGGTGTGTTTCTTGCTTTTACTCCTTTTTTCTTCCAGAGTTGAATGTATTTTGGAATTTCAGGTGAAATTCAAGTATTCTTGTGTGGGAAAATAAAAGCTTCAATCTTTGTTACTGGAGAAGCTCTGAGGCATTTTTTAAAACTCTATTACTCATGGACTTATGGGTTGTTTTCCAATTGGTGGAAACCGATTCAAAGAAGAGGAGGTGAAAGATCAAACAATGCACAGTGACAAGTTCTGCTGCTCCAAGGAGACAGTCTAATTCACTGAACTAAATTACAGAGTCAGATGGTTGGAACATTGGAGTTTCCTTGAGTGTGGGAAAGAATACTAACAAAATAACACATATGTGTTCTGAAATCCAAGGTAAGCCTTTTCTCGTCTCTTTGTCAAGTATGGCTGAATCCAAAATGTTTTTCTTCCAATCATGGAAGAAACATGGCTAGGAAATATGTGATCAATGGAAATATAAGTATATATCAGCACCTTAGACACCAGGCAACAGACAACCTCCTTCATTCACTGTGTGCCAATTTCCCGTCGTTTGTATTTCTTTGTGCTCATTTATTTGTCTATCTATGCATTGATATATCGATCTCGTCATTCAATGAGCAGTGAAGTACTCTGATAACTAACATATGGGATACAACATTAAAGGTGACTTGTATCCCACCTACAGCTCATACTACTGATAGAGATAATACTTTATATAACTATTTACAACACAAGAAAAAAAAAAAGATGTGCTGGTTTGTGGGTAATGTGTCATTTGAACCTGGTCTTGAAGGACAGGAAGGATGAGGAACTGAGGAGGCTAGAATAACAGAAGAAACAGAATGGCTTTTGCAGTCATACTACTGATTCTGGGAGCTGCATGTAAAATTTTCATAGACCCAGTGAAACACCAGTGTAAAGAACGTACCAAACTGCATATAAATGAGCTTAATGAGCAAAAGGGTATTTGATTCAATTGCTAAGTGGCTGCAAGTAGTAAGTGAGCATTTTGTAACATATATTACCTTTATTTAACTGATGAGCAGTATAGATTGAACCCAGCCCCCTGGGTTTGTAGGAGTCCTGTGGTTTGTATACTAACAAACAGTTGGAAATAGGGTATAACCACTATTTAAAAATTATTTACTTTTTTATGTCCTGTTAGAAACTGTCAGTGTCTTAGTTAGAGAGCCTCTGGATACTGACTCTAAGACACTCCATTCAGACTTTAAACCACAAAGTGACATGACATTGAGATGTAATACAAAAGCCTTCTGGGACAGAGTCTGAGACATGATAGCACATTTCTTAGCACAGAATAATCAGAAACCTGATGCACTGCGATCCATGAAGTTCCATTTTATTTAATTAGTTTTACCAAAGAAACCAATAAGATGGTGTTTACCATCACACCCCATCATGTCCCTCCTCCATGCCCTAGGCAGGATTACAACCACTCTGTCCTGGATCCCTTGGTATCTTCAACACCACCCTGCAGTCTAAGTCACACTGTGTTATTAATTACTCTGGTAGGGCCATTGTCTATAAATAATGAGCATATCTGGGAGCAGGAACAACATTTTCTGTTATCTTTCTATGCTCTGCACCAAGCATGCAGTCAGTGTGCAGTAAGTAATGTGTGTGGGAAAGTGAATGAATTAGTAATTGGTATGAGAGGCCTTGTGTAATGAGCAGCCCACCCAGGTTTGGTAATAAGACCCCTCAGTCAGCGAAAGAAATCCTACATTTGATACAGGTTCAGAACTGTGCGAAGAATACCTGAAGACTATTCCACAAAGTGTCTGATAGGGAAGAGGGAGACAGGAAAAGGCTTTGAGTGGTTTTTCACCACATCTTGGTCTCCTGATGAGCCATGGCATTGCAATGAAAAGAAACTAGGTAAGACTAAGCCTAGAAAAGGGAGGCAGCCCCCCTTGTTTGGTCCTAAGATTTAAGTAAATCTTTTCCTTTTCCCTGTGCTATCTTTCTAAGCTGTTTTCATCCTAATTGTTCATTGCTTCTAACTAGATAAAATATCATGCATTTCTTCCAAATGGAAGCTACACTGTAAGCCGTATAACTGTAACGATGTATCAAGTCAAATCTAGACAAGGACAGGAATCTTTTCTTCTAGTATGCATCAGGGGCCGTTCCTAATCTCTGAGTGATACATGGTTCTGTATGCTGGCAGAAAGATACTACAGAATCCTACAAAACTCGTAGGGATAACTCCAGATCCTAACAATTTCAATCTCTACATGGTGGTAATAATGCATTTTTTCAAAAAAAAAAAAAAAGGAAAATAATAAAACATGTGCTTGTGTCTAACTCATGAATTGTGGGAAGAAAACAAAACAGGAACAGAGGCTCTGACTTGTGCAAAACCTATTTTTTCTCCTCCAAACAGAAAATATTGTTAACAGCCCAATCTTGCTGTTCATATGGAAGAGAGGAAGAAAGTGCTCCCTGGAACTTAACATGCTACCTCTTTTCAAAGATGACGATTTCTTGGAGGTTTTAAATGTTGTAGGTGTCTCTTAGCTTGAAGCAAGACCATGAAGTTCAAAATACTTTTTCCAGATATCAGTGATTGGGTGTCCTTGAGAAAGTCACTTAACCTCTCTTGGGTTTTCTGTTGTTTTAATGTTAATTAACTTGTTAATTATCTAGTAAGTTTTAAGACTGGTTTAAACATACAGAGTGCTTTGCAAACATAAAGGAAGATGCAGTTGCTTTGTAGGTAGAAATTCCATTTAAAGATTCTACCTCTGAAACTGACAACAAGAAACAGGCAATGTTAATACCGGGAAATGTTTTATAGAATCACCACAGGATCATTTGAGATTAGGCTTTCAAAATCTTGCGTTAAACTACTCCCTCAAACTGTTCTCCCTTTTCTCCCCATATTTCCAATAATAATACCTTATGTTTGAGGAAGTTTGTGCTTTCACATTTATTCTCAAGGTAAATGAGATGGCAGTGAAGGGCCTTCTCACCACAGTGCTGGGTATCCTGGAGGCATTCGACATTATCTGTCAGTTTCCTTTCCCCTTCAGTGATTCCTAACATTCAGGAACTTCTTTGAAGTCATACAGCTAATGGTAGACGGCCAAATAGGGACTCGAATGCAGGTTCTGAGATGCTGAGCTTTAGCACCACATTTCAATAGGGCATCACCATTTCTGCCATCTTGGTAAGCACCTGTCAAAAATGGATACTTTCTTGTGACCTACCCCTCTCCAATGTTCCTTTAGTAGTGTTTAACTATCCTTATGAAGGTTTCCTAAAAAGTCTCTCTTCCTTGGTTTCTGTGACACTGATTGGAGGATTACAGAGAATATCAAATACTCCTCTTGGGCCTGATGGCAGGAAGGGAGGAGATTTTATAATGATATCAAATACAAAATAGTCTGAAACATGTAGCATATGAAATTAGTCAAAAATATCTGACTCATGTGTATAATGGTTCCATTGACTCTATGACAGGGTAGAATTTCTCTCAAGTTAGAAACCAAAATCAAAGATCAATCCTAAATGTCATCTTCAGAAATCTACAGTCAGCTCTCAGACTGTGCCTCAGTATATAAGGTTTTTTGTTTTTTCTATTTGATTCCTGTGCTGGCTATTCTCCTTCCTCTCTGGATTTTTCCATCTGAACTCTTTTCTCTAATTTACATATTTTTGCCAGGCCCCCAAATGTACATTATGTCCCCAAAGTTCTGTCCTCCTTTCTCTCATTCTCCTTCACAGTTCAGCAATAATCTTCAAATAAATGATTCCTAAAGTAATTGCTCTTTCTTTGAGCATAAGGAATACCTATATTTCAAACGGCTCTCAGGTTTCTCTAAAAATAAACATATCCCAAGAATAATCAACATCTCTGCTCAGATCTGCTCTTCCCACTGACACTCTCCTCCTTGTCATTCAGATCTAAAACTGAAGGATCATCTTGCATTGTTCTTGCCTTTTGCCCTGTCCAATAACAAGTTATAAATTTCTATACATTCAATTTCTACAGTTTTGTTCAACTATCCATCAGTGGTGTGCTGGAGCTGGCAAAACTCAATTGCTGAATTCTCAGAAATCCTGCTTAAGCAATTAAATTAAAAATGAAGGTAAACTCAAAATGCATTGCTTCTTAATTATCTTATGTTCATGCTCTTCAGGTGAAAATATTATATAATGGGGTGTGACTGAGTATCTCTCCCCAGCTTTTGGATTCAGTGATGTCACATTTATAGCCTGGATTATTTACAGCAAGGAAATTGACAAATACTATTGCCTACACTCAACCCACTCCCCACCACCCCGAGCTAGTGGCTACTTATTATCAGCACAGAGAGTATCCTAATTCATCCATTCTTACCACCACCCTGGGACAGACAGGAAATGCTCATTACTTTGTTCTTCCATCCACATTTGCTATACTACTATTTCGTACGACTCTGCAGGCTACCATCCCACAGATATCTCCTGAGTGTCTATCATGCGCTAAGATATCATGGAGTTGGCGAACAAAACAAACGTGATTCTTTCCTCATGAAGATGGCACTGCAGTGGGGGAATCCGATATAATAATCATATAAATAAATACATAATTACAAGTCCCAACAACTGCTGTGAGGTAAATGTGTAGAATCCTGGCAGAGAACCTTTGGGGAAGTGTCATTTAAACTGATATCTGTTATGAACTGGATTGTGTCTCCTCAAAATTCATTTGTTGAAGTTCTAAGCCCCCACTGTGACTATTCAAAACTAGGGGCTTTAGGGAGGTAATTCAGGTTCAATGGGGTCATAGTGATGGGTCCCTCATCCAGGAGGACTGGGGACCTTGTAAGAATCTAAGAGATTCCGGAGATCTCGTGCTCTGTGCACATGCACACAGGAAAGCTTGTGCGGAGACACAGCTAGAAGGAGATCATGTTAAATTAAGCCAGGAAGAGAGGTCTCACCAAAACCCAACCCTAACGGCACCTTAGCCTGGCACTTCTGGCCTCCTGAACTGTGAAAAAATCAATTTCTATTATTTGAAGCACCCAGGCTATGTCACTTTATTATGGTTCCCTAGTAAACTAATATAATATCTACAGGATAAGAAATGGTTTGCAGAGTGAAGAAGGGTGGGAAAGCTTCCGAGGAGAAAAAGATATGCCAAGAGGCCTTGGAATGATAAATAGCTTAGTATATTGGAGTAATGGAAAGAAAGCCAGGGTGGCTGGAAGGCAGTGAGGGAAAAAAGACATATTTATTTTTATATTAATTTGTATTCCATTTTAAGGACTGTTTAATATTTTTATTATATGTATGACTATTAACAGCAATTATTTAAAATAATTGTTTTACTTATTCATAGACTACCTTTATGACATGGCTCATCTATTCTTGAGTTCTTTATTCTGATACAATTATTGGATTGCTAGCATACATCTTTGGTAGCATTATTTCTTATGCCTTCCTGAGAAGTTCTTTATTTGCCTTTACATAGGGCCAACAACTTGGTTATGTGCATGATTACTGGGCTACAATATTATCTGCTCAAACTCTAAATCTATTGCTCCACAGTCTGTCTTTGTATTTTGAAGAAGTAATAGGCCAGTCTTATTTTTGGTCTTTCAGTAGCAATTTTACCCCAAATACTTGTGGGTTTTTTCTTTAACTCAGAAGTTCAAAAATATCTGGATGTGATTTAGGCGCCAGTCTCATCATTAAATCCGCATGGCTCTCAGATAATACTTTTTAAGAGTCACAGCTTTCCCTCAGCTCTAGGAAATTTAGACATATTTATAGCTTTCCCACCTCTCTGGGTTTTTGCTTACCAGATTCTTCCTCTTCCTTATTGTGTCCTCCTCCTAAGATATATGTGTTGATATCTGCCTTCCTTCAAGACTCACCTCACATTCTGTATCCTTGATCTAGACTTTATCCTTGGTTTATCTCTCTTTGGATCCTTAGGACAGTTTATACCTCTTTATTGGTAACTCCCATACCTTATGTTTGTTTTCTGTTTATTATCTTTATGCAAGTTGCTAAGCTCCTTGAGGGGAAGAACAGCTTCCTGTCTCTACTGCATTTGACAGTTTCTCTTGTCAATTTCTATGCCAGGGAAATCAGAGGCACTCCCTTTGAGTTGCAAAATTGTTAAAAACATAAGTTAAAAAATACTAAGTCTACTCCTGGTTTGGTGACACGCACAGGAACATTCCCTTAAAGACCCCTGCTTGGGGATATTCCCTGGATGCATGCATGCGTGCTAAGTCACTTCAGTCGTGTCCAACTCTTTGAGACCCCATGGACTGTAGCCCACCAGGCTCTTCTGTCCATGGGATTCTCCAGGCAAGGATACTAGAGTGGGTTGCCATTGCCTTCTCCAGGGAATCTTTTGACGCAGGGATTGAACCTGCTTCTCTTATGTTTCCTGCATTGGCAGGCCGGTTCTTTACCACTAGTGCCACCAATGCATGGGGATGTTCCTTGGATACATGTTTACACAGATAAAGGGAGTTCTTGTAATTTGATGAGATGGAAACCACCTGTGCTTATGCTGTACTCCAGTTGCTCAGAAATAACAGACTTGAGGCACCACATTTTTCTTAAGAAGCTGAATGCTGTACATTCAGAGCTTTTAAAAGAATGTCAGTCTGCTTTTGTTTGAATTTCCAAGTTACCGCAGCAAGACATATTTTACTTCCTTCTCCGATTTACTCCAGTTTTCACCCATCAGTATCTGAGTGCAGTGCACCTTTCAAAATGAAGGATTGTAGTTCTAAAAGCAAATGCATTTTTCTTTGATCCTGAAAAACTTAGCTCCTCATAGTTGCAATAATGACGGAACCCTATTTAGTGCTGTTTGTTTTTCATCATTTCAACAGCTTTCAACCTGAAACATGATAAGAACAGCAAAACTGATAAACCACCCTTATTTTTATCTGTTTTCTGTCAGAGTAGTTGCCAAGCACAAAGACAGATTTTTCTAAATATCTCTGGGAAGAAAAAGAGTGCATAACCCTGTGCTTCAGGCTGAGGCCAGCACAATTCGGTACATTTATTATGTTACAGAAAATTCCAACAAAAAGGGAAGAGGACAGCACTTTTAAATCAAGTCTAGGATTAGGTTGGTCTCTGTTACCCTTGGAGTAAAATCAACTTTCTAAGTTACCTTCTAGTGAAGACAGTAATTCCACTAAAGTAAACCAAGTGATTGACAAACTTTTGCCTTGATTAAAAAAAAAAATAGGTTTCAGTGAGTGATAGACATTCCAGTGTTTACAAGCTGAAAAGCTATGAAATCCATTAAACAAGTACGCCTACTAGGAAATTGTTATTACTTCAATATTATTATCCATCCAGTTACAACATTTGTTTTCAATTTCTAAAAACATAATTGAGTTAGTCCCACGAGTTGAAATATGCTTAATGTCCCGTGATGCGATACGGTAGTAATGTGCAAAAGGAAAACATTAAGAGGCATTAGGGGGCTATTTTGTACTAAAATCATTCTGGGTATGTGCTTAAAAGTTGGCTTTTCTGATTAATCTGGTGGAGTTTTAATGCTGACCCTTTACTGATACTTCAATGATCTGGCAAAGAAAGAATAGAACTAGAAGATTTTACAGATCATTTAGTTGGGTGCAAAGACAGTGAAATATGATGCAGAAATCGTGGTGAGCATTTTGTACATATATCAGCTTGTGCTTTGATTGGATATTATAGTTCATCTATAACAAGAATGGCATTTATGAACTGCAGGACTATTAAAAAAGGAATCTAATAGAATGGGTTTTATGACTGAGGTTTATAAGATTAATCAGATGACTATCCTGATGAAACTGTGATGTGATCCTGATATGGCTGCCATTTTGAAACTCTTTCTTTTCTGACAAAAATTAACTTTTAACTTAGTATACAGCTGTACTTGAGCATCTCTGGAGTATTTAGGACTTTATACAAAAACAGACACATAACCATTTTATTTTTTACATCCTCTAGCATCTTTTGTACCTTGAATGACAGAGAAATTATACAGATTTCTTAGATATAAGTATTCATCTGACTAATCAGTTTTATATATTATTATGAACTAAAATGTAAAATATGTTTCAACAAATTGTCAGTGAAATGCAGTAGAATGTATCTATGCTATTAAGAGTTGTTTGGGAGGGAATTTTTCAGTGTTCATAAAAATTTAAAATTGCACCTATCCCTTGACACAGCACTTCCAGACAACTTTCATGAAGATATATGTGCACATATGCACAGAGAGGTGCTTACAAGGTGGCTCAGTGGTAAAGAATCTACCTGCAATGCATGAGATGCAGATTCAGTCCCTGGGTTGGGAAGGTACCCTGGATAAAGAAATGATAACCCACTCCAGTATCTTGCCTGGGAAATCCTAGAGGAGCCTGGCAGGCTACAGTCCATGGGGTCACAAAGAGTCAGACATGACTTCGACTAAACAACAATGCACAGAGAATGTTAGAAAGGGATCTTTGCTGCAGTATTATTTGAGATAGCAAAGTACTGTAGCTAGGAAACGGTTAAATAAACTATGGCATATCAATACTGAGAATACTATTCAGCAGTTTAAAGAATGAAGTAAATCCATGTAATGACCAAAAAAAACCCAAAAAACTAAATGTTGCAGAGCAATATACACATCATGATAACATTTTTTTTACAAGTCCACACAATACAATGAAGCATATTTTATATGCATACATATTGATGCATGGAAACTGATCTGCAAAGATACACAAATTATACCAGTAAGTAACCTCTTGATGAAGCATGGAATTGGTGATAAAGGTGGTAAGGAAGATTTTCACTTTAGTTGAAATGTATGATTTTTTCTTTAAGCAAGGACAATATATTAATAATCAGTAATAATGGAATTAAAAAGGAATATAATGTAATAGATTTAAAAAGTTACCATTATAAAAATATGAAAGATCAGTAAACAGTTGAGGACTCAAAGAAGTAGAAGAGAAGGTGGAATCCCATTCACTCTAGCTTGGGAATACTTCCCAGACATGGATTCTCAGGAGACGCAGGGTGATACTGGCCCTTTGCAGCCTGGACTTGATCCTGCCATCAGATGCTGGCCTTTATGGAGTGGATTCCAGAAAGAAGACAGCATAGAGAGGAGAATGCTTAGAGACTAAGCAGAGAACAACTGATCTGACAAAGGTCCTAGTCCAGCATATTGTGAGGTCAGTACCCATCATATTTCCTCAGGGCATTTAATTTCTCCAGATGGGTGAAGGGGGATTTCCTACAGTGAACTAAGCCTGTAAAAACAAGAATCCACATGGGCCTAATCTGACCCACACCTCCCACCAATATATTGACTCAAACAAAAATCCTCCAGAGACTTTTCTGTATAATCTTGGCTCTGTCCCAACATTATCTGCCGAACACATTCCTTATTATTCTTAAAATGTGATGCTCAAGATAAAGTAGAAGGCTAATATATTTATATAAAGAACACCTGAATATGCCATGGCAGATTTTATTTTACAGATGGATAGAGGAGGCCGTTGGGCAGAGATAAAACAGACTCAGCTGGCCCTTATTGGTAGCTGACTTGAATCCGAATGAGGTCAATTGAATGATGCTATGGAATTATGAGGAACTATATCATTTTCATTGAAATTTTCTTTGTAAATGACCATATCAGTTCAATCCATATTCTAAATTTTGTTTAAAATGACACAAAATTATCTACATCTTGAGTGGATACAGCCATTAACCTGGCCTGCCAGATAAAACTACACAGGCTGCGTGCTGCAATTCAGTAGCAATAGAAGAGCTACTGAAAGGTATTTGAAAATTATTGAAACTTTAGCAACTTCATTTTGATTGTTTTGCCAAGTGTATCTGTGTTTTCCCACAATGGCAAGATTTAGGGAATTTTGTTTTGGTGTTTTTCTTTTTTAAAATGCAATTATCTTCATACAAACATAAATGATCCATTGGTCTTCAAGGCTCTAATCAGAGGTCACAGACTGATAGCTATGTTTTATTTAGTCTTTTGTTTGATTCAAACAAGCTTTTGTAAGGCAGTGAGAATCACAATATCAATAGTTTACCTGCTGCCAGGGTCTGCTTCACTTATTTGTATCAGTATCACCCCATAGAACCCCAGCAGCCTTTTTGTTGGTGTTCCCAGGGCCTGATCTTCTTAAACTCTGAATTAATGCATCAGTACTGCTCACTGCCTCTTCTAATTCCTCTACCTACTTAGATTTTTGAAAGAGGAAACTGAGGACCTAGGCTGGGTTAGGAATTTGACCAAGTAATGCAGCTGTTTGGAAGAAAAGCTATGACCAACCTAGACAGCATATTAAAAAGCAGACACATTGCTGAAAAAGGTTCATATGGTTAAAGCTATGGTTTTTCCAGTAGTCATGTACAGATGTGAGAGTTGTTCAACTCTCATAAAGTTGAGTGCTGTAGAATTGATGCTTTTGAACTGTGGTTGGAGAAGACTCTTGAGGGTCCCTTCAACAGCAAGGAGATCAAACCAGTCAATCCTAAAGGAAATCAGTCCTGAATATTCACTGAAGGATTGATGCTGAAGCTGAAGCTTCAATACTTTGGCCACCTGATACAAGGAACTGACTCATTGGAAAACATCCTGATGCTGGGAAAGACTGAAGGCTGGAGGAGAAGGGGGTGATAGAGGATGAGATGGTTGGATGGCATTACCAACTCAATGGACATGAGTTTGAGCAAGCTCTGGGAGTTGGTGATGGACACGGAAGCCTGGTGTGCTGCAGTCCATGGGGTTGCAAAGAGTTGGACATGACTAAGCAACGGAACTGAAACTGAAATATGGCTGTTACTAGCAGAGCAAAGACTTGGGTCTCTATCTCCTCCTCCCAAACTCATGCTTCCACCAATGGGATTTTATTGAAAACAAGGTTATAGTTTTCCTTCGAGCTCCCTGGATAGACCCAAGGTCCATGATTCCATCAATTTAGGCCACAACAATGTTGGTCCTAAAAGGATCTATGTTGTGCCTGTAACTGTCCTTTATTAATGAAACATAAGCTCTCCCACGCTATTCAACTACCCAAAGAGAAAGGAATTAAGTGGCTTTCAAGCATTGTCAAGATAGATCTTCATGTACCTGACTATGTACTAACTAGTTATATTGATGACATCTCTGTTTGAGACAGATGGATGAAATACTTTCAGTAAGTATAGTATTCATACATGATAACTAATTAATTAATGAAAACCAGTATTAAGTATATTTAAAATGCCATAATGGTCATGTTTGATGATGGGAGTAGAAAGGAGAGGTCTGCCTCTGATTCAGGGTAACAGTAGAAAGTGGAAAACACGCACAAGACAGTGACATGAAAGGTAATATTCATTAATTCAATAAATTCAGAGAGATCCCTCTTCTATGTATTAATATCTCAATCACCATGTGATGTATCACTAGGCATTTAGGCATTATATGTCTATCCAAGTAATCTGTACACATACCTAGGCAGTATTAAAACATATATTCCTGGGCTTTGCCCCCAGAGATTCTAATTCAGTAAGTGTGGAGTAGAACTCAAGGTTGTCTGTTTCCAACAAGCTCCAAAGTGATGCTGATGGGCTGTTTCATGGCCATACCTTGTGTAACAATGCTCTAGAGGTACTCCTCTTCCAATATTTTTTATAAGTAAATGAGGGCCAAAAGATGTATCAAATATACTGCTACTAATTATCTATGCATGAGTGTATATATGTGTGTTCATATACATACATTTAAAAAAATATCTTGAACTCTCATTCTTAATAGTTTTTTTTTTTTTTTTAACCTAACTGACTTAAAACTTCAATGCAAAGGGGGGAACACAAAGTCTGCTTTCAAAAATGTACATCTGCTTTCAAAACTGTACAGCTTGCTTTTTTTTAAAGGCCAAATACTTTACTATCTCCAGATACTTGCAAATGTATGAAATTATCTTGTAATAAAACTCAGATGCCAGAAGCCCACCTTGCAAGTTTTCTTAGGAAAAAAAGAACAAATCAGATACCATGTAATAAGACCCAAAAGTATTTCTTCCAAAGACAGAAAGAAAAATATCCAAGCAAGAGAACCCTGATTGGAAAGACACAATACAGAGAACTATTTTTAAGCTTCCTTTTATGACTAGGGACACAGCAAAATAGTTTGAAATAGAAAGTGTTCATGCTGATTACATGAAATCAAAATACACACTGTTCAAAGGCAGCCAACATTTAAAAAAATATGCAGCTTTGTTTATGCAGTGAATTTCAGTGTTCTTTCAGTCTGGGAATATTTCAAAATACATTGCAGGTACAGATGGGAAAACTCAGTGATACCCCTGTCCAGATATCAGCTATTTGGTTATAAAAATATTTTCACATTTCCTGCAGATGTCTAGATTCCTTTCTTTGCTAGTAATTTTAATTCAGAACTCATTATTGACAGCTGTTTGTTCTGATAGAACCTAATTGCTCTTTTACTAGACTCAGCTGTAAGCAGACTGATTTCTTTTTCCCTTATAGTGTATATTACATATAAACACAGGCAGGAGAAAAAATAACCAATTAACTAAATATGTGCACGTAAAATGAATCATTGAGAGCACTGATCAAGTAATATTTGTAACTGCAACATAGGTCAAAGGAAATTACAGCATTTACAGTTTAGAGTATTAAATATAATTATATGGAAATATTCACAAGCATTCAAATATAGGGATGATGAGTGGCAGCATCTGAAAATTTATCCTTTTATTAAAGAAACTTATAAATTACTACATTTGAGTAACTGACAGGGCATTTAATGTACTGAAGGATTAGCTCAGGGATATCTATCTACCAGACTCTCTACACAGAACTAAAAAGACTGCCATAATCAACGCCCAGCCTGAGGAATCAAATGTGCTGTGAGATCACTTTTGTTGTCATTCAGTCGCTAAGTCACATACAACTCTTGGCGACCCCATGGACTGTAGTATAGCCCGCCAGGCTCCTCTGTCCATGGGGTTTTCCAGGCAAGAATACTGGAGTGGGTTGCCATTCTCTACTCCAGGGGATCTTCCCAACACGCATCTGTGCATCTTCTGCATTGGCAGGTAGATCCTTTACCAACTGAGCCACCAGGGAAGCCACTGTGGAGATAATCCTATTTCTGCAGGGGAGAGTTTCTGGGAACAACCAACTCCTTTCCTTGCTCTCCAATCACTGCTATGGATAAGCTGCTTTCCTTTAAGTTTACCAGAAGAGGAATACAAGTTTGTTGAAATCAGAGCTATTTCCTCTGGAAGATTCTGTTCAAAGGCAATGCTCCATTTTAGCAGCTCCCCAAGAAGTACACGAACAGCTTGGCAATGTTCATTCCATCAAACGCCTCGGCAGCCTCGCTCATGAAATCTAGGCCAATTTGGGGACCCCAAGCTGCCTTCCTTAGTGGACTGGAATCCCCTGAAGAGGGGAAAAGCAATAGCTTGTTTTATTTCCTGTCTGTTGGTTCTGAAGAAGGAGGGAATGTGATGATGAGGGATGAGCAAACTGCTCCTTAGTAAGGAACCCATTCAAGGGAAATGAACTTTTTCTTAACATCAGGGACACTATATGGTGCTTCCCTTTCTGGAAGCAATAAGTGCTTCTCTCTTCAGACTTAATCTACCTCATATAGGGAGGAAGATATTGGGAACGGGATGCTGATTAACCCAATAACTCTCCAGGATGCAGCATACATTTCCATGAACACCAGACATAATGCTAATTAGAGTGCAAACCCCAGAGTCAACATTTACAAAGCCTTACATGATGAATGTAAAGTAACCTGTGGGGCTGGGTACCCACAAAAATTTTGACCCCATACCCTATTCCCAGCCTCTTCTCCAGTAACAATGGAAAACATTTTATTTGGCATTTAAAAATACTGCCACTACGCTTTCTCAGTATTTTTTATCTACATAACAGATTATATCATTTCACATTCTTGTGTGACTTTACCCATGGAATTGCTTTGGATACTGACATTCTCACTCAATGTCCACTTATCTGTCAAATACCTACTGAGTGTCTGTTTCATGTGGACATAGCTCCAGGAAAGAGGGACGCAATGGTGAACTCCTAGGCAACATTTCTCACCTCATAGCTGTTAGATTTGGACACTACAGTCTGGGGAAGAAATTGAGTTTTTGTCCATGAAAGTAAATACCACATTTGAAAAGCCATTTCTTTTTTCCCTTGAAGGTTCACTTTTTACTGGTTAAAATAATTTAAACATAAAGTATTGGTTGAATTGAAAAAAACAACTTCTTTATTTTCACATAAGCATGATAGGGAAAGTAATCTGTTGTGATATGTTTGTTTTGTGAGGAGTCAGTTTGGCAAATGGCTTTTCCAACTGTAGATATATGATATTTTTTTATTTATCTTCCCTGAGCCTTAGTTTTCTCATCTGTAAAACGTAAAAGCATTTCTTAAGGCTCCTATAAGGCTACTGTTAGCAAAATGTCTTTTAACTAATTCTTGATAAATGTTAATTTCCTTACTTCCTTTTCCTATGAATTGAGGACCTACAGTTGAATATTTGAAATCAGTTGGCCTAATAATGGCAGAGTAGATATGCAACCTTCCTATTCTTGCATGGTTATACTAAAGACTTAACACTATGAATTTGTGAAGCTAATATTCCATTTCATTTCCAGATTTCTATCCTCTGAGGGGGAAAAAACAGTCATATACAATGGAATCGGATTTGATAGCAAAGATTTGAGACTTGGAAGGGACATTAGAGATGATCTAATCCAGTGGTTCTCAAAATTCAGTCCCATGAGCAGCAGCATTAGCATCATGTGCAAATTTGGTAGAAATGCAAAACATTTCCCTTATCTCAAGTAGTGATTATTGTTTGTTCCCTCATTTGTTCCTTAATATGTGCATATGGCTTACTACTAATTAATTCATATTAATATATGCACATAGATATCTGTACACATTTTCTTATTTGGTCTCCATTTACCAACCAAGCCACCCAAATTTCCCTTTCCTCCGAAAAGCCCCAGTCTAGCGCTCACTGCACCATGTCTGCCAGAGTAGGAGGCCATTCTCTAGGATAGCTATATTCTTTTGTGATGCCATAGTGTTTATTCCAAAACAGTCAGTTATTTTAGTGAAATAACTGAAGTATATATTAAATAAACTAATAAGATATTACAAAATAAGAGTTGTTTTTATCAAAGCTAAATTAACTGCTTTGGGATTTGTTCCCTTAAAAGTACAGTTGAGATAGGCATTGGTAAGATATCTATAAATAAATGGAAAATAATTTATAAAAAATCTAGAAGGATTCTAATATGTAAGTTGTTGAAGTTATTGAATTTTGTCTATATTAAACAGACTAAATGTACTAACCGTATGTCACACTCAAAAGTTCTTGAAAGTGAAAGTGTTAGTCTAGTAACTATGTCATACTCAAGGTTCTTAGTCCTAAATGTAAAAACTAATGAACTAATATAATATATAATTATGCATTTGAAGTTAATAACTGCATATGTAATGTCTTAGGCTTCTTTGACTTAATGAAGCTTTCTCTAAATGACTGAGTCTTAACTGGATCTATCTATCTATCTATCTATCTATCTATCTATCTATCTATCTATCTATCTATCTCAAGGTATCTTGTGAATGGACTTGACTGTCTTAGGCATCTTCCCCATAGGTTATTATAAGCTGTTTGAGGAAGATGACACATTGTTTCATCTCCATACTCAATAGCTTGAATCTTTGCATTGTTTAGTTTTAATAAATATTTCTTATATTTATCTATACATTTAATTTACTGATTTATTAGACAATTACTCTTAATGTCCATGGTCCTATTTTATCACTGAGCCAAATTATCTCTTATGATAGCATTTCCTAGAATACTTTGAGAAAATCCAAGGGGGAGGGGTAGAGTTCCATATTTAAATAGGCTTCAGAAATCCCCTCTTGGAAATTCTCAATAGAAATTATATTTTATAGGATTGAGAAACTCTGTTGTAAAACGGTTTAACTTAGTTTAACCCATTCTTATTTGACTATTGAATATATCTTCCACATAACATCTGGTAATAAATCAGGATTCAGAGTGCACAAACCTTGATGAGGTTTCTTGAATTTTCTGAGTAACTGGCTTTTTTATGTTCAAATCATAATTCTGTTTCTGTAGACTCTGTTCAGACTTCTCATAGAACCCAGATTGAGTGTGAAAATCATTTGTCAGATTACATATGCCAATAATTATTTGGGAACTGGTCACGATTTGGATTTATAAAACTGCGGTCTATAGTTCTCTGCTGTTTTCTTTTTTCCAAATAAGGTAGCTAATCATTTCTGAATTCAGCTCTACTCACATAGATCAAAACAAGTCAGTTTTAGTCAGGGGAGTATGAAGCATAGATGTTCAATAACAGTGGTAGGGCCTAGGATGGACTGAACCTTAAAAAAAAATAATTTCAAAATAAAAACTCTTTAAAAAATTGTCTACAAGCTAAAATTTGCTAACGATAGTTTTGGGAATAAGTTTTCCATGGAGGGACATGGTTATCATAGTCTGGGATCACTTTAAAATTTGATGCCATATAACTCTAGACTTAGAAAAGCGGAGTGAGTAACAGATTATACTAGCATAAGAGATATAGTCCAGGAGTACTTAAAATGAAGCTGAGAAAGTGGTAATGAGTGCCCTTTACATTAAATCTGTCCACGGAATTTGAGCATTTGCCTGAGATAAGGCTGCTCAGGTTATTAAAACCTCAAATGTTGAATGGCAGTTATGTAATGAGTTTCCTTTAAAAAAACAGAAAATGAACTGCCATTTAATAAACACTGCCTGAAATGTTGATAACGGAAGCCGGGTGATAGGTGCTTGAGGGTTCATTGTACATTCTCTCTACTCTTGGGTATGTTGGAAATGTCCAAACTAAAAAAGAGTAGGAAAATAGCCCCTTTTTATCCCCCTAATATAAAGCTCTCCCCCCAAATATGGGATGCCTAAGGGAGAGAAATAACAACAACAAAAAAAGATGTTGCTTATAACCATTAATCTAGTTCTAATAGCTAAGACTGTACCTAAGTTTTTAATGTCACAGCCAAATTGTGATATGATGTACCTTTCAAAGGACATATGAGCTAAGTGACCATTCTAGAAATGCTCCTTGATAAGATTACCTCTATGAAATATAGGCAGAGAATCCACCAAAAGGCATGATGACCATCTTTGGAATTGTTGTATCTTTGTACATTATATATGCCACAGAGATTCACTATTAATATGACATCCATGCAGAATTTTCATCTCAGATTTTTCAAAAATCTATTTATTCTTAAGCCTTTAGGAAATATAAACACAACAACAGAGGCATGCATACATAGCTCTGGTAACTGGACTGCATTCACAGAGTTTCTTACTGAATTCTGAAAAGGTTTTTGCTAAGCTTGGGCTTTACTATTGTGCCCTACAAACCAATAAGTTTGAGTTTAATTGAACCAAGATAACAATTGGATTTCAGGCTGCAGTACATCAGAGAAAATAGTCTGAAGCCTGGTCAATCATTTCCAGACACACAAAGGAGGGATGAAATGTTAACCATAGGTTATAAAGAATTTTTGTGGTTTGAAACATGATTGGTTATGGATTTTCAAACATAAGTGGTGAGCAAGGGTCCAGACTTAGCAAGGCTGTCTGCCCAATTGATTAGAATTGGAGTTGGGTGTAAGCTGACAAAACTTAACATTTTTATTTATGTTTTGAACCTTCTGACCCCCTTTATCCACTTCTCCAACTTCCACCCCCACCCTGTCTGGCAACCACCTATCTGTTCTGGTTATCTATGAAATTGTGGTGTTTTGTTTTTGTTTTTGACATATGAGAGAGCTCATACAGTATTTGTTTTTCTCTAGAATGATTGATCACCTGTGAACCAAGTTGTGACTAAATTTGAAGGCAGTCCAAAAAAATTTGTTACTATGGTTTCCATAAGACACAAATTCCTCCTCCTCCTGCTTCTCATCATCATAACTGTGAGTAAATAAGCATTTAATACTACTAAATTTTATCTAGTTTTCCCTTGTAGATAAGATGTCTTTGGCAAATGACTAGATTGTTCTCCACCTTCTTAGAGAAGTAGAAACTCAAGTAAGAGATTGTATGAGATCTCAAAGTTTCAGGGCAGTAGAATATCTCTTAATTTTCTGTGTACACCATTTCCATTTCTTAGTCTGAAAGCTAAATGTGTGGTGAAAGTCATAGAATTCCGGTTTTTCTTAGTAGCACACACTTACCAAGAAAGCATTAAATTCCAGGACCTTCATTTATTACTTTGCAATTTTAAATTTGCTATGTATGAATTACTTTAGGAAGAGTTGACATCTGGGGTTCCAGGATGTATATGAAACCTACCTCATATTTTGAGATGATTCATGGTCCACCTTTGTCCATATTACAATCTAACAGCCCTGGCTCTGGATAAAATTTAGAGGCTTAGCATAGTGACCTACTGAGGTTGCGTCTTTTGTATATTTACTTTCTGTATTCACTTATAATACCCAACCTGAATCTTATCTTAATGGATAGTGTACTCAAACTCCTAGCATCTTCAAATATGTTTTCAGGCAGGCAGTAGAATGTAGGGCAAATCTCAGTAACAGTCCTACCTCAGTAGCATGAAGGAGCTCTGACCCCTTAGTGCTGCTCTTTATGGCCAGACACCACAGCAGTTAGGTCAAAAAATACAGATAGAAAAAAGCACTCCAACCTGTATTTCTTACATACAAATCTGGGGGTAGTTATGGATTCAAGAGGAGAAAAAAAAATCAGAAAATAGAAAAACAGGAGACAATGGCAAAAAATCAGGTAGCAGTTCTGGAAGAAATTAAATGCTTCTTTTCTCTGCTTTCTTATTTATTTCATAGGTTGGCAAAATGAACCTGTATTTTGGGTTACATTCGAGAGTTTCTTCTTATCCTGTTCTGTGAGAGAAATTCACATTACACCTAACTAGGCTGCTGAGAGCAGAGCAATAATTGTACAGGAGATCAACAGGAGCTTTGCAGGCCTACTGGTTTCATATTTAGGCTGAAAGAAAGGTGTGTGTGGGGGGTCCAGTGACATAGAGTCTTAAGACTATCCTCCCACCCCCAACCTGGTATGTCCTATTCCAAACGAGAGCCTTTCTGTTAGCTTAACTTACTGCCGTTTGGTTTGTCTTCAGCACAGAGGGCATTTCTCCATGCAAGCTTTTATTTCAAAAGGGATTCTCTTCTGATTTTGGTGTCATTTCATGTTTCTGCAACAAGAAATTCTCTCAGCAGCTGTACTTACTTTAGAAATGCAAATGTACCTTGTTAATGCTACTTATCAAGTAAAGGTTTAAAAATACTTGCTAAACATTTGTTTATTTATATGGAAGATTTCAGAGTTTTGCACAGTTAGATTTCAGGCATACAACAAACCCCATGAGTGTGTTAAGGAAACATGAGTGATCCCAGCAGATGGCATGGTCAGAGGCAAAGGCTTTGCAAATGCAAGCAACTGCACAGATCCAAGTTGAGGAGTCTGAATGGCTATAATTGTAACACATCTACAGTAGAAGGAGGAAGGTCATTTACATTATGTTAAGAAACATAAGGGCAGATTCTTCTGTAAGTGTGTTACACAAAATGGGGATTTGACACATGGGCTGCTATTGGACAATATACCACACACAGTTTTTATTTCAGTTCCAGCAGAAAAACAATATTGACAAATTTCTTTCTCTCTTTGCTTCCTACTTTATTCAATAGAAGAGGTAACAATAGCATCTGCTGTACTTGGCTGGAGCCTGGAATGAGGAAATTGTAGATGAGGAGCCTCCCAGGCATATGGCCACTATAAAAGCTCATACTACAGCCACGGGCATAGCCAAGTGAGAGCTCCGATGGGAGTAGCACATACACAAGGCAGCCACTGAAAACCAAAGCAGGGCTGCCAAGACAGCATGCAAAGTCATTTTCAGTGGCCTGAAGTGATTTCCACCATCACGGCTCCAGACCTCACTTCATAGCTGGCTGAGCTTCTCTCTGACAGTCTCTTCTCTCTCTTGGCCTCCCTCTACTGTTTTCTGCTGCGCTGGCCTTACTGACCACCTGGGTGCCGAGCACATTCAGGGTACTCCCGTTATGCACTTGCCCTTTTTTTCAATCAGTCATAACCTTGAAGATCAGTGATACTTAATGAACTGTTAACGCATCCAAGTTATCTACTCTGATCATCTTAGTTCTCATCCTAGCGCCTCCTTGACATTACATAGGTTATACAGGTGCTTCCTGATTATGTTCCTAATTCAGCTAGAAAATAAGCTGGGGAATCCTTAATTAAATTGATTTGAATACAATTAAAAGGACCATAATACAGTGGGAAACATACTGGACTAGCAGTTGGTAGACTTGAGTCCAGTAAGAATCTGTGGGAAAGTTGTCAGCCTTCTTAGAGGTCATTTTATTTTCCTATCTCTGAAATTAAAGAGGAGTGGGGAGGGAAGGAGGGTGGGAAGGGATAGAGAGAGAGGAAGGAGGCAGAGAGGGAAAGGAGGGCAGAGTGTCTGGGAGACTTGAAATATCTTTTCCAGATCTATGATTCACTGTGAGTAAATAATGCTCCCTTAGTTTTTGAATTTAAGGAGAAGCCTATTCACCCAAATAAATCCTAAATTATAGGAAGATGTAAAGACATATTTTTGATGCAGGATGAAATGGGGAGTCAAGAGTATGAGTTTCTCCCACCACACAAGCTGATATCTCAGCAAAAATAATCCGTTGCAGTTGTAAAACAATTTACATTGACTTTTCCTCCACTTAAAAAAAAAAAAACTATTTCATATATTAAAAAAACCTCTGTATTTTAGGATGGACAGGAGTTGGGGGTGGAGGGAAGGAGTACTTTTTTCCCTCCCATCCAGCCTCGGGAGGGAAATCCACAGTGGACTTAGCCAAGCTTGTGAGAGGTGAGTGGGAAAGAAGAGCTCCATCAGTCAAGCAAAAAGGTTCGGCTAGGCAGCACTCAGTGGTGGAGTAAATGAGGCCACACATTACTTGCTACTTCTCTCTACTTCAAGAAGTAGAGTCTTGTTTCATCACCCCATGAATCTAAGCTGGCCTGGCTCCGAGCAAAAGAATGTGGTGGAAGGGATGATAGGTGACCTTCAAGCCTCAGAAAGCTTCAGAAGCTTCTCCTTTGATTCCCAGAACCCCAAGATCAACAGACCGGGATGAAAGGCCATGGGGAGACAGAGGCCCCCTTTCATCAGCCTTTCTAACTGGCTGCACAGGAGCGCTCAGGAGACACCAGCAGATGACTCCTGCCCAGGCCCCAAGTGGACCCACAGAACAATAAGAACTAATAGACTCTGGTGGTTTTAACCCTATCAGTTTGGGTTGGTAATTGTAGCAGTGATGGTTAAGTGATAGATATACTCTCCTTTTCAGAAAAGATGCCAGCTCCTAAGACACACAGATTTACCAGAAACAGAAATATGGTTATAATTTGGAAAAAAAAAAAAAAAAAAAAAACAACTCAATGCTCGAAACCAACCCAACCTGGAAAAAAAAAAAAAAGAAGAATACTTTCTCATAATAATTATAATTTTCATAATCCTCTCCTTTCAAATATTAAATTTGAACAAGAAGGTCTTTAGCCTTTTTCATTAAAATGAAGGAACCACAGTTAAACCTGCCCCATCTCATCTAATTCTTTTTATATCAGAAACCATAGGCACTACCAGCTCTACTTTGGCCAGTAAAAGTCTCAACTACTGACCCTCTCCCAGTGCACTGAAAGAAAAGGATTTTTTTGGAAGGGGAGAAGGAGAATTATAGAGGGAGGTCAGATGAGGAGAGACTGCTCAGGTCCCCTTGGAAGAAGGTATAGAAAAAAATAAAAGTATTTGATTATTTTACAAAAAAGCTTATCTTCAATAAAAATCTATGATTTAAAATGTAGAATGCTGTCCCAGAAATATGTACCCCACAAAAAGAGCAAGGGATTTCAGGACTTGCAAGTTTGAGCAGGGGGTCTGACATTATGACTCACTTTTCTAATATCTATCTAATGTTTTATTCCGTCTTCCACTAGATTTTTGAGAAAGGGGCCAGCCACTGAGTCATAGGCCACTTAAGAGCATTTCGAGGGCTTACTGTGTTGAACTGCCAGAATGCAGGACGTTCATACCAAGCATGGACATGAAGCAATGTGACTGATATCCTAACAAAAAAGATCAGTATTTATCAACACCAAAGGGTATATAGCCCTTAAAAGTAGCCACCTTTGGAACCTGAAGATTTATTGCTGCCATGGGGTAAAAGGTTTTTTGGAACTCCTTTTTGGCAACAGAGTCGAGAGCCTATTGCTCGTTCTTTTGAATTGCCTAATGATGGCGCATTTTTGTCCTTGAAGGTAGAATTAAAAAAAAAAATATTGGACTATAGTTGGTTTACAATGTTGTGTTAATTTCAGGTGTACAGCAAAGTGATTCAGTTATATATACACGTATATTCATTCTTTTTCAGATTCTTTTCTCATATAGGTTATCACAGGATATTGAGTAGAGTTCCCTGTGCTAAAAAGTAGGTCCTTTTTGGTTATCTATCTTGTATATAGTACTGTGTGTATGTTAATCCCAAGCTCCTGATTTATCCCTACTCCCAATGTTTCCCCTTTGATAACCGTAAGTTTGTTTTCAATATCTATAAGTCTGTTTCTGTTTTGTAAATAAGTTCATTTGTATCACTTTTTTAAAAAATTAGATGCCACATATGACATATGATATATTTCTCTGACTTACTTCACTTTATTTAGTATAATAATACCTTGGTCCATACATGTTGCTACAAGTGACATTATTTCATTCTTTTTAAAGCTAAGTAATATTCCATTATTTATATGTACCACGTTTTCTTTATCCATTCCTTTGTCAATGGACATTTAGGTGCTTCTGTGTCTTGGCTATAGTAAATAGTGTTGCAGTGAACACTGGGATGCAGGTATATTTTTGGATTTATGATTTTCTCAGGATATATGTCCAGAGTGGGATTGTTGGATCATATAGTAGTTCTGTTTTTAGCTTTTTTAAGGAACCTCCATACTGTTCTCCATAGTGGCAATACCAGTTTACATTCCCACCAGCAGCACAGGAGTGTTTTCATTTCTCCATTCTCTGCAGCATTTATTGTTTATAGACTTTTTTGATGATGGCCATTCTGACTGGTGTGAGGTGATACCTCATTGTAATGTTGACTTGCATTTCTCTGATAATTAGTGATATTGGAATTGGTTACTTTTTTTAAAGTACCAAGAGATAGTTACAGTCAAGTCTTGGTTTGTATGGTTGGTGATCAAGGTAGGGAGTATTGTTAGGTGATTTTTCAAGTAATTAGTCTAGTTCTCTGTAAAAGTTAAAATGTGATTCTTAATGTAAGTCTCAGAGAGAGGTTCTCCTAAAGCTTAAAATAAGAGAGCCATTCAAGAAGGGTTTTCAAGATTTAAAGCTTTGAGGTGGGCTATCACTTGGATGCATATATTCTGATACAATCAAAAATCAGTTTCATTGTCATATAGCTATGATTCTCAACTAGAATGACTTTACCCCCAAGGGGACAGTCAACAATGGCTGAAGACATATTTGGTTATCACATCTGTAGGGAGTGGGCAGAGGCCACTAAACCTCCTACAATGAATAGGACAGTTCCTCAAAACAAAAATTGCATGACTCAAATCTCAACAATGTTGAATTGAGAAAACTGGTCTTATAGTCACAATCTGTTCTAATAAATTTTTTTGGCGCAATGCAATAATTATTATAGTACTTCTGCATTTTTTAGTATTAAATATTCTAGTTGCTATTCACCTTCTAGGTTAATACACATACACATTCATTTTCTACTCATCTAGACCACAAAGTACATAGAAGTCATGCTCATATTTCTTCTTTGTTGTTTGACAGTATTCTTTGTTGTTTTATAATAATAAAGTCAATTTAAATAACCATGTATTTTTTGTAGAGTAAAACACATAATGTGTTTTAATGATAATACATACATCAAAACTATAAACATTTACTGACTAAAGCGGCAGGTTGGTGGCTAATAATCACTTTACACATACCATCCTATTTAATTTTTATAGACAATACTGTGAAGGACATACTATCATCATCCCATTTTACTGAACAGAAGTCAAGTCTTAGCTTAATTAACTTGCCCAAGGTCATAGATGTAGTAAACGGTGCAGCTGAGATTTGAACTTCAGGAAGCTGATTTCAAATGCACAGTACTCACCATCATGCAATGCTGCCTCCAAAGGGGCTTTCAGATCTGCTAAAAAGCCACCTCTGTTATTGGTTGGGGCCAAGTCTGCTCTCATGTGTATAACAAAAATTGAGCAAAATAGAGAATGGCAGTTAAGGTTAAGAGAAGACCTGGAATCATAAAACATCAGTTCTTGCCCAGATTTTCTACTAACTAGTTAAAAATGTGGTCTACAGCAAGTCACTCTAGCAAATTAAGACTGTTCAGTCTCAGTTTCCTTATCTGTGTAGATAGTAATATTGCAATCTACCATTCTCCTTATTAGAATTAAACTGAATAAATAGTGGGAGATGCTCTTTAAATTGTCACATGCCTACATAAAAGTGATTTGTTTGTTCTTGGGCATGGAATGAGAATGGAAAGGTGATAGTTGCTCAGTTGCCCTGGAAGGCATTTTTATATTATAGACCCTAATGTATGACTTTGAAGTTAGTTCGTGGTAATATTGGTCTTACTTTTCCTCTACTGCCTTTATAATGCCTCTTTCCAAGCAATATTTCCATTTTAGATAGCCAGTACCCCAAACTCCTTCAGTTTCTGTTTTAAATTTTATATCTATGGGGCAACTATGTAATTTCTTTTAATGCTTTCTTTTGATTCACTTACTTTTAAACTACTTCAGGGAGGTTAGGTGTTTTTCTCTTACAGGATTGTGCCATCACAGTATTGAAGATCTGGCCTCCTGTTTTATATCACCGTGTTGTTTTATAAGCTAAAATTTGCTTTTTTAATGCAGAATTATTGATATGTAAGAACAGAATCTGGCATAATAGTTTCCACATGGTATAATTATTTCTTCTCTCCTTAAAATGTTTCCATAAATAAGGACATAATTTGTATACTCCACCCATTTTCTTATCCAGAGATGTTGGTACTTTTAACAATCCATTCTTTCATCTGTAGAAGGCTAGAGTCTCTTATTACTTAATTTATACATGAAAATGAATCCCAGCTTTAAGGAAAATATGGGTCTATGGTTCATACTTGTCAGCATCTCAAAACTATCACATGCTTTGGCAATACTTACAGTCTTTGATCTAAAGAGATATTTGAATGGAAAATTGGGAAGAATAAAGGATGAAATTTAGCATGAATGGTTAAAAATGCATTAAATAATTTTCCATAGCACTCTTGGCCCCATTAGATCACAAGGTCTTTTATTTTTATGCTCATATGCAATACTTTACAAAATCCTTGACCTTGAAAAGGCTTTTTTTGTCAATATTGGATAGGAATTAGGAGTAAATGGTTATGCTATGAATATAACCTAAGTAGTTCTTGGTTATGCTTTCACCTATAAAGTCAGAAAGTATTATGAAGATTGGATCTGAGGAACTGTTCCAATTCCAACTTGTCATTTGATTTTTACTGGTTCACCCTTTGTGGCCCATTGATGCTTCCAGGACATTAGCTACATCTGGCCCACAGTTCCTATTCCTTTCAGTTTTGAAGACTGGTTTGATTCTGTGATGTGAAAGATTTAAATTACTCTCAGAAGTTCTATTTTACTCTCTTTGGAGTTGTTGCATTTAAAAGACAGATGGAGAGAGGTCTTGATCTAACCTTGTTTCATATTTATTCATAAATTAATATATTTCTCCTATGAAGAAAGTATACTCCTTTGGTCCTAAAAGAGGTTACTGTGACTCAGAGTAAGTATCATGAGTCAAGATTTTAAGTTGACTCAATGAAATTATAGATTCATCCCAATTTATTCTGGAATGCAAAAGTAGGAAGTCAAGAAATACCTGGAGTAACAGGCAAACCTGGCCTTGGAGTACAGAATGAAGCAGGACAAAGGCTAATAGAGTTTTGCCAAGAGAACACACTGGTCATAGCAAACACCCTCTTCCAACAACACAAGAGAAAACTCTACACATGGACATCACCAGATGGTCAATAATGAAATCAGATTAATTATATTCTTTGCAGCCAAAGATGGAGAAGCTCTATACAGTAAGCAAAAACAGGACTGAGGGTTGACTGTGGCTCAGATCATTAACTCCTTATTGCCAAATTCAGATTTAAATTGAAGAAAGTAGGGAAAACCACTAGATCACTCAGCTATGACCTAAATCAAATCCCTTACGATTATACAGTGGAAGTGACAGACAGATTAAAGGGATTAAGATCTGGTAGACAGAGTGCCTGAAGACCTATGGACGGAGGTTCATGACATTGTACAGGAGGCAGGAATCAAGAACATCCCCAAGAAAAGAAATGCAAAAAGGCAAAATGGTTGTTTGAGGAGGTCTTCCAAATAGCTTTAAAAGAAGAGAAGCAAAAGACACAGGAGAAAAGGAAAGATATATCCATTTGAATGCAGAATTCCAAAGAATAGCAAGGAAAGATAGGAAAGGCTTCCTCAGTGATCAATGCAAAGAAATAGAGGAAAACAATAGAATGGGACAGACTAGAGATCTCTTAAACAAAATTAGAGATACCAAGGGGACTTTTTATGCAAAGATGGGCACCATAAAGAACAGAAATGGTATGGACCTAACAGAAGCAGAAGATATACAAGAATACACAGAAGAATTGTACAAAAAAGATCTTCACGACCCAGATAATCACGATGGTGTGATCACTCACCTAGAGCCAGACATCCTGGAATGTGAAGTCAAGTGGGCCTTAGAAAGCATCACTACGAACAAAGCTAGTGGAGGTGATGGAATTCCAGTTGAGCTATTTCAAATCCTAAAAGATTATGCTGTGAAAGTGCTGCAGTCAACATGCCAGCAAATTTGGAAAACTCAGCAGTGGCCACAGGACTGGAAAAGGTCAGTTTTCATTCCAATCCCAAAGAAAGGCAATGCCAAAGAATCCTCAAACTATGGCACAATTGCACTCATCTCACACGCTAGTAAAGTAATGCTCAAAATTCTCCAAGCCAGGCTTCAACAGTACGTGAACCATGAACTTCCAGATGCTCAATCTGGTTTTAGAAAAGGCAGAGGAACCAGAGATCAAATTGCAAACATCTATTGGATCATCAAAAAACCAAGAGAGTTACAGAAAAAACATCTATTTCTGCTTTATTTGCCAAAGCCTTTGACTGTGTGGATCACAACAAACTCTAGAAAATTCTTCAAGTGATGGGCATACCAGACCACCTGACCTACCTCTTGAGAAACCTGTATGCAGGTCAGGAAGCAACAGTTAGAAATGGACATGGAACAAAAAACTGGTACTAAATCAGGAAAGGAATACATCAAGGCTGTATATTGTCAACCTGCTTATTTAACTTATATGCGGAGTACATCATGAGAAACGCTGGGCTGGAGGAAGCACAAGCTGAAATCAAGATTGCCGGGAGAAATATCAATAACCTCAGATTTGCAGATGACACCACTCTTATGGCAGAAAGTGAAGAAGAGCTAAAGAGTCTCTTGATGAAAGTGACAGAGGAGAGTGAAAAAGTTGGCTTAAAGCTCAACATTCAGAAAACTAAGATCATGGCCCTGGTCCCATCACTTCATGGAAAATAGATGGGGAAACAGTGGGAACAGTGACAGGCTTTATTTTTTTTTTGGCTCCAATATCACTGCAGTTGGTGACTGCAGCCATGAAATTAAAAGACACTTGCTCCCTTAGAAGAAAAGTTATGACCAACCTATACAGCATATTAGAAAGCAGAGACATTGTCGACAATGGTCCATCTAGTCAAAGCTATGGTTTTTCCAGTGGTCATGTATGGATGTGAGATTTGGATATGGATGTGAGATTTATAAAGAAAGCTGACCACCGAAAAATGGATGCTTTTGAACTGTTGTGTTGGAGGAGACTCTTTAGTGTCCCTTGGACTGCAAGGAGATCCAACCAGTCTATCCTAAAGGAAATCAGTCTTGAGGATTCATTGGAAGGACTGATGCTGAAGCTGAAACTCCAATACTTTGGCCACCTGATGCGAAGAACTGACTCATGGGAAAAGACCATGATGCTGGGAAAGGTTGAGGGCAGGAGAGAAGGGGACGACAGAGGATGAGATGGTTGGATGGCATCAGCAACTCAATGGACATGAGTTTGTGTAAACTCTGGGTGTTGGTGATGGACAGGGAGACCTGGCATGCTATAGTCCATGGGGTCGCAAAGAGTTGGACACTGCTGGGCGACTGAACTGAATTGAACTAGCAAGAAACAAATCCTTAGAGAAAATCAGCTGTTGTATCTCTCTGATACCAGTAGACTATAAACCACCAATTCTAAAAAACAACACAAATAGGGCTCAAAAAGGAAAAAGAAAGTGTCTTTATTTTCTAACTGAAATAATATGCTTAAATACAACGTATAACATTTATGAAATAGCCTGAAACTCAAAACCAAATTTTATTAATGAGGAAAAAAATATTGCATGTCTCTAACACTCAGAAGATATTTGTAAAGAGATACTGGCAAATATCCACCTGGCAACCATGTGGTCAACAAATATCTAGAAGACGTTAAGTATACGGAACTAAGGTAAACTCAACAACAAAAGGTCTGAACTGGATATAATCGTGGGTAAGTAGGTCATGGACTTTGAAATATGGCCTTAGTTTATGAGCTGTTTGATTCTGGGCAAATTACCTATGACTTCCCTGTCTTAAATATGCCTCACAAGTAAAATATATTGTTTAGTAGATTAAATGAGTGAACACCTAATGGCTTAGTATTACTTGGAAAATAGTAATGGCTCACTAATTGGTAACTGTTGTGATTATGTTAAAAAGATTAAGTGGTAGAAGAAACTCATTTTCTAGCAATAACCTTTGACATATAAAAAGTGAAATAAAGCCTAGCATTTCAATGTGATGTGGAGTCAGAAAGGAAGAAGTTTCTCCTGCTGACCAAGTCATCAGGGTGAGTCTAAAAGTTGAATGCCCTCCACATGGTTGGCCAGAGGAGAAGCTGAGAACAATCAAGTGATGGATAAACTGGAAAAGTTACTTAATCTATAAGACTGGGCACCCTGGGGCACATAATGGCTCTGGCACCATGAGTGGCAGGAGCTTATACAATTGAGTTGAGTTTTCTTGCCCTGTGATTTTTTTTTTTTTTTTTTTTTTTTGTATATGTATGATGGAAGAATCAGGATTCCCACCTCTGTAGACGAAAAGGAGAAAAATACAGCAACACACATAAAGCACTTAGAGGAGGGCCTCTCCAGTTAGAAGAAAGATTATCTGATGTAGATGAAGGGTTCAGTATCCTTAACTATTATTGTGGCTGAAAAAGCAGAGATCTACGTCTGTATTTAATTGCAGAATGAAGGGTATGTGGGAAAGAACGTAAAGGATACAGCAGTAGAAAAGGGGATTCAGAAATCTGTATTAGAAATGTAAAGGCAACTGAATTAAGCTCTGAAAAGTTACTCCAATATAAGGAGACAAAAATATAGTCTCCTGTTAAAAAACCCAAAACAGCCCAGCCTTGAAATTATCATACTCTTCTGTAAATATTCCTAAAAATGCCACATGGAATCCAATTAACTTCATCAAGTAACTATTAGCACCTACTACAGTGTAAAAGCTGAGATATGGTCATGCATAATCCATATAGTCCATGCCCTCTGTGACTGCATGACATATGTGATCTGCACACAGAGAGCTGAATAAGCTAAGTGTGAACCTATTTAATGAGAGCTCAGAGAATAAAAGGTTCATTTTTTTCCTATGAGAAGAGGACTGGGGAATGAGCTTAAAAGTCTTCTCCAGGGTTTCAACTCAAATGTCTATAAGATGAAACAGTTCCTATAAATAGATAAACTGAATTGTGTGTTAAAAAAAATTAGTGGGGAGAGTTTAGAAAACTGGATAGTGCATGTCAGCTTAAAGACATTCAAGTTCAAAGTTAAGAAAAAAAATTATCACGTATATTAACAGGATCAACCAAGGCCAGTCTGCAGCCTCTCCCATAACATAGGAAGTACTAGGTAAGACGTAAGTTAGATTATGAAGTAAGGTTACACATTATCAGGTAGAAAAAGGAAACAGGTAAAATGCTAGAGTGGATAAAGTCATTTGCTGAGAGTCAGAGATGGACGTATTATACTTGAAATATATACCTAGTGGTGGGTGGTGAGAGAGGGAACAAGGAGGCACTAAGGGTGAGATTGGCCTCGATGATAAACGTAACACTAAGAAGGTCAGTCTTTATCTTGAAGGCCTTTAGAACCACAGGATTAATTTCTATGTATCCTTAACAGCTTCATTTTAAGAGTTCAGTGGTTTCTTTGGTCTTTCTTGAAAACATACTTATTACTATCAAAGATTCTAAACCCATAGCATTAAAGTGTTCTCTGTCACTGTGAAATATCTGATGGTATTTCTATGATGGAAAATATCTAAATTTTAAAATTTCTATTCAATTAAATAGTTGAATATTTATAAACAACTGGTTATTCATAGGATGAATGACTCATATCATATAGATAATATCCAAGTTCTTGTTGAATTTTTCTCCCTAAAGTTAGAAATATACATATATCTTTGAAAACACTCCATAATTCATGTATAAATAACAGTCTTGAACACTTTATAAAATGCTCTGTCCTAAGTGCTTTATGTGTCTCATTTCCTATCATTTTATTTAATTTCATCAAATTCTTACTGCTAAGACTAATGTTACCCCATTTTACAGATGAAGAAACAGAGGCTCACAGATAGGAAGGAACTGCCCAGAGGCACACAGCCAATAGGTGAACAAACCAGAGTTTTTACTCAGGCAGGCTCTCTCTCAGAGTGTGCATTCTCCCATCCAAGTAGTAACCCTGCTTAGCTTCTGATATCAAAGTGTGCACTCTCATTGTGGAGACTACATGTTCTGTATAAAGTGACTTTTTTCCCCCATACGTGTTGAACCAGACATCAGCTCTTTTAGGAATGTTGTTAAGTGTGTCCTTCTCCTTGACCTTCTAAGGCCTTGTCTCTGCTTGTACTAGTCTGTTCTCCTAAGTCCTTTTTATCATTGATCATTAGAATTTAGTTTACTCACAGTGATTTTTTAGTCCTGCCACTGTTATTGCTTAGACAAAACTATTTAAGGGAAATTAATTTTCTCCTTTTCCAGTCCCATCCCGTTTTTGTTGTCTGCCACTGGTCTTCATTCAGAAACTTTTCCTTTCTCACAGGATCTGTTTGACTTACTTTGAGTTTGTTACTACTTCTTCATCATTTAGTAAAAAAAAAAAAATTCAAGTCCATCATAAGAGAAATCATGAAGTTCAGTATTTAAACTCCAGAGTATTTTCTGTGATTATTTGCAATAGTGCTCATGGTAACTAATCAGGATCCCCGTGGGACATGGATAGTGTCACTTTCCGCATAGTTTCCTTCTTGCCTAGAGAAGCTTTTTAAACCAGCATCGCTGGAATATCACAGGAGCAGTTGCTATTTCAAATGACTATCCTCTGACACTCCATCACAAAAATTATGCTTGTGGGTTTTAACATACAGGTAACCAAGTCAAGGAAAGATTCACGATGCTCTGGAAGTTGGCTGTGTGGGCACTGCCTCTCTAAATCAAGAGGCTAAGATATCTTATCATACATGTGAGGTTACTCTAATTTTTGTTTCTATTATTTTGTATATATAAATGTATGTGTTTTTTTGTGCATAAGTGTATATACCTGTGTGTATGTAGGTATGCATCTGTGTGAATTGCATTTTTGCCAGGAGACTTATGAGGGCAACATTTCTTGAGTGAGGCCAAACTTCCTGTTTTCTCTCCTGTGACCAAACTCCATCTGCAAATGTTTCATGTGTGGTTTTCATAATTAAGTTGATTTTGTGCCAAGCAGGGGCACCATGTAACCAGTTTCAATGGCTCTTTGAGGTCTGCACAGATGTTTGTGTAAGAGAACACACAGACTGCCTGCTAAAACCAACCAGAAATCTGATTTCATGATACAAAAACATTTGCTCAATTAATAGTAATTTGCTCAAATTAATAACAATACTTTATAGTATTTCAGAATCATGCCAAAAAAAAAAAAAACCAACAAAACTTCAACATAGTGGCAGATTTTCAAAGACCCCTATTCTTGTTAAAGAGGAGCAAGAAGTTGATTATAAGGTGAGGCTGATTGTACCTCCAACTTCTCAACTGTCTTACTTGAACCAAATTCTGTGTTCTCTTCTCTTGATCTGATATACTTTTGCTAAGAACATCAAACAGTAAAAGCAAAGCATGGTGCAGTGTTTTGGAATTTGTAAAATACTCAATGAATAAAGAGTAATGTTATTATCAGTTTTTGTTAGGGTAAAAATACTGGAAAAGAGAAATAAAACATTACCTTATTTGGAATTTCCCAGGCCGTTGTTTAACATCACTCCTCTAGCATGGGTTAGTCAGGTAAATTTTATTGTTTTTATTCTGACCTATCTATGGTATCTAGCTTTTTATAAAAATAGACCCTATTTCTAAAATCTACTATATTATGCTATAGTATAATATGGGATGCAAATGAAAGTTATACTCTTAAGTCATGATAGAAGTGGTTTATGATAGATGCTTCTTTTATATAGTTTCCAAGTATTTGAATTACTTAGGTTACAAAAGACTACTTTGAAGTTACATGAACTGTAATTTATATAGCTATAAACAACTGACCAGGTATCATTAATAATCCATTAGTAATGGTACTTCAGGGGAATTCAGAAAACTGGAAGAAATCAGTTTTAGTATTAAAAATGTATGAACATTTATAGTAGAATCTGAGTGGTGATATAGAGAATATTAGAATTAAGTACAAAATAATAAATTATACATTAAGAAAAATGCAGGTTCATTACTTCTGAGTACACAAAAACATTCTTCCAAACTATAGGTCTTTTACATATTTTATTAAATAAAAATTTAAAACTCAAAATAGGAAATTTTTGTATGTGACTTGATAATACTTAGAAGGCATCTTTAAGCAGTAAGAAATGATCTCTGTAAGCTTGTATATTTATAATGTTATTTTGTTCAGCATTTTTTCCTATAAATAGTAAAAAGTTTGTATCAGCCCAGGCCACAAGAGTCTATCAAACAAGTAATTTGTATATATATATACATATATATATATGTATATATATATTTTGAAAGAATGTATTTATGTTTTCTCCAAAGAGAAAACAGCACAAACCATAGTTGCCTTTATCTCCCAGGGTTGGGGAGTCGGCTATGCACTCTATCAAATCCTTCCTATTAATGTTAGTATAGACCTCATTTGACCAAAAAATACTCCCTGTATTATTTATAAAGGCAGTTACTCTCCCAGAGTATCAAGAGGTTAGAAAGAGAATATCCAGTGAGAAATCATTCGGTTTTGTGTTTCCCCACAAACGTTCTGACTGTGAGGAAAATGCTCTCAGAGGTTCTTACCTGCAGTGTACAACCATCGGACCTGCATCAGGAGGGTTACAGGTTTTTACTCTCCGTAAGAAAGCTAGAAAAGGTGTCGGGTGTTCTGGAACACCATGATCAGGCCAGGCAGTGAACTGGAATTGTCTTACTTCTCTCTTCTCACTTGAACCATTCTGTGAAGTAAGAACAGTGACTGAAATTCTGTGTTCTTAGCCTCAAGCTGTATGATGTGTAATAACATGGGAAAGATAACATGTAGATGTGCTATCTTAATTCCTTCCCCTATCCTGTATCCCTTGGGAAGACATACTCTTTGGAGTTACAACTACAAGCTATTTGTAAATGACAAATATTTGCTCAGGAAGACAAAATTCCTAGGTGAGAAGCATTCCATTTCTCAGGTTTAACTATCAGGAGTACTCCTGTCATATTTTACAGAAAGAACTAGTTATTCTTCATTTGCTGAAACTTTCATTCAGAGCAAGAGTTCCATATTTATTGACAAATCACTAGACAAGGAGAAGAATTGCTGAGTGATAATGGAAGAATCATTTCATTCTTCATTGTTGCCAGTAGAATCAAGATTTAAGTAAAGCCTTGAAACATTTGATTTCTCAAAAGAAGCTTTCTTTAAATAATGGAAAGGGGAAAGAGAGGGGGAAAAAAGCAAACCTTGTAAAGTGCAAACGTTCGAACACAGTATGTGGCCAGCTCCACCGTATCTAGCAGCGTCACTTGGACCAGCCCGTGGGTTTCTGTGCCTCTGCTGGGCCAATACTGGTCACACTTCACCTAGAAGAAACAAGTGACACATTCAGGGCAGATCCTCATCAATTTCTCTATTAGCTTTATTTTGAGTTGCTGTTGAAGGAAAACAGCTTTTCTGCATTTCATTTTATGTTGATCTTTTCTGGCGTGCATTCTTGTTATCCCAGTATATGTAAATTACTGCTCTGATGCCAATGTAAACCACATTTTTCAAACTGGTAGGAATACTAAGCAGTAACAGATTCAATTTTCCTGGAGAAAAATAAATTGCAGATTGTCGCCGTGTAGAATAAGGAGAGAGGTATTTGAAACTTCAGAGAACTTGAAAAGAAAACACAAATTTGTTCTAGGACAGACGTTAAGAATCGCTTCAGAAAGATTACTCTAAGGCGCTTAAATGACATGGTGAGATAGTTAGTGTTCATCCATCAAGGTTTAAAAGGCACAAACGATTTCATCTTGAGCTATCTCGAAATATGCTTGTTTAAAGAAAAGTAGAAATAATTTGTAAATCTGTCAAAGTATAACAAACAACACAGCATTTTTCTTTAATATAAGATAAATGGTATGTGTATCAAAAACAAATGAAATGTGTAAAGTCTGGGGGAAAAGAGCTGTCTGTTCTTTAAAAAGTCTTGGAGGGTCACACACTAGCAGTGGCAAAGTTTAAATAATTTAAAACCCGTCCATTTCAGATGAATAATCTACAGTAATTATGTGAAGTTGGACAAGAAAAGTACATAAAAAGTATTGAATGCAATTAATTTAATATGCAACAAAGAATAATTCCAAATCTGCTGTATGCCTCGGATTTACTGAATGTGCCTTTGGGCATTAAAAAGCATAATGAAAATAGCAAAGATAACACTGTATTTTCTAGTAAGATGATACAGCAGAATATATTTACCCTTTCCATCTCAGATTAAAAGAAAAAAAATGGGAGTAGTTCTTAGTTGAAGCCAATTAAAATGCATGTCTCTAGGTAAAGAAATCTAGCACTATTTTATATTAGTACATCTTCTACTTGAAAAATACTTGAAAATTATGATCTTTGGATTTAAACAAAAGCAATGAGGCCTTATCATAGGTACTTGTATTTTTGGCTCAGTAAATAGAATTACTAGGTAATTATTTGCTTTTATGTTGAATATAAATATTACTACCATTCTGTAAATAATATTGTAATTTTCTGTTTCACAACTAAAGCATTTGCTGCTCAGAGTCAGCCTCTTTCTGTGTAGATATCAGACCTTGTGAAAAGGGAGAGGGTTAACGCTCTACACAGTCTCCTAGACAAGATAAAAGGTACAGTTACACAGGAAGGCAGAGACTGCATTCTCAAGGTCTGGCTCCTATGCCTTTGTCTCAACTGTGAGACCCACACAAACATTATCTATTTCAAGAAAAACGAACAAAAGTATTTCACCATAAAAATGGAGAATTATGTCTCAGTAAGATATTTTTTTAAAGGCTTGCATTTTCTAGATGCACAAAATATTCTTGTTTCATATTTCTATCATATGTTCTAACTTAAAAATAACACAAGGGAAAGATAGTTCTTTAAGGAGAATATTGCTGTAGTAAGACCAGGGTTGGGTACCTCTGTGTATTCTCTAGCCATCCATTAAAACCCAAGTTGTACTTGGACAAACTTAGCAAAGGCTACTACCCTCATAGAGCCAACATTACTTAAGTAACCCTAATTCAGATCGAAAAAAAATCACAAAAATGAAGTCAGAGGATCTGTTCTAAACCATGAAATAAATGTCAAGTTGATGTCTTGCTGCAAAAGACAAAAGAAACTGGAGGCCTCTTATTGCAACATTTGAAGGGATGCCAACAATGTACTGAGTTTAGGAATCAACAGAGAAACTCAAAACTAATGATTTAAGAGTTTCAGCTGAACATGAGCCCTTTCAAATCAAAACCAACAGGTCATATCCCAGGAGGACAAATACCACTATGATGGGTACAAAAACAGCAAGTTAATACAACAAAATGAACTAGAAGTTCAGTACAATTCACCAAGCCCAATTCAATGCAATTACGTTTCAAAGCTGGAAAATGGTTATCCTCAGACCTTTTAGTGAGGTAAGACAAAGAAAAACAAGAAAAGAACCATAGCCAGACTTTATGTGACCTCTGGAAAAGTGACTCCATTATTGAGTGACTTTCCATCTACAAATCCACTCCATCCCTAAAATGTAGGAAAACTTAAACTTATAATAATTATTTTAAAGTTGGAGAACTGTAGCTATTTTTGGCTTAGTTAGACTCTGACCTCTTTAGGAAAAAAAATTCCACAAAACATTACTATAAGGAGTAAATATTATGAACATTTTTTAGCTAAAAGAATAAAGAAATAGTTCTTGTACTCATTTTAAAGAATGTATTCTAGCCTTACTCTTTACTAAAAAAAATCCTCTAAAATGTTTTAAGTGCAACTGCAAAAACTAGGAGCAACTTTTAAAAAAGTCAATATATTTAAACATCAGTGTTTTTTCTCAAGAAATATTTTGCAAGGGGAGTTTATGAAAAAATAAATGTTCTATATGTGCACATTCACACGTACAGTCTCCGCAGTGGGATTAGAAGGGTTGCCTGAGCCCTCTGAGCAGCAACACATGCTTCCCTTCAGTGCAATGACCACAACACTTCTTTTCTCCACCTCATTCTCTGGGTAGACTGTATAGGTTTCATCCTGCGGGCTAAATTTAAGGGCTTAGACTTACTGACAAATATTCCTTTAAGTCTTGCATTATTAGCCATACACTAAACAAATAATTTCTGATTGTAATGTTAGAGAGGGAGTCAGAAGTTTAATGAGGAAAAAAATTAAAAGGATACAGAAGAATAATATAAATTATATATATATAATTTTCCTTACTAGCTAATACAAATGAGCTAGCTCTGTTTCCCTCTCTTGAAATGTTTTCTTTGACAGTAGCCCTCCCCACTACCAGTTTTTTTTCCCTGGGAGAAGAATCTCAGATGGTATTTCTAGAGAGTTACTACTTGTTAGGCTTCACACATAGAGCTGAGTGTGAGAGTTAAGATGTGCTGTGCAGAAGGCTCCTTTTGGGGTATACAGAAGGCAGGAGATACAGTGCAAATACTGATGTCTGTCTTTTCTTATTTGCTTCTGAAGTGACTACAAGTGGCCTTCAGGACTGATTCATGGAAGGTCAGGCAGTTTCACTGTTTGACCAGTAAGCTGCTTCTCTATTTCCAGGACCAAAGCCTTGTGGCCTCTTCTATAAAATGGGAATGGTTATCTCCTGCATGACAGGTTTATTATAAGGGTAGGAAATCTTATACCTGAAACTCTGAACCCAAAGGCCAACACAAATAGGTATCCAGTGGGAATATGTATTATTATTAGTTAACCATGTTCTCAGCTTTTTGTGTTTGTTGTTATAAACACCTGAAATCATTCCCAATGTGAAAAATTGAATATATTATTAATCCTAGCAGATATGTATTTAGGACTTTCTGGATGGGACATGAGGTGTTAGTGGCCATGAAAACCCCAAAGTGAAAAACAGTCCTGCCCCCAGTCCATCAGCCTTATTGACTAAATTGTAGGGGTATTTATATCTCCTGGTTCTTCAAATAGGTAGTTGTGACATTCCAAACAGTCCTTTAATGGACCTGGGCCCCAACTGGCTGTGAAGAGAGAATGTACTAGAATCAGAGTAGAAAAGAGTAAAGTAGAACCAGGCTGTGGTTTAGGAACATCACCCTGTAACTCTACTTTGAGGCCCAAATTGAATGAGACAGTTCAGATTCCTGGCTGAATTTAGGGGAGATATTTCTTTTTAATATCACAAAGAGATTCCCTTTATGTGGTAAGCTTTCATTTTTCCCATAATTATGGAAAGACCGGGTTGACCATCGCTACATGTATGCTGTGGAATTCATCCATTTTCTCCCTTTCATGGCAAATTATTAAAAGTAAGTTGATGGAATGATATAACATATTTAAACGTATTCAAAAGAGCAACTCATTATTGGAAATGTCTCGTAGGATTTGATCCAGCAGGTCTACTGACTGTGCTTTAGGGAAATGCTCTCCTTGTTTCGTTTTTACTTCCACATGGCTTATCTTGGACGTGGTTTGGCACATTAAGGGCACTCAACACGTGCAAGCCAACTTTATAGTCAACTGTACTGTGGTCTAGGTTGGCTTATTTTTAAACAGCCTAAAACTTTATGAAAACAAAACCTCATTTCAATTCAACAAAGCCTTATTGAGCCTGGCAACATGGCGGAAGGCATCAGAATTCCAAATATAACAAATCAATACTGCAAAGAGTCCCAGCAATATTGAACCCAAACATATTTGCCACATAGTATTTGAGAAAGCCTGCTTAGGGCCAGGTTATTTAGTCAAAGAAAGACTTAGAAGACACAATAAACGATATTTGGAAATCAATATTTAGTGCGTTTGGGCAAAGGATTCTACTGTAAAGAGGTGACAGTATATTAACATTAGATAATGCAAATCAAGGCTGTTCTTGGGAAAAAGGAAATGTTACAATGACTAAATATACATTTAATAAGAAGAATACAATGAAAGAAAGTTTCAGATAAATATTAGGATATATTTTAGTGGACAGAAAAATTACAAGCCAAACTGATTCTGTAGGCTATTATATCTTTTTGACATTTTTTAAAAGACCGGATTTAATACTTGATTTTCCAAAATCAAGAGAGATAATTCTCAATGATTCTCTTCTCTTTGAATAATAGTGTCATTCTCTCCATTGAACTGATATTTCAGTTCAGTTCAGTTCAGTCACTCAGTCGTGTTTGACTTTTTGCGACCCCATGAATCGCAGCACGCCAGATCTCCCTGTCCATCACCAACCTCCGGAGTTTACCCAAAGTCATGTCCATCAAGTCGGTGATGCCATCCAGCCATCTCATCCTTTGTCGTCCCCTTCTCCTCCTGCCCCCAATCCTTCCCAGCATCAGGGTCTTTTCCAATGAGTCAGCTTTTCGCATGAGGTGGCCAAAGTATTGGAGTTTCAGCTTCAACATCCGTCCTTCCAATGAACACCCAGGACTGATCTCCTTTAGGATGGACTGGTTGGATCTCCTTGCAGTCCAAGGGACTCTCAAGAGTCTTCTCCAACACCACAATTCAAAAGAATTAATTCTTTGCTGCTCAGCTTTCTTCACAGTCCAACTCTCACATCCATACATGACCACTGGAAAAGCCATAGCCTTGACTAGACGGACCTTTGTTGACAAAGTAATGTCTCTGCTTTTCAATATGCTGTCTAGGTTGGTCATAACTTTCCTTCCAAGGAGTAAGCGTCTCTTAATTTCATGGCTGCAGTCACCATCCGCAATAATTTGGAGCCCAAAAAAACAAAGTCTGACACTGTTTCCACTGTTTCCCCATCTATTTGCCATGAAGTGATGGGACCGGATGCCATGATCTTAGTTTTCTGAATGTTGAGCTTTAAGCCAACTTTTTCACTCTCCTCTTTTCACTCTCATCAAGAGGCTTTTTAGTTCCTCTTCATGTTCTGCCATAAGGGTGGTGTCATCTGCATATCTGAGGTTATTGATATTTCTCCTGGCAATCTTGATTCCAGCTTGTGCTTCCTCCAGCCCCGTGTTTCTCATGATGTGCTCAGCATACAAGTTAAGTAAGCAAGGTGACAATATACAGCCTTGATGTACTCCTTTTCCTATTGGAATCAGTCTGTTGTTCCATGTCCAGTTCTAACTGTTGCTTCCTGACCTGCACACAGAGTTCTCAGGAGGCAGGTCAGGTGGTCTGGTATTCCTATCTTTTAACAATTTTTCACAGTTTGTTGTGATCCACACAGTCAAAGGCTTTGGCATAGTCAATGAAGCAGAAATAGATGTTTTTCTGGAACTCTCTTGCTTTTTCGAGGATCCAGCGAATTTTGGCAATTTGGTCTCTGGTTCCTCTGCTTTTCTAAAACCAGCTTGAACATCTGGAAGTTCATGGTTCACGTATTGCTGAAGCCTGGCTTGGAGAATTTTGAGCATTACTTTACTAGCGTGTGAGATGAGTGCAATTGTGATGTATTTTGAGCATTCTTTGGCATTGCCTTTCTTTGAGATTGGAACGAAAACTGACCTTTTCCAGTCCTGTGGCCACTGCTGAGTTTTCCAAATTTGCTGGCATACTGAGTGCAGCACTTTCACAGCATCATCTTTCAGGATTTGAAATAGCTCAACTGGAATTCCATCACCTCCACTAGCTTTGTTCGTAGTGATGCTTTCTGAGGCCCACTTGACTTCACATTCCAGGATGTCTGGCTCTAGGTGAGTGATCACACCATCGTGACTATCTGGGTCGTAAAGATCTTTTTTGTACAGTTCTTCTGTGTATTCTTGCCACCTCTTCTTAATATCTTCTGCTTCTGTTAGGTCCATACCATTTCTGTCCTTTCTTGAGCCCATCTTTGCATGAAATGTTCCCTTGGTATCTCTAATTTTCTTGACGAGATCTCTAGTCTTTCCCATTTTGTTGTTTTCCTCTATTTCTCTGCATTGATCTCTGAGGAAGACTTTCTTATATCTCCTTGCTATTCTTTGGAACTCTGCATTCAGATGGGAATATCTTTCCTTTTCTCCTTTGCTTTTCACTTCTCTTCTTTTTACAGCTATTTGTAGGCCTCCTCAGACAGCCATTTTGCTTTTTTGCATTTCTTTTCCATGGGATGGTCTTGATTCCTGTTTCCTGTACAATGTCACAAACTTCCATCCATATTTTGTCATATCTATTTTCAAATTGTAAAACTATCTGGTTTATGAATTTCTTTCATTTTCTCTTTGCTGACCACTGTTTAGTGAAGGATCAAGGGCAAGGGAGTCCTTGAAATGAGAGTGATATTAAAGCATTTGACTATCAGTACAGTCATAACTTTTCATAAATAAAACCATAATGTCAAAAAATATTATCTAAATAAACCAAATTTTGCTGCTTATCAGTGTACTGAACCATTCACTTACCAAACCATTTATTAATTTAAAAACTTGATATTCATTTTCCTTTTTCTGATATGTGCTATAGAGTGAATATCTGTGCCCCTCCTCCATTCATGTTGTTGTTATTCAGTCGCTAAGTTGTGTTCAACTCTTTGTGACCCCATAGATGGCAGAATTTCAGGCTTCCCTGACCTTCACTAGCTCCCAGAGTCTCCTGAAACTCATGTCCATTGAGCTTGATGCCATCCTACTATCTCATCCTCTGTCGCCCCCTTCTCCTTCTGCCCTAGATCTTTCCCAGCATCAGGATCTTTTCCAATGAGTTGGCTCTTTGTATCAGGTGGCCAAAATATTGGAGCTTCAGCTTCAGCATCAGTCCTTCCGATGTATATTCAGGACTGCTTTCCTTTAGGATTGACTAGTTTGATCTCCTTGCTGTCCAAGGACCTCTCAAAAGTCTTCTCCAGCACCACAATTCAAGAGCATCCGTTCTTTGGTGCTCAGCCTTCTGGATGGTCCAACTTTCACATCCATACATGACTTCTGGAAAAACCATAGCTTTGACTATATGGACCTTTGTTGGCAAAGTGATATCTCTGCTTTTTAATATGCAAACCAAAAAAAAATATGCTCTATAGGTTTGTCGTAGCTTTTTTTCCAAGGAGCAGGCTTCTTTTAATTTCATGGCTGCAATTACAATCCACAATGATTTTGGAGCCCAAGAAAATAAAATCTGCCAGTGTTTGCATTTTCCTCCTATATATTTGGCATGTAGTGATGGGATTGGATACCATGATCTTAGTTTTTGGACTGTTGAGTTTTGTTTTGTTTTTTCCATTTTTCCTGCTGTTTTATTTTTTTTTTTCTACTTTTAAAAATGTATTTATTTTAATTGAAGGATAATTATAATATAGTGCTGGTTTATGACTCAGGGAACTCAAACCAGGGCTCTGTGACAACCTAGACGAGTGGGATTGGGGTGGGAGGGAGACTCAATAGGAAGGTGACATATGTATACCTATGGCTGATCCATGTTGATATAGGGCAGAATGTTGAGTTTTAAGCCAGCTTTTCACTATCCTCTTTCACCTTCATCAAGAGGCTCTTTAGTTATATTTGCTTTCTGTCATTAGGGTGGTTGCTGTTGTTCAGTCACACAGTCATGTCCAACTCTTTGCAACCTTATGGACTGAAGCACACAGTCTTCCCTGTCCTTTACCAACTCCTGGAACTTGCTCAAACACATGTCCATTGAGTCGGTGATGCCATCCAACCATCTCATCCTCTGTCATCCCCTTCTCCTCCTGCCTTCAAACTTGCTAGCATCAGGGTCTTTTCAAATGAGTCAGTTCTCCGCATCAGGTGGCCAAAGTATTGGAGCTTTAGCATCAGTCCTTCCAATGAATAATCAGTATTGATTTTCTTTAGGATTGACTGGTTTGATCTCCCTTCTATTCAAGGGACTCTCAAGAGTCTTCTCCAATACCACAATTCAAAAGCATAAATTTTTCCAAGCTCAGCCTTCTTTATGGTCCAAGACTCATGTCCATACATGATTACTGGAAAAACCATAGCTTTGATTGGATGGACTTTTGTTGGCAAAGTAATGTCTCTGCTTTTTAATATGCTGTCTAGGTATGTCATAGCTTAGCTTCACAAGAGCAATCATCTTTTAATTTCATGGCTACAGTCACCATCTACAGTGATTTTGGAGCCCAAGATTATAAAGCCTGTCACTGTTTGCATTGGTTCCCCATCTATTCACCATAAAGTGATGGGACCGGATGCTACAATTTGGTTTTTTGAATGTTGAGTTTTAAGCCAGCTTTTTCACTCTCCTCTTTCACCTTAGTCAAGGGACTCTTTAGTTCTTCTTCGCTTTCTGCCATAAGGTGGCGTCATCTGCATATTTGAGGTTATTGATATTTCTCCCTGAAATCTTGATTCCAGCTTGTGCTTCATCCAGCTCGGCATTTCACCTGATGTATTCTGCATATAAGTTAAATAAGCAAGGTGATAATATACAGGCATGACATACTCCTTTCCCAATTTGGAACCAGTACGTGTTCCATGTCCGGTTCTAACTATTGCTTCTTGACTTGCATACAGGTTTTTCAGGAGGTAAAGTGGTCTGGTATTCCCATCTCTTTAAGAATATTCCACAGTTTGTTGTGATCCACAGTCAAAGGCTTTAGCATAGTAAATGAATCAGAAATAGATGTTCTTCTGGAATTCTCTTGCCTTTTCGATGATCCAATGGATGTTGGGAATTTGATCTCTGGTTCTTCTTCCTTTTCTAAATCCAGCTTGAATATCTGGATGTTCTTGGTTCACTTACTCCTGAAACCTAGCTTGGAGAATTTTGAGCATTACTTCACTAGCGTCTGAGATGAGTGCAATTGTGCGGTAGTTTGAACATTCTTTGGCATTGCCTTTCTTTGGCCCTGGAATGAAAACTAAACTTTTCCAGTCCTGTGGCCACTGCTGAGTTTTCCAATTTAGGGTGGTATCATCTGCATATCTGAGGTTGTGGATATTTTTCCTGGCACTATGTTGAAATCTGATTCCCTATGTGATCGTATTAGGAAGTGGGCGTTTGAGGAGGCCCTTAGGTCATGAGGGTGGAGGCCTGGTAGAATGGAATTAGTGCTTTAGAAGAGAAACTCCTGAGAGCTCTCTCACTCCTGCATCGTACAGACAGTTTTCTATGAACCAGGAAGCAGCACCTTGGTCTTAAACTGTGAGAAGTAAGTTTCTGTTGTATATAAACCATCCAGTTTATAGCATTCTGTTATAGCGGCCCGAACAGGATAAGACAAATGCATCTTCCAGGAATTATCAGAGGGAGCTGCACTCAACTTTCCTAATGACTTCTTCCATTATATCTCCACTTTCTAGCACTTTGTTGTAGCTTGAGGAAAAATGTGTGAAATGTCCCTCTGTCATGGCCAGGTGGCACTTGGATATCAGGCCTTCACTCATGACTTCAGTCTCTTTGCCCCTCAGCCCCAGTCACTGCTGGCAATGATTGGGTACTCCACACAGATTTGCTGTCACCTCTGCACCTACCTTCATCTGCCCAGCGGCTGCCTGTGTTCCAACAGTGCTCCAGTGTCACTGACATTGAGCGATATCCTTACGTGACTTAAAGTTTCAATAAAAAGATAATGTTTGTATACCAGCCAATATGGATACATTTCAATATAGTAACTCCCAGTAAAACTACAGTGGTTCATACCAGCTGAATGTTTGCCTTGCCTGGGCATAGAGATTAACTCACACTTCTCAAAATCTTAGAAATGACCTAGACCAGCCCGGAGCACTGTAAGCATGACTGCAGAGAATCACAGGGGCTCTGCACATTGTCACTGGGAGCAAAGCTGCATCTCTTCCTCATTCCTTAGGCTGTGCTACCTATAATTCACTTCAGTAGGGATGTTCTGAGCCAGCATCTGTAGTCTGCCATCCTAAATAGAGGAGGTGGGATGGACAAAGAAGGGAGGAATTCCAGGAAGCTAACAGACAGTAAGAAATTGGCGGGATCCTTTCTCTTTTATCTGACACGGTTGACAAAAGAAAACCAAGAGTGTGGAACTTGCTAGATAAGGACCCAAACATCCTTTAGGCTGCCAACATGAGTATCTTTCTTTTTGTTGCCAGTGTCCTATATACATTAAGTATCCACCGCTTTTCAAAAACAATCCCATACATCATGCAGACTCCAAAGGCAATGTTTGTGGTGCCATCCCAACAGTTCCTTAAGGAAAAAGCAGTTTCTGTAGCCCTAGATAGGCAGTGCTTCAGGTTATAGTTTGAGAAATTAAATGTTTAAGGCCTCTGGTGCTTCCAGTTCTGTTTGGAGGAGGACACAGAGCTGGCATTTGGAAAGCATTTGCTCTCCATTAAACTTACTGAACCTTGACAAACCAGAGGGGCCAGGAATTAGTCTGCCACCAGCCAAGGCTGGGCCTTCCAAAACCGATAACGACAATGAAAACAATAGCACTGCCATTTATAATCTTCAAGGGATTCTGCCAACTTTTAACCCCAAAAGACCTCACAATCTGAAAAGTATCTCAAGGGTCATTCTATAGTAAAACAAGAAAGTGTTTGATCAGAATCCCCTTTCTTGCTGCTTTTTGTCCAGAATTGCCCTCTTGGCTACAGAAGCAAGTGGACTATGTCTCCATCTCACTGTCACTCTCTGTTGGGGTAAATTCACTATGATGACATTCAAGGAATGGAAAGGACACAGGAAGAGTGAGTGGTCTTTAGGTCTGAAGTGCTCCAGTGGCCAAGCGTCAGGTTTAACTCTCTAAACTATGAGCATAGTGTAGTTAACGCCAGCCTGACCCCTTCAGTCTAGATATCATCTAACCTCCGTTAACTAATACAAACAACCAAATTTACTGGAGCATGGATTTTCCCCTTCTTGGCCTATCATGTTGCACAAAAGGTTTAATCTGCTCTAGCAATAGATGCTATTAACCAGGTTCCCTGGTTATCTATTTGGGAACAGAAAATGGGATTTAGAGAGTTTGGAAACCAAGTACAGACTTCTTCACATCTCATTGTGGCCCACATTGGATGATGACAATTCAAATTGTTTCCCATTTTAGGGTGTATCAAAATTTTACTCTCATCCTTGACATTTATAGCACTAAGTACCACTACAATACTAGCTCTTTAAGTGAGGCAACTCCCACTATAAAGCTTGCAAGACATGAAGCAACAATAAGTGTCAACTATGGGAACTGACTGAAGGCAGGCTGGGAGGACAAGTGAAAGACAAATACCCCTTAACCTCAGTGAATCCATTTCACCTTCTAACACTAAACAAGACTGCTCAAGAATTTGCCAACGATAGGCCTACACGTTCCCTTCTGTACCTCAAGATGGGAAACAAAGTAGAAGAGAACTAGCCAAAAGCAGAGAGATAAAGGGGGAATAAAGTGAACAATCACCCACTAAATAATAGAGCTTCCATGGCCAGGAGTGATCTTGGCAAATCCTCCCTTGGAGACTCCCGTTCTTTAAGCCAGGCTTGCCAGCTATGCATCCCAGTTGCCCACAAATAACACCCTTGTAGTGGAAATCCCAGCTGTATACATTTTACTCTCCACCAGTGCTTCATTTTTTCCGAACTCTTTCTTCCCTCCATGTGGTTACCCAGACCAATTCATGTGCTTATTGGCATGTTATGAAACATGGAAACAATTAAAGACCACATTCTGGGGCACAAGAATAAGTTGCTGCAGAATCAGTGAGCTACGCAGAACTTGAGACAATTTGGCAAAAAAAGATGGAAACTGTGGAATAAAACCCACTAACCATATTTCATATCACACAGTATACAAGTCTTGAAACTGATTTGTGCACTTTCAGGCAGCAATCAAACTTCAACTTCAAAATCTCTAGTTTTTAGCTTTATATATATATTTTTAATATATCCTAATGAAACTCATAGAAAATATTCAGCTTACACATTTTCTCCGTAGGGTTGATATATGAATGTACATACTGTGCAAACAGTCTCCTGATTTAAGTTTGGGATTCTTGCAAGGCCACATTTAAGGGAGACTGATGGCATTTGAAAAATCAAAGAACTGAAGTTTTCAAATGGCCACCGTAAGCCCTAAGCCCTACCTCACACTTGTAAGGCTTCGTCAGCCTTCCAAATGTGAATAATGGTCAATTCTCTAACAAAAGATCAGGGAAATGTCTAACACATGAGAGTAAATTTTTTCTTGAGTGAACTATTCTAATTCAGCAAGAGTTACAAGCCCTGCTGCTGTGTCAACCACAGAGAGAAGTTGGGAGTGAGCCTTGGCACAGTAGAGGGCTAGAAAACAAAGGAGGTTGGTTCTGAGAAGAGAATTCCCTATTATCATAAATAAATAAGAATGGGAAAGGAGAATGAAAAGCTGAACCAGAAGGAAATGTGGTATCAAAACATTATATTTAGTGGTAATTATTACTACACGTAACTGATGTTCATAATAATACTATTTTCACATTGTATTGCTTCAAGATAAGTGAAAGTAGCAGCCAGAATGTTCTATTGTGGACTCTTTACAGGCAGATTAACACACTTCCTGTGTCAGGGTCTCCATTCTGGAGATTCTGTCAAAGGCAAATGCAAAGGAACCCCATGTTCTGAGCTACACTCTCCTGTTGAGTAGGATGCTTGGCTGTGCAACCCTGGGCTGGGAACAGGGGGCAAAACTGACTATGTGGAGTGACTCTTGTGTTTGGTTAGGATTCACCAACAACCACAGAGAAACAGACTCATTTCATTTGGGAACAAAACTTGATTTATTTGGAAGCCAGCTTTAGGGGAAACTAAAGTTATAATGGTAAGGCCTCTAACTTCTCTATTTTAACCAAAAAATAATAGTGTAGACTCAGAGACACCTTGTCACATCCTTTATCTAAGGTAATAATCATATTAACGCTTCCATGTAATCCAGAAAGGAGACTTTGAGGTGTCCAGCAGCTTGCTTAATGTCACATAACTAGTGTGCACTAAAGTTGGGCTCTAAACCCAGACATGTGACTGCAAGGCACCCCTGCTTGGAACTCTGTCAGCTAGCTTCCTCTGATGGTGGTGTCCCCAGGCAATTCTGTGCAGTATCATGCAATCTTTTCTTCCTATTCTTCTCTTTCTCTTTCCCACTTCAGTTAACAGGTATTCCTGCCTACTAGTAATGCACAGAAGTGTTTACACACATACACATGCTTTTTTTTTTTTTTTAAATAAGCCAAGGGGATGAATTTTATTTTAGGAACCCAAGCCTTCATAAAAATAATGAAATTTCAAGTTTTAGTCCTTGGAGAAGTGATTTGTTTAAGCTGCCTGGACCTCTTCCCTTTATGAGAGAGACTACAGCAGTTTCTAAATAAAGCCAGGCTAGTTCATATGACTACTTTGAAGGCTAGTTCATATGACTACTTTGAAGTTGGCTGTGGCAACTGAGAATTCATTGAGTTGCAGGTCAGCCCACATAACCCTAAAAGTTCCCCAAGTATGGAGCTATATATTTCAGCAACAACTAACCACTGTTTAAAACACTGTTTGTATAGCAAAATATAACCTATGTTCTTGTTTTGAAAATCCAGGAATGCTTTCCCCTTCCTTCCTAGGGGAAAGAGAAAGTGCACAGGGGAAAATTGAGGTGGGAGGATGTGAGGGAGGAAGATGAAGAGCAGGTGAGATAATCTGGGGGCTCAGTGCTTTGTTAGATCTCTCCAGGGCATTTGGTCATTTATTCTCAATTGTTTTACACTGAGGAACAAAGGCTTTTGGGCTTTGGAGGTCAGGGTATCATTGGTCTAGCCAGGGTTGAAGATGGTTGAGATCTCTTAATATTGGCTTATGTGGGTCATCATAAGTTTGGGTACAGACTGAACCATCACAGAAGAAAAAGCACAAGGCAGCACTTTATTTGGCCTCCTCAGGTCACTTAACAAAGGAGAGAGCTAACTTGCAAGAGCAAAGCATAATTAATGAAGGGAACACACAGAGTTCCTTTAGTAACTTCCAAATAAGTTTCTCTGTCTGAGGGGGGAGAAAAAAGGGTAGCCTGCAACAGAAAGATAAACTGGAGGTATTTAAGTCACAGTGCCTTCCACCAAGAACTGCTCATTACCATCACATGTTGCACTGGCAGTGGGGCCAGTTAGAACTAACTTTATTATTAGAAGCAATTAGGGAGAAAAGGGGCAGAATTTCATTTGGTTATTTCAAAACAAGTTTCTGTGCATGGCTTAATGAAAGCCTGCAGTGACAAGATAAAAATGTGTGTTTTACTGAAAACAGCTTTTGCAAATGACTGCTTGTTACCAGCCAGTATCTCTAGGCAGAGCAGTCTGGGTAGGTGAATTTACATGCATACTGTAATGTAATAGTTCAGTTGCCTCTGCTTCACAGAAGTGCTAACAGGCAGTATGGCCTGGTGGGTAAGCACTTGTGTGGGGAAGACAAACTGTCTTCAATTCGTCACTCTGACCTTGGTAACTGAAAGAGTTTGAGTGACCTTCTGGAATGTCCTGGCCTCAGTTTACTTATATATAAAGTGGAATTCATAGTAGTGTTTATCTCATGGATTGTTGTAAAATATCAGTGTACCTTGTATATGTTAGACATTGTTAAAATTATTAATAATTGTATCCAAGAATCATTTAGATAGGAAGTTGCTTTAAGGAAAGGGCTGGTTATACATAGGGGTTATATAGAGATTACCCTGAGTATGAGTCAATAAAAGATCTACTTACATCTTTCAAATGGTATTTGAATGTAACGTGTAACACATATATGTCTTCACAGTCATACAAGTTTTTTTTAATCTAAATTCATTTCAGACAATATTTTTGTAGAATTCACATTCTGAAAAGATCTGATTGCTTTTTAGCTTTGCTAAACCAGTTGTGTACCATATTTATTGATTTCCCAGCTTTAAAATAACAGCTGGGACTTTTTATATTCTCCGAAGTCTGAGCTTTTTCCTTAGGGATCTCCTGGGCAGTTTTCAACTCCTCTCTCATAGACACACTGGGGCTAAGAGAAACTGCCATGTATTGAGCTTAGAAGAATGTTTAAAACTTGGCCGTCACACAACAAATGAGGACTCAGGCTTTGACTTCCTTATAAATATCCTTTTTGAGAATACTGTGACCCCAGTAAAAGAGCCCTCTCACTGGTAGTTTCAAACTCTGCCCCGAATGCCTCATGCTTCAGGGAGAGTATATGCTGTCTTCAGTGATTTGTCTGGCTTGTTCCTTAAATTCTCAAGGTTACAGACTGATTTTCATCAAATGGCTACAATATTTGCATGTACACTTGGGAATGTGGATACTGCTTACCCATTATGTTCTAGTTTTGCAAATCAAGAGCATTTAACCAATATGCCATGCTCCATAATATTGGATCCATATGATGAATAAAATTTCTTTCTTAGACCTTACTAAGCAATGACTCTGTTATTAAAATCTATTCATTTTGGAGAAGGCTACACTAGCAAAATTCCCTCTACATTTACATGTTTTCTCAGCTGTGTATTAACCCACATCATTTTTCTGACTGCCCTGACTTAATTTATGGTAATTTGAATAATCTTTGAAAGGATCCTCTTTCACAGAATTTTAGATTTTCACTGCAGATCATGAGAAAGAAAAAGTTGAAAATGTCAGGAAATACATATTACTGGGATTCCCCCCCAAAGTCTGTGTGTTCCTATTAAATGTGAATTTAAAAAAGATATCCAAGTTGATATTTATTTTATCTAGCCAAGTTGCCTACTTCTTTGAGTGCTATTTTTTTTTCTTTTAGTGATCATACACATCATAACATGAGATAATTTCCTTTGTGAAAGATACAAAAGAATGTTAAAGCATGATTTAATCTAAGCTGTTGATACTCATTCATATTTAGTGGCTGTTAAAAAATCAAAACTTAAAGAAAGCTTAGATTCTGACCAGAACTATCTGAGGGAAGATTTTAAGAGGGAGAAGGTAGATATTCATCTTTACCCTGGATCGCTCTTCTAGTTTTGTCATCATAACAACTGTGGCACTCCGTTGTTCCCATATCATTCTCCAGAAGTCCCCGAATGTTTCTGGTAGAGATCCCTGTGTTGCGATATAGGCATTTTGTTTCCTGTAGCCATCTATGTAATTGGCATTCACATAGTCACTTCCTGGGATACCTGTAAAACAAGGAGTGTTATGCAACTATGTGAACATATCACAAGAGGAAACAGCCTGGGACATGGCCTGATGACAGTGTTATATTATTGTTTCACACTGTATTAAAGTTTGGGTCTTAAACAGGATTAAAAACGGTTCTTATTGGGACCATCACATTAAAGAAATACAGTGTCTGAAGTATTCAATCTTTGTGACATGACAAGGTGGACTCCAAAGAAAGGAAAACACAACTGATTGTTCATGGAATGCCTTTTCTCTCACATGCTATCTGTTTTCTCCATTGCATCAGCAAAATATAGCTTGCAAAAGCAGATAAGCAATTGTCTGGTCACATTCCACATTCATTCTCTTCTTTGCCAACAAAAACCAAATAAAATAATGCCTGAGTCTGAAAATGCAGTATAGGGTGGACCATGTCCTAACAGTAAAAAATTCTTTCCAGATTTAGCTAACAGGGAATTCATATATAAACTCATTTAATCTTCGCAGCAACTTGCGGAAGTTCAGTCATGATCTTCCTTTCACAAAGGAGGAAACTAAGGTGCACAGAGATGCAAAAATGTGCCAAAATTGGTGGAGTCTGGTCTAATTATAGGCAGGCAGACTGCTACATCTGTGTCTTAACCTCTGTAGGGTACTGCTTCTCCCTTAAACTTCAACTGGTTGTTGAATCACACAAATCTCTCTTTGGATGATGACAACTGCCTCCTAATTGGTTGTCCCATTTCTACTTTTGTCCTTCGCAGTCTGTTCTCTACTTCTATGAGAGCAGTTTATAAAAAATATATTTCAGACACTGAATGCCTCTTCTTCAAACCCAACAATGGCTTCTCCTTATACTTTAAATAAAATGCAAATTCTCAGCAGTGGCTACAAAGCTCTGTACTTCTCCAACTCATCTTGTCCACTCATCTACTCACTTTGCAGTCTCTAGACACTGTCCTGCTTCTACATGCTGGCTTTGTTAGAAAACATTGCTCCCCTAGCTTAGTGCCATCCCACATCCCACAACACACTCTCTGTCTCCTTCCCATCATGAAAACACTGAGCCTCCATCTCAGGGGGCCTGTTCTACATTCCCTGGGACCTCAGAACTCTCTTGGCAACACTGTAATTATAAATTTAATTGTTCACTTGCATATTGCTTGTTTTATGTGCCTCTAAACCACATATCTTTTATTTACATTTGCTATCCCTGGTGACAAAAAGAGTAAATAATTTGCCCCAGTTCCAATGTTTAATAAGTGGCAAAGCTGTAACATAATACAGATATTCTGATTAAAAGTCTAATTTTCCTTCAGCACAGTGCCTTTATAGGGTTACAGGGAAGTCTGAACTTCCAAGAAGAGTAACCAGAATGATGATTGAAATCAAAGCTATTTCGTATGAGAAAGGAATATATATTAAAACCTGGCAAAAAAATAGGAGTTGGACATAAGAGTTGCCCATGAGTCGAGAGGTTGAGGATTACTATGTTGAGACCCAGATCTTTCAGTTCTGAAGGATGTAACTATAGAGAGATAAATTTCATCTCCAGTATAATAAAGCATTTTCATATAGTCAGAATCAGAAAGGGTATAGATTTCCTCCAGAGGTAATGCGTTGCCTATTCCTGAAGGAACAAACACTTTATAGGGATATTAGCATGATACAGGAGATAGCACTAGAACCTGTACATGGTCCCTTCTTACTTTGGGAAAATATGAGTCTTGGATTTATTAAAAAAAGAATATATTCTTTTATAATGGAACATATGTTCCCAAGCTAAGATTACTATATTTCAGTGATTGCCACTTGCAATTACTTTGACTGCTTTTCTGAATACAGTTATAAAATCGATCCTCTCAAGAAAAGTAATGAAAGTCAGATGGAGACTACTGGGTTCCAAGATGAACACATGGATATGAAATATCACCAGCATCAGTGAAAAGCCTTTTGAGAAAAAACTGAAATGCACGGTTGGTTGTAACATTATTCATCTATTACAGCTACTCAAGAAGCTGTTGGGGTTCTGGCAGCCCTTTGTTGATAAAGATCATTACTGCAGATTCAAAGGACAGTTTAAATAAAGTCCTCAGGTTACAGCCACTGGGAAGCATGCACATCTCCATGTCGGCAGGATTTGGTTCTGAGCCAACAACGAGTCTACTTTATAACACAGGGAAAGCTCACTTTAAATAATGTAATTTAGCAGGTAACATTAAAGAACTGATAGAAAGGATTCTGGCTAAGGGCCTCACTCAGCTACCAATACACAGAAAACTTTTTTTCCAAGAAAATTCAAAAATGGAGAAATCTGGTTTAATGACTCAGAAAATACATCAGCTGGGCACTGTGCCATTTCTTCCTTATCAAGGGTAACAAATGCGTCTGAACAACGCATCTGAGGACAGAAGTGGTGAATGTGAGACACACATCTAAAGAAGTGGAATCAAACCTAGCCGACATTCTTGCATACACTTTAATCAGCTATTACATAATGAATTGTTTTTTGATGTATTGCTCAAGTTTGAACAATATGTTGTTATTATATTTTATGGGGAATAGGTTGATACTGAATAACAGTCGGGACAAAAATACAAAAATTCTGCCTGAAGACTGTTAGGCACCTGGATCCATACTGTATCACCAAATGCTTTAAGAACCTGGGACTTGATATTGTGCAAAGAAGAGAATTGAAAACAATACTTTGAAACCTAGGAGAGCTAATTGTTAGGGTAATATTTATATCCTGAAAATAATGTGAGGATCCTCTTTATATATTTTGACACTTGTCTGTAAGTAGGTAATACCTAGAATAAAAGTCTCCTGGCAAATTGCTTTGCACATGCTGACAAAAAGACACTTCCAGTAAGTTCTATCACATGTTCTTTGCAATGGGGAGATGTGAGAGACTACTGTGTTCTCTAGCAGCTCTAAGACCAAGTGTGTCCTATATTTATACAACCCAACATAATAAGCTGTGCAGCAAGATGAGTGAGAAAAGATCTGAGAAATAATGGTGGCTTGCACTTCTAAAAAAAAAGATTAACCTCCGATTGAAAGCTAAGGTTAACGAGTAGTATGTTTTGAGTAGACAAGACCTCTGTTTCCAATCTGACATATTTAGAATGATTTTTCAGCCAACTCCAATTAAAAAAACATACTATGTTGACCTTCCTTTAATGCAGTGCAAATCAGCGTGCACTACTAATCCGTGAGAAGTGTACAAGAATTAACTGAATTCTGGGGCTATGTTAAGTAGAAATCTAACTTTAAATGCAGAACTGAAAGAATACAGAATTACTGTCAATCAGCTGATTGTTTTTATTTCTTGGATTTGCGAAGATTTGTCCAAAACTACGGTAATGGTGCCTTGCTTTTTTTTTTTCTTTTGAGAGGGAAGAGTTATTAAAATTGCAAGAACTTGAAAAAAAGATGTCTGAAACTCATCATAAGTAGAATCTTAGGATTGGTCCTGCTGTAGGCACTCTCTTGGTCCCAGGTCCTATAGGCACAATTGGTCCTAAGGTCATTGTCCAAGAAAAACAGCTTAGAACTAGACCTTGTCCTTTCCTAGGCATCCATAGCTTTACTACATTTATAAAAGTAAGTTTTCATGATTTTCTATCCTTTTTTTTAATTTAAAAAATGTTTATTTATTTATTTATGGCTGTGGTGGGTCTTCATTGCCACACACGGGCTTTCTCTAGTTGCAATGAGGGGGGCTACTCTTCTTTGAGGTGTGCCAGCTTCTCACTGCAGTGGCTTCTCTTGTTGTGGAGCACAGGCTCTGGGGAATGCAGGCTTCAGTGGTTATGGTGCATGGGTTCAGTAGTTGCAGCTTGAGGGCTCCAAAGTGTGGGCTTAGTAGTTGTGGCACATGGGCTTAGTTGCCCCCACGGCAAGTAAGATATTGGACAAGGGTTCGAACCTGTGTCCTCTGCATTGGCAGGCAGACTCCTGACCACTGGACGACCAGGGAAGTCCTGATTTCCTATGTGTTGTTTCATGTGTATTCTCCAATTAATAATAGTCACGTACGCAATTCCAATACCAATAATAGTTATCATTCTAATCTAATCATCTAATAAGTGAGAAAACAGGCTAGATCTTGTCTTCATATTATACCCCACTATATTCCACATTCCCATCTTATAGTTTGTTTCATCAGTTAATGGACTTATTTTTTGTAGTGTTTAAAAATACTACATACATGCTTTCCACTGGGCCTTTGTGTTTTGGACAAACTGAACTTGGAGCTATAAAACTCAAGCCTCTAAGAGATATTGCGATTCAAACATGGTTGGGTCAGGTTTAGGCTCTCACTTTATTTACTGGGAATTGCTAGTTACACTGCTGGTGGAAAAATAAGCCTGGGTGTGAACTTTGGGCTCCCTTGTTTTTTCTGTCTGAAAAATTTTGAGAACTTAAAGTTTAACATGCAGAGGAAATGCCATTTTTCTTCATTTAAGCATGGGATTAACATTTTAGAGCTTTATAATGATTTTCTCCCATATATTTGAATAGTAACAAATGGAGAGGAATTCTTAGAAAGATGAAGCTATTTGGTTTGAAAGAATATTCTTCATGAATAATTAACTCATACTGAGAAAGGCTTTAAAACCTTGAAAGCATGTTGAAATGTCAAAGAACATACTATTGGCGCTGTTTTGTCCTGACTGGGTTAAAATACTTTTTCTTTTCTTTTTTTCCCTTGTTAATTTGATGAGAATTAATTGGGTCATGTGGGTCTCGTTATAAAAAATAAATAAATAAATAAACAACTTGCTTTGCACTCGATTTTTCAGGTCAGTAGATAATTTGATTTGAAAAGATCTCTCTTGTTGAGAGGTGTTTGTAAGTATAAAATGTTAATAATAAGGCCTTATGCTCTTCAGTGATAAAGCAGGACCAAAAATAGTACATAAATTATTTTATCAATGTGAAAGTAAGTAATCATAAGGGGCAAGTGTGTACTTCTGTATCATAAAAGTTATGACTCGTGAAACAATACTAAGAACATGCTAAGACTTCAGAGACATTGACCAGGAAACTGAAACTCTGGGTTAGGGCTGCTGGGAAGTTGCTCTTTGACATCTGGGCAGTCGTTCAACTTGTCCAGACCTCTGACTGCTTATCTGCTAAACAAGGTGTGCTGGACAAATTGATCCCAAGTCCCTTTAAGTTCTAAAATAAGATTGTGTCTCTGTGGTGTTCTTAATCTTCTTGGATTCAGAAATCTCTGCGAAGTTATTTTAAGCCATATAGAGCCTTCAGTGGCTGTCAGATTAGGTAGGAACACGCACTGATGATTGTTCAAGTTGGCTCCTACTTCTACCCTCTGATGAGCTGTGATGAGATTTTTTTGGTGTGGTTGATACTTTAAATCTTGACTAGAACTCGGTAGGGTAAAAAAATTAACAGATTCAAAAGCATGAGGGGGTGTCAGGACCAGGCTAGCACATGGTCTATTCAGGAAAAGCAGCTTTCCTTGACTTGTGGAGGTGAGAATGAGTAAGAGGCAGAGTTAGAGGCAAGGTGGGAACCCCATTCATGGCTCTAGAGCACAAACTATTGTCGCGCCACAGAGAGGGGACCATAACCAGCTCATTGGCTGGCTCTGCTCCAGCTCACAGCGTGGCATCAAAGCTCTAGTACTTTCATTTCCTTTCACTTCTACAAACCCTTTGTGAGGTTTGTGTCAAAGAATTTTTTTTTCTTTTTTTGGTAAAGCAGTCTGTTCCCTGTTTAAGATAGAAGTACTCAAGACCCACTAGAGCACAAAAGCTACCTTTAATTTAATCAGTAATGTCTCCTGCTCCACTTCAATACACAAATAAAAAAGAAAAACTGTAACAACAATGAATTGCCAGTTAAGACCTAGATTGTAATTTTTACAACCCACAATGCAGAAAAAAACAAAAAATTGTTTACTTTGTTTGCTGACACCGGCAAACCCATAGAACAGAAAATAGATAAACGAAATCCAATAATAATTTACTAGTAAGTTTATTTAATTTCAAGGGACACAGGCCTTCTTTCTCCTTCACTTTCACCATGGCAGCCACTCACAGCTGCATCAGAACTAGCAAAACGAAGGCTTCTCTTTGCAACATACCAGAAAAAACAAATGCTTCTTGCAAAGGCACAGGGTATTACCTGCAGAAATCTCCTTGGATATGACTGCAGTTTGGCCAATGACTCTCCATGTTTCTGCCAGATGCAGGATGATTCTTTTTAGAAGTGTGCCTTTCTGTGTGGGCACTGCAGCTCGTCCCCACTGTGAGTTATGGAGGAATGGATAACTTTCACAGAGTCTGTGAACCCAGCTTTCACTCTCCCAGTGTGTTCTCCTTTCTTTGGTTTTCTATACCTTGGCACTGCTGAGGAGGCTGGGTCATGAGAGTGGCTACAGAGAAGGATGTGGGTGATTGGGTCGTCTCTGAATGCATTCCAAGATTAGCTGCAAGTATTGGGAGCTTCTCAGCATTTTGGTGGAAGGGACTGATTTCTAGTTAGGGGACACTTTGCCCTGAAATAAAGCAGCATTCGGGCTACTGCAGTATGCCTGTTCAGCTAAGTCACAGAGTTTTGGTTGATTTAGCTTATATTAATATATATATATATACATATATGAAAGTTGCTCAGTTGTGTTCAACTCTTTGCAATCCCATGGACTATACAGTCCATGGAATTCTCCAGGCCAGAATACTGGAGTGGCTAGTCTTTCCCTTCTCCGGGCGATCTTGCCAGCACAGGGATCAAACCCAGGTCTCCCGCACTGCAGGCAGATTCTTTACCAGCTTAGCCACCAGGGAAGCCCAAGAATACTGGAGTGGGTAGCCTATCCCTTCCCCAGCAGATCTTCCCGACCCAGGAATCAACCCGGGGTCTCCTGCATTGCAGGTGGATTCTTTACCAACTGAGCTACAATTATTGTAGGGCTTTATTTGACAATGAAGTAGTCAAAATCAAATGCAGAGTATCAGCAGTTCTGTCTGTAGGACACTCACAGTGTACATCTCTTCTACATCCTAATATATGAACAGCACTATCATAACATCCTTGCCCAACACCCCTGTGAGAGTTTCAAATGAGTCAATTAATTTGAAATGCCTAAAATACACATTGGATACTGGCTATTCTTGTGATCGATGTGATCAACAAAAATGAAATAAACCTACGCATGTCTGAATACTATACTGACAAAAAGAAACTGCAAATCTGGAAGGCCCCTTCCCCATTCTTATGTTAAAAAAAAATAATGGAGTGGGCAAAAATAGTCCTTTTTTGACTTTCCAGTCATGTACAACTTGTGCCTATATTCTAAAAACAGAGCCACACCACAGATGACGTAGGTCTCTCTGCAGCGTCAGAGTAATGGAGTGTAGCTTCATTAGCACAATCTGTATAGATGTACCATACAAATGAAAAGAAAATCCCAATAACTGAACAAAGACAGTGGAGATCAAAATAAACTCAGGGCTTTCTGATTTACTCTTCGATTAGCTTCCTGGGAACAAAAGTAAAGGAAAAAACCAACACAACCAACCATCCCTTAAAAATGTTTTTTTCTCCTTTCTAGGTGAGAAGCACCACAGGGGCAGGCTGAGGTAGATGCTGGGAATAACAGATCCCCACGCACTTGCTTCCCTGCTTACAGGAGAGAGATGCCATTTAAATAGCTCTAATTAGTCTTTACGAAGGCTTCAAGCACCTTGTGAAATCGTTCCAAGTTTCCAGAGGTTAAATCCCATCTAGCTTTCAATTTAAGACAAATTAAGCTATAAAAATTTGACTGTGCACTGTTCCTCAAAAAGAAAGATGCCTTTATTTATTAAAAAAAAGGATCACTCTGCAATAAAAGGATTAAGTTTTGTCATGCTTGCAAATAATTAACTTGAAACTGAAAGACTGAAAATGTTAGAGAAATGGAGCTGAGTCAGTGATTGATGTTCTAAACAACGTGAGAAAAGTGAACTCGACCAATATGGGATGAGATTAGACAAGTTTTTGTGCGTGTGTGTGTTTTAAGATGAGGCATATTTTCTAACCAACTTCCTTCAGTGGTGTAAGCAGAATTTCAAGAGCAAAATAAAACAAACCCAGGTGCCCACAAATTAGTCATTAGTGTCTGGGGTATGGGAGGAAAGGAGTGAGGAAGAGAGAGAGAGAATGAACCAAGAGAGAGGAAAAGGAATATATTAATTGAGTTGATGTGGGAAATAATCACATGACAGGTATTAAAGGAATTCTTGACTGAGGAAACAATTTTAATTCTTTAATGTAGGTACGTCATATGGAACATTTATATTCAGTATAATTAAACATTTATTAGAAAATTTTGGATAGATTGCAGCTATTGATTTTCTTGTGTTTGTTTTTAGTTGTTTTTACTTATTGAAAACATATATGGTTACTAGATATGGCCTGTAGGAAAAAAAAATGGGTAACCCCAGCATGGGTAACATGTGAAACTGGAGAACATTACCATGTGCTGACAGCTGTTTGAATGAATCAGTAGACATTTACCATTGAACACTGTACAGAGGAAGCTGAGACAGGGCTTAAATGTAGAGCACAAGTGTGGTGGCAAATGGCAATCAACAGTACAGGGGAGTATCAGTAGTTTCTACTTTTTACTTTTTAAATTTAGATTTATCTTAGGAGCAGTGATTCTGAGAGCTGCTCTCTCATTTTAAAGGTGCTAAACTGCCCATCTCACAAATAATCAAGTTGTTGTAACATCATCTATTTTCTTTACAGTTGGAGGTTTTTTTTGAGTTGTCCCTATTATGCAAATCAAATAGCAGATAATATATTTTGGATTTCCATTTAAAAGAACACATACTTCCCCTTGTTGAAATCTGTAATGCTATTATAGATCTGGTTTTCATTTATCAAGAACCAATATTTTCTTTTGCTTCACAGAGCTGCAAATATATGCAGCTTTTTCATTTGGATAGTATTAATTTTCTCATAGATCATAAACAAAAGATATTCCATTTGTGGATAAAAGGATCTATTAACAGTAGTAATAAAATTCACAACAGTAATGATACTTCCCAGTATTTACTAGGCATTTTCTTTTTCCCAGATACTCATCTAAAGGCTTTATATGCATTAATTCATTAATCCTCCTAATAATTCTAGGAGGTAGGCATTATTATTATTAATTCTTTTGCACAGATGAGGAAACCAAGGCGCAGTAACTTGTCCAAAAAAGTTTTTCAGAAGCAGAAAGATCCTGGGATACTTTAATAGGAAAGAAATTCTTGAGAAATACACACAGGCCCTTGTAGAAAGGTACCCATTACAGAGATGAAGTGAATAATGATGAATGAATGGTTTGAAACTAAATATATTCCCCCCAAACTGGAAAACAATAAAACAAACCCATATTTTACTAAGCTGCTTTTATCAGGTTACAAACACTAGTGTTAAAAATGCATATGGCATGAAGTGCTTTATTCTTTGTCATTTCTAACTCTTAGATAAAACCATTTTAACCTGGTTTTGTAAGAGAGACCCAAATAATTCTATTTGGGTAAACCCTCTGGATTAAATGTGCCCCCCTCCCTGCTCAAAAAGAGCTAATAATCTCTTAATGTCCAAGATTTAATACTTATCTATGATCTTTGGAGTTAGAATCAACCTTTGTAATTTTTTGGAATAGCAGGGACAATCTTATACGTTCTCATTTTAGGTAGAATCAGAACGAAAGACACTAAGTCAATGCTCCCTAAATTGAAGAATACACTTGCAAAGAGACTGTGTGTCTCTATGAAATTAGTATACAGATGTGTGTAGGTGCTTTTTGTTTGCAAGTGGAATTTGAAGTGTTCATCAGATTCTAAGAAGGAATCAGCTCCCCCTAAAGGGTCAACTGAAGTAAATGACATGCCCAAGGTCACATAGCTGCTAAAACCGGGATTTAGTTTCCAGTCTTTGGTCTTATGTCTCTTTCTTCCTAAGATACCTCAAAAAATATAGTAATATTAAATAAACAAAAAATCCACCTGAAAGCCATTTATAATGTGCTTATTCTTTGGAAAAATTCACTTTCTCTGAAGCCTAAGAACACAATTGAACACCTCTGGCTCTAAGATTTCTACCATAAGTGTTTTTCAAAATGTATATTTCAAAATTCCTAGACAGTTTTCCCAGTCAAAAGGACAGTTTTTCCAGTCAAAAGGACAGTTTTTGAGTTAGGTTGACATGTATAGGCTCTGTTATCATGATTCAAAAGTGGCTATAGTCCCAAGTTTCCTTTTAGAGAGAAGAGCCATCTTGAGTCCAGTTGACTCACATGTGAGAATTTTGGCTCTGCCAGTTACTAGCTAATGCCTATAAGAAAGTTACTTGACTTTAAAAAGTTTAACAGTTTCCTCACCTCTTAATTTTGTATGTTAATGACTAGCTTTTGAGGTTGTTTTACACTATCAATAAACTCTATATATGATTTTATACACTGTATATAAAATCTAAGACATGATGCCCAACACAAGGCAAATACCAAGACAGTCAAGTCTATCATAATGTCTTGTCTTTGTTGTGTAATTTAAAAGGAGGATTTTAAATTTTGCTCTTGACATAGGCCTGGCCAATGACTTAAAAAAAAATTCCATGGAAACATGGCTTTAAAGTGAAATGCTAATTATAATCCTACTAATAGAAATGTGGTACTGGCAGCAGTTAAGAATCATTATAGTTTAGGAAAAACAAAATCTTTTTTATTCTAGACTGTGATAATTAGATTGATAGTTACAAGGCATTACAATAAATAATCTGCCTCTAATTGATATTCCTGAACTTACAAGAAGTTTAAGACACATAAAAAGATATTTGGGCTAAGAAGATCACCTGTTAGGGACAGATGTAACATTCTGCAGTTGTAGGAGTTTGATGCATCCAAGTCATTGATAATTCCCTATTTTATGTTATAGCATCAGGAAAGTTAGACCATAAAACGAGAAATGAAATACTAAAATGTGAACTTTGTGTTAATACGAAATGATAAAATGTATTATTTTAGTCAAAAAGGCAAGGCCGGTGTTCGTATCTATGCTAAGGTACTTAGTTAAGTCACATTCTGTATCAGCGGGAAAGCAGGGTGAGTGATGTGGGCCTATGGAAGCCTTGATCGAGAAATCAGAAGAACTCAACTCAAATGTAAGCTATATTAGTTGTTCATCTTTGGCACTGAGACTCAGGGCTGATTCTCTGTTTGAGCTTCAGTTTTCTCATCTCTAAACATGGATACCTATCTATACCGATAAAATATTTATACTGTTGGTTCATCAGACTGCTATGAGTATAGTAGATAAGATAGTTGATGTGAAAACTCCATAGAGCTAACTCTTAGAGAACTCAAAAGTGAAAGACATTAGCACTGTGAAAACTGATACTCAGAGAAGTCAAAGCAACATAACGAGTTAGTGACAGAGCTGTGACCCAAACCCAGATTTCCTTGCTCTTTACATTTTGGTTTGGTCCCTTTCTCTTTTCCTACTTTAATGAAATTATACTTTCTAGACAAGTTTGGAGTCTATAAGATTAAGCATATTATTATATATTATCTTATGCACATATAAATATTAATTTCCATGTAGTCTTTTTTGACAATATTTTAAGTCAATGAATTAAGTCCTATCATGTCTCTCTTTCAGAAATTATTATTTTCTCTTAAGTACTGCCTAAACATGTTGGATGCCAACAGGAACTGTATTGGTCAGAAATTCAATTGTGTTTTCATACTGCTTACCATCTAATTCAATAATTGTGAGCATTTTGTAATTAGGGCTCTCTTAAATTTATTTTGCATCTTTCCCAGCATACATAAAATAATTGTAATTTCGAAATATATCATGAAATGTCAGTATTTTTGAGGAGTTCAGTAAGCACATCGGTGCCCATACACAATTCCTTATTCTTTTAAGTTTTTCCCTTGCCATCTCTCAATGGAAGAATGTTAAAAGTTTTGCTCTATTAAAACAAGATAAAGACAATACAAGTCACTGTGACAACTCCCAGTTTTTTCCTTAATGTCATCAGATCACTCTGCAAAGTAATACGAAGGGAGTGATCAGAAACACTGAGAGAACAACAACAAATGGATCCCATATAAAACATTCAACCACAGTCATGTAAGTTATCACCATGGGTGGAACCCAAAACAAGCACATTAAATTTTATAAATTGTATGTGAAGTCACATAGCATTTTAATATATTCTAAAAATCTGGCTCTGAGCTATCAAAGATTCCTTTACAGGAGAAGCCTCAGTTACTGCTTCTGTGGTTCCAGATGTTGGCATTTTTTCTGTGCTTAAGATATAGGATGATTGCTTTTCTCCTTAAATATCTGCTGGCTAGGGCTTAGTCTAAGATAAAACTCTGTTCATGCTTGTAATCTATATTAAAGCTCTCTGTATAGCCCATAAACTTCAATTAAATGCTTCTAACCTTTTGCATAACACTTAAAATTGAAAAACTTTTGGTTTCTAGGTCAGTTAGGGTGTATTTGTGGACACAAAGCTATAAAAAGGCACATTTTAGTCTGATTCAAGTGCTTTGGAACTTATACTGTAAAAATAGCATGGGAATGAAATGCACATAGTTTCCAACTATCATAATAAAGGTACAAGGAGGACTATTCTTTGTCCTTTGACGTACTTTACTGTTATGATGGTGGAAAATAACAGGTTAAGGAAAATAATGACATAGCAGGCAAAAGCATAGGGGAGTGGTAGTACTGAGTGACCTAATTCTGAGTGGTTTGAAACAATGCTACAGGGCAACAAAGGCAGCTTGACGAGCTATCCAGCCAAGATCATGCCAAATGGGTTCTCCATTTCTATTCATTAATTTTATTTTTATCATGTACCTTGCTTCACTAATGACAAAAAAGATTTCTTTCCTCTATGTGTGACTTGGTTTAGTTTTTATTTACCATGAAGATAATTTAAGAGGCTTGAGACAAGAAATTGCTGTTGTTGTTTTTTACATTTTAAAATGGGAAGTAAAGTGTAAGCCCTGTATGGTAATCATCCACATACACCATTCACAGTTTCTAAAGAGGACCTCAGAAGAAGCAACTACCAATGTGACACTAGCCTGCTTGAACTAGCATTGGTGAAACTTTGATAAAAGTGATCTTTTTTTTTTCAGTATGGAAAAAGGTTAACCCCTGAACAACTAGTATCTTTAATTGCCAGAAGAAGATTTATTTTTTAATTATTTAATTTTTGTTTTGTTAGAACATTTTCCAACATCAAAAGTAAAATCAATTGTGAGAATTTTACAAAATATACCTACATCACATAATACCATTTTGAGAAAAGGGGACTGAGGTATGGACTTGCTCAAATGCTGAAAGATACAGTAGTTCTTGTTCTAAAACTTGAATTTAATGTGCTGTTGCCTTTGGTGCTGACTGGGAAAGTTTTTAAGCAGAGACTCATTTTCAGATTAAATTTGGATACTAGGGAGGCAGGTAGAGCTTGGTCAGGGTTATGCGATGAAGTGGTGGCCATCATAGATTCTGGAAGCAGAAAACAGGGAAAGATACTTGAACAAGTATAGGTGAAAATATCTCAGTTGTACTGTTCTAGAAAAGGACTGGGTCTGAAGCTGGTATTATTTAATGTTTTATAAAACATCTGGAAGAGGGTAAGCAGTGAACTTTTCAGTATGAAAAAGCCACAATGGTCTTTTGGATGCCAGTGAGGATGAATGTGGTATGAGGTAGTTGGTGGTCCAGGTTAGCTGTTATGACAGAGGGAAGGATTTAAGTGACATTGTAAACTACTTTTTAAGAATAGCAATCCAATGCAGTGCGTCAGCCAAAAAGACTAACAAAATGCTGAGTGTTGAACACAAGCTCTTAGGTATTTTTTAATATGCCATGTGAGAAGGATTTTATTATTGGAAAGAGATGAATGGATAATACTTTCATGAATCCTTCAGAGAAGCTAGGTATGTTTGAGGAGTAATCCTCATTTTCTAGGAGCAATCCTTCCTTCTGGGATAAAATCCTTAGTGTAACTGATTACCAAGCAGTCCACAAATAGATGAGTCAGACATTTCTAATGTGCTTTATTTTCATTAATCACCACATCACTGATTCCTAAACGTTTGATTGTCCTTAGTGATTATCCAGATTTATATGCAAACAAGCTCCTCACCATTTTGAAGTTACAGTATATGGGCATCTTCTGATAATCACGTTTATTCATAGCCATCAACAAGCATCAGTAAAATGGGCAACCTCAATTTGCTTCTCTTACATAAACATGAACTAAATGATCAAGCTTTCATCCAGGGTGGAAGCAAGAAGGTATTGAGGGATGCCCTGTGTCAAGAATACTGAGTACTCCAGTACTGGTATATTTGTATGAAAAAAGTGAGAATAAGCAGTGCCTAAATCTTAAGTAACTATGTTCATAGATGACTGAACACCTAGTTAAAACTGTATTTTCATGCACACCTTTAAACCCATGGAAATAATGGTATAAATATCATCTGCATTTCCTTACCTTCTATTGCTGATAGGAGAACTCGGGAATGATCATAAGCAATTACATTTGCATATCTATTCTTTGGTTTGTTTACTTCCAAGTTTGAATGTTCCCATGTGAACTGCTGGCCAGGGTCAATCGACTTTAAAAGAAAAACAGCACACATACACAAAATCAATACTGAATAACATCAGATCATAGGCATTTATCACAAGTAACAAACATGATTTAAAAAGAAAATTTTGAAGTTACACTTCATCAAGATGATCCTAGCTGTGAAGCTGAACACTGATATAACCAGCATAAGATGAAGTGATTAATCATTGGAAAAAACAGTGATAGTCACCAACATTGATTCAAATTGGGTAAAAAATCAATATAGATGTTCTGTTAATAGTGAAAAGGCAGGTTTTTTTTTTTTTTAACTTTTCAATTTTCTTCTCTGTTGCTGTATTTTACAAGTTATCTTGGTTCCATATGCCTTCCAGTTCTGTGAATATTATTTTATCCTGATTCTTCTTCTTCTTCTTTCCTTTCTGGACCTAACCTCACTCTTTAAGGTGACAGAACATTCACTGGATTCACTGGGCACAAGCTCTTCTTTCACCTGCAGGTTTACATCTTGATGGCAACTTAGAATTTTGTCTGCGTCTCTGTAACATACTATGACCACTATCACAAGGCAATTTGTACAATTAAAACAGGTAAGAATAACAGTAAGAAGGAAAGTCAGTTAAATCTAATAATCATCTTAGAATACTAATTTATAATCTAATACAGGTAGGATCTAATCACTTTTTAACTTATCATTATGTGTTATTATATATATACAAAGTTTGCTCTTTATTCTTCATTTTAAACTTATTTTTTCTGATTTTTAATGCATTTCCTGATGCCTTAATTCAACCAAAGTTGTTCTATCAAATATATCTTGCATAGCTATAAAATGATATGTAAATTTCTTTTTATACAGAAGCATTATTTTGAGACTGAATTCAGGCTTTGATTATAAAACACTGGGAAACTTTTTTAATGTCCTCAGTGTTATAGAAATGAAAGTATTTTTTCTTTCATCATAGCATACTGACACTTTTTTAAGATATAATTTCATGGTATACGGAAACATGAGTTTAGTAATTATAGAAACATGATTTTAAATGACCAAAATCAAGTTTTCAGAACTAATGATATATTAGGTTTATATACCCAAGATGAAATTCTTTAAAAAGCAAAAACACTTTGCTATATTCATAGAATTTTTAAGAGTTATTTTTGATACTGGATATTTTCCATGCTTTTATGTGGATATCTACAACTTGAAAGTAAAATATATCCAACAGCTATTACAGTATTAAGGATGCACACATTTTGTGTTATAATGGATGAGAGTTCCGCACAATAATAAACTCACATGTGTAAAGAGTAAAGCCTATTAACAGTCATGAATAGCCTCTAAACACACAGAAATTCTCAGTAGTATAGATTGTCTCTAATTTACTACAGATTATAAAGACCCCTTTTCCTTTCTTAGCCTGTGCTAATCTGTATATAAACTAGTCAATCACTGAACAGTATTCAGCAAAATAATTATCCATGTCTTAAGAGTCTAAAGAATAAAGTGATTAGGGGTCCTTCTAGTTTGTTCTTCCAGAGAACCTCATCATCTTCCCTGCAGAATGTACTCCTTTCCGAGTATGCTGTGAGCTAAGAGTAATTGAAGCATTCAGATGCCCCAACCATGGGCCTTCTCCACACAAAGCAGCTCCATTTAGTGACTAAGCCCTGTCTTAAATACTTCTCAACCCCATCCCAAGTCTACCATTCCCTAGATCACAGTCCTTCAGTAGCTGATGTCTTCTCTAAACTCTCACTCAGATCCATTCTTCATACTGAAGTAGACATTCTAAACCACAGCCCTGAATAGGTTAGGACCATGTTTAAAACTCTCCGCAGACTCTGGGTGGCCTTTGGCTAAAACTCTGAAGTCCTTTAGCCACCATCCTACCTAGACATGTTTAGTCATCTTTGTATCTACAAAGGTGGCTCAATAAATGGTTCAACAATTAAAAAAAAATGTTGCTGAGAAAAGTTCATAAAGAGAAATCATTTCTTATAACATGGGTGTTAGAGAACAGACTTTGGAAACTGCAATGTGCAATGTATTAATTAGTTTAATACTTTAACATTCATTATCTTTGATTTAGTAATTAAGAATGTGATCCTGAAAGTACAACTACCATTGATATTCCACTTTACACTGATGAGCATTACAGCTTTTTACACAGTATTCTCCAAAATATCCCACGAAGTTCTTAAACTCACTGACACAGTCATTCCTTTGTTTCTCCCTCTGATGGCCTTGTTACTCAGATTACGGTCACTCATATGTGTAAATGGCATGCATTTAATTCAGTTCAGTTCAGTCTCTCAGTCATGCCCGACTCTTTGCAACCCCATAAACCGCAGCACGCCAGGCCTCCCTGTCCATCACCAACTCCCAGAGTCCACCCAAACCCATGTCCATTGAGTTGGTGATGCCATCCAACCATCTCATCCTCTGTCGTCCCCTTCTCCTCCTGCCCTCAATCTTTCCCAGCATCAGGGTCTTTTCAAATGAGTCAGCTCTTCGCATCAGGTGGCCAAAGTATTAGAGTTTCAGCTTCAACATCAGTCCTTCCAATGAATATTCAGGACTGATTTCCTTTAGGATGGACTGGTTGGATCTCCTTGCAGTCCAAGGGACTCTCAAGAGTCTTCTCCAACACCACAGTTCAAAAGCATCAATTCTTCCGCATTTAATTAGACCAGTGAAAATGCATCTATCAACTCAAAGATACTGTGAATTCATGGTCATTTCCACTCTTGCCACATATTTTCAGCCCTCAACATGATTTATTTGATACCTACATAGTCAGTTCAGTCAGTTCAGTCGCTCAGTCATGTCCAACTCTTTGCAACCCCAGGAACTGCAGCATGTGAGGCTTCCCTGTCCATCACCAAATCCCAAAGCTTACTCAAACTCATGTCCATTGAGTAGGGAGGCCATCCAACCATCTCATCCTCTGTTGTCCCCTTCTCTTCCTGCTTTCAATCTTTCCCAGCATCAGGGTCTTTTCAAATGAGTCAGTTCTTTGTATCAGGTAGCCAAAGTACTGGTGTTACATCTTCAACATCAGCCCTTCCAATGAATATTCAAGACTTATTTCCTTTAGGATGGACTGGTTGGATCTCTTTGCAGTCCAAGAGACTCTCAAGAATCTTCTCCAACACCACAGTCCAAAAGCATCAATTCTTCGGTGCTCAGCTTTCTTTATAGTCCAAATCTCACGTCCATACATGACTACTGGAAAAACCATAGCTTTGACTAGATGGACCTTTGTTGGCAAAGTAATGTCTCTGCTTTTTAATATGCTATCTAGGCTGGTCATAGCTTTTCTTCCCAGAAGCAAGCATCTTTTAATTTCATGGCTGCAGTCACCATCTGCAGTGATTTTGGAGCCCAAGAAAATAAAGTCTCACTGTTTCCACTGTTTCCCCATCTATTTTCCATGAAGTGATGGGACCGGATACCATGATCTTAGTTTTCTGAATGTTGAGCTTTAAGCCAAACTTTTCACTCTCCTCTTTCATTTTCATCAAGAGGCTCTTTAGTTCTTCTTCACTTTTTGCCATAAGGGTGGTGTCATCTGCATATCTGAGGTTATTGATATTTCTCCCGGCAATCTTGATTCCACCTTGTGCTTCCTCCAGCCTGGCATTTTGCATGATGTACTCTGCATATAAGTTAAATAAGCAGGGTGACAATATACAGCCTTGACATACTCCTTTCCCAATTTGGAACCAGTTTGTTGTTCCATTTCCAGTTCTAACTGTTGCTTCTTGACCTGCATACAGATTTCTCAAGAGGCAGGTCAGGTAGTCTAGTATTCCCATCTCTGTCAGAATTTTCCACAGTTTATTGTGATCCACACAGTCAAAGGCTTTGTAAAGTTTACAACTTGGTAATGGAAACGTAAGTTGTATATCATGTATGTCAATATATTTAGGCTTAAAGTGCGACCCATGAGATGAAGACTTGTAGGCAACAGGATAATGATGGTAACACCTGCCAGGTGATTACGCTTTTCCATGCAGTATCCTGTTTAAATTTCACAAGTTTTACGAGGTTTAGGTATTGTTGTTTTCTCTGTTATGAACATAAGGAAATGGAAGTAAAGAAAGACTAATTGAATCAATTTTACTGAGGGACTTCTTTGTGGCAGGCGTTTTGGTCACTAACTAACTTGGTCTCATGGCGAAATTCCATACATTAACCCTGTAACCCAGGTTTGGGTGATTTCAAAATCCACTGATGATTAACAGCTGGTTAATTCCTAATCCATGGCTCCTCTTTACTATCCAGAAAGCCACTGCAAAGTAAAGAAGCCCATCCTTTATCTTATCAGTCCAAATATTTCTTTCTAACTGATCATCCTGCGTGTATGACCAGGCCACTCAAGATGCCTGTTTTCTTGCTCACTGTATATCCCCTGATCCACCAATGCCTGCTTCATCTACCCCTGACCTTCCTACATGCTTGCCCCAGGCCCCAGCCAGTGATTATTCTAATCTTCAGATCAGAGCATCTCCACCTGATGGCTTATCAGAGAGACGGTTATAGGTGTGCCCCTCTGCTAGTTTCCCTGGTAACCTACATGGCAATCTGACGTCAGTTCCCCTCTAACTGGTTACTATCCCCTCCCCCATCTCGAAGGCTGCTGCCATGTTCTGCCCATCACTATCTGCCATCTACACTCAGTGGGGTGTTGCTCCAGGACCCTGCTTCAGACACGTAAGTCCCTCCATTCATTAAACCACTGATGTCTCTGTTGCCAACTCGGCTCTTTCTTCAGTCTTGAGGCTGGGCAAGCACAGGTCTGGAGGCCCTGCGGGGTGAAGCCCAACAACTGGTAGAGTGACCAGGAGGCTGAAAAAACTCCTGTGAGTACAAGGATGCTGGGAAGGAAGGCCTGGGAATGGGAAGCTGTGGGCCCATCCTCTGATACGTGGGGCCTGAAAGTTGCAGATATGGTCCCGGGATGTCTGTCCACTAATGTGGAGCCTGAAAGTTGCAGGGGTGATTCTGGGGTGGCCGTCCACCTGTCTGTGGGGCCCTGTGGTGGCTGTCGTTGATGAGTGGGGGCCACCAAGAGAGTACAGAGAACTTATAGACACCCCAAGGCTGTTGGGGAGATGTTGGCTGCTATGACAGTGGGATAAAAGTGGCGAGTGGCTGCGGGCTGGCTGTTGTTTTTTTTGTGTTCAGAAAGTCGAGGAGGCTGAGCTAACAGTCTAAGTGAAGGTTAACTTTGTCAATTTGAGTTCCTCTCATTAAAGTGAGCCATGTGAATGTGAGTGAATGATACATATTATTGTTTATTACTGCTATTTATTTAAAGTGAACTCGTTACTTAGAAACTGAAAAAAAAAAAAAAAAATCCCTGGAAAGGTCCAAGGTGGGATTCTCTTGACATTATAAACTGGTTTTTGTGTATGTGGTTAAGAGGAAGTTAGCTTTCTAGAAGAAATTGGTATTTCTCTTCTTGTTCCTTTGATATTATGTAATGGAGCTGGGTTCACAGGAACTTTAATCACCTGATCCCTGAGAGTGAAGAAAAAATAAAGAGGCCTTTTTAAACTCTGGCTGGAAATGTGTGAAATCTGTTTCTATATGGATATATATCTGTGTGTACCTTAGAAATAAATGGGTCTCTGCCTCTAAATGGCATGGTCAGGATTGGTTTGTGGGTGAGCTGTTTAACTGGATTAATAGAAATTAAGTGTGTATATAAATTCATTGATATCTTTGTTGTTGACTCTGGGCTTTCTCTTTGGTCTTGAAGTGGGGCAAGTACAGGCCTTGTAGGCAAGTACAGGCAAGTGCAGGATGCAGCCCAACAGTGTCATTCTGAGGCAATTACGTAAGAGATCAAGTTTTAAAAATGAGGCTGGCTTCACATGGATGATAAAGCAGATGGGATGCGGCTTACATTTATACTCGTTTTACACGGATCAAACAAACATTGATTAAATAATGCTGACTTGTCTTTGTGCAACACACACTCATCCATCTGTATCTGTCTGAACGTTCAGCAATACACAGCCTAGGTCATTATTTTGGAGCTTGTCAGGATGCTGAGAGCAGTAAACTCAGTAAAAAAGCATAACTGCTGAAAGTAGATGAAGTATAAGAAGAGATTTTATACTAAAAAAAAAATTGAGGAAAAACAAATTTCAATTATCCATGTTAATGAAGCAAATATATCATGGATGAATAGGACCCTAATATTCAAAACCCAATCTTCAGGCTTTCCTTAGTGCTAAATGATGACACCATTGTTTTGCTTCTTTGTTTTCTGGCTTCTCTTTTTGAGATCTTACCAAGGAAGAATGAAATGGCCAAGTGGACAAGGAGCAACACAGGTCTTAAGTGATACAGGAGTTATATTTTTGGCCAATCCATCATGACCACACTCCTACCTACTATAAAATTAGGCTGAGGTCTCCCTAATATTATTCAAAACAATGTGAAATAAGCACCCTTGTTCCTAATGTTCCTAATGGATCCAGTTATTTCTTGCTGTTAGTAATTTATTTCTTGCTGTTAGTATTTATTTCTTGCTGTCAGGATTTATTTCCTGATTATTGGGTTTTGATTCCCAGATATTTACACTTATCCTTCTGTGTCTATTTATCCAGACATTGAGTGGGATCCACCTCCTTCTTGGTACTCAATCCAAAATTCTACCCTCTCAAACCAAAATCTTGAGCAGGTCATCTTCATCCTCCCCTAAGAATTTTGCGAGTTGGAAAAGAAGAAAGGTAGATGTATTCCACCCAAAGTTGATTATTGGACTTTTAAATAAGTTGCATGAAATGTGGACATTACATTGTCACAGAATTTATAAACAACAATGCTATTTCATAATATTTACTTTTGTTTCTCCAATCAGTATGGCCCTTCAAGGTGTGCTGGATGAACGCTATTTGGTATCTTAAAACTTTACCAAGATGCCAAACCATTCTGCACTGCCTCCCTATCTGCACACTTGGTACATTACACACGCCCCTTCAGACATGTAAGTCCCCCATCCATTAAACCACTGATGTCTCTGTCGCTGACTCCAGGCTCTTTCTTTGTTCTTGAGGCTGGGCAAGGACAGGTGTGGTGGGCCTGCCGGGTGCAGCCCAACAACCGGCAGAGCGACCGGGAGACCTAGCAAATTCCGGTGAGCACTGGGACGCTCAACAGTTTTTGAGGATCTCAGTAGTTTTTGATTGAATCACTATAATGCTAACAGAAGATGGCTAGCCATCTTCAACTCAACAGCTTAGCCATACTGAGAAAAAGTGACAAAAGGAAAATCCCCATGTAACTTAGAGAAAGGAAAGCCCCAACTAAACACTTGCTAATATAAAATACTTTGAATCTATGCAGTCTTTAACTTGATGGTGTGAAAGTTCTAATTTTTCTTTAATCAACTGTAACTCTGCCTTAAAATAGGCAAGAGAGAAATATATGTAAGTGGAGATAAAAGCTACCTTCAACTTATGAATTTACCACTTTGCCCTGTGTTCTTGATGAAAGGTTAGAATTAAATATAAGTCTTGTATACTGTAACTAACACTTATGGAATGGAACATTCAGTTTTCATTCACATTTCTTTGTGCTTTACATATCTCCCCCATCATTTTATCTTCACAAAGACTCTGGAAGTAGTTAACATCATTATCACAGTTCTGTTGATGAGAAAACTAAGGTGTAGAGAAGTTAAATTACTTTCTCAGTTTCATACAGCTACTAGGGAGATAAATTAGATTTGGGGCAGAGGTATTTTGCACCCCGCACCCTTCCCCTGCCCTCATTTGAGTGACTAGCCACCATGACATGTGTCAAGCTGGAAACGACTTCTGGACTGTTTCACACATGCCTTTCAATTGTTCTCCTGAAACACAATGGGAAATCTAGGATCAAAAGTTTCTGTAGTGCTTCTGATCTATATTTATAATTTTAAATTCAAAACACGAAAGTGCTCCTAAATTTGCAAATCAGATTACAGTCATTGAGTAAAATTACATCTTGATATGACAGTGACCTTTTTTGACAAAGCTGAAGTCATTTTATAGCAAAGCTCTTAAATATGGCTTACAATTTCAACTTCTCTATCCAGAAGAAAAATATAATTCACATGTGCAGGACACCATACAAGTTGCTCTGTGTTCCACTTCTCATTCCACCAAGAGAAAACCTCAAAATATTCCCTTTAGAAACTCAAAAGAGAAACCACAAAAAAGAAACATCCTGTTTTTGTATGTTTGAAACTAACAACATTTAATTATATAGAACTAAAAAAACAGCTACTTGACTAGCCAAACTATGGGTCAGACTAAGTATCCTTTAGGCAGGGAGATGAACTTCCATTGACCTTAACCTTCAGAAAAATACTATCTTTCCACATAGTTCCCCATCAGTATGTTCATTTGGTCTTCACTGTGGTTTGCCTGAGATATTCTCAAGTTTTTATTTATTTATTTATTGAGGTTTAGAAGAAGAATCTGCCATTGACTATATATTTTTGCAATGAAGCTTTTTAATTGTTTTAATATTAATTCTCTTTTGGGCATGTTTTTCTTTTTTAAACTTGAAATATAGTTGATTTAAAATGTGTCAGGCATATATCAAAGTGATTCAGTTATACATATGTATATTCTTTTTCCAGATTCAGTTTTCTATTCAGTTTGTTTTGTAAAGAAGTTCATTTGTATCATATTTTAGATTCCACATATAAATGATGTCATATTTGTCTTTGTCTAACTTACTTTATTTAGTATGGTAACCGCTAGGTCTACATGTGATGCTGCAAATGGCATTATTACATTCTCATTTTTATGGCTGAGCAGTATTCCATTGTGTGTGTATATATATATATATATACACACCACTTCTTCTTTATCCATTCATCTGTTGATGAACATTTAGGTTGCTTGCATCCATGTCTTGGCTATTGTAAATACTGCCATCATGAACACTGGGGTGTAGGTATCTTTTCAAAGTAGTTTTTTTTTCCAGATATATGCCCAGGAGTGGGATTGCTGGATCATATAGCAGCTTATTTTTTTTTGTTTTTGTTTTTGTTTTTAAAGAAATTTCTATACTGCTATATACCAATTTACATTCCCAACAACAGTGTAGGGGCGTTCCCTTTTCTCCACACCCTCTCCAGCATGTATTATTTGTAGGCTTTTTAATGATATGGCCATTCTGCCTGGTGTGAGGTGATACTGCATTTTAGTTTAGATATTTATTTGTCTAATAACAATGCTGAGCATCTTTTCACCTTGGCCATATGTATGTCTTCTTTGGAAAAATGTCTGTTTAGGTCTTCTGCTCATTTTTCTATTGCGTTGACTGCTGTTGCTATGGAGTTGTATGAACTGTTGTGTATTTCGGAAATTAAGTCCTTATTGGTTGCATGACTTACAAATTTTGTCTCCCAATCCATAGGCTCTCTTTCCATTTTGTTTATGCTTTCCTTTGCTGGGCCAAAGATTACAAGTTTGGTTAGGTCCCATTTGTTTATTTTTATTTATATTGCTTTGGGAGACTGAACAAAGAAAATATTGCTAAGATTTATCTTACAATGTTTGATTATGTTCTCTTCTAGGAGTTTTATCGTGTCATGTTTTTTGTGTATAATGTCAGGGTATGTTCTAACTTCATTGATTTATGTGAAGCTGTCCAGCTTTCCCAATACCACTTGCTGAAGAGACACTTTTGCCCACTGATTATTCTTTCCTTCTTTGCTGAAATTTAATTGACCATAGGTGTGTGAGTTTATTTCTGGTTTCTCTATTCTGCTCCATTGATACACCTGTCATTTGCGAGCCAATACCCCCATTTTGGTTACTGTAGCTTTGTAGTACTCTTTTACGATCTGGCAGGATTATGCCCTCAGCTTTGTTCTTTTCCCTCAGGATGCTTTAGTAATTCTGGGTGTTTTATGGTTGCATATAAATTTTAGAATTATTTATTCTAGCTCTGTGAAAAATGTCATGGGTAATGTGGTAGGGATCATGCTAAATCTGCAGATTGCTTTGTGTAGTATGACCATTATAACAATATTAATTCTTCCAACCCCACAGCATGGTATATTTGTCCATTTCTTTGAATCATTGTTAATTTCCTTTATCAGTGCTTATAGTTCTCAGTATATAAGCCTTTCATCTCTTTGGTCAGGATTATTCCTAATTATTTTATTTTGTTTTTTAAAAGGGATCTTTTTTTAACTTTCCCTTTTTGATATTTCATTGTTAATGTAAAGAAATGTAACCCATTTCTGTATGTTATTCTTATATCCTGCTACCTTGCTAAGTCTGTTTATCAATTCTAGTAGTTTTTGTGTTGTTTTTAGGATTTTATACATATATTATCCTACTATCTACACATAATGACAATTTTACCTCCTCCCTTCCAACTTGGATACCTATTATTTCTTTTCCTTGTCTGATCGCTGTGGTTAGAATATTATGTTGAATAGAAATGGGAAGAGTGGGCATCCTTGTCTTGTTCTGGATTATAGCAGGAAGGTTTTAAGTTTTTCACCACTGAGTACTATGTTAGCTGTGGGTTTGTTGTAAATAACTTTTATTGTGTTGAGATATGCTCTCTCTATTCCCACTTCGATGAGAGGTTTATCATGAATGAATGTTGCATTTTATCAAATGCTTTTTCTGCATCTATTGAAATGATTATCTGGTTTTGTGTTTAATTGATGTTGTGTATCCCATTGCTTGATTTATGTATGTTGAACCATCCCTGTGATCCTGGGATGAATCTAACTTGATCATGGTATATGATATTTTTCATGTGTTGTTGGGTTCAGTTTGCTAATCATATGTTGAGAATTTTTTTTTGCATCTATATTCACCAGAGAGATTAGTCAATAATTATGTTTTTTGGTAGTATCTTTGTCTGGTTTTGGTATTGAGTGGGGTGATGGTGGCTTCAAAGAATGACTTTGGGAGTGTTCCTTCATCTCCACTCTTTTGGAAGAGTTTGAGAAGGATTAATATAAGTTCTTCTTTGTCTGTTGGATACAATTCCTTATTGAAGCCATCTAGTCATGGACTTCTGTTTGCTGAGCTTTTTTTTAAATTATAGATTCTATTTCACTTCTAGTGATAAGTTTGTTCAAATTATCTTTCCTCTTGACTCAGTTTTAGGTGGGCTGTATATTTCTAGAAACTTGTCCAGTCTAGCTTGTCCAATTGGTATTTAATTGCTCATAGTTTTCTCTTATGGTTTTTGTGTTTCTATGTTATTGGTTGTTATTTCTCCTCTTTCATTTCCTATTTTTGCTTATTTGGGTCCTCCTTCTTTTCTTCTTGGTGAGTCTAAACAGAGATTTGTTGATTTTGTTTAACCTTTCAAAGAGTTCTTGATTTTATTGACTTTTCCCCATTTGTTTTTTAATCTCCTTTATTTATTTTCTCTCTGATCATTATTGTTTCCTTCCTTCTGCTGACTTTAGGTTGTTTGTTATTTTTTTTCTAATTTTTTTAGTGGTAGGGCAGTTTTATTTGGTTTTTTTTTTGGGGGGGTGGGCGGCTGTAGCTGTGAACTTCACTCTAAGGCTTGCTTCTGCTGCCTCCAATAGAGTCTGTCTTGTTGTGTTTTCACTGCCATCTTTCTCAAGACATATATTTTTAATTTCCTCTTTTTCATCATTGACCCACTATTTTTTTTTGTTTGTTTCCTTTAGTAGCATATTGTTCAGTCTCTATGTAATCATTCTTATTTTTCCTTTTTCTGTGGTTAATTTCTAGTTTCATGCTAAACTGTGGTTAGAAGATATTTGAAATAATTTCTAAAATTTGTTGTGGCTTATTTTGTGTCCTAGTTTGTGGTCTCTCCTCGAGAATGTTCCATGTCCACTTGAAAATAATATGTATTATTATTATTTTTTTTTTTTACTTTTTTGGATGCATGGTCCTGAAAATATCAATTATGTTTAACTGCTCTATTATGTCATTTAAGGCCTCTGTTGCCCAGTGGACATGGAACATTCTCTAGGAAAGACCACACACTAGGACACAAAGTCAGTTCAGTTATCCGTGTATGACTGTTTGAGACACCATGGATTGTAGCACGCTAGGCTTCTCTATCCATCACCAACTCCCAGAGTCTGCTCAAACTCATGTCCAACGAGTCAGTGATGCCATCCAACCATCTCATCCTCTGTCGTCCACTTCTCTTCCTACCTTCAATCTTTCCCAGCATCAGGATCTTTCCCAATGAGTTGGTTCTTTGCATGAGGTGACCAAAGTATTAGAGCTTCAGCTTCAGCATCAGTTGTTCCAATCAATTCAGGACTGATTCCTTTAGGATGGACTGGTTTGATCTCTTGCAGTCCTAGGGACTCTCAAGAGTCTTCTTCAACACCACAGTTCAAAAACATCAACTCTTCGGTGCTCAGCTTTCTTTGTGGTCCAACACTCACATCCATACATGACTATTGCAAAAACCATAGTTTTGACTAGATGGACCTTTGTTGGCAAAGTAATGTCTCTGCTTTTTAATATGCTGTCTAGGTTTGTCATAGCATCTCTTCACAAGAGCAAGCGTCTACTAATTTCATGGCTGCAGTCACCATCTACAGTAATTTGGGAACCCAAGAAAAGAAATTCTGTCACTGTTTCCATTGTTTCCCTATCTATTTGCCATGGAGTGATGGGACCAGATGCCATGATCTTCATTTTTTGAACGCTGAATTTTAAACCCACTTTGTCACTCTTCTCTTTCATCAAGAGACACTTTAGTTCCTGTTTGCTTTCTGCCATTAGGGTGGTGTCACTGGAATATTTGAAGTTATTGATATTTATCCTGGCAGTCTTGATTCCAGCTTGTACTTAATCCAGCCTGGCATTTCACATGATGTACTCGGCATATAAGTTAAATATGCAGGGTGACAATATACAGCCTCGATGTACTCCTTTCCCAATTTGGAACCAATCTGTTGTTTCATTTACGGTTCTAACTGTTGCTTCTTGACCTGCATACAGATTTCTCAGGAGACAGGTAAGGTGGTCTTGTATTCCCATCTCTTTAAGAATTTTCCACAGTTTGTTGTGATCCACAGTCAAATGCTTTGGTGTAGTCAATAAAACAGAAGACGATGTTTTTAAGATCTCTCTTGCTTTTTCTATGATCCAAAGAATGTTGGCAATTTGATCTCTGGTTCCTCTTCCTTTTCTAAATCCAGCTTGAACATCTGGAAGTTCTTGGTTCACATACTGTTGAAGCCTCGCTTGGAGAATTTTGAGGATCTCTTGTGGCTAAGCTGGTAAAGAATCCACCTGCAATGTGGGAGACCTGGGTTTGATCCTTGGGTTGGGAAGATCCCTGGAGAAGGGAAAGGCTAACCCTCCAGTATTCTGGCTTGGAGAATTCCTTGGACTGTACAGTCCATGGGGTCGGAAAGAGTCGGACACGACTGAGCATCTGACTTTCACATTCTTCGGCTAGTGTGTGAAATGAGTGCAATTGTGTGGTAGTTTGAGCATTCTTCGGCTTGCCTTTCTTTGTGGTTGGAATGAAAACTGACCTTTTTCAGTCCAAAACTCCAGTCCACTGCTGAGTTTTCCAAATTTGCTGGCATATTGAGTGCAACACTTTCTCAGCGTCATCTTTTAGGACTTGAAATAGCTCAGCTGGAATTCCATCACCTCCACTAGCTTTGTTTGTAGTGATGATTCCTAAGGCCCAGTTGACTTCACACTCCGGGATTCTGGTTCTAGGTGAGTGATCACACCATCATGGTTATATGGATCATAAAGATCTTTTTTTGGTATAGTTCTGTATATCCTTGCCACCTCTTCTTACTATCTTCTGCTTCTGTTAGGTCCATACCATTTCTGTCCTTTACTGTGCCCATCTTTGCATGAAATGTTCCCTTGATAACTTTAATTTTCTTGAAGAGATTTCTAGTCTTTCCCATTTTATTGTTTTCCTCCATTTCTTTGCATTCATCTTTACGGAAGGCTTTCTTTTCTCTCCTTGCTATTCTTTGGAACTCTGCATTCAGATGGGTATATCTTTTCTTTTCTCCATTGCCTTTAGCTTCTCTTCTTTTCTCAGTTATTGGTAAGGCCTCCTCAGACAACCATTTTGCCTTTTTGCATTTCGTACTTTTACTGTATGTATGCCTTTATTAGTGAGCTTTTTTCCTTTTTGTAATTTTCTCATCCTAGTTGTGGCCTTTTCTGTTTTGCCTAGAGAAATTCCTTTAACATTTGTTTTAAAGCTGGTTTAATGGTACTGAATTATTTTAGCTTTTGCTTGTCTGCAAAGCTTTTGACTTCTTCATTAAATCTTAATGAGAGCCTCGCTAGGTAGAGTATTCTCTATTGTAGGTTTTTACCTTTCATCACTTTAAATACATTGTGCCATTTATGAAATCTTGTTTTTAAAAATTCTCATTCGTTTATATTCTTTCTCTCCATTTTGAGAACAGTAAATTAATATGTATCCATTTGAAAAAGACCCATGTTCGCATAGTTGTGAAGGACTGTATTCTGCACAATTAGCAAAGAGCTGCAATCGACATAATGAGTATTTGCTTCAAAGAAAACAGCATGAGTTCTGTTGAATCTAATGATACTTTATAAACTGAAATGTGAGGAAGGGGTGGAAAATATGGTAATGATCAGAGTCTAGGATTCAGAATCTAGGGTGCTTGCTTTCCCTTTGACCCTAGTTAGCTTTGGCACGTCATGTACTTGGGCCTGTTTGCTTTGTGTTCCTTTTCTCAGTTAATGTCAGCCAAGCATCATGTTTGTGCCTTCATTTTCTCTCTTTACCTGATTACTTAACAGAACTTCCTAAGTGTTTTCCTATAAATATACATCTCATTTAGGCCACTTTTCAGAGTATGAGGGACTGAAATAAGGACTTTTCAAGGCTCGAGTTATTAACTAATGAATGGATGTGGGTATTTCCCTTTAAGAGTAGAAGTATGTATAATTTATAAACATACCACACTCATTGGAGGCATCAAAAAGTGTTTCAGTCAGATATTTTTTGTATATAGTTATTTTTTTTCTTTAAATAAGTGATAATACTGTACAACTTTAAATGTTGCCTAAAGATTTGAAATGAAATTATGACTATAACTTATTATGTAACAAATAGTTATAGAAAATTACCTCAGCTTAATGTCTTTATTTACATTATTACAGTTGATACGTAGAGAAGCAAAAAGGATAAATTATAGTAGGGCTTCCCTGGTTGTTCAGATGGTAAAGAATTTGCCTGCAATGCAGGAGACCTGGGTTTGATCCCTGCATAGGGAAGATCCCCTGGAGGAGGGCATGGCAACCTACTCCAGTATGCTTGCCTGGAGACTCCTCATGAACATAGGAGCCTGGCAGGCTACAGTCCATGGGGTCATATAGAGTCAGACATGACTGAGCGAATAAATACAAGCACATACATATAGTAAACATTCAGCAATATTAGGTGAGTAAATATTTGAGGTTGAATTAGTTTTTTTTCCTGAGGATAGCATTTACTTCTACATGTACATGTAACTTACCCTAATTTACTGTGGCTTCAAAGTACAAAAACAGTAATAACAACAATACTGAATTCTTTTCACTTAGTAGGACAAAGCTTTGTAATCTCAAGTATGCAGATATGTTTTTTTCTCGATATATGTGACTCTGGAAGATGATTTTTTGAGTGACTCTTTCAAATAAGAGTTCAAAAAAGAAGATACAGTGTTAATATCTAAAGAATTAGAAGCCCAAATTAAAAAAATTATGATAAATTTTAAACCAAATGTTTTCGGTTTCAGCTGTTTATTGTTTGCTTCAAATTAAACTGAATAATAGTAATAAAAAATGGGGATGTACAATTATAGTTTATCTTACAGACTAGAGCTTCATGGAGAATCAATTTATGATTCACAGACTAGGATTTCTGATGTTATTTGGAAAAGCAAAAGGAATTAAGAATTTTCTAGACTATTTGGGGCAAGAAAATTGTTATTAGAAATGTATTAACTACTCTGATTAAAGAGATAAAGTTGATTGAATTGGTAGAAAGTAATTACAATGTTTATGAAGAGAATTGTCTATAGGTAACAAACAAAATTACTAAATGCAATTGATGTGCAGCATGTAACTGAGTAATTCACAGTGGCATTTCTTTTCCATGAATAAAAGAGCACTGGAGTTTGGTACTGAATTAACAAGATGAATGCATTTATTCCTCATTGCTCTTTGTAAATGTTGACACATCTGTTTAGATGCAAAAGTAGTAAGGAAAATAAAATTTTTAAGACACCTGGTGCAAAATTATCACTAAAAGAAATGATAAGTGTTTCTACACACTGACTTATGTACGAACATGTGTTTCAGTTAGGGGCATCTTATTATCCCAGTTTATACCAGCTATCCCAGTTTAACTGTCAATAGGACCATCTTTCACTTTTACTGTATTCATTCTTACTTTGAGGAATAAATTATAAGGTTAGAGCAGGCTCTATGTTCTTCATATTCACATCTACAACCACATCTACATCTTGGGATCTTGGTGATTTTCATGATACAGTGTTATAACGATCACAGCCAGGGGAGTATGTATATATGGAAAGAGAGAAAGAGAGACAAGAGACAGATGGCAAATTCTGCTTTCTAAGTTCACATACAAATTATCATGTGTGAAAAGTAAACACAGCAATTTCTTCAGAGCTACTCTACTTATTTACTCTGTTTACACAAGAGTGGGATATGAAAACAATGATAGAAAGTGGCTGGACTGACCCAGTGATTCTTATGAAACTGCACAGAAGACAGGGAAAAAAAAAAGCAACCAGAACTTGATTCTTAATATATATTTACCTTGCTCTCTACTAGTCCAGCAATTTTGCCTATTCAGATTATATACATACACACACACACACACACACACACACACACACACACACACTTTTCCTTCTGGGGCAGGCTGGCAGAAGCGAGAAACCTGATGGTACATAAGCTGGTGGGATGTGTGTTCAATTATGAAGGAAAAGAATGAAGTTAAGGAACTGACTTTATACACTGATCATTCCATACAAATCTTTAATCTTTTGTGTCTAACATATATTTTTAAACTGTTATGAAAACAGGTATAATTAGCTATACTTTCTTTTTTTTATGCTCTGTAAATGGAACCATAGGTTTACTCTATTGCCTATCACTCAATTCCACCATCACATCTTCAAATATTACATCTTTTAAAGTATTAGAACATATATTAACAGATGTTTTAAAATCTGCATTAACGTACTTAAATTCTAAGTCAGGGGTAGATAAATTAACTTATAGATGCATAGAAAATGGAGGATCAGAGAGGATGGCAACCATGACTTTCTGGTCCTCTCAGAAGGATGGTGGCTTCCAGTCATCACAACTTGATGACATGGCTGTTAAAATCATACAACTAATGAAGGTGAGGTCCCTGGAAATAAATCAACAATCAGAAGTTTATAAAACTAAGAATCTGGTTCTGGAGTAAAGTGACCTTATCAAAGGTACTGAATTTCATGATCTGGAAGCTTAGTTTAGGATCACTTTGCCTTCCTCAATTGACTCCCATTCATCTTACTATTTTCCTGGAGAATTCCAGGGACAGAGGAGCCTGGTGCGCTGCCGTCTATGGGGTTGCACAGAGTCGGACATGACTGACGTGACTTAGCAGCAGCAGCAGCAGCAGCAGCATCTTATTATGCACCTTCTTCAAACTAAGGTAGTCACTGATTCATCATCTTCTAGAGATACCATCAGGCACTAAACTCTGCCTAAATGCCTTGAAAGTGAAAAACATGTTTGTCTACTAGACAAATGTATAGGGCAGTCATTATATAGTCCTTCGCAACAATGAAAAAAATAGGTAATAGTTTTAATATATAATAGATGGTTACTTATGGTATTTTAAAAAGTATGAAACTATTGTTCTATATCTACTAACATAAAGATGTCCACTTTTACTAAGTTAAAAAAAAACTATAAAACAGTACTATTATTAAAACTCTTGGACTTCTCTGGTGGCTCAGACGGTAAAAAATCCACCTGTAATGTGGGAGATCTGGGTTAATCCCTACGTTGGGAAGATCCTCTGGAAGAGGGCATGGCAACCCATTCCAGTATTATAGCCTGGAGAATGTCCATGGACAGAGGAGCATGGTGGGCTACAGTCCATGAGGTTGCAAGGAGTTAGACATGACTGAGTGACTAAGCACAAACAAAACAAATTATTAAAATATGTAAATTTATATGCACACACTGCAGATATGGACATAGATATATAAATCAATATAAAAACCTAGAATGTTATACATCAATGCCACCAGCACTTATTTCTTGGATGTGAGGATAGATAATGTTAATTAAACAAGGAGGAAATTAGATTGAGTGGCTCTAAACCCATGGCAGTCTACATAAGTAAACCAAAATCAAAGCCTCTAAGGATTTCCCTGGTGGCTCAGACAGTAAAGCATCTGCCTACAATGTGGAAGACCTGGGATTGATCCCTGGGTCAGGAAGATCCTATGGAGAAGGAAATGGCAACCCACTCCAGTACTCATGCCTGGAAAATCCCGTGGACAGAGGAGCCTGGTAATCTACAGTCCATGGGGTCGCAAAGAGTCAGACACGACTGAGTGACTAAACTATGTACTTTAAGGTTATGAAATCAAAATACTAAGGAAAACTAATCACACACAGTCATCTAGGTTTTAAGCCACAGCCCATCAATAATTTGTTTACTTTGCTTCCACTCTTTTTTTTGTATGTCTCTCCCCAGCTGCCTGCCGAGTGTTCCTAACCACTCTAGGTTTGGTGCTGCCCTATTTACAGAAACTTTTGCTCAAACTCTTCATAATTCTAAATGTATCTCTGTTTATCATTTAACTGTAATTATTTTAATATTTTATGTTTATCTTGTTTTTAAATTTTTCATCTTGTAAACATGGTACTACGTCCAAAATGGGAGGAAAGGGTATTGAAGGACATTCTTCACAACTGCATGTCTGACTTCCTCTTACTATGGTCAGGGGCAAAACCAACAGATTATAGGACTCAACATTCTTGAGGGTGTTTTGTGAAATCTATGTCAAGTTTTCATCTGGCTTCTATGGCCATCTATGGAGTTAAAGCTCAGTGTAGACTTACAACCACGAAAAAACACTGAAAAGGCCAAGACAGGACTTAATCATCTCCCTCTAACCTCATCAAAGAGTGGTACTGAGAAGTAATCAGGTTAAAGTGGTTCTGATTTTGATTATGATGAGAGCATCATCATTATGCATTGAATCTCATGTAATTTTAAAACAAATTTAGGTATATACTGTTGGTTCAGATACTAAGTCCTGTCTGACTCTTTGCAACCCCATGGGCTGTAGCAGGCCAGGCTTCCCTGTCCTTCACTATCTCCCTGAGTTTGTTCAAACTAATGTCCATTGAGTCGATGATGCCATCCAACCATCTCATCCTCTGTCGTCCCCTTCTCCTCCTGCCATCAATCTTTCCCAGCATCAGAGTCTTTTCCAATGAGTCAGCTCTTTGCTTAGGTGACCAAAGTACTGGAGCTTCAACTTCAGAACTTCAGTATCAGTCCTTCCAATGAATATTCAGGGTTGATTTCCTTTAGGATTCACTGGTTTGATCTCCTTGCAGTCCAAGGGACTCCCAGGAGTCTTCTACAGCATCACAGTTTGAAAGCATCAGTTCTTCCATGCTCAATCTTCTTTACGCTACAACCCTCACATCCATACATGACTCATGGAGCAAGCGTCTTTTAATTTCATGGCGGCAGTCACCATCTACAGTGATTTTGAAGCCCAGGAAAATAAAGGCTGTCACTGTTTCCTTTGTTTCCCTATCTATTTGCCATGAAGTGATGGGACCAGATGCCATGATCTTCGGTTTTTAAATGTTGAGTTTTAAGTGAGCTTTTTCACTCTCCTCTTTCACCCTCATCAGGAGGCTCTTTAGTTTCTCTTTGCTTTCTGCCATTAGGGTGGTATCATTTGCATATCTGAGGTTGTTGATATCTCTCCCAACAGTCTTGATTCGAGCTTATGATTCATCCAGGCCAGCATTTCACATGATGTACTCTGCATGTAAGTTAAATAAGCAAGATGACAATATACAGTCTTAAAGTACCCCTTTCTCAATTTGGAACCAGTATGTTGTTTCATGTCCAGTTCTAACTATTGCTTCCTGACCTGTATACAGGTTTCTCAGGAGAAAGGTAAGGTGGTCTGGTATTCCCATTTCTCTAAGAATTTTCCACAGTTTGTTGTGACCCACACAGTCAAAGGCTTTCACATAGTCAATGAAGCAGAAATAGATGTTTTTTTCTGGAATTCCCTTGCTTTTTCTATGATCCATCGGATGTTGGCAATTTGATCTCTGGTTCCTCTGGCTTCCCTAAATCTAGCTTGTACATCTGGAATTTTTCAGATCACGTACTGTTGAAATCTAGCTTGAAAGATTTTGAGCATTACCTCACTAGCATGTGAGATGAGTGCAATTGTGCGGTAGTATGAACATTCTCTGGCATTGCCTTTCTTTGGGATTGGAATGAAAACACCTTTTCCAGTCCTGTGGCCACTGTGAGTTTTCCAAATTTGCTGGCATATTGTGTGAAGCACTTTCACAGCATCATCTTTTAGGATTTGAAATAGCTCAGATGGAATTTCATCACCTCCCCTAGCTTTGTTGGTAGTAATGCTTCCTAAGTCCACTTGACTTCACACTCCAGGATGTCTGGCTCTAGGTGAGTGATCACCCCATCATGGTTATCCGGGTCATTAAGATCTTTTTTGTACATTTCTTCTGTGTATTCTTACCACCTCTTCTTAATCTCTTTTGGTCCTGTTACATCCTTGCCATTTTTGTCCTTTATTGTGCTCATATTTACGTGAAGTGTTCTCTTGACACCTCTAATTTTCTTGAAGAGATCTCTAGTCTTTTCTATTCTATTGTTTTCCTCTATTTCTTTGCATTGTTCACCTAAGAAGGCTTTCTTATCTCTGCTTGCTATTCTTTGGAACTCTGCATTCAGATGGGTAGATCTTTCCCTTTCTCCTTTGCCTTTTGCTTCTCTTCTTTTCTCAGCTATTTGTTAGATACTGTTATGTGTGTATTAAAAATAAAGAAATGGAGTCCTAAAGGATTTAAGATACTTTCCCACCCCCGCTCCCCACCAACAGTCCATAAAGAACTAGAGCTGAGATATGAATCAAAGTTTCCTGACTTTGAAGTCTGAGCTCTTAACTACTATTCTCTAGTGCATATATATAAATTATGACTTTGAATTTACTATCATGAAGTTGAGTTCCTTATTTTGAAACTCTGGACAGTAAAGAAAATAGAGTAAAGACCAGATATACCTGTCAGTTTGGTTTAATGATACGTTCATCTTACTGTACTTTTCACTTCCAAACTTTTCTGAATGTAAAAAGCTATAGCTTTCTCTATAATTTAATATTAACACAATTCTTATATATTTAAAAGGAATCTTAAATATTCACCCTATACAGTCAAGAACATAGAGACACAGGATTTTGGTTTCCATTCTCCCAACCATGCCCCTTTTCCTTCTATCTGTGCCTGTCTTACATACAGCCCCTCACTCCCACCCCCAATGCACACAACCACATATATTCTCCAGAAAAGAGAGAATGAAGAGAGTTCATTCCTTGGAACTGAATAACCACAGTGGAGCAAAGCTCAGAACAGTATTAGCAGAGATGACTGAGAATGTTAGGAGACCAATAACTCATGAATAACAAGTCTGCAATAACTGTCTTAATGACCAGTCTAATAGATGGCACTTTAACAAGATTTCTGGTAAAATTCTTCTGTAAACTCATCTTCAGTAAATCTATCATTACAAAGAACTGGAGGGCTTCACCACATAACCACAGTTTACTGCATCTGGACAATGAAACTTTACGTCAGTTGTCTTACTGTATCATCACCCTTGTCTTGAGTATTCTAACTATTGTGAGAGAGACAACTACATGCTCAAAATGTAGGCTGTCAGTGAAAGAGATATGTATATGCTACAGAGATGCAGTGGACATTAAATAAAACAGGACACAGATGCATAGAACAGTCCTGTGGACTCTGGGGGAGAAGGTGAGGGTGGGACGTTCTGGGACAATAACATTGAAACATGTATATTGTCATATGTGAAGCGGAACACCATTCCATGTTCTATGCATGGGACGGATGCTCAGGGATGGAGCGTTGGGATGACACAGAGGGATGGGAGGGGGAGGGAGGTGGGAGGAGGGTTCGGGAGGGGGAGCACATGTGAACCCATGGCTGATTCATGTCAATATATGGCAAAAACTACTACAATATTGCAAAGTAATTAGCCCCCAACTAAAATAAATAAAAAACAAAACAAAACAAAACAAAACAGGACAGAAAGCTCACAATTATGTGTACGAGGGAAAAAGTAGAAACAGTAATTGTCATCCAGACACATAGGTGTGTGAATACTGAAACTCTAGAGACTAACTGGTGTTCTTTTTGAAATGGCTTATTGAATTCTTAGTTTTTGAGTGCCTAGAGCACCATTTCTACATTTGTCCCATATAATTTTACACTGATATATTTCTTGTACTGACTTAAAGTTCTTTAGAGTGAAGGATTGCCATGCTGTGTTCTTCATTGTGTATGCTACCTCTGGCCCCAAATTCCAGCCCTTGGCTCCATTTTTCTCTGTCAGAGACTTGCAATTCTGACTCTCTAAAAATACTGGAATACTTCTTGTTTGGAGAGAACTTTTTATCACGTCTGTTTTTTTAAATCCTACCTTTTTCGCAAAGTTCAGCTCAAATCCTGCAATTCTAATTCCTTGCTACCTGGAGATGTCTCTTATGTGCTTTCAGATGAACCATTGGTATATGTTACACCATTGCCTATACCTTTGACAATTAGTTATGCTTAGCCTTGTAGCATTGCCTCTTTTAAAGTTTTTTAAATTCATTATTATAAATTATCCTTTCATGTAATAATTCCTTAGTTTTCCAACTGCACTATAAGTTACTGAATGAAATACACTTTACTGTTTTTCTTTGTAGTCTATAAAACAGATTGCCTAGGACAGGTAAAAGTAAAATATATTGGTATAATATTAACAATTTTTGTCTCAGTTGCTGTGAAAGTCTTTTGAAATTAGGAAAGTCATTTCTTTCGTAATTATACTTTCACCCTGATTTATATGCTGAGTAACTTTATACAAAACTTTTGAATCTGTAACAGGCTGATGCCCTCCCTCTTCAGATAATCTTCTCATCAAAGCTGAAAACTGTAAATTCACTGACCTTACAACAATATATATTGATTAGCAAGACTACTGAAAATAACCTATTGGATAAGCTATGGTCCATAAAATTGCACAGTTTAAACAAAGTCCACAGTATGTTAGAGGAATAACAAGATCCTTTTCCCTATCTAATGCTGGAAAAAGCTGAATAGATACACCCTTTCTAGGGGATCTATGTATATCTATTTACAACTGATGTTACTGTGAAAAGACCATTTTTTCCAAAGTAAATATATTATTAATCAAGCTATCCACACAGCTTTATTCTTGAAAGATAATTATGTATGTGCTTATTTAAAATATTAGTTGTTAAGAAAATATTGTACATTCTTTTTATCACACAGCAAAAATCTTATTTACTCCAACTTGAGGGTATGCTTTGATAGTTGAATAAGATAGTAAACAAAATACAAAGAGACTAAACAATCTTATAAATATCAATATGGGTAATGTACCAAACATAAAGGAAAGGTACTAGCAGATATAGTCTCTTTTACAGTATAGATACAATATAAACAAGTAGGCTTTATAATAAGGGAAGTAAAAAAAAAATGTTTATATGACATTTTAGTAGCTCATACTACTTCCTGGAGGTATGTATTTCATCCCATTAAGGAATTTTGGTTAAAATGATAACACAAAATACTATGCTTGATAATCACCTCCATTGATTAGAGAAACATTAAAGATCCTGTCATGGGGAAATACAATAAAGAACAAATTCTGTTCCTTATTCTTATTTAAATACATTCAAATAACAGAATATGCGAAAAGGAAATATGCTTTCTCTAAAATGGGTCCAAAAACCTAAGAGTTTAAAGGATTTATTTTTCAGTCCAAGAAATTAGCAAATACAGACTTTGAAAAATAGATTTTAGATAGCTGCTGGAACTCTAACTGGATTTCTAAACCCCTGAAGTTTATTGAATGTTAGAAAAAAAAAAAAAAAAAAAAAAAAAAAAGTCATGACTCCTCACATGGTAGATATAACAAATATAGACAAAAACCCAAGTCCTATTATAGTGGAGTAAAACGCATAGCTGCGTGTTCCCGGAATCCTGGCAAAATCCAGTTGTTGAAGCTGTGGTCAAAAATTTAGGAAACAAACTAAAGGGATTTAAGGGCAAGGACTATTTATCATTAGTTTTTGTATCCCCTGAGCTTAGCAAAGTACCTGGTACATAGTATGAGATGAACTGAATATAAAGCTAGAAGGGGAACTGCTGCTGCAAAGTCGCTTCAGTTGTGTATGACTCTGTGCGTCCCCATAGACGGCAGCCCACCAGGCTCCCCCTTCCCTGGGATTCTCCAGGCAAGAACACTGAAGTGGGTTGCCATTTCCTTCTCCAATGCGTGAAAGTGAAAAGTGAAAGTGAAGTCGCTCAGTCGTGTCCGACTCTTAGTGACCCCATGGACTGCAGCCTACCAGGCTCCTCTCCAGGCAAGAGTGGGGTGCCATTGCCTTCTCCTAGAAGGGGAGACAGACCTCTAAAGGAATGGGCATTCATGTGTTTGGAATTTTTTTTTAGAGCTAGCCAATATTTTTAGAATTGGTCTTCCACTGTTCACAGGGATATTTGGAAGAAATGAGCAGCTTTGTTTCACAGAGTTCATTTGATTATTCTCTAAGGAAAACTATAATCCTCGGTCTGTGGCACCACAATTGTTTGTTGTGGGAATGATTATAGATCAAAAACAAAAAGATTATATCCCTTTTCAAGAGCAAATGAGTAGCAAGAACAGATGAAGTCTTAAGGAAACAAAGACGTTCTTTTCATGCAAATGTGTTTATGATAAAACTAGAGAGAGATAAACACTGAAACTACTAGTCTTTGTGAAACTTGCTGGCAGATTTTTAGTTTTGAGGAACGATGATTTCTCCGCCCAGAGTTGGCCTTGAGATATGAATAGCACAGATCATTTTTCTTTACAGATATAGAGAATAGGAAAAGTGAGTTCTGCAATGAGCATTCTGCTGCTGCTTATGTCAGGCACAGGAATGAATGAATGAATGGCTTCCCTATCTCTGCACAGAATCCCCATCAGATACTTGATCTCCTGTTGTGTTGTTGTTTAGTTGCTAAGTCTGTCTGACTCTTTTGTGACCTCATGGACTGTAGCCTGCTACACTCCTCTGTCCATGGGATTTCCCAGACAGAAAACTGGAGTGGGTTGCTATTTCCTTCCCCTCGGGGATCTTCCCCACCCAGGGGTCGAACTCATGTTTCCTTCATTGCAGGCAAATTCTTTACCACTGAGTCACCATGGAAGCCCCTGATCTCCTGAACTGTCCCACTAATATATTACCCACGAGGGGTCCACCACGGAAAGCCAAAGGTGGATTTTCCACCTAGATAGAAGACTGTTGGCCATGAAGTTGCTGTCCTTCTATTCCCATAGGATCTATGCTGTAGTACAGAGCATTTTAACTGAATGAAGCATCTCTAATCATGACCTGATAAATGATGTCCATCTTGATGTGCCGCTATGTTTGGGAAGAGTGAAATGTGAAGAGCAGACTATGTTCCTGCTTCATTTTTACACTTATTCCTATATTCATCCCAGAAACATTTATCATGCTAGTCATAGGTTAATAGTCCAATATTATCTGCTAGTCACAAGGATACCCTAATAAATATAATAACTTTCCCTGCCCTGAAAAAGCTTTGATTCAAGTGGAAGACACACCAGTAAAGCAATAAAGACTGTGATCCCTTGCAGTGGATTCAAGCACAGTGAAGAGTGAAGCAGCTGCCACATCCACAGTGACAGGTACTGTCCCACCTTAATACCAGCCTTTTACTCAAGCTTCCCCCAGACTCTGACAGGAGTATTTTCAAACAACTCCACAGAGACATGAGCTCCCTCTGTCAGGTGTTTAAATGTGATACAAACAAAGGAAGCATAAATCTTCATAAAAATGTAGGGGAAAAAAGTTTAGGTCTCCTTGATTCTTGATAATATATCCATCTAATATTCAAATATAAAGTGAATTGTTCACTTTAGAAAGTATACTTTCTATCTCAAAATAATAAAGAAAAATACACAAAATATATCACAGAAATTTCCTTTTGGCCTAAGAGCACCTTATTTCTTCCAGTAAATAAAAACCACCTCTTTTTATCATAAACTTTGACAGCTTCCTGAATATATAGCACTGTTTATAATTAGGGTTCTCATATAGATAGCAAAACTTTTTGTTTGCAGTAATGTACAGTGTTTTGCTTTTTGAATATTAGTCTATTTGTATCTAGGGAGCCTATCCAGAAAACATCAGCTGTTTCTAATGTCAGATGAGATGGCTGAGTGACTTCAGCCACATCTTTTAACCTCTGGGAAAATGTCACCTCTTCAGTGAAACCACAGACTAGATTTGAAGATTTTTGGAAATCCTCAAATATAATTCCCAGTGGAATTTTATGACACTAGATTCAAACTTCTGAAACTTTACAACAGTGTTTTGTTTTTTGTTTTTTAAGATAATGGGAGACTCATTGAGCTGTGACGGGAAGGATCAATATGGAAGGAATAGAAAAGGAAGAAAAAAGGAAATCAATGCTCAGTTAGTTGCACAGCAACACCCACCAACTCCAATGCTCAGGCTGAAACTTTTTATTTCTCTTCATGTCTCAACTGATGACAGGGAGGTCAGTTAATTACCTTGGGGGGAAAATGAGACCAAGTTCTTCCACTGTCACTAATGTGGCACCCTAACTGCTCCTAATACAAAGGGAGGCAGCATTTCAATGTTCATTAACTGTACTAATTACAGTTTCTCAATCACTTCAGCCATGCCTGTATTTCTAAGTTACAGATTTGGTTCTAAGTCTATGGGGTGGGGTAGGGCATGAGTACAATGAGGGGGAAGGGAAGAGGGAAGGGAGCTCCTGATCTATCGGATACTTAGTGGTTCTTAAGGGACTCATGTTGTTTGAACATTGATCATTTTGCAAGTAATCTTTGTCAAACAGATGAAGTCATTCAAATTGTTCCTTTTTTTTCACTTTTTATTTTATATTAGAGTATACTTGATTTACATATACTTATATCCATTATTTTTCATTTAGGTTATTACAGAATATTGAGTAGAGCTTCCTGTGCTATACAGTAGGTCCTTTGATTATCTACTTTGATAATCTATTTTATATAATCTATATATATAGCAGCGTGTATATGTTTTATTTTTAATTGGAGCATAATTGCTTTACAATATTGTGTTGGTCTCTGTCATACATCAGTATGAATCAGCCACAGGTATACATATGTTCCCTCCCTCTTCAACCTCCCTCTCACCTCCCACCTCATCCTACCCCTCTAGGTTGTCATAGCACAGGGTTGAGCTCTCTGTGTCATACTGCAAATCCCCACTAGCTATCTATTTTGCATATGGTAATGTATATGTTTCAATGCTACTCTTTCCACTTGTCCCAGAAGAACTTAACCATGCTCTGTCTTCATCGCCAATCACCTTCTAATTGCTTTCATAGAGCTTCTTTTTGGAGGAAGAAGGGAATGTTACAGCAGAAAAGACAAGCTCTGAAACAAATTCAGTACTAGTGCCTAACATATATTCATCTTCATGCCAACTTTATGAGTAAAGACTAATATTCTCATCCTAACTAAGAGAGAAGCAAGGCCAAGAAAGGTGCAGTAACTGGTTCAAGTCAAGCGGCACAGTGCTAATTGGCAGAGTGAAAATAGGAACCTTGTTTTCCCTGACTTCAAAGCTCTCTCCCACATCTGCTATTGTAACCCTCAAAATGCACAGTTATCACTCAGGCCCAAAAACCCCAACTTCATTTTAAAATCAAAATAAAACTCCAAAGTGGCCTCTCTCTTGCTGTTGATCTCTTTGAAGTTGAAAGCTTGCTTTGGAAGTAGAGACACTTCAGGATTAACTCTTTCCTGAGAGCCCTGGGCTCAACATAGGAGCAGTAGAAAGACAGTTTGGGCAATGTCCAGTGATGGTTAAGAGCCAACCAGTTATGACAGACTAGTATGAGAACAAGGATTGAGAGACAGAAAACTGAAGTTACATGAGATTCCCCTCAAATGCTGCTATGACTCCCAGAAGAAAAAATGAAAAGTTCAAGTATAAAAGATATGGAGTTTAACCTTGCTAAGGAAACTGTCTAAGGTTTAAAAAAAAAAAAAAGTGAGTCTGTGAACATTAAAGAAATCCAAATTCAAGTTAAGTTTTGGAACTTGAGAATTTGCTTACAGTTTGAATTCTAGCAGCTACAAAAGTCAGAAAGAATAAAAGACTATAAACACATATCTACACACCCTGGTTTTGGATGCAACATTAACTTCTAAGGTGAGCTTCTGTGTCTTTGTGTCCTGCTAGATTTGTTTACAAGATGCAGAATGGCAGCCAGCCGGGAAGGGACTCTCTGTACCTTCCTATCTTACTTGATGAGGCCAGTCCTCAGCTAAGAACAAAGAAAGCGTCTTCTCAGACTGCCAGCTGGCAGGCTTGTCTTTACTCTAAACACTGCACTGGGAGTTTAATCAGTAGGTACATTTGAGTTAAAGCTGAGGGGTTTGCATTAAAATGCATTCACTTCTGTACTGTCTAAAGATAATAACAGCATATTTTCTGAGAGAAAAGGGTCTGAAAATAAGGCTTCAACTGCTGATAAATCAGGTGGGGATGAGAAAAGCAGCTCTTTTTACAGAAAGACATTCTTTGTTCTGTTCACTCCTGTTGTTCCTACTAGCAATTTTGACCACAACAAAGAGTTTCCATGAACTGTAAATTCAGTTAGAAATTGATCCAGACACACACTTTGGTTAATCATCTGCTGTGGGGCCAGTGGTGAATGGGTTGCTGGGTGGCCAGCAGCATACAGAGAAGGCCTAACACCTGACCAGAAGCTAATATTAGAATGCAGGAGATGAATAGAATAAAAGAAGCAACAACCTAGTGCTAAGTGCATTGGTTTAAATTAGCAAGTTTTCTTTTTTTTTCTCTTGATGATGATGATTTTTTTTTTTTTCTTTTTTACTGAGTTCAGAAAAGCCCTACAGGTATGATCCATGACAGGGATGGGAAGAGGCCAGGGTTTCATTGATTCAAAGACATTTATTTTTTTCACGTTTTAATATCTCTGAAATTGATGTGCATCTTAAAATCAATGGCATCTGTTTGATGAAACAGTACCTACTCAGACAGCTGAGCACTTGTATCAGGGGCTCTGTGAGCATTTTGTATGTATTAATTTATTTTTAATTACTTTCAAGGTAGGCTTACTTCTATTTTAGAAATGGAGATGTAAAATACAGAGAGGTTCAGTTATTTGCTTAAGGTCACACAACTTGAGACAAACAGCCTGACTCCAAGAGCTGTGATTTTAGCCACGGGTGTCCTACTACCCCACTGTTAGCTCAGTGAGTACAAGGCTCCTACTGGCACGCAGAGGGCTTTGGACCTAATCTGAAACAGGAAAACTACTGTGTTTATCCCTATATATCTTGGCATCTCTTGATATGTTTCCTTATTCATGAGGAAATAATATATCTTTTTAATTTACCTGTTTCACCAGTATTGTGAAGATTTTAGCCTATTAGACAAAGGTGCCACATACATGCTGTCATTAAACTGGAAAGACAGGGCACTGTTATCTGGAATGTTTCAGATAACAGGCTCATTATCATCTGCCCAGACTGGAGATGTGAGAGCGTTGCCATTGAGTACAGGAAGAAACTCTTAGCACATTAGGATGCTAAATATTGGAGGGCACATGGGCGCTGAGATTAAAGATAATACACTTCCACAGATGGCAGCAAAGATCCTGGACTAGACTAGGTAGCAACAAAATAGGTCAAAGGTATCCTTCTGATAGGCCTTCTGTGAATCAGGTTTTCACCTTTCTCCAGTTGCAGCAAAAACAAGACAAACCTGATCTTCAGAGGGCGTGTATGTGTGCTCAGTCATTATCTGACTCTTTATAACCTCAGGGACTGCACAGCCTGCCAGGCTCCTCTGTCCATGAATTTTTCAAGCAAAAATACTGGCGTGTGTTGCCATTTCCTACTCCAGGGGATCTTCCTGATCCAAGAATTGAACTTGTGTCTCCTGCATTAACTGGTGGATTCTTTACAACTGCCCATGCAGGACAGTTTAGCTTTATTTCTTTCTTTCTACATTTATTTACTTATTTAATTGAAGTATAGTTGATTCAGTTTTTCCGGTGTACAACAAGGGCTATATATATTCTTTTCCAGATTCATTTCCACTATAGTTTATTATAAGATATTGGATATAATAGTAGTTTCAGTGTATGTGTGTGTGTATATATAGATATAGTTGTTGTTCAGTCACTCAGTTGTGTCCGACTCTGCGACCCTGTGGACTGCAGCACGCCGGGCTTCCTTGTATCCTTTACTATCTCCTGGAGTTTGCTCTAACTCATATATACACACATGTATGTATATGTGTGTGTGTGCATGTGTGTGTTTGTGTGTGTGTGTTTGTGTGTGTGTATATTTAAGATGATACCACTAAAAGGCCTAGTAACCACAAATTTGAAAATATAATGGATATTGGATAAGTATTCACGTCTGTGTAACTGCCATGGGCAGATGGACTGTGGCCCAAAAGGTAATTTGTAAGTCACCTGCTTGGAACGTGGAAGAAAATCAGCCGAGTTAACTATCTCTAAAAGGGAGATTATTTCCTCAAAGTAGAAAACAAAGGCATAAACTCTATAATGTACCTGAAGTACATTGCCCCCCTGACAAAATGCTCCTCACTCCTGTTCTTCCTATTTATACTATCAGTTATTGTTGTTGCTGTTCAGTCACTCAGTTGTGTCCGACTCTTTGCGACCCCATGGACTGCAGCACACCGGGCTTCCCTGTCCTTCACTATCTCCCAGAGTTTGCTCAGACTCATGTCCATTGAATCAGTGATGCCATCCAGTCATCTCAACTTCTGTCACCCCTTTCTCCTCCTGCCCTCAATCTTTTCCAGCATCAGGGTCTTTTCCAATGAGTCAGTTCTTTGCATCAGGTGCCCAAAGTACTGAAGCTTCAGCTTCAGCATTAGTCCTTCCAATGAATATTCAGGGTTGATTTCCTTTAGGATTGACTGGTTTGATCTCCTTGCTGTTCAAGGGACTCTCAAGAGTCTTAACCAGCACAATTCAAAAGCATCAATTCTTGAGTGCTCAGCCTTCTTTAAGGTCCGACTCTCACATCCATACATGACTACGGGAAAAAAATATAGCTTGGACTATACAGACCTTTGTCGGCAAAGTGATGTTTCTGCTTTTTAACATGCTGTCTAGGTTTGTCATAGCTTTGTCCAAGGAGCAAGCATCTTTTAATTTCACGGATGCAGTCACTGTCTGCAGTGATTTTGGAGCCTAAGAAAATAAAGTCTGTCACTGTTTCCATTGTTTCCCCATCAATTTGCCATGAAGTGATTGGACCAGATACCATGATCTTTGTTTTTTTGAATGTTAAGTTTTAAGCCAGCTTTTTCACTCTCCTCTTTCACATTCATCAAGGGACTTTTTAGTTCCTCTTTGCTTTCTGCCATTAGTGTGTTATATCATCTGCTTATCTGAGGTTATTAATATTTCCCCCGGCAGTCTTGATTCCAGCTTGTGCTTCATCCAGCCTGGCATTTTGCATGATGTACTCTGCATATAAGTTAAATAAATATGGTGACATTATACTGCCTTGATGTACTCCTTTCCCAACTTTGAACCAGTTCTTTGTTCCATATCCAAATCTAACTGTTGCTTCTAGACCTGCATACAGGTTTCTCAAATAGCAAGTAAGGTAGTCTGGTATTCCCATCTCTTGAAGAATTTCCCACAGTTTGTTGTGATCTACACAGTCAAAAGCTTTACCATAGTCAATTAAGTAGATGCTTTTTCTGGAATCCCCTTGCTTTTTCTATGATCCAACGGATGTTGGCAATTTGACCTCTGGTTCCTCTGACTTTTCTAAATCCAGCCTTTACATGTGGAAGTTCTTGGTTCACATACTGTTGAAGCCTAGCTTGAAGGATTTTGAACATTATCTTGCTAGCACGTGAAATGAGTATAACTGTGCTGTAATCTGAACATTCTTTGGCATGGCATTTCTTTGGGATTAGAATGAAAACTGACCTTTTCCAGTCCTGTGGCCACTGTGAGTTTTCCAAATTTGCTGGCATATTGAGTGCAGCACTTTCACAGTATCATCTTTTAGGATTTGAAATGGCTCAGCTAGAATTCCATCACCTCCACTAACTTTGTTTGTAGTGATGCTTCCTAAGGCCCACTTGACTTCACACTCCAGGATGTCTGGCTCTAGGTGAGTGATCACACCGTTGTGATTATCTAGGTCGTGAAGATCTTTTTTGTACAGTTCTTCTGTGTATTCTTGCCACCTCTTCTTAATCTCTTCTGCTTCTTTTAGTTCCTTACTGTTTCTGTCCTTTATTGTGCCCAACTTTTCATGAAATGTACTATCAGTACTACCTTTTGTTCAGTACCTTTTCTAGTTCTTTATGTCACTACTCTCCCTTTACTGAATCTCAGCAGCACTGCATTAGTACTTTGGATTAACTTCTAGATGTTCTTATTAGTATTTTGTGGGGTGGGGTGGGGTTGGGAGTAAGATATATAGCTAACATTGACTACTCGACATCCTAGAAATAGAAGGTTCTTGTCACTTTTATATTCCTCTCAGTACTTAGAATGATGATGCTTTTCTGCAGCACTATGGAGGATAATTATTGGTTCCCCTTCCAGCTCAGAAGTAACCTTGTCTCTTTGATCCAAGGAAGGAATCAGATATATAGGGATGGGCTGTTAGGAGCTATGTCCTAAAATGTGCCTCCACAACCCAGTGAGTCCATTTAAGTTCACAGTTTGTTTTCTGGCATTTGGAATTTGACAAGAAAAATTCTCTTTCTTTAGGGATTCTCCATGTAAAAGAATATATGATCAAAGCATATATTTTCTGTGTGTGGGTGGGAGGAACAGAAGAAGCTGGCAGGCACAGAGGAAAGAATAGTGCAGCCCAGAGGAAAACCCTGGGGTGAGAGTTCCAGAGGGGATGTTGGAAATCTCTACAGTCTTCCAGTTTCAGATAACAGTTCTGTTTTTAATTTTTTTTTAATTATTGAAGTATAGTTGGTTTACCATATTATGTTAGTTTCTGGTGTACAGCACAGTGATTCAGTTATGTATCTATCTCTACCTATATTCTTTTTCAGATTCTTTTCCATAATAGGTTACTACAAGATACTGAATATAGTTCCCTGTGCTATACAGTAGGATATTATTTATTTTATTGATAAGTAGTGCGTATCTGTTAATACTAAATTCTTAATTTATGTCCCTCCTCCCTTTTGGTAAGCGTAAGTTTTCTATGTCTGTGAGTCTGTTTCTGTTTTGTAAATAAGTTCATCTCTATCATTTTTTAGGTTCCACATATGTGATATCATATGATATTTATCTTACATCAGATAAAAGTTTTTGAAGCATACCTGCATGGATAGATTTTGCTTCTATATAAATATATAATTTATAATACATGTATAATAGATAATACACAATAAATACAACAAATGGCCCTTTATTTTCCTTTAAGCAAACTCTAGGAGCTGCCATTAATTTCTTGTTCTTGTTCAGTCGCTAAGTCGTGTCTGACTCTTTGTGATCCCATGGATTGTAGCCTATTATGGGATTTCCCAGGCAAGAATACTGGAGTGGGTTGCCATTTCCACTTCCAGGGGCTCTTCCTCACCCAGGGTTCAAACCTGTATCTAGTTACTTACAGTCAATCTAATATAAATAGGATTCATGTATATGATATTGATAATGCTGACTGTGATGGCTGTCAAATTGATCTCATACACAGATATATTTGCCATCTGAGGAAATGGTGAAATGAACATTGGAGGGGCATATGTGTATTGTAGACATGCATACACACACACACAATTATTCAGTCTTAAATAAGATTCTGCCATTTGCAACAACACTGATGGACTTTGAAGGCATGGGCATCATGTTAAAGGAAATAAACCAGACAGACAAATATTGTATGACTTCACTTAGATGGAATCTAAAAAAAAAAAAAAAAAAAACCAACATAAAACAAAATTCTCAGAAACAGAAAACAGATTGGTCATTGTCAGAGGCATAGGGTGGATGATGGAAGAAATGAGTCAAAGTGGTCAAAAGGTATAAGCTTCCATTTTACAACTGACTCTTGAACAATAGGGGAGTTAATACTATAATTTACAACTGGGTTTTGCTACTGAAAAATATCCATGTATAAATGGACTTGTGCAGTTCATATCCATGTTGTTCAAGGGTTAACTGTATAAGTCCTGAGGATGTAATATACAACATGGTGACTATTTAACAATAATGTGATGTATATTTGAAAGTTGTTAAGGATAGATATTCAAAGTTCTCATTACAGGAAATAATAATTTGCTGTTATGTTAAGTGATAGATTGTAACTAAATTTATTGTGGCAATCATTTTGCAATATACACATGTATCAAATCACATTGTATGATAAACTAATTCAATGTTAAATTTCAGTTATGTCCCAATATAACTTGAGATAAATAAAATGAGCATTCGTAATTAGCATGGTTGAATTACTAGACTAGCACTTTTGAAGTTCGGACAAGGAATTCAGATTTTAATTAGACTTCCAAATGGTCCATATGTAAACAGTAGCTAGGAGTTTGTTTGGCAAGATGTACACATCTATTCTAAATCTGTCGAAACATTCACCAGCCTGATGTACTGTCTTTTGACAGTGATACCAAATTTAATTTGTCTGCATTCTAGATGATATCCTCATATTCTGGCCACTTAAACTCTAGTATGACTTGGCAGTCTCAGTGAAGAAAATAAAAGCCTGAAGTAATTGTAAAGACCTTCAAGATGCAGTTATACTAATTCCTCAGGTTCCTTCTTCCAACTGTCATGAATCTGATTTCAATTTTCTTTATAGTAAAGGAAGTCTCTCACATAATCTAATAATATTGCTTTATAATTTAAACCCACTTCCTCCTAGTCTAACCTCAGAATCAATGTAAACAGGTTTCATGCATTAAACTCCTGTTTTAGTCTTAGAATCACAGTAGCAGATTTAGCTTCACCCATCTTGAGAGGTCTGAGTAAACACTAACCCATAGTGATTATGCTAAAATAACAATGTTTGAAAGTAATATGACTTGTCTTTCCTCACTGAGAAACAGTGAAAAATCTATTCAAGTTTATATAGAGATAATACGTCAAAAAAAAAAAAAAAAAAAACCTTCCAGTGTGTTGCTCTCTGGTCTAAAATACTATGCAGAAATCTTTATCATATTATCACAGACGAACACAACACTTAAATATCCCCTTCATGGCTGTTAAGGCACAGTAGAGTCAATTCATGCCCAGGGAGCTTTAATCACAGATCATCGTCATGATAAACGGTGAAGTCAGTGTGGGCTATCATGTCAACGGCTACTCGGGGAGTTCTTAATGGGAGTGCTGCCAGCATGAAGTTCATAACTACTTTCAAGGAGCACTTCTAATCTGATGGCTAAATGAGTATCATTAGAGTATCTTTACATGCAGCATTTCTAGAGAAACCCTGTATTTAAAGGAGGCACGTTACTGTAGTCAATGCATACAACTGAGACTGCTTGAATAATGCAGATATTGTCAATGGTTTAAAGGTATAAGAGCAGAAAGTTAATTAATGGCTTATAACAAGTTGAGCTATCAAATTGTATTTTGTGACCCATCATATCTTTCATAATCACACATAATGTGTTAAAGTGGAGTCATGAAGAAAATATCACACGTAGCAAAACACTAAGAATAACAATAACAACACTCATGATAACAATAAAGAGCAGGTTGGCAGTGTTAACGGTTCTGGCTAGTGAAAGCTAACGCTTAACTGTGTGATTTTATGTTGCTCCAAATGGTATTCATCATATGCCTTGTTTTCTTTTTAAAACTCAATTTTCAATTTCAATCAAGCCTCCAACCAGAAACTACAGAAACTATTTTCAAGAATACTGCACAATGTAAAGAGAGCCTTTATGACTAAGAGGAAGACTACGAAAGAAATAAGAAGCAGATCATTTAGAAAATAATTCACAATCCAATGTGTTTCCTAAAACTGAAAATGTTCTCCTAAATGCCTGAAAGAGAATAAGTGAAAATATAATTTAACCAATGAGCGAGCAAACAAAATCTCCTTTGTGTTCTATCAACAAAGATGTTGGAATATGTAAATTGAGTAAAAGGTTACCAGCTCTTGAGACTGAATGTATATGGGGTTACAGATATATTTTGCTGAGGAAGCACAATAAAATAATCAAAAATTGAATGTTTAAAGACTAGAAAATCCATGCAAATATCCAGATTGCCGCAGGCCCCACTGCTCCACATTCTCTTACATGGAGCTTCTTCATGTGGTTGATAACTCTCTAGCCACTTGAGGTTAGGGCTCTTCTTAGTTTTCTAACCAAATATGACAGGGCAAAATGTTAGAGTTGGTAGGGACTGAGAGAAATCCAGTCCATCAGCCTCATTTCAGGCTGATTACAGAGAAATCAAGAGTGATAATGAGGATGTGTTTTAAGATTCCCATTAAGTAAACCAGTAGAAACTCTTTATGGTAGAACTTGAACTGTTTCAGTTTTGTTATTTGGCACAATTATAAGATTTTAGTTGGACATTTTACTCTTATGCTAAGTTAAACTTGATCTAAAAGATAAATGATCATTCAGTTATAAATAATCCATGAATTGGTTCCACTATGGGTCCCTGTTTCTGAGGAGTATGATAAATAATCAGTTTCACAATCTTCTGCTCGATAAATGACACAATATCTAAACACCCACACATATACAACAATTTTTTATTCATTTTCATCAAAGATTAACACAAAACCTTTAAGGATTCTGAAAATGTAAGATACTGTTAAGTTCACCACTGCTTCAGAAACACACAACATTCTGGGAACATATTACTATCTTAATATTAGCTCAAATATTATTTTAGACTGGGTAAAATCGTGTGTGTGTACTTAATAATTATAGTTTTCAGGCCATGTAAAACTGACCAAGAGCACTGGGAAATCTGCTTATTCTCTGTAACTTCTTTTTCAGTAAGCTTTCTCACCATAATTTAGTGTATCTGGCACTTACATGGTATACTGGGAAGTTTATACATTCAGTATACTAACTTGAAATCAGGAAAGATAAACCAACCTCATTAAATAACACTGAACGAATGTAAAAAATTAGATACTTGTAAAAGTACAACTATTCCATTAATTATACAGATACTTTTAAGTTGGCTATTTTTTGTAAACTTTTGTATCAGATGCTGAGTCATATTTAAAGGAAACAGAACTGATGGATATGATCAGAAAGAAGAGGGGGACAATTCTTGAAAATACTGTCAAGTATAAACACACTGAATTACCTCATATTCCTGGGAAAACTTCAAGTTGTCATTTGCTTTCAACCTTTCAATGTGATCTGCAAGTTCCAAGATAGGTATTGGGGGATGGCTAGCCATACCTATTAAAAGGAAAGAATACAGACATTTGAAAACGAATGAAAGTAATGCTAACTCTTCCAAAATACAGAGAATACTATAGTTAGAAATGGCCTGAAAATACGTGAGTAATAAAGATGTTTAATGTGAAGAAGCAGGCAGATAGTTTGGTTACTCAAAGCAGGACATGCTCTGGAAGGATGCATTTTGTAGCCAAATGAAAAGTCACCAAGCATAATCTCCAAACTAACACTCCTAATGTGAAAGAAAGTGTTATTGTGCTATGAATCAATGCAGTTAGCTAGCGGAGAAAACTGACAGTCAGGCTTGATGTCAACTTCTGCTTTGAGTAATGACTGTTATGTCATCTCAAACTCCTTCTCCTGCACTGTGTGAAATGGAAATTGTGTGGAATTAAATGGTGTAAAGTGAACTAAGAAAATAGACACTGAGAAAGGCCTAAAAAGGGAAAGAGTTGTAGCTTGATAGGAAACATAAAGTGACTTATGCAGAATCAAGGAAAACTAACTTGAAGAATGAAGGTTACCAGGGTAACCGGAATCATCTGAACCTGCAAAGGAAATGATGGTGTAAATAAAATAAAACAGAACACATTTGTTAAAAAAAAAAAAAAAAAAGAAATGGATAGGCTGATATACTTTTAAAAAGCACTAATAAAAATGCTGCAGGTTTTAACAGGATTCATATACATTGTGACTAGATTAAGATCGCTTTAATATTTCACAAACCTGTAGGTGTTTGACATTCACATGCAAACATGGACACAAAGAATGGCATGCACCACAGACTATAGACAATAATCACTGATGACAAAATCAGACACAAAACTGAGTTTCAAAAATGTTTCCACTAGTAGCAGATTGTAGGGGTTGGGGTTGCAGCCTTCTCCTGGACATTTATCAATGGTCACACTGACAGCTTGGTGGTATTTTGCCCCAAGTCCCCATTATTCAACCCCTAGCAAACCTACAATCTACTTCAGGTGTAAACATCTTTGTCCACTAATGGGAACTGAATGCAGGAAAGGGAGCAAATGGTGAAAGGAGGAAGAGGAAAAAGAAGGTGGTAACAGAAAGCAATGGCATGGGGGTGATACATCTTAGTTCAGTCTGCCAGCTGAAGGTATTCATCGACGACCACTAAATATGGTGATTCCAGTGTCTTTATAATGATTTTTTCATTTTTCATATGATTTATATTTTACTTCTGATTAATTTTTCAAGAGCACCATAAGAGACCATTGCTGTCTCATGTCTTATAGGTGCAAATTCCAGCTGACTAGAAAAACTTGAACTAGCATGCCCCCAGGGAGGCCTCTAAAGGGGAAAAAAAGGGGGGGGGTGGGAACTCAAACTGGAAGCCCTGTCCCTGTGGACATTCTGCTGTCCCTGGGTCTCTCTGGAGGGTGTCAGGCTGAAGTATGGTGACCATTAAGTCAGCACAACATGTAATTACTTTGTAATTATTACTTTATGGGTATTTTAAATATTGTACTGATATTGAAAGCCAATGAGTTTCTTTGTCTCTAATGCCAAATTAGCAATGGTTTGGTAAGTTAAGTAAAAAACTATCTTGCTTCTCCCAGACAATCATTTTAGCACTGTGCTGTGATAGGCAGTACTTTAGTATCCGTGGCTATGAAAGTCTGCTTTCAGTCAGATAAAAGCTTAATGGATGATCCAATAAAAATGAGTCGGCTTGGAAGAAGAAACTCTTTGTTGCTGATGTGATTATGCATTTGGACCTAAATGTTGGAGCCCATTTCTAGAACATTTCCCTATAGATGGTAGCACTGAACTCATCTACATTTTGTGGGAGGAGCAGTTGAGTGACAGTGATCTAATAATTATAGTGATCTTATCCAGATGAGGCACCCCCAGTGACAAGAATGGAAATGCAAAGGCACAAGAGACTATAGGCTTGTTTGGAGATGAAATGATGTGGACATCCATTACAGTGCTTTAACAGAGAAAATAGTAGAGACAAAGATGTTTAGACCTTTTCGAGCGAATCGTGGGAGAGAGTTATTATCATATATGGACTGAGTGGTGGTTTGGCTAGAGAGTGAGGACACAGAGCCAATCAGGGAGGCGTAGGGGACTGAATTACTGCTCAAAGCTGCAAAAAGTAAAGCCGGTTGGAGATGGGAGAAGCATTAGTATAACAGCAGTAGAAGACCATCATAATCAACCAATATTTACTTCTGGCATGCACTGGCACGTGGTCTGGATGTATTACTTTGGAAGCTAATGACAGAGAAATCCAAGCAAATCTGTACTGATCCATTACATTCTAATTCAGCATATGTATATATCACACACAAAGATATCATGGCATTCAAGAATCATTATTTATGATCGGGCAATACTGCACCAAAGCACTAGGACAAGTAAAAATGTCAATATGGATGTTCCACAGAAGGGGAGGAGAGCTTGTGGGAATCTGATGGTTCAGGAGAAGAAATCCTAGGCTAGTACTGAATAGGAGTTCTACTTCTAGGCCTGCCATCTACTAAGAGAGACAAACCTCTTGTTATCAAGCACCTAAATTTCTTTTTGTGTAAAAATAAAAGTGGGGAGCTAGATAAATTCTGGAGTCACTTCTTTATGACTCATTTCAAAATATTCAGGATTTCTGAGCAGAGAAGGGTCTCATGGATGTAGTTCATATGTGAAGCTTTTAAATGTAACTGTATCTTTTCTTTGAGGGGTGAGGAACATTTATAGTCTACAAAGTAGAAAATTATGCAGTTGAATTGTCAATTTTTTGAATTAAGTTTAACACATTTTTTTTAGCTAGCCAAATTACCTTATATCATAAGAATATATGATATATATGCATATCATGTATGTATTCAAAATAAGTAAATGTCAACATAAAAAATATGCTAAAGAATAGATCTGGGCTGAAACTCCTCTAACATGAAACTCATTTATTTTCATCATTATTTTTTAAATTAAAGTGTACTTGATTTACGATATTCTGTTAGTTTCTGGTATACAACAAAATGATTCGGTCATACATGTATATATACTTTTTTACATTCTTTTCCATTATTGTTTATTACAATATATTGAATATAGTTCCCTGTGCTATAGAGTAGAAACTTGCATGTTGGGCTTCCCTGGTGGCTCAGTCAGTAAAATAATCTGTCTGTGATGCTGGAGATCCAGGTTTGATCCCTGGGTTGGAAAGACCCCCTGGAGAAGGGGATGGCTACCCACTCCAGTATTCTTGCCTGGAGAATTCCATGCACAGAGGAGCCTGATGGGGTGATGAAGAGTGGGACATGACTTAGCGAGTTTGTATTTGCTAATCCAAAACTCCTAATTTACTCCTCCCCCCATCCTCTCCTCTTTGGTAACCATAAGTTTGCTTTTTATATCTGTGAATCTGTTTCTGTTTTGTAAATAAGTATATTTGTATACTTTAGATTTGACACATAAGTGATATGATATGATATTTGTCTTTGTCTGACATCACTTAGTACAATATGATAATCTCTAGGTGCATCCATGTTGCTGCAAATAGTATTTCATTCTTTTCTATGGCTGAGTAAGGTAGTTCAGTGTATATATGCGTGTGTATGTACACACACACACAACATCGTCTTTATCCATTAATCTGTTGATGGGCATTTTAGATTGCTTCCGTGTCTCGGCTATTGTAAATAGTGCTGTTATGAACATTGGGGGTGCATGTGTCTTTTCAAATTAGTTTTCTCTGTATATATCTTTAGCTTTTTCTTAAGGAACCTCCATGCTGTTCGCCATAGTGCACTGATTTACTTTCCCACCAAGAGTAGGAGGGTTCCCTTTTATCCACACCCTCTCCAGCATTTATTATTTAACATGAAACTCTTTAGCTCATATCAGAAAATCATCACCAAGGATTTGTTGCAAAATACTATTATATAATTCTCCCAAAACTTCTCCATTGTCCAATGTGGAAATAAAGTTTACAGGATATAATCAAGTATGTTAGAATCTGAATGAAATGGGAGACACTAAGAAAATTATGAATTTGATCCCACCAAAGTATCTTTTCACTCTTTTGTTTGGCAACCTGGTCACTGCTCACAGTCTGGGAACCAATGTTTTTATTAGAACAATGTTTTCACATTAGCATAATTTGAGGTGCTTTAAAATCCCTTCTTTCCAGGCTGTACACCTGACCAATTAACTCAGAATATCTGGGTATGGGAGCCAGACATTGACAGTTTTAAAATTCCCCAGTAATACCTTTTAGTCCTTTGGGGATTGTTTTTTTTTTGGGGGGGGGGCCTGTAGCTTTTTTCATTCAACAATCAGAGTATATAAGAATGAGATCAGCTTTCTCCTGGTGATACCCTTGAATCTGCTCTAAGTCTCAATTAGCAAGCTTTAGTGCTTTAGCTATTATTAGCAGCAAAGAACTTGAAGTGCAGCTCCCAGCTGATGAGGACTTGCTAGGGTCTCAACCTCATCAGTTCAAAGCTACAAATGCATAACATAAATGCATTTTAAAAGAAGGCACCCATTGCATCAGAGCAGAGGTTTCATTATGGAACTATGATATCAACAATACACACTGTCAACATGAAAAATGACAGATGTAGTCAATGAAATCTGCCTTAGGTTGGAGGAAGAAAACAGGATGGCTTTTTTTTTGATAGTAACTGTGTAATGGCATCCTTATAAGATGTAAAACTTTAAAAATCATGGTGCCTTAGACATTACTTAGTCCAGCATTTTCATTTTATATAAGAGTTCTGAAGACTAGGAAAGGGTGATTTGTACATTTTAGCCCATTTAGTAAGTAACAAAATCATATGTGATTTTGGCATCCTTCTACTCTTTTATTTCTGGAATTGAAGTTATGATCTTCTAAAGCAGGGGGCAAAGTTTCCAGTGCTAATGGGCCCAAGTCAGTTAGGAAAAGAAGTAAAAATATAAACAAATATTGAATAGTAAACACTCAAAAGAAATGTACTCCTTCCCATTTTTGTGCAACCAGGAATCTCCTAGGACTGTTTTCATTTCTCTACTTTCAATATGGAGTCTCAGCAAAGAGAAATATCTCTCTATTAAAAAAAATACACTTGTGATGAATGGCAGCTGATGTTCTCTTTCAATGTCAGGACTATCCTTTGGGCTGCTATAGACTGTGGAGAGCTTCTAGCAGGTTGGAAAGCTCTAGCAGATCTCTTCCAAGTGGTACTACAGAGCCAAGAGGGTGAGGCTTCTCAGGCTTTCAGTAGCAACTTAAAACCCAGACGATTATGTTGCTTTCCTCCGTTTTCAATGTTGATTAAAAATCTTGTTGAAATCCAGTGAGCGTCAAAGAAGAGACCTTTGGAGGCCACATTTGGGTAACAGTGACCTCTGTTTTAGAAGAGCAGAATGTTCCTTTGGTGTGTGAATTAAAATCTAAGAATGCTGAAAGTGAGAGGCAGCATATTTGTGTCCACAGCGCACCAGGAGAGACCCTGAGTACTGTGTGTGGGACGGGGCAACGTGTACTCCTCCCATGGTTCACCCTCTATCCCCGCTCCTCTCCAATTAAGTCCACTAGGAAGGCAAATGAAGCTCAGAGGAGTAAAAGGACTGGATCAAGGCCATCATTATCAGTAAACTATGGCTGTGTGGGGGTTTTGATCCCACACCTTACCAGTTCTCATTTAGGGAATGTCTCATTATGCCATGCTATCTCTGAAATCACTGAACATCCTTGGGAGAGTGGTGTCACATACATAAATATGGACTTGTGAAATTGGATTATTCATGCAGTAACTTGGCATCATAAACTATCCTCAGTTTTAGAAACTGTGTCAATAATGTATTAGCTTCATTTAGAAGGTATGCTTGTGTTGGTGGTGGGGAACAAGTAAAGGACACTCATACACACACCCGTATTTTTTTGTTATGTCTTACCAAGACATTGTGAGCTTCCATGAAAATATTTTAAGTGTATACATTTAGTTCATGTTAAAAACTGTAGTGCTATTCAGCAGACATGTTTTCAAAAAACTCCTGAAATATCATGTTTTTGCTTTTCAAATGTTCTTTTTTATGAGGTCAGTACTCTAACCAATATTAAGTTTCAAATGAATTTTTTATATATAGAGAAATGTTTATCAAATACTTGCCTTATTTTTTAAACATTGCATTAAATGCCAGTAGATACTTTAAAACTTTATAACAACTTTGTTAACTGGAAGTTTTGAGGTCACTAATAGCGGTGGGACATCTTTTAGATGATTTTGCTGTTAATATTCATGTGTGATAATGTAGTAACACTGTCTTCATGGTTTTCCTTTCTAACATATTGTGATAAACACTGAAGAACAGGTTGTGGACATGGAACAGAGAAATGTTATTTTGTTCATCAAATCAGAATAATACCTACCTGGCTTAATAAATCATAGCAACTTAGTTTACAAAATATTTGTCAGCTTTTCACATCATTTATGATTATACTACTTAGCATAACTTCAATAACTATAAATACTCTATGTTTACAATTTGCCTCACAAATGAATGGTGAATTAAAGACAAAAGAGAACATTGATTTGTAAGGTATAATTGCTTCTTAGTATGACAATGACATTTTGACTTAATCCATGACTAGGATCATCATTAAGGGAAAGGTACACCAAGAGTGCTTTTTCAGGTAAGCACTAAATGACATAATTAAAATTCATTTTTATGTAGTATTTCTCAGAATGCAGGATTTGAACAAACCATGTTCCTTTATATCAAAAATTTAGCATTTAGGTGCAAAGAACCAATGTTTCTGAAGTACAAAACGAGTACATCTAGTATTCTTCATTTAGGTATATGCCTAAGTTTCCTACAGTACAAAATAGTTTATAAGGAGATATGTATAAAAATGGATTTTGTTAGCACTGATCCAGTTAATACTACTAGTGCATCAGAAGAGATGCCTCAAGAGCTTTCAAAATCACTCAGTTGCTATGCAGACATTTCTGTTGCTGATACTGCTATTTCTGATACGTTAACACTTTATGAGTTTGTTTTTGTTTTTCACAGCCCATCAATCACCTACCATCCATGTATGCTTTAGGGCAAAACATATTAAGGTCATTCATGGAATGAAAATGAGGTTTTTACATTGTACCATCTGATCATCAATTTTTAAATCTCTTTTCCTAAAAGGTGCAAGGACAAAGTCTAGAGTTTTGTTTTGTGTGGAAAAAAAATAAGGGGTACAGATACTGGAAGAAGGAATTTTTTAGGAAAAAAAAAATTCTAAACAATTCAGACCAAGGTCGGTTGGTCTGAGGGAGAAGTCTGCAGGCACAAAGACAGGTGCTGACTAGCTGCCACATGATGGTGTTCGTTACATGTTCTTTTACATTTTTTTTTTTTAATACTAGAAAGAAAGCCTATTTCTTTAAGATGCTGAACTTCTAAATTTGCTTTGTTGGAAAAAACAGAAATAGGACCACATACCAGTAATGTTTCAGTTTTCTTACAAATCACCATCTTTTGACAATATCACATTTATTTTAGTTATTGTGTCCAATTCAACAGGCCACATCCCAGATGGGCTACTCAGTAGGTAAGGCTTTTTACAGTATTTCAAAAATATCCATCATTGACAATCGCTATCAAAATGGTAAAGTAAAATGTGCCTGCCCTAGGACTCAGCCATCACACTTCCAGGTGCCTATCATTCGAAATAACACCAATGTGAAAAGGTCTGGGCTCAGTACTGCTCAGTACAGTATGTTTTGTAAGAGCAAAACGCAGGAAATGAGTTAGCCTCCATTGAGTAAGGACTGAGATGATACATGTTGTGACAACTGTAGAACACAATATCATCAATACTATCAGCTGTTAAAGGAGATAAAACTTCAAATATTAGCTTGGAAAATGTAGTTAAATATTAAAATAGGAAATTTCCTGTAAATGCATCTGTATCTATATACCTGCTATATATATTATCATTTAAAGAACTGTATACACAAATTAAAAATTCTGGAAATAAATGCATGAAACTGTTTATGGTAGATATTTCTGGAGAGTAAAACTGGAGTATAGGGAATCATTTACACTTTATTTTAAATATGTCAAAAGAAGAAAAAGCGAGATGAAAGAGTAATTTTTCTTTTCTAAAGGTATTTTTTTGCCTTTTACAAGTTATAAAAATCACACCCAAAATTTAAATAATACGCTGCACAACTGTATAGCCATAACCTAAGTATAACTATTGTTAAGCTTACTCTTTGCTATTTTTATAATTAAGAAATATTGATGGGCTGATTATAAAATAACTTGGACATTTTTTTATAAGCAAAGCTTTCTTCCCACCAAAAAAGTAGTCCACTTGTGTTAACATGTAACTCATCTGTCAGCCATCCTAACATATATCCAGTTACCACTGTCCACAGAGATGTGTAAGGCTTAAATAGGGGTTTCATGAAAAGCATCTTTTATAAGTGAGTATTTTCTTCCCTTCCTTCACAGATCTTAAAGATTTATAAAAATTGATGACCAGTTACTAATTCTAGAACATTCTTCTACTACCTCTCTTCCCTCACTTACTTATTGTGTCCATTTTATTCCGTTATCCACTTGAGGTTGTAAGTCTCACCTTAGCTAAATGATCCCTTCAGTTGACATATTCACACCAGTTCTGACTGTCCCCGCAGACCATTAAGTGATGTCACCGTTGTAAACCATAGTCTCTTAAGAGATTAGGTAGTTCAGGTTCTCACAATTACAACCTGGCTGCATACTGCCATCTGAAATCCTTAACCGACAGATAAATATATTCGTGGAAAACACCTACAAGCAGACGTACCTGCTCTTAATTTGGAAAGTAGGAGATTTCTAATCCTGTCTAGATGCTTGAGTACAGTGTTTAACAAACAGAAGGACCTGATTATCACCCCAAATTTGGCAAGCAGGCTTAAAGCAAAGTTCCTCTCCACATCCCACAACTTCACAGAGACGGTGTCATGAAAAGAACAGGTTTCTCTGTTTTCACGTTGTGCCTCAGCTGAGTGGCCAGAGACAAAATTCTGATCTTTTTCTTTCCCAGACCCGGAGACATATGTGTTTGTGGTACTACAATTAAGGAAATAATTCTTTGCAGTTCTTAATGCCAAATACTGTATCTATATGAAATTTAGTATGTATGTTTCAATATCTTTTGACTATGAAGCAGAATTTGGGAAAAAGATCTGGCTCTTTAAACCCAGACGCTCCAACAAAAATAAGTAACAAAAATGTAAATGGATTTTTCATTCACAAGGTGATTTTTTTTTTAGGAAAGTAGAATTAAGAATCAGTGAACTAAGAAATAAGCTTCCTTTACCTTCTGAAAGACCTACTGAATTTCAAATGATAACGTTAGTTTGACATTTTATCATCCACAACAGACTCATCAGAAGTGGGAATTGATTTGCTTTCAAGATCAAATTCTGTGTTAGGGGCTATTTATATAAATCACAGGTTTCTGATTTCATTGAAAATCATGTATTGTTAAGTCTCTACTTACGCATACCATTAAGTAACATTGTCATATTATAGTTATACATAACTATATACACAAAGGCATGATGTATATAAAAGCACATTTCAGAAACTGAAGGGTGAATGGTTTAAAACCCAAAAATATTAGTAAAAATTAAAATTGCTTCCTGTGCAATACCTAAGAAAAGTGTTTTAGAATAAAAGAATCATTTTATTTGATCATCCAGGAAAGCCCTTGGTTATTTACAAATCAGGGAGGATTAGCACAATAAGGTTACTTGGTTAACAATCCCAACTTCTGCTCTTATCCTATCAGCAAGTAATTAAATTCATAGCCATTGGCTAGAATCCACACTGGCTGAAGCAAACTGTAACATTCTCTGTGAATTTCACATTAACACGTGAGTCTATTTTCTTTGTAAACTGGTCAGATTTTCAGGACAGCAGGCCACATTCTAGAGCTTGGGAGGCACACAGACTACTTCAACAAACCAAGACTTAACTAGACTGCTTAACTGAGCAGGCGGTTACAGCATAACGCTGCCTTGGTGAATAGACGTGCTAGGATCTTGGGACAATTTCTGTTTTATTCTATTCCTCTACTAAACCACCTCTCTCTTTTTTTTACTGTTTGCCCACTTTATTCCACTATCCATTTGAGGTAAGTTTAATCTTAGTTAAATGGTACCTTCTAGTGGCTCAAATGGTACAGAATCTGCCTGCAATGCAGGAGACCCAGGTTTTATCCCTGGGTCAGGAAGACCCCTTGGAGAAGGAATGGCAACCCACTCCAGTATCCTTGCCTGGAGAATTCCATGGACAGAGGAGCCTGGCGGGCTACAGTCCATGGGGCTGTAAAGAGTTGGACACGACTAAGGAACTAACACTAACCATAAGCCTAAGTCCCCATTTTATTTTGTTAAAGCTGTTGCTGATAACAGCAATGTCACTTCAACTGCACCCTTCATTCTTTCCAGTGACACATATGGAATTTAGCAGGTTCTCTCTATAAAGGGATCTAATATTCCCACATACATTGGGGAAATTAGATTCTTAATAGCATTCTTGAATGTGGAGATATCTTGGTTGAAGGCATTGGTATGTCCCTTGTAGCCACCAGCACTCTGCTAGTAACCCTTTCTGCATGGTAGCCATTCACGTGTCATTCTCTTGGTGCTGAGAGTGAGGAGGGGTGGCACTCCCACTGGCTCTATTTTGCTGCTTACCTTACCTTTATACTAAGCCTCTTAAATAAATGCCCATCAGGAGAAATTTAGTTATATGGAATTTTTTTTTTTTAACTTTAATGCTGGTGAAAGTTTATCTTTGCTTTTTAAAGAATAAACCTCATTTGAGATAGAATTTTTTTAAAAAAAGCCCACGTCTATGGTGACTGGTAGAGCCACATTTAAAATTCCAGGCATTTCTTTTAACTGGATAGTTACTAGTTACTATGGCATATCTACATGTAAAATAACACATAGCTAAATACAGTAAACTGTGCATTTTTAATTCCAAGCAATTCACTGAAAATGTGTAGTTTAGTAAGTCTGTGGTATGCCATAATGAGAATATCCATTTGACACAGAAAACTTCCAAACAGTTTGGGACACAATACTACCATCAAATTGTCATCAAATGGACTTCTCAGATCAGCTCTTTAGTTTTGTTCAGTTTCATTAGGCACTGAGACAACGCCACTCAGTTGTAGAGTTTAGCTCTCTCTACCATTCATCATTTTGGCATAAATAAGATTTAGGTGAAAAAGGCAAAATGAGTTAGCCTTGTATTAACAATGCTGAACAAAACGCCCCTCAGCAGGAATGATATTTTTCCTCTGTTGAAGCACTTAATGTCCTTTAAGAAACAAGCGTATATTTGTCATCCTCACTCTGAGTATCTCCTCAGCAAGAAACCTAAACTGGTTAGTGAAATTTAGTAAAGGTAACATACAAATTTTTTCCCTTGTTTTTCTCTTCCCCTCCTCTTTCTTTCAGAATAACGCAGACACAAATTAATAGGGAAATAAATTAAAAAATGTATTCTTTCCCAATGAGATGAATGAGGTGACATTCATCCATCCATCCACTCATTCACTTTACAAGGTCAAAAACTGTATTCTTTCCAGATAGGTGTCATTGAAAATAATCAGCTGTGCTAATAAGCTCATAAAATGGCAAATATTTTTAAAGACACTAGGATTTCCAAAATTTGAAGGAAAATTATTATTTTTTTCCTTTTTCCACTCCACCTCAGATTTTCACAAAGAATATAATTTCTTTTCAAGACATGTGGTTTGCTGAGTCTCAGTAATAGTAAAGAAGGAAGATAAACAACTGTTTGAAATAAAGTGATACAGTCACCTCTCATGGTGATGTCACTGGGGCTATAAAACTTTCAGTAAACACTGTGTTCTGGACAAGATGAGTCGTGCTTCTTACCTGGTGTTTGGAAATTAAGGCGCCTCAGTTCTACTGGGTCTGTTGGATGGTGTGAAGGGACCTCCTTACTGTTTGGTATGCTGCTCTTTCTAGAGTCAGATTCTGCCCTCTTCCTATAGGGAGAGAATAAAAATTAAAGAATAAAACAACCAAAAAAACTGAAACCAATTTAAAAAAGCAAACAATTATGCATGCGTTGCCACCCTACCCTTCCCCACCCCTGCCCCCTGCTGCCATTTGTAGTTTTAAAACTTTTTGACCTTTGTGACTTTGTTAAGCTAACTTTTTTCTCTCCTGGCCTACAGTATTTCCTCAGATCTGAAAATTTTAAGTGGATGATCTCTAAGTCCTCCTTCAGCTCTAGAATTAAATAATTCAGAGACTCTGCTTTTAGGCATAAGGAGGTGCTGTTGAGATAGGTTTGGAAACTTTTCAGCTTTTCTCCCTTGTCCACTAGTTCTCTTTGGGAGGAAAAGGATAGAGTAACCCTAGTAACCAATACTATGATTGTAGTTACCATGGACATAAACTCAGAAACTACTTGGCCTCAAGCTAAACAGCTAAATCTGCCTCCTCCTTTTCCCTGCAGGATTCATGACTGGTGACTACAAAGTGCACCTGCATTGGATTTTCCTATAAGCAGATAAATACAGTAAGTATATTTCTAACAGTTCAAGTTAGCCTAATACCTGGAAGGAGAATCAGGACCACACCAAACCAACATCCTTTTTCTCTTTTAAATTCCAAGGAAAAAGCCATGTTGCCTGTTTATGGTGTCAAGGTGAGTATCTTTGCTTAAGGTGTCATGATGTAATTTTAAAAATGTCTGTGCAACAAATGTCAGGTTTTTCATAAGATTGCTTTATTCATGTTTTTTCCAGACAAATAATCACAGAGTGGTACCTAAATATTTTCTTTAAAGTTGAATTAGATTAAAAACTCACTTAACTAAGGGAGAACTTTTCAAACAGTGGTTTCTTCCCAATACAGATTCCAGCAATCTCCAGGCTGGAGTCATAATCATAGCATCTCATCCTGCTCAGAGCAAAGACATTCTTATCTGGGAGGAGGGTGCAGCAGTGGGTAGGAAGTCTCTCTGTCCCTTTTTGATATGACTGTGGTACACCTCATTAGTGTTGCTGTGGCAATGGGCTCTCATTCAGTGCCACCCAGGTCGTTCCAATGGTTAGCTAGAGGGCTCCTGTTAAATAGCCTTTCTTCCCATCTCTGCTCATCTGTATAGAATGAAACCAACCAGAGGATGAAGGGAAGACTGATGCGAAGGGAAAGTACACTTGATTTGCTCAAGTGCAATGCCTTTGGCAAAACGTCCTCAGTGCGATGAATTTTGAGGGGTGAGTCCTGTTAGACACGTTGTTCTCTCAGAACCTTGGATTAACCTGTCTCAGGATTTACTGTTTCTACGTAAAATTCTCAAGTATAGCCTTAGGACACAGCGTACTGCCAAACATACTCCCAGTCAGAGGAAAGCAGTGAATTGCAGGCATGCCAGAGGAACTGGCAGCTCGTTATATGGAGTGGAAAATGAGAAGGAAAGAAAAAGAAGAGATGGAAGGCTGGCGAGAGATAGATGAGAAGGAAGAGAAAAAGGGGCTAAGAAGACAAGGTGAAAGGAGAGGACAGCTACTTGCAGAGTAGAAAATGTCACTGTATTTATGGTGTGGGTATTAGCCTCACGATACAGAGACATGGTTTACTATCGAAGATAAATTGCTTAACAAAACACCACCAAATGTGGCCAGTCAATCAACCTCAGGTGTAACAAACATATGGTTGGTCTTTTCCAAGTAATCCTAGTGGTCCTTCTCAGGTTTTGGTCTTTTCACAGTCTGGCACTTTTTTTTTTTTTTTTTACTTATGTGCCAGATCCGACGCCTAAAACCTGGATTTGTATTCCTTTTCAGAATGGCTCTACAGTCTTTCTTGCAGGATTAAGGAAGCCACATGAAGAAATATCTGGGCAAGGAGACACTGACTGTTACAGGTATTGGGGTACATCCTCCTTATCTTCTGTTGCACGGAGGCCAGACTGAGTGGCAGTGAGGCAGAGGGAGAAAAAAGAACACTCTGTAAAGACATTTAGTCAGTTTCTTCGGTACCAGGAAAGCTAAAATCCTATCTTGTTGCCCAGTGAGTCTTGGAAAACCCAGAGCATGAGACTATAATGACAAGTCACTCTTGTAATAAGTGGGAGGGGTGTCCTGACATTTAATAACTAACTTCTCCCTCAATCTGTCCAAATAAGATAATCTTTAAGAAACCCGTTTCCAAAACTCTTAGCCAGCTAGGAAAGTCAGCTGTTTAAATTGCATTCCGCTTCATTTAGTTTTGATGATCACCACACGGGTAATTCTGACTGCCCCCACTTTACTGCATTGTTTCTAAACAGAAACGTATTAAAATGTGAGTTTTCAAACAAAGAATTTCCAAGGAAGATTTGCAGGATGAAGAGTTTGATCACCATAAGAAACAACGATCATTTTTAAAAACGAAATTTACTGTTACAAAGTATTAAATGGCATATAATGGTCTAAATCAAGCCCAGTATGATCATCTGGAGTGGCATTTCTTTTTTCTGGTAAGATTTCGGAGATCTCATTATTCTTAACTAGAAAAAAATAACAAATAGTGACTAGAAACAGATTCTGAATATTGCCGTGCTATTTTTTCTATCAGAATTATAAATTCCTAGGGTAAGTTTATTTCTCACAGCGAGAAGTATCTACCATTGGCAGGCGTTGTTTGTGTGAAAAGAAAATAGAAAAGCACATGACATTTCAATTACGGCAGAAAATGCTAGTTGTATAAAAATATGTGTTTATTTGGACTGTGAATAACAACAAAAATGCTGCTTTATGGTCTCAGTGGGGTTTTATTTTCATCTAGTCTCACCTGGCTTTGATCTACATGTAAAGTGGGGAACAAAAACAAAGGGACATGGTGTGAAAGGTATATCTAGTGTATATATTGGGAACAAAAATATTCAGACATATGCATACAGGCTTTTGGAAGAAATGTATTTATTTACTATCAATAGAGATTTCAAAGAAATCAGTTCACAACGATTCTGACATCATCAAGAACAGAAGCCCAACTTTGCCACTACTGGTCTGTATCTCCTTGGGTAAGTCAACTACAAACCTAACTTACTTAATTTCTTCACTTATGAAACAGGGGAGGAGGGTTAGATGATGTTAAGTTTTGGTCCAACTCTCTTGATAGAACAAGAAGGTAGTGATGAAATTGTGAAATGTGGACAGTTTTATAGTGAGAGGTAGATCTCTGAGCATATTAAGTGGATTCAAAATGTTTTGACTTTTGCCTTAAAAAATTATTTTGCATGTGTTTTTCTGCTGGATTAATGACAAGCACAGCTTGTTGACCAGTGTTACGTGGTTTTAAGGAAAATAATGTAGCGGTGATTCTCTGGTATGCATCAGAGTCACCCAAGAGGGCTTGTTAAACTACAGGCTGCTGGACCAACTCTCCAGAGTTTCTGATTAAGTAGGCCTGAGGTCAGTGGGATCAAGAATTTGTGTTTCTATCAGGTTCCTAGGTGATGCTCTTGCTACTTGTCTCCATAGAAAACCACTGGGAGGGAGGCAGGTTAGATGGGCGTCAAGATCCTTTGCTTAAAAATTTTAACCAGGAATTCATATATATGTGTGTGTGTTAGAAAGCTGAAAGGTTAGCTTGGACTGATCAGTAAATAAGCAAGCAATATAGGAATGATTATTATTGCTATTATTCTTCAAGGCTGGAGGACAGGGAAAATAATTTGGAATTAAATATAAATTTTTACTAAAGTACTACCATCGATATTAGCAGGGTATAAAAATGTTAGTATTCCTGTACAAAGGGTCTTGAGAGCATACTTTCAGTAAAAACAAAACAAAACAAAAATGACTCACGTTAACACATACAAATGCTCATTTAACCTTGACTACAAACAAAACTCAGACAGGTTTTACTACCCTCTAAATTTACCTTTAAATAATCTATTTTATCATCATATATAGATAAACTACTTCCTCCTGAATCATTTTAATATCAAAATTACTTTTTATACCTAGGCTTTGTCCATGTTCCCTTTGCCAGTTTCATCTTTTATATCCAACCTCCACCCTTACCCCCTCAATACCTCCAAAGTCTACCTGTGTTTTTTTTTTTTTTGTACTGCGCATTAAAGGGGTTTGTTCTCTATTCCTCACCTGTCAGGTTTACTGCTCCATTTTAGTGCAGCAAAAAAGAAAAAGAGAGGCTAAATGTTAGTTGGCCAATGGTAACAAGAGTAACCATGACAACCAAGATTTAACAGCTCATAATTAGGGACATACACTGACACACATTAGAAAATGATAGCGTATCAAAATATTTCAAGGTCTCTAATCATGAAGCAAATGGAGGACATGAGAGTACATGGCTAAGCAAAGCATTTGTGTGTGTATTAATGTCAGATTCACTTTTATTTATCAACCTACAAAACACTGCCACAATAAATTATATCCTAGGAAGAGTTTGATGGTAGAGATATTATTTGATTATTAAAAAACATGCCATGAGACAACTAATGTACTTAATGGGAATATAACATTGTCCCATATAAGAAATTTAGTTCATTAAAAACAGTCTTCTGTTAAGAGGTACACCATTCCTTTAAAATACCTGCAAATTGCACTGACCTGCAGAAAAATTTGCACAATTGTATAATATACCACAAGGTAATGAAGTGGCAGAGATGAGTTCTTCAAACACATTTTGGCAAGTAAGGTGATGATAAATCTTTTTTTTTCCCAGTAAAAGCTTAAATGCATTTTCAGTTTTGGAAAATACAATACTCATCATTATATCTACAGAGCATAACCCATCTATATAGCTGGGCTAATCCAGAAAAGCAGTTTATTACCAGCCACTGACATGACCCATATTTTCCTAGTCACAGAGGCACTACTGTATGTGAACACTTCCAGCTCACTGTCATTGGCACTTGGACCTGTGATAATAATGTGTGATGTTTAACCATCTTCTTTATACAGAAAGTATAACCTTCACCTAAAACGAATTCATCTAACTAGTCTTCATGTTGAGGCAAACTGCAGAATATTTTGTGAGTTCTCAATTGCAAGAAACAAAGGTACCAGGTCTACCTCCCTGCCAACAAACTATACACCCATATTGCTACAATATCTTCCCTCAAGGTAATCCAGTCCATAGCTTTTGAAAGGTACAAAGTCCACATTTAAACTGTACACACACACATACAAAGTGAATATTGAAAATGATATCAGACACACAGGTTCTTTTGATTCTTAAAGTGATTTAGCTAGATATGCCAAGTTTTTAAAAATCCTACACGTGTTCCTAACTTGGCTTATTTTTAATCAGTGAAATCATCAGTGAATCCATTGTAGGAAAACCTATTTACCTGACAGAGTGAAATACTTAGTGAATTGCCTGTTTTGTATATGAAAAGGCTGTTGAATACTAGGATGAACCAGTGCATACTCTGCACTTCATTCCTCTGCCACAGAAATGTCAGCCTTACTGCACATGGGTACATATTTTGTGCAAATATAAGTTTAAAATCTTTTGGAATTTAAATTACAGGATGAGGATTTCATTACAGCTCTTGCCAGTCAAGATGAAGGTGATAATGAAAGATGGAATAAATAAGAGGAGGGAACTGAGTTTATCACTATTTGACTCTTATAAATTTGATTATTCAGTAGCCCTCTGCGCCATGCACTCGTCTTGGCACAAGGAAATACCATGAGGAATAAGATGGAGTCCATGACCTACAGTTTAGTGGGGGCAGAAAGCCAAGGAAATGGGCAATGGCAGTAATGTGGTAGGTTCTATGATAAAGATAAGCAGAAAGTGCTTTAGAAGCATAGAGCAGGGGACCCTAAGGCAGCCTTAACTGCTAAAAGAGGACATGAGGTGGACACTCAGAAAGGCTTTCATTTAGTAAGTGGATCTTAGCTTACTTCTAAAGGGTGAGTGAGAGTTGGCTGGGTCAAGACAAGTGCCTGTGGAATGAGTAGAAAGGCTTTCGGAAGGACCTCCTCAAAGGCGAGAAGGCATAGCCCAGTGTGGATGCCTATTTGTTCATAGCATCTCAAAATACTGTGGAATCTATTTTTTTCTTTGGTGATATTATGGAAATAATGTAGGGCTGATTCAAAAAGAAGATTAAAGAGGTAGAGTCCCCAGGGAGCCACTGTTGGATCTGGGAAAAGGAGAAAAAGGAAAGGTCTATACCTTAGTCACATCTTCCTTATGGTCTTCACACATGAACATACAGAGGTGGGAATGGAAATTATTTACTGTCTACAATGTCTACTCACATTAGACTATTACTATTCGAGAATGATAATTTGGTCTAGACCATGCCTTAGTGCTTTCTAACATTCTAATCCATTTTTTCTCTTTCATAGTATATAATAAATACTTATCCATATTGAAGTGCTTTTCATAGGTTTACATTTTAAGAATATTTTTCTATAGAAATAATTCCTGAACAGTTTTAGAACTAACGATTGAAAAGTCATTATGTAGCAGATGTGCAGGGTAGATGAACATCAAAGTAACATTCAATTACTTTATGGATTCTTTTTTCTTTGCAGGGGAAGATAGATGAAGGGCAACATGGAGTCATTTAGAAAACGTACACATGCACTGAAGGTAAAAATAATACAATGCTAATTCTATTACTTGATTTTTTTTTAGGTTTTCATACTTTAAAAAGGTCAGTTATCTAATCTATGTACTTATTTTAGAAGTGAAAAACCAGGGCCTGGAATGTTAGCATGACTTTCTAGCCCCTATAGCCAGCTAGTTACAAAGCTGGGACTTGAACTCAGGTTTCCTGCTTTCAAATTTACCTTTTTTCTAAACTTTGCTACATCTTCTCTCTGAAGTTTAAACTGTTAAATCATTGCACATGTATCACAGATACAGTCCAGAATTTAAAAAAAATCTTAGTGTAGGAAAATTAACAAAGACCTACCAAACATTTCATTAATACTATTCTGATGGCCCTTTAAAGCCCTTACAAAGCCTAAGTGATATGTTTTGTTATTGATTATCAATGTATTATGGGTTTTAGCACATTTAAAACAAAGTCAAATAGACAGAATGCAAAGTGAAAATAACTGCTATTCCATATTATTATAATTAATAGAAGTAAGTCTCCTCAACCGACTCAGATTTATTTTTTTATATGTACAAACCATCCACAGCTATAGACCCATTCCTAACAAAGGTAGTCTTGTAAACAGGTGTATATTACCAATAGGATTATCAAGATAGTGTGAGTCAGCAGTATTACATACTCATTCCCTAATTAAAGTATTATTTGCATAAATTAAAATACTTTAATAATGGTAATGATGATAATCAATTCTGAGTGATTACCAATGACCTGTGTATAAACTGAAAAGCACCTAAAAAGAGAGGTATACTGTTATATAATTTTCTTTGCTCAGATTCCAAGCTATTAGAGACACTATTCATTGCCTATGTAAGATTTCCTCTTGAACTGTTTCATGATAATCAGGAAGGACATTGTTGGGTCTACTTGAGTTTCAAGTCAGGAATGTTTTTTACTGCTGAAGCAAGCATTTCTATTTCAGAAATGCTTCATGGGCTTTCAGATGGTTAGCTAAATATACTTAGCATTTGAGGATGTGTGCATTTCCCAACAATTGCTTTAGACAATGCTCACATATGCCTACACTAAAATGCAACTTAAACAGTCATAATATCTTTAAATATGATGCCTTTTTGCAGGATTAGGAAAAATTAAAATAACTGAGTTGATATTTTTCAAGCACATGTGGATAAAGAAAACTTAATCACCAAGGTTAGAATCTTATCTCTCCATATTTACGTAACTAGTTTATAAGGCCATGCACATATCTATTAAGTGGCATGAGTTAATGATAGCCAGATAGAACCTAATGAAATGCAACTTAAGAGGTAAGCATCTTGTTCATTCTGAGTAATAACAGATGTCATGTGATGTGATCTAAAAACACAGTTGTCAACAAGCAATTTTCTGCTCTGACCCCCACAGCAGGATGTCAACACTTAGAATTAAAGTTGTTTTTTGTAAAACATGTACTTTTTTACTTTTTTCTTATTGTATTCTCTTCCGGTAATAAATGCAGTACATAAGAAGCAAAGGGTACTAGCTCTTGCCTGCCTGGACTCACACAGGATCTTTTACTGTTCTGGGGCATGTGGGAACCTCAAGCTTCCAGGCTTTAGCTCTTACACACGAGACAAGTGATCAAATACAACAGTCTGTCTCCTTACCATACACACTGATAAGATACAGACTGGAAGGGAGAGACTGAAACCATCAACTAAGATATTCTGGCCTTCAAACATTTGTTTTTTTCAGCCATTATAGGGAGTGGACAATTGAGCAATGGTAGTGATTAAGAAAAATAATGATTTTTTTCTTCATTCTTTCTAATTCTGAAAGAGGATAGGCAATTTAATGCACTAGGATTATAAACTTCTTCAACTTGACTTTTTTTTTTTTCCCTCAGCCCTGGAATGGAATTGTAAAACAGCCTCAGAAGAGAGTCATTCAAAGGAGCAGTGTCTTGAAAAGTACTGTTTTGAATCAAGAGAAGAGCTTTGGGAAAAGAAAAAAAAAAAAAAAAGATCTATTTGGAGAACAAAGGAATGCAGGTAGGAATAGGAATAATTAATGAAAGGAGTTAGTTACAGGAGTAGGAGAAATAAATAATGACGATAAAATTGTCCAATTAAACATGTAAGCAAGAATCAAAATGAAGACAGACACTCTCATCTATTTTTGAAGGTCAAGGTTATGGTGATGGATGGTGATTTAGTTGCTAAGTCAAGTCATGTCCCACTCTTGCAACCCCATGGACTATAGCCCACCAGACTCCTGTGCCCATAGGCATTATCCAGGCAAGAATACTGGAGTGGGTTGCCGTTTCCTTCTCCAGGGGATCTTCCTGACCCAGGAATAGAACTCGGGTCTCAAAGAGAAAAATTATCTTGCAGTGGAAGGAAGAGAGTACCTTCACAGTAGCATTCTAAAAGCTGACACGCTACGAAGGAAAACAGGAACATAGATTGAGTTGCATGAAAATAAAATTTGGATTGGAAGAAAAATTGATAATTCAGTCATTTTGAATATTATATTTTTTTTTAGTTCAGGAAGAAGTTAGAGAAAAAATAATTACCATGTTTTCTATCCAACTAAGCAGTGACCTAGGGGACAAAATCTTACATGTAATGGAGACAGATAAAGGATTGACAAAACACTACATTAGAAAATATGGATTAGTGTGGATTATTTGCATCCCACCTGTGGTCAAAGACACTAAGAAGGAAAATGGTACCTTGGATTTCCTCTTGGACACAGATGAGAATTCAATACTGAAGATGTGGAATAATGGTTAGAAGAAAAATGGGAAAGGGAAAAAAGTTCATCTTCTTCCTCTCTTTTCTTTCTTTGATCTTCAATTTTTAGCTACTTTAGCTACTTTTGCTAAATTTTGAGAAATAGCTACAGAAAAAAAATCTCAGTACTCGGGCAAGTTAGACTTGCAAGAGTGTTTCAAAATCCATGCTGAAATGGAGCAATTAATGATCTAATTTGCTTCGGATTATCTGCTTGCGAATGTAACGTCTCAACTGTCATGCAAAGAACTCATACTGTGTAAGTACCTCAGAAGATGGAGATTGGATCCATGCCTGCTGGGCAACAAACAGTCTACACCACACACTGAATGAGCTCAGTCTTTGTATTTTGTTCTAACACTGATGGATACATTTCTCCCCCCAGTGATTACTGGAAATATTTTTACCAAGATCAACCACATAATGACCATGGAAGGATGATAAAGTCTTTAAAAACAAGGCAGCCCCCAAGACTGCAACAGAGGTGTTGGGCAAACCTACCTTTTATAAAGAAGAATAGCTATGACAATGCAGATGATAAAGACCACTGCGAGCACAGGACCCACAACCCAAATCAAGCCTTCTTCTTCATCTGTGATTGGCTGTGGATCCAAATCCATTGACACAACAGGATCAGAGTAAGGGCTGGTTGCATACATCTTCTGAGGAAAAACAGAGTCTATGTTAGTTATAAAATAATGACTTTCTAGACAGTATCCTTACCATTAGAAGAGGCAAAGATTCAAGACATTATGGATTTGATAGTAGTTTTAAAATATTTAAAAGGTGGAGGGAAAGGAAAAAAGGTTTTGCAATCTAAATTTCTTTATAAAAAGTATTTAATAATAAAATAGTTTTTGATGGTATACATTTTCATAGATACATTTTCACTGGGATCTATATACTGGAATAGTAAATGATCTTATGAAGTGTAAGTACCAGTAGATTAACCAGTCACAAAATGTTCAATGAGCAATTTACATTGTGCCAATGTATTATATACAATATGAAAAATAAAAAAAAAAATTACAGTTCCAACCCTTAAGATATAATCACTCAGTAAATACTTATACAGCAAAATGTCAGTATTTCATTAAATATTATATTATGAAAGCAGTCCTAAGTACTGCACATTAAAGTCTAAAACTTCAAAAGAAAAGTTCAGTGTTCAAATTATATAGATGCAAGATATATGAAGGTGATAATATGGTTTTCCAGAACATAAAATTTTGAGGACTTAAAAGGATTTAGCAGTTTCTATATAATTTTATTACAGTACTGCTCAGAGGTTGATATGATTATTCCCAATAGAAAATTGATAAAGAGAAAAGAAAACCTTATACACTGTTGAGGGGAATGTAAATTGGCACAGCTATTATAGAAAGTAGTTGTTGGTTCCTCCAAACATTAAAAATAAAACTACCATATAGCCCAGCAATCCCACTCCTAGGTTTATATCTAAAGGAAATGAAATCACTGTCTCAAAGAGATATCTGCATACTTGTGTTCTCTGCAATATGCTCACAATATCTAACACACGGAAGCAACCTAAAAGTTTCCTTTGGATGAATGGACAAATGTGATTACATATACACACATATACATATGTACACAATGGGATATTATTTGGCCATCAAAAGGAGAAAATCCTGCTAAGCTCTTCAGTGACATGGATGAATCTGCAGGGTATTATGCTAAGTTCAATAAGCCAGAGAAATACATACTATAATATGAGTTCTGAGGATCTAATGTGCAGCAAGGTGACTATAGTAAAGAACACAGTGCTGCTGCTGCTAAGTCGCTTCAGTCGTGTCCGACTCTGTGCGACCCCACAGACGGCAGCCCTCCAGGCTCCCCGTCCCTGGGATTCTCCAGGCAAGAACACTGGAGTGGGTTGCCATTTCCTTCTCCAACGCATGAAAGTGAAAAGTGAAAGTGACGTCGCTCAGTCATGTCCGGCTTGTAGCACGACCCATGGACTGCAGCCTACTAGGCTCCTCCATCCACAGTATCATATACCTAAAAGTTACTGAGAGTAGATCTTAAACTTTCTCATCATACACACAAAGGAGTTGCTTATCCTGATCTTGGTAATCAGTCACAGTGTGTGTGTATATAAATAAATATATAAAATCATCACAGTGTACATTTTAAATATGTACCACTATATTTGGCAATTAGTCCTCAGTACAGTTGGAAAGATATATGCCAAAAAAATTACTTGGTGAAGGAAGGGACTGAATATACATAAATTGTTTCTCTAATATCTATTTTTGTTCTGTCCTATTTTAGATTATCTCAGAAGAAGATTCTCTTGATTCTGTCCCTCTTTAAAATACTGTCTTTTCCAATAGAGACCAGTCCACAGTTTTGAGCTGCCCCACATCTTAAAAATAATCTAACAGCTCATATAGCTCAAAAAGAAGCAACCCAATCAACAAATGGGCAGAAGACCTAAATAGACATTTCTCCAAAGAAGACATACAGATGACCAACAGGCACATGAAAGGATGCTCAACATCACTAATTATTAGAGAAATGCGAATCAAAACTACAATGAGCTATCACCTCACACTGATCAGAATGGCCATCATCAAAAAAAAGAAAAACGAGATAATAAATGCTGGAAAGGGTGTGGAAAAAGGGAACCCTCTTATACTGTTGGTGGGAATGTGGACTGGGATAGTCACTGTGGAAACCAGTAAGGTAGTTCCATGGAAAACTAAAAATAGAATTGCTGTATGATCCAGCAATCCCACTCCTTCATATTCAGAAAAAAATGATTTCAAAAAGACACATGCATCCGAGTGTTCACAGCAGCTCTGTTCACAACAGCCAGGGCATGGACACAAACAGCCTAGATGTCCATCAGCAGAGGGACGGGCACAGAAGAAATGGCACATATATAATGGAGAATTACTCAGTCATAAAAAGGACTGTGCTAAGTCACTTCAGTCGTGTCCGACTCTTTACAAACCCATGGACCATAGCCCACCAGGCTCCTCTGCCCATATGAAGCAGAAATGGATTCACAGACACAGAGAACAGATTTCTGTTTACCAAGGGGAGGAGAGGAGGGTTGGACTGGGAGTTTGGGGTTAGTAGATGCAACCTATTACATTTAGAATGGATAGACAATAAGGTCTTACTGTATATAGCAGGGAACTATATTCAATCTCCTGGGATAAACCATAATGAAACAGAATGTACGTATGTGTGTGTGTGTATACATATATATATGTGTGTATATATATATATATATATATATACACACACACACACACACACTCACAACTGCCATTGCAAGAGACGCAGGTTCAATCCTGGGTTGGGAAGATGCCCTGGAGAAGGAGATGGCAACCCACTCTAGAAATCCCATGGACAGAGGAGCCTGGCAGGCTACAGTCCATAGGATCACAAAGGGTTAGACATGACTTAGCAACTAATCAACAACTCTCTCTCTCTCTCTCTCTATATATATATATATATATACACACATATATATATGTGTGTGTGTGTGTGTGTGTATATATATATATATATATATATAACTGAGGCACTTAGCGTTAGAGCAGAAATTAATACAACATTGTAAATCAACTATTATTTCAATAAAAAACAAACAAACAAACAAACAGTTTCTCCTCTTCTCACTCGAGCACCACCATAGATCCTATTTTCTCATTTGCTAATCTCACCTTATACAGTTCTTACACATCCAGACACCTTTTCCAGATTAGCCACAGTTGACCAAGGCTTTTTAAAAAAACTTTTTCCTTTGTGACCGACAAGGAATTAACTTCCAAATTAAACAGTTCATGCAGCTTGATATCAAAGAAACAAACAACCCAATTAAAAAAGGGCAGAAGACATAAATAGACATTTCCCCAAAGAAGACATACAGATGGCTAAAAGGCACATGAAAAAATGCTCAACAGTGCTAATTATTAGACACATGCAAATCTAAACTAGAATGAGGTATCACCTCACACCAATCAGAATGGCCGTCATCAAAAAGACTACAAATACATAAATGCTCCTATACTGGTTGGTGAGCATGTAAACTGCAGCCAGTGGAGAACAGGAACTGTGGAGGTTCCATAAAAAACTGAAAATAGAACTACCATATAACACAGCGACCCTATTCTAAGACATTTATCCAGAGAAAAGTATAATTCAAAAAAATACACACACAGCAATGTCTACCGCAGCACTATTTACAATAGCCAATATATGTGAACAACTTAAATGTCCATGGATAAATGAATAAAGAATACTTATATACACACATACACACATCAAAATATTACTCAAGCATAAAAAAGATCAAAATAATACCATTTGCAGCTAAATGGCTGGACCTAGAGATTATCATACTGATTGAAAAAGTTGGAAAGAGAAAGACAAACATCATACGATACCACTCCATACATGGAAGCTAATTAAAAACAAATTTTACAAATGACCCTATTTAGAAAACAGAAATAGACTCACAGGCATAGAAAAAAACCAACAGTTACCAAAGGGGAAAGGAGCAGAAGAAGGATAAATCAGTTAGGGACTACTGTATATAAAATAGATAACCAACAAAGACTGGGAACTCTACTCAATATCTTGTGATAATCTATAAGGGAAAATAATTTGAACTAGAGTAAATACATGTAGATATGTACAACAGAATCACTTTGCTCTACAACTGAAACTAACACATTGTAAATTAGCTATTTTTCAATTAAAAAAATAAAATAAAAATGGTCTCCTTTGGTTCTCCTAATTCTATACTCAACAGATCCCTTCCTGATCTTTCCAACTGACCATGTCTTGTTAACTGTCTCTCAATCCATTTTATGAGACTGTATTCTTAAATTCTATTCTCTGTTATCTCTTTTTCACTCCTCTGTAGCAAGGCGACTTTCAGCTTTAACCTCCAACCACTATGTATATTACTTCCCTATTAATGGTCCTTAACTTAGTAACTCTGCTAAGTCCCAGACCTTCATTTCCAAATTCAGTTCCTAGAGATTCCTACATCTATCCTCAAATTAAGAACTTCGGGTTATTTTTCTGCTTCCCAGATACACCCTCCTTTCGACTTGCTAATTTCTCTTTCCTCTCAACATCTAGGAATGAAATCTTACTGATTTTATTTGATCAGTTCTCTCCAGTCTCAGGCCTCAGGTCCTCTTTCCATTGCCACAGTACCACTTTTCTCATTACCTCATTCATGTTCACCCAAACCATACCAGAAGTTCTTTCCTTTAGCAGTCTCTACTGCTACTAGAGCTATTATCCTAAACTGCAGCTGTAAAACCTTCAGGGGTCTCTCTGGTGACTCCTAAATAAAAATTAGACATCTTAGCATGATTCTTAAGGGCCTCCATAATTTTTCTTTAAACTTTACCACATATAACATCAGTTCAGTTCAGTTCAGTCATTCAGTTGTGTCCGGCTCTTTGCGACCCCATGAACCGCAGCACGCCAGGCCTCCCTGTCCATCACCAACTCCCGGAGTTTACCCAAACTCATGTGCATCAAGTCGGTGATGCCATCCAACCATCTCATCCTCTGTTGTCCCCTTTTCCTCCTGCCCTCAATCTTTCCCAGCATCAGGGTCTTTTCCAATGAGTCAGCTCTTCACATCAGGTGGCCAAAGTATTGGAGTTTCAGCTTCAACATCAGTCCTCCCAATGAACACCCAGGACTGATCTCCTTTAGGATGGATTGGTTGGATCTCCTTGCAGTCCAAGGGACTCTCAAGAGTCTTCTCCAACACCACAGCTCAAAAGCATCAATTCTTTGGCACTTAGCTTTCTTTATAGTCCAACTCTCACATGCATACATGACTACTGGAAAAACCATAGCCTTGACTAGATGGACCTTTGTTGGCAAAGTAATGTCTCTGCTTTTTAATACGCTATCTAGGTTGGTCATAACTTTCCTTCCAAGGAGTAAACGTTTTTTAATTTATGGCTGCAATCACCATCTGCAGTGATTTTGGAGCCTCAAAAAATAAAGTCAGCCACTGTTTCCACTGTTTCCCCATCTATTTGCTATGAAGTGACGGGATGGAATGCATGATCTTAGTTTTCTGAATGTTGAGCTTTAAAGCCAACTTTTTCACTCTCCTCTCTCACTTTCTTCAAGAGGCTTTTTGGTTCTTCTTTGCTTTCTGCCATAAGAGTGGTATCATCTGCATATCTGAGGTTATTGATATTTCTCCTGGCAATCTTGATTCCAGCTTGTGTTCCTCCAGCCCAGCGTTTCTCATGATGTACTCTGCATGTAAGTTAAATAAGCAGGGTGACAATATACAGCCTTGACGTACTCCTTTTCCTATTTGGAACCTGTCTGTTGTTCCATGTCCAGTTGTAACTGTTGCTTCCTGACCTGCATACAGGTTTTTCAACAGGCAGGTAAGGTGGTCTGGTATTCCTATCTTTTTCAGAATTTTCCACAGTTTATTGTGATCCATGCAGTCAAAGGCTTTGACATAGTCAATAAAGCAGAAATAGATGTTTTTCTGGAACTCACTTGCTTTAACATATTCTATAATAATAGACTTCTTGCTACTACTACCAAAATGCTCTATTTTCTCTTTGCTGTCTCAAGTTCCATAACATTTAGCTCCTGAAATTCAACTCATCTCCAAGGCCTCATTTAAATTTTGCCTCCACTAAGCTCTCTCTCCTTAACTAGAAATAATCAGTCATTTCACAAAACGTAAGTAAAATAATTTTAACAATTTGAGGTAGTCCTGTTTGTTTTTTAATGGTAGTGGTTAAACTATATTGTGTTTTGATCTGTGTATATGCCTTATTTTCTTTAATGAAACTATAAACTCCTTGAAGGTACAGTTTATGTTTGTATGCTTAAAGCAGCCAGTACAGAACTTTGCATTTAGTGGGTTCCCAGAAAATCTTTGTTGAACAAAATGCTCATTTTTTTTCAAATGACTGACATTATTAAAACATGAGAGAATATACTTATTTTTCCATGATCAGTAAATATACTTATTTTCAGTCTGCATTTTTAAAAAAGTAGGGCATATTTTATGAATTTAAGTAGGACAAGCTCAGCAGTCATTCTGGAGAATATATGCCCACTAAATGCATATATGCTAGTCTCCTTTCCCAGTTTCCTCACTATGTCCAAGAAAGAGACTGACTTGACTTTCAGATTTTCTAATGGCATCAAAAGAAGATTAAATACTCAATATATTCCAAACCTTCTTAGAAGTAGATAAAAAAGGAAAGGTATGTACAGTATAAGGATTTATTCAAAGGACTTGGCAAATACATTCTGTATCAAAGAAACATGATTCTTTATATAATTGTTTTGCTTTAATTGTTCCCCTATTTTGTAGGTCACATTCAAACTATTTGGGAGACTAAAGTAAGCAAAACTTTGTGATGTGAAATTCTCTACCAAGAGCCTTTGAGATAATAATCTTGGTTAGTCAAGACAGAAATCTAACCTGAGATTTTTCCCAAAGTACATCGATTTCCAACCCAAATCAGGAAACAGAGACGTGAAAATGAAAAGAAAACCATAAAATGATACCAGCTTTATGAAAAGCAGAATTTGTTCAGTATGTGGGGGTAATGGAAAAGGTTCAATGTTAGTCATTCTAAACCAGTCCCTTGATACTCTTAATGAGGCAGTTAATTGGGGAAAGCTCACGTCACTGGTGGGAAGGTAGATATTTTCTGTATGCAAATTACCACCCCACCCTTTCATCCCTTTTGAAAATCTGGAGTTTACAAAAGACTGTTTACTACAAGAGCGTTATCTTAGTTGAATGCAAGTCTCTTCTAATAAATGCTGGCATGAACACATAGAAAACAAAGGAAATACTGTTAGTTTTGAAAGTGATGTTGAAAAAGATGATGGAGAAAAGGGCAATTTAGACAATTTATATGTGGAAAGAAATGCTAATTATATAATTAATTCATCAATGGTGATACTTTCCAATACTAGTAGAAACATTTGGGAGACATTAGAAACCAGAGTCTCTGACAGTGCATGATCTGATGAACTTCCTTTTCATTGGAGTCTCTGTTCTACCCAATGCTCTAAATGTGCTTTAGGAAATGTCCTAGAGTTATTTAAAGAAAATTTATTTCAAGTATCTAAAAATCATTAAAAAAAAGAATATGATTCCATCATTCCATCCCCTTGATGCTCTGACTTAAAACCTTCAACTAGAAAGAGAAAGCATATCCGTACATTAAAATTCCAGGAAACCTGTCACTTTGTTTTCAAATGACACCCTGTGCACAAAGGTAAACCAGGCAGAAAGGCTGCCTTTGTGTTTTGATTTTCCACGAGGGAATTCCTTCAGTCATTAGAAGAGAAGCCCCACTGTATATGCTAACACCTGATGTGGAGAAATCTTTGATATATCTTAGACTTCCTATAGAGGGGAAGGCCTGGCTCTACCTAATTGCCATACCTGTCAGTTTTAGGCCCCGAAAGAAGATACAGTTTAGAATATGTATATTAAATGTTAATGTGACCAGCCACTTCAAAATCTACCTCCCTCACATCTACATTCTCGCCCTCTCTCTCTGTCTTTTTAACATTCAAAGCAACTGAAGCACAAAACAACGTAAGAGCAAGATGAATTACATAAAAGAAGACAACTCATTCTTTAGAGTACCTTAGGAATCCTCTGTTTTATTGAATTATTTTCCAACTTCCTTGGCTTTTCACTGATAAAGTCACCGGTAAATTGCTATAATTTAAGATACAGGCTATGCTTGCCTTTTCCTAGATAGAACTTCCCTTGAATCTGGGCAGAAAGCACTATGGGCTCACTGGCAGTTCTAGGAGAATAAAATTCATATGCTCCCCACCCCCCTCTTAGTCGATATTTTCAAATACTTGGAAATATACTAAAATTGCATCAAAAAGAATATAAAACCTAGGAATAAACTTAAACAAGGAGGTGAAAGACCTATGCTCTGAAGACCTATACTACAAAACACTGATGAAAGAATTTGAAAATGATAAAAAGAATTGGGATGATTTCACCTGTCCTTGAATTGGAAGAACTAATATCATAAAATGTCTAAACTACCAAAGGTAATCCACAGACTTAATGCAAACCCTATCAAGTTATCCATGGCATTTTTCACAGATTCAAAAACAAATAACCCTAAAATTTATATGAAACCACAAAAGATTCTGAAAAGCCAAAACGATACTGAGAGGAAAAAAAAAAAAAAAAAAAAAACTAGATGAATCATGCTCCCTGACTTCAGACTACATTATAAAGCTGTAGTAATCAAAATCGCATGGTACTGGCACAAAAACAGACCAATCGATCAATGGAAAAGAAAACAGACTCAAGAAATAAGTCCATGCACCTATGGTAAACTATTTTACCACAAAGGTGAGAATATATAATGGAGAACAGATAGTTTTTTCAATAAGTAGTGCTGGGAAAGCTAGACAACTACATATAAAAGAGTGAGATTAGAACATTACCTCACTTATTCCCTCCTTTATTATATCCAAAATAATCTTAAAGTGGATTAAGGACCTAAATGTAAGATCTGAAACCAGGAAACTCCTAGAAGAGAATATAGGCAGGAAATACATAAGTCATATCTTTTTTTTTTTTTTTCCATCTCTTAAGGCAAAAGAAATAAAAAGGAAAAAAAAAGGACCTAATTAAACTTTGCACAGCAAAGGAATCCATCAGCAAAACAAGATAACCTACTGAAAGAGAGAAAAATATTTGCAAATGACAAGACTGCTAACTACTTAGTATCCAAAATATAGGACTTCCCTGGTAAAGAATTTGCCTGCAATGTGGGAGACCTGGGTTTGATGCCTGGGTTGAGAAGATTCCCTGGAGAAGAGAACGGCAACCCACTCCAGTATTCTTGCCCAGAGAATTCCATGCACAGAGGAGCCTGGTAGGCTACAGGCCATAGGGTTGCAAAGATCTGGACACAACTGAACAACTTACCTCACCTCACCTCATCCAAAATATAAACAGCTCATACAACTCAATATTTTAAAAAAAAGATAATCCAGTTAAAAATTAGCAGAATACCTGAATAGACATGGTTTTGAAAGAAGACATCCAGACAACATGAAAGGATGCTCAAAGTCTCTAATCATTACAGATATGAGTAAAGAAAATGTGATATATATGCAATGGAATATTACTCAGTCATAACAAATTATGCCATTTTAAACAACATGGATGACCCTAGGAAGAATCATGCTTAGTGAAATAAGTCAGAAAGAAAAAGACAAATACCATATATCACTTACATGTGGAATCTAAAATAGTAAAACAAGCAAATGAATACAAAACAGAAACAGACTCACAGATATAAAGAACAAACTAGGGGTTACCAGTGGAGAGTGAGAAGGGACTTGGGGCAAGATGGGGGTCTGGGATTAAGAGATACAAATGCCAGAAGAAAAAAAAAAAATAAGAAGGAAACAACACCATGCACTATTGATCTGGACTTCATAAACTAGAAATCCACCTAAATGTCCTGTGCTTAGAGACACAGCCTTATTTGTAATGAAATCACAAGCAGATTACTCAGCAACATTCAAAGAGTAGACAGCCTGTTACTACATTTAAGTTAAATCTTATGAGAAACAATTAGGATGCATGTAGCATGTATCCTCACATTCTGGTGAAAAATGTATTTAAGAATACCATAGAAAATAAGCTGGATGCCATCACATTTCACTTACAGACTCTGCGTGTTCCATCACTGCTAACACAAAGAAGACATACTCTTGACCACTTTGGAGTTGCTTGTTTGTAAATCCACCATAATGTTTGTCATCCCCCAGGGTGAACTCGGTGGGCAGGACATCAAAATGAGCGGCAATATATGGCTTTAATTCAACTTCTCTTCCATGACGGAGGCTTCTGCGTTTCCTAGATATCTCTTTAAGCAACTTAAAGAAAAAAAGTGGAGAACAGAGAAAGAAATGTAAACAACAATAACCCGCCTTAATGACAGTTTAATAAGGGAAATTAATTCAGGGCGGGGAACAACCCAAATACAATGTGTCCACTTCTCATGTGTGTCAGCATTACTAAATCTCAGTCTGTCTTCCAAATGCCTGTCCTGCTGTTAAGGTAAGACACTGTATTGCAGTTGCAAGGCTCAGGCTATAAACACAGGGCAATTAGATCCTTTCATGGTAGCTCACATCATTGTCCACTCTAATGAAATCCTTTCAAAGGACAAGAAAGATTACAACTCCTCTATGGAAAAAAAGTCAAGTTTGATTCACAAAAGCCTGTCATGTAGGCTTTATCACTGTGATTTATTAAACAAGTACTAACCTCAGATAAAGTCAAAGACCAACAGTTTGAAGAGATTAGTACCATGTTAGATTGCTTTTAGTAATGACATAATTTTATGATGTATAGTCCCTCAAATAAGCATAAAATAGACTCTCATGACCTATTTTTAATTAACATTTTAAATAGACATTGTCACTTATTTAACAATTTTTGGCTTGACTTGTCTCCTTGATTAACCATTTAGGGTACAATTCCTTGCATTTATCATGACAGCAAGTTTTTTCAGAGCTAACAGCTCTCTGGAGATGTTAAAATTATCTAGCTAGGTGATAAAGGCTGGTTAGAGAAAAAAATAATTATATTACCCAGAGTTAAACAAACATAAACATGCATACACACAAATCCTTCACGTATTTTTAAAAGGAAAAAAAAAGTAAAAATTATGGTTTGATACTCTACTGTTTTTGTAGTCACTATTTGGAGAAAATCATGTTAATGATATGACAATTTCAAAATGATGACTAAGTTCTTTCTGCTCCCATTAAATATTGATATTTTATGGGGCTTAGGGAAAGTTTATAGCAGTCTGAGATGCCTTTGAATATAAGAGGCAACTCAATTGTTTTTTTGAAAGAATGCTGATTTATTTTACTACCTCTATAGAGAAGACAGTGTATCTGAGACCCTACACAATGAAGGCCAGGCTTCTATAATAATAACAGCTGCAGACTATACATACGGAAAATACCAAGACCTTCTGTTAGAAACTTGATGCTAAACTCGTCTCTAACACAAAGTTGTAAATGTGCTAAGCTGGTCAAAATTATAACCTAAAAATGTAAAAATCACTCTTTTGGTTATATATATATTTTGTACCTATGTTATTGAATATTTAATTTATAATGTTCTCAAATTTTCTGTTAAATTTGAGTTTATTGATACAATTAAAATTATTTAACATGTAAGCTCTTTTATGAAAACCACAGTAGACTTCTTTAGCAATACTGGACCATCTGATGATAAATTCAGATAGACTGATCAATTATGGACCAGCTGGCCTATAATAAAGCTAATCCAGAAACACAGCACTATCTTTCAATCCTGTTGTCAAATTTAGGTTTTCTTATAATAATGATAATGATTTGTTAAGCACTTTCTAGGTGCCAGGCACCATTCTCAAGAGACTAAACATAGCTTATTTCATTTACTCATAAAAACTCTATAAGATAGATTATTATTACCTCTATAGAAATGAGGAAACTGAGGCACAATAGAAAGTAATAATATTGGATTCAATTGGTAAAATGAAATTACTTGGAAGACATTTTTTCCAACCATATGTTTGTTTACTTGGAGGCTGCACAATATTAAAGAAACACAAATGCAACATTAGGCTAAATTAATACTCTTAATTGTTTTAACTGAGTCTATACTTAAATATATAATTTTTCTGTATCTGCTTTCATTAACACAGGAAAATGCATACTTTCTTTTTTTCTGGATTCTTTAAATATTTTTTAAAATTCTGATGTAAATGTTTAATATAGACTTTAAAAGTCACTACATAGGTTCTTGTTGATATGTAGGAGATGATGGGACATTACTTTGAGAAGGACAAATGCAGTACAGATGAGCAGAAAAGCTTTTTGAACTTGGTTAATCAGAAACATTTACCATCAGTTGTTTATGCAACTGTGTCCCCTCTTCTACTTCACTGATCAAACCCTACCTTGATTTTATTCATATTTCAGATGTAGGCAACTGTCATAATTCATCCATATCACTGTCATGAGGGAGTACCTTTTGCTGGGGTTTCTTTAGAAGACTTAGAGGTAGTACCTTAAAATGTTTTAGTGTTTTGGTCCTCCGTAGACCCAATGCTGCCATTCCCTAAGGTCAAACCTGGAACCTTAGGCTGCCCTAATCTCTGCGGGATGCTTCCTGTGTTATACTTTAAATGGGTCAAGTGTGCTCAGATGACATGAAGTGAGCCAATATGTTCAAGTTACAACCACAAATGACCACATTGTTTTATAGCAAGCCTTTGAAGTACAATGCGATGAAAATCTTATGATATATTACAAGACTTGCCCTGAATTAAATATAACTAAAATTTTTAGAAGTCATTCTGTCCAAAATTCATTTTGACTATCAAGGTCTGCTCTGCCCAGTCTGACCTTGACAACTAAGAGTTCCAGTCTATGAATTTATTATGTGAAGATTATCCCCAGACAAAGGATAAATGAGCTCAGAAGACAATAGTGAGAGTGACTCTGTTTAGAAAGCCTCTTTCTATTTTTTATGGGCCTCGATGTGAAGCACACATGTGGAAATCCCCTTAGGCCACCATTCTATTTGATGATAGGGTTTCAATGATTTGAATTATAGGCCTTTCTAAAAAATCACTTGGTCAAATACATTTAAGAGAGGAACACTGCTTTGTCAAACCTGGCAGTACCAAGCTATAGATAAAATTACTACAATGCTTTTATTATCCATAGTAGGAAAAAAAAAAAGAAACCTGTCTGTAGAAATCAGAAACTGGATGAGTAAGCACAAAGTGAGGCCATAGCCTACTTTCACTTGTTCCCCTCCACAATAGTTACAAGATGTATTGGAGGTAATTCCAGAAGATATATCAAGGGCTTTAGTTTTTTATCAGAAATAATTTTCATTTTCCAGTCAATGCATATCTTATTTCTTCCACCATTAATTCTACAATGTGGTCTCAATTATATCAGTAACAAAAGTGGGAAAGAACCCATCCTGACCCCAAAATTTTGAATTAATAAATGTTCTTTATCAAACTATTATACAGATTAATGCACTACAACTTGTGGGATGATTAAAATGACCCTTTGTTATGGGAATCAGCAGCAGAGACCCATAGAATTTAATTGCAAGAAAGTTCAATGTCATATAGCTCTATACTTTAATCCATTAGAATTGCTGTACATTTTTGAGGTTAAAACCTGGCTATAAAAGAGAATCATCCTGTTATTACTTACTATCAAATGGTTCTACTTCTAAGGAAAGCTTTTTTTTTTTTTTTAAGTATTTGATGTTCTTTTTGGCTTGGATCTTAACTCCTTGGAAACTGCTTTTTTCAATAGTTAGAAAGAGTCAGATTTTATAAGTTGCCTTTCCATTTTAAATCCAATTCCAACTGAATTCTGTATTTTAGCTGAGAACTGATTAAAATAATAAAGAATATGTTAGGATTAACTGATCAGTTGCAAGTAAACCATGACTTGCTTCAAAATGTTTACAGAACAGCTCATCAACTGGCATTTTCGTATAGACTCCTCTGACAGCATAAAAAGGATTCAGTTCCTTTAATATCAGCAGAAAAAAGAAGTAAAATATAAAGCCTAAATTACTTGACAACATTATAGAAACGTGCCTCATTTTACATTCCTTCAATGCTTATCTAATCACTACACATTGACACAAAACACAGTCCTAACCTTGAACTCATCTCCCATTCCAAACTTGATCAACTTGAAGTCAGATAAATGAAATGGGTGATGATGAACCATACTTCTAGGGATGACATATGTTTGCCAAAAGAAGTTAACAGTCCTTATCTCTCAAGATCATAGTCTCCTTAGTGCAGACATGAATGAAATAAACATCATCTCCCTGTAATGCAGTTAGGGAATTTCTGCTTTTCTTTGCTTTGCATGAACTAATTTGTTGGAGAGAAAATACCTAAGAATAACAGATTGAGTTATAAGATGTACAACATGCTGTAAATAAATTCAGTGCATTAAAATATCATATTTCCCCAAATAGGGGCTTTTGACTTCTGAACTGATTCAGACTAGAATCATATTAAAATCATAAAGTCTCTCCTATATGGTATTTCAAAATGAGAACCCCAGCCATTAATTTGCTGTGGGCCTCTGAGGGTCTGGTTTAACACTTCTGATCACACTTTTCTCATCTAAATGGAAGTATGAAAAATTAGCTCTTGTTCCATATTATATGTATTAACTTTCAAAAAAAAGTTCTTTTTGCAAGAACAACACCAATGTACTTACTGTTATTATAAGATTTTAGAAATTAAAATCATGCTACTTTATATTTCCTTTGTCTTTTGTACCACATTTCTTGCTCAGCTCAAAATTCTGTGATTTGTTTTGTTTGCTCCTAAAGTTATATGCATTTTTGATTCTGAAATCCTATAAAATACAGAAGGAAGTAAAAATGTGCTAATCAGCACAGTTCTGTCAGCAATTGGTCACATAGTAGGTCAAGTGTTGAACTCTGGTGCAAACTGTAACTTAGCATTTTTAACAACCTCACCTACCACTGCACTAATGAAGTGGATCTTGGAATTTCTAACAGTGGTGATTAAGTCTTTGCTGACAATTCACTTCTTCCACACCTCTGCATTATTTTTTACAAGGAGCAAGGGGCAAAATATTAAAGCCAACAAAGATTAGATAAGTTGTAAGCTTTACAGCAGCTTAATGTCTTTTAATTAAAGAAAAAGCTCTTTGTAGGGATCCCAAGAGGTTAACACGCCCATAGCACTGAACCATCCAAGTAGGCAGTTGACCAGCCAGCCCAGGAGCTGATCCACCCAGATCAGATGCTCAAAGGTCTCCATAGAGAAGATAAATTTATTTTAAAAATTAAGTAACTAATGAAAGATACCACCCAAAACACAGTTACCTCATCTAATTCCATTTCATCTGGACTCTCCCATGGCTTGATAAATTTCCCACGAGATTTCTTCAAAGGCACAATTATTATGTAGTAACCTCTGCATGAGAATAGAGAGATAAAAATAAGGTTAGTTCAGAGGGAAAAGAAGATGGATATATCCTTAAATCTTCCACAGACCAGTGATTGAGATTGAATGCAAATTATGAATATGGAGTGACTTGTCCATCAATGACAAATAACCACCTGTTTGTTCAATTTTAAAGACAACATGGGTAGACATTTATGTGTAACTTCAATGATCTTGTATGGTAATATTACCATGGTTGACTGCCCTTTATTAGGTATCATAAACAGAACAGAAATAGTTTGTTAATACCCTGTTGCTGGACACATGCAAGGCAGGTATATTGAAATCTACCACCACAGGCTGCTGAGCCAAGAGTTTTCTATGACATTAATTTATAAGAGGGTCTTTAAAAAAGAAGATGTATAATAAAAATTACTCTGTGCTTTGTGTGCTTAGTCGCTCAGTCATGTCCGACTCTGCAATCCCATGGACTGTAGTCTGCCAGGCTCCTCTGTCCATGGGGATTCTCCTGGCAAGACTACTGGAGTGGGTTGCCACTCCCTCCTCAAAAATCACTCTAAGCTCATACCAAATGCCTGTACAATGATGATGATTTTGTTTATATACCATGTAAGTACTTTTTATTTGGAAAAAATAAAAGCATAAAAATTACTTGTCATCTCACAATTATTAAATATATAAAGGCATAAAGGTTCTCCTTTCTTTCTACCCATCAAATTGCACATCTTAAGGTAGAACTGCAGAAATTTTGACACAGTCATTATCTGAGGCTTTCAAAATAGATTTCAATATAATACACTTACAGGAAGAGACAAAAAGATTAATAAGCAAGTCCTCACATTGAGAATGGTCAACTTCACTTTATGTATAACAGTACCTGTCCCCAAACAGATGCAGGTTATTTGTAAAATTATTTTGTAACTTCTATATAGTATATACCCTGCTCTTGTATTCACAGTTAGGGACTCTGTTCATACTGATTTTTGGTAGTTACTATACAAACACTTTGAACATAGATGTATAATAACAGTTAGCACATTAATCACTTCCTACTGTTCATGTATTATAGGAAATGCATAATTTCACTTTGCCTTGTTTTTTAAAAAAGAAACTTTAAGAACAGGTAACAGACCAAATAAATAAATAAATAAAATCCACAGAGACTGAATAATTGCTCAAGATAAAACAGTAAAGGGGATATAAGTGAAAGTGAAAGTCACTCAGTTACGTCTGACTCTGCGACCCCATGGACTATACAGTCCACAGAATTCTCCAGGCCAGAATACTGGAGTGGGTAGCCGTTCCCTTCTCCAGGGTATCTTCCCAAACCAGGGATCGAATCCAGGTCTCCAGCATTGCAGATAAATTCTTTACCAGCTGAGCCACAAGGGAAGCACAAGGGGAAATAAACCTACATACATTATACCTACATACATACATTTACATACGTGTGTGTGTGTGTGTGTGCACACGCTGTGCTTAGTCACTCAATCGTGTCTGACTCTTTCCAACCCCATGGACTGTAGCCTACCAGGCTCCTCTGTCCATGGTATTTTCCAGGCAAGAATACTGTAGTGGGTTGTTATTTCCTTCTCCAGAGTATCTTCCCAACCCAAGGATTGAACTCACATCTGCTGCATTGTAGGCGGACTCTTTACCACTGAGCCACTGGGGAAGCCTATTATGTATGTATGTATGTTTGTGTGTGTGTGTGTGTGTGTGTGTGTGTGTGTGTGTGTGTGTGTATAAACTGTGGCAAGAGTCTGCTTTTGTTTCATTTACTTTGTATCATAAAGCACTTCTTAGACTCCATAAATCTTGTGGAAATTTATTGTGGAAATGAACACACACTTTTAGAGGAGAAGGCTGACACTCAGGAAAGGAATGAGAGCAGGATGGGCTCCAGCTTGTGTCATATTCTATTACAGAGATTAATCACACACACACAGGAGCCTTCACTCTGAACAACTCATCAGCAGGCTCATGGAATCACATCACTTAGCCATCCATTTTCTTTCCTACAAATAATCTTGATGATCAAGGAGGGTAAGGAGAAGGAAGAGTAGAGTATATGAGCGAGGCCAATATCTTTTATTTTATGGTCTAGAGTAAGCTTCCTCCTCTTTCTGTCCTCCCACCACCTGAAGGATTTGCCAAACAAGTCCATCATGTTAAATCAGCATGGAAAAGACTGACAGAGGCTGTAACCTAGCATACAAAATGACGCTGCAGGTGGACTTGATAAACACACTTGTCAGGGAAACTCTTGCTTTTCACTACCAATTGCACAAAGTCAGAGCAGCTTCTCTTTGCCTAAAGTGATGATACTGCACATGATCAGGGAGTTCCCATTGTTTTCCTTCAGAATCTTCTAAATCCAGGTTAAGCTGATGAATTCTATTAATTTTGCTGCTGCTTTCATACTCTGAGTTGCCATTCTTGTACATGAAAAAAGAATTCATTCTTTCTTCTGCAGCACTCCTCGACTACCCACATCATTTGTGGCTCAGATAAGAATTGAACAGCCTCCCCCATAACAATTAATTAACAGTGTGGCCATATATCCATAACCTTTTTTCTCCAAGATCTCTAAAGCATTCAACTAGGGCAGGCAGAGTGGAACCTGCTTCAGAGTAGCTCTCACCTCCCGAAGAAATGAGGAGGTGGAACTTCTGGGTCTAAGTCCATACATTTCAATTGTATTCTCAGCAATTACAACTTTGTAAACAACCACCCGTTTGCCTTTCCTGAAGCTTAACTGTCCCCTCAGAATACTGCTTCCATTGCAGACTTCTCCAGTAGTGGCTTGTCAATTTACCCCTCTCCCTCAGCCATGAACCTCACGCTTAGGGCTTGGGGTTTCTTTCCTAGTTCCCTGTTGCTTCTTGCAGGTGTTTTTCCCTCCACCCTTTTGCTAAAAAAATACAATGTGCATGCATGTGTGTATGCATGCTCAGTCTTGTCAGACTTTTTGCAACCACATGGACTGTAGTAGCCCACCAGGCTCCTCTGTCCATGGGATTTTCCAGGCAGAAATACTGGAGTGGGTTGCCATTTCCTACTCCAGGGGATCTTCCTGACCCAGGGACTGAACCTCTATCTCTTACATCTCCTGCATCGGCAGGTGAATTCTTTACCTCTGTACAACCGAGGAAGCCACCTGTCCCCCCCCCCCAAATAAACCAGCCCCTTCTCTTGGAAGATTATGCAGTTCAGCTATGTTATGGTCCTCTCTTACAGACCTTTGCCATCTATCAACTTCTTCAGAATCTTCCTTACGTGGAAGTTTCTCCACCCAGCCACCCTGGGTTGATGGTCTTTTTTTTTCTTTTTTTCTTCCCAAACTCTGCCATCATTTTGGGTGATTTAACCCTTCAGAGGGCTGGCCCATGAACCACCCAAGATTCAAAATTCCTTGAACTCTTTTGTTCCAAAACCCACATCCTCCACCTTAGCTGAAATCTATCATTGCCTTTCTCCATGCTTGAACACAAGGAGCAGAATACAGTTTGAAAAATAATGAACAGCGTAGAATAATGCTGAAAGTTCATATTCAGCAAACTCAAACAGAAGTCCAGCGCTGCCTGTCAATATGACCACCACTTACCCAGTTTCAATATTCAGAGAAAGTTTTTCAAGCTTTCTTTCCTGGCCTCAAATCCTGGATGCTCATACCACTTAACTACAAGATGGCTTTATGTCTTATACACAGAGAAAATAAAAAATTTTAGACAAGAATTCCCTCCCCCTCTGTCTAACAAACTACAAGCCCACCTATAATTAGATGCAAACTGTAGTCTTTCTCGTTGGTACAGTAGAAGGGCTAGCTCCACTTTTCAAGGTCAGTTACTTTTTGTTGAATTGGGTCCCACATCTCACTCTTAGGATGCTGACTATACACCATACTCCTTGCTGTTGTTGATTAGTCGCTAAGTTGTGCCTGATTCTTTGCAACCCCATGGACTGTAGCATGCCAGGCATCCCTGTCCTTCACTATCTCCTGGAGTTTGCTCAAACTCATATCCGTTGAGTCAGTGATGCCATCCATCTGTCTCATCCTCTGTTGCTCCTTTCTCCTCCTTCCTCCAATCTTTCCAGTGAGTCAGCTCTTCACATCAGGTGGCCAAAGTATTGGAGCTTCAGCTTCAGCATCAGTCCTTCCAATGATACTCAGAGTTGATTTCCTTTAGGATTGACTGGTTCTAGTTTCCCATATATCTCAATATCTCCATCCTCACTGCATTCTATCCATTAGCTTTCAATCACTGCAAGGACAAAACAAACCACATCCTGCTCCAGTCACCACTCTCTCCTACTTCTTGCTGCCCCAGTACTGAGAAGAGCTGTGTGTCCTTGCTGTTCTCTAGGACTTTACCTTCCATTCACTCTACAGTCAACTGTGCTCTTCTGCCCCATGTGCCCCCTCACCACCTTCCCCAGGGTCCTCAAGCTTGCATCAAAAGGAGAGTTTTGGACTCTCTTACTGGTTCCAAGTAGGAAAAGGAGTATGTCAAGGCTGTATACTGTCACCCTGCTTATTTAACTTATATGCAGAGTACATCATGAGAAATGCTGGGCTGGAGGAAGCACAAGCTGGAATCAAGACTGCAGGGAGAAATATCAATAACCTCAGATATGCAGATGACACCACCCTTATGGCAGAAAGTGAAGAAAAACTAAAGAGCCTCTTGATGAAAGTGAAAGAGGAGAGTGAAAAAGTTGGCTTAAAGCTCAACGTTCAGAAAACTAAGATCATGGCATCTGGTCCCATCACTTCATGGAAAATATATGGGGAAACAGTGGAAACAGTGGCTGACTTTAGTTTTCTGGGCTCCAAAATCACTGCAGATGGTGATTGAAGCCATGAAATTAAAAGATGCTTACTCCTGGGAAGGAAAGTTATGACCAACCTAGACAACATATAAAAAGCAGAGACATTACTTTGCCAACAAAGGTCCATCTAGTCAAGGCTATGGTTTTTCCAGTAGTCATGTATGGATGTGAGAGCTGGACTATAAAGAAAGCTGAGCACCGAAGAATTGATGCTTTTGAACTGCAGTGTTGGAGAAGACTCTTGAGAGTCCCTTGGGATGCAAGGAGATCCAACCAGTCCATCCTAAAGGAGATCAGTCCTGGGTGTTCATTGGAAGGATTGATGTTGAAGCTGAAACTCCAATACTTTGGCCACCTGATGTGAAGAGCTGACTCATTTGAAAAGACCCTGATGCTGGGACAGATTGAGGGCAGGAGAAGAAGGGGATGACAGAGGATGAGATGGTTGGATGGTATCACAGACTCAATGGACATGGGTTTGGGTGGACTCCAGGAGCTGGTGATGGACAGGGAGGCCTGACATGCTGCGGTTCATGGGGTCACAAAGAGTTAGACATGACTGAGCGACTGAACTGAACTGAACTGACTTGATCTGAGTATTCATAAGACCCTACGGAAACATTTTCAGTTCTTCCACTGTATCCAACACTCCTAGTTTTCTACTAAGATCTCTCACCATGTTAACCTTATGTCTTTAGCAGGATTTAGTATCTGCTACCCAGCTTTTCAATATGGGTGGAGTTCCTCAAGGATCTGGCCAAGGATTTCTCTTTCCTTCCTCATTTCTTGCCATGTGATCTCATTCCAGCTCAGGGAATCAGTTATCCCCTCAGTGCAGATGATTTACAGATTCATATCTTCAGCCAAGAGTGCTCCTCTGAACTCTACAAGTGTCTCCCATTCCAACTTCATATTTCCATTTCTATATCACAAAAGTACCTCAAATTTACTCTGAGGTTAAAATAAAACAACAACAAGAAATATGGCTCCAAATTATATCCTCTTTCAATACTGAATCATGATCCATTTTAGTGCATGCTATAAACCTAGGTGTTATCATTGACAATCTGTGTTAATTCTCTCCCTCTCTCATACCCAAGTTACCATCAAACCCTACTACTTCCAAACTATCTATAGTGCATTCATTTCTCCTCCTCTCTACTGCCACTGCTTCAGCTTTATTCCATTGTTTCATGCTTGGATTACTCCTAAATTTCTCTCTCCATTGAATTTAACCTCCTTTAGTCCAATCTCTGAAATTTTCACTTTACAATAGAAAATTAACTGTAACTTTTCCATTTTAAAGAACTTTTCAATGGATCCTGGAATTTATCTCTCTGTGTCCTGTGAGCTATACCCTGCTGGGCTTTTAGCTTCTTGAATTTACTTTGGTCCATTCCATCTTTGATCATTCTGTACCATCTGTCTAGAGCCTAATGTCACTTGCAACAAATCCAATTTAACTCTTCTCTTTTCTCAAATAGCAACTCATTTTTTACTGCCAGATTGAAACCTTTCCTGACTTCTGATTAGATCAATGATTCCAACTATATGGTCTTTAAAGAACCATTTTTTTGTTGATAATTTTCTTCTATGTTTAAGACATGTTTGCATTTTTCAAAATGCATTCCTAAGACATATATACATATATTCCCCAAATTTGTTGACTTTGCCATTTTATCACTGAAAAGTAGAAGTGGGTGAAGCAGGTAATTCTTGGGGGTTTATGCCTCTCCTAGATCAGGGCAGTCAAAAACATTTTCGAACTCTCCTCTTGCACTAGCACTTTCCAACTTGAAACCTCATCAAGCTTCTTCTTTCTCCAAACCAGTAACAACATGCTTGAACAGAATTTGTAAAATATATAACTCCTTACTGCAAAGGTTCTTTTCGATACAGCAAAGTTGTGACCCTAGTTATAATCTCACAGGATATTAAGGAAAGTAAGATAACTGATAGGAAGAGTAAAATGAGGAACTAACATGTCCCTACAAGTTCGTAACAACCAAATCATATGAACTCAAAGAACCTGCTCTAAATTAAAAAAAAAAAATTGCTTTTGGACATATATCAGCTTTATATTGGAGAAGGAAATGGCAACCCACTCCAGTACTCTTGCCTGGAGAATTCCATGGGCAGACGAGACTGGTGGGCTACAGTCCATTAGGTCGCAAAGAGTCAGACACAATTGAGTCACTAACACATCTACAATGAAAACACTTTGCCTGTCTAACTCAAGCTTGGAATTTAGCCTTCAAATACTCTTTCCAACATAGACCTTAACTATTAAACTAATAGAAAAATAAATAACTTGAGAATCAATATATCTGAGAAAGCCCTGGACTACTTATAAAGCAAGCTGTGTTTTCCCAGTATATTAGATTTAATTAGGTAAGTTAAATCTAACCTTCAGAATTTTAATTATACTAAGTAAAGTTTTACTAATTTTATTTAATATGTTATCATCAAGGGGCCCAGCTCCATATAATTATATGGGGAGGTGAGCTCTGGTCTTTGTGGAAGTCCCACTTCAAATTGAGGAAGGCTTTTTGTATTAACAGTCCATATTAGCATTCTCAAACTCATTATTTAACTGGGAACTCAAAATTTGTCTCAGAGTTTAATGATGAATGTCATGCCTTGCCTAATTTTTTGATTTATAATTTTTTTTTTTTGCTATGGTCATTTGGGTATATATATTGTTTAACTCAAATTAATTAACCACAGAAAAACCAAAGCTCTCTGAATGATCTTTCCAGTTTCTGTGTTTAAATTAAGGTTTATAATCTTTTAAGCTATGTGTTGTCAGACAAGTTATTAATTGCCTTAGGTTCCATTTTCATCAATTATAAAATGGGGGATGATAGTACTGACATGTGGGTAGCCTGTTTATTTATCTCTTCTCTAAATAAGCGAGACAACCAATGAATTTTAGTGTTCCACATTGACCATATTTTTCTAAAATCTGTGGCCAAACATTTGTAACTGATTCCTCTTGATTCTGAGGTGTGTCTGGGGCCATCCTATTGATGCCTAATTGTCATGGAGTTCTTACACGTTTATGATGGTCCTAGGAAAAAATGTCTGGGTTTGGTCAATACATTTTATGGTCACAGAGGCACAGTTGTGGTTCAGCGTGTAGACTCTGGAGGCAGACTGCCTAAACTCAAATCTTTCCTCTCTGCTATTGTGTTGCCAGGGCAAATCATTGGGTTGGGCAAAAAATTTGTTCAAGTTTTTCCATAACAGCTTACAGAAAAGCCTGAACTTTTTAGCCACCTCAATAGTATACTACCTTATAGCTTCCTCAGCTGTAAAATGAAGAGGGCCCTTTGTATGAAGACTATAGCAGTCACTGTGTGCAGTGTCCTTTGAAGAATACCTAGGAAGTTCTCTGTCCTTATTAACTATTAGCTGTAGCAACTCTGATCTTGCTTGGGCCACTTAGTGTCTCTGAGCCTCACCTTACTCACCTATAAAAAGGGAGAACACCTACCTCATAGGTGGGAAACTTAAGTCAAATGATGTAATACGTTCAGTAAATTGTAAAGTGCTATATATATTTAAGCCTTTACTATGTCAATAACAAAAATATGATTAATCAATTAAATACTAAATAGCTTATAAATTAAAACACTGAGCTGCTACTAGCGGTGCCATGTGTCATGAATCAATTTTGCTTCTAAGAATGTCTACTTTTTATTTTTGTAAAGAAAGACAATCTGAAAGCCAAATCAGTAAAATCAAAGAAATTTGAAATTTTATAAAATGCTCTTATTCTTCATTTTTATTTTTCATAAACATGGAATTGTTGCTATGGAGTTAATTTACATTGGGTACCTTCTGGCAGCTTTTTCTCCGAGTACAATCTGTGTGGTGCTTTTTTCTTCCTTTCTTTCTTTTTTTTAACCCACCAGAGTAAAGTCCTGCTCCACACAGTCACAGAAGTCCCCTTTGTTACCACAACTTGCTACTGTAGGATGGTGGCATTGCTTGAGTTTCTGATCAGCATTCTGTCCCCTTAGTGTATTCAAGTACAAGGTTGAAGTCCCACAAAATTCCTAATACTAGAACCTGCAGTACCCCCATGGCTGTTCCACAAGAAATCTGGCCTTTCCCTAAAGGAGTGCCCAGCTTCTCCACACAAAAACCAAGTGTGAAATCCCAGAAGCAAGGAGCTCTACCTGCATTATGTTTACAAGAGACAGACTTATGTTTAGATGGTGACGAGTTCGGGTCTGGGGATTAAGATCTCTCAGTTTTCTTGGCCAGAGACAAGGAAAGCACAGTTTCTGTTGATAAAACAGCGTTTCAATAATCAAAATTGTATTCTGCTAGAAAAACAAATTGGACTCATTTTTGTAGTTAGCTTTTACATAAATCCACATTAGCAACCCACTCCAGAGCTCTAGACTCAATTCTGTTCATTTTTCCTGTAGAATATTTAACAGAAACCTCCATTCTAATTTCTGAACTTACCAATGATTGCAAGTGACACAGCCTAGCATACAGCTTTTTGTCATATCTGATGATTCCACATGAACCAACCTAGAAGACTGGATGGGTAACTTTTTGCTATTGCTCCTTTAGGAAACATAATGAATAGGAATTATCTGGAGTTTTTTGCTAACATTTTTGCTTTCCATTTCCTATGGTTCTTATACCTTTCCTCAGTTTTGTCTTTTGCTCTTGTTTTTTTCCCACTGTTTAGAATATATTTATGGGAATTTCTAGAACATATTTTTTTCCATAATGTTCTGCTTTCTTTTTCTGATCTGCAATAGTCTTTCATCTTTGTTATCAAAGGGTTTAATCCCTTTTCCTGACTCCCATTTCAAATGTTACAAAGAGTAAGTACATAAATAAAACAAAAAGAAAAATTGAACTCTCTAAAGAAAAATACTAAGAGAGAAACTCTATTTTGTAGTATAAATTTACTCAGAAATTGGAAAATGAAAGAGAAATCTGTTACCATGGACTAAAATGTCATTCCAGTGATGTCTAAGACATTCTACCAAGCTAATCTGGTAAATAGGCATTGAGATATTTTTTTAAATATATAAAGAAAAATTTGGCATTTAATAGTTAAAACCATAGATTATATGATACTATTTTTACCTTTCATCTACTCTTTCCCTGAATAGACAGTACTTATTTTTAATAGATTGGATTTATAGCCCATTGTTTATAGTTCTTTCATTGTTTGCAACTATTTTACCTTCTCTAAATCTTTTTCATTGTTCAAGGCTCATTAGATATCAGCTCCTTCTAGATCTCTCTCTTGACATCCAAGTTGAGCTAGAATTCTGTATTTATGTTTCCACAGTACCTGGCAGTACTTGCTCCGCTATATTCTAATTATCTATTCCCTGTATCTGTTCTCCCACTGTAAGGTAGGGTTTCATCTCAAACCTAGTGCTGGCAATACAGTATGTCTAGCATATATGTTTGTTGGATGTCAGCTGAAAGCTCTCAGTGGATGGGTAAGATGTGGATAAGCAACAAGTGCTAGTCTTCCTGTAGTTTGTGAAATATCACATGTGCTGTCCTCTGCCTGAAACAGTGTCTTCCCCACTCTCACCTCCCAGACCAGCTTCTTGTCATTTTTTAAGCCTCAGCTTAGACGTTGCTTTCTTTGGGACTTCTTCCCTGACTACTAAACTGGGTTTGGGAGCGCTTCCTGTGACCTCCCTTATCTATCTAATTTTTGGTATCATAGGACTCCACTCCACTTGACTCTACTTGTCCAAATTCCCCAATTAACTACCCTGTGTAAGAGCCATGAGAAAGTCAGCATCATCTCCACTGAATCTGTGAAACATGGTCTGGCACTAGGGTGAGAGATCAAGTAATATTCACAGACTATTTAAACAAATAAATAATCTCATTTTATATTAAATTTTGCTGGAATAAAAATCACAGTAATAGTCCGTTCTTGTTTCTATTTTTATGAATGACAGAAAAGAATAATGGACAAAATGGAGACTGATTTCCCTTTTGCCTCATGTAAAATGTACACAGATTTAACTCATTAATTTTCTCCTGATCTCTCATCCTTCAGGATGAATGGCAGCACCATTTATTTCATTATCCAAGCTCAAACCTCAGAGCCATCTATGACATTTTCCTCTCGCTTGATTGCTCCATGAAGGCTGTTGCCATTTCCTACATCTCTGTCTGCCTCTACATCCCATTTCTAGCTTCACCATCGCATTTCAGAATCTTATTTGTCTAGAATTAACTATGCAGATGACACCACCCTTATGGCAGAAAGTGAAGAAGAACTAAAGAGACTCTTGATGAAAGTGAAAGAGAAGAGTGAAAAAGTTGGCTTAAAGCTCAACGTTCAGAAAACTAAGATCATGGCATCTGGTCCCATCACTTCATGGGAAATAGATGGGGCAACAGTGGAAACAGTGGCTGACTTTATTTTTGGGGCTCCAAAATCACCGCAGATGGTGATTGCAGCCATGAAATTAAAAGACGCTTACTCCTTGGAAGGAAAGTTATGACCAACCTAGACAACATAATAAAAAGCAGAGACATTACTTTGCCAACAAAGGTCCATCTAGTCAAGGCTATGGTTTTTCCAGTGGTCATGTATGGATGTGAGAACTGGACTATAAAGAAAGCTGAGCACTGAAGAATTGATGCTTTTGAACTGTGGTGTTGGAGAAGACTCTTGAGAGTCCCTTGGACTGCAAGGAGATCCAACCAGTCCATCCTAAAGGAGATCAGTCCTGGGTGTTCATTGGAAGGACTGATGTTGAAGCTGAAACTCCAATACTTTGGCCACCTCATGCGACGAGTTGACTCATTGGAAAAGACCCTGATGGTGGGAAGGATTAGGGGCAGGAGGAGAAGGGGACGACAGAGGATGAGATGGTTGGATGGCATCACGGACTCGATGGACGTGGGTTTGGGTAAACTCTGGGAGTTGGTGATGGACAGTGAGGCCTGGCGTGCTGCGATTCATGCGGTCGTAAAGAGTCGGACACGACTGAGTGACTGAACTGAACTGAACTGAACTAACTGCATGACAGAGGAGGGCAACACATAATGAGATGGTTGGATGGCATCACTGACTCAATGGACATGAGTCTGAGCAAGCTCTCAGAGAGGTTAAGGACAGGGAAGCCTGGTGCGCTGCAGTCCACAGAGTCACAAAGAGTCAGACACGACTTAGCGACTGAACAACAACAACAACAGCAGCAACTAACTGCACAATGACTGCCCAAAACTTTTCTCTGTGGTGCTCCAATCCTCTGACATGCCTTCAGGAGCCATCTTCCCTAAGAACTGTCCTAAATTATGTCACCAGATTGCTATTGAATGTAAAGGCTCCAACCATCCATAAACTATGTATAAATGCCTCTGCTTGACCTTCAAACCTTTCACAGCAAGTTCCATCCAAACTTGATCATGTGGAATAGAAGAAATGACAAAGGGTTTTAGTCTCATCCCAAGCTGGGAGCATAGTTTCTAACACGCAGCAGACACACAATAAATATTTCCTAAAATGGTAATAAAGGAAACTTGGGGTTTATTATATACAGACGATCTCATGTCACTCTGCTGTATAAAATTCTTTAATGGATTTTCACTGTCTACAGCAGCAGTCCCTAACCTTCTTGGCACCAGAGAATGGTTTTATGGAAGACACCTTTTCCATGAACCAGGGGTTGGGGGATACTTTCAGGATGATTCAAGCACATTACATGTATCGTGCACTTTATTTCTATTATTATTACATCAGCTCCATCTCAAATCATCAAGCCTTAGATTCCAAATCATCAACCTCTTAGGCTAGAGGTTGGGGACCTCTGGTCTACAGGATACCATCCCCACTTCTGAGCACGACTTGGCTCTTGCACACCTACCTCTCTCCCCACTCTTGCCCTGGCTCTCTTAGCTCCTGCTTACAGAATCGCTTGCTTCCTGTACTCATGAGACTTTGTGTACAATTTCCTCCCTCTGACTTTTTGTACACCTCTTATTTGTCCATCAAGATTAAATTCAGAAACTTTCTTGACCCAGACTCTATGACTAGCATGTATTACATCTTTCTGTTTCTCTGTACCCCTCACCCTATGGTAAACTAAAGACAGAGACAATATCCTCTTTTGTTTTCCAGGTTTACCACAATACTCACACTTAATACACTTTGGTGAAGACACTTATTTTCTTCTACTGGCTACCATCAACTAGCTATATAAAACCAACAAATTACTTAAGTGACTGGATTTAATTTCCACTTCATAAAACACTCTCATTAATGTGACATTAATGAGAATCTGTGTCAAAATGAACTCTAGAAAATGCAACAGAACATGAATAATAAAACTGTGAGCCTATGCAAAAGCCTCTTTTACTTTATATAGAGCAATATATTCTACACATTCTTTTATAACCATGTAATACCAAGATTTAACCTTTTTTTCTTGCTTACATGCATTTCTATGGTTCAGCCCTAACCTTTAGTCAACTTACTTTATGTTCTCATTTGCAGGTACTTCGGGCAGTTGCACAGTAATCATGCCATCCAAGTTAGTCTTCCCGATGAAGGCAGGCTTGGTACGTAGAACATCGGGTGCAGTCTTAGCAGTTACCCTGTGCTGCAGCCCCCCAGCACTGTTGCCACGATTTGTCAGCACAAATGAATATGACTTCTCAGGCTTCAGGTTGACAATTAACTTCTGAGTAGCTCGGCCATCCACTTCTTCTACCATTTTCCCATCATCATAAAGAATCTAGAAAGAGACAACCAATCAAAAAGATTTGGTTATCTGTTAGGCAAGGAATATTTTCTAAACTAATGTGTACCTGCTTACGGAAAATACATATGGGTCATTTCTAATTTGGAGCATTTCATAAGCCTATAAGGGCTCCCAAAATTCTAGAGATGGCATTAATTTTCCTTTTTTTCTTATTGTATATTAATATAAGGTTTATAAGTCTATAAAAAATACACAAATGTGCAATAACCTATCAATACCTGGCCTGTCAGTTGTCTGTGATCTTAAGGGAATATATGCAGAAAGGCTCTAAGTTTTCAATGCATCCTGCACACCACTTTTTTCCAAATACTTCCATTCTTGTTCCCAAATATTTTTTGTTTTTACTTTTATAGATGCTTCTCTATTCTTTATTTCACAGACTTGTACTTCTTGCTAACACTTTTCAGTATCTCTCTATGGCAAACTAAAGTTTAAAATATGCAAAGAATTCATGTCAATAAACAAATTACTTAAATCCCAGGATGCTGCATTATAAATAGGTAGAAACCATGTAAATTTCATTTTCTGATGAAAAATCAAAAGCACTAGTTTAGATGTAAAAAGTTCAACTTGGAAGTGCTAGGTTACCCACAAGGAATGCAGGCCCTAGTTTGAGCTCCTGCCTCCTCCCAAGAGGGGAAAGGTCATACTGGCCAAGAACCAGACTTGGTCTGTGATGTGAAAGCCACAAATGAGAACAGTAAGTACATGTGGCTGAATCAAAGCAGTCTGTGTGGTTTTTAAGTGATTTCCCTGGGTGACCTGCCTCCTCCACGTTTACCCTTGATACCTTACACATTAGGAAACAACTTACTTTGAAAGGCATGGCAGAATTATAATTCTCTGGAATCTCCCAAGACAGCAGCACCGAAGTCTTCATTACTGCTTTGACATGAAAATTTTTTGCAAACACTGCTGGAAAAGGAAAAACAGTGTATTTAAACTACTCCTAAAAACATTCAACCGGTCCTCTTCCATGGACAAGAAGGCTTAAGCTAGATACCGTCTCCTTTGATCAGAGAGAGAAGTGTGATTTGCCTACCTTTTTAAAGCATTCATTTTACTACCTCATTCTCACCAAGGTCTCTCTTTTCTCTCCAATTCAGTCAACTCTATTGTGCTTTCCTTACCTGGGAACATTGGGGTGCTGTCAGCCACACTTGCTTGGCATTCTCTAACTGAAATCTAAGGCATCTAAAACATGTTATGTTTTACATACCTTACCTTTTTGCTTTTGCTGAACCTATGAATATGAATGAGCCGATCAGTTATCTATAGCTTCAAAATACTGATTTCCAAAGACTGACATTCCTTTAAAGGAGAAAGGCCGTAAGCAGACAAATCCTACCTTGATTCACAGGCAGTGTCCTGAACTGGACACTGGGACTATATGGCCCGGGCCCTTTGCTCGTGTGAGCACGTACTTTTACATCATATGTGGTATCTGGTTTTAAGCCACTGAGTGTCAGAGTGGTATCAGCTGGAACAATAAGCTGCTCCACTGGAAGAAGAGGGATGTTGATATCCCTGTACAGAAGGGTGTACTTGGTGATAATGCCATTTCTCTCGGCCAGGACAGGTGGCTGCCAAGATAACTGGGTGGAGGTTGCCGTGGTGCCTTCCGACTGGAGGTTTTGCGGGAATCCGGTTGGAACTTCTTCTGGAACAGAAATCTCCTTCACCATCTCCTCCCCAAAGCCCACTTTGTTTCTGGCCGAGAGCCTAAAGATGTACGATGCTCCTTTGTGGATGTCTGTCGCCGTGAAGTGATCTTCCTTTTCAGAGAACTCAAGAGTAGTAAGCGGTTCCATATCCTTTCGGCCAAATTTTAGACGGTAGCCCTGGAGGGGTCCAAATGTGTCCACAGGGGGGTGCCACTGAATGAGGGCTGTGTTCATCTGAGTGTGGTTAATCACAAGCCGGGGTTTCCCTGGAACTGGGGACACAGGATGGAGTGGTGAGATCAACCTACATGCATGTTCATATTTCAATCACTGTTGAATGGGAATCCCCTTGGAGTGGCATTCCCGTTCTTACTAATAAAAATTACTTATTTCAAGTAATTCCACAGGCATTCCCGTTTCTTCACTTATAAAAAGTCCAAGTCTTGGTCTATATACCTTTGTGGAAACATGCTCCTTCTCATACTCTTGAAGGTAGGGTGAATATTAGAATGTGATAATGGACAGAAAATAGGAATTATTACTGAAATGATAATTTAAGGAGATTTTTAAAAATATCATCACATTTCAACTCTTCATATGTAGAGGTTCATGCCACACAGAAATGAAGCTAAGTAAGGATTAGCCAGTAACATACAGCTAATAAGAATAATAATCAAAATATATTTAATCATTGAGTATATGCAGTGTATTAGGTACTGTACTAAGAGCACTACCTGTAGTATCTCACTTGAGTACACTCTTCACTCCTATGTAATTAGTTGTTATCTTCACTTTGCATCATAAGAAAATGAAACAGAAAACTGTGCATAGTCAGATGTGTAATAAGTGAGAAATTTATGAGACAAACATAGGTATATCTGAATCCATAGCCGAACAGTTAACTATTATATTGATCGTAAGTTAGGAAGAAAAAAGGTAATACAAAATGTTGCTTAGACTCTCTATGGATCTAATTTGCAATTTTTATTTATACTATCCACACCAGTCATCCTCATCAAGTTTTGCATCTACTAGAATGGGAATTATATTAAGACCCACCCCATGTTGTGAATATTAAATGAGAAAATGCATGTAAAAGCCTTAGAATAGTATTTTATATTTCATTAAAAATCATAATTACTAATAATCAGAATATTCAGCTTTTTGCGGCAAGGGGCTCATTTCTCATAAGTACATAATTTCCTTTCATGTTAAGTAGGTTAGATATTGTTTATCTAACTTAAGTAAGTTACTTTAACTAAGTTAAATAAGTTAGTTAAGTTAACTAAGTTAAGTAGGTAACTTAAGTAAGTTAGATATTGCTCCTTGGAAGAAAAGCTATGAGCAACCTAGACAGCATATTAAAAAGCAGAGACATTACTTTGCCAACAAAGGTCCATCTAGTCAAAGCTATGCTTTTTCCAGTAGTCACGTATGGATGTGAGAGCTGGACTATAAAGGAAGCTGAGCGCCGAAGAATTGATGCTGTGGTGTTGGAGAAGACTCTTGAGAGTCCCTTGGACTGAAGGGAGATCCAACCAGCCCATCCTAAAGGAAATTAGTCCTGAATATTCATTGGAAGGACTGATGCTGAAGCTGAAACTCCAGTACTTTGGCCACCTGATGTGAAGAACTGACTCACAGGAAAAGACCTTGATTCTGGGAAAGACTGAAGGCGGGAGGAGAAGTGGATGACAGAGGATGAGATGGTTGGATGTCATCACTGACTCGATGGACATGAATCTGAGTAAGCTCCAGGAGCTGGTGATGGACAGCGCCATAGAAGCTAGACACAAAAAGAGAACTCCTGAAATCTCCCCAAATGTGTAAACAGTAAATACAGTATAAATCATCTAGGGTAATGATTGTGGGCAGTCATGGTATTTCACCCAGGGAGTAACGGGAAAAAAAGGGAAAAGGAATGAGGAGAATTCTATAACATTACATGTGTGATTAAAAAGTATTCTCCAAAACTGCACATATTGGCAATGGAACCCACTCCATTTCTTGCTTTCAGAAGTTCTATGTAGAAAACATTTACCAACTACTCACTTTGTGGAAAGACTTATATACTGGCACACAGGCATTTGGGTGGGAAAATGAAAGATGGGTAATGCAAGGACCTTGTCCTCTGAGCAGTGCATACTCAAAGCAGAGAAATGAAGATGACCAGTAGATGGTGCCGCGTGTGTGGAGTTGGGTTCAAGGTTTCTGATGCCTTAGGATTACTGTCTAGACCACTTTTAAAGGCCATCCAGTGGCAGAGTCAGGGTTTCCCAGGTGGCAGTAGTGGTAAAGAATCTGCCTACAGATGCTGGAGATGCAAGAGACACAGGTTCGATTCCTGGGTTGGGAAGATCCCTTGGAAGAGGAAAATGGCAACTCCCTCCAGTATTCTGGTCTGAGAAATTCCATGGACAAGAGGGGCATGCCGGGTTACAGTCCATGGAGTTGCAAAAAGTTGTACACGACTGAGCACACAGTGGCAGGGTCAGTGGATCTGCTTGCTCCAATTTAGGAGCTTGAGGATTGGCAAAATGAAGGAGTCTTAACTACTTACTCTGGGAGATTGGAGGGCATTTTTAGCAGTGAGCTTATTAGAATAAGCAGAGAGGGTCCTTCTGTAGAGTAAATAAGCTACTTCTTAAGTCATGATGTATAATTCATTTCCTCTTTTGCCTTTTCAGTTCTTATTTGCTTACTATATTCTTCCCTCTTAAAAATCTGTCAGGACTTCAGAAATGGTACACATGTGCTGCTGCCCTCTACTACTTAGTAACAGCAATCATTGGAGATCCATCAAGGCACTCAGTCCCAATGGCTCTAAACTGAGCTTCAGTTTAACTTAGCACCTAAGTAGCAACAATCATCGGAGAAGGCAATGGCACCCCACTCCAGTACTCTTGCCTGGAAAATCTCATGGACGGAGGAGCCTCGTAGGCTACAGCCCGTGGGGTCGCACAGAGTCGGACACGACTGAAGCGACTTAGCAGCAGCAGCAGCAGCAGCAGCAACAATCATAATTGACTGACCTAAGCCTAGAATTACTTTCAAATTCTCCATATCATAGTCACTTTTCTCTCATCCTTAAGCACAGCTGCTCAGTATAGTAGTGAAATTCATGTAAAAATACAGAGAAAATTTCAAACCAAAGAATTTGCCTAAAACTGCAAGATTTCAGGCAGTAGACTAATTATTATGATACAGAGCATGAGAGTATTAACAAAGAAAATACAAAAATGTCATAATCACTGAAACATAAAATCCAACATTTTATTAAAAAGCAGCCCTCAGGTTACATGAATCCTATATGGATTGCTTAAGTTATGGCCTGTACTCTTTATTTCAAAGATATGATTGTTCACAGATTCTAGGAACAATGTATTACGCATAAAGCTATCCTAAAACCAGGAATTTTATGATTAAAGTAAAATTTAATGGGAATTTGTGAATTTTCAATGGAAGCTATAACTAAATACCTTTATAACTATGGTTATTTGGAGCTCACATCTGTGAGATAAACTCAGTAATTCCTCATAGTCATATAAATACAAGGTTTTTAAAAAATAGTATACAAAACAAAGCAAATTAATCTGTTCACTAATGACTAGGGAATGCTTTTTTACTACAGGTTGGCAGCAAAAAGGGAAAAAAAAAAAAGCTAGAGTTTTTCTCTTTGAAGGATTATCAACCTTCTTCTGGATTTACAATCCAGAAGATTATAAATGGATTCTTCCGATAGATTCTCCCATCTCCAATCCAAGAACTGTGAGGAGATCCAAAGAAAATAAACATGCAGACATCTAAATTATAAGCATTTCCTCAATAATGAAGTCTCCGTTGATTAAGAAAGATCTGAAATCACGAATGTAAACTGCAAAATAATTCTGTGTGTAAGATCCACAGTTCTAAATAATGTTCTGTACAGTGACTAAAAAGTAACAAGCTAACCTCAGTGATGTTAAAGTAGGCAATAGCATTCCTTGTTCTAGGATTCACATCCCTTGGAGATAAATCCTCTACTGTTTCATCCTCATTATAAGACATCCCTCCTCATTTTATGGACAATAGGAGGTTGATGCTTCATGTAAGACACTTCAGTTTTTTTAAGACACAATTATAAATATGGATGAAGGAAGTGTATTTTTTCATTTTGGGATTCAGTTTTAGGGGTTCACTCTTAGTTGGCTACATTCCAGGAGAAGCTGGTTCCATAGCTAGACACTTAGCATATCCCACTGAACATGTACTGTATCTCCTATGCAGGGTGCTGAATTAACCTGATACAATGGTATTAAAAAAAAATAAGGCCCAGAAGATTTTGCCTTGAAAGAGCTTTGCCATCTGTAACCCTGCTGCTTGAGGCAGTTCCAGGTGGTGCGATATGAGTGAGGCAAATCTTATGACATTTAGACAAATTTGGAAGTGAGCACAGCACCCAGGAGGGCACTCAACATAACAGCTGTTCTTTGCTTTATGTCTTTACATAGAGGTGTGTTCCTAAAAAGTTGTGCCAGAAGTGATTCGGGAGGAGTGAATCAAATCATAGTTTAAATGTTCCATGGGAGATTTCTATATAAAGGGATTGAAGGAGAATCCTTCTGCAATTCTCTCTTAATTTATTGGTTTTTCAACGTCAGGTCTTCCTTCATGCTGACTTTTCCTAACGTGGCAGACCAATGTATAGGTCTAAATAGCGCTAAGAAGCTTTGTTCTTCAGAAAGGAGCAATCTGTATTAGTCTTTCTGCTTTCTTCCTTCTCTTTTCTGTTTCCTATCTTTTGTGCAATTTGTTCCCTTTTGCCCAGAACAAGGGGTCAGGAGGAGAAAATGACAAAAAAGAAAATATTAAGTCATCAACCCAGCTCAAGATGGCAGCTCTTCTAACAAGGTTTGTTTTTCTTTTTTTTTTTGGGGGGGGGGGGGGAGCGTGCTGAGGCTGTCACATGATTTCCCTCCCTAGATGATCTGCCTTCCAGACCCTCATGGGATTTGCTCCCTCACACTATTCAAGTCTTAGCTCAAATATCCTGCCTCTAAAAGACATCACTGTTTCTAAAACTGCCCCTAGGGACTGCCTAAAGGTATGCCTGCAGATCTTTTCATAATTTATCACTTCCCGGCATTTTATTATTATAAAACTCATTTGTTCACTTGTTAATTATCCAATCTCGGTCAGAAAATACATTTCAGGAGGCCAGATTCTTTCTGTTTTGTTTACTGGTATCAGAAATAGTTCTTGATGCACAGTAGGTACTCAAATAATATTTGGCGAATGAGTGATTAAATAATTTGGGCAAAGCAGGTTCTTCAATTATTAACCTTACTTAAGATATATCAAAAATCACAAAAGTTGACTACAGTCCATTCTCCCCTCTGATAGAAGCCACCCATACCATTTGGAAAGTTGTTGCCTGAAACACATTCAAGACATATATATGCATAGGCATGGTTACCTGCCCCTGTGGTGGACACCAGCTTGGGTTTGCTGCGAGCTCCGTCTCCTTTGGTGGTGTAAGCTGTGACAGTGAGGGAGTAGGAAGTTTCAGGCTGTAGCCCAGAAATAATCATGTCCTGAAATGATACAACAGAATAACAATGATTCAAAACTATGCTACAGTTGCCCTGGGGGGGAAACTAAGGCATCCGCCTTCATGCTGTGCATGCATGAACATTCCCTGCAGCCATGCCAAGCACTGGACGTTTCATGCCTAGAGCTCATGCTGTGGAAGATCTGTCTTCATGCTGACACTGAAATGGGGTCTTCAGCCATCCTCAGAGGCAGCTCTAAGGGGTAATAATCAAAACAACAAAACTGGAGTCAGACCTCCTGAATGCTTGGATTTAAACTCGCCTTTCCTTATTTACCAGTTTGCTGACCCAGGGCAAGTGAGTTCACCCCATCTGTGCCTCAGTTCTCCATGTGAAAGTTGGGATGCTAGGACCCTCCAGGCTACTAGAGGATTAAATGAGTTATACTGGGTAAACACTTAAAACAATGTCTGGCTTGTAGCGAGCAGTTCATACTCTAGCTGTTATGATATGCCAGCCACAATCCATGTGCGTCCATTGTAGGCTGGTTCTCAGACTGTCAGTGGAGCTGATGCCAAACAGTATGTTTAATCACATAAATACTGATATTTTGCCAAGTGGCTGGTCTTTTGGACCTAGACAGCCACAGAAGTTTCTCAGGACTCAAATAATATACTACTGGTTAGTTGTATAGGCTATGAACTAAAATTATTATAAACTAAGGAGAACAATCTATAGATTTCGAGGCCTTGTCATAAAACCACATAACAGGATCTTGTTCTATCACATCACAGATACGTGCTCAATAAATTCTGAAAATGTTAAATACCACAAACTATTCATCAAAACTGTTAGTTTTCTCTTAGTAAGGACCCAAAGCTGTGATGGTTATAAGAGTAGATAGTCCAAGAATTATTCTTCCAAATTGGAAGTTACATGATTCTTTAAATAGAGTGTTGGCTATTAATGTTTTGGTATTTTCTCTAGAGCTACACACATGCACAACAATTTAAAAAATAACTTTTCAGATTTCTGGCACAAGTATGTTTTCAAATTCAATATGGATAAATTTAAGAAAATATTGACTGTCATCTTTCGCATCTAAAGACGATGCATGTGAGAGTTTGGTGAATGGATTTGATTGTGTGAATGAAGAACAGTGGGACCTTTCTGTGCAAGGCTGTAATGGGCACCATAGAAATCAATGGTTGAATCTGAATCCAGGGATGACAGCTTTTGACAATGCGCTTTTCTCAAAAGAGTAGGAATCTCACCAGTGTGGAAATTCAAAAATTTCAGATACCATCCTGAAGAGCCACTGGAAAAATTATTCTATCAAATGAATAGACTAAATTTGAGAGATAGGTTTTTATCTTCAGGAATGGTTTCAGCAACATCACAGAGAATATAAAAATTAAGTAAACCATTCCAGAGTGGCATTTAAAATTATGATAGGCACACTGGTAATTCCAAAAATTAGGATGGGTAAATCTCAACATTGTTATTTCCAAGGTCTCCCTCGTGTCACAGAACTACTGATGAAAACAGGCTAGGTTGGGAGGAAAAAGAAGCAAAGCTTGATTCTATCACTAAACTGAGAGGCAAGCAATTTACAAATGCTGAGCCTTCTATAAGTTGCTCATTTATAAAACTGGAGTCAACCAATCACACATGACCTTCCTTCCAAACAGGTTGTGACTGGATAATGTAAGTAGTGCCAGTCCAAATGTTCAAGCCTTCAGTGGTCTAATCTCTAGCATACCTCTCTTTGCCTGAATCACATTGTCTCTTGAGTTACATTTTCTTTCTTTAAGCTGTGACTGTACTACCTTGGTGGTCTCCACACCCTTTCTGGCTGACATCATAACCACTATTCCTCTCTCTGTATCCTCCTATTCCATTCTGCACCCTAATTCTTGCCCCTGCTTGATAATAGCTGTCATTCCCAAATGTCCTGACACAGTCATTTATCTGCTGCCTTTCTCTCTAGCCCTAAAAAAAAACCCCAAAAAACCAAAAAAAAACCTAGTTTCATTTCTAAAACTTAGAGAACTTTTTCTGCCTATATCCTAAATTCATTTCTAGCCTTGACTTTCCCCCAGGGCCCCAACAGTATATACATTGTAAATATCTGCTGGACATCTTCCTGTAACTGTCAAGTGGTTACCTCAAATTCAATTTAACTAAAACACAAGTTACTCCCAGAAGCAGAGTCCCCTTCTTCCATAAAATATTTCCATATTTTAATGAATGATGAAGCATCTTCACAACTTATGAGCAATCTTTGGTCTAATAGTCTCCTTCAAATTCTTAGCTAGTTAGCATGGTTCTGTTCATTCTTCCTTTAAAATATTGATCATAACTTTCCCTTTTTCATTTCTGATGCTCAACTTTAAAAAAAAAATCACTTCATGATTTAGGAAAAGAACTGTTTACTTGTTTCCTTATCAACTGTATTGTTTCTCTTAATCTATCCATGAAGTTATTGATTTTTAAGCTGCAGGTAACGACCCATTTAGTAGCTGATGAAATGAATTTAGCCATTTAAGACCAGTGTTTTTTAAACAAATGGATATACTTGAACATTAAAATGTGAATATATTTAAAAGCAAGGTATTATTTTGTGAAACCTTTATTTTAAGCATACACATGCATTGGTCATGGCAAATAATGCATTTCTTACTATGGGTTATGATCAAAGAAGTTTATAAAACACTGTTACCGTGTTGATTTCATGAGACGTGATAGCTTTATCATCATATTTACCAAGAACCCTATAAGAGACCTGTGTTTTGGCAAAAAATATTTATTTACTAAATGAAAGAAAACCTCCTACCAGCCTTTATCTTATTGCTCTTTTTTAACATTTTTAAAAATCTCTCAAGTACTGAAAAGTTAGAGATCAGGTCTTTAGCTTGAAACTTCAGATTTTTCCCCTAGAGAATGGAACAGCTAGCCACTTCAGTATTCTGTCTTGGAGAATTTCATGGACAGAGGAGCCTCAGGCTACAGTCCTTGGGGTCACAAAGAGTCGGACCTGATTGAGCGACTTTCACTTTTCACTTTAGATTTTTCCTACATTATATTACAATATAATGTATTTAATAACTTGAACTCTTCAGTTCTGTCAAATTGCCAAGCTCATTGTCACCTGACTTTTATCACACTCTTGTATCTATGTCTACTTCTGCTGAGCTCAGAATGTACTTCAATAAGTACATTCTCACTTGCAACTCTGCAACATATACAGACACACAGGGATTACCTCTTTAATCGCTACTCATCAGGGATGAGTTCCCACGTAAATTTCAGGACGTCCACCATCCTGGTGCTCTGTCTCTAAACTCATAGCTCTAACTGATATTGCCATTTAAATACTAATTATTCATACATTGCTTGAGGGCATCACATTGGTTGTATTTATGGAACTTATCTGAACTTTACATCCTTCCTAGCCACCTGGACGGTAAGCACTTAGTAGGCAGTGTCAGCCACAGTACTTTACACATAATAAACTCTCAATATAAAAACAGACTAACATAGTCCACTCATTACAGTATTTTTAAAAAAATTCTTCACTAAGTAAGATATCTTCTACTTGGTGTTTCACTCATGCAATTTCACTCAAATTTGTATGGGTTCAATAGAGAACTGCCATTTCAAGATAGAGTTAATTGGTGCCAGATTTAGATCATATTATGCACTGAATATGCAACCCTGGAGCAGGATTTATGAGCAGCCCAGAACAAACTAGACATCTCCAGTCTGTGATACCTCCACTTAAAGCATGCCTCCTCTAACTGTGTCACAAGGCAGAGTTAGTAACAGCCATCAAACAATATGAACTCATGATATTTCTTATGTAATCAATAGCACCACATCAATTTCACAAAACAACAATGACGGAAAAAAAAATTTGTCCTTAAAGTATACCATGTAGTGAAAACACTTTAAAAGATAATTTGTTAGTTCATGCATCCAAGCAAACTGTGATGATACAGTACAAATAAATGAAAGGGGAATATCAGTAAAAAAACAACCATTTATAATCTGTTTTGACAGAGCAGCCAAAAATTACTCACATGTTCAGTAGTATCATCAAATTCCCACTGATTGAGATTAAGAAGGTTGGGGGGAAGGGAAACAAAATAAAAAGAAATGAAGAGAAGTTTGTAACCTGATAAAGGCAATGGTGCCCTCCTTAGACTAAAAAAAAAAAATTGAAAAAATAAGTAACTAAAGAGGTGTGTACAATAAAAACCCAAACAGTATATGAGTGTTATGCTGCCACTCCATTCCTAATTGAGAAGTTAAAAGTTAAAAATACTCTATATTGTTATCACTAAAACCAACCAATTTTTTTTAATATGTAATTCATTGGAACAAATCAATAAGGCATACAAAATGCTATGTACACTACATTGTGACGTTCATTTTGATTTCTATCTAGATTATGCAATTCAAGTTACTATTTAGATTAACATCTTCATTATAATGAAAATGTACATCAATGAAGATGTAAAAAAGTTTCAATGAAGTATCAGAAGATGATATGAGCAAAAAACAAATCAACCAAAAACCAGAACAACAACACAAGGGAAATTAGCAAAATGAGAAAGAAAAGCCAAAGTAGAAGAGAAGGGAAAAAAAGATTGAGTGGACATTTAGGGCATTTTATATTATACAATTTCACTGACTACCATATTCCCAATGAAAACAGCAAAAGAACTACTGTTCTGTAATGTAAGATTATCTAAGAACTGATGAAGGACATCAAAACATGATGGTCATATCACTTTATTTTTCAAAATTACAGATGCACCAAATAAAATGTAAGCATTTTTTATACTATATAAGAACTTTCTGTTTTACAGGTAGTACAAAATAAATATTTATTAAAAGCAAATCAATAGTCCTTTCTCCAGAATATTTTGGGACACTATGATTCTCCGACTAAATTTATAGAAATGTCCTTCAAACCAAAACCATACAACTGGATTTTTGAGGTAAATAAGTCACTAAGCTAGACCCCTTTAGTTAGAATGCTTTATAGCTAAAACAAATAAGCACCTTTGTGAGTTAAGACTTTGGGATAAATACGAAGTAAAGACTCTGGGGTAAAAAGCTGCGATATTTATTGCCCTGTTATTTTCACAGAGAAAAGAAGGCAAAATGTAGCAATTCAGTACAACAGTTTTCCACTTTGTTCATAATCTTCCCTACTTTCATACAAAAGAAGGAATTTTCGACTAAATTGGTTTCAAATTTGCAACAATCCCATCTATTTCCAGGCCTAGCTACCAATTTGCTGAATAAGCAAAACACTCCATTCTCATACCCCATCACTACTAGAACAAGGTAAATTAGTCTATGGGATAGGTATAATCCCCAGCAGGATGCTTATTAATTACAATCTTCCTCTCCCTTTCAGAAAAATATGTACAGGTAGATTTATTATGGTATTGTCTTTGATTCACTTCTAGTTTATTTAAAAAATTGAAGAAAAATATAAAGTTCTCTTTTAAATAACTTATTACAAAACCAAGTTGTGACTACATGGTCATAAATCACTGCCTTCGGCTTGAAAGAATTTCTCACAAACTCAGCTACACTTAATAATTTTAAGTGGCTCAACATACAGGATCTCATTAATTCCCTGGGAAATTCTATAATTTTTATCATTATCTTCATTTTCTGGGAAATGAATTAATTATTTTAATTAAATATGTAATTTGGTAAATAAATGACAGATAAAAATACTGTCTGGATACATTTCCCCAAATAAAAATGTTTATTCTTCAGTGAAAGAAGGCATTCATTTAAAAATTACAGATTAACTTAGTTTCAAATACTTTCAGCACAGCAGAAAGTAGACTATCAGCAAAACTGCTGTTTAAAATTCCTCCCTTAGATTTACTTAAGTCAACTGTTTTTTTTTTTTTTTTTTTTTTTTTAGTCAGAAAGGCAAACAGAGAAATAGCTGTAGAGAGCCAAGTATCTGTATTTAAAAAAAAAATGTCGTGTGTTTTGAATCAGATGTGTCATTTCAATTCACTTCCTCACTTGAAGTCAACTCTGACTGAAAAGATAAATATGGATCGTGTGTTTTTAAAGCTAAAATGTTATGAACTTATCTATGAAACAGAAACAGACTCCACAGGCATAGAGAACAGACTTCTAGTTGCTAAGTGGGATGCAGGGTCCAGGAAGGATAGAGTAAGAAATTGGGATTAGCAGATGCAAACCATTGTATCTATGTTTATATCTGCATCTATATCTGTATCACCGAATCACTTTGCTGTATAGTAGAAATTAACACAACACTGCAAATCAGCTATACTTCAGGTTTCTTAAAAATCTAGAATTTTGTATAGACATTTTAAAATATCAAAGAAAGAATGAAAATGGGGCCCAGTTTAAAGTACAGGCTAAAATAGATGTATCCTATAAAAATATACCTATGTAATTTCAAATGCTTACCTGTGCGTCAGCCAGCATGACATCCTTCAGCATGGGCTGGCCCTTGGGCTCACCATTTTCCATCCTCACATAATGCACCTGGTATCCTCTTATCTGGCCATGCTGTTTATTGGGCACAGGTGAGCGCCATGAGACTTTAACAGATGTTGAGTTGACAGCCTCTACCTCGACTTTGCGAGGAGGACCACTAGGAACTGGAACAACATCATTGGATAAAAGAAAATTATAGGCACTTGTCCCACCCAGTCAGAGCATTTTCTTTACTTAGGTTTAAAAAAAAAAAATGGGTAGACCCACCATGTTTGTTTGTGGAATACAAACATTTTCAACCAATGAAAATGCTCAACCAATCTGCTCTACCTTTTAAGAAAAGATCAAAAAGCATGACCGATGCCAAAAAAAAAAAAAAAAAAAAATGGAAGAAAAAAAGAGTATCAGAGAAATAGAAAAACATGTAAAAAATGTACAAAAGCCAAGGAAGATGCTTTGAGGTTCAAAGCATTAAAGCACAAAGAAGTATAGCATTGAAATAATAACAAAAACTGGTTGTTGATTGCTGTGTGTGTTTTTTAGGTTTCTTTTTTGGCAGAATAAAAAGATTCTTGATTATATGGATTTTCTTCTTTTTTTTTTTCTCATATCAAAGGTATTCCATACAATAGATGCCAAAAACTGAATGTCGAGCATCACTGTCTCTGAAATGTTCAAGACAAAAAGGCAACAAGAAGATAAGAAGGCGCTTTTGAAAAGTTAACATCAAAATGTAAAAGAAGAGACTACAAAAAGCCAAGAAAAACGCAGAAGACATTAGATGGAGGTACAGAGAAGGGCCTCAATTGCAAGGTCACAGGAGCAAACTGTTCTTTAAAAAGGAAGCAAATGACTGTGTTGAGATTTAAAAAATTAAAAAAAAAAAAAATTCCCAGGCCGTAGCAAAGATAGGTCTTTAGCAAAAATTGCTGAAGTTACAGTGACACTGGGTACAAAAAGATGAGCAGAGAAAAACACATTACTGTTAGCCTATCAAAAGACAGCAGAGCAAGATCGTGGTAGAAGGGTGCAAACTGATGAAGCAGAGGCAACATACCATCTTCATCGGTTCGAATCAACACGGACAAGCTCTCAGGGCCAGGGCCGACATCGGTGTGGGCTGTCACAGTGATCCGGTATTCAGTCCATTTTTCCAGCTGTTCCAAAAGGTATTTGGTAGTGTCCGAAGGGATTCCCAAAATCTCGTGAGGTTTGTCATCTTCTCCATCCACTGCGGTATACTTGATGGAGTATTCAGTAATAATGCCATTCTGTTTGTCCACTGGTGGAGGTTGCCAACTTACCAAAATACTAGTGGAACTTGGACTGGTGCAACTAATGTCTTGAGGAGGAGCTGACGGCTCTTATTTTGGTAGTGAGTTAAAGGAGGGTTTGAGTGAAAGGACAGGAGTGGTTGGAAAAAAAAAATGATAAAACAAAAGAAAAGGCGAAAATAAATAGACGAACAAGAAGGGCAACAAAATGAAACTAAGACTTTGAAACTTAAAATTTTAAAGATAAATTTATGAACCTTGGCTTAGTAATATGAATAAACCAAAAAATGAATAAATGACCGAAAATAATTGTTAAATAATGGGTGGGGGGAATACGTGAAAATGAAACCTTAAGATAACAGAGCCTCAGATAAAATTACCTACCTGCAATTTAAATTCTTCTTCTAAAACAATCCCTCAGTATTCCCCAGCCCTATTTTACAGACTATCGAACTTCATAAAAAGCTGCAAACAGTACAAGATTTGTTACATGAGAGTCTGATGATTTTTAAGAGATGCCATTTCAAGCTTTGGCTACTGAACTACGTTCTGATTCATATACAGTATTCATTTGCAAAAAGGTTCTCCAGTGTGAAATGTGGCAATCTCTGTTAGATGCCCTTCTGCCAATTAAAATTTTAAAAAGAGAAATAAATAAAAGCCCAACAAACATAAAAAGGTTCCCTCTGACTATCTGAAAATCAGTATTCTGACCAGTTCTAATGAGAAGTGTTAGCCTAATACTGATCATAGCCCATATACAGTGAGCATGCAGATCGATCAAGGATGAAAATGCAGTCCAAGGTTTACCTACCCGAGGGTAAATGTCAGGCTGGCTGATTCTGACTGTAACTTGTACTTACCCTATGTCAGCTTCCAGCTTTTTTAAAAAATTATAACTCTTCTTGGGACATCATTGCTAGTGAAGAATTAGATCCCACCAGCAAATATTGGTAAAATCAATAAAAATCATCTATCCCTTACAAAATGTCAATAACACAGCCATTAAAAAGAACTGTTTAAAAAAATCCTGAGAACCATCTGGGAAAGATGTGACTTATCTTCCACTTTGTATGTAGCTCTTTTCATTTTGTACATAACTATTCATATAAAGTAGAATTTGCATGAGAGTTAAAAGATAAACTTTCTTAATGCCCGTTCTAATATAAACTAGTCACCTTCTGAGGAATTATTTTGCACCAAATAAATCAAACATATCATTATTTGAAAAAAAGCAAGAAAGAACAATGTGACTACTATTATAAGTTATTTTTCAAGTTAGTAATATAAATTCATAAAGAAGCACAAAGAATTTGGATAAGATATATGTAAATATGTATGCATATATATATTATATAAGACAATATATATGATTGAAGAGTAAAACATTTCTATTTTTTTTTTTTGTATTTGAACATGCAGCTTGAGTAGTTCTTTACATTCTGTGAACCTTAATAATATGTAGTGTCAGGTATATGTGATTATATAGACGATTATCAGTCTTTCTTAATTTACATGCCTTGTGTTCTTCATTATAGGCAATCAAAATGAAAAGATCTTTGTACAGACAAAAAGAAAATTATCATGAAACAGCCTTGTAAATCTGGTATAAGATTTGCAAAATCACAAGAACATCATTTTTATTGATTCTGACTATAGGTTCTTATATCTCAAATTATGAAACTATTTCATATGCACTATCATTCATAATAAATTGAGTTGTTCGTGTAACAGCAAAGACTCATTTATAATTCTTTTTAAAAAACTGATTTGGTTTCACTGCATTCCTACCTTAAGACCTCCTATTCTGCGAGAGTATATGCAACACCACTTGAAATTCTAATAAAATAAAGAGTAGATAAGCTTTTAACGTGGTTATAAAAAGTCCATTCTGTCTCTTTGTATGTAAGTATCTATATATGTATATGCTGTACTGTGCTTAGTCACTCAGTCGTGTCCCACTCTTTGTGACCTCAGGGATTGTAGCCCGCCAGGCTCCTTTGTCCATGGACTTCTCCAGGCAAGAATACTGGAGTCGGTTGCCATGCCCTCCTCCAGGGGTTCTTCCCAACCCAGGGATCAAACCCAAGTCTTCTGCAATGCAGGGGGATTCTTTATCATTTGAGCCACCAGGGAAGCATGTATGTATACATAGGAGTATATATGCAAAAAAACTCAAGTTTGCAAAAAACATGCAAAATATAATATCAAAGCGTGTCACCTTTCTGTTAATTAAATGTCTGATTTTAAGAGTTATCTTCTGCAATATTACTTATTAGCCTGCCTGGAACTCAAAGGAGACATAAAATACTGCACTGATTTAAATGTTTGAGTTTTAGAAGAAAGGGAGTGCTATAGGAATAAGCTATAATCATTAAGGGATTAAGCAACAGAATACTAATGCTTTTCATATGAATAATCATGTGTTGAGGAAAACTGAAAATTTTATCATCAAAAACTGAAAGATTTATCTATAGAAAATGAAATTCTGGAAGACTTGCTTATATGAAAGGAAACTCACTTTCTAAAAAGTTGTAAATGTCATGTTTTCTGATAGGTCTAAAAATTAGGTCACTAGAACATCCTTTTTATGAAATTCCATATATTCATTTTATACATATCTATGTCACTATATCACAAATCACATTTAAAATATTTTTAAAATCTAAGGAAACTCCAAAGTACTGTTTAAGAAAAATGGTTGTTTAATACATTATAGGAAATTATTAATAAAGAGCAAACAGTAGTATTGTATAAGGAACCAGACTTTCCATCAAAAACAACCTGCAGTATAATACATTATATAGAACAGTCCTCCCTAGACACAATGAACTCCATTGTGATAAACACAACTGTGCTTTAGAGTAATAGTCCCCAAATGAAAAGAAACCTGAGGAAACAAAATACAATTTAGGATTGCCAATTTACTTGTGATTATTCCATTGTTCCTAAATTTGTCCAAATACAGATTTTCTCTGAATGTTTCAAATTTTCATATGAACTACTTGCAAAGTTAACAACAAACTAGGAACAAATATGTGACATGAAGACTTGGTCATTAGCAAAGTTAAAATCTGTGTCCTTAAAAAAGGTGAAAGTTTGGTCTTTTGCTATCTTTGCTAAGCCCTCCTCTGATTATTTTGCAGTGTTCTCAACTTGAATTTTGCTTTACACCTTTATAATTCATTAACTGGGGCCTGATCCAATGCTTTTACCCATTTTTCTAAAGGAGGTTTCCTAACTTCTCTAAATGACTTTCAATTCCAGAAGTGAGAGAATGGGATCTGTCATTTGGACCCAGTCTGAAAACCAAGGTCTTGATACTCTAATCTCTGAAACTGGACACTTGCTGGTATAGAGGCTACCAACTATTAAAAGAATATGAATTAGCAAGTCTGTTAGTGAGGATAAAAGCCGGCAACACTTCCTAGTGAAAAAAAGGGCAGAAAATAAGCAAAGAGAGACACCTACTTGACTGCATGGTTCTGGCTGATATTTCAGCTGTGGAGGCACCGAGGCCTTGGGGAGAGCGTGCCGCCAGACGGAAGTAGTACAAGCTGTTTGGTCTCAGCCCTTGCAGCCTGTAAGATGTCCCTGGCTCAATGGTGATCCGTTGCTGTGGATATGTAACAAGGGAATTTGATCATCTTCATTAAGATCTGTGCATATATTTTTATCACACTGCCCAGAAAATCAGATTTCTGTCATCAGGGTTACAATGTTATCAAAATATCACAAACAGAATCAACAGTGAGTATCAAGGACTCCACTAAGGGAATCACATAATGAAGATTGTTGTTTTTTAGTTGCTAAACTGTGTCCAAGCCTCTGAGACCCCATGGACCATAGCCAAGAAGGCTCCTCTGTCCATGGGATTTCCCAGGCAAGAGTAGTGGAGTGGTAAGTTTCCACAAGTAAGAAAACTAGAAAAAAGGAATTCAAGGATCTATTTAATGATGACACAGTGTTTCAAATACATCAGATAAGGGGCAGTGAGAGGCCACCACCCATGAAGGCATTTAAACTTTAAGGCATGTGTGTGGTTGTGACATTGCCCACAATAGAAACTGACACTCATTCCTGAACAGTGGCTATGCCCAACAGTCCATTTGAAGATATGTCTAGCTCATTTCCCATGACAGTCTGAAACCCAAGTATGGGCAAAGAAAATATGGCCAGAAGTAACATAACAATGGAAACCGGCATACAGTTTACATGATGTTGTTATAAAAGAGATCTGAAATTGCCAAGGTCGGCAGGGATAAAAATCAGATGTTAGTTACCGAAGAAATGTATATGAAACCATATCATTACTCTAGGTTGATTCCAAATTAATTTTTCAAGTTATTTTTAATTGGAGGATAATTGCTTTACAATATTGTGTTGGTTTCTGCCTTACATCAACATGAATCAGCCATAGGTATGATGTATGTCCTCTCCCTCTTGAACCTCCCTCTGTCCTCCCACCGCATCCCACTTTTCTAGGTTGTCACAGAGCACAAGATTTGAGCTCCCTTCATCACAGGGCCTACAAGTAGGAAAAGGAAACCACAAACTTTTCTAAAATCTGACATCATAAAGGGCTTCTGAAATAAGATTTTTTTTTTTTAATTGAATGTTGTAACACTTATTTTCATGCTTGAAATCTGCCTTTGCCATTTTAGCAAAAATATAGCTATCTATGGGTAATCAATCTCAGATGGAACATGAGTCTGTAGCAAACCTTAAAAAACATACTAATATGTAGTCTTGTAATGGCATCAATAATCTTACAAGGCTTTTTATTAAACAGTGTTTGGCATTCACAAAAACCAGAAATCAGTGAAGGGGAATTCAAATATAAAACTAGAGAAAACATCCTTAGGGTGTTCTGGCTTGCAAATAAAAAAGCTTTCACAAATTTTAGACTTACCAAAAAATACAAAAAAAAGGAATTTCCTAAATAAACATTTGTAAAGCAGAGTAGCGATGCCAACAGTCAAGTATCCATACCATTGCCAAAAGACCACCTCTCTCATAACTGTTTTTATTTTTAATTGGGTATGCAGGTCAGGAAGCAACAGTTAGAACTGGACATGGAACAAACTGGCTCCAAATAGGAAAAGGAGTACGTCAAGGCTGCATATTGTCACCCTGCTTATTTAACTTATATGCAGAGTACATCATGAGAAACGCTGGGCTGGAAGAAACACAAGCTGGAATCAAGATTGCAGGGAGAAATATCAATAACCTCAGATATTCAGATGACACAACCCTTATGGCAGAAAGTGAAGAAGAACTAAAGGGCCTCTTGATGAAAGTGAAAGAGGAGAGTGAAAAAGTTGGCTTAAAGCTCAACATTCAGAAACCTAAGATCATGGCATCCGGTCCCATCACTTCATGGGAAATAGATGGGGCAACAGTGGAAACAGTGGCTGACTTTATTTTTGGGGGCTTCAAAATCACTGCAGATGGTGATTGCAGCCATTAAATTAAAAGACGCTTACTCCTTGGAAGGAAAGTTATGACCAACCTAGAGAGCATATTACAAAGCAGAGACATTACTTTGCAAACAAAGGTCCGTCTAGTCAAGGCTATGGTTTTTCCTGTAGTCATGTATGGATGTGAGAGCTGGACTATAAAGAAAGCTGAGCACCGAAGAATTGATGATTTTGAAGTATAGTGTCGGAGAAGACTCCCTTGGACTGCAAGGAGATCCAACCAGTCCATCCTAAAGGAGACCAGTCCTGGGTGTTCACTGGAAGGACTGATGTTGAAGCTGAAACTCCAATTCTTTGGCCACCTGATGTGAAGAGTTGACTCACTGGAAAAGACCCTGATGCTGGGAAGGATTGGGGGCAGGAGAAGAAGGGGGCAACAGAGGATGAGATGGCTGGATGGCATCACCGACTTGATGGACATGAGTTTGGGTAAACTCTGGGAGTTGGTGATGGACAGGGAGGCCTGGCATGCTGTGATTCATGGGGTTGCAGAGCCGGACACAACTGAGTGACTGAACTGAAAACTAGAGGAAAGATGTCTTTGTATCTATATGATAATCTAAATATTCTTATTGAAATACAAACACAACTTACCAGACACTCTAGGTTACAGTTATTTTTGTTTCTCCTTTTAGCTTATATCACTATATACTAGGAACAGAAAAAAAAATTGAAAAATCCAATAGGCCAACATATAGGTAAGTGAAGTCTAGCCAAGGCTTTCTAACACGCTGACTACAATATCATAAGCCAAAGCTTCAAAGTTTTGGGCTTTATTTTACTTATTTGTAAATTGAGTGGCTGGAGGAAATATTCTATATTTGAAAAGACCCTGATGCTGTGAAAGATTGAGGGCAGGAGGAGAAGGAGATGACAGAGAATGAGATAGTTGGATGGCATCACCGACTCGATGGACATGGGTTTGGGTAGACTCTGGCAGTTGGTGATGGACAGGGAGGCCTGGCGGGCTGGGGTTCATGGGGTCGCAAAGAGTTGGACACGACTGAGTGACTATACTGCACTTAAATGAAGGATTTTAAATAATTTAATGCTAATTTATGTTGTACTACAAACTTCTGTAACATGAGTACTTATTTCAACGCTTTAGTTCTAGAATTTTTTGAGTTATTAATTGGAATTGGCTTTGTTAGCTAAACCTAAAAGCACTGCTCTTAGAACCTGCTCACTTCAGACATGTAATAAAACAGGTTTATTAACATTAACTTAGTATAGCATGATGAACTACAAGTTAATTGGTAATAGTTCACTGAGTATCTGAATCTTTTTAAAAAGTATTCTTTGTTAGAAATCAGGGATGTTTTGCTTTGTGAAGTTGGCTTTTTTTAAGACAAAGAACGCTAAGAGATATAATAAAATGGCTTGGTAAATCGAGTTTTCACATATAGTTTTATAAACTTTTTTGTCCTTATGTTCCCTAATGAGTTTCATGATAACGAATTATATATTATTACCATATATTCCCATTCTGAAAATATTAGATGTATCTTAATAGTGATTTATAGAATCTGTTCCAGTGTATCATGGAGTCAAGAGAACAGATTCTAGAAATTGTCTAGTATGAGGCTTTGGGCAAATACTTCAACTTTTTTCTGTGTATCCATTTTGTTAATATGTGAAACAGATTAATAATAGAGGCTGACACAAAGCACTACTGTTGGATTGAGTTAATATATGTGAAACCCTTATTATAGTACCTGTAAATGTATGTTATTCTGATTTTTATTTCCCTTTTTAGTAACTATTAACAATTTCTAGCCTTCTATACTTTATTTGCATAACAGAATCAAATTATATGTGTGTGCATATGTATATAGGTGTGTGTGTGTGTGCGCACCAAGTTGATTTGCATCTGATTCTTTGTGATCCTATGGACTGTAGCCCTTCAGGCTCCTCTGTCTACGGGGATTCTCTAGTAGAGAATTCTGGAGTGGGTTGCCATGGCTTCCTCCAGAAGATCTTTCTGACCTAGGGATTGGACCCACATCTCTTGTGTCTCCTGCATTGGCAGGTGGGTTCTTTACCACTACTACCACCTGGGAAGCCTATAGGTATTGATATGGATATAGATATAGATAGATATAGATATATACACACTCATATCAAACAATCAATGGCATACAAATGAATATTTGCTCTGGGGCATCCTTCTCTGAAACCAATTGGGACAAATTCATATACCCAAAGCCTTGGAGCTCACTTAGTCAAGTGTTAACTGTGACTTAAGTACTTTAATGCAGAAGACAAAGAAAGGAAATCTCCAAATCTCAAGGAGTATATTCTTTTACAACCCGATACTTCCGTAAGTATCTTGGAAACCCGAATTAAAAAAAAAAAAATGCAAGAAGTAAAACTCTCACTGTTTGCAGATGACATGATCCTCTACATAGAAAACCCTAAAGATTCTACCAGAAAATTACTAGAGCTAATCAATGAATATAGTAAAGTTGCAGGATATAAAATTAACACACAGAAATCCCTTGCATTCCTATACTCCAATAATGAGAAAACAGAAAGAGAAATTAAGGAAACAATACCATTCACCATTGCAACAAAAAGAATAAAATACTTAGGAATATATCTACCTAAAGAAACAAAAGACTTATATGTAGAAAACTATAAAACACTGATGAAAGAAATCAAAGAGGACACAAACAGATGGAGAAATATACTGTGTTCATGGATTGGAAGAATTAATATAGTGAAAATGAGTATACTACACAAAGCAATCTATAGATTCAATGCAATCCCTATCAAGCTACCAATGGTATTTTTCACAGAACTAGAACAAATCATTTCACAATTTGTATGGAAATATAAGAAACCTCGAATAGCCAAAGCAATCTTGAGAAAGAAGAATGGAACTGGAGGAAACAACCTGCCTGACTTCAGGCTCTACTACAAAGCCACAGTCATCAAGACAGTATGGTACTGGCACAAAGATAGAAATATATACCAATGGAACAAAATAGAAAGCCCAGAGATGAATCCACGCACCTATGGACACCTTATCTTCGACAAAGGAGGCAAGAATATACAATGGAGAAAAGACAATCTCTTTAACAAGTGGTGCTGGGAAAACTGGTCAACCACTTGTAAAAGAATGAAACTAGAACACTTTCTAACACCATCCACAAAAATAAACTCAAAATGGATTAAAGATCTAAACGTAAGACCAGAAACGATAAAACTCCTAGAGGAAAACATAGGCAAAACACTCTCCGACATAAATCACAGCAGGATCCTCCATGACCCATCCCCCAGAATATTGGAAATAAAAGCAAAAATAAACAAATGGGACCTAATTAAAATTAAAAGCTTTTGCACATCGAAGGAAACTATGAGCAAGGTGAATAGACAGCCTTCAGAATGGGAGAAAATAATAGCAAACGAAGCAACAGACAAACAATTAATCTCAAAAATATACAAGCAACTCCTGCAGCTGAATTCCAGAAAAATAAACGACCCAATCAAAAAATGGGCCAAAGAACTAAACAGACATTTCTCCAAAGAAGACATACAGATGGCTAACAAACACATGAAAAGATGCTCAACATCACTCATTATCAGAGAAATGCAAATCAAAACCACAATGAGGTACCATTTCACACCAGTCAGAATGGCTGCTATCCAAAAGTCTACAAGCAATAAATGCTGGAGAGGGTGTGGAGAAAAGGGAACCCTCTTACACTGTTGGTGGGAATGCAAACTAGTACAGCCACTATGGAGAACAGTGTGGAGATTCCTTAAAAAACTGGGAACAGAACTGCCATATGACCCAGCAATCCCACTGCTGGGCATACACACCGAGGAAACCAGAATTGAAAGAGACGTGTGTACCCCAATGTTCATCGCAGCACTGTTTACAATAGCCAGGACATGGAAGCAACCTAGATGTCCATCGGCAGACGAATGGATAAGGAAGCTGTGATACATATACACAATGGAATATTACTCAGCCATTAAAAAAAATACATGTGAATCGGTTCTATTGAGATGGATGAAACTGGAGCCCATCATACAGAATGAAGTAAGCCAGAAAGAAAAACACCAATACAGTATACTAATGCATATATATGGAATTTGAAAGATGGTAATGATAACCCTATATGTGAGACAGAATAAGAGACACAGATGCATAGAACAGTTTTATGGACTCTGAGGGAGAAGGTGAGGGTGGGACATTCTGGAACAATAGCATTGAAACATGTATATTATCATATGTGAAACAGAACACCATTCCACGTTCGATGCATGAGACAAATGCTCAGGGCTGGGGCAATGGGATGACCCAGAGGGATGGGATGGGGAGGGAGGTGGGAGGAGGGTTCAGGATGGGGAACACATGTAAACCCATGGCTGATTCATGTTAATGTATGGCAAAAACTACTACAATATTATAAAGTAATTAGCCCCCAACTAAAATAAATACATTTATTAAAAAAAAAAATCCATTAGAGACAATAGCTGTTTTTTTGTCTCTTCTGTCCTACCCCTATCAAGTCTCCAAATACTCTTTTTTTTGGGGGGGGTAAATTTTCTCTTTTTATGAATAAATCTTTTCCACCAAGGTCCTCAGTAGATATCTGAACTTTAATGGAACTTGGGCAAGTACACAGAATGAAAGTAGTGTCTCGATGCCATGAATGGTGACAAGGTGAGAAGCACAGTCCTACCTCCTCTCCCTGCTCCCCATCTTTGTAGACCAGTTCATAGTTGGCAATGGTGTCTGAACGTGGAGGCGTCCAAGAGAGCAAAATACTTGTTTCGGATTCAGGTTCTGCCTTGAAATTCAGTGGCTGCCCTGGGACTAAAAACAGGAAAGCAAAGGGTTAAGCTCACCATCATCACCATAAATATCAGAAATTCTTGGATTAATTGTTTAACCTTCCAGTATTCACATGTATTAGTTTAGTGGAGAGCAAGGTTTCTTACTTTGTCCAAGTTAACCTATGAATACAAAGCCCACTTTTTCTCCTTTAAGGGATAAGGACAATGTTATGAATACTGTCCTTGTCCTTGAGTGGTTTATATGTAAGATGTGGAATTAGCAAATGTAAATATATCAGTTTCTGAATTCAACTTTGGAAGGATAGTATTTGTTATAATATTGTTATAAGCAATAAATGTGATGATATTGTAAGCAATAAACATGATTTATATAAAGCACTTGGAATGAATATTGCCTAAATCACATCCAATGTTAAATACATAAAAGCTATTGCTATTTTACAACTGAGGAGGAACTTATTTTTTAGTACTATAGTTTACTTTCAAAACAATTTCCAATTTAGGTTTATAAAATCTCACCTTCACTCCATTAGCAAAATCTATAGGCAAGCATAATCATTAGTATTTTTTTTTTGCTACCAACCTGTTTTTAAACAGATGTAAAATAAAGAGAATTTAAAAACCTAACACTAACAATTCTTTCTAAACTCTAAATGAGTTTATATGAGTTAATACACTAGACCCAATATAAATTTAATATTGTCCCAAGTGAGAAAAGAGCTAAATTACTACACAAGTTAAAAAGTGTATAGACTACGCTTATAATCACAAATATATGAATTTAATATAGGTTTCCCTGGTGGCTCAGACAGTAAAGAATCTGCTAGCAATGTGGGAGACCAGGGTTCAATCCCTGGGTTGAGCTGTTCCCCTGGAGAAGAGAATGGCAACCTACTTCAGTACTCTTGCCTGGAGAACTCCATGGACATAGGAGCGTGGTAAGCTACAGTCCACAGGATCACAAAGAATTGGACATGACTGAGCAACTAACACTTTCACTTTCATAGGAATTTAATAGAGGTCATCTATAATTTGTACCTTGGTCATGTAATCCATGCAGTAGACAATTTGGAAAAGCTATATATCAGATGAAATCAAGAATTGGATTTAGTTGAAAACACCTTACCCAAATATTGAATTAGAATAAATTTTACTAACACCAACCTCCTAGTTAGCACCTAATCCCACGAGGTCCTCTACCCATTATATACAAGGCTAATGCACTTCAGAGCATCAGTGGCACAATTACCCTTACTTATGTTGTTCTTGCCCAATGTCTACTCTGGCTTGTGCCCATGTCTTGATGGCCATTAAATATTTTGATCATTACTCCTGATATTATGGTATGTTTCAAAGTGCCATATCTGAATATATGTCCTTATGCCCACAAGTTCACATGAGAATTGTGTGTATATTTAAATAAAAAAAGAAAAGAATAATACTCCACACCAGAGGGCTCAAGTATTTTTGGCAAATGAGCATAAGCATTCAAAAATATGTACAAACAACATAACTTGTTGCTGATGTATGACATCAATTTCTTAAATAATAATTAAAGCATCATTATCAGAAAGAAAGTCGTTGGAAATATAAATGTAATGCTTCCTTTTCTGTCTGTAGTCATCTCTGCAGTATGACTAAAAAACTGCCTTTTGTTTGAAAAAGAGATTCAAGTTTAAAAGGACCTGCAATGGTTTCTGGGATCCCTAATTATCATTTCATTCCTTGTCTGGTCTGTTAACCTGTGAGTGTGTGTGTGTGAACAAGTGCACACACTCATGTCTGGACTAATGTGTAAGGCCACCAATAATCAGTGCTTCATATTTCTAATCAATCTTCTTTTCTCCCCTGTTGTACCACAGGCTTTGAGATACTCATTAATTTGATGCCTCCAGGAATGTACTTTCTGAACTGGATATCTATTTTTTTTAAACTAACTGCCCAATAGGTGACCTAACACAATCTTTCACACTGAGAGGTGAGAGGTGGAGACAAAAGAAGATAAGAGATCAAGAGCAAGAGAAGGTAGAACAGAGGGAAAAAAGAATGCAATCAGGCAAATAGCAAATCAAAGAGAAAATGCATTATTTTTAAAAGGAAAATACAAATATCACAGGCAGGAGCAACCATGGAAGCCAAGAATGATCAGACAGATGGGGGAATGATGTTTGAATTCTAATATTCAGACGATGAAAGGTTTTCTCAACCTAAAAATACACACGCCTATGCATATGTATGCAGTCACTTCTTTTTCTCTAGTTTTATTCCAACTTCCACAAGTCTGGGAAAGAACACCTAGTGATAACTTCTGACACAATCCAAACTGAATAAAGTACTGTCAAGAATTAACAACAGAGACAGTATTGAAAGGCTGCTCTCAGGATAATAAATGCTGGTTATATATTTCCTCCCTGCTTATGCTAATAATAAATTGAGTGACAGTGACTGAAAACATTGTGGGGATCTAATTAACTTTTTCTTACTTAAACTGTTTACTTTTACTTTTTTGCTTTTAATCTGTCTCAAACAAATTCCTGGTAGGTCCCGATGTTTCATCCTTGTTTAGTGCCACACACTTCCTTTAATCCCCTAATTCTGTTTGGTTCTATTCAAAGCCCTCTCTTTCTAAATAATGAAATAGCTACATCAAAGTCTCAGAGGGTGTAAATGTTCATTTTATCCTTGCACAAAGTAAGTAGTGATCACGCAGCTGGATAGTGAGACTTTTTAAATAATACAATGAGGTTCTCCTCCTCTGCTACATAATACAATGAGGTTCTCCTCCTCTGCTTTCACCATCTTCTTTTGAAGTGGGCTGGCAGGTAATTTATAAAATGGTAAACTTGTAGTAGAAACACCAGTGCCTAGAAATGCCAGGCAGATGAGGAGGCCATATGGACCCAGGGTCACGGGCGAGTGCCTGGGCCACCAGAAGGAGTCACTGATGCTCTGAGCCAGTAGACTGCTGCCTTGTGGAATGTGGGTTCTGTCTTGCCCAAGCTTCTGATTTTTCAACAGAAGTTGATAATGAATCTTCTGGGTAAAATCTTTCAACTTCTGTATAATCTTATGTAAACTGAAACAGTTGAAATGAAAAACACTGTATTGGGCAAAAGATGTCTACAGACAAAATCTAGCATATGGACCAAGGCTTAAAAGATCTTTTTGTTATATCAGGCTCTGTGCCTACATGTGTCTTAAGGGTGACACTACTCAGACTTTCTTGGGAATTAGGAAAGTGAAAGTCACTCAGTCCTGTCTGACTCTGCAAACCTATGGACTGTAGCCTTCCAAGCTCCCCTCTCTATGGAATTCTCTAGGCAAGAATACTGGAGTGGGGTGCCATGCCCTCCTCTAAGGGATCTTCCCGACCCAGGGACTGAACACAGGTCTCCTGCATTGCACACAGAATCTTTACCATTTGAGCCACCAGGGAAGCCCAAGAATACTGGAGTGGGTAGCCTATCCCTTCTCCAGGGTATTTTCCCAACTCAGGAATCGAACCCAGGTCTCCTGCACTGCAGGCGGATTCTTTACTGTCCGAGCCACCAGGGAACTGTGGGTTCACCTAAAGATATTGCTTCCTCAGTATCATTTAGTCAGTGCTGAAACAACCACAATGAAGCTGAGGCTTCAAAGAAAAAAAAAGCTATGGTATTAATGTATTTATTTATATATGCCCCAAACAAATTAGTCCTAATGATCATAATAAATGTTTAGAAGGAAACACTTTAGTGGACTCCCAACTGTCATATTTATTTTGTCTGTGCCACTTGGAGACACAGGGGAAACTTCTCATCTGTCAGAATTTTACACCAAATACAATGCTACAAAGGCTCTATTAACATTTATATTTGTCTTCTTCCATACCCCTTTTCCCTCTTTTTCTCCTTCCCTTACTGTCTCCCTCCCTCTCCCCTTTTCCCCTCTTGGTAGATAGCTATGCATATACACACACACACACACATACGTACGTATATGTCAATACTCTCACAATGTTTACACCTCAAACTTACTGACATTCTTTTATCTCATTTACTTCATGTTAGACTGGGTATATTTAATTTTTATTCTATTAAGAGCTTTCCTGTTTTGTACCATTTCTCTCACTAATGAACCTAAGATTCATTTTATGGGAAAATCTAAGATTCTGGAAAACGTATGGAAGAAGAACAAGAACAACAACAAAACTCACCCAGAAATGTAAGTGCAGTAACTGTGACCAGAAACCAAAAAAATGTACATATGGAAAGAGAAAAGGAATGTAGAAATATAAGTTTTTCTTTAAAATTATATTTAAGAAATCCTTATATTTGGTGAAGTAGTGTTGTTATATCCTTCTTGATTGCTTACTTCATGTTCACAAAGAAATATAAATATGAGTTATCAATTCCCTAAAATAAGATTATATAACCCATTGAGAAATGTAAAATATCTGTGTAGAAATACAAGTATGCTCCATACAAATATCTGAAGGCAACTCAAAAAGAATGGAGAAAGAATAAGAAGTGAAAAGAAAATCTGCATGACATCTAAACTCTAATAAATTAGAAGAAATCAAATTTCAGTAGATTTTAGAAGAGAAACAGGTTAGCACACATATAAGCTGGCTAGAAAACAATTTTACCTCACCATAGTATAAATATGAAATGTAACAAAGAGACAAAAGAAAACCCAAAACAAAACCAAACACCTCATTGTTAAAATAGCTAGTGCTCTAATAAGGGACATATTTTAAAATGTGAGTATCTAGCATATTGACAAATGGTAACAACAACAATAAAACAACAGCCAGAATTATAGTGGTAGTAAAACAAAACCAGATTCAAACAAGGAGTCTGATTTGTAAGTGCAACAGATATATTACTGACAAAAGTAGTACTTAATACACAAGCACCTGCATAAATCTTGCTCTCAGCTGTCATTAAACATCAATAAGAAAAAGTTAAACTTTATTACAGTTGTATTTACAGCCATAGCTCCTTTACTCACTGCTAAACAACCTAGAAAAAGCATTTAAATAGGGTTCAAAATTTTTGTGATTGGAAATCTGTCTTTCTAATCTGCCTATATTGACTTGTTGATATATATTTAATAGTAATGAAAAGATTTAAAAATTCTGGAAATCTAAAGCACAATGTCTCTAAAATATCATAGTTCTGAAACAATTTTGCTTCTTCAAAATGTTTAACGTTGATGCCACTCATTAATATTTACTTAGTGAATGCATGTAATTATTTTCCTTTCAAAGATCTATACTATTAAAGTCTGCACATAAAAATCAGTACTTTCTCCAAGAATCTATTGAATGCATAGAAGAATCAGAGGTCAGATGTGTTTTCTAAAGAAAGTTCAGAAAAAAGACATGCATTAGGATTTAACAGCTTTAGGATTGTCCCATTAGCATGAACAACATACAACATTTATTTCAGTGCACAGGTTTAAGATGTTAATTTATTACATTTCTTTAGAAGAGCTTTGGAGAAGGCAATGGCACCCCACTCCAGTACTCTTGCCTGGAAAATCCCACGGACGGAGGAGCCTAGTAGGCTACAGTCCATGGGGTCGCTAACAGTCGGACACGACTGAGAGACTTCACTTTCACTTTTCCCTTTCATGCACTGGAGAAGGAAACGGCAACCCACTCCAGTATTCTTGTCTGGAGAATCCTAGGGATGGCAGAGCCTGGTGAGCTGCCGTCCATGGGGTCGCACAGAGTCGGACACGACTGAAGCGACTTAGCAGCAGCAGCAGAAGAGCTTTATTTGTACTTCTTTTGTAAAATATAGTTGCCCTACATTCTTATATAATTACATACATGAGAAAACTATAACAGACATGTTTTCTGAAAGTGTTTTTCCATAACAGAGAGGTTTTTTTTCTAATGTAAATACTTCCCCTGTCAATGACCATATGGTCCATGTATTTCCAAGGTGAACTAGTCGCAAGTAATTATAATGCCAGAAGTTAAAGCTGTGGAACTCGGGATGATTAATCCATACATTTAGAAAATAATCATTTTAACCAAAATGTTTTATATTTAAAATCATTTAAAGATTATGTGATAGTTTCATCTGCACTAATATTCATAATTAAGGGAATATATTACTGACTATAAATAGATACCCAAGAAAAAGATTCACAAAATGGCAAAGTGGTTGTCTGAGGAAACTTACAAAGAGCTGAGAAAAGAAGAGAAGTGAAAGTCCACTGAGAAAAAGAAAGATATACCCATCTGAATTCAGAGTTTGAAAGAAAAGCAAGGAGAGATAAGAAAGCCTTCCTAAGTGAACAATGCAAAGAGAGGAATACAATAGAATTGAAAAAGACAAGAGAACTTTTCAAGAAAATTAGAGATACCAAGGGAAAATTTCATGCAAAATGAGCACAAAATAAAGGAAAGAAACGGTATTACATTTCTTTAGAAGAAGTTATTAAGAGGAGGTGGCAAGAATTCACAGAAAAACTAAACAAAAAAGATCTTAATGATCTGGATAACCACAGTGATGTGATCATACACCTAGAGCCAGACATACTGGAGTGTGAAGTAAAGTGGGCCATACAAAGCATCACTACAAACAAAGCTAGTGCTGGTGATGGGAATCCATCTTTAGGATTTCAATCCTAAAAGATGATGTTGGGAAAGTGCTGTACTTAAAATGCTAGCAAATCTGGAAGACTCCGCAGTGGCCACAGGACTGGAAAAAGTCAGATTTCATTCCAATCCCAAGCAAAGGCAATGCCAAAGAATGTTCACACTACCACACTATTGCACTCATTCCACAGGCTAGCAAAGTAATGCTCAAAATCCTCCAAGCGAGGCTTCAACAGTACATGAACTGAGAACTTCCAGATGTTCAAGATGGATTTAGAAAGGCAAAGAAAACAGAGGTCAAGTTGTTAACATCCGTTGGATCATAGAAAAAGCAACAGAATTCCAGCAAAAACCATCTGCTTCTACTTCATTGATACACTAAAGCCTTTGACTTTGTGAATCAAAACAAACTGTGGAAAATTCTTAAAGAGATGGGAATACCAGACCACTTTACCTGCCTCCTGAGAAACCTGCATATAGGCCAAAAAGCAATAGTTAGAACCAGACATGGAACAAGGAACTGGTCCAAATTGGGAAAGGAGTACTTCAAGGCTGTATATTGTCACCCTGTTTATTTAACTTATATGCAGAGTACATCATGCAAAATGCTGGGTGGGATGAAGCACAAGCTGGAATCAACATTTCTGGGAGAAAAATCAACTACCTCAGATTTGCAATGATACCACCCTGATGGCAGAAAGCAAAGAAGAACTAAAGAGCCTCTTGATGAAAGTGGAGAGTAAAAAAGCTGTCTTAAAACTCAACATTCAAAAAACTAAGATGATGGCATCTGGTCCCATCACTTCATGGCCAAATAGAGGGGGAAACAATGGAAACAGTGACAGATTTTATTTTCTTGGGCTCGAAAATCACTGTAGACAGTGACTAGAGCATGAAATTAAAATATGCTTGCCCTTTGGAAGAAAAGCTATGATAAACCTGGACAGCTTATTAAAAAGCAGAGACATTACTTTGCCAACAAAGGTCCATTAGTTACAGTCAAAGGTATGGTTTTGACAGCAGTCATGTACAGATGTGAGAGTTGGCCATAAAGAAGGCTGAGCATGGAATAATTGATGCTTTTGAACTATGGTGTTAGAGAAGACTCTTGAGAGTCCCCTGTACTAAAAGGAGGTCAAACCAGTCAATCCTAAAAGGAAATCAACCCAGAATATTCAGTGGAAAGACAATGCTGAAGTTGAAGCTCCAATAGTTTGGCCACTTGATGCAAAGAGCGGACTCATTATAAAAGACCCTGATGCTGGGCAAGATTGAAGGCAGGAGGAGATGGGGATGACAGAGGATGAGATGGTTGGATGGAATCACCGACTCAATGGACATGAGTATGGGCAAGCTCTGGGAGATGGTGAAGAACAGGGAAGTCTGGTGTGCTGCAGTCCATGGGGTCACAAAGAGTCGGACACGAAAAAGTGACTGAACAACAATAAATAGATATTTTGATTGTCTATATTATTAGAAGTTACGAATTTACACCAACTCCATTTATATCAATATGTATGACAGTAATCGTAGAAAAAATCAAAAGTAATAATGTCTCTCTTAAACTCATGTTATTTCTAAATACCGCTTCTACAGAGTCTGATTTTGAACGAAAACAGTAATATTATTGTCAGAGAATTAAAGGTAACAAAATGAACGTACCTTTCAGATTAAGTACATATACAATATATCTCTCTCTGTATATAAAATTAAAATATATTTGAGATGTTCATATAGATATATTACTGACCCGTGAATTTTTGTAGGTTTGGAAAAGATAAAATATTAGTGAGAATAATCATAAACTTAAATTTTATATAACCTAACTAAAAGAATATTTCATAATGGTTTTATGTTTTGCCGAGCAGTGGTTCCATGAATTAGCTAATCAAGAGCTTCTCAGCATTAATTATATCAGAACTAACATCATTGTATTTGGCAGGTGTCCACTAACATCAAATGGCCTTTGTTAATTAAGTCTGGAGAACAGATCAAATCATTGTGCCATTTTGGAAGGTTTTCTTAGCCTATTGATCTTGGCAGGCACAAGTCATCATGTCATTATATATCTTCTCAATCAATGGGTATTAAAATTACAACTATTACGGAAGGTTCTTGGAAATATCTTAATGTAAAAAAAAAAAAAAAAGTTAAATAGAAATTGAGAACAGCTATTCTAATGCATCTGTGACCCATTCATCTAGATTTTTTTTTAGGTACAGAGTCCCTGGATCACAGTAACTGAATTGCTCCTGTCACAATATTACCTTCACTGAGTAATGATTTATGTTACATTATGTCCCCTGGTAATACAGAAAATCAAAATATGGTCTATTGAAACATCAGTTCTATATCTTACATTAAATTGTGACTGAAAGCATTACTGTCTGCCATTCCATGTTCTTAAGATAAGGATACTCATGATTCTCAAAGATTCTTATGTTTTGGTTGAATTTAGTTTCAGAAACTGTTTGGTTTCTTAGCTAAATCCTCCTGTTGTAAGAAAAAAAATATGAAACACTTTGATATTCATGCTAAAATTTGTAGTTAGAAAATTAAGAACCAGATTTAGTGATCAAGTAAAATAATCTATTAAAAAGGTATTCCTTCTACTTCTTTTAGATAAACATATTTTTTTCCTATCTAAATGGTTTAGTATACCTCTGTACTGGGATAATCGAATAGCTACTGCAAGTATTTCAGAAGTAAATCATACTTAATTCTTGGATACAATACTTGAAACCCTATATTTCCTGCTTCTGTTCAAAAACCTAGTGAAGTGAAGTGAAGTGAAGTGAAGTCGCTCAGTCGTATCCGACTCTTTGCGACCCATGGACTGTAGCCTACCAGGCTTCTCTGTCCATGGGATTTTCCAGGCAAGAGTACTGGAGTGGGTTGCCATTTCCTTCTCCAGGGGATCTTCCCAACCCAGGGATCGAACCCAGGTCTCCCGCATTGCAAGCAGACACTTTACCCTCTGAGCCACCAGGGAAGCCCCAAAACCTAGTAGGAACCAAAAAAAATAAGACATTTGTAAATTATTAATTTAAAAGACAATGGTGCTTCAGCAAAGGAAACAAAAAAGAAAACAAAAAGACAACCCACCAATTGATATTAGGATAAGGGATAAGGAACTAGTCTCTAAAATTGACAAACAGTTCATGATGCTTAACAGTATCAAAACAACCCACTCAAAATGGGCAGAAGACCTAAATACACATTTCTTCAAAGGAGAATACAGATGGCCAACAGGCACATGAAAAGATGTTCCATGTTGCTAATTATTAGAGAAATGCAAGTCAGAACCACAATGAGATATAACCTCATAGCAGCCAAAATGGCTATCATGAAAAAATCCACAAACAATAAATGCCGGGGAAGGTGTGGAGAAAAGAGAACCCTCCCACACTGTGGGTAGAATATACATTGGTACAGCAATGGTATGGAGTTTTCTTAAAAAATTAAAAACAGAGCTGACATATGACCCTGAAATCCCACGCCTGGGCCTATATCTGGAGAAAAACAAGATCCGAAAAGATACATGTACACCAGTGTTCATTGCCACACTGTTTACAATACCCAATACCCAAGACATGGAAGCAACCTAAAAGTCCATTGACAGAGGAATGGATAAAGAGACATGGTACATATATACAATGGAATATAACCAGCCAATAAAAAGAATGAAATAATTCCATGCGTAGCAACATGCAGGAACCTAGAGAAGGTCCTGCTACGTGAAGTAAGTGCGACAGAGAAGGAGAAATGTCATAAGACATCCATTATATGTGGAACCTAAAAAGAAATAATGCAAATGAACTGACAAAACAGAAACAGACTCACAGAGCTGGAGAACAAGCCTATGGCTGACAGGGGTAAGGAAGCAGGGGAGGGACAGTTAGGGAGTTTGGGATGGATATGGACACACTGCATAGCACATGAAACTCTGCTCAATAATATGTGGCAGCCTGGATGGGAGGGGAGTTTGGGGGAGAATGGATACATGTATACATATGGCTGAGTTCCTTCACTGCTCACCTAAAACTATCACAACATTGTTTCTCAATCAGCTATACCCCAATACCAAATAAAAATTTTGAAAAGTAACAGAAAAGATAATGGTGCTTAAAGGAATCTAGAGTGTCCAATTAATAACCTATGACCCAAAAGAAGTTACTAAATCTTTTTACCTTTACTGATCCTCAATTTACTTGAGATCATTCCACATCTATCTAAATGAGTTGGAAGAATTAATACACCTAGAAGCAGACTGCCCAGCATGTTAGTTATGATGATGATGATGATTATATATAACTGAAGTTATGAAATATTTCTGTGCATTATCTAATTGATAGTCTTGTTACGGGTTGAAGTGGCTAAGTCACTTCAGTCGTGTCCGACTCTGTGTGACCCCACAGACGGCAGCCCACCAGGCTCCTCTGTCCCTGGGATCCTCCAGGCAAGAGTACTGGAGTGGGTTGCCATTTCCTTCTCCAGTGCATGCATGAGAATTCATAGATTGAATTCCTGATACCAAGAACCTTATTAAGTGACCTGATTTGGAAATAAAATTACTGCAGATATAATCAGTCATTACATTAGATGTAATTAGTCATTATCAGGATTAGATGGTCTCATTAGGTTGGGCCCTAATCCATTGTGACTGATATCTTATCAAAAAGGGAAATTTGGACAGAGAGACATGAACCCAGGGAGAAGGCTATGAACAATGTAGGCAGAAACCACAGTGATGCTTCTCCAAGCTGAGGAACAGCCAAGATTACCAGCAAACCACCAAAAGGTAGGAGTGAGCCCCAGGGCCTCCCTCACATCTCTCAGAGGGAACCAAGCCTGCTGACACTTGGTTCTCAAACTTCTAGTCACTACAAGAAAAGATGACCATTTTTGTTGTTTCAGCCACCCAGGAAGTGGCATTTTATACAGCAGCTTTAGGAAAATTAAAAAAAACAAAAATAAAACTACTGCCCCTAAACTCTATAAGCGGGTTATTACTTTAGATGAGAAAACTGAAGTCCAGAGAGATGAAGTAGCTTGTCAAAGGTATAGAGCTAAAAATGGGACATATGGATTCAAACCTTGGTTACATTAAGATCAGTTTCTTATAGTATAAAAGCTGAAAAATCTAAAAACCTAGAACTTGAGTATAGGTATATACTCTTCCTATACACTTTCTTATATCTTTAATGGTTATTTAACTGCTGCTGCTAAGTCGCTTTAGTCGTGTCCGACTCTGTGTGACCCCATAGACAGCAGCCCACCAGGTTCTACTGTCCCTGAGATTCTCAAGGCAAGCATATTGGAGTGGGTTGCCATTTCCTTCTCCAGTGCATGAAAGTGAAAGTGAAAGTGAAGTCGCTCAGTCGTGTCCGACTCTTCGCGCCCCCATGGACGGCAGCCTACCAGGCTCCTCCGTCCGTGGGATTTTCCAGGCAAGAGTACTGGAGTGGGGTGCCACTGCCTTCTCTGATTTAACTGTTAGGATAGTATAATAAAAAATAATCTCAACAGTTGACTATTTTCAGTCAAGAAAAAGAATGAGATTCATTGATTTCTACATTTTTCAATGAGAAACTTATGAAAAACTTACTCTATAATACTTTCATGCATATTAATATAACAAACACAGAAGAACTGAAGAAAGCCAAATCGAGAAGATATGTGGATGATTTTTAGCATAATTATGACAAAACACTTCTACAGTTATCTTTTTGATATTTAAGTGATAAATCCATGAACAAACCAATAAGGACCACATAACTGTATGAAAATAAAAGTAGGAGAGCTATAAACATACTAGATTTCTAGTAGCCAAGGCAAACGTTCTAAGCCACAAGATTCAGAAAGTGTACAACATAAAAACAAGTCAGTGGTTAAACATAAATTTATCAAGTTTTGACAGCTGAGAAAATGTATTAATTCTTTCTCAGGATTACCCATGAGCTATGACTACAGATTATAGACATGATCTCCAACTATATGGTTCATATGTGGATTCTCAGAACAAACCAATGGCATGCCGCCAAGACAATCACAGAGTAATGCAGGTTTGAAAGCGTCAGTCATTCAGTCGTGTCCAACTCTTTGCGATCCCATGGATTGTAGCCCATCAGGCTCCTCTGTCCACGGGGTTCTCCAGGCAAGAGTACTGGAGTGGGTTTCCATGTCCTTCTCCAGGGGATCTTCCTGACTGAGGGATTGAACCCGGGTCTCCTGCATTGCAGGCAGATCCTTTACCATCTGAGCCACCAGGAAGCCCCAATACAAGTTTAAGAGCCCCAACGCAATAAATAGTCACATGAACAGCTCTCAGATATTTAAGAATAAACTTAAAAAGAAAGCTACTACAGTTTATTCCTGTGTGAGCGTGCGCATGCTCAGTCATGTAGCATTTGGACTGTAGCCCACCAGGCTCTTCTGTCCTTGGGATTTCCCAGGCAAAACTCATCCCATGACAAACTGATCAATTTGAATTCAAGACCACGGAAATCTGATATCCTCTTATAAAAATAAAACTACTAGAAGGGCCAAGTTTTTCTTCATAAAATCATTGGTGTCTGCTCTAACATCCAGTAAAATGGGTGAATAAGGCCCCAAAGTTTGATCTCGGATATTGGTAACTGTCTTACCCATGAGCCCACATAAAGAAAAAAAAAATCAAAAACATTAACAGAACATTAATTTTTAGGCAAGCTGCTTCCTGGCAAATACAAGCCATTTAAATATCCAAGGCCTCCTGACAACTGGTTTTGGTTTTATCTTGAATTATCCACTCCTCCACAGATTAAATAAATTTTGGGACTATCCTTTCAGAGTTGTTAATATAAAGAAACATGTTTCTTCTATTTTCTAAATACTGCATGGTGGATGCATTCATCCATCTCCTGCAGAAAGTCTTCAAGTCATTCGGATACAAAAAGAAAGGATGCTATAAATAGGGGTAGGAGAGTAAGAGTTACAGACTATTAGGTATAAGCTATAAAGATATATTGCACAACATGGGGAATTAGCCAATATTTTATAACAACCATAAATGGAGCATTACCTTTACAAATTGTGAATCACTATATGGTACACTTGAAACCTATATAATATTGTACAGCAACCATATTTCAATTAAAAAAAAGATGTTAAATACATCCTCTTCTCAAAGGACTGTATTAATTATAGTCTTTCAGTGTCCATGCCTGTTCCTTTTCACATGCCTTAACTCCTTACTTAGAAACTCTAAATCCCAAAAACTAAAACTTCTACTATTTTTGTTCTTTGTTTGTACCCCTGCCATTTCTTAGCACCAACTCTTCTCCTCTACCCTGCTCCCCATTCAGAACCAGACCTACCTCCTGTCTGAGTAATGACTTGAATGTCACTTGAAAGAGGACCATCTCCAATTGAGGTAAAAGCCAGAACTTTGACAGAATACGTTTTCTGGGGCACTAAGTTGCCTATAGTAGTGATTTGGCTGTCAGCTACATTGTGTTTCATCCAGTTGTTGACATGCTGAGTGGGATCCATTGTATAATAAACTCTGTATCCTTGAATCTGTCCATTTGGCTCTTCAGGCTCCTTCCACTGTACCAAAATGGTGGTTGAACTCAACATCCGGGCCTGGACATCCCGCGGGGCGCTGGACGGTGCTTGCTCTGAGGTCTGCGTCAGCACAGGCTCACTGGGAGGCCCCCGCCCAATGTTATTGACAGCAACGACCCTGAATTCATAATCCGAGTAGGGGCTTAGTCCAGCGACACTGTAGCGTGTCGTTGCCACTCCATCAATTTCTTTGTAAGGTTCCTCAGAATTTTTAGGTTTATGCTGAATGATGTAGTAAGAGACAGGCTCAGGGTTCCCAGAGTCCCATGTCAGTGTGATGCTTGTAGCTGTGCTCTCAGTCACGACAGGAGTTCCTGGAGGTTTGGGTAAGGCTTGAGGGAGAAAAAAAGACCATGAACACCCATCATCTTTAAGAAATCACAAGATTCCATAACTCTAGTATTAGAATGACGGGATTATGTATCTAGCAGTGATTGAATCAGATTAAATCATAGCAAAGTACAGTTTTCTCAGTGGTCAGGATGTACAGTAAGACATGCATAGGTGACAAACCCCAGTTCACTAGAAGTGTATTATATAGCACTGCATTTTTGGTCTGATAACGAAATCCACCACTTATTATCTATGAGATACTGGATATATTGCTTAATTTCAGTTTGCTGTAGCTTTCTCATGTGAAAAATAGGAAAAATTGTATTATTCGAATTGTACAGTTGGGTAACTGTATTTCATGAGTTTGTGGTGAAGATTAATGAGCTAATCCAGTAATGATCTTAGAATGTATCTGGCACTCTGAGGAAACAGTGGTTCTAATTATTACAATTATTATAACCAAAAGCTTGGCCAATGAGACTCTTGCTTAGAAAAAATAATACAACTAAATACTAATAAACATTGAAGTGAGAAAAATTTTAAATATAATTAAATGTTATTCAATTGCTATAAGAGTATTCATTTTGTTTTCAAGATGTAAGACATAGACAACAGTATTATAATTTTTTAAGTTAATTATCTAACCAAAAATTTTAAGGTAACAAAGAATAATAATTTCAAATTAATCCATTTCAAATTCATGCTTTTTTACTTAATATTCAAAATATGCTGAAGGAACTAAATTAAAGCCTATCCACAAATCACTTCTTAAAATACTTTATTGTCATAATATGTATTCTATATCCAATATCAGTAATATATTACAGCTACATGAAAAACATTTCAATTAAATCCATATTTTAGAAATCTTGTTCTTTTTTTAGAAGAAAAGCACAACTCAAAATGCTACTAACTAAGAATAAAAGCCATCTACACTGGTGGCCTCATATTCAAGCACCTCACCTGGACAGTGATTCAGAAAGGTAGTAGTATTAGGGAAGAAAGGAAAATTTCACAAGCTGAGAGAAAACTCAGAAAGTAACATTCCTATAAACAGCTCTTTAGTCCTCTTCCTTCCTTTTCAACTTATAAAATACAACATTCCTTACAATGGTAACTCTTCAAGAATAGCAAACTTGTAACTTGTAACTTGTACACCAACAATACCTAGAACACTATCTAGACCTGAGTAGGTTTTTAACAAGCATTGTGAAATGACTACCTGAATAAATGAGTCCTTTTTCTCTTTAAGGTTCTTTTAGTTTCGATTCACTTTTTGCCTTCAAGTTTCAACCTCACGTTTTATTATTTATGTTGGAGGTGGAGGGGGTAGGGAAGTAGCAAGAGTCAGGAAAACAAAGATAAGAAATTGAACAAGATATTAGTTTAATGTGACTCCTGCTTTTGCATTCTTGAAGGTCTTTAGTAAATCTTCAAATATTTAAAGCTGACATGGTTAGTATGGGAAAGGTGATTCAATATTTGCATACGACTCTAAGAACCATGGAATGATAATATTTGGCCAAGGGATTTTATGGAAAATAACAATAAAAAGACATTTGTTTAAATATTCTGGTCTGGCATTTTGCAAGAAAGCGGATAGTCTGAATTTTCCCTAGATGCTTTTCTGTATTCTTGAAGCAAGTAAAAATATTGCTAATTAAAGGTGTGTGTTTACTGATATTTAACAGATACTCTCAGTTTCACTAAGTGACGCTGATTATACAGTATAGGTTTTGTGTCTGTAAAAGTATGCTTAGTACAGTAATTATATGTAATGAAACATTACTATTAATATTTTAAATGATAAAATATTGAAAATGGTGTGTACCTTGTTCTTATGTCACATTACTGATTTTACATGGTATATAGTAAGTATAGATATTTGGTCAAAGGTATGACACTGATTACAATATGTGTTGTCCATTTTTTTTTAGGATCACAATTCCTAGAAGGGAAAGATAATTTGTGTTCATTTTGCAATAGTTCCAGACATTTGCAGGAATCTAAAGTTACTCTCATACTGACTCATTTTAGGAAAGTTTTCTAAAATTCTATAAATACTGTGTAAAACCAGCTGGTTCCCTCGCATATTCATTTCCCCTGCTTTGATTCAAAAGTAACCAAGGCATATAATTCTTTGGTTATAGTCAGTACCTTTATTTCAAGAAAAAAAAAATTGTTGAGTCCTTCTCCTACAAAAGGTGAGAGATGAAGCTAAAACAGAATATAATCACACTTGCAGTTTGCATTTTAATGGCAGGGTCTATCAAAAATTTAAAGCATCTATTATTAGATCATGTTGATTTCAACTCTATTTTTTTTCTCTTTGTCTTCTGGGATTTTGAGCATTTATTAACACTTACTTGGATTTTTCTGTCATGTACCTCTTCTCAAGGTTCTGGATGAATATAAAACCCATACAGATCATCCCGACCATTACAGCTGAGCGTGTTGAGCATTCCTCCTTCTGCCCTGTTAGTGCCTAAGCCTGGCTACCACTTAAATATTTTGATAATTATCATGACTTAGGTTGTCAATACTTTTAAGAGAGAATCTGCCTACCTAGATATGTGTATCTAACGTGATACCACAAATAAGATTGGACTATGATATGTGAAACACTGACCAATGAACTGATTCATTTTAGGATTCCAAGAACAGACTTTGTAGAGGCATTAGTCAGCTGATGTGAGGGTACGTAGATCCTCCAAGCATGAACTACTGAGCATACCTTTGACAGTGATCTGTGCTATTGCTTCAATGACACCCAGTGTCGACATAGCAACACAGGTGTAATTTGCTGACTGTCTTACATCATTCAGTTCTAGAACATTTCTTCCTATTGGCATATCATCTTCAGGTGTCAGATCTTCTGCTCCCAACATCCACTTCACATAAGGCATTGGTGACCCCACAGCCACACAGGTGATATTAACACTTCCACCTGGCATGATCTCATGATTAGTGGGTGGGATAGAGAATCTTGGTGGGACACGGCGAACTGGAACAAAACACAAAGGAAGATGATAAAATATACAAGGCAAGAAAAAGCAGCCTGATTCAACACATGACATGCACTGTACAGACATATATTGAAACATATTGTGGATTGTCCAAAAAAAAAAACATGTAAAACTGTGGATAATACACACCATACAAGTATGGTATGTGTATACACAGAAAAAATTATTTTAATCATTGATATCTTAGACACATTCATACAAAAGCTGATTCAGACCTACAAGGGCCCCACAAAAAGACTATCTACAAACTAACAATACACAAACATCATGCATAAGATAAACACAAAAACATATACATGCATGCATATAACAAGGATTCTATGGATGCATGTATATGCAGGTAAGGTGGGCTGGAAGGTCATCAGTAGGTTTACGTTGAGTATTAAAACCAACTTCAGTGCTGTGCTCTTCCAGGTGATGTGAATGCATGTGTGGGACCACACTGTCACATCCCAGTTCTGGAAAACGTCATCTAGAGTACACTGAAAGTGCAATTTTATTGCTTTCAGACTCAGAGGAGATGCAGCCTCAAGACCTCACACTAACACCAGAACAAACACAGAAATATATACACATATCAATTTACAGTCCTAGAAGAAACAAAGCCAATGCCAGTCGAGATACTGGATTGGGACATGCAAGGCATGCACAAAGTGAAACCTCAAGGCCATGCTTAGGATGGCAGGAGGATGGCTGGTATCCAAGAGCAATGGCAGCAAAGGAAACAACAGGGAAAGGACTAAACACAAAGGGATGAGGGGTAAGTACAGTGACTAAGACAGGGATTTAGGGGAGGAGAGTAGGATTAAAAGGAAGGCGATATTAGACGAAGGCAGGTTGTCAAAGGTACGGATTGCAAATTCAGGAAGGGAGCTGGGGAGTTCACATTCAAGATTCCATTCAGTTCATATCGAAGATAAAATAATATAGGTGATGACAACAAAAATCTCGTCAGAGGCTTTTTATGCCTACATTCAAATTGAGGGACAATGGATCTAAACCATACAGTGAGACATGACATGAAGACAGTAGATCATATTAAAGCGACACAACACAGAAAGAAACAAGCAATTACAGTTCAGTGTTCCTGCTTCAGATAATCAGTACATTTATGTGTGTTTAAGTACATGTGTCTCAAACATGGTACAAGGAGAGGGTAAGAGACAAATAGGATTCATCTTGGGCTTTTATTGGCAAAACATTATACCATAAGCATTTTATATTAAGAGGTAATCATTTAGAGCATACCTTAAATATGGATAATCAAGTGATTATTCAAATTATAAATGTTAATAAACAAACAACCTCATAACCCCAAGATAGTAAGTAAATCACTCTGTCTGTCAACCTTTTGGCTGTCCTTCAGAATGAGAGAAGCCTCCATGGATTTGAGAGGGCTTGCTGCAATGGCCTCACGGGTGAATGACAGGCATAGGAGAAGAAAAGAGAGGGCTAAGCATGCCTCCTGCAGCCAATTCACAGGTTACACAAAGCAGACAGGAGCCAGTGTAGACTCTGAGGTGTCAGATAACATGTCAAGAGAAATGGAGGAGAGTTTAGTCTTCATGCTTGGGATTAGCGGAACCACTACAAAGTCATTCTATGGGCAGCAGGCATCTTTGTGAGACAGAAATTAAACGTGGGGCAGGAGACGGGAAAAGTGGAGCAGGAAGGAAAGCAGGAACACTGACCAAGTTCACCGGACCTGAGAGGGTTAAGTGTTACCCGTCACCATGCACCCAGGCTCATTCTCTCCCATCATGCACCACAGTTAGGTACCACCAGCAAGCACCGGAAGCCATGGCCAAGGGCATTCTCCGCTAGAACATACCATTAACCAAAAGAAGACCACGATGCAGCTACATTCATTTCATTTGTATTCTTTGTTATTGGTTTAATT